>OZ012739.1:414370888-415688436 GCA_963859935.3 Lathyrus sativus
ACTTTTCGGGGGGAATGCTCTCGTGGTGGCTCCAGAGGAAGCAAGGAGTATCTTGGCCGCGAGCAAGGAGGCCCGGAAGAAGATGTTGTCCGCGGATCTGGCCGTGTTGGTGAGGGATTTTGAGGTGGCTCTTGTGCTGAATGAGGAGGGGTGCTCCTCGGAGGATTTGATTGCTATCAGGAGCGACCTCGCGGTGTCCGAGGAGGTCCGGTGTAAGTTGACGGCCGACCAGAACGAGTATCAAAAACAAAACAAGCTCCACCGGGAGCGTATTGGGGAGCTGAAGAAAGCACTGAAGGAAAGAGAGGGCGAAATTAGGGGAGTTAGAGGTCGTTTACTGAGCTCAACGATATGGTCTCCCCAGCCGAGGAGGAGTCTGAAGAGGAGAGATTGATGGTGTCTCGGCAGGAGCTTGTAGATAAGGTCCGTCAGTTGGAGGAGGACTTCTTAGGAGTCGTCGAGGTGGGCTTCAAGAGTGCGGTCGACCAGCTTAGGCTCGTTAACTCGGACTTGGTGACCGACGGGGTTGGTCCCTTCCATCAGATCCAGGATGGCCGGATCGTTGCACCTGGTGGCTCGGATGACGAGGACGAGAACCACACTGCCAGAGATGAAAAGGATCACCTAGACTAGGGATGGCGGCCTGCGTGCCCCTTTTTTTTCATTTGGCCTGCGTGCCAAATAGTTTCGGCCTACGTGCCAAGTTTTTTCTATCTTTTGACTTTTGTTCGGGTTGTGGGCCTTTTATTGTAATATTTAACAGTCGGGCTTGGGCCCGTTTTTATGGAATTCATGTTTTCTTCTAAGTTTTTGTGTGTGCTCGGTTATCTATTCATGTATTCATACTTTATACGCTTGTTCGCTTTATATGCTTGTTTGTATGTTCATTACGCTCGTTTATATGGTTACGATGTGGTTGGGAGTGGAAGCTCGACATTTGTTGTGCCCGGTAGTGTAGGGAACTGCCCGATTGACTGGTGTGGTTACCTGGTCGGTTACGAAGATGGACCGTGGTTGGGGACCTATCTCCGCAGAGTGAACGTCCTATTATGAGTTGGGTGTTCTGCCCATCTCAGTACTGCGATGGTGACTCTCGGCCGAGGGGTCGCCGTCGAACAGAGCATTCTACCCGCAGACACAAAGGGAAGATGCTTGATATCTTGATGATTCCGAGGAGACGCGATTGTACCATGTCGCGCTTCTGTGGTCGCGAGGAGTGTCGTCGCAGGCAGTGTTTAACTATAGTATTTTTTTAGCTTCTCAGTGTTCCATGGTCGAGCTATCTCGTCCCCGTGTAAGTTCTCGAGGTAGTAGGCCCCGTGCACTGTCTTGTCTCGGACGCGGTAGAGGCCTTCCCAGTTGGCTGCAAGTTTTCCCTCGCGCGAGTCCTTGGGGTTTCTTCGTAGGACCAGATCGCCGATCTGGAATTCGCGCTTTATGACCCTGCAATCGTAGCGGAGGGTAATTTTCTACTTCAGTGCGGCTTCCCAGAGAGAAGCCTCTGAGCGTATCTCCTCGACTAAGTCCAGCTCGTCTCTAAGGGCCTCGTTGTTGGCCTCCTCCTCGAGGGGGATTCCGTTCTTCTGGACGGTTCCCTTATTTCGACTGGGATTACTGCCTCCATTCCGTAGGTTAGCCGGAAAGGCGTTTCCCCAGTGGTTGAGTGGGGTGTCGTTCTGTACGCCCAAAGAACATTGTGGAGCTCCTCGACCCATCTTTTCTTAGTGTCCCCGAGTCGGCGTTTCAGGCCTCGTAGAATGACTCTGTTTACGGCCTCAGCCTGGCCGTTCATTTGCGGATGTTCGACTGACGTGAAGTTCTTCTTTGTCCCGAGCTTGGTCACAGAGTCTTGAAAGTTTTTTCCAGTGAATTGCGTGTCGTTGTCGGTCACGATGTCCATGGGCACGCTGAACTTGGTGAGGATGTTCCTTTTGTAGAAACGGAGTATGTTGTGTGCCGTGATTTTGGCGAGGGCCTCGGCCTCGACCCACTTGGTGAAGTAGTCGACCCTGACTATCATGTACTTGTTATGATAGGAGCCTAAGGTGGACAGGCCGAGGATATCCATCCCCCACCAGGCGAACGGCCAGGGTGAGGAGAGGGATTTGAGCTGGCCCGGGGGGGCGAGGTGCAAGTCCCCGTGCCGCTGGCATCTGTCACACTTCTTTACGTTTTCTTTCGCATCCTCCTACATCGTTGGCCAGTAGTATCCAACCCGTAAGGCTTTCCTTGCCAAGGACCATCCTCTGAGATGTTGCGCGTTGATGCCCTCATGGACCTATTGCAGGATGGTCGAGGCTTGGATTCTATCGATGCATTTGAGGAGAGGGATCGAGAAGCCTCTTCAGTATAGTTTGTTCTCGAGCAGTACGTACGAGCACGATCGTCTTTTGACCGTATTGGCCCCTTAGCATCATCGGGGAGGTGCCCCGTGCTGAGGTAGGCGTGTATTGGGTGTAACACTCTTTTCTACCCTACGAATATTATGGCAAAATATCCACATATATCAGAGTAAAATATTAAATTTGACAAAAATCACCTCAAGGGCGTAAATTTCTCAATAAGTCAAAAATATGTCAATGCTCCGTAAACAACAAGTTTTCCCAAAATACATCAAAAAGTGCACAAAGGCAGCGGAACTCAAAAGTCATAATCCAAAGTTTTCCTTATACGGGAAGATAATCAAAATAACTCAAATAAAACATGGATTAACCCAAAGACCCCAACCCGATGTTACACTATCAAAGAAAGACCCTCTAAGTTAACCAAAAGGCCAACAACTCACAACTTCAAAAGTACTCAACGACATCCACGGCTAAACCTAGTCATCTGCACGTTACCCATGAGGAGGCAACATTCAAACAGGCAGGGTGAGTAAAACGATTCATAATAATAAATGTAGAAAATCAACATATAAAATGGCATATCAACATCATCATATTCATCAATGGACATCAAAGGCTACAACATCATAATTTACTCAAAATCAACTCATAAATGTGAATGCAACAAGACTCAATGCATGCGGTACCAATCATCACAGCTCGATGGTGTCGTACCTCGAAAAATACGATCCTCGCGATGGACGCGGAAAAACGTTAGAACAGAGTCGCCACCGAACTTTATTCATTCGAAGGAAGGAATAGGAAAATATCGATAAAACCTTTAAAAGAGATAAGAATATGGTTATTGCAACCAATATTCTAGGTTCGGGAGTCAATTACATGAGGGGAAGGTATTAGCACCCCTCATGTCCGTTGTACTCAACGGGAACCTCTTGATCGATTCGAGAGTAAAGTTATCTACGCTTGTTTGTTTTCTTCTAAATATTCTCCTATAGGGGGAAATTGGTGGTTTTAGGATAGGGTGCTCACCAAGGATTGGGGCCCTTATGCCTACGTATCTTCACTTGTAAGAAGTGGAAAATCAGAGCATTCGTAGTTCGTGGGACTACGGGAAAAAGAGGGGATTGTGGGAAATGTGCTCGCCAAGATCATCGCAATCTTGTGCCTACGTATCTTACATTTAGAAGAGAATGAAGAATCAGAGCAGCCGTAGTTCGGCTAACTACGGTTTGTGGGTTTGGTAAACAAACGAGTGTTTAGGTCGCATTCTAACTGCTAAACATTGGCTTGTCTGCTCGCTAGGGGAGGCTAAAGCTCGAGTTTATTATGCGTGGAAGAAAGGAATAAACAATGTTCTTTGGGAAAGTTGTTTGAGTTGGAAATCGCACGAGGGCGAGGAATTTAGTGTTTAAGAAAGATTCAATCGCACGGGGGCGAGAAAGAGGAGTTGGAATGGTTGAGTATTTTAAGGGAGAATGACGACTACTCGATAAACGAGACGTCAGTCTCGCAACCAATTAGTCGGGATATCATTGGAATGTTAGATCCCAACGATACCTTTTTCATTCGAAATATGTTTGATGGACGGTTTAGACGCGAAAGAGTTTGATTGAAGGAGATTTAGATTCGATCACATGAGGGTGAGAAACGAGGTTAGACGGGTTGTATGTTTAGGAGGAATGACAATTATTTGATAAATGAGACGTCAGCCTCGTAACCAATTAATTGGGATATCATTGGAATGCTAGATCCCAACGACATCTTTTTCATTCCATTAATTACAAAATATGTTTGTTGGACAGTGAAAGTACTTGTCCAAGTAATTATGGGAAATGCTTTAGGAACGAAAGTTTGAATATTATACTATTCAAAGCGTACACCTAAATAGTAATTATTCTCGAATTCAAGGGATGCGAGACTCCAAGAACTCGACTCTTTCGTAATTTAATTAGGAAAGATGATATGGATAGGTTAGCGTAAATGAGTTAAACTAAGGGTAGGCATATCGCTCGAATTAGGGTTTCCCTACTTTGAAAGGTTTAAACAAGGTTGGGTAAGTTTTAGGGACGAAAGACGAAACAACCACAACTTAAAGTGTACGCCCTAAGAGTGGTCGTTTAAGAACCCAAGAAGTGCTAGACCTCAAGAGCTCACTACTTTTGTAATTAATATTAAAAAAATAGAGGTATCAACTAGAAGGAGTTATTTTTAAAGACAGTAATTTTTAGATTAATTACATTGAGCATTTAGTTAAGATTAAATAATTAATTGGGTCAAGAAAATCTTATCAAAATAATTTAAAAAATTATTTTGTGATACATCTTATTATCATAAAATTAGTAATAATAATCCTAAATTGCTTTGCACTAAGTATTACTATCAATACCCAAAACATAATTAAACTTAAATGGGCCAGACTGAGGTGTGATAGGAAAACAAGGAGGGAAGCCCAAAGGCGGGTCAACTAAAGGCCCAAGGCACAAGCCTTGCTGAACTCGGATGGGCTAGAAGCCTGAAACCCTTCAAGTCACACACAGTCAGCCAAAATTGGATAAGGAGGAATCAAATGGAATTAACTAGCCTTATCCCCTAGAATGGCGTATTATCGATACACATTCTCAATTCTAGGATACTATAACAACCACCTTCTTGAGACAAGCAAAAAGGAAATACTTTAATGGAAAGGGGCTCTCTGAAAATCGTAAATGACAGGCTACTCTACCCAGATAGCTCAGTATCATTCTCACACCACTCTCCCTTCCTACATTACTAACCCTTTCTCTTCTCAAAGCCTCATCATTTTTCTCTTATAGCCTCATTGTCTCTTCACTCTCAGATTGTTCTCTCACTATCCAACTTCTTCTTTCTGAAATCCGGCCCCAATCCAAATCGTGAATCCCTAACCCCAACTCAATCTTAACAAGCAAACTCAAAAATCAAAGCCTAATCAAAACAGAGGATATTCGAGCAAAAGAATCATGTTTGACGAGCGAAAATCAAGTGAACAAGGGAACTCACCAGCTTTGAGCTATTCTGACGGCGAATCCACGAGGTACTGGTTTGTGCTTTCTACTTCTCCGCTTTTCCTCTTCTTGTCGATAGTTATGACACGGTTGAGTTCAAGTTGGCTAGAGCTTCAATGTGAAGTTCTATCAACTTTTAGGAAGAACTTCTGAATGATTTTGGTATTTTGAGGAGTGGATTTCACAGAGCTTCGCTAGGGTTTTTTTCTCTCCTCTCTCTGCTGCCGCCCTTGAATGAATAGTGCACTTTTATACCAATTCTGATACGTGTGAGATTAGGGTTTTTTTCAGCAAAACGTGTGAATTTTGGGTAGAAATTGGGTTACTTTCGGCTCCTTGCTTGTGATTTCTGTTTGTTAGCCGTTTCTGGAAATATCTTTTTTTTACCCTGATTTTTTACAGCCTTGTTTGTGATTTTTACTGCTTGGATTTATGCTGATGTGGTATTGGAAAATATTCTGACTTGTGTTTCTTGGCCGTGCAGGTTTAAAACTAATGACCCTGTATCGTTTCTCTTTAGGAGTTCTGGACTGTGTGAGATTAGTAATTAACTTTCCACCAAAAGTATGACAATCTCCAAATAGGCAGTTCAAGAAACGAGATATTGTCGCTGCAAGATCATGATCCTTTGTGTCTCTCGACAAGTCCTTGATAACATGCTTTGCTGATCTAACAACAATCTAATTATTAAAGAGATCCCACATATGAGGTAAATGTTGAGTCCCCTCCACCACCTTGCGAACATTAATACCACAGGCGTAGTGCTTCCGTAAGTGTCTAGACATCCATAGATGAAACTCCTAGTGTGCATAGGTCTTGTACAAACTTTGGAAATACAACATCAGTAAGATATTGACTAACTTTTCTCACATTATCTTCATCAGCTGCTATTTCCTCTGCTTTATGTGATGCTGCTTTTACTAACCAATTTTTCATCCTTTTTGTGCATTTCACTAGTTTTAGAGATGGATAAATGAAGAAGTTTAGTTGGTGCTCGTGCCAAGGCCTACGGACGGCATTCCGACACGAAAAACCAGCCTGGTTCAAATTTGATGAACTTGACATTGGTTTGGTGAATTTGGATATTGACCAGGCGTACAAACATGCTGAGTTTCGATGCAGGCTTGCCGTTTCCTGTAAGCATCAAAGATAATACAACTTGGAGCCTCAAAGTCTTTTCATTGTAAATTAAATTTTTGAGCTCCCTTTGTAACACTTGCCTTTCCTTGTGATTATCCTTGTTTTGTATGAAACCTGATACGTGAACTCTTTTCTTTTTGCAGGCCGCGAGGATATTTTAGACAGTTTTGTGGGTGAAACCTATAGCTCAAATGTCAAAGACAGACGGTTTCGAAATAAGGATGCCCTCCAGCAAATTTTAGATTTAGTGAATTTTGTTTTTGCGTAGTTTTTGTAAACTTTCACAAATTGAACCTTTGGCATTTTCTTGATCTTGTAGATACAGGTAGAACATGGAAGCATAATGAATGCTATGTATTCTAATTGAGTTAGCATTTTGTCCCACTATTGGCGAACCTTGCGGCTATGAAACCTTTGACAGTAGTGACCCTTGCTTTTGGTTACCTCATTGTTTTTTCATTATGAACTGACTGTGACTTGTTTTGTTGAATGTGAAGTACGTACGATTGTTGTCAGTTGGAGGATGAAGTCGTTGCCGGTTGACAAGATGAGTCCAACAGAAGTTGCAGTTAAGATGTTTGAATAGGTTGTTGCAGCTCTATGAAGGTTTTGGCACGATGGCAGCTGGTAGTTTCCTTGGAATCTCCATTGGTTATTAATTATTGTGTCATTGCCGTTATAGCTTTGCAAAGCTCTCGGTTATTTGCAGCAGTTCTTTTCATTCTGAGTCACAAGTAACAAACTAACCTTGTTTACCTGTTTTGCAGATGCACTTCTCTTCTGCCCATGGAAAGCCTGTAACAAACCAAGTATATATGCGACTCCCAAGTTATGATTTAGTCGTCTTCATTCCTTGGCGGATTCGAATCCTAACACGTTAGCTATCACCGGTACAAGTTTTTTTTGTTCTGAATTCTTTTGAGCTCGCGCGTCTCTCGTATGTGCAATTTATGCCGCCTCAAAGCCTCGCATCAAAATCTCATGATAGCAAAAGAAAATGGATTCAGACATAGAACTCACGGCGTATTTGATTCATCAAGGTGCCATCTTTGAACACCATGAAGCCAGAACTACTTGCCTTTGCTACTAATATTTTATAGATATTTTATATTTTTAGAGAATGCATGAAGCCATGCAATTTCTTTGCAGAGTTCTGTACTTGAATGTCTGTACCTTTTCCACCGTCAATTTTAGAGAATACTTGTATCATGAGGGTTCTATACGTGAAGCTTTCTTACTCAGAAAGCAAATATCATTGTACTGCCTTGAATCAATAATATCCAAAATATGTAACGCTAACGAGATTCCTTTGAAACTTAAATACTTTATATCAATAGCATCAAATTGATTCACTTGTGACTTGTAGCACAAATTGAAAATAAATTCATGTACTCCTGGCCTGTTCGTTCTTGTAATCAATTATAATACAATTCATATGTGACTTTGCTGCACCGACTATAGCGACACCTTTTTTTTGGATTAACCAGAATGTTTGAGATTAAAATGTAGTTGTTGCCACTACCTAATCTTGTAACCAATTACTCACACTTGAGTCGCTACTTGGGCTTGAATAAACTGAAAACAAATTTGAATAATGGGGAATTTGCTTGAATAATAACAAACATGTCCATGCCTGTCTAAGTCTAAAACACCCATACCGCCATTCATGCCACTTTGCCTTAGATTGGTTATAGAAATGAATCTTCATTTAATTTACCTTTGAGCACCATGACTACCAAGTGGATGATCTTGCAGTTTACAACAACTTCTCCACTTGTCTTAAAACATTACTTTGAAACACCAAAAAATATTTGTTTTGAACATCCTTTTAATCATATCCATATCGATGAGATTGGCATGAACTGATGCATTATACCATGAGCCTCTGAAATGAGTCGAAATTCAATTTTGACTTGAAGTTTGCAAGCTAGATCTAAGTTTGTCACAAACTGATTTAGAATCCAAACATAGCTTGACGCTTATAATCAATTCAAATAAAGCCTGAGGCTAAACCGATCGTGTCTAGAAGCATCATGAAAAGTATCTTTGAACAACTTGAATTAAGTGCAGACCATAACAAGCAACTTGTAGTGAGGTTTAAAAGAACTTTAGAGAAGTTTGTAACCAAGTTGAAACAAGGTTTAAATTTCTTGAAACCCAACAATTGTGTTGCGAGATAGATCCAATCATGTACTTTATGGCATTGACCATATCATATCTGTCTGATCGTAAGAACAAGGACACACATGAGTTTGGGTACAAGGGGCTGGAGGCACACTCCTCCCACAAGAATTCAGCATAAATTGCTAGAGATTATAACCACAATGAGTACATATAAAGTCTTTATAAACGAAGTCTTAGAGAATCATGGCGAAAAGTCGTGAAGCAGTAAAACATCCATTAAATACCGAAGTAGGACAAATTTGGGGTATGACAGATGCCCCTATCTAATTGCCTTAAACCTGAGCGAATGAACTGCCGCATGGCGTTCATTTTAAGGTGGAAGTCAATTAGATAAAAGAAGATCCCAAAATTTGTCTGGTAGAGAAGTGAAAATTACCATGAATGGGTTAATAGGATGAACAAGATAACCTGATATTCTCTGGGTGGTCGAAGTAGTCCCTTATCTAATAAGGTCCTTCGTGATACCAGAGTACTATAAGCGATCCTCTTTGGGTGGTCGAAGCAGTACCTTATCCGTTAAGGTCCTTCGTGATACCAAAGCGGTATAAACGATCCTCTTTGGATGGTCGAAGCAGTCCTTCATTCGTTAAGGTCCTTCGCGATACCAAAGTGGTATAAACGATCCTCTTTGGGTGGTCGAAGCAGTCCCTCATTCGTTAAGGTCCTTCGCGATACCAAAGTGGTATAAACGATCCTCTTTGGGTGGTCGAAGCAGTCCCTCATTCGTTAAGGTCCTTCGTGATACCAAAGTGGTATAAACAAACCTCTTTGGGTGGTCGAAGCAGTCCCTCATTCGTTAAGGTCCTTCGGGATACCAAAGTGGTATAAACGAGCCTCTTTGGATGGTCGAAGCAGTCCCTCATTCATTAAGGTCCTTCGCGATACCAAAGTGGTATAAACGAACCTCTTTGGGTGGTCGAAGCAGTCCATCATTCGTTAAGGTCCTTCGCGATTCCAAAGTGGTATAAACAAAGCCTCTTTGGGTGGTCGAAGCAGTCCCTCATTTGTTAAGGTCCTTCGTGATACCAAAGTGGTATAAACGAACCTCTTTGGGTGGTCGAAGCAGTCCCTCATTCGTTAAGGTCCTTCGCGATACCAAAGTGGTATAAACAAACCTCTTTGGGTGGTCGAAGCAGTCCCTCATTCGTTAAGGTCCTTCGTGATACCAAAGTGGTATAAACGAACCTCTTTGGGTGGTCGAAGCGGTCCCTCGTTTGTTAAAGTCCTTTGCGATACCAAAGTGGTGTCTCTAAACACGTGAGATTCTTCGGGTGGTCGAAGCAGCCTCTTATCCAATAAGATTCTTCGATGATACCAAAGCAGTATCTCTAAACACATGAGATTCTTCGGGTGGTCGAAGCAGCCTCTTATCCAATAAGATTCTTCGATGATACCAAAGCAGTATCTCTAAACACATGAGATTCTTCGGGTGGTCGAAACAGCCTCTTATCCAATAAGATTCCTCGATGATACCAAAGCAGTATCTCTAAACACATGAGATTCTTCGGGTGGTCGAAACAGTCTCTTATCCAATAAGATTCTTCGATGATACCAAAGCAGTATCTCTAAACACATGAGATTCTTTGGGTGGTCGAAGCAGCCTCTTATCCAATAAGATTCTTTGATGATACCAAAGCAGTATCACATGAGATTCTTCGGGTGGTTGAAGCAGTCTCTTATCCAATAAGAATCTTCAATGATACCAAAGGAGTATCTCTAAACAAAATTTGTTGGGGAACAGTTGAGCCAAAATTCTTATTGGAGGAACAACGTTGTGCAAACTCTGCAGAGCAAGCCTTCAAGAAACGTTTTAAGAGAACCTCTGCTTGGGGAGTCACAAGAGCAATAGTTGCTGGGGATTATCATCATCAACTGCATAGTTGAAGAATGACTTGCTGGGGAGTAGAACTCTTTGAACTTGCGGGGTATCAACTCTCTTCAGAGAAATACTGTCGACTTCACTGGAGGACTGGCCAAGATGCTTGCAAACTGATCCTGGATCCTGCTATGTTGCTATGCAATGTAATGCTTTATGATGCCCAAACATGCCGCTAACAGTGCAACTGCTAGGGAGTGCAAGATGCGAATGCAAATGATATGCTAATGCTTGATATGATTATGATATGATGCTATATGTCGTGTTTATGATAATGATCGGGTATGTTGGGGATAAAAATCCTGCCAGGGATATCACCAGGGATTGGATTTGGTAGTTGCCAAATGGTTTGGACATTGGTTATTGAGGATGCCAACGGGGGTGGACTTTTAGTGGTTGCCAATGGAGACTGGACTTTTAGGGTGAATTTAAGGTGCCAATTGGAGTGGCTTTTTGTAGTTGCCAATAAAAGATTGGACTTTAAGGACGTGCCAAGCGAGATTGGACTTTTATTGGTAAAAGGATTTGGCTTCCCGACACATGGTATATGACAGCGCCACAATCAGAAGACAGATGTGGATACTCTTAGTGTCCCAAGTTGGATCCTCTGCAGAAGTGGTATACTTGTTCTTGTAAGAACCTTGCTTCTAGATGACTTACAAACATTGAGCGTAGTGTTGCACCCCAAAATTTGCCCTCACAATACAAGACTTTGTGTTCCAAGAAGGTTCACAAGGTTCACAAAATTCACAATTGGTCAGAAGAGTTGACAATTCCCTCAGACAATGCACCTCCTAAGTAGTGCATCCAAAACTAGGGTTTTGACTTTAACCAGGCTAAATGGACTTCCAAGACTTCAAGTGAGCTTCATAACATCTTATATGTGTATAAGAACCCCCATGTCAAGTTTCAAGACTTTTCTCAAAAGTTTGCTCAGTCAGATGATCAGATAAGTCAAAAGCAGTCAATGCAGTTAAAAAGTCAAACTGAGGTCAACTGTGGTCAAACCAAAGTCAAACTTCATGATTTTTTGCCAACATCAAGTATATGAAGTAAAATTCATCATTTTATCAAGGGTTGATCATGATTCATCAAGGAGATTCCAGATCATCAATAATCAGGAGTTTCTAAATTAGGGTTTCCTCAGTAAAAGTCAACTGAACTTTGACCAGGCATAACTTTCACATACTTCATCACCAAGTCTCCATCCAAAGCTCATTTTGAAGGAAATTGAATTCTCTACAACTTTGATGTTGAAGGTTAAGCCCAAAAATGATTTATTTGAAAGATATGATCTAAGACATTATAGGTCATTTCAAAAGTCAACAAAAAGTCAACAACTTCAAAAGGGCATAACTTGAGATTGGTAAATGATATGGACCTGAAACAAATCGGGTTGTTTAGAGGACTCTTCAAGCTTTCCAAAAAGTCCAAGAACACCTTCATACCTTTAAAATTGAGAGAAATGTGCCCTTGCAAAGTTGGGCAATTTTGTGATGGTTTATGTTGAAAATGGAGGCTTAGAAGTATTTCTTTCCAAATGGGCTGCCTAATTTATGACCCAATCCATCTCATAACATGGTGCACGACCCAATTGACCAAAATTCATCATTTTTATTATTTTTTATTTATTTATTATTGATTTAATTCATAAAAATCATTTTAAATAAATAAAAAAATATAACAATCTATTTTTGGGTGAAGATTTTGTTTCTAGAAATTCATAATCATTGATTGAATTAGAATGAGAAGGAAATCATGTGATCTCTCCCAAATTATTATTTTTTATTTATTTATTATTGATTTAATTCATAAAAATCATTTTAAATAAATAAAAAATATAAAAATCTATTTTTGGGTGAAGATTTTGTTTCTAGAAATTCATAATCATTGATTGAATTAGAATGAGAAGGAAATCATGTGATCTCTCCCAAATTATTATTTTTTATTTATTTATTATTGATTTAATTCATAAAAATCATTTTAAATAAATAAAAAATATAAAAATCTATTTTTGGGTGAAGATTTTGTTTCTAGAAATTCATAATCATTGATTGAATTAGAATGAGAAGGAAATCATGTGATCTCTCCCAAATTATTATTTTTTATTTATTTATTATTGATTTAATTCATAAAGATCATTTTAAATAAATAAAAAATATAAAAATCTATTTTTGGGTGAAGATTTTGTTTCTAGAAATTCATAATCATTGATTGAATTAGAATGAGAAGGAAATCATGTGATCTCTCCCAAATTATTATTTTTTATTTATTTATTATTGATTTAATTCATAAAGATCATTTTAAATAAATAAAAAATATAAAAATCTATTTTTGGGTGAAGATTTTGTTTCTAGAAATTCATAATCATTGATTGAATTAGAATAAGAAGGAAATCATGTGATCTCTCCCAAATTATTATTTTTTATTTATTTATTATTGATTTAATTCATAAAAATCATTTTAAATAAATAAAAAAATATAACAATCTATTTTTGGGTGAAGATTTTGTTTCTAGAAATTCATAATCATTGATTGAATTAGAATGAGAAGGAAATCATGTGATCTCTCCCAAATTATTATTTTTTATTTATTTATTATTGATTTAATTCATAAAAATCATTTTAAATAAATAAAAAATATAAAAATCTATTTTTGGGTGAAGATTTTGTTTCTAGAAATTCATAATCATTGATTGAATTAGAATGAGAAGGAAATCATGTGATCTCTCCCAAATTATTATTTTTTATTTATTTATTATTGATTTAATTCATAAAAATCATTTTAAATAAATAAAAAATATAAAAATCTATTTTTGGGTGAAGATTTTGTTTCTAGAAATTCATAATCATTGATTGAATTAGAATGAGAAGGAAATCATGTGATCTCTCCCAAATTATTATTTTTTATTTATTTATTATTGATTTAATTCATAAAGATCATTTTAAATAAATAAAAAATATAAAAATCTATTTTTGGGTGAAGATTTTGTTTCTAGAAATTCATAATCATTGATTGAATTAGAATGAGAAGGAAATCATGTGATCTCTCCCAAATTATTATTTTTTATTTATTTATTATTGATTTAATTCATAAAGATCATTTTAAATAAATAAAAAATATAAAAATCTATTTTTGGGTGAAGATTTTGTTTCTAGAAATTCATAATCATTGATTGAATTAGAATAAGAAGGAAATCATGTGATCTCTCCCAAATTATTATTTTTTATTTATTTATTATTGATTTAATTCATAAAAATCATTTTAAATAAATAAAAAAATATAAAAATCTATTTTTGGGTGAAGATTTTGTTTCTAGAAATTCATAATCATTGATTGAATTAGAATGAGAAGGAAATCATGTGATCTCTCCCAAATTATTATTTTTTATTTATTTATTATTGATTTAATTCATAAAAATCATTTTAAATAAATAAAAAATATAAAAATCTATTTTTGGGTGAAGATTTTGTTTCTAGAAATTCATAATCATTGATTGAATTAGAATGAGAAGGAAATCATGTGATCTCTCCCAAAATAGCAAGCACTCATGATCAAATATTTGAAATTTATACAATGATCTTTTTGAATATTTTTTGGATCAAATATCCACACAACACATCAATGATTCTGACCTAAATCCATCACACATATATATTAAGCACAAACATAACCCTAGGGACAAATTTGCAGCAGCCTAAAGGTAAGATCAAAAGCACAAAAATCTTTCAAAAAGTCATATTCGGGTTCTCAAATTCAGAGCATTGCAAGGTATTTGGAAGACATAGCAAGCTTCCTTGGACTCTTCTGATCATAAATCATCATCCATATGCATCATATACACACCCAATTGCTCAACCCGAGTTCATCTTGACCTTGAATATTTTGTTTTCGAATCCATTGATTTATCATGTTTAAACTGTTTTTGATTGTTGTAGGATGTTTAGAATGAACTCTAGAACGATTCTGGGTGGTTCAATTGGATTTTCATTGCAGGAACAAGAATTCACCATGATTAGGGTTTTCGGCCCTCTTTAGGGTTTCACGATTTTCAAATGATAAATGGATTTGAAAAAACATAGGACGATTGAAAAACTCAGTAGCAATACAATGGTGTAATCAATTTTGTGAAATTTTGCCGTTTGGATGAAGTTTGTGTTTCGCAGGGAGGAAGAACTCGTAACAATATTCGTAGGAGAAAACGTTGCAAAATCCGCAGCCTGATGGTTGTTGTGCTTCCTGGAAATCAAGCTGGCCTGGGTTCAAACCTCAGCCAGGTAAGTTTCCGCTTTTTTTTTCTTTTGTTTCTATATTTTATGTCTAAATTGTAATATGTATAAATTAGAAAATTTTTGTATATAACTAAATCCTATTTTTTTTATATAAACCCTAAAAATTTATTTCTCATATAAACCCTAATTTCATAAAACTCTAAAAATATTTTTTAATACAAATCTAATCCTATTTTTTTAATGTTATTTTCTAATATAATTATTATGTATGTATGTTTACTATAATTCTTACAAATTTTTGTAAATATACTTATAAATATTTTTTTACATAACTTTAGTTTATAAATAATTGTGCTTATAATAATTAGATTTTTTTGTAGTAACTTCATGATTAAAATATAATTTAATAATTTGTAAATTAAAACAATTGTTTATTCATATTTGTTTTTTTTTAGTTGATTATATTAAAAAATTGTTAATTTCTTATTATTATAATATTTGGATTAATTTTGTTTATTCTTATTTACTAACCCATTTATATTCTAATCATGCTTATTATTTTGTCAAATATTGCTTACTAACTCCCTTTATTATTTATTATTGCTTATTTATATTTTTTTTTATCTTTGCTATTTAATTATTTTGCTTATTATTTTGTAATTGTTTCTTGGATGTAAAGTTGTTTAATTATTTAATTATTATTATGGTTAGTAATTAGGGAGTGTAATAACATGTATGTAATATTAAAATAAATTTAGATCACTTTTAAATAAAGATAATTAAAATAAACACGTCACACACGTAAGTCGATTTTAATCGCCGTCTCACTTCCTAAGGATATCCCTCAAGTTGCCTACGAATAATGGTTAAGTGGGGTGTATAAAGCAAGTCCCTCAAATAGAAAAATCATCAAAGTCCCTTATGGTTGCCTTTACGAATCGAGTCCCTTTCGAAAAATGATGATGGCCCCTTATATGTGCTTATTACATCCCACAATGGCCTTCAAAGTCAATTGTCCCTCACATGTCCCTTAACATCCAAAGTAAGGACTACCTACTCCATTTTAGTAGGGATAGTCTTACTAAGGAAAGGATAAAGAATAAAAAAGACCTTAAAACATTAGGGTAGGCTACTCCTAGATACTTGCTCACTTCAAAACTTTTTCACACTTAAACAAATTTTCAACAAGTTTTCAAACAAGTTCTTAACACATCCTTACATGGATTATTTATTAACTATTCTGAAAATTTTCTATTCACACACTACACTTTCAAAACAATTCAAAAGTGAGCTTAAGTACCTAAGAGCCCATGGATAACCATGGATGAAAAGGGTGCTAACACCTTCCCTTTTCATAACCTACCCCCCGGACCCAAAATATTCTCTAAGGTCTTTCCTGTTCTTTTATAACCTTTCCTTATGGATAAAATAAAAGTCGGTGGCGACTCTTGCTATCCGCAACATTGTTTAAAGTCAGTTCTCCCACCGTGTTACAGAACTGGCGACTCTGCTGGGGATCTATTTAAGAGGGGTACCCTTAGGAATTAAGATCACTTTAAATTGTTTGCCTTGTTTGCTTTATTATTATATTGTTGGGGTGCTCTTATGTGTGAAAGGTCCTAACCCGGATCTAGTGTACCTTAGGTAAATGGCAATAGACCAAGGAAACTGTACGACGTATATCGATACGGTTGATCTGGTGGCCATAGTTAGTGCGACTTCTTGGTTGGTGCTTATATTCCTTAAGTCAAGTTGAGGATAATATTGAGGCTGCCATATGTTGTCAATGCACTAACTGACTTTTAGAACCCTAGTTAACTCATCTTGGCCTTTAGAAAGTAGTGAGGTAACCGGCTTTGGTGCAGACTGAAGTTGGTTGACACTCGATACTACGCTCATTGAGATCTTAAACTTGGAGGGTTTTGGTTGGCAAGTAAGTTGCCTTCTGAACAACCACCCTTGTGAAGGATCAATGATATTGAGATCCCTTAGAACCCGGTTACTTTTGTAGGACAGGATGAACCATCTAACTTCAAGGGAGGGTACTTACCTTTAAACCTCATGCAAGCCTTTAAACCTAGGGCAATTGTGTGACTTGTTTGTGTGTGCCACACGTTTGTGATTGAACATAACATCATGACATCATCATGCATCATGAGCGTATCATTTTCCCTAACCATTTCAAGGACCAAGGGATTTATTTTTGTTCTTTGTTGCAGGTCATGGCTTCTGCTCGTAGAAACACCATCAGGATCAACTTTGTAGGGATACCTCCCAAGCTCAAAGAGTTGGTTTCCCAAGTGTCTGATCATTCCCAGTTCGTCCAGAGACATGGTCACTTATTGGATCTAGTTACTTCAGGGTTCAGTGAAGACATGATGAGTGTGTTGTTTCAGTTCTTTGACCCTAAGCACCATTGCTTTACATTTCCTGATTATCAGCTGGTTCCAACCATGGAGGAGTTCTCTAAACTTCTGGGTATACCTGTTCTTGATCAGAAGCCATTCACAGGCTTAGAGAAGGAGCTTAAACCAGAAGTTATTGCTGCAGCTCTACATCTGAAGAAGTCTGACATTGTTCTAGAGACGAGAAGTGGAGTTAAAGGTATTCTTGCCAAGGTATTAGTGGATAAAGCTCAAATGTTCTTGAAGGCTATGAGCTACGATGCTTTTGAGGAGATCTTAGCCTTATTGATTTATGGCTTAGTGTTGTTCCCCAATCCTGATCAGTTCATAGACGTTCATGCCATCAACATATTCCTGAGTCACAATCCAGTGCCTACCTTACTTGGAGACATCCTACATTCTCTTCACACCCGTACTACAAGGGCAAGAGGAACTTTGATGTGCTGCATACCTTTACTTTCTAGGTGGTTTATTTCTCACCTTCCTCGCTCAGTAATGAAGAATGAGCAAGAGTTCAGATGGTCCAAGAGGATCATGTCACTTTCTCACTCAGACATCCATTGGTGCTCCAGATCTATGGAGAATGTCACCATCATTGACCGTTGTGGGGAGTTTCCTAATGTACCACTTCTAGGCATAAGAGGAGGCATCACCTACAACCCATCTCTAGCTTTACGACAGTTTGGTTACGCCCGAAGCGATGGTCCACATGACATGTTGATTCAGGGCATTGTGTTTGACTACGACAACGATCTTCAGGGTTACCGTCAGAGATTCATACGAGCTTGGGGAAAGGTAAACAGGATTGACAGCAAGACACTGGAGCCTAAGTACACTATTCCTATGGAGGCTTATCTCAGATGGGTACGATCTCGTGCTCAGACACTCATGATGCCATATCCTGCCGTCTTACCAGTTACCATGGAACCTGTTGCTGAAGGAGACACAGCTTATACCATCCTTCACCCAGACATGCCTACTGATATGGAAGACTTGCAGAGATCATGGATCCAACTGAAAGAGCAAAGGGATACTTTCGAGGCTCATTACAAAGCAAGCCAAGCAAGGATCCTAGAGCTAACAAAGCTACTTCATGAGGAACGAAACCTCAACTCATACCTCAACACAAAGAGGAAACGTCCATGGGAGACTTAAAACCCCATCTTTTGTACTTATTTCGTTTTCATTTTTTGTAAGCCTAAAAGGCAAAACAAGTTATTACTAATAAAAAGTTACTTTCTTGTTTGTTTAAGCAAATTTAAATCCTGCGGTCCTTGAAAACATTGCATATGCATTCCCATATCATTGCATCATAGGGTTATAATTGTGCACAGGTTTCTCATCTTCTCGCTGTTTATTTCAGCAATGGCTCTTGAACAATCAGTTAAGGATCTCCAGGCACAGAATGCACAGTTCCAAGAGCTGATCTTGAACCTATCCAAGGGGCAAGATGATTTGAAGGCACTGCTGGCCAAGAAGACAAAGAAGACTAGAAGGTCTGCTGGGTTGCTCAACATGGGAAGAAGGTTCAAAGGTCCTGTCAAGACCAAGGAAAAGGTTGAAGACTATGAATCTGAGGAATCTGAGAAAGAGAGAGGCAGTCTCCACAACACTATGGGGGACTCTGATTCTGAGGCTAATTATTACCATGAGCCTAATGAAGACAAATTCAAGATGCTGGTGGATAGAATGGATGCTATGGAATTACAGAAATCATCTGGGCTGGATTTTGAGGATTTGAGTTTGATATCTGGGGTTGTGATACCCATTGGTTTCAAAGTTCCTACATTCGTTGTCTATGATGGGGTCTCTTGTCCCAAATTGCATCTGAGGTCTTATGTCAGAAGAATTCAACCCCACACTGCTGATAAAAAGTTGTGGGTCCATTTCTTTCAAGAGAGTTTATCTGGAGCTCAGCTAGAGTGGTATTATCAATTGGAGAGTGTCAACATCAGAGATTGGAATGACCTTGCTGAAGCTTTCTACAAGCAGTATCAATACAATGCTGACTTAGCCCCCACTCGCATGCAGCTTCAAAGCATGTCTATGGGTGCCAAAGAAAGCTTTAAGGAGTATGCTCAGAAGTGGAGAGACTTAGCTGGAAGAGTTCAACCCCCTTTGACTGATAGGGAGTTGGTTGATATGTTCATGTGTACGCTGAATGGTCCATTTTACAGTCATCTCATTGGAAGCTCATCATCTGGCTTCACTGAGTTGATCATGACAGGAGAGCGAGTAGAGAATGGTATCAAGAGTGGTAAGATCCAAGTGGGCACTTCTTCATCAGGTGCTGCAAAGAAGCCTCCCACTGGGAAGAAAGAATCTAATGCTGTGTATGGTCAGCCTGATCGTAACAGAAGGCATCAGTCTGTTAGTGCAGTTCATATTTCAAATCCAACTCCTGCAACAACAGAGCAGCCTCAAGGCAACCAACAGAGGGCTAGAAGACAGTTCACGAAGATCAACATGTCAATGGCTCAGGCATTGCAACACTTGTTGAAAGCTGAACTTATTACCCTGAGGGAGGCTCCTCAGAATCCCAATGTTACCTCTCCCAAGTACAATCCCAATGCACGATGTGCATATCATTCAAACTGTCCAGGACATGATACTAATAACTGCTGGGTCTTGAAGAACAAAATTCAGGATATGATTGATGCTGGAGAAATTGAGTTTGATCCACCAGGTACTCCAAATGTGATTACAGCTCCAATGCCAAATCACGAGAAGACTGTCAACGCCATTGATGAAGATATTGATGAAGATCTGCATGTCTATTCAGTTATGGAGTTGAGCACACCATTGTCTGTTATCAAAAAGAGGTTAGTACAAGCTGGGATCTTTCCAGGTTGTCATGAAGATTGTCTATATTGTACCTATAAGCCGGATAGTTGCTTCATTTTGAGAGATGGGATTCAACGTCTCATGGATAAATATACTATAGTGTTTGAAAGAAGACCAGCATCTGTAGAAAGTATGGTGGATCATCTGACTCAGGGTAAGAAGATTGAAGAGGTTGACATGGTTGACAAAGTACCACTAAGAATCACTTCAAAGGGTCCCATTAAAATCACTCATCAGGGCCCAATCAAGATTATTGCTGAAGGTCCTGTGAAAGTTGTTGCTGAAGCCAGAGTAGCTCCTCTGATCATTACCACTCCTGGTCCTATTCCTTATACATCTGACAAAGCTGTGCCTTGGCACTATGGGTCTGATGTTTACATCCATGGTGTCAAGCAGGAGCCTTTACCTGATATGCCTGTTGACATTGATAATATTGCTGGATCTAGCAAGATCACTCGTAGTGGAAGAGTCTTCTCTCCTCCAGTTGCTTCTAAGAGTGCAGTTACTCCTGCTGTTACTTCCACCACTGATGCTCGGGGCAAGGGTCCTGTTATTTAGCCTGTATCTACTGATGTGCCAGCTGCTGATGACCTCTCTAAGCAGATGGAAGAAGTATTGAAAATCATTCGCAAGAGTGATTATGATATTGTTGATCAGCTGGGGCATACTCCCTCAAAGATTTCTATGTTCTCCCTGTTATTATGTTCTGAGGCTCATGCCAAGTCATTGATCAAGTTTCTAAAGATGGCTCATGTACCCAGTGCAATTTCTGTGGACCAGTTTGAGAATTGTGTTGCTCACCTGACCTATGACAACGGGTTAGGATTTTCTGATGCTGACTTGACCCCTGCCAAGAGGGATCATAACAGGGCCTTGCATATTTCAATTGAATGCAGGGGCACTACCCTGTCTCATGTGCTGATAGACAATGGTTCCTCTCTGAATGTGTTGCCTAAGGAAGTCCTGAACAAGCTGAGTCCTAAAGATACGGTATTGAAGCCCAGTAATATTGTGGTAAAGGCTTTTGATGGTTCTAGAAGAGTAGTGCATGGGGAAATTGATCTTCCAATCAAGGTTGGCTCTCAGGTGTTTACCGCTACATTCTATGTGATGGATATTCGTCCTTCGTACTCATGTCTGTTTGGTCGTCCCTGGATCCATGGGGCAGGTGCTGTGACCTCCACATTACATCAAAAGTTGAGATATCCGGTGAATGGAAAAGTTGTTACTGTCTTTGGAGAGGAAGAATACTTTGTCAGCCATGTAAACACTTTCAAGTATCTGGAAGTAGAAGGTGAATACATTGAAACTCCATGTCAGTCATTTGAAGTGGTTCCCTGGGCTGTTAAGGATTGTGTGACTCCTCCTGCTGTGAAGAAGGTTCCTGTGGTCATCAGAAACCCTCCAACAATGGCAATGGCCTCCCTCAATGATGCAAAAGCTGTGGTGGAAGAAGAGTCCCAGAAGGCTGTTCGTCGTGCTCGTGCTGTTCGTATCACCAATCAAGGGGTTATCAATGCTGTGGGAGATCAAGATGAAGACCACAACTTGGAGGCATGGATTTTTCCTACTGTGGGTGCTGGACTCAATAATTGGAAAGCTGAAGATGTTATCCCTATCTCCTTTAGTCAGGAGTAAATACTATTACTGTGTTATGTTTTTTAAATTTGGAACAATTAAAACTTTCAAGCCATGTGCCTTACCCGGGGCACAATGGTGTGCTTGTTACGGGTTGTCATTTCATTTGCATACTTCATTCCATAAAATCAATGGACGTTTCGTTTTCGTAAATATTGTGTTCCTTGTCTTTCTTTTTCTTTTATTTTTGCTTTATCAGCTATGTGTTCTTACACACACCCACGTCACTAAAATGCCGATCCTCATCCACTCTGGATCCAGTTGATAACAGTTCTACTATTGCCAATTACAATTTCGAGAATCCGATCTATCAAACTGAAGACGGAAACGAGGACGATTGTGAAATACCTGTGGAGCTTGCTAGGTTGTTACAACAAGAAGAGAAAGCTATACAGCCACATGAAGAGCCAGTCGAAGTTGTGAATCTGGGAACTGAAGAAAACAGAAAAGAGATCTGAACAAGGCTAGCCCTAAAGATGACTTTCCACTTCCTCATATTGATATTCTGGTAGACAACACTGCTCAGCATAAGGTATTCTCTTTTATGGATGGTTTCTCTGGTTACAATCAAATCAAGATGGCACCTGAAGATATGGAGAAGACTACATTTGTGACACAGTGGGGCACCTTTTGCTATAAGGTAATGCCATTTGGTTTGAAGAATGCAGGGGCAACATATCAGCGTGCTATGGTGGCTTTGTTTCATGATATGATTCATCATGAGATAGAGGTATATGTGGATGATATGATAGCCAGATCTCAGAATGAAGAGCAACATCTTGATCATCTGCACAAGTTGTTTGAGAGGTTGAAGAAATACAGGTTGAGATTAAATCCAAACAAGTGTACTTTTGGAGTTAGATCTGGAAAGCTCCTGGGTTTCATTGTCAGTGGAAAAGGTATTGAAGTGGATCCTGCAAAAGTGAAAGATATACGAGAGATGCCAGCTCCCCGTACTAAGAAGGAGGTTAGAGGTTTCTTGGGACGATTGAACTACATTGCAAGATTTATTTCCCAATTAACTACCATCTGTGAGCCAATCTTCAAGTTGTTGAAGAAAGATCAGGTGATGGAATGGAACGATGAGTGCCAGACTGACTTTGATGAAATCAAGAGATATTTTCTAGAACCTCCAATTTTAATGCCACCAGTTGATGGAAGACCCTTGATTATGTATTTAACAGTATTAGACAACTCAATGGGGTGTGTATTGGGGCAACATGATGAGTCTGGTCGAAAAGAGCAGGCAATATACTACCTTAGCAAAAAGTTTACCGACTGTGAAACAAGATACTCACTGCTCGAGAAAACTTGCTGCGCTTTGGCATGGGCTGCTCGCCGACTAAGACAGTATATGTTGACCCATACTACCTTGTTGATTTCGAAGATGGATCCAATCAAGTACATATTTGAGAAACCTGCTCTCTCCGGAAGAATTGCAAGATGGCAAATGATCTTGACGGAATATGATATACAGTATACCACTCAGAAGGCCATTAAAGGGAGTGTTGTTGCTGATCATTTGGCTCATCTAATAAGAACATTAAGAAGATTGTACAGAAGATGACTGTTACTTACAAGGATTGGCACGAGATGTTACCATTTGCTCTGCATGGTTATCGTACTACAATACGTACTTCAACAGGGGCAACCCCATTCTCCTTAGTCTATGGTATGGAAGCAGTTCTGCCTATTGAAGTTCAGATCCCCTCCTTGAGAATTATGAAGGATGCAGGCTTGGATGAAGATGAGTGGATTCAGACTCGACTTGACCAGATAAATTTGATTGATGAGAAAAGGTTAGCAGCAGTTTGTCATGGCCAGATGTACCAGAAACGGATGATCAAAGCTTTTAACAAGAAGGTTAAGCCAAAGGTATATCAGGCTGGTGACTTGGTAATCAAGCGTATCATATTACCACAGGGTGATCCTAGGGGCAAGTGGACTCCAACATATGAGGGACCATTTGTAGTCAAGACAGTGTTCTCAGGAGGTGCCATGATACTGACTACAATGGATGGTGAAGACTTCCCACAACCTGTAAACGCAGACATAGTTAAAAAATACTACGCATAAAAAGAGACCCGCTAGGTTGACAGGCCTAGGCAAAAATAAGGGCGTCCCGGCAAACCAAAAGGGTTTGGGCAAAAATTAGGGATATATATATAAAAAGATGTACACCCGGCAAGTCGAAAACCTGAAAAGGCGGCTTGGGCAAAAAAGGGTATCCCGGTGGATTGAAAACCTGAAAGGGCAATCCAGGCAAAAGTTAGGGATTAAAGCGTATGACTATGTCTCGTTTGGATCACTCATGAAACTGCAACCAGTTGTACTACTTACCCAAGCTCAAACAGATAAAGCTCAATCCGATCGTTTCCGTCTCAACAGCAAGAAGATGAGATACTTGAGTGGCAATAGTAGAATTGAAACTCAATAGGATTATTTCCCACATAGCTGATTCTTTTTGTAAAACTTCATGACAAAATTCTCTTACTAGGGTTTATGTCTCCTTGTACAAACTTACCCGTGTATGGGTCACTTTTGATATAAATAAATTCCATCTTTTGAATCCATATTTACTTTTACCCTATTTGCATAAACGAAACGTCCATTGGTTGTGTTTGAATGTATGTATGCCTTTGAATATGATTGATGTTTACCAGAAATGCATGTATGCTTTTAATATGATTGATGTTTACCAGAAATGCATGAAAATGCAGTAATAGTATTTACTAAGGACGAACGAGGGAAGGATTTCAACGAAGCTTCGCCGGTTCATCTTTACAAGACAGTTACAAACCATCAGTAGGACTAATCCATTTTCACAAAGTCTAATCTCCCCTGGAATTTATATCCATCTCTTTTATCCTCATACGGATATACGGGAAATTACTTTCCAATAAGGGCACGATGAACGAAGACGGGATGTTATACTTATCCTACTATCAAACGAAAACGAAGGTTATCTATACCCTACTATCCCCAACAACGGGAGGTTATCTATACCATGTTATCCCCAACAACGGGAGGTTATCTATACCTTGTTATCCCCAACAAAGGGAGGTTATCTATACCTTGTTATCCCCAGCAGACGGAGGGTTATATATTCTTCAACAACGAATC
This sequence comes from Lathyrus sativus, assembly GCA_963859935.3. NCBI lineage: Eukaryota > Viridiplantae > Streptophyta > Magnoliopsida > Fabales > Fabaceae > Lathyrus > Lathyrus sativus. Next base: position 414,395,699 of record OZ012739.1, read on the forward strand.
GGGATTTATTTTCCTTGGCCAGCAGTTGTTATACAAGGATATCCAGACACTTCCAGCAGTGTCATATCATACATACATCGTTTACATCATACCATAACATATATGTCTATAGTACATTACCTAAGTGCATCATGTCATACATGCATACATAAAGCCTAAACTAATGCTGTTATACAGAATGCTACCTTGTTTTCAGGTTAATTATCCAACAAACAAGCTTATGATCTTTGGGACTGCTTTATTGTAACCTCAGGGTTACTTTATCCTCCGGATGAGCTTCTTATTACTTTGGGACTGCTTTATTGTAACCTCAGGGTTATTTTATCCTCCTGATGGCCTCTCATGACTTCAAGACTGCTTTAGAGCTACTGATTGCTCTATCCTCCTGAAATCATCCTATTACTTCAAGACTGCTTTAGAGCTATTCATTGCTCTATCCTCATGAGGTCATATTACTACTTCAAGACTGCTTTAGAGCTATTCATTGCTCTATCCTCCTGAAGCCATCTAATTATTTCAAGACTGCTTTAGAGTTATCCATTGCTCTATCCTCCTGAAATTACATTATTATTTCAAGACTGCTTTAGAGCTATCCATTGCTCTATCCTCCTGAAATCATTACTTCAAGACTGCTTTAGAGCTATTGATTGCTCTATCCTCCTGAAGACATATCACATTATTATTTCAAGACTGCTTTAGAGCCATTCATTGTTCTATCCTCCTGAAATCATATCATTGCTTCAAGACTGCTTTAGGGTTATCACTATTGATTGCTCTATCCTCATGAAGACATGCTGCTACCTCATTATTATTCTAGACTCCTGACAGCTTTCATCATACACCCATATTTTGAACTGCTCCCCCCCTAGTGGCATCTTTAAGCCCACTCAATCATGTTCAACCAACCATCAATATCACTCCATGCACTGGTGAGTGCAAATTTTTGGGCTTTTGTGTTCAATCCCCTTCAACCTTCCAGGTTACGACTGGCAAATATACCAATCTAACCCCTCAGGTTTCAGAAAATTGAACAGGGGCAGCTGTTGCACCCCAAAATTTGCCCTCACAATACAAGACTTTGTGTTCCAAGAAGGTTCACAAGGTTCACAAAATTCACAATTGGTCAGAAGAGTTGACAATTCCCTCAGACAATGCACCTCCTAAGCAGTGCATCCAAAACTAGGGTTTTGACTTTAACCAGGCTAAATGGACTTCCAAGACTTCAAGTGAGCTTCATAACATCTTATATGTGTATAAGAACCCCCATGTCAAGTTTCAAGACTTTTCTCAAAAGTTTGCTCAGTCAGATGATCAGATAAGTCAAAAGCAGTCAATGTAGTTAAAAAGTCAAACTGAGGTCAACTGTGGTCAAACCAAAGTCAAACTTCATGATTTTTTGCCAACATCAAGTATATGAAGTAAAATTCATCATTTTATCAAGGGTTGATCATGATTCATCAAGGAGATTCCAGATCATCAATAATCAGGAGTTTCTAAATTAGGGTTTCCTCAGTAAAAGTCAACTGAACTTTGACCAGGCATAACTTTCACATACTTCATCACCAAGTCTCCATCCAAAGCTCATTTTGAAGGAAATTGAATTCTCTACAACTTTGATGTTGAAGGTTAAGCCCAAATATGATTTATTTGAAAGATATGATCTAAGTCATTATAGGTCATTTCAAAAGTCAACAAAAAGTCAACAACTTCAAAAGGGCATAACTTGAGATTGGTAAATGATATGGACCTGAAACAAATGGGGTTGTTTAGAGGACTCTACAAGCTTTCCAAAAAGTCCAAGAACACCATCATACCTTTAAAATTGAGAGAAATGTGCCCTTGCAAAGTTGGGCAATTTTGTGATGGTTTATGTTGAAAATGGAGGCTTAGAAGTATTTCTTTCCAAATGGGCTGCCTAATTTATGACCCAATCCATCTCATAACATGGTGCACGACCCAATTGACCAAAATTCATCATTTTTATTATTTTTTATTTATTTATTATTGATTTAATTCATAAAAATCATTTTAAATAAATAAAAAAATATAACAATCTATTTTTGGGTGAAGATTTTGTTTCTAGAAATTCATAACCATTGATTGAATTAGAATGAGAAGGAAATCATGTGATCTCTCCCAAATTATTATTTTTTATTTATTTATTATTGATTTAATTCATAAAAATCATTTTAAATAAATAAAAAATATAAAAATCTATTTTTGGGTGAAGATTTTGTTTCTAGAAATTCATAATCATTGATTGAATTAGAATGAGAAGGAAATCATGTGATCTCTCCCAAATTATTATTTTTTATTTATTTATTATTGATTTAATTCATAAAAATCATTTTAAATAAATAAAAAATATAAAAATCTATTTTTGGGTGAAGATTTTGTTTCTAGAAATTCATAATCATTGATTGAATTAGAATGAGAAGGAAATCATGTGATCTCTCCCAAATTATTATTTTTTATTTATTTATTATTGATTTAATTCATAAAAATCATTTTAAATAAATAAAAAATATAAAAATCTATTTTTGGGTGAAGATTTTGTTTCTAGAAATTCATAATCATTGATTGAATTAGAATGAGAAGGAAATCATGTGATCTCTCCCAAATTATTATTTTTTATTTATTTATTATTGATTTAATTCATAAAGATCATTTTAAATAAATAAAAAATATAAAAATCTATTTTTGGGTGAAGATTTTGTTTCTAGAAATTCATAATCATTGATTGAATTAGAATGAGAAGGAAATCATATGATCTCTCCCAAATTATTATTTTTTATTTATTTATTATTGATTTAATTCATAAAGATCATTTTAAATAAATAAAAAATATAAAAATCTATTTTTGGGTGAAGATTTTGTTTCTAGAAATTCATAATCATTGATTGAATTAGAATAAGAAGGAAATCATGTGATCTCTCCCAAATTATTATTTTTTATTTATTTATTATTGATTTAATTCATAAAAATCATTTTAAATAAATAAAAAAATATAAAAATCTATTTTTGGGTGAAGATTTTGTTTCTAGAAATTCATAATCATTGATTGAATTAGAATGAGAAGGAAATCATGTGATCTCTCCCAAATTATTATTTTTTATTTATTTATTATTGATTTAATTCATAAAAATCATTTTAAATAAATAAAAAATATAAAAATCTATTTTTGGGTGAAGATTTTGTTTCTAGAAATTCATAATCATTGATTGAATTAGAATGAGAAGGAAATCATGTGATCTCTCCCAAATTATTATTTTTTATTTATTTATTATTGATTTAATTCATAAAAATCATTTTAAATAAATAAAAAATATAAAAATCTATTTTTGGGTGAAGATTTTGTTTCTAGAAATTCATAATCATTGATTGAATTAGAATGAGAAGGAAATCATGTGATCTCTCCCAAAATAGCAAGCACTCATGATCAAATATTTGAAATTTATACAATGATCTTTTTGAATATTTTTTGGATCAAATATCCACACAACACATCAATGATTCTGACCTAAATCCATCACACATATATATTAAGCACAAACATAACCCTAGGGACAAATTTGCAGCAGCCTAAAGGTAAGATCAAAAGCACAAAAATCTTTCAAAAAGTCATATTCGGGTTCTCAAATTCAGAGCATTGCAAGGTATTTGGAAGACATAGCAAGCTTCCTTGGACTCTTCTGATCATAAATCATCATCCATATGCATCATATACACACCCAATTGCTCAACCCGAGTTCATCTTGACCTTGAATATTTTGTTTTCGAATCCATTGATTTATCATGTTTAAACTGTTTTTGATTGTTGTAGGATGTTTAGAATGAACTCTAGAACGATTCTGGGTGGTTCAATTGGATTTTCATTGCAGGAACAAGAATTCACCATGATTAGGGTTTTCGGCCCTCTTTAGGGTTTCACGATTTTCAAATGATAAATGGATTTGAAAAAACATAGGACGATTGAAAAACTCAGTAGCAATACAATGGTGTAATCAATTTTGTGAAATTTTGCCGTTTGGATGAAGTTTGTGTTTCGCAGGGAGGAAGAACTCGTAACAATATTCGTAGGAGAAAACGTTGCAAAATCCGCAGCCTGATGGTTGTTGTGCTTCCTGGAAATCAAGCTGGCCTGGGTTCAAACCTCAGCCAGGTAAGTTTCCGCTTTTTTTTTCTTTCCTTTTATTTGATTTAAATATTATAATATTAAAAATTAAATATATTATGTATAATAAATAAATAATAATAAAATATGTCTGTTTTCTTTAATTTTAAAAAATATGTTTTTTTTCACAAATTTTGTTTCTATATTTTATGTCTAAATTGTAATATGTATAAATTAGAAAATTTTTGTATATAACTAAATCCTATTTTTTTTATATAAACCCTAAAAATTTATTTCTCATATAAACCCTAATTTCATAAAACTCTAAAAATATTTTTTAATACAAATCTAATCCTATTTTTTTTAATGTTATTTTCTAATATAATTATTATGTATGTATGTTTACTATAATTCTTACAAATTTTTGTAAATATACTTATAAATATTTTTTTACATAACTTTAGTTTATAAATAATTGTGCTTATAATAATTAGATTTTTTTGTAGTAACTTCATGATTAAAATATAATTTAATAATTTGTAAATTAAAACAATTGTTTATTCATATTTGTTTTTTTTAGTTGATTATATTAAAAAATTGTTAATTTCTTATTATTATAATATTTGGATTAATTTTGTTTATTCTTATTTACTAACCCATTTATATTCTAATCATGCTTATTATTTTGTCAAATATTGCTTACTAACTCCCTTTATTATTTATTATTGCTTATTTATATTTTTTTTATCTTTGCTATTTAATTATTTTGCTTATTATTTTGTAATTGTTTCTTGGATGTAAAGTTGTTTAATTATTTAATTATTATTATGGTTAGTAATTAGGGAGTGTAATAACATGTATGTAATATTAAAATAAATTTAGATCACTTTTAAATAAAGATAATTAAAATAAACACGTCACACACGTAAGTCGATTTTAATCGCCGTCTCACTTCCTAAGGATATCCCTCAAGTTGCCTACGAATAATGGTTAAGTGGGGTGTATAAAGCAAGTCCCTCAAATAGAAAAATCATCAAAGTCCCTTATGGTTGCCTTTACGAATCGAGTCCCTTTCGAAAAATGATGATGGCCCCTTATATGTGCTTATTACATCCCACAATGGCCTTCAAAGTCAATTGTCCCTCACATGTCCCTTAACATCCAAAGTAAGGACTACCTACTCCATTTTAGTAGGGATAGTCTTACTAAGGAAAGGATAAAGAATAAAAAAGACCTTAAAACATTAGGGTAGGCTACTCCTAGATACTTGCTCACTTCAAAACTTTTTCACACTTAAACAAATTTTCAACAAGTTTTCAAACAAGTTCTTAACACATCCTTACATGGATTATTTATTAACTATTCTGAAAATTTTCTATTCACACACTACACTTTCAAAACAATTCAAAAGTGAGCTTAAGTACCTAAGAGCCCATGGATAACCATGGATGAAAAGGGTGCTAACACCTTCCCTTTTCATAACCTACCCCCCGGACCCAAAATATTCTCTAAGGTCTTTCCTGTTCTTTTATAACCTTTCCTTATGGATAAAATAAAAGTCGGTGGCGACTCTTGCTATCCGCAACATTGTTTAAAGTCAGTTCTCCCACCGTGTTACACGTAGCAACTTATCCAAAGCATGTTGACCGCGCGAGCGTAGCGACTTAACCAATGTGTGTTAATCGTGTGAGCGTAGCGATTTAACCAATGCATATGGATTGCGTGAGCGTAGCGACTTAACCAATGCGTGTTAGTCGTGCTTTTGCTCTGCCCTAAGGCTTTTGATGCTTGTTGACCTCAACCATTGTCGATCTCTGGCATAGACAACTTGACCAATTTGAAAGCATGGAGGGAAACTGCCCCATTTCAGCTAATCTGCCCCAGTTCAAATGGTTTGCCCCAGTCTGCCGGGTATTTGAAGGATTTCTTAGGGGATGAGAACTTTGGCGGTGATTATACCAGGATATGGCTTGAACCCATTTGCTCTAGTGTCTGAACCTTGTAGCGGTTTTCCCCTGTTTAAACCTCAGAAGGACTTGCCCCAGATTCGCAGGGTTATGGGAAAGTCTTGATTTGACTCAACACCAATGAGTGATCAAGTTCCTCTTTGATTGCACTTTATTGGAATTTCTATTATGCCGATTTCTAATTTGCAATTAAAATTGTTCATTCAAAAATGGTAATTTTAATGTGACATTCATGCAAGTTTTGAAAATATCATTTATTGGGAATGATGTGAAAGTGTGTGACGAATTGGACCATTAGCCCAAACACAAGAATATGACACCAATGCAAACGATTAGCAAATCTTTAGGAGTCAGTTTACACAACCTTGTTGTAGTTATGCTTTCAGAATAAAACTCCATCTCAATTAGGTCTTTTGAGGGTTGTATCGTGGTCTGGTTCACGGTTATAGAAATAAAGGATATTAGGCTCAAAGTATTATTTGTACCCACCCCTTCTTCGTGATGATCTCTATACCTATGTTCAGTTAATTTTGCACCTGCTTGATGGTGTAAACTTGATGGTTCAAAGTTTGCTTGAAATGGCAGCCACCTTATTTTGATGGATGTCAGTAACCCCTTGATTTGGGTGGCCACTGAATCTTATTTTGTTTTTTTGTTGAGGGTTTGAGGACCTCTTTTTGGTTTTGTTTTTTATCCCTAACTTTTGCATGGACTGACTTTGCTTGTCAAATCCGTCGGGATTGCCTTGATTTTTGCCTAAGTCTCCTTTTGAGGTGTTCGACTTAGCAGGCCTTTTGATTTTTCTTTGAAGGATTGTGACTGCCATGTCAAGGGTTATTGATGAACAACCGTCTTCTGGATTTGGCTTTGTTTATTCGAAAGCTGGATTGGATTAACTGAACAACTACCCTGCCCTAGGTTGAGTGTTTAAGGTTTTGAATATCCGAAGGAAACTCCTACTTCTAGGCTCGAAGTGGTTGACTAGGGACTAACTCCTTATCTCTCCAGTGTTTGGGGGTTCGAAACAATGCCTGTACATCATTAGCGAGATTTTATCCGAAAGTATACTATCAGCAATTTTGGGTATTTCGTTTTCGTCATCCTCCCTCAAATCTTTGCTAAACAGTAGTGCGATAAAGGAAGTGAAGTTTTTTTTGTGATTTTTTTGATAAACAAGAAAATGTGAGTGAATACGAATGGATTTGTTCAAAACATGCATAATTATCTCATTAACAATACCATTAATAAACGACAATGTCTAAAAGCAAGTAGCAATTAACATAAGAGAAACTACAAATGCTTGAAAAACAAGATCTAAAAAAAATGCCAGCTTGAAGGAACTGGGCTATTCTTCCTTGATTAATTGTCTAGAGAATATGTGTCTTGAAGTCCTCAAACTCATTCAGGTGCAAGACGAATACGCACAACCAAACTCCCTTCTTGAAAGGGTATGCCTCCCTTGTCAATCAATTATTGCACCCTAGCCTGGAAAGCTTTGCAATCTTCTATTGAATGCCCATTGATCCAGCATGATATCCACAATGTGCATTGGGATCATACCCAGGAGGGTATGGTTCTGGCACTGGCTTGAGAGACTTAGGCTCCACTAGTGAATTTCAAATCAAATGTGGCAGAAGTTGAGTGTGCGATACAGGAACTGGGTGAAGAGGAGCGTTCCTTCTTCCCAAATTATTGTGAGGCCTGTGTTGGTTCTGGCGTGGATCCTGATTTCCTCGGCCATACGCTCGTTGATTTTAATAGGGAGCAATCCAAGGCTTCTGACATGGTTCCCTGGGTATTGTTGGTTGTCCTTTTGGGATCCAAAGGTGGATGTCATCATCTTCCTCAATATCGGTAGGATGCTCTCCCAAGTGGCTTTTCGAGGTCTTTTTAGCAGATACAACCCTGTTGGACTTCCCTTTCGGCTCTTCTCTTGAGATCATGGTCTCAATAGGATTATCAGAGGATAAAGACACCTCATCTGCCAAAAACTCAACCTTTTCCTTGTGGTACCAGATTCTGATTGGTCCAATAAGCTCTTGTACTTTCTTTTTGCCAAATCTCTGAGTTGAACCATTTATACTATGATCTTCCTTTCTGGTCAATCTTTGCAACTTATTTCGAAAGCTTTCACATTCTTCGACAGCATGCCCTATGGTTCCAGTATGATACCCACACTCTGCCCCTGGGTTGTCTTCCTCGAAGACTATGCGCTTGTTGTTAATTAGCTCTCGAACTTTATTCTTGAATGACCAACAAACTTCAATAGAGTGCCCTCTCGCTCCCTTATGGTATTCACACTGCACATCAGGATCATATCCAGGTGGAAGAGGAGTACGAGCTGGCCCGAGGGATATGGGTACCACTAATGAGCTCTTAATCAAGTATGATAGCAGTTGTCCACACGGTATAGGAATAGGGTTGAGAATAGGGCGTGAATGAGACTTCTTGACGCCTCTCTAGTTTAAATTCCCCTGTTCCTGGGATAGAACAGGTGATGACCGTTGATTCCGAGGCTTTGGAAGAAATAGTTGGGGATAAAAACCAAAAGGCTATGGAGTGGGATGAACTATGGGAGTAAAACTCCTCGTTATGGTACCTTCTTGAAGCTTTTCCTTTCTTCTTCCCACTTCTGGCGTCTGCTTCATCTTGCCCTCCCTGCTATTCTCGTCTTTTCTCAGCTCAACATGATTTTGCCTCAAGTGTTCCATGGTCTTCCAGCACTACTTCAAGCCCAATACGTGTTTCGGGAAATCAACTACGGATTATGGACAAAGGATGGATGAGCTTTTTGGTTTTGGAAGACGACATGCAATGCAAACAAAATGCAGATGCAATGATATGCAAATGCAATGCAGACAGGATCCAGGATAACATAAGCAGGTCAAAGTGCCCTATCCGGTAGACTATACAAGGCAAGTTCTAGATTCTGTACCCACAGACCCACTCACGGGATAGCTTCTATGTTGATGGATAAGGTTCCCAGGATCACGGACACCAATCGCATCAACATCACACAGCAGGCTAGCTGTATTATAACGAGAGTACAATAGGGTCTCTCTTGAGTGGAGTCCTCATGCTAGGGACACGAGGAGCGGGCCCTCAGAGACTAACATTACACGACCACTAATGCAGAAACTGGTTCTAAGAGTGGTTCCCAAAGTCATGGACCCTTCATGAATCAAATCGTGCAACAGGCTAGCTGCGTTACGATAGGATCTACGAAAAGGTCTATTCTGGAGGAGCTTTCATGCTAGGCACACAAGGAGAGAGTCCTTGGGGACTAACACTAATCACTACCAATTCTAAACTATGTTTTCTCTCTTCTTTTTCCAAAGCTCGGGTGTAGAGCTTTACTTGCAATGCTATCCCCGAATCTAGCAGGCAGATATAATAAACAACATACGATAGAAAGAGAAAACAAGAAATAAACAATAGGAGAAAATAAACATAAAGAAAACAGTTAAGCAAAAGGTTAGTACTCTCGAATTGAGTCAAGTGAGGCTTGACTCTCTCTTGCATAGGGTAATGCATATCCCCAGCAGAGTCTCCATCTGTCGTACCTCGAAAAATATGATCCTTACGATGGACGCGGAAAAAACGTTCGAACAGAGTCGCCACCGAACTTTATTCATTACAAGGAAGGAATAGGAAAATATCGATAAAACCTTTAAAAGAGATAAGAACATGGTCATCGCAACCAATATTCTAGGTTCGGGAGTCGATTACATGAGGGGAAGGTATTAGCACCCCTCATGTCCGTTGTACTTAACGGGAACCTCTTGATCAATTCGAGAGTAAAGTTATCTATGCTTGTTTGTTTTCTTCTAAAGATTCTCCTATAGGGGGAAATGGGTGGTTTTAGGATAGGGTGCTCGCCAAGGATTGGGGCCCTTGTGCCTACGTATCTTCACTTGTAAGAAGTGGAAAATCAGAGCATTCGTAGTTCGTGGGACTACGGGAAAAAGAGGGGATTGTGGGAAATGTGCTCGCCAAGATCATCGCAATCTTGTGCCTACGTATCTTACATTCAAAAGAGAATGAAGAATCAGAGCAGCCGTAGTTCGGCTAACTACGTTTTGTGGGTTTGGTAAACGAACGAGTGTTTAGGTCGCATTCTAACTGCTAAACATTGGCTTGTCTGCTCGCTAGGGGAGGATGAAGCTCAAGTTTATTATGCGCGGAATAAAGGAATAAACAATGTTATTTGGGAAAGGTGTTTGAGTTGGAAATCGCACGAGGGTGAGGAATTTAGTGTTTAAGAAAGATTCAATTGCACGGGGGCGAGAAAGAGGAGTTGGAATGGTTGAGTATTTTAAGGGAGAATGACGACTACTCGATAAACGAGACGTCAGTCTCGCAACCAATTAGTCGGGATATCATTGGAATGCTAGATCCCAACGATACCTTTTTCATTCGAAATATGTTTGATGGACGGTTTAGACGCGAAAGAGTTTGAATTGAAAGAGATTTAGATTCGATCACATGAGGGTGAGAAACGAGGTTAGACGGGTTGTATGTTTAGGAGGAATGACAATTATTTGATAAATGAGACGTCCGCCTCGTAACCAATTAATTGGGATATCATTGGAATGCTAGATCCCAAAGACATCTTTTTCATTCCATTAATTACAAAATATGTTTGTTGGACAGTGAAAGTACTTGTCCAAGTAATTATGGGAAATGTTTTAGGAACGAAAGTTTGAATATTATACTATTCAAGGCGTACACCTAAATAGTAATTATTCTCAAATTCAAGGGATGCGAGACTCCAAGAACTCGACTCTTTCGTAATTTAATTAGGAAAGATGATTTGGATAGGTTAGCGTAAATGAGTTAAACTAAGGGTAGGCATATCGCTCGAATTAGGGTTTGCCTACTTTGAAAGGTTTAAACAAGGTTGGGTAAGTTTTAGGGATGAAAGACGAAACAACCACAACTTAAAGCGTACGCCCTAAGAGTGGTCGTTTAAGAACCCAAGAAGTGCTAGACCTCAAGAGCTCACTACTTTCGTAATTAATATAAAAAAATAGAGGTATCAACTAAAAGGAGTTATTTTTAAAGATAGTAATTTTTAGATTAATTACATTGAGCATTTAGTTAAGATTAAATAATTAATTGGGTCAAGAAAATCTTATCAAAATAATTTAAAAAATTATTTTGTGATACATCTTATTATCATAAAATTAGTAATAATAATCCTAAATTGCTTTGCACTAAGTATTACTATCAATACCCAAAACATAATTAAACTTACATGGCCCAGACTAAGGTGTTATAGGAAAACAAGGAGGGAAGCCCAAAGGCGGGTCAACTAAAGGCCCAAGGCACAAACCTTGCTGAACTCGGATGGGCTAGAAGCCTGAAACCCTTCAAGTCACACACAGTCATCCAAAATTGGATAAGGAGGAATCAAATGGAATTAACTAGCCTTATCCCCTAGAATGGCGTATTATCGATACACGTTCTCAATTCTAGGATACTATAACAACCACCTTCTTGAGACAAGCAAAAAGGTAATACTTTAATGGAAAGGGGCTCTCTTAAAATCATAAATGACAGGCTACCCTACCCAGATAGCTCAGTATCATTCTCACACCACTCTCCCTTCCTACATTACTAACCCTTTCTCTTCTCAAAGCCTCATCATTTTTCTCTTATAGCCTCATTGTCTCTTCACTCTCAGATTGTTCTCTCACTATCCAACTTCTTCTTTCTGAAATCTGGCCCCAATCCAAATCGTGAATCCCTAACCCCAACTCAATCTTAACAAGCAAACTCAAAAATCAAAGCCTAATCAAAACAGAGGATATTCGAGCAAAAGAAGCATGTTTGACGAGCAAAAATCAAGTGAACAAGGGAACTCACCAGCTTTGAGCTATTCTGACGGCGAATCCATGAGGTACTGGTTTGTGCTTTCTACTTCTCCGCTTTTCCTCTTCTTGTCGATAGTTATGACACGGTTGAGTTCAAGTTGGCTAGAGCTTCAATGTGAAGTTCTATCAACTTTTAGGAAGAACTTCTAAATGATTTTGGTATTTTGAGGAGTGGATTTCACAGAGCTTCGCTAGGGTTTTTTCTCTCCTCTATCTGCTGCCGCCCTTGAATGAATAATGCATTTTTATACCAATTCTGATACGTGTGAGATTAGGGTTTTTTTCAGCAAAACATGTGAATTTTGGGTAGAAATTGGGTTACTTTCGGCTCCTTGCTTGTGATTTCTATTTGTTAGCCGTTTCTGGAAATATCTTTTTTTTACCCTGATTTTTTACAGTCTTGTTTGTGATTTTTACTGCTTGGATTTATGCTGATGTGGTATTGGAAAATATTCTGACTTATATTTCTTGGTCGTGCAGGTTTAAAACTAATGACCATGTATCGTTTCTCTTTAGGAGTTCTGGACTGTGTGAGATTAGTAATTAACTTCCCACCAAAAGCATGACAATCTCCAAATAGGCAGTTCAAGAAACGAGATATTGTCGCTGCAAGATCATGATCCTTTGTGTCTCTCGACAAGTCCTTGATAACATGCTTTGCTGATCTGACAACAATCTAATTATTAAAGAGATCCCACATATGAGGTAAATGTTGAGTCCCCTCCGCCACCTTGCGAACATTAATACCACAGGCGTATTGCTTCTGTAAGTGTCTAGACATCCATAGATGAAACTCCTAGTGTGCATAGGTCTTGTACAAACTTTGGAAATACAACATTAGTAAGATATTGACTAACTTTTCTCACATTATCTTCATCAGCTGCTATTTCCTCTGCTTTATGTGATGCTGCTTTTACTAACCAATTTTTCATCCTTTTTGTGCATTTCACTACTTTTGGAGATGGATAAATGAAGAAGTTTAGTTGGTGCTCGTGCCAAGGCCTACGGACGACATTCCGACACGAACAACCAGCCTGGTTCAAATTTGATGAACTTGACATTGGTTTGGTGAATTTGGATATTGACCAGGTGTACAAACATGTTGAGTTTCGATGCAGGCTTGCCTTTTCCTGTAAGCATCAAAGATAATACAACTTGGAGCCTCAAAGTCTTTTCATTGTAAATTAAATTTTTGAGCTCCCTTTGTAACACTTGCCTTTCCTTGTGATTATCCCTGTTTTGTATGAAACATGATACGTGAACTCTTTTCTTTTTGCAGGCCGCGAGGATATTTTAGACAGTTTTGCGGGTGAAACCTATAGCTCAAATGTCAAAGACAGCCGGTTTCGAAACAAGAATGCCCTTCCGCAAATTTTAGATTTAGTGAATTTTGTTTTTGCGTAGTTTTTGTAAACTTTCACAAATTGAACCTTTGGCATTTTCTTGATCTTATAGATACAGGTAGAACATGGAAGCATAATGAATGCTATGTGTGCTAATTGAGTTAGCGTTCTGTCCCACTGTTGGCGAACCTTGCGGCTATGAAACCTTTGACAGTAGTGACCCTTGCTTTTGGTTACCTCATTGTTTTTGCATTATGAACTGACTGTGACTTATTTTGTTGAATTTGAAGTATGTACGATTGCTGTCAGTTGGAGGATGAAGTCGTTGCCGGTTGACAAGATGAGTCCAACAGAAGCTGCAGTTAAGATGTTTGAATAGGTTGTTGCAGCTCTATGAAGGTTTTGGCACGATGGCAGCCAGTAGTTTCCTTGGAATCTCCATTGGTTATTAATTATTGCATCATTGCCGTTATAGCTTTGCAAAGCTCTCGGTTATTTGCAGCAGTTCTTTTCATTCTGAGTCACAAGTAACAAACTAACCTTGTTTACTTGTTTTGCAGATGCACTTCTCTTCTGCCCATGGAAAGCCTGTAACGAACCAAGTATATATGCGGCTCCCAAGTTATGATTTAGTCGTCTTCATTCCTTGGCGGATTCGAATCCTAACACGTTAGCTATCACCGGTACAAGTTTGTTTTATTCTGAATTCTTTTGAGCTCGCGCGTCTCTCGTATGTGCAATTTATGCCGCCTCAAAGCCTCGCATCAAAATCTCATGATAGCAAAAGGAAATGGATTCAGACATAGAACTCACGGCGTATTTGATTCATCAAGGTGCCATCTTTGACCACCATGAAGCCAGAACTACTTGCCTTTGCTACTAATATTTTATAGATATTTTATATTTTTAGAGAATGCATGAAGCCATGCAATTTCTTTGCAGAGTTCTGTACTTGAATGTCTGTACCTTTTCCACCGTCAATTTTAGAAAATACTTGTATCATGAGGGTTCTATACGTGAAGCTTTCTTACTCAGAGAGCAAATATCACTATACTTCCTTGAATCAATAATATCCAAAATATGTAACACTAACGAGATTCCTTTGAAACTTAAATACTTTATATCAATAGCATCAAATTGATTCACTGTGACTTGTAGCACAAATTGAAAATAAACTCATGTACTCCTGGCCTGTTCGTTCTTGTAATCAATTATAATACAATTCATATGTGACTTTGCTGCACCGACTATAGCGACACCTTTTTTTTGGATTAACCAGAATGTTTGAGATTAAAATGTAGTTGTTGCCACTACCTAATCTTGTAACCAATTACTCACACTTGAGTCGCTACTTGGGCTTGAATAAACTGAAAACAAATTTGAATAATGGGGAATTTGCTTGAATAATAACAAACATGTCCATGCCTGTCTAAGTCCAAAACACCCATACCGCCATTCATGCCACTTTGCCTTAGATTGGTTATAGAAATGAATCTTCATTTAATTTACCTTTGAGCACCATGACTACCAAGTGGGTGATCTTGCAGTTTACAACAACTTCTCCACTTGTCTTAAAACATTACTTTGAAACACCAAAAAATCTTTGTTTTGAACATCCTTTTAATCATATCCATATCGATGAGATTGGCATGAACTGATGCATTATACCATGAGCCTCTGAAATGAGTCGAAATTCAATTTTGACTTGAAGTTTGCAAGCTAGATCTAAGTTTGTCACAAACTGATTTAGAATCCAAACATAGATTGGCGCTTATAATCAATTCAAACAAAGCCTGAGGCTAAACCGATCGTGTCTAGAAGCATTATGAAAAGTATCTTTGAACAACTTGAATTAAGTGCAGACCATAACAAGGAACTTGTAGTGAGGTTTAAACGAACTTTAGAGAAGTTTGTAACCAAGTTGAAACAAGGTTTAATATTCTTGAAACCCAACAATTGTGTTGCAAGATAGATCTAATCATGTACTTTATGCCATTGACCATATCATATCTGTCTGATCATGAGAACGAGGACACACATGAGTTTGGGTACAAGGGGCTGGAGGCACGCTCTTCCCATAAGAATTCAGCATAAATTGCTAGAGATTATAACCACAATGAGTACATATAAAGTCTTTATAAACGAAGTCTTAGAGAATCATGGCCAAAAGTCGTGAAGCAGTAAAACATTTATTAAATACCGAAGTAGGACAAATTTGGGGTATGACAGATGGACACTGGGCCATCAACCCTCCATAGATCCCCATCAATAGGATCGATTCTACTTGATAACCGGAGCACATCAAAATACTTCACATCCGCACAATGGGATTGAAGCCAAAGTAATTGAGGTCCTGAACCGAAGTCCGGATGCACATGAATGCATGATGCACATGTCAATAATCACCCTCATAATAACATCATAGGTGCATCATCATTCATCATAATCATCATCATCACAATTATATCATCATAGCTCATCATCATAATCATCACCATCAAAATCATCATCATCAAAATCATATCATCATAGCTTATCATCAAAATCATCATCATCGAAATCATCTCACCATAGCTCATCATCAAAATCATCATCATAGTTTTCCAATCATTACATCATAGGAATCATCATACAATCACGTACACATCACATGGAATTCACAGTCATACTCATGTTAATTCATTATATTATCACATATTAATCACCTAGAATTCATAATTATACTTATGGTAATCATCATACTATTGCATATAAATCACCTAGAATTCACAGTCTTACTAATGTTAATTTCATCACGGAAATCACAGCATCAAAACATCAAGGCATCACTGCACAAAATCAACATTCACGAAACTCTGCTACGTTCGCTAGCAAGTTTGCAAGGCGAGTCTGGGGAGAGTTTCTTCGTTGTGCGAAGGATTCTTTGCTAGGCGAGTTTGGGACTAAATCGTTCGCTGTGTGAAGCATTCTTCGATAGGCGAACATCACGATGACAGCAAACTCTGGTACGCACCAGAACCTAAAATCAATCGAAAAGCCCCACGATTCACTTCCTCAATGCCCCTAAAACATCCCTAAATCATCCCTAAGGTCTTACGACGACAAAGGCACAAAACCTACGGTTCATTAGGCCAATCCCGCATCATATTCACGCCCTAAATCACAAATTTCTCTATAATTACCATATCATTAGAATTACTCACTATCTAATATTTCTATCCCTTTAAGGTTAGACAAATAACAAATCAGAGTTTTGGCCACAAAGGCCTAATTTTCCCTTCCACCCCAATGAATTCCCATGGTTAGATTCATAATAATAGATTTAGGCCACGAAGGCCAAAATCCTTTTTTCTCATAATCAACCCCAAAACCCTTAAATCGACCTTAAATACATTGAATTTACACATTGAAAACAATGAAGGTAATACTCCCCATACCTTAATTGTCGATTAAAACCTTCTCAAATATTTCAGGGAACCTTTCGAAGCTTTTGCCTCCAATTCTCCCTCCTCAGAGCTCTGGCCTCAATTATCTTCACGTTCTAACAAAATGAATCCTAATCCCTTCATAATTTCCTTTTTGTTAAACCTAGCCTTGGGCCTCACAATTGAACTTTTCCCATAATACATTCACTAACTCCTCTTAGTTGTCCAAATTGCCCTTATCCAACTTATATTTATTTTAATTAATAATAATATTAATATACTCATATTATATACTATTATTCAAAATAAATAACCCAAATTTCATTAATTTCCAATATCCACAAAACCACCGAAATCACCCAAAATACGAATATTCTTATTTAAATAAATTAAATAAATATTCTAATTAAATTTGGGGTGTTACATTGGGTTCATCCAACAGTCGGTGTCCCCGATGGCATTGACGTCGAGCAGTGTTTTCGCCCTCTCTGTACTCGGTTGAGCGAGGATCTCCTAGACGACGGATTTGTTTCTGCCTTTCTTCTTGGTGCTCGCCAACTTCGAGAGGATGTCCGCCCGAGTGTTCTGCTCGTGTGGCACGTGATGTACTTATGCGGAGTCGAAACTCTTTATCCGCTCCCTGATAAGGGCCAAATATTCGGCCAGATTATCGTTCTTCGCTTGGTATTCGCCCTGGACTTGGGAGGCGACTAATTGGGAGTCCGTGAAGATTTTTATCTCCTTGGCTTCGAGGTCCTCTGCCAGGCGGAGTCCGGCCAAGAAGGCTTTGTATTCGTCCTGGTTGTTCGTCGTCGGGAA
Organism: Lathyrus sativus; assembly: GCA_963859935.3. NCBI lineage: Eukaryota > Viridiplantae > Streptophyta > Magnoliopsida > Fabales > Fabaceae > Lathyrus > Lathyrus sativus. Next base: position 414,413,243 of record OZ012739.1, read on the forward strand.
TACTAGGTTCAGGGAGACCTCCACGACCGTGCCTTCTTCGTTCTCCAGGATGATGCCTGCGCCGCTCCCCGAGGGGCTTGAAGCGCCGTCTACGAAGATGGTCCACTTGCGGGCTCCGAGCGTGGGCTCCATGGAGAGGGTCGTCTCGGAAACGAAATCGGCCAGCACTTGGGACTTGAGCGCTTTCCTGCCTGCCTTCATAGATGATGTCGAACTCGGAGAGCTCTAGAGACCATTTCAGCATGCGTCCCGCCATGTCAGGCCTGCCAAGCAGTTGTTTGATCGGCTGCTCAGTTCTGACCACGATAGTATGGGCTAGGAAGTAGTGCCGGAGTCTCCAGGCCGCGTTGATGAGGGCCAGGGCGACCTTCTCAATCTGCTATACCTCACTTTTGGGCTGTGGAGGGCCTTGCTCGTGAAATAGATCGGTTTCTGTCCGTCGGGGGTTTTCCAGATGAGCACGACGCTCACGGCCTCGGTTGAGACGGCCAGGTACAGGTATAGGGTTTCCCTGACGTCTAGTATCGTGAGGACAGGCGGTTCCGACAGGACACGTTTGAGATGGTGGAGGGCCTGCTCGCATTCCTCCATCCATTCGAACGCCGCTTCCTTTCTTAACAGTTTGAAGAAGGGGAGGGCGTGCTGCCCGGATATGGCGACGAAGCAGGACAAGGACGCGAGCATCCTGTTGAGGTATTGTATCAACTTTTTCGTGCTCGGCGTCCCTATCTCGGAGAAGGCCTGACATTTATCCGGGTTCGCTTTGATTCCCCGTTTGGTTAGGTAGAACCCAAGGAGCTTCCTCGCACGCACCCTGAAGGTGCATTTCTCTGGGTTGAACCGCATCCGGCATCTCCTCGCCGTCTCGAAGAATTTTTTGAGATGGGTCGTGTGGTCGACCTTGGCGTGAGACTTGACGATCATGTCGTCCATGTAGACCTCGAGCATGTCGTCTATCTCTCCTCGGAAGACTTTGTTCATCATCCGTTGGTAGGTGACGCCGATGTTCTTTAGGCCGAAGGGCATTACGTTGTAGTAATAGTTGTCTGACTTGGTCATGAACGCCGTGCTCTATTTATTGACCTCGGCCATGGGGATTTGGTTGTATCCCGAGTAGGCATCCATGAAGGGCAGTAGTTTGAAACCCGCCGAGTTGTCGATGAGTTTTTCGATGTTGGGGAGGGGATAGGCGTCCTTAGGACATGCCCGGTTGGGATCAGTGTAGTCAACGCACATCCTCCATTTTCCATTAGATTTTTTTACCAATACAATGTTAGACAGCCAGGTTGAATACCGGGCTTCCGAAATAAATTTTTCCTCTAGGAGATCTTTTTACATCTTTTTCAGCTGCCGCCGACTTTTTAGAGGACTTCCTACGTCTAAGTTGTACTACGGCCTTAGCGGCCGGGTTGACGGAGAGTTGGTGGCAGGCGACCTCAGGGTTGAGTCCGAGCATCTCGGAGGCGCTCCAGGCGAATAGGTCAGCATTCTCACGAAGGCAGGCCTTCAGCTGCTTCCTCGCCAGGTCGGGTAATCCGGCTCCAATCTTCACGGTCCTCGTCGTGTCCATGCCGAGGGTTACTATCTCGAAGTCCCCATCTGGAATGGGGAGTAATGGGTGAATAGGCTTCCCGTTGGTGGTTGGAGGAATGTCTTCAGCCCCGTCCTTGTGATCTGGCTCTTCGGTGAAACGGCAGTCGAGGTCTACAACATCGACGTGATCCTTCGGTTTTTTCTCTGGGACGGGTGGAGGCTTGGTTGCTTTAGTCGGGGGGCCGATCATGGTGAGGCCCTTCATCGCTGCTTCGAAACATCGTCGGACAGCTTCTATGTCCCTGTTGAGGGTGACGACGGCTCCTAGCCTGATATACTACTTCATCTTTAGGTGGATGGTTGATGGCATCGCGGTTAGTTCGGCCAGCGTTGTCCTGCCTAGGATGCAGTTGTACAAAGACGAGAATTCGACGACCAGGAAACAGATGTTGATTTTCATGGCCGTTTACTTTACCCCAAAGGTGCCATTGAGCTCCATGTATCCCCATGGCATTGTCGTCATCTCGTTGAAGCCCTGGAGGTCGGAGCCCAAGTAGGGAGTCAGTTAGGCCGACCAACACTGAGGGCCACCTACAGGCCAGAATAATTATCGGGAGGAGGGAGGTCCTCGACTCTTTTGGCCTCGGGAGCTTCCTGTCGTGGGGCATCTCCTCCTTTGGTGTATCTCTTCAGGTGCCCATCCTTGATGAGTATTTCGATTGCATCCTTCAGGTGGATGCAATCCTCTGTCACGTGCCCGTTGCCTCGGTGGAAGCGACAATATTTGGATTTTCCCATGTTGGCCTTGGGGGGTGCCGGTTTGGGAAAAAGGACACCTCTGCGGACAAATTCCAAGTTGGCGCACTCAGCCAGTATGCGCTCGCGGGAAGTGACTAGGGTCTTGTATTCAGTTAAGCGGTCAATGAGGGTCCTCTACTCCCGGGGTTCTCAGGGACAATCCTCTCGTCGCTAGTCTCCCCCATGCCGGGGGGATGACGCTCCTTCCTCTCGGGACCCGCGGGGGGTTTCTCGGTTGTGGGTTTCACGGGCAGCGTTGGCGGCCTCTGTCTCCTCGTACCGAATGTGATGGCGGGCTCTCTCAAGGAGGTCTTGTAGGGTGTCTGGCCGATGGATGGTCACATCCTCATAGAACTTGGACCCTTAGTGTAGGCCTTGCTCCATAAGGTAGCGCTTCATATCGTCCGAAGTTGTTACCTGGACCGCCTCCCTCGTGAACCTCTCGATGTAGTTTCTGAGAGATTCATCCGGGGATTGGATAATTGCGCCCAGGGCGGCTTCCGTCTTCGGATTCCATCATGACGCCGTGAAATGCTGTGAAAAAATATCCTTCAGGATCCTCCAAGAGGTGACGGACTCGGGCTCCAAGATTTTATACCAAGCCATGGCCCATTTCCTCAGTGTTGCTGGAAAGAGTCTGCATTTGATGGCTCCCTGAACGTTCTTATAGTCGAGCATGGCCTCGATGTCGTCTAGATGATCGTCTAGATCCGAGGTACCATCGTACGTGGAGAGCACGGGAGGCTTCTCCATCCCGTGAGGGATGGAGGTTTCCATGATCTCCCATGATAGGGGATTCTATAGTCGTCTTCGTCGCTGCGGACAGGGGAGTGCGGAGGCGACGGGTCGTGCCAAGTAGGTTGATTACGTCCCCTCAGTCTTCTGGTCGGGGCTTCAAGCCTGTTCGACCTTGGCTCTGGGGAGCGCCTCTCCTTCCAGGGTGGTGACCTTGCATGTTTCTTGGAGGCCACAGGTTGGGGCCTCTCCATCTATGGTCGGCGCCCCTGTGGACGGGAAAAGGGGCTCTGAGATTCCTCGCGCTGATTTCTCCGCGGGGGAGAGCAGGACGAGGTATCTTGTTCCAGTGTGCCGATGCGCTCATTCTGTTGGAACAACATCAGGTTTGTTGGTTGATGGCTACGAAGAGGGCAATCATCGTCGGGTCCGCCCCAGCCGGCGTGGGAATATGCTGGAAGACCACCGGGTTTCCCGCTCAAGGTGCGGCGTGATGTGCAGCTTCCTCGGACGAAGGAGAAGCGGCCTGGCCGTCCCTGAAGTCGATATCTCGGGCTTGAGATGTTCCCAGCTGGTCGTCGCCGTTGGTAATTGGGACGAAGGCGAAATTATGGACAGCGTCGTCATGACGTGGGCTAGTCATGATCTCGGAGTTGAAGTTGGAAGCTTTGGTTCTTCTGCTCGGAGGAATGGGGAAGCTTTAGTTTCCACAGACGACGCTACTGATCATACCTGACCAGAGAGATTGCTGAGCTGCCACGCGTCTGAGCTGTCGAACTGTTGACTTGATGGAAAGAGGGGGAGGGTGTACCTGAAACACACTCTGATGCCAAAGTAAGTGACGAGCAGAGTGATAACAAGTACAGATAGAAGAGTAAGAAAGTTGAGTTATCTGACCCTTTAGTGGAAGAGGGTATTTATAATGAGCCCCCAGCGCATGGCCAATGATTAGCTTGCGTTGGGCTGGACTGCCAGACCCAACGTTGGTAACTGCTAGGACTGACGTGGCGTCGTGAAGATCAGCACGTGGTCTTCGCCCTAGGGTAACTGCTCTGTGCTATCTGGGAGGTGGAAGACCGAATCTCCAAGACGTGGGTAGTTACTTGATGACGTGTCCCTCCATTATTATTATTATTATTATTATCATCATCATCATCATCATCATCATCATTATTATTATTATTATTATTATTATTATTATTATTATTATTATGATGATGATGATCATCATCATCATCATCATCATCATCGTCATCATCATCATCATCGTCATCGTCATCATCATCATCATCGTCATCATCATCATCATCATCATCATCATCTTCATCATCATCATCATCATCCTCATCATCATCATCATCATCATCATCATCATCATCATCATCATCATTATTATTATTATTGTTATTGTTATTATTAATAATATTATCATCATTATCATTATTATTATTATTATTATTATTATTATTATTATTATTATTATTATTATTATTATTGCACATTTTGGCCTCCTTTGTTATTGGATCAAGGTTGATCTCTTCCATTTCCCTGGGTCGCGGGTTAGGACCTTATTTTCTTTCCTTGTTCGGTGAGTAGTTATTTCCCTGTCAAAATAAACTTAGTAATGCAAAATCCCAACATTTGATAGGGAAAAATGTATTGATTTTACATTTATTTATATATGATACTTTACATGGTGTCTCATAGGTCCTCCTGCAAAATCTCTGCTTGGGCGGTTACCCTTAAGGTTCTCCACTTTCTTGCACTTTTCCACTAAATATTCATATTGTCTGATTTCATGTGGAGCAACAACCTCTTTAATGTCATAGTGAATTCCGTTCTCAAATTGTTTACACTTATAATCCTCATCAACCACATTGTTGAAGAAGTGGAAGAAAATTTCTAAGGATTCAAACTTTGCAGCATACTCAATGAAAGTCATGTTACCCTGATGCAACTTAAGGAATTGATCTTCTTTCTCTGCTCTAGCACTTCTTAAAAAGTTTTTTTCTAGGAACTTTTGTCTGAAAGCTCCCCATGTTAGCTCTTTTCCTTTGTTATGCTTTATGCTTTTCAATCCTCTCCACCAGCTCTCTACTTTCCCAATCAACAAAAAGGTGGCATACTCCAGCTTGGTCTCACCATTTTGTTGAAACAAGTTTGGTTCATGCCATGAATCCTCCAAGGTTTTGGTGATAACAAAGTATTTAAAATAACAATTAGAATCTTTAACTAGCCAATTTGTGTGAGCATAATTATATTTACTTGATGGAACTAGTTCTGACACTGAAAAGGTTTTGGTTCGGTTCTAATCATGCTCTCTCAAGGATGTCCGATCAGAAAAGTAGCTGCTAGTATACTCCAGCTCAGAAGCGTGTTATGTTGCCTCTGATGCTGAGTAATGTTGTGCCAGTTCTGCTAACACGAGACTCAAGATTATTGACATTATCTTCTACAGATTATGTTTTACTTGAATCAGAGTTGTATCCTGGACAAAGGCCTTGTTTCACGGATACTCTTGTGACTGAAAGTTCCAACACTTGCTTTATTAAAAAAGAATATGTACTAGAAGATTTGGTTCTGTTTGTAGCTGTTGAAGATCTCCAACGTCTTATTTTCATTGGCTATAAAAAGGAGCTGGAGATTTGAAGATCACTAAGAAATAACGCTACAAATATAACTAAGAAATACATGCACTACTTTCAGAAAGTTGAGCCTATTAAGAGTTCTTGCTCTTGTGTTGATTAAGAACCTTTTTAAGAGTGTGTTCTATTATTTGAACATCTCTAATATTGTATCAAGTGTTATTGTAAGTTATTCCTTCTCTAAAGTATATGTTTAGATTAAAGTCTCTTGTTGTAGGGTTGAGCAAGGTAAAGTCTTAGACACAAGCTCTAAGCAAAGGAAACTCTTAATCAAAAGTTGGTTAAGCAAGAGAAAGTCTTAGACACGATCTCTAAGCAAGGTGAAGTCTTAGGCAGGCGGTCTAAGTAAGAGAAGTCTCAGTCAGTAGCTGATTGAATAGAATGAAGTCTTAGACACGAGCTCTAAGCAAGGGAAGTCTTAGAAAAGTGGTATGAGAAAAAAGAAAAGTCTTATACAAGCGTGTATAAAGCAAGTGCAATCCAGTTGATTATAGTGGAAAATCTCTTGCTTGACAAAAGGGACTGGAGTACTCTCAGTTGGGAGAGAAACCAGGATAACTATTGTGTGTTCTTTGCTATTTTTACTTTACTTCTGTCTCTATTTCCGCTGCACCTTATCAGATTCTTAACTTAATTTTTAGAATCTAAACTCTGGTTCATAAGTAAATCTAATTTTTGCAAAACACAATTCAATCCCCCTTCTTGTGTATTTTTCTCACCTTCAGTTGGCATACAGTAAGGTCTGTGTGTAACACTTAATAGTGGTACTATCAAAGATCCAATGAGAAAAATATGGATCCTAAGGTTACTATTCCTAGTACCTCAAGGGGGATTCCTTATGATTACAATAGCTCTGAGAGAAATCATTATAATGTTAAACCCCATAAATTCAGTGGTGACTCTACTGAATTTGAATGGTAGAAAAGCAAGAGGTACACATATATCATAGAACTCGATGACGAGCTATGTGATATTCTTGAGGATGGCATTAACATTCCTGTAGACAGTGTTGGCATGGTTGTTGACAGAAAAACTATGGCTCCTGCTCAAAAGAAAATCGACAGAAAACATCATAGAGTCAGAGTATTCTGGTTGATGCACTCCCACAAGTTGAGTATTTGAATATCATTGATAAGTATTTTGCAAAGACTATCTTTGAATTGTTGTGTTCTACTTATCAAGGAAATCAACAAGTAAAAGAAGCCAAAGTTGGCTTGTTGATACAAAAGTATGAGTTATTTAAAATGAAGGAAGATGAGGATATTGGGACCATGTTCTCCAGGTTTTAATTTCTTGTCTCAGGCCTTCAAGTGCTGAATAAAATCTACTCAACAGCTGGTCATGTGAAGAAATTTTTAAGGAGTCTCCCTCAGAAGTTTATACCTAAAGCAACAACTATTCAGAAAGCTAAAGATTTGAATACGCTGTCTCTTGAAAGTCTAATCAGCAATCTATAAAGTCATGAGATGGAAATCAATGGAGATGAAACTTCTAAAAAGTTTAAGTATCTCGCATTGAGATCTGCCTCTGAAAAATCTGGTGACAAGTCCAGAAGATCTTCTAAAAATAGTAAAGCTGATGAATCTTCTGAAGAAGAATCTGATGGAAGATCTGATGATGAAGACATAGCATGCTTCATCAAAGGAATTCAATAAATGGCCAGAAGAAGCATAAGATTTCCTAAAATCAACAAAAGGATCAACTTCAAAGATGAAGACAAAATCTGCTACAATTGCAACAAAACAGGTCATTTTAGAAGTGATTGTCCTGAACCTCTAAAGTAAAGTCAGAGAAAAGGAAGTTATCAGAAGGATAATTTTAAAAATAGGTTTAAAAAGAATTTCATGGCAACATGGGAAGAACTAGATGAAAAAGAGTCAGAAAAGGAAGATAATGATAATTTAGCACTGATGGCTCACTCATCTGATGAAGGACTTCTATCTAAGTCTAAAAACAAGGATGAGATATGCCCAAAGGAACAGATGCAATGTCAATCCCGGTACCTAGACAGTGGCTGCTCACGACATATGACAGGAAAAAGGCGTAGGTTCCAAATCCTGAATCTGAAAGAGGAAGGAAATGTGGGTTTTGGAGGTGGCCAAAAGGGAAGGATCATTAGAAAAAGTATCACAGGTAATTCTCAAACTATTATTAATAAGGTATGGCTTGTGGATGTCCTGAAACATAATCTACTCAGTATAAGTCAGTTGTGTGATAATGGTTGCAATGTATTGTTTGACAAAGACTTCTACTATGTTGCCAATTCTGATAAAAATGTAGTATTCAAAGGGGAGAAAAAGAAAAGGGAATGTTTACTAAATCAATCTTTCTGAATTGGTTGTTCAGAAGGTCATTTTCCTAATGAAAATGAGTGATGAAAAATGAGTCTGGCACAAAAGGTTATGTCATGCTAACTGGAGATTAATCTCTAAACTTTCTAAGCTAAAACTTGTGAAAGGGCTGCTAGATATTGATTATCACTCAGATGCTCTCTGTGGAGCATGTCAAGTTGGAAAGATTGTAAAAACTTATTTTAAGAGAAAAAACATTGTCTCTTCTTCTAGACATTTGGAATTGCTTCACATTGATTTATTTGGTCCTATTGGGGTTACTTAATGGTAAGAAATATAATTTGGTCATAGTTTATGATTTTAACAGATAGACTTGGGTGAAGTTTCTCAAATCTAAAGATGAAACATATGAAGTGTTTAACACCTTCTACAATCAAGTACAATCTGAGAAGAAATTGAAAATTCTAAAGGTCAAAAGTGACCATAGGGGTGAGTTTGAAAATGAATCATTTGAATCCTTTTGTGAAAAATATGGAATTACCCATAAGTTCTCTTCTCCTGAAACTCCACAGTAAAATGAGGTTGTTGAGAGAAAGAACAGATCTCTGCAAGAAATGGCAAAGACAATGATTCATGAGAAACTCCCTAATTAGTTATGGGCAGAAGCTGTTAACACTGCTTGTTATATTCAGAATCAGATTTATATCAGAATAATTATGGATAAAACATCATATGATTTAGTTAAAGGTATAAGACCTAGTATCTCTTATTTTCATCAATTCGGATGTACCTGTTACATCCCGAATAACAATATCTACCTAAAGAAATTTGATGCTAAAGCTCAAAAGGGTGTCTTTTTAGGATACTCTAAACGCTCAAAAGCATACAAAGTGTATAACTCTGAAACTATAATGGTTGAAGAGTCTATGCACGTCAAATTTGATGATATTTTACTTAACCATAACAAGTCATAGTCTGTGATTCAAAATGATTTCTCTGCAGGATTTCAGAATCATGAAGAACAATTTATGGTCTATGTCCCTAAAGAAAAATATGTAGTGAATAATGATCCAGAATATGTCACTATATCTGAAGCTATACCAGAAGCTACAAAAGCTAAAGTTACTCCAACTGGTCCTTATTCTACCGATTCAGTGATTGCTCACAATGGCACAGAAGCCTTTGTTCAACCTAAGAGATAATTTAAGTCTAAAGCATCTCATCCTAAAGAGCAGATAACTCATAATAAGGATGAGTCATTAAGAACCATATCTGCTTTCAATAATGATCATACTTATTTCACTAATTGAGCCTTCTTATGTTGATGATGCCTTAACTGATAATGGTTGGATCATGACTGTAACAGCCCAATTTTTCAATAATTAATTATTTATATTAATTAATTGATTTATTTGGGTGATTTTAATTATTGAAATTATTGGATGATTATTTAAAGGAATTGGTAGATATTTTGAGAGAAGAATATATTGGAGAGAAATAGAAGGGAAAGACATATAAGGAAAAGGGAAAGAAAAGGAAAGAATAGAAAACATAAGAGAAAGAGAAGAGAAAGAAAGAGGAAGAGGAGAAAAGAGAAGGGAAAGAGGGAAAAAGCTTGGAAAGCTCAAGAACAACTTCTAGCTTCCGATTAATCAAGGTAAGGGTGTGAAATGTTGTTATTCTATCAACGTTTATGATTATGTATGGATTGTTTGGGTGTTTTCTCCATTTTCCTTTCTAGGGCATAAATGAGTTTAATCGGTAGAATCGAAGTTTTAACGGTTAAAATCGAGAATAGAGTGTGTAGTTTAGTCGAGGGATGTTAGACTGAGACTATTGGAACTGATTGGAATTAAATCGATTGATTTTGTGACGATTTGGTGATTTTGGACTGTTTGGGGTTCTGAGTTCGCAGAGTCGCTAGCGTTCGCTAGGCGAGCAGGAGAGAAGGTTCGCTAGGTGAAACCCAGCGAGCGGGTAGTGAAACATTACAGTAGCCAAGATCAGCCTTCATTGGCGTGTTCGCCAGGCGAAGGAGGTGGCGAGCGAGTTCGCCAGGCGAGTGAACCAGCGAGTAGGCAGCGAACACTTCCAGTAGTTACTGCCTGCCTTCGCCAGCGAGTTCGCCAAGAGAATGAAGCAGTGAGCATTCGCTAATGCTTCACAAGGCGAATGGATCAGTGAGTGTGACAGCACCTTATTTCTCCTTGTGTCTTCCATCCAATGTTGATTTCTTGGTTTGATTGTGTTCGATCCTTGTTAGAAATAAGTAATTATGTGCTGTGAAACATATGTTGTGGGTAGCCGTAAGGTGTGAATCCTAGATTGTGGAATTGATTATGAAATGTGACCTTTTGGCGTATATAATACATTATTTTAAATTGATTAAAAATGCATGATAAATTGTGATGAGGTTTGTTGCCGTTTGGCACGATTTTGTGAATATATATATATATATATATATATATATATATATATATATATATATATATATATATATATATATATATATATATATATATATATATATATATATATATATATATATATATATATATATATATATATATATATATATATATATATATATATATATATATATATATATATATATATATATATATATATATATATATATATATATATATATATATATATATATATATATATATCGATTATATGTTATAGTATGTGAAGAATGCATGGGAACATATTGTGAATATGTGTGCATTGCTTGATAATATGGTGATGATATTGAAATATGAATGCATAGTGTTTGTATGCGATGTTGTGAAGAATTCATGGGAACATATTGTGAATATGTGTGCATTGCTCGATGAATATGATGTTATTGAATATGAATATGTTGTGTGTGCAATCATGTTATAATTCTTGAGTGATGAATTATTTGAATGCATGGGATTAAGATGCAGGAACGGTCTTAAGTGCATTTGGTGGTTGATTGCATATGCATCATTTAGTCAAGAGGCAATGTTTGCTAGTTTCATGGAGACTAGTGACTTGTCCCAAACCTAGAAGGGTGGGTTTGAAAGCTTAGGGAACGGGCTTTTGTTGATATCGGTCTAGAAGGGTGGACCCGGCTTAAGTGTAAAAACCGAAAAATGATAACAAGTGTTGGTACCACATGGCATGAGTTGCATTGTATTGCATTGAGTCACATGGCATATATAATCGTGGTATGAATATATACGTATGTGTATGACTTGTTGAATTGAAATTGTGAATGTATGATTGTACATGAAAATATGCATATGTGCATGAATTGTTGAACTGTGAGTGGTGAAGTGGTGAATAAACATAATTGCAAATGTTTATGTGGAATGATGTGAATTGTGGATGTATGCGTGATAAATTTTCTTTGTGATTATCCATATTTGCTTATACATATATTGTGATGTGTATTGATGAATTGGGTAAAAAATGTGTAATTGTGAACGATATTGACTGATGAATTGATGAATGAACATGATTGTATATGTTTATATGAATTGTAGTGAATTAAACATAATGTGTATGTTATGTGGATTGATAGAAATTGTGGAAGTGTGCATGATGTTATGTTTGGATTATATATATATATATATATATATATATATATATATATATATATATATATATATATATATATATATATATATATATATATATATATATATATATATATATATATATATATATATATATATATATATATATATATATATATATATATATATATATATATATATATATATATATATATATATATATATATATATATATATATATATATATATATATATATATATATATATATATATATATATATATATATATATATATATATATATATATATATATATATATATATATATATATATATGCGTATATGGCAATGTACATGAGTGAGTTATGATGAATGTGTTTGGTGATTATCCATATATATTGTATATACATTGTGACATATACGGATGACTTGGGATGAGAATGTTGATTATGCATATTCTATGATTGTAGATGTACATATATAATTATATGCATTGATTATTATGATAATGTTTCTCACCCTTCTGCTGGAATGATGTCCTATCTGACATCATGCAGGTATCGTGAGTAGAGCTGCTCGTAGTTGCATGGTCACTGTTGGTGTAGCTATTTAGTATTTTAGCTATATTGGGTCGAGTCGTGCTCTGGTCATGTAACATTGGGATCGTTTGGTTTATATTTTAGAGATACATTGTGTACTCTATGTTATGTTTTTATATCCATTGGAATATTTTGATGTTGGCCTTAGTGCCTAAGTAATGTTGATTTATGTGATGAACATGAAGGTTCTGTTAAGAGAGTTATGGTTTAAATTGAATCCGCTGCTACATGCAAAGTGAAATTGTGAGAAGCATGATTATTTACTATAAGTGTTAATGAGCATGACAGGTGGTTTTGATGTTTTAAAAGTTATGTGTGACGCCCTTTTGTAAATGCATGCAAATTTACTCTGATTATTCATATATTTTCCGTGGGGCTTAGAAGGGTGTTAATTAGTGGTATCTGAGCAGTTCGGTCTGTCTGGCCAAGTTGTCTAACGTTGTTTGTTCCCTTGTATGCGACATGTGTGTGAAAACATTGTCGGTACGTGTTTGTTGCCTAACCTTCGTCTGCAGAAGTGGGAATGATTCAAGTGGGGGAGAAGCTGGTGCTTCACCAAGATGCTGCAAGTGTGGAGTTGTAGCTCAGTGTATGGTTGAACGCTCTTATAGTTTGATAAAGATGGTTTATGCCCCATCATGATTTTCGGATGTCTATTGACAAATTGAGGAACTGATCACCCTTAATCTCTTGTTGATAGTAGTTGGGATTGTGTTGGATGGGATAGACGTGTCTTGTGAGCTTAGATGGCGTGAGCAGTGAATTGTTTGGAGTTAAATCCAGTGCTTAAGAATTGTTTTGATGAGTCGATACAAGACAGTGTTGAGATGATTAATTTTGATGGGAATTTTGAGTGTTGATGAAAGTGGGAAATTGGCGGGTTGGCGATTAATTGTGATTGTCTGGGAGTTATCCCGATAAGATGGTGATACACAGCCAGGACGTGAAGTGGAGTTGTGATTGACTTAATTACGGAAACTAGTCCGATATTGAGAGCTCCATATTATATGTCTATTTATATGGTCAAGGAATTAAATTGATTGAGTAGTTTTGAGACTTGTGTCTGGTGTGTGCTACGGTAACAGATTGTGAGGTCGAGTATGTAAAGGGTAGATGGTGACTTCTGGTGATTATTAAAGTAAGAGGTGGAATACAATATTGGTATAATTATACCTTTAAACATTTTAAGAGTTGGAGATGTGTTGAATGGCCTTCTAAGTGTGAAGATGTTGTTTTCGTATTGTTGTCGTAACGGGAGAAGCGTAACTCGGAATGACGCCAGATTAGAAGCGTTGGAAGCGATTACAATGCTCTATGTGATGGTGAAGTAGTGACATGAAATTAAGTTATTTATTGATGGAATACGTTTGGATGTTGTAGTGAGTGCGGAAAGTGCGATTCGTGTTTCCGCCATAACTCACAAATTGAGCGAGTCAATGGTTGTGTTAACCGATGATATTTTGATATACTCGAAGAGTATATGGGATCGTGTTGAGCATCGAGAATTTGAGTTATCAGTGTTGGAGAGGAAGCAGTTATATGCCACTGTGAAGAAAGTTTGAAGAGTTTTTGGGAAAGTTTTCAACAGCTCGTGTGTTGGCTTTGCCGAATCCGAAAGAACTAATTGTTGTGTTTTGTGATGTGTTGCACCCTAAAATTTGCCCAACCTTATTCACTTGGTTTATGTTTCAATGTCATTAGCATTTGCATATAGAGTCATGTGCATAGTCTAATCATCTGCATAGCATAAGCATAGCAAGTCATACAACAGGGGGACCAATCATTATTCTCATCTCTAGAAGCCTATCAAGAGGTTATTATCCCAATTCAATCTTATTCAAGTCATCAGGAAAGAATTTGAAAGCAAAGAGTTCAGCAGATCAAGCCTTGAGTCCATCTCCTAGTTGAGGGTATCTGAGGGTCAACAAGAGGGTTGTGAGCTGTGAAGTGAAGGCATGGAGAGTATCTAGACATTATGAGAGACTTAGAAAGTCATTTAAAGAAGGAGACAAGTCATTGATGAGAGCACAAGAGCTATAACTGAAGGCAGTCAACTAGGGTTTCATCTGGGTCAACCCTAGGTCAACCCTAGGTCAATTGACTGATTTAAGGGGGCATTCAAGTCTAGTGGAGAGATGTGGGGTTCATCATTGTACATATAAAGAAGGATATGGAGATATGCCAAGGAGAATTCAAGAGAAATCAAGGAGAAGAGGAGTTTCTAAATTAGGGTTTCTGTGTAAAATCCCCTAGTTTAGGTCAAATTTCCAAGCAAGATAAGTCAAAATGCAAGCTTCAAATGGATCCTTGGCCAACATGAAACTTGTAGAGGGTCTCAATACCTTTAATTTGAGTGGTGAAAGACATCAAAGAGATTTATAGAACTCAAGTTATGGTCCTTGCAAGTTACAGGTCATCTGAGGTATCTGAAATTTTGTCTGTGAAAGTGACTTGACTTCCAAGCTAGTTTTGCCCCTCAAGGAGATTTCAAATGAATTCTTGGTCAACATAAGAATTGTTCCTCATTGTCTTAGCTTTCTAGAATGGTATAGTATGCCTTCATATGATGTGTGGAACTCAACTTATGGTCTTGGCAAGCAAAGGGTATTTTGGGCATTTGTGAATTACAGGTCATTTTAACTCATGTCCAAAACTCATACAAGGAGGCCTCAAATGGAAAAACTTACAACATCAAACTTGCTCCAAATGTGATTTTGAGTCTAGAAAGAAGGTCACAAATTGTTGGAAAAGCTCATAACATGAAGTTGCATGATTGGTCAAAATTTGAATTAAAATGGCTTATAACTTGAATAAAGTCAAAGTGAAAAATGGTTTGGGAGATTTATAAGTCCAAATGGGGACTTCCAATATATGATTTTGAATGGAAAAAACATTTCAAAGACAATGGTTCAAGTACTTTTTTGAGTTTAGAAGGAAAAAGAAAAGTTATCCTTGGTTACTTGCATTTGAAGAAACATTTCAAAAATGGATCAAAGTTGGAAGGCAAGGGAAATTGTAAGATGGATCTAGAAAGTTCATTTGAGCCCTATATAAACATGAAATGAAGATTGATCAAGGGTTGGATTCATTTTTCACCAAAAATCTCCCAAAGTTTCTCATTCTTCCTCTTGCAAATTCTTTTCAAACTTCATCAATTCTCCATCAATTCTCATAATCCTTGATTCTACTCCACTCCATAATCATCAAAGATCAAAGATCACTCAATATCTGGCTGGTTTTGATCCATTCTCATGTGCTGTTATCATCCTCTTCAAAAGTGAGGAATCAATCGGTTAGCAAGATCCAAGGCCAAGAAACAAGAGGTGTTGCATACAGAAGCAAGAGCTTCACTCACTGATCAAGATCTGAGCATTGGTGTTGGTGGATTCACGAGTTTCCATAGCTGTTTTCAAGCTTTTGCATCAGGTGCGTTTTCATTCAAATTGATTAGTTCAGTTAGTTTAGCATAGTTTTGTTAGTTTAGATATGATGTAGGATGTTAGTAGAGCAATTAGGATGAGTTTGGAGTGGCTTGGTGATGGTTGTTAGCAGGTGTACCAAACTGTTAGGATGAAGAACTCGTGGCATAGTGCATTATAATATTAGGTTGTTAGCGCAGGATGATCACCATTAGTCATAGATTAGATTAGTCTAGGTTTGATTGAGAATTAAGTTGGTAAGTTGCAGAGTATTTCCATGGTGACCAGAACTTGTTGTGCTCGGGTTGAATGATTGGCTGAGTTTTAATGCAAACAAAGACCATAGACGTATAGAGGGAGAGATTTAGAGTGATTTTCATGTTTGCATCGTGTTGATTCATGGCCTGGAGAGTGAGGACAGATTGGTGGAAGTTGGTTCGTGCATGAGCATTCATGGCAGAAACCCTAGTTCTAACAGATTCAATGAGGAAGACGTAATCGTGGCCATCCATCGTGCCTTGGACTTTGACTCAGAGCTTAGATCGTAGGGCTCCCATTTAATTCAGATTTTGGAGGGAAGGGTGGTGCCCTAAACGCACCGTTTCATTAATTGAAACGGGCGGGCCTGAGTGTTAGTGATATCCCCACCCCCCATTAGTGAGCCCAATTCCATCTGCACGTGGAAACCCTTCTATTTTCACCCCCCTGCGCCTTTTTTTATTTTTCATTGTTGCTGACTGGTTCTGGGCCTTAACCAACTTGCTATGCGCACCACCCCACTGCTTGGCCCATCCTGATTTTAACTGAGCGTGTTTGCTGAATAAACCCCCCTCCACTTTATTTCATTATTTTCTTTTATATTCTTTAATTTTTTTTATGCATTTTCATTAATTCATAATAAATAGATAAAAAATCATTTTTAATCCATTCTTTTTACATCATTTTCATTAGAATGTGTAGAAAATTGTCATTAAATAAAATTGCATTTTCATTTTTATTTCATATTTTTCCCATATTTTCCAAATAAATGGCATTTTAAATAGTTCCTTTCATGCATGATTTTATTAATTTTTGTTCTACTAAATGCTTTCATATTTTTTGTTCATTCTTTTTAGGTTGTTTAGATTAGATATTGAACTTATAGATTCAATTTAGTTCCCATTTTTAGAAATTAATTTTAGGTGATTAATGTAGGCTTGAACAACATGAACAAATTAGGGTTTTTAGGTGATAACTTAGGAAGTTTGATTCTTTCCCTTAGGACTTAGGGTTTGACTAGTTTAGTTATGGGACTATAGGGGATATGGGTAGTTATTAGATCCCTTAGAAAAGTCAGGATTCCCCTACTGCTATTAATGCTCTGTGTATATCTGATTGACTGGTGTGGTGTGCCCTCTGGGGATTATTGCTTGCTTGCTTGGGTATTGGGATTGTCTGGGGCCTTGGGAGAGCTGAAGACTTGAGGAGATGAAGACCATTGGAGATCCAGAGATTGAAGATCAACTGCCAGAGTTGGAGAGGAGGTTCTTGCTAGCAGCTGTTGAGGAGACTAGGGTTTAGGAGCTAGGCAGAGCTCTAGATTAGAAAGCTTGTTTCTCAAACATGGAATGCCTTGTCTGCATCCATCCTTTCTCTATGATTCAAAGTCTCTTTCAAATATCCACATCCTTCCTTTGGAAGGATCAGTGAATATATTTGAAAGATAGAACTTTTGAGAGGAAACTTTCTGTTTAATGTTAACAGTTGATGAACCACCCTTGGTAGGTAATTGATTGTCTAACATTCATTCACTTCACTCTTGTGACTGATCCCTCATCCTGGAGGTTTGAGCTTGAAGAAAAGCCATTGCAGATAGAAGACTGATGATCAAAGCCCTTTCCTGAAGGTCATGAAGATGGAGATTGATGCTTGTTGAAGCCTGTAGCTGATTGGAGATTACTTGAAGCCAGATGTTAATTCAGAGCTGCTGATGCTGTTTATTTTGCTGTTGTATTTCATTTGCTGATGTATTGATTGGTTTTCTGGACTGTATTGTTTGCTGTTTACCCTGTTAGGTTGAAAGTGAAGCCTGTTCACTTTTGCCTATTGTTTTCTAGGTTCGAGGTTGAGTGGGACTCCCTTGCCTCGCTTGTATTGTTGCATCCATGCATTTTACTGCTTTACTGTATATATCTGATATTGTTTCTGTTTCTGCCTATCCCTTAGGATCTCTGTTTCTCTCTGTGTAAGAGAGGAGCATGATAGACACTAGGTCTTAACCCATGCATGATAACATTAGGTTAGTCTGTTTCCCTTCGCAACCGTAGGTTAGAGTTCTGTCTCTTCTTTCTCAAAACAAACAGAAAAACACATAAAGATTTCAAACACAATAAAAGACACTTCTTCCGTAAAAGAATGTGAACTCATCAAAACGTCATTTTTGTCCGCCGGGACTGCTAATCAAGAAACTCTTTTTCAGAAGGAATAAAATCAATCAAGACAGACTTGTGTCGTACGTGGCCCGAACTACGTTTGCTCTGATCTTTCATGCTGTGTGGAAGTACGTAGGCATAGGATGCGATATCCTAGCGAGCAACCTTCCCCTCCTTTCCCGTAGGTAGGCGAACTACGTTGACTCTGATTTCTCGTTCCAGGCGGGAATACGTAGGCATAAAGTGCGATACTTTGCCGAGTCATTTTTATTTTCATTTTATTTTCTTTTTCACCCTTGACCTGTAGAGTAGATAGAATAACAATCCATATCCGAAGACAAGCGTGGATCCCGTCGAGTACGACGGACGTGAGGGGTGCTAATACCTTCCCCTTGCGTAACCGACTCCCGAATCCAGGTTTTGGTTGCGACGACCATACCTTTCCCGTGTTGTGCGAGGTTTACTCTGAGCGTTTCCTTTCCCTCCCGTGGGATAAATAACGCACGGTGGCGACTCTTCTGTCCAGCCGGCGCCGATTTTCGCAGTAGCGACAGCTGGCGACTCTGCTGGGGATCCAACGTCCCCTGGCTGCTAAGGACTGCGATGGTTCTTATGCATTTGGGATCCAACGTCCCTTTAAGAGAGTCAATCCTAGCGCTTGTTTTCCCGTCGAGGATTTTGTATGGATTTATACTTCTGACCTTTATTTTCAGCATTATATATATTGTTTATTATTGCTGTATTTGGGGTGTGACGGGTGTTCTGGTATTGAGAGATAAGCCGGACCTGGGCTTGAGTGCACCTAGAATTAGCGTAGAAAGTAGTGGGCGCGTGCCGGCTTTGCTTGCATTAGTGTCTCATGAAATCTACACTCGGACGAGGTTCTTCTGGTTGGCTTCTTTTTCTACCCTTTGGGTCGAAGGGGTTGTTGGTCAGCTGAATTGTCGACTCCGGGAACCGATCATTTGGAAGTCGGCTGAGTGAGGCCTCTTCAGGATTTGATGATGCCACTCCTTCTGGGAATCGTATCGTCAACCCTGAAAGTCTGTGACGCCGACGACCGCATAGGATGCCGTACCTTGTGCCAGTTATAGGGCCACCCACCTGTGAGGGGATTTGGGGTTATGCAGGTAACCAGACCTTCAGATACCGGTTATTTCTTGATCAGAAATCCTGGTTATTTATGGAGAGTTATGAGGTCTGTCAGAGACCATTTGGAGATGTGTTAGGAGGTCTGTCAGAGACCATTTGGAGAGTGATGAGGTCTGTTAGAGACCATTTGGAGATGTGTTCTGAGGTCTGTCAGAGACCAATTAGAGAGGTGATTTGAGGTCTACCAGAGACCAGTTGGAGTTATGGTTTGAGGTCTGTCAGAGACCAGTATTGGAGCTTTGTGTTAGGTCTATCTGAGACCAGGGTTTGATGACTTCTGGATGGTCTATCGGAGACCTTTCTTGATTGGGTTCAGGCTATTCAGCTGAAGCTTTGGCCCCTGTTGCATGTTACTTGCATTGCATTGCCTGCATATCCATTACCATTTGCATTTCACTAACGTGTGTCTGTGCTGCAGGTGCATTTGCATTTCCCTAGTTCTAGTGCCCGGACTTCTGAGCATTGATTATGGCTAGTTTGAGGAAAACAGTTGCGTACAAGCTGCCTTCACCTGATATTACTTCTTTGCTTGGTCTGATATCTCTTGCCGATGAGGAGGTTAGGAGAAGCTTCAGAATGAGCCATGGGAGATTACTGAGATTAGTCTGTAAGCCCACTGCTGATGAGATGAACGGGCTATACACCTTGATGCAGTTCTATGACCCCGCATTGAGATGCTTTACTTTTGCTGACTTCATTCTAGGACCTACCATTGAGGAGTATGTGGAGTTTACTGAGCTTCCCGTGCAGAACAAAGTTCCCTTCATTCACTCTGCTGCTGAGCCTAAGTTGGAGGACTTAGCCAAAGCCTTGCATATGAATGCTGCTGAGCTGTTATTGACTTCTTGGCTTGGGGTTTCAGGTTTCTCTCTTGATTTCTTAGTTGGCAAAGCTCGAGAGTACGCCAAGAGCGGTTGTTGGGTGGTTTTCAATGCTATTCTGGCTTTATGCATCTATGGAATTGTGTTGTTTCCTAACTTGCCCAACTTTGTGGATCTGGACGCTTTCTATCTGTTTGCTGCAGGCAACCCAGTGCCAACGTTGATCGGAGATTTCTATCATTCATTGCACTATAAGAATGAGAACCGAAGAGGAAAAGTTGTTTACTGCTGTACTCCTCTGTTGAATATGTGGTTCAAGAGTCACCTTCCCATGAAGGGACCCTTTGCAGATAGTGCAACCTCAGCCAGTTGGTCAGAGCGCCTGATGAGGCTATCTTCCGAAGACGTTGTATGGTTTGATCGAGACCTGTTGGGATCTGAGCTCATCTTCAGTTGTTCTGGGTACCCTAATGTACCGCTGATAGGAAGGAAAGGGTGTATCAATTACAACCCTTCTCTATTCATTCGTCAGTTCGGATATGCACTGAAGAATCCACCTCAGGAGGAAGAAGTACAGGAATCTCTGTACTTCACTGGAGATGTGAAGGGGGAGTTATTAGCCAAGTTGCAACATGCCTGGACGCGTATTAACCGCAAAGGGAAACCACTGTTAGGTAAGAACGATTGCCAGGCCTATGCACCTTATAGAGTTTGGATTCAGGAGAGGGCTAGTCAGTTGAGGATGCCGTTTCCAGATGCACCAATTCTTGTTCCCGTTCCGGTAGCAGAGCCAACTACTGTTTCTAGGGAAGTCTATGAACAAGTTGTGAGAGAAAAAGAAGCCTTGATGAAGATTAATGAAGGGTTAGAGCAAGAGTTAGCCCAAGTACGCAGCGAGAAAAACAAGGCCGTATATGCTTTCCAGCAACAGATTGAGCTGGTAAACAGACTAGGGGCTGAGTTGACCGAGGAAAAGAAAAAGCGCGAACGTCTGGGGCAAGAGTTCAGAAGCTCCCATGACATGCTGGAAGCCAAAAAGAAGGCGCTCGACGCAGCACACCGAGAGATATCCTCTTGCAATAAGACTTGGAATGCTACACTCACTAACAATAAGAAGAGGGAAGATAAGCTGAAGCAGCAGATTTCCGACCTCGAAGAGAAGTTGAAGTCTAGCATCAAGAAGTGTGAGGAAGAAGTGATGACCCGGTATAGTGTCCAGCATGCACTGAACAAGGCAATCAAATCCAGAGATGAAGCAGTGTCTCAGAAGCGAAAGTTAGAAGATTGCTTCGGAGAAGCAACATGGGAAGAAACTGCTGAAGACGTACACCGTGTCCTTAAGAGGAGAAACCAGCTTGTTGAAGGGCTGCTTGATCGACCAAGTCATCCGGAGACCAAGAAGTTGATAGAGGAGTACCAGACTTTTGGGAGGATTTGATCATTTCATGTAGTAACTTGTATGCTTTATTTGCATAGTGCTGACCATCACCAGGATTGTTGGTTGAGGTCATGCCTTCTTTGTATTCTCAGTGATATTGTACCCTAGGCTTATTGGTTTTCTCAGTAATATATGAGGCTTTCTATGATTCAGCTCCGATATTCCTATTGTCAGCACTGTCACTGCACCGGCACCTTCGCACTAGAACTGGGGGAATGAATTTCCCTAATGCACAGACACATTGCATTACATTCATATTCATATTGTATTACAGGTAATCTTTGGATGGTGTCTTATTTCCTGCTCTGTATCAGGTACTTAACAGGATTGCAGATCAACATCCGCACCGCTATTCTACACGCTCCAATTGTCGAAAAATCATGGACCAAATGCAGAACGAGATGCAAGATGTGCGCGAGAAGCTCGCTCTCTTCATGCAAACCATGGAAGCTATAGCAAAAGGGCAGGAGAACTTGCAGGCCATGGTCCAGCCTCTGTTGGCTCGCAACGCTGGTCATGGTAATGAAGATCATCAGTCTGTCCGGGTTGATACTGCTTATGGAGACGGCACTCCCACGCCAGTGGCTCCGCCCGTAGTCAATATGCCTGCTGCTAATGTCAACAACGCTACCGCTGCTGTGAATGGTAACGTTGGAGTGGGGAATGAAACTGCTGTCCATAATGCTGGGCTGGGTGATGTCAATTTGGGAGATAATCTAGGAGGCAATGGCTTTGTCAATACTGGGTTCGGATTCAACGATCAGGGATTCGATAACACTGGCAAGTATGGCTTTAATGCTCAAGGCTTTGGGCAAGATGGTTATGGTATGGTCAATCAGGGTTACGGAGGCTTTGGAAACGGAAATGGTACTGGATTTATGGCTTTTGGTCCCGCTGGAGGTGTTCAAGGGTACGGCAACAGAGGCCGAGGTCCGGGGATGAATCAGATCAGAGCTGGACGTAATAATGGATATGATGGGTACGGGGCTGGAAACGGTATGTGGCAAGAAGATCAGCAGGAGGACGCCTTCTCCGGAGGAGGTTTTGAAGGGCCGATGGATGATTCCCAAAAGATTAGAATGCTGGAAGAGCAGATGAAGGGAGTCCTAAACCAGAGTGCTGTGGGTTTGGACATGGCAACCATGGGCTTGGTACCTGGCTTGAGGGTGCCAATTAAATTCAAAGCTCCTGCGTTCGATAAGTACAAAGGAGACACATGTCCGAAAGTGCATGTACGAGCCTACTACAGAAAGATGTCTGCATACTCCACTGATGAAAGAATGCTAATGCATTTCTTTCAGGATAGTCTGTCGGGCCCTTCCTTAGAGTGGTACATGGGGTTGGAGCCAACTGATATCAAGACTTAGAAGCAATTGGCGGAGGCATTTGTAGCCCATTACAAATATAACAGCGACCTGGCACCCAATCGGGTCCAGTTGGCCGGGCTTTCGCAGAAGAAGGGGGAGAGTTTTAAAGAGTACGCGCAAAGGTGGCGCGATATGGCTGCCAGGGTCCGTCCTCCTGTAGAAGATAAGGAAATGAATGATATGTTTGTTGGCACATTCACCGGGCTGTTTCATGATATGCTGTTTCATACGTCTCTGGCCAGTTTTTCAGACCTGATTCTGATGGGGGAAAAGATTGAACGTAATATTAAGCAAGGAAAGTTCCAAGTCGAGGAATCAACTGCATCTGGCAGTAATAGGAAAGCTTATGGTGGGCGCCGTCAGGGCGAGGCAAGCGCGGTATTTGGAGGCCGAGGCCGAGGCCGAGGCAGGGGACGAGGTCAATATCGTCAGCCGCAGCAGGTGTCGAGTGTTACTATTCCCTATCAGCAACAACCGGTTCAGCAACAGCCAATGCCACAGCAGCAGCAGCCTCAGCAGGGGGCACAGCAAGCTCAGCGAAGATTCCAGGGTAGTAAGCCGAGAAGAGTGTTTGAGAAGCCTCCCTCAACCTATGCCGATTTATTGCAGACATTGTTGGGATTGAATCTGGTAGAGAAAAGAACTCTAGCACCGATAACGGGAGCTCCCCCGTTCGGCTACGATGCAAATAGACACTGCGAGTTTCATTCTGGAGCCCCGGGTCACGATATAGAAGGTTGTCATGCTTTTAAGCACGTTGTGCAGGATCTCTTAGACAACAAGACTATCAATTTCGGGACGGCAGGTCCGAATATAGTCCAGAAACCCATGCCTAATCATGGGGCAAACGCTGTTCTGACTGAGGAAGGTCTAAATCTGATTATGAATGTTGAAGATTTAAAGACGCCGCTGAGCGAGATAAAGAGCCGACTGTTGCAAGGAGGTGTTTACCCAGGATGTAATGAGTACTGCTTAGATTGTTGGACCCTAGCTGGGGGGTGTGGGGATTTGAAGAAAGGCATTCAGGCTTTAATTGATGAAGGTATATTGCAGTTTGATCGAGCGGCAACTGACGAGCCCGCAGGGGCAGTGGTGGATAATCGGAGTGATGTGGCCACAGTAACGATTCCTCGGAAGACGATCACTATTGCAGCACCAGCTCAGCGACCACCGATCACCATAACTAAGGCCGGGCCAATCCCATACGAGAACACGAAAGCAGTCCCGTGGTCATATGGGTTAGAGGTGTATTGTGATGGGATAAAGATTGATGTTAACAAGCAGCCAGCGGAGATTGTGGATAATGTTGTTGGTTCAGGAGGCATGACGAGGAGTGGTAGGATCTTTATATCTCCTGAAGTGGAGGCCGAAAGGCTAGCGAAAGGAAAAGGGAAAGTGGTAGAAAATGTTCCAGCGCAAGCAAGTGAAAAAGAAGCAGCATCGAAGGATGTGGAAGAATTCATGCGCTTAATTCGAAAAAGTGATTATAAGATTGTGGAGCATCTGCAGCAGACACCGTCCAAAATATCTATCTTGTCATTGCTCTTATGTTCGGAAGCTCATAGAAACGCTTTGCTGAAAGTCCTGGACACTTCTTTTGTACCCCAAGACGTCTCCGTAAATCAGCTAGAAGGAGTATTGGCACATGTGAATGCAGGCCACAGTCTGGGTTTTACCGATTTTGACTTGACTCCGAAAGGGAGAGATCATAACATGGCATTACACGTATCTGTTGAGTGTAGAGGATCAGTAATGTCGCACGTATTGGTTGACACCGGATCATCTTTGAATGTGCTGCCTAAGAAGGCGATGATGAAGCTGGATGTTCGAGGGATTTTGTGCACACCCAGTGATTTGGTAGTCAGAGCGTTTGACGGCACGCGGAGAACAGTCTTCGGATCGATCACTTTGCCTCTGCAAGTGGGGCCGGAAGTGTTTGCAACTGAGTTTTATATCATGGATATACAGCCTGCGTACAGCTGCTTGCTTGGAAGACCCTGGATTCATGGGGCGGGGGCAGTCACGTCTACCCTGCATCAGAAGTTAAAGTATATGGTCGGAGACAGCGTAGTCACCGTGTGCGGAGAAGAAGACATCCTGGTCAGCCATCTATCATCGTTTAAATATGTGGAAGTCGACGGAGAGATCCACGAGACGCCATGCCAGGCATTCGAAGGTTTGCGCATCAAGGACAAAGGTCCCGGGCCGAGCAAAGTGCCAGAGATAGCTGTCTCGTCGTATAAGGAAGCTCAAGCTCTAGTGGAAGCAGGAGAAGCCAAGGGCTGGGGCAAAGTGCTGGACATTCCTGTGAAGATGGACCGGTTTGGACTGGGGTACCGACCGTCGTCATCAACTCCTTCCGTGGGGGCCCCCCATTTCAGAAAGTCAATCACCATCTCTGCCAGTGGAGTATGTCATGAAACTGTCAATGCTGCTTCGGAGTCTGATGAAGGAGACAGCGACTGTGATATGGATGCCTGGATTCAGCCAAGCACGCCAGGACAAGGACTGTGCAACTGGTCTATTCAGGAGCTTGTTCCTGTGACTTTTAAACAGTAATGCTTTGCTTTATTAATTGTTGAATAATCTGATGTCTTGCCCGGGGCATCAGGATTTGCTTAGGGTTGTGTTGTTATAAACATTGCGTGTCAATCATTAAATAAATGGCGTTTTTTCATGTGCAAATACCGTAATCCCTGTCTTTCTTGTTTTATATTTTTCAATAAAATGGCAACGTGGTTATTCGCTTTATACGCATTTTGAAGCACTTAACCATTCCTTTTGCAGGATAACATTTTCAGATGACATCCTTGAACCACCTATGACTCGTCCCGACTTTGAGCACCCAGTGTTTCAGGCTGAAGAAGAGGTTGTCGAAGATAGCGACGTTCCTGAAGAACTGTATTGGTTAGTGAAGCAAGAGGAAAGAGTCATTCTGCCTCTCGACGAGGTTATCGAAATTATCAATTTGGGGTCGGAAGGGGTTGAGAAGAATATTCGTATCGGAGCCGCCCTGCAGAGTGATATCAAGCGAAGACTGGTTGAAATGCTCCGAGAGTATAATGATGTATTCGCTTGGTCGTATGAGGATATGCCCGGGCTCGATACAGATATGGTTGTGCACCGCCTGCCACTGAAAGAAGATTGCCCGCCGGTCAAACAAAAGCTTCGCAGAACTCGACCAGATATGGCAATGAAGATCAAAGAGGAAGTACAGAAACAGTGGGACGCTGGTTTCCTGGCTGTGACAAAATATCCTTCATGGGTTGCTAACATCGTACCAGTGCCAAAGAAAGATGGCAAGGTTCGGATGTGCGTGGATTATAGAGATTTGAATAAAGCAAGCCCAAAAGACGATTTTCCACTTCCTCACATTGACATGTTAGTTGATAATACTGCTCAATACTCCGTATTCTCCTTTATGGATGGTTTTTCAGGCTACAGTCAAATTAAAATGGCGCCAGAGGACATGGAGAAGACTACTTTCATAACGCCTTGGGGAACATTTTGCTACAAAGTGATGCCCTTTGGTTTGAAAAATGCTGGGGCAACATATCAGCGTGCGATGACGACTCTTTTTCATGACATGATGCATAAAGAGATCGAAGTTTATGTTGACGATATGATTGCCAAATCCCAGACGGAGGAAGAGCATCTGGTGAATCTGTTGAAGTTGTTTAAAAGACTTAGGAAGTTCAGGCTGAGGCTGAACCCTAATAAGTGCACCTTCGGGGTGAGATCGGGTAAACTGCTGGGGTTTATCGTAAGTGAAAGAGGAATAGAGGTCGATCCTGCTAAAATAAAAGCAATCCAAGAAATGCCGACGCCTAAAACTGAGAAAGAGGTGCGCGGGTTTTTAGGGAGGTTGAACTACATCGCTCGGTTCATATCTCACCTAACTGCTACGTGTGAACCATTGTTCAAGCTGCTAAAGAAAGATCAAGCTGTAACGTGGAACGAAAATTGTCAAAAGGCGTTCGATAAAATAAAGAAGTATCTGCAGGAGCCTCCTATTTTGATACCCCCGGTGGCAGGGAGACCCTTGATCATGTATTTGACGGTTCTTGAGGGAAGCATGGGTTGTGTTCTCGGTCAACACGACGAGACAGGGAGAAAAGAGCATGCGATCTATTACTTGAGTAAGAAATTTACAGACTGTGAATCTCGATATTCAATGCTGGAGAAAACTTGTTGCGCGCTAGCCTGGGCCGCCAAGCGTTTGAGGCAGTACATGCTGAATCATACAACCATGCTCATTTCGAAGATGGATCCTATAAAATATGTGTTTGAAAAGCAGGCGTTGTCAGGTAGAATTGCCCGTTGGCAGATGGTCTTGACTGAATATGATATCCAATACGTCTCGCAAAAGGCTATAAAGGGGAGTGTGCTGTCTGAGTATCTGGCGGAGCAGCCTATTGAAGAGTACCAATCAATGAGGTTTGATTTTCCTGACGAGGATATCATGTACCTAAAGATGAAAGATTGTGAAGAGCCGTTGCCAGACGAAGGACCCGAGTTGGGGTCCCAGTGGAAGATGATTTTTGACGGAGCCGTGAATGCTTACGGTAGCGGAATAGGGGCGATCATCACTACGCCACACGGGTCGCATATCCCGTTTACTGCCCGATTGACCTTTGCCGTTACCAACAATGAGGCCGAATACGAAGCTTGTATAATGGGGCTTGAAGAAGCCATTGATTTGCGAATCAAACATCTAGACGTATACGGAGACTCAGCTTTGGTGGTGAATCAGATCAAAGGGGAATGGGAGACACGGCAGCCTAATTTGATACATTACATGAATTATGCAAGGAGATTGTTGCCTTTCTTCGACAAAGTTGAATTGCATCACATACCGCGGGCAGAAAATCAAATGGCTGACGCCCTTGCCACTTTGTCTTCCATGTATAAAGTTAACTTCTGGAACGAAGCTCCCCAAATCACTATCTCTCGGTTGGACAGGCCAGCTTATGTATTTGCTATTGATGAAGCATCTGATGACAAACCGTGGTATTTCGATATCCTTAATTTCCTGAAGAATAAAGAGTATCCGGCTGGGGCATCCAGTCAAGATCAGAAGACTCTCAGGAGATTAGCGGGTAATTTCTATTTGAACCCGGATGGCGTCTTGTACAGAAGAAACCACGATTTGGTGTTGTTGCGTTGTGTAGACGAGAAAGAGGCAAAGCTTCTCATGGAGGAAATTCACGAAGGTGCCTTTGGTACGCATGCTGGTGGGCATGCTATGACGAGAAAGCTGCTGCGGGCAGGTTATTTTTGGCTGACGATGGAAACTGATTGTTTCAAGTTCGCGAGGAAGTGCCACAAGTGCCAAATCTATGCTGACAAGATACACGTGCCTCCGAGTCCTCTAAATGTGATGTCATCTCCATGGCCATTCTCGATGTGGGGAATCGATATGATTGGAAAGATCGAGCCGACAGCTTCTAACGGGCATCGGTTCATCCTAGTAGCAATCGATTATTTCACCAAGTGGGTGGAAGCGGCGTCTTACGCAAATGTAACGAAGCAAGTGGTGGCCAGATTCATCAAGAGAGATATCATTTGCCGATATGGGATCCCCGAGCGGATAATCACGGACAACGGTTCTAACCTGAACAACAAAATGATGAAGGAGCTCTGTCAGAATTTCAAGATCGAACATCACAACTCCTCCCCTTACCGACCCAAGATGAATGGCGCTGTCGAAGCGGCCAATAAGAATATCAAGAAAATCGTCCAGAAAATGGTGGTGACTTATAAAGATTGGCATGAAATGCTACCTTTCGCTTTGCACGGTTATCGTACGACGGTACGCATATCAACCGGGGCAACTCCGTTCTCGTTGGTATACGGAATGGAAGCGGTATTACCATTAGAGGTTGAGATCCCTTCTCTGAGGGTATTGTGAGACGTTCAGCTGGACGAGGCAGAATGGGTAACGAATAGATTGAACCAACTGAGTTTGATGGATGAGAAGAGGCTAGCTTCTCTGGCATATGGTCGTTTGTACCAAAGACGAATGAAGAAAGCGTACGACAAGAAGATACAGCCGCGAAGCTTTCAGACGGGCGACCTTGTGCTGAAAAAGATTCTCCCGCCGCAAGCAGATCACAGGGGCAAGTGGACCCCCAACTACGAAGGGCCATACGTTGTCAGTAAGGTCTTTTCAGGAGGAGCGTTGTTGTTGTCCACCATGGACGGAGAAGACTTTGCGTCACCTGTGAATTCGGATGCAGTTAAAAAATACTTTGCTTAAAATAGACCCGCTGGACAGAAAAAAGAGAGTCCAGGCAAAAATGGGGCATCCTGGCGAACCAAAAACAGAATGAAAGGTTCGGGCAAAAGTTAGGGATAAAATTGAAAAATGTACACCCGCGAAGTTGAAAACCTACACTGGGCGGCTTCGGCAAAAAAGGGTATCCCGGTGAACTGAAAACCCGTAAAGGGCGGTTCACGCAAAAGTTAGGGATTTGAAAAGCAAATGACTGCGGTCCGAATTCAATGAGCATCAATGCGGGAGAATATATTTGAGGGGCCAGTCATCGGATACAATCTCTTCAGAAGTGGGGATACCGGGAAAGCATTAGAGTCGGATGAGTCATAGGAGGATCAGCTCGTGGTGTTCATCTGCATCCCGTTGCCGACGTGTGTACAAAATTTAATTTGTCAAAATATTCATGCTTCTTGTGCATACTTGCATACTTATGTATTTGCTTTGCGTAGCTTCCTCTTTTCAGGAGTTACATCCCGTGTACAAAAACTCCGCCCATTCAGGGGCCCAATCAATGAAAATATGTTATTCAGTATTTGACACTGTTCTTTACTGTTTTGTGCATGATAAAACGCCTAAGTTTAGTGAAACTAGCATGAGTATAACATCAATGGCCCTTGCCGACAATTGCTAAAGCTTTGAATTAACTGAGTGTAACGTCACTAACCTGAATTGATTTGATTGCATAGGCTTG
The DNA here is from genome assembly GCA_963859935.3 of Lathyrus sativus. Taxonomy (NCBI): domain Eukaryota; kingdom Viridiplantae; phylum Streptophyta; class Magnoliopsida; order Fabales; family Fabaceae; genus Lathyrus; species Lathyrus sativus. Next base: position 414,442,967 of record OZ012739.1, read on the forward strand.
TCGTGTCTTGTTTGTGTTGTTGCAGGTTTCGTAACCATACGAGGAAGATGATCAAAAGATCGCGATAACGAAAGACTTGATCCCCACGTAGGTCACGCATGTTCTTCCCGAAGAAGGATAGAATTCCCCAGCTAGCCGTAGCTTATCCAAAGGACGTGCTCCAGAGAAGTTATTCGTCCTCAACAGAGTTTGACGATTCCAAGATCGTAAGGCTGTATTCAGGCAGGTTCATCTTTCCCCGCAGGGTCATGCACTCTCCCCCAGGGGAGTCAGTTAATTTTCCCCAAGAGAATCATCCCATCCCCAGCGGAATTCTCTTTGCAAGTGTTTTCATTCCTTCCAGTGGAACTCGAAGATCAAGACTCGCCCAAGCAAAGTTGGTGGTGGTACCTGTCATTTATTTCGTCAGGGATACGGTGTAATATCAGTTTACGTTCCAGCAGAAAGTCCGATCGAACTATGCGCATCTGCTATTCCCCAGCAAAGTTATTTTCCCCAGCACGGGGTTACCTCAACAAAGGTGTTTGGTTTGAGTTCCTAATTTCCCAGCTGAGTCGACTTCACCCTTCCAGCATTTATTTTGCTGGAATAATTCTGTAGCATCTGGCTATCCCCGGCGGAGTCGGCTTTATCTTTAGCATTTATTTTGCTGAAGCAGTTTCTGTCCTCTGGCAGTTCAGGTGGAGAGAACTTTTGCTCAAATAAACTACCAAGCATTCAAGATCTCGGCATGGGACATCCAATGTCAGTTTCGGCTGTATTCCCCACAGAGTTACCAGGATAAGTTTCTCTTTATTCCCAGGCAGAATTAGTTGTCATCAGGGGTTCCATGAATCAGAATTGCAGAGGCCACCGTCGGGTATCAGAACAGGCGTCCGATAGTTTGGTTTCCAAACATCCCCAGTAGAGTCCGCCTCAAAGTCGCTGTCACGTCAGTGCTAAGAAGCTTGTGGGTGAGGATCATTGGAGAACTAAGTCCTGACATGGACAATTTACTCCTAGATTGACGAGATTTCTTCAGAAGTGGGCGTCCTAATGTGGACAGGTTTATTTCCCCGGATTGGTGAGGTGCGTTAGTCCTAACGTGGGCAGATTCGGTTTCTCGAAATTAGTGGAATGGGAGGTCATGACGTTGACAAAAGTGATTACTCTTTGTGTTGGTGTCCTGACGCGGACAGATCAGACCAATGTGTGAGTCCTTACGTGGACAAGTCTTATTTCCTCAGCGGGTCGAAGACGCCTGAGTCCTAACGTGGACAAATCAAGACGAGATCAGTGTCCTGACATGGGCAAATCGAAGAAATTATTATTCCTAACGTGGAGAGGTGGGTCCTAACGTGGACGATGTAGTCCTTACGCGGACATATCAAAAGAGGTGATTCCTAACGCGGAAAGAGTGGAGTCCTTACGTGGACAGATTAAGATGGCATTCCTTACGTGGGAAAAGGAGTCCTGACGCGGACAAATCGGAAAGAAGTTGGTATTCCTTACGTGGAAAGATCAGAGTCCTTACGTGGACATATCAAGAGCATCCCTTACGTGGAAAGAAAGGTCGATATAGTATTCCTCACGTGGAAAGACGAGTTTATTCCTTACGTGGAAGGATTGAGTCCTTACGCGGACATATCAAGATCGATTCCTGACGGGGAAAGAAATGGATTATTCCTGACGTGGAAAGATTGAGTCCTGACGCGGGCAGATCAAAGAAGTTATTCCTAACGTGGAAGAAGAAGATTTACTCCTTACGTGGAAAAATTGGGGTCCTGACGTGGACAGATTCAAGAAAAGTTGATCCCTGACGTGGAAGAATGATGTACTCCTTGCGTGGAAAGTTGAGTCCTGACGTGGACAGGTTCAGAACTAAGGTTGGATTCCTTACGTGGAAAGGATGGAGTCCTGACGCGGACATGTCAAGTGGTATTGGAGTCCTTACGTGGACAGATTGATATAGTTCTCCTTATGTGGAAAGAAGATTGCTTCCTGATGTGGAAAGATGAAAGGGTTAGTCCTGAAGTGGACAGATACAGAAGAAATGATTCCTGACGTGGACAGATGCTACTCCTAACGTGGAAGAGTTTTGTTCCTAACGTGGACGATTCAGTTTATGGAAATGCAGACGAATTATCCCCGGCGGAGTTGCCTAGATTTTTCTGGGTTAACAGCAAGTGGAATCCTAACGTGGACAGGTTCTGGTTGAGATTTCTTCATATTGATGACAGACAGAGGCCTAACGTGGACAAGCAAGCAATCTGTTATGACAGAATCCTCTTCAGAACGATGAAGACAATCCCCCAGCACGGTCGCACGAGATCAGTGGGTTACTGTAACAGTCAGATTCAGCTGATGAATGTCGTTCCTCAAGCAGGAGCGCAATTTAGTTTTGCGGTTGGCAAATTTCCGGTTTCACTAGTATTCAACCGTCTCGTACCGCGAATGTCTGAAGGCTCCGGGCTCTTCACCCAATCGGGTCCAAGTCGCTTGAATAGGGGCAGCTGTTGCACCCTAAAATTTGCCCAACCTTATTCACTTGGTTTATGTTTCAATGTCATTAGCATTTGCATATAGAGTCATGTGCATAGTCTAATCATCTGCATAGCATAAGCATAGCAAGTCATACAACAGGGGGACCAATCATTATTCTCATCTCTAGAAGCCTATCAAGAGGTTATTATCCCAATTCAATCTCATTCAAGTCATCAGGAAAGAATTTGAAAGCAAAGAGTTCAGCAGATCAAGCCTTGAGTCCATCTCCTAGTTGAGGGTATCTGAGGGTCAACAAGAGGGTTGTGAGCTGTGAAGTGAAGGCATGGAGAGTATCTAGACATTATGAGAGACTTAGAAAGTCATTTAAAGAAGGAGACAAGTCATTGATGAGAGCACAAGAGCTATAACTGAAGGCAGTCAACTAGGGTTTCATCTGGGTCAACCCTAGGTCAACCCTAGGTCAATTGACTGATTTAAGGGGGCATTCAAGTCTAGTGGAGAGATGTGGGGTTCATCATTGGACATATAAAGAAGGATATGGAGATATGCCAAGGAGAATTCAAGAGAAATCAAGGAGAAGAGGAGTTTCTAAATTAGGGTTTCTGTGTAAAATCCCCTAGTTTAGGTCAAATTTCCAAGCAAGATAAGTCAAAATGCAAGCTTCAAATGGATCCTTGGCCAACATGAAACTTGTAGAGGGTCTCAATACCTTTAATTTGAGTGGTGAAAGACATCAAAGAGATTTATAGAACTCAAGTTATGGTCCTTGCAAGTTACAGGTCATCTGAGGTATCTGAAATTTTGTCTGTGAAAGTGACTTGACTTCCAATCTAGTTTTGCCCCTCAAGGAGATTTCAAATGAATTCTTGGTCAACATAAGAATTGTTCCTCATTGTCTTAGCTTTCTAGAATGGTATAGTATGCCTTCATATGATGTGTGGAACTCAACTTATGGTCTTGGCAAGCAAAGGGTATTTTGGGCATTTGTGAATTACAGGTCATTTTAACTCATGTCCAAAACTCATACAAGGAGGCCTCAAATGGAAAAACTTACAACATCAAACTTGCTCCAAATGTGATTTTGAGTCTAGAAAGAAGGTCACAAATTGTTGTAAAAGCTCATAACATGAAGTTGCATGATTGGTCAAAATTTGAATTAAAATGGCTTATAACTTGAATAAAGTCAAAGTGAAAAATGGTTTGGGAGATTTATAAGTCCAAATGGGGACTTCCAATATATGATTTTGAATGGAAAAAACATTTCAAAGACAATGGTTCAAGTACTTTTTTGAGTTTAGAAGGAAAAAGAAAAGTTATCCTTGGTTACTTGCATTTGAAGAAACATTTCAAAAATGGATCAAAGTTGGAAGGCAAGGGAAATTGTAAGATGGATCTAGAAAGTTCATTTGAGCCCTATATAAACATGAAATGAAGATTGATCAAGGGTTGGATTCATTTTTCACCAAAAATCTCCCAAAGTTTCTCATTCTTCCTCTTGCAAATTCTTTTCAAACTTCATCAATTCTCCATCAATTCTCATAATCCTTGATTCTACTCCACTCCATAATCATCAAAGATCAAAGATCACTCAATATCTGGCTGGTTTTGATCCATTCTCATGTGCTGTTATCATCCTCTTCAAAAGTGAGGAATCAATCGGTTAGCAAGATCCAAGGCCAAGAAACAAGAGGTGTTGCATACAGAAGCAAGAGCTTCACTCACTGATCAAGATCTGAGCATTGGTGTTGGTGGATTCACGAGTTTCCATAGCTGTTTTCAAGCTTTTGCATCAGGTGCGTTTTCATTCAAATTGATTAGTTCAGTTAGTTTAGCATAGTTTTGTTAGTTTAGATATGATGTAGGATGTTAGTAGAGCAATTAGGATGAGTTTGGAGTGGCTTGGTGATGGTTGTTAGCAGGTGTACCAAACTGTTAGGATGAAGAACTCGTGGCATAGTGCATTATAATATTAGGTTGTTAGCGCAGGATGATCACCATTAGTCATAGATTAGATTAGTCTAGGTTTGATTGAGAATTAAGTTGGTAAGTTGCAGAGTATTTCCATGGTGACCAGAACTTGTTGTGCTCGGGTTGAATGATTGGCTGAGTTTTAATGCAAACAAAGACCATAGACATATAGAGGGAGAGATTTAGAGTGATTTTCATGTTTGCATCGTGTTGATTCATGGCCTGGAGAGTGAGGACAGATTGGTGGAAGTTGGTTCGTGCATGAGCATTCATGGCAGAAACCCTAGTTCTAACAGATTCAATGAGGAAGACGTAATCGTGGCCATCCATCGTGCCTTGGACTTTGACTCAGAGCTTAGATCGTAGGGCTCCCATTTAATTCAGATTTTGGAGGGAAGGGTGGTGCCCTAAACGCACCGTTTCATTAATTGAAACGGGCGGGCCTGAGTGTTAGTGATATCCCCACCCCCCATTAGTGAGCCCAATTCCATCTGCACGTGGAAACCCTTCTATTTTCACCCCCCTGCGCCTTTTTTTATTTTTCATTGTTGCTGACTGGTTCTGGGCCTTAACCAACTTGCTATGCGCACCACCCCACTGCTTGGCCCATCCTGATTTTAACTGAGCGTGTTTGCTGAATAAACCCCCCTCCACTTTATTTCATTATTTTCTTTTATATTCTTTAATTTTTTTTATGCATTTTCATTAATTCATAATAAATAGATAAAAAATCATTTTTAATCCATTCTTTTTACATCATTTTCATTAGAATGTGTAGAAAATTGTCATTAAATAAAATTGCATTTTCATTTTTATTTCATATTTTTCCCATATTTTCCAAATAAATGGCATTTTAAATAGTTCCTTTCATGCATGATTTTATTAATTTTTGTTCTACTAAATGCTTTCATATTTTTTGTTCATTCTTTTTAGGTTGTTTAGATTAGATATTGAACTTATAGATTCAATTTAGTTCCCATTTTTAGAAATTAATTTTAGGTGATTAATGTAGGCTTGAACAACATGAACAAATTAGGGTTTTTAGGTGATAACTTAGGAAGTTTGATTCTTTCCCTTAGGACTTAGGGTTTGACTAGTTTAGTTATGGGACTATAGGGGCTATGGGTAGTTATTAGATCCCTTAGAAAAGTCAGGATTCCCCTACTGCTATTAATGCTCTGTGTATATCTGATTGACTGGTGTGGTGTGCCCTCTGGGGATTATTGCTTGCTTGCTTGGGTATTGGGATTGTCTGGGGCCTTGGGAGAGCTGAAGACTTGAGGAGATGAAGACCATTGGAGATCCAGAGATTGAAGATCAACTGCCAGAGTTGGAGAGGAGGTTCTTGCTAGCAGCTGTTGAGGAGACTAGGGTTTAGGAGCTAGGCAGAGCTCTAGATTAGAAAGCTTGTTTCTCAAACATGGAATGCCTTGTCTGCATCCATCCTTTCTCTATGATTCAAAGTCTCTTTCAAATATCCACATCCTTCCTTTGGAAGGATCAGTGAATATATTTGAAAGATAGAACTTTTGAGAGGAAACTTTCTGTTTAATGTTAACAGTTGATGAACCACCCTTGGTAGGTAATTGACTGTCTAACATTCATTCACTTCACTCTTGTGACTGATCCCTCATCCTGGAGGTTTGAGCTTGAAGAAAAGCCATTGCAGATAGAAGACTGATGATCAAAGCCCTTGCCTGAAGGTCATGAAGATGGAGATTGATGCTTGTTGAAGCCTGTAGCTGATTGGAGATTACTTGAAGCCAGATGTTAATTCAGAGCTGCTGATGCTGTTTATTTTGCTGTTGTATTTCATTTGCTGATGTATTGATTGGTTTTCTGGACTGTAGTGTTTGCTGTTTACCTTGTTAGGTTGAAAGTGAAGCCTGTTCACTTTTGCCTATTGTTTTCTAGGTTCGAGGTTGAGTGGGACTCCCTTGCCTCGCTTGTATTGTTGCATCCATGCATTTTACTGCTTTACTGTATATATCTGATATTGTTTCTGTTTCTGCCTATCCCTTAGGATCTCTGTTTCTCTCTGTGCAAGAGAGGAGCATGATAGACACTAGGTCTTAACCCATGCATGATAACATTAGGTTAGTCTGTTTCCCTTCGCAACCGTAGGTTAGAGTTCTGTCTCTTCTTTCTCAAAACAAACAGAAAAACACATAAAGATTTCAAACACAATAAAAGACACTTCTTCCGTAAAAGAATGTGAACTCATCAAAACGTCATTTTTGTCCGTCGGGACTGCTAATCAAGAAACTCTTTTTCAGAAGGAATAAAATCAATCAAGACAGACTTGTGTCGTACGTGGCCCGAACTACGTTTGCTCTGATCTTTCATGCTGTGTGGAAGTACGTAGGCATAGGATGCGATATCCTAGCGAGCAACCTTCCCCTCCTTTCCCGTAGGTAGGCGAACTACGTTGACTCTGATTTCTCGTTCCAGGCGGGAATACGTAGGCATAAAGTGCGATACTTTGCCGAGTCATTTTTATTTTCATTTTATTTTCTTTTTCACCCTTGACCTGTAGAGTAGATAGAATAACAATCCATATCTGAAGACAAGCGTGGATCCCGTCGAGTACGACGGACGTGAGGGGTGCTAATACCTTCCCCTTGCGTAACCGACTCCCGAATCCAGGTTTTGGTTACGACGACCATACCTTTCCCGTGTTGTGCGAGGTTTACTCTGAGCGTTTCCTTTCCCTCCCGTGGGATAAATAACGCACGGTGGCGACTCTTCTGTCCAGTCGGCGCCGATTTTCGCAGTAGCGACATGATGCTTTGTTGATATGATTGAGAGGTATGTTAAGTGCAACATCAACGAGTTTTAGTTATGCTGTAAGGCAACTTAAAGTACATAAAAGGGAATTATCTGACAAGTGATTTAGAATTGGTTGTTGTGTGTCTGTGCCAGAGTTTGGAGGCCTCAATTGGCTAGTGTGAGAATTGAGATGGTTGGTGATCTTACGAGCTTAAGGTATTTGTTTGATTTGAAAGAGTTGAATATGAGGCAGAGAAAATAATTGGAAATCTCTGTATATACCGATGATGATGGTAATGAAGTTAGAACTGATTAAGCAAATTCGGGATATGAGTTTGGTCTGTGAAGAGACTTCTTATGGAGTTAAGCTTAGTATGTTGGACTTTACTAGTGGTATTATTGATGAGATTCGATAAGGTTACAACTCTGGTTTGAGTTGGTAGAATGGTTGAATTTGAGTCGAAGGGCTGACTTTCGGATTGATGGGAATGGTATCATGAGGTGTCGTGATAGAGTTTGTGTTCTAGATATTATTAAGTGGAATAAGAGTATTAAGGTAGATGGAGTATCCATCCCGGTGCTATGAAGATGTAACTGAATTTGAGGAAATTATTTTGATGGCCATAGTTGAAGAGAGAAGTTGTTGAGTTGGTATATGCTGGTTAGACTTGTTGAAAGTCGAAGTGTGAACATCAGAGACTGTTGGGCCTGATACAACTGTTGAATATTTCCGAGTGGTATGAGATAGTATTCCCATGGATTTTGTGACGGATTTTCTGAATAATTTGAAGAGATATGATTCGATTTGGGTGGTTATGAATGGATTGACAAGATTAACTCATTTCTTACCAATGAGGGTGAATCAGTCTATGCTGAAGCTAGTTGAGATGTGTATCAATGAAGTTGTGAAGTTGTATGAGATATCTTCGAATATTGCGTCAGATGGGAATCTGAGTTTTCTTCGAGATTCTAGGAGAGTTGGCAGACGCTTTGAATGTCATGTTGAAGTTGGATTCTTTTAGCATCTGTGGACGGATGGGAAGACCAAGAGAACTATCCAGTATATAGAAGATTTGTTGAGAGCTTGTGTGTTGAATCAAGATGGATTAGGGGGTAGATAATTGTCGCTGATTGAGTTTACCTACAATAACCGTTTTCATTCTAAGTATCGGAATGGCATCGTATGAGGCTTTGTATGGTAGGAGGTGTAGGATTCCTTTGTGTTGATGTGTGTCCAGCGAGAGTGTTGTACTCGGACCTGAGATTGTGCAAGAGACGACTGAAAAGATCAAAAGGATCCAAGAAAGACGTGTTTTGAGAGTTACGATAGTAACTGGTGTTGGTCGAGCTTGAGGTCTCGGAAGCACACACCGTGTTTTGCTAATTTGTATCAGAGTGGCGCAGCGGAAGCGTGGGAGAAGTAGCATGTTAGATTGTTTTACTGTTGTCGCTTGTGAATTTACATGATGTGGTATGTACCTAAGTTAAGGAAGTGCAAGTGCATTCATTCAGATAGATGGTGTACAAGTGAGAAAGGATTTGACTGTTAAGGCATTGCTAGTTCAGGTTGATGAACGAGAAGCAACTTCAAAGTAAAGGGATTCCTTTGGTGGAGGTAGTTTGGGAGAAAGTTGGATTTGGGAGATTGGGATGCGAGAGTCGTATCCAGAGTTGTTTGAATCAGGTAACATTTTCAAGGACGAAAATTCCTAAAGTGGGGGAGGGTTGTAACAGCCCAATTTTTCAATAATTAATTATTTATATTAATTAATTTATTTATTTGGGTTATTTTAATTATTGAAATTATTGGATGATTATTTAAAAGAATTGGTAGATATTTTGAGAGAAGAATATATTGGAGAGAAATAGAAGGGAAAGACATATAAGGAAAAGGGAAAGAAAAGGAAAGAATAGAAAACATAAGAGAAAGAGAAGAGAAAGAAAGAGGAAGAGGAGAAAAGAGAAGGGAAAGAGGGAAAAAGCTTGGAAAATCAAGAACAACTTCTAGCTTCCGATTAATCAAGGTAAGGGCATGAAATGTTGTTATTCTATCAATGTTTATGATTATGTACGGATTGTATGGATTGTTTGGGTGTTTTCTCCGTTTTCCTTCTAGGGTATAAATGGGTTTAATCGGTAGAATCGAAGTTTTAACGGTTAAAATCGAGAATAAAGTGTGTAGTTTAGTCGAGGGATGTTAGACTGAGACTATTGGAACTGATTGGAATTAAATCGGTTGATTTTGTGACGATTTGGTGATTTTGGACTGTTTGTTTTGAGTTCGCAGATTCGCTAGCGTTCGCTAGGCGAGCAGAAGCGAAGGTTTGCTAGGCGAAGCCCAGCGAGTGGGTAGCGAACCATTACAATAGCCAAGATCAGCCTTCGCTGGCGTGTTCGCCAGGCGAAGGAGGTGGCGAGCGAGTTCGCCAGGCGAGTAGGCAGCGAACACTTCCATTAGCTACTGCCAGCCTTTGCCAGCGAGTTCGCCAAGCGAATGAAGCAGCGAGCATTCGCTTATGCTTTGCCATGAGAATGGATCAGTGAGTGTGACAGCACCTTATTTCTCCTTGTGTCTTCCATCCAATGTTGATTTCTTGGTTCGATTGTGTTCGATCTTTGTTGGAAATAAGTAATTGTGTGCTGTGAAACATATGTTGTGGGTAGCCGTAAGGCTGAATCCTAGATTGTGTAATTGATTATGAAATGTGGCCTTTTGGCATATATAATGCATTGTTTTAAATTGATTAAAAATGCATGATGAATTGTGATGAGGTTTGTTGCCGTTTGGCACGATGTTGTGAATATATATATATATATATATATATATATATATATATATATATATATATATATATATATATATATATATATATATATATATATATATATATATATATATATATATATATATATATATATATATATATATATATATATATATATATATATATATATATATATATATATATATATATATATATATATATATATATATATATATATATATATATATATATATATATATATATATATATATATATATATATATATATATATATATATATATATCGATTATATGTTATAGTATGTGAAGAATGCATGGGAACATATTGTGAATATGTGTGCATTGCTTGATAATGTGGTGATGATATTGAATTATGAATGCATAGTGTTTGTATGCGATATTGTGAAGAATGCATGGGAACATATTATGAATATATGTGCATTGCTCGATGAATATGATGTTATTGAATATGAATATGTTGTGTGTGCAATCATGTTATAATTCTTGAGTGATGAATTATTTGAATGCATGGGATTAAGATGCAGGAACGGTCTTAAGTGCATTTGGTGGTTGATTGCATATGCATCATTTAGTCAAGAGGCAATGTTGGCTATTTTCGTGGAGACTAGTGACTTGTCCCAAACCTAGAAGGGTGGGTTTGAAAGCTTAGGGAACGGGATTTTGTTGTTATCGGTCTAGAAGGGTGGACCTGGTTTAAGTGTAAAAACCGAAAAATGATAACAAGTATTGGTACCACATGGCATGAGTTGTATTGTATTGCATTGAGTCACATGGCATATATAATCGTGGTATGAATATATGCGTATGTGTATGACTTGTTGAATTGAAATTGTGAATGTATGATTGTACATGAAAATATGCATATGTGCATGAATTGTTGAACTGTGAGTTGTGAAGTGGTGAATAAACATAATTGCAAATGTTTATGTGGAATGATGTGAATTGTGGATGTATGCATGATAAATATGCTTGGTGATTATCCATATTTGCTTATAGATATATTGTGATGTGTATTGATGAACTGGGTGAAAAATATGTAATTGTGAACGATATTGACTGATGAATTGATGAATAAACATGATTGTATATGTTTATATGAATTGTAGTGAATTAAACATAATGTGTATGTTATGTGGATTGATAGAAATTGTGGAAGTGTGCATGATGTTATGCTTGGATTATATATATATATATATATATATATATATATATATATATATATATATATATATATATATGCGTATATGGCGATGTACATGAGTGAATTATGATGAATGTGTTTGGTGATTATCCATATATATTGTATATACATTGTGACGTATATGGATGACTTGTGGTGAGAATGTTGATTATGCATATTCTATGATTGTAGATGTACATATATAATTATATGCATTGATTATTATGATAATGTATCTCACCCTTCTGCTGGAATGATGTCATATCTGACACCGTGCAGGTATCGTGAGTAGAGTTGTTCGTAGTTGCGTGGTCGCTGTTGGTGTAGTTATTTAGTATTTTAGCTATGTTGGGTTGAGTCGTGCTCTGGTCATGTAACACTGGGATCGTTTGGTTTATATTTTAGAGATACATTGCGTACTCTATGTTATGTTTTTATATCCATTAGAATATTATGATGTTGGCCTTAGTGCCTAAGTAATGTTGATTTATGTCATGAACATGAATGTTCTGTTAAGAGAGTTATGGTTTAAATTGAATCCGCTGCTACATGCAAAGTGAAATTGTGAGAAGGCTGATTATTTACTATAAGTGTTAATGAGCATGACAGGTGGTTTTGATGTTTTGAAAGTTATGTGTGACGCCCTTTTGTGAATGCATGCAAATTTACTCTGATTATTCATATATTTTTCGTGGGGTTTAGAAGGGTGTTACAATGACTATATAAGATGAACTAAATCAGTTTCAATGAAATTATATGTGGGATATTGTTCCAAGACCACAAGAGAAAAACATCATTGTGTTGCACCCCAAAATTTGACCAACAATTATTTATCCATCAAGTGTTTGAAAGTTGATACCTTCATTAGAAAGTTCAAGAGATCCTCAGAGGAGTTGGTTGAAACCAGGGTTGTGCGCCTCATAGCTTGAGAGTTGTGGGTGCTCCTCAGATGAATCTGAGACTTTGAAAATGAACTTGATGCTTTGAGAAAGTGTATGAGATGTCTTGATGGCCATCATGAAGCCCAGAGAGGTCATTATGCAAGGCTTCAGGAGATTCAGCCATGGATGGTAGAATTAGGGTTTTGACTGGGTCAACCCTAGATCAGCTGAAGATTTGGAGAAGGTTGAGACCTAATCCAAGGGCCATGAGATCATGGAATGATGCATAGAGATATTATAAAGATGATTCCTAGACCAACTCATCATGATTGAAGAGTTTGAGAAGTTTTGAGTTAGGGTTTCTGAGGATTGTCAGTGAAAAAAACCCTAATTTGATCCCTATCTTCCAGGCAGTTTTAGCTCAAGATGTGATTGATATCTCATCTTCCCCACAACATGAATGTTGTAGAGCTTATTCTTAGCTTTAATTTGAGTGGTGGAAGTCCTTGATAGGAGTTGCAGAGCTCAAGTTATGGTTTTGACAAATTACAGGTCAGCTGAGGTGTGTGAATCTGGGTCCTTGAAAGTCACCCAACTTGCAGACAACGTTTGCCCTAGTAGGATGATTCCTATGATCTCTTGGTCAGCATGAATGTTGAAGAGAAATTTCTTAGCTTTGATTTGAGTGGTAGAAGTCCTTGATAGGATTTGTAGAACCCAACTTATGGTTTGAACAAGACAGGGGTATTTTGGTCATTTGGCAGTTATAGGTCATTTTAAGCAAAGGCCATATCTCCTAGTTCCAAGCCTCAAATGAAAAAACTCAAAACATGAAAGTTGTTCAAAATAGGATTTTAAGTCTAGAAAAGTGGTCATGAGTTATTGAAAGAGCTTGTAGCAAGGATTTACAAGATTGGGTGAAAATGACCTAAAAATGGCTTATAAGTTGAAAAAGTTGAAATTTAAATTTGGTTTGGGAGATCCACAAATCCAAAATAGGTCATCCAATATATCATTTTGATTGGAAACATCATTTTGAGAACATTGGTTTAAACACAATTTTCATTTGAGGCTTTAAAATGGGACATGCTTTGTAATATTGAAACTTGCATAATAAGGCACCTAAACAAAACCTCACAAAAAGCAAAGTTTAGCTTGTTTTTCACTCATTCTTTCTCAGTATCTCTTGTAATGAGATTTTGAAGGCAATTTGACAAGCCTAACTCATGAGAGATGGTATGATCAACATGTCATTAAAGGAGAAGTTCTAAAACTTTCTAGCATTTTCCACAAGTTTCTAGATGGATCTAGATTATTCTCTTGATTGTTATAAGAAGGGTGAATCACCATATGGCCAGGGTTGGTGATCATTGTTGGTGAGTAGTGAGATTAGAGTGTGAAAAGCAAGATTCTTCCATTTGCAATTTCACATCAAACCTTCATCCTCTTCCATCTCCATTCATTTCTCCTCCACAAACCTATTCTTCTGATCATTGTGATTGATTGCATGCTGAGATAGAGGAAGATCCATGGAAGTTTGAGGCTGTTTTGAAGAAATTGCAAGAAGTGCATTTTGAGATCAAACACAAGATTCAAGCCTTGTTCATCCATTTTCTTGCATACAGAATTCATTTTGGCCATTGAGGATCAATCAGGGAAGCTTGCAGGCATTGAATTGGAAAGAAACCACATCCACCATTAAAGTTTGACAGGTTGGTAATCTTGCTCGTATCACCTAATTTATGTGCATTCCACCATAGTTATAGGTTTAGACTGGTTAAGCTAGGGTAGAGGACCATATTCTGAGAATTTGGGAGAGTTTTGTGAAGTTCCATGGCAGACACCAATTTCTTACAGTTGCAAGAATGGATCGTGTGTTGAGCATTAAGTGATGTGTTATGGTTTAGAGTGATGATGGTAACCCAAGGAACAAGATCATACCATTAGAACTAAGCTTTATCAAGATTGATGGCAGAGTAACATGTTGGAACCCTAGCTTTCAAGTGTTCTGTTAGGGTGATATGCGGAGCTTCAGGGAAAACTATAGATGGCATCGTGTTCTTGGTGATTCATAGCACAACTTTGCTTTTGGAATTATTGAATTTCATGGAGAAACGGATGAGCACGATCAGGTTGAAGTCCTTGCATGGGGTTAGGGTTTCTGTAAACCCTAGGGTTGAGTTGGGGACGATGAAGGTCCATCGTTGGATCATCCAGAATGCTTGACCAATTCAATCCATCGCACGGCCATGATTTAAACTGGTGGATGGAGGGAAGACTGAAGCGTACAAAACGCAGCGCATCACTAAATCAAACGCACCGTTTTGATTAGTGGACAAACCTGGGCTCAGCAATTTGTTTCTATTCCCACCCCCAGACCTGGCCCAATGAGCAGAAACAACTGGGGCGTGTTGCTTTTGATACCCCCCTCCCATTTATTTCTTAAATTCTTTTATTTTTATTTCTTTTAATTTCTTTGCATTTTCTAAAATTCATAAAAAATATAAAAATCAATATTTTTCATTTCTTCTTTTTTTCACATAATCATGATTTTGTCTAGAAAATTACTAAAAAATAAAATTCCATTTTATTTTTAGTTTAATATTTTTTAGCCTATTTTCTTGTAAATAGGATTTTTAATATGTTTTAGTTGATACTTGGTTTTGTACAATTTGTTTTAGGACTTTCCCTTAGGATTTTTGGGCCATTCTTTTTGGCATAGTTAGATATTGAACCCTAGTTTCATGTAGGATTTATCTCTTGATTTGTAGATTAAAATTTGATGTAGTTTGATTGTTAGACATTTAGGTGTTCTAATTAGGGTTTTAGGTTGTATGAGTAGACTTGAACCATTTTGTTTTGGGGTTTATAGGCCAAATTAGTGTATGGGGAATATATGGGTTAAGGGTAAGTATGTATAGAATCCCCTAGAATTTTGCTAGAATATTGTATGGTGTTTTAGTATTTTTCATGGATTTTGGAATGTATGGATAGTATGTGTGTTGCTTAAAGGCATAAGTTTGTATTGTATTGTTTTCTTTTCTTCTCTTTTGAGTGTGTGAGCTTTGAAGATTGAATTGAAGACCTTGTGGACCATCATTGAAGCTTTGAAGACCTTGCAGAGGAGTTTAGCATAGCTTTTGTTTGTTTTGTCTATAGGACCATAGGTGTACAAGCAGAGCCCTAGATAGAATACTTTGTTCAATAAACAAGGAGTGTCTTGTTCACCTCCTTCCTTCTCTATGACATAAAGTCCCTTAAGGGTATTCACCTCTCTCCTTTGGAGGGATTAGTGACCTTGCCCTCTGAGGTAGAACTTTGAGAGAGCCTTTCCCTTTGATGTTAAGTCCTCAATGGCATCCTTTGGAAGTCAGTGAGCACTCTAACATCCTCACCCCATCTTGTTGACTGAATCTTGTTTGCTGAAGCATTTGAGCCATTGAAGATAGGAGCTGAAGCTTTGAAGAGGATGAATCCTTGAAGACTGTTGAAGTCTGAAGACTTTGTGAAGATCAAGTTGATGCCTGAAGATTCCTGAAGATAGTGAAGCCTGAAGGTGGAGCTGATCAAAGGAGCTGGAGCTCAAGGGAGAAGATGAGTTGATACTCATGCTGTAGGGTTGACACCTGGAAAGCAAGTGATCTCTGAAGTCTGAAGACTGGGTTGCTGCTGGAGGAGCTGAGGCTTTCTTCTGTTTTCTTTGATGTATTGTGTGTTTTGTCTGATTTGTCTGCTGCATTAGACTAAGTTCATCTAGAATAAGTTCAGTATAAGAGCATGAGTGCATCTGTTGGTATTGTTACTGCTTGGCTTTGCTTGCGGGTATTCGGTAGAGCCCAGCTCCCTTGCCCACGTGTTTATTTAGCTTGATAGCATTTCATTTCTTTGGTCTGTATGATTACAGTTTACTGTCTGTGCCTGATAGCATGTTGTTTATTTTTCAGTATGATTACTGTTATTTCATGACTGGCTCGAGGTTGAGACGAGCTTGTGGAGGCTGAAGCCCCACACACATTTCCTCCCTCACTTGCATTGCATGCATTTTACTGTTAAAGCTGATGCTTTTGTCTGTTTTGGTGCATCATTGACATGATCCCTTAGGACTCTCATTTCCTTTGATAAGGATTTGAAGATAGACTTTTAGGTTGAAACCTATGCATGACAACATCTAGGAGTTCCCTGTTCAAACCTCAACCATAGGATGAATCCATGGCATGACAACAGTAGGACTTGATAGTCTCCCTCCTAGTTGGGCCTGTTCTCTTCTCATCTCAAAGCAGTTTAAAATACAGTAATCATGAATAATTTCTTTCGTACGTTACGAGCCTTAAGCTATCTGAGAAAGGATTGTGGGAGAGTTTCTTTTCCACAGTTTGGATGTTTAGTATGGTACCCTTTGGGTGACATGCGACGCATTCACTCTCAGGTCATAGTCTCTAGTGCGGTGGAAATCGCAAACACAATAAAAAACACTTCTTTCAGGAAATAAGCCGTAGTTTCCCGAACTACGTGAGCTCTGATCTCTCATACCTGTTGAGAGTACGTAGGCATAGGATGCGACGTCCTAGCGAGCAACCTTCCCCACCTTCACCCGTAGTTGGCCGAACTACGTTGACTCTGATTTCTCATTCTCTGATGAGAATACGTAGGCATAAAGTGCGACGCTTTGCCGAGTCATTTTTATTTTCTTTTTCAGCCAGCCTTGATAGGTAGATAGAATAAAACCAACCCGTCCAAGTAAACAAACAAGCGAGGATCCCGTCGAGTACGACGGACGTGAGGGGTGCTAATACCTTCCCCTTGCGTAACCGACTCCCGAACCCAGACAATGGTTGCGACGACCTTGTCTTACCCTTTTTCGTCAGGTTTTTTCCGATCGTTTCCTTTCCCGCTCTGAGGGATAAATAACGAAAGGTGGCGACTCTTCTGTCATGCCGGCACCTTATTTTCGCGAAAGCGACAGGTGGCGAATCTGCTGGGGACTCCAACGGTTCCCTGCGAGTCAATCCTATCGTTTGTGTGTTTACCTGTTGGGTTGCGTTTATTCATCGCATTTTTACTTCCCGCACTTTATTTCCCGCATTTTATTTCCAGTAAAATATGATTATTTGTGTTGTTGTGGGATGGGAGTTCTGATTGAGTGAGAAGCCAGACCCAGGCTTGAGTGCACCATAGACTTAGAGTGGAAATTAGTGGGCGCGTGCTTGCTTTGCAGGCACTAGTGTCTCATGAAATCCACGCTCATACGAGGTTCATCCGGTTGGCTTCACTTTCAACCCTTTGGGTTGAGACGGTTGCTGGTTTGGTGGATTGTCAACTCTGGGGACCGATCATTTGTGATTCAGCTGAGTGAGGCCTCTTCAGGACTCGATGATGCCACTCTTTCTGGGAATCGTATCATCAGTTTTGAAAGTCTGTGACGCTGATGAACGCATAGGATGCCGTACCTTGAGTCAGTCTAGGTCCATACCTGTGAGCGGGACTGGGTTTATTGCAGGAAACTTAGACCTTCAGACTACCTGGTTTTCTTGACAGCGAATCAGTTATGTTGGGTTCTCAGTTACAGATGTGTTCTTGACAGAGCAAGAGTTTGGTCAGAGGATCATATCATCGGGTGTTTGTCTGTTCTTGATAGAGTAGGCTTTGATCAGTGTATTATCATCAGTGGTTTGTTCTGGAGGAAGCAGATTTTGAGTGGGATCTGAAGATCTCATCAGCAGCTGTGTATTTGTTCTTGGTAGGGCAGATCTTGATTTGGGGTCTGAAGACTTCATCAACAGACATTCCTTGATATTGCACCCGGGGTCCTTATTATCAGGCACTTATTCTTGTCAGAGCAGAGTTTTGATCCTATGTATATCATCCTATCAGATGGTTATTCTTAGCAGATCAGATCAGTGGTCTTACACCGGGGTTTTCTTCTCATTAGTGATTGTTGATACCGAATCTCCACAGCAGCTACCTGAATATATTATTGCATGCCTGCATCTTGCATTAGTCTGCATATCCATCTGCATTCCATTAACGTGTGTCTGTGTTGCAGGTACCGTTTCCCCGATCCCGGATTTCTCGCCTTCTGCTGTTATCATGGCCTCTCTCAGGAAGACTGTTGCATACAAATTCCCGACCCCCGATGTGTCGAAGCTGACTGGTTTGATAGCCCTGGCAGGGGATTCTGTGAAGGATAGGTTCAGGAAGTCTTATGGCAGGTTGCTTAGTCTGGTTTGCAAACCTTCTACGTCCGAGTTGAACGGGTTACATGCTCTTCTGCAGTTTTATGACCCTCCCTTGAGGTGTTTCACTTTTCATGACTTCGTTCTCGCGCCGACATTGGAAGAGTACGCTGGTATGTTAGGTGTGCCTATCAAAAGGCAGATGCCTTTCGTACACATGGATGCTGAGCCTGATCTGGTTGGTTTAGCTTCCTCACTCCATTTGAGCGCTTCTGAGTTAGTGGTAACAAGTTGGAACAAGGTCCCAGGGTTCTCTCTGCAGTTTCTGATAGCTAAGGCTCAGCAGTGTGCTAAGGATAAATGTTGGGACGCATTCAACGCCATCCTTGCTTTGTGCATATATGGCATTATCCTATTCCCCAGCATGCCTGATTTCGTGGACTTTGATGCATTCCATATCTTTGCCTCAGGGAATCCAGTCCCTACTCTGATCGGAGACGTCTACCATTCAGTGCATTACAAGAACGAGAACCGGAGAAGGAAGAATGTCTCATGCTGCGTACCGTTGTTGTACAGGTGGTTTGATAGTCATTTGCCCAAGAAGGGTTCTTCTGTCTTGTCTGCAGCCACCGCTGAGTGTCCTGAGCGTCTGATGAATTTGTCAGCAGAAGACATGGATTGGTTCGTTGACAGAGACAGGTTAGGCACCGAGGTGATCTTTAGTTGTAGTGGGTTTCCTAACGTACCTCTGATAGGTAGGATGGGTTGCATCAACTACAATCCATCATTGCTAGTTCGTCAGTTTGCATATGCTTTGAGGACTCCACCGAAGGAAGAAGAGGTACGGGAATCTCTGTACCTCACGGGTATTCTAGAGGGGGATTTGTTGTCCAAGCTTCAGTATGCGTGGAACAATATCAGCACGAAAGGAAAGCCTTTGTTGGGGAAGAGCAACAGCCAAGCCTACCCTCCTTATTCAGATTGGATCAGAGCCAGAGCCAGCACTATAGGGATGCCATTCCCTCATGTCAGGCCAGAGAGTCCTCCACCAGTTGAAGAGCCTACCACTGTGTCCATTCACCAGCACAGCCAGGTATTGGCCGAGTGTGAAGAACTGAAGAGAGCAAATGCAGAATTAGAGAAGGAGTTAGCTCAGCTTCGAAGTGAGAGGAACGAAGCCGTGCATGCTCTCAAAAAGCAAACAGAGTCGGTAAACCAACTGAGTGCGGATTTGGCAAAGCAGATTGCTGATCGGGAACGCTTAGGTCAAGACTTCAGGGCTGCTAATGATGTACTAGCTACGAAGAAGCAGCATTTGGAGGAAGCGTATCGGAGAATATCTAAGTTCGACCAGCATTGGAAGACCTCCATGGCCACCAGGAAGGAGCGAGAGGACAAGCTGATGCTGCAGATTTCTAAGCTAGAAGCCGAAGTAAAGGACAGTGAGCGGAGGTTTGATGAAGAGACTGCCCGCAGGTACTCCGCTGAAGCCCGTCTCAACAAAGCTATTGCTAACCTGAAGGAGCATAAGCTGATGTTTGAGTCTAAGAAGCGGAAGCTGGAGGATTGCTTTGGCGAGGGAGCTTGGGAGAGTTCAGTTCAGGGGCTTCAACATACCATCAGGCAGAGAGAACTGCTCGTCGAGGGGCTGCTCACTTCACCAGATCACTCAGAGACGAAGGAGTTGTTAGCAGAGTATCGCGCCCGTGGCCGTGCTTGACTAGTTGCATTCCTGTTGTTTTGATCTTTGATGTATGCTGACCATCACCAGACTTGTTGGCTGAGGTCATGCTGTCGATTTGTTTGTACTCGCTGATACTGTGTACCGCCTTGACAGGCCTTTCCATATATATATGAGATTGATGCTTCCACGATTGGGCTCGGATTTCTTTGTCTTCTTATTATTATCGGCACTGGCACTAAGGCACTAGGATCGGGGGAAGATCTCCCACGCACACAGACACACGCACGCATCTGCATGAAGCATATTTGCATGGTGTATATCTTATTGCTTTTCCTAACCTTTATTGTTGACAGGTTTTTCAGGAACACAGGTTCCGAGCTGCTTTCGATCTCCAGGATTGATCAAAGACTCATCCACCGCTACTCAACTCGCGCTAATCAGACCAGGATAATGGACCAGGTGCAGTCAGATGTTCAAGAGCTCCGTGAACGGATGGACCGTTTTATGGAACTGATGCAGGTGGTCGCGAATGGCCAAGACCAGCTTCGTACTCTGGTTCAACCTATGATCTCCAGGGTTGACAGTAATGGCATACTTCATGGAGGGGTTGTGCCTACTCCTCCTCCAGTGGACGCTCCACAGAATGTTGTCCCTGTTGCCGGGGGCAACGGCAGTGCTAACGGCAATCTATTGACTAATATCGGGCTCAACGCGGCAGGCATCGGCAATGGTAGTTTGGGAGCCAATGTTAACATAGGGTCGGTCAACGGCAATGCTGGTGCAGGAAATCTGTTGGTGCCTCAGCCATGGCTGGAGGACCATCAGGATGACGTATTCTCTCAGAGAGGTGTAGATGCAGAGTTGAATGTTGAAGCTCGACTCCGGTTCAAAGCGCTGGAAGACAAGATGAGAGACATTGAAAATCAGAACACATTGGGCGTTGACATGTCCAAGCTCGGGTTAATTGCTGACTTTAAAGTACCTCACAAGTTCAAGGTGCCTACCTTTGAGAAGTATAAGGGTACTACTTGCCCCCGGGTCCACCTCCGATCTTATTATAGAAAGATGTCCGCCTATTCTGACGATGAGAAGTTGCTGATGCACTTCTTTCAGGATAATCTTTCTAGTCCATCACTCGAATGGTATATGGGTTTGGAGCCCGCTATTGTGCGCACCTGGAAAGACCTCGCAGAAGCGTTCGTCCTCCACTATCAATACAATAGCGACTTGGCTCCCAACCGAGTTCAGCTTCAGAATCTCTCACAGCGGAACAATGAAAGCTTTAAAGAATACGCCCAGCGGTGGCGTGAATTGGCTGCTCGGGTTCAGCCGCCGATGGTTGAGCGTGAGCTAGTGCAAATGTTCGTGGCTACCCTTCCTGGAATCTATTATGAAAAGCTGGTCAGTGGCATGTCTGGAACATTCTCGGCTCTCATCACTATGGGCGAGCATGTTGAGAACGGTATAAAGATCGGAAAAATTCAGGGCGAATCATCCTCAGCTGGAGGAGGCAGTAAGAAACCTTACGCTGGCAAGCATCGAGAGGGAGATGCCAGTGCTGTCACTAATGCTCGGAGAAAGGGCAAGGGCCCTCAGCCTCAGATTGCTAGCATAAATATCCCAGCTGCTCCACCGCAGCAGCAGCAGCAGCCCCAGCAGCAGAATAATCAGGGATACAGGAAATATCAGAATCGGGCTCCTATGGCAAACCGTCATTTTGAAACTCCGCCTATGCCGTATGCACAGCTTTTGCAAACGTTGCTTCAGCTCCAATTAGTTCAAAAGAGGACGTTGGCTCCCTTAACAGGGGCACCACCACCGGGGTATGACGCCAATGCTACTTGTGAGTTCCATACTGGGGCACCAGGCCATACGATTGAGAATTGTAAAGCTTTCAAACACAAAGTGCAGGACTTGGTGGACGCCAAGGTTATCAACTTTTCTGACAACGTGCCCAACGTTACCAAAAACCTCATGCCTCATCATAAGGGGGGCGGAGTGAATGTTGTTATCACTGAGGAGAGTGCGGACTTGCTGACTGACGTCAAAGATTTGAAGACGCCGTTGAGTTTTGTCAAGGCTAAGTTGCTGAAGAAGGGCTTCTTTCCTAGATGCGGGGAATTATGTATGGCTTGTGCTACACTTCCTGATGGGTGTGAGCAGCTGATCGAAGGTATCCAAAGTCTGATGTCTGAGGGTATTTTACAGTTCAGTCGTAGCGTTGAGAGTGCGTCAGGGGAGGTCGTACTGAAGCAGGCAGATGAAGTTGCTACCATTACTATTCCTCGTCACCCCATTACTATTTATGCACCCCGACCGCCTACTATTACTATCACCAGGGCCGGACCGATCCCATTCGAAAGCACTAATGTCGTTCCGTGGCATTATGGCGCCGAAGTGTATTGTAATGGTCAGAAGATAGAGCTAGAGCCATTCGGATCAACTGTGCAGAATCTGACCGGAGTCAGTGGTATCACTCGAAGCGGTAGAGTATTTGCGCCAGCAGAGGTTGCAGCAGAGAAAGTGGTCTGAGCTGACGCTGTGGATAAGGGTAAAGGTAAAGCTGTCGAAGAGGTCCCTGCAGGGGCGGAAAAAGATTTGCTGGTTAAAGATGCTGAAGAGTTCATGCGACTAATCAAGAAAAGTGACTACAAAATTGTAGATCACCTTCATCAGACTCCGTCAAAGATATCTATTCTTAACTTGTTGCTGTGCTCTGAGGCGCACCGCAACGCGTTACTGAAGGTATTGAATGTTGCATACGTGCCGCAGGAGATATCAGTAAATCAACTCGAGGAGGTGGTAGCCCATGTTAATGCTGGTAATGGGCTGGGATTTACAGATCTAGAGCTAACTTCTAAAGGAAGAGATCACAACAACGCCTTGCACGTCTCGATAGAGTGCAGAGGTACCGTCATGTCGCATGTCCTGGTGGATACGGGTTCCTCCCTTAACGTGCTGCCTAAGAAGGCACTGATGAAGTTGGATACCCGTGGGTTGCTTTGCACGCCCAGTGACCTGGTGGTAAAAGCCTTTGATGGGACCAAGCGCCACGTCTTCGGAGAGTTGACCCTGCCAATTCAAGTTGGTCCAGAGACGTTCGATACAATTTTCTATATCATGGATATCATGCCCGCCTATAGTTGCCTCTTAGGTCGGACATGGATCCATGCTGCTGGTGCCGTGACGTCCACACTGCATCAGAAGCTTAAATATGCTGTCGGGGGCAGCATAGTAACAGTCTGTGGTGAAGAGGACATCATGGTGAGCCACCAATCGTCCTTTAAATACGTTGAAATGGATGGCGAGATCCATGAAACGCTCTGCCAAGCCTTTGAAACCGTCAGGGTAAAAGAGGTAGCTCCTGTCGTCACAGAGAAGTAAGAGATGAATCTCTCCTCGTTTAAGGAAGCTCGGGCCGTTGTCGAAGCCGGTTCCACCCCAGGCTGGGGGCATGTTTTGGATATACCAATCAAGCAGGATAAGTTTGGATTGGGGTATTCTCCTGGAGCTGAAGCTTCATCTTCTTCTGGCAGCTCGTCTCGTGGGAAAGGGCCGATCCTATTCACCAAGGGGGGAGTAATTTTCGAGAGCATCAACGCGGCGTCGGAGGACAGCGGGGATAGTGATTGTGATCTTGACGCCTGGATTCAACCGAGCAAGCCGGGCGAGCGCCTCCATAATTGGACCATCAAGGAGATTATCAAGCTGACAAGTGAAGAGTAATGATTTGCTTTTTACAATCTTTGTACGACCCTATGTCCTGCCCGGGGCATAGTGGTTTTACTGTCAGGGCCTTGTTGGATTATGTGTATGCATTTTGTTAATAAATAAAAGGCGTTTTCTTCGTACTCAAATATTGTGTTCTCTTTTATTCCTGTTTTATGTTTATTTCCGAAAAACAGCAAAATGGCAACGAGGTTTGTGCTAACCTGCATATTCTTGCTTTAAACTTAACCCTTGTTATTGCAGGATCCACATGACAGATGACATCGACTCTGGACCCTCTACGGCTCACTACGACTTTGATTGCCCGATCTATCAAGCCGAGGATGAGATTGATGAAGACGAAGACCTTCCAGAAGAGTTGGCCCGCTTGTTGAGACAAGAGGAGAAGGTTATTCTGCCTCACGAGGAGGATATTGAGATTGTAAATCTGGGTTCTGAGGAGCTCGTCAGAAATGTCAGAGTGGGGGCTGCGCTGCAGAATGATGTCAAGCATAGACTGGTCGAGATGCTTCGAGAGTATAGTGACGTCTTTGCTTGGTCATACGAAGATATGCCCGGACTTGACACAGATATCGTGGTTCATCGCTTGCCGTTGCGAGAAGATTGCCCTCCAGTCAAGCAGAAGCTTAGAAGGACGAGACCAGACATGGCTGTAAAAATCAAAGAAGAGGTCCAGAAGCAGTTGGACGCAGGATTTCTAGCCGTTACCACCTACCCTCCGTGGGTCGCCAACATAGTGCCTGTACCGAAGAAGGACGGTAAGGTACGCATGTGCGTCGATTATCGGGATTTGAATAGGGCGAGCCCTAAGGATGATTTCCCGTTGCCTCATATCGATGTGTTGGTCGACAATACAGCCCAGTTTTCCGTGTTTTCGTTCATGGATGGCTTATCCGGTTACAATCAGATTAAGATGGCGCCGGAGGACATGGAGAAAACGACGTTTATCACCCCCTGGGGAACATTCTGCTATAAGGTAATGCCCTTCGGTCTGAAGAACGCAGGGGCCACTTACCAGCGAGCAATGGTAACTTTGTTTCATGATATGATTCATCATGAGATCGAGGTCTATGTTAATGACATGATTGCAAAGTCCCAAACAGAGGAAGAGCATCTGGTCAACTTATTGAAGCTGTTTGAGAGGCTTAGGAAGTTCAGGCTGAGGCTGAATCCTAACAAGTGCACTTTCGGAGTGCGGTCCGGAAAGTTATTGGGGTTTATCGTTAGTGAACAAGGTATTGAAGTTGATCCTGCGAAAATAAAAGCTATCCAAGAAATGCCAGCGCCGAAAACAGAAAAAGAAGTTCGTGGTTTCCTGGGCCGAATAAACTACATTGCAAGGTTTATCTCTCAGCTCACAGCCACTTGTGAACCAATGTTCAAGCTTTTAAAGAAAGATCAGGCGATTACTTGGAATGAAGATTGCCAGAAGGCATTCGACAAAATAAAGCAGTATCTTCAAGAACCTCCAATCTTGATACCCCCAGTGGCTGGACGGCCATTAATCATGTACCTGACGGTTCTGGAGAATAGTATGGGGTGTGTTCTCGGTCAGCACGACGAGACGGGTAGAAAGGAGCATGCCATTTATTATTTGAGTAAAAAATTCACTGAGTGTGAGTCTCGATACTCGATGCTGGAGAAGACGTGTTGTGCACTAGCTTGGGCTGCCAAACGTCTACGACAGTATATGCTCAACCATACCACTATGCTAATTTCGAAGATGGATCCGATCAAGTACGTCTTCGAGAAGCAGGCTCTTTCGGGCAGGATTGCCAGATGGCAAATGGTGTTAACGGAATATGATATTCAGTACGTCTCCCAGAAAGCCATTAAGGGAAGCGTATTGTCTGATTACCTTGCCGAACAGCCAATCGAAGACTACCAGCCGATGAAGTTCGAATTCCCTGACGAGGATATTATGTTTCTCAGAGCGAAGGATTGTGATGAGCCATTGCCCGATGAAGGGCCGGATAGGAAGTCTCAGTGGAAGTTGATATTCGACGGAGCGGTTAATTCCTATGGAAGTGGCATCGGGGCTGTCATCACAACTCCTCACGGATCCCACATCCCATTTACTGCGAGACTGACGTTTCCAGTTACCAACAATGAAGCCGAGTATGAAGCATGTATTATGGGTCTAGAAGAGGCAATCGATTTGAGAATCAAGAATCTAGACATATATGGTGACTCAGCGCTTGTAATCAATCAGATTAAAGGGGAGTGGGAAACTCGTCAAGTGAATTTAGTGCCGTACATGAATTACGCCAGGAGGCTGCTTCCTTTCTTCGATCGAGTGGAACTTCATCATGTACCCAGGGCTGAAAATCAGATGGCTGATGCCTTAGCCACGTTGGCTTCAATGTATAAGGTCAATCTGTGGAATGAAGCTCCAAGCATTGTTCTTTCGCGTCTTGATAGACCGGCATTTGTCTTTGCGATCGAGGATGCCAACGACGACAAGCCATGGTTCCACGACATCCAGACCTTCCTTATGACTAAGGAGTATCCTGCGGGTGCATCAATCCAGGATAAGAAGACTCTAAGGAGGCTATCTGGAAACTTTTATCTCAATCCTGATGGAGTGTTATATAAGAGAAACCACGATCTCG
Organism: Lathyrus sativus; assembly: GCA_963859935.3. Classification (NCBI taxonomy): domain Eukaryota; kingdom Viridiplantae; phylum Streptophyta; class Magnoliopsida; order Fabales; family Fabaceae; genus Lathyrus; species Lathyrus sativus. Next base: position 414,469,253 of record OZ012739.1, read on the forward strand.
TGCTACTCAGATGTGTAGATGAGAAAGAAGCGAGTATGCTCATGGAAGAAGTCCATGAGGGCACATTTGGTACGCACGCCGGCGGGCATGCCATGACGAGAAAGATCCTGAGAGCAGGATATTACTGGCTGACTATGGAGTCGGATTGCTTCAGATTCGCGAAGAAATGTCATAAATGCCAGATTTATGCTGATAAAGTTCATGTGCCGCCGTGCCCATTGAATGTCATGTCCTCCCCTTGGTCGTTCTCCATGTGGGGCATCGACATGATAGGCAAGATCGAGCCCACTGCATCCAATGGTCATCGTTTCATTCTAGTAGCTATCGACTACTTCACCAAATGGGTGGAGGCAGCCTCGTACGCTAATGTGACCAAGCAGGTGGTAGCTAGATTCATAAAGAGGGACATCATCTGTCGCTATGGAATTCCCGAGCGGATCATCACTGATAATGGTTCGAATTTGAATAACAAGATGATGAAGGAGCTGTGCCAGAGCTTCAAGATTGAACACCACAACTCATCTCCTTACCGGCCGAAGATGAATGGCGCTGTTGAAGCGGCCAACAAGAACATCAAGAAGATTGTTCAGAAGATGGTTGTGACGTACAAAGATTGGCACGAGATGTTGCCGTTTGCCTTGGACGGTTATCGTACAACGGTGCGTACGTCGACCGGGGCAACTCCTTTCTCCTTAGTGTACGGTATGGAAGCTATCCTACCGTTGGAAGTGGAGATTCCTTCTTTGCGGGTTCTGGTTGATGTGAAACTCGACGAGGCAGAATGGGTTACGAATCGTTTGAACCAACTCAGCCTGATGGACGAGAAGAGGTTAGCATCGATTGCCTTTGGTCGCTTGTACCAAAGCCGAATGAAGAAAGCTTATGATAAGAAGGTGCGTCCTAGAAGCTTTCAGACGGGTGATCTCGTCCTGAAGAAGATTCTTCCGCCACATTCCGATCACCGGGGCAAGTGGACTCCGAATTACGAAGGGCCGTATGTCGTCAGCAAGGTCTTCTCAGGAGGAGCTTTGTTGTTATCCACGATGGATGATGAAGATTTTGCATCCCCGGTGAACGCGGACGCAGTTAAAAAATACTTTGCCTGAAAGAGACCCGCTGGACAAAAAAGAAAGAGTCCAGGCAAAAAAGGGGCATCCCGGCGAACCAAAAACAGAATAAAAGGTTCGGGCAAAAATTAGGGATATATTGAAAAATGTACACCCGCGAAGTCGAAAACCTACATTGGGCGGCTTCGGCAAAAAAGGGTATCCCGGTGAACTGAAAACCCGTAAAGGGCGGTTCACGCAAAAGTTAGGGATTTGAATAAGCAAATGATTGCGTTCCGCGTGTGGACTTTCATTGTTTAGTGGTTTGGAGGACCTGAGGGCCGTTTATCTGAATCAACCTCTTCCGAAGCTGAAACTTCGGAGAAGTATCGAAGTCGAGTGGGTCTTAGAGGGATCAACTCATGGTGTTCGTCTACGCCTCGTTGCCAACATTTGCACATACTGATGTATATTTATGTTTTATTTTTGCGCGGCTTCCTCATTCCAGGAGCTTGCCTCTGTTGTAAAACATTTTTTTACCCATTCAGGGGTTCACCATCAATAAAATGCACATTATTCAGCAATTCTGCTTGCCTGTTTAGCATTTATCTGTTTGTTTGCGAATGAAAACGCCGATGTTTTTGATAAAATGCGCATACATAAACTTGCGGGCCTAGGCTCATTGGTTGTTGAAACAATTGATTACCTGAATATTGTCACGAGATAATAACCTTGATAGGCCCCTTTGAGGGGGATATCTTGTCTGTTTATTTGTGTTGTTGCAGGTGTAGCACCTTCTAGAAGATGTGTCGTGCGCATCCCCGAAGCAGGGCGAGCCCTCCTTCTCCAGCAGAGTTCAATGGTCTCTCCTCCGCAGAATCTGAACGCAAGATGGTGAGCATCGATATGTCTTCCCCAGGTAGAGATGATTCTCTTCGCCAAGCAGACGCATCCTGAGGGAGCGTCACCTCATCATAAGTGTTCAAGCGCCAAAGCTCATATGTCCCCCCGCACCGGGTCGCAAGTGCAGATTTCATAGGAATGTTCGGGTGCCGAAGCTCGTGTTTTCCCCAGTCAGGTGTCTTCCCCAGCGCCGGATCACAAGCGCAGGTCTCGTAGGAAGTTGTTCATATGCCGAAGGATGCAGCAACTGATGGTGTCAGACTGAAGTCTCCAGCGGAATTGAGATTCTCCACCAAAAGCCGTATTCTCTCCTGAAGTTGGATGATTCCCTCTTCCCCAGTAGAGTGTTGGGACAGCTGATGTTGCATTCCCCTGCAGAGCGGTACTCTCCCCCGAAGTCTGATGATTCTTTCTTCCCTAATGAAATTCCTCATCAGAGCCGTACTCTCCAGTGAAGTAGAATGATTTCTCTCTCCCCGGCTGAGTCCGCAGACCCCCAAGAGAGCCGAATCCTTGGAAGCAGTTGGGACCGTGAGTGGTTTTCCCAGCAGATGTTGAACAGCTGATGCTGTATTTCCCCAGAGTCGCACTCTCTCCAGCGAAGCAGAATGACTTCTCCTTCCTCAGCCGAGTTTGCAGATGTCCAAGAGGGTCGAGTCCTTGGAAGTCGATCAGACCATGCTCAGTTGTCTCCCCAGTGGAGTGGTGAGCCGCCGAAGTTGTTTCCCCACAGGGCGGTTATCCCCAGAAGAGTAGCCGAGACGGCCACGCAGTCTATTCGCGTGATGGATATCAGCAGGCCCCAGTTCTCGCAGAAGTTGTCTCTCCTGAAGTCTCCTGCGGAAGATCAATTCCCCAGACGGAGCCAATTGATCTTGGCGTGTCCACATTCTCCTCAGCAGGATGATTCCTCTACCTGAGTAGTTCTTTTCTCCTTGACAGAAGGGTTTCCTCCCCCCAGCATTTATTTTGCAGACGGGATCGCATCATTGTGCATGACTGCATAGCATTTAACACTGCATAGCATTTAACACTGCATAGCATTTAACGTTGCATGACATTGCGCATGATTGCTTAGCATTTAGCACAAACGCATAGCATTTCCACCGTGTGGGGCATGGCGCAGAGGCATACGCATCATAAGCATGATCTAGGTTACCATCATTCTTGTTTTACAGGCGTTCCACCAAGAGACCAGTTGATCAGGACGATTCCTGATATTCTCCCCAGCGAGGCCGCTTTCTTGAGATGATTCCCAAGACCCCGGTGTAGTCCCCACAGTCGCCCGCTCAAGATGATTTTTGAAAACCCCAGCGAGGTCTGCAGTTCAAGACGATTCTTGAATTCCTTAGCAGGGCCGTTTGCTTAAGAGGATTCTTAAGACCGCAGCATGGGGTCCCGAATGGTTTGCTCAGGATGATTCTTGAGTTCCCCAGTAGCGTACCCAGCAGGAGTTGCCCAGGAAGATTCCTGGAATACCCAGCAGAATGAAGTCTCCAGAAAGGTTATCAGTTCAGGATGATTCTTGAAGGTGCCCCGACGGAGTTGTTTGCTTAAGATGATTCTTGAAACCCCTAGCAGCGTGATATGTCTGCTCCAACAGTGATGTCTAATCTGAAAATTGGCTTCGTAGACGCCTGAAGGCGGTACCAGAAGGTTCCTTGTTGATGAACCAGCGTTTGTCTGAAGACAAAGTTCAAAAGTTTGTAGATGCAGCTTTTGTATGCAGAGTGAGCCGTGTTGGCCTGAAGACCAAGTCAGTTATCCTGAGGTGATGATTGATCGCGATCAAGTGAATAGTGTTTCTTCCGACTGAAGTTGAAGATGTTTCTCCAGCTGAAGCGGAGTTTGCCTGAAGGCAAAGTGTTTGAATCCCCGAAGAGTCATGAATGGCTCAGGATACCATTTTATGACTGAAGTCATAGATTTCCTAAGCTGAAGCGAAGGTGCCTGAGGGCAAGGTTATCCCCAAGGTCATGAATGACCTAGGATTCATTTTTCGGACTGAAGGCCGAAATATATCCCTGACTGAAATCTCGGATACTCTATAGCAGAGGTGGAGTTGCCTGAAGGCAGATTCATGTATCCTTGAAGGCCAAGGATCATTTCTTTAGACTGAAGTCGAAGATACCTCCTGCAGAGTTGCCGACGGGCAAAGTTTACATCCTTGAAGGCCAAGGATGTTTATCTTCAGAAGTACTTGAAGATCTTTTCTAGCTGAAGCTGGAATCGCCGACGGGCAGGGTTTCATCTATCTTCAGGAGAACTTGAAGATTCTCCAGCGGATCTGGAGTGGCCAGGGGCCAGGGTTTCATCTATCCTTGAAGGTCAAGGATGTTTATCTTCAGAAGTACTTGGAGATTTTTTCTAGCTGAAGCTGGAAGTGGCCAGGGGCCAGGGTTTCATATATTTTGAATGCTGAAGTTCTACGGTGGGCAATGTGCAGCAGTATTCCGATGTTCGTTATGGTGCTGAGGGTGAACCCCAGATCAGAATGTGCTCGGTTAGCTCTCTCGTTACCAGCGGAGTGGTTTCAAATACGCAAGTGTACCTTTTTGTTCCGTTTACCAGGGGTGAACCCCAGGTCAGATCATGTTTTGTCCGACGGCGAGGTTGGATGTTTGTTCGACGGCGAGGTTGAACGTTTGGATTTGACGGCGAGGTCAGATCATGCTTTTTTTGTCCGACGGCGAGGTTGGATGTTTGTTCGACGGCGAGGTTGAACGTTTGGATTTGACGGCGAAGTCAGATCATGCTTGTTTCCGACGGCGAGGTTGGATGTTTGTTCGACGGCGAGGTTGAATGTTTGACGGCGAGGTCAGACTCTTTAAATCCCCAGCAAAGATGATGTACGACGACGATGTCGAGTGTCTCTCCGAGTGGTGTTTGTTTCCGACGGCGATGTCAGATTCAGTTTTCCAGCGGCGATGTTGGATGGTTCGTTCTCCAGCGGCGATGTTGGATATATGTTGTTTGTTTCTGACGGCGATGTCAGATCGATATTTCTCCAGATAGTTGCCGTGCAGCTAGTGTAGCAGTATTCAAAGATTTGTTCCCCGCAGAGTACCGTGTGCTCGCGCAGTTGGCAAATTTTCGGGTTTACCGGTATTCAATCGTCTCGCACCTTGATTGGTTGAGAGCCGTTCGCTTCTCACCCAGTCAGGTTCAAGCCGTTTGAATAGGGGCAGCTGTTGCACCCCAAAATTTGACCAACAATTATTTATCCATCAAGTGTTTGAAAGTTGATACCTTCATTAGAAAGTTCAAGAGATCCTCAGAGGAGTTGGTTGAAACCAGGGTTGTGCGCCTCATAGCTTGAGAGTTGTGGGTGCTCCTCAGATGAATCTGAGACTTTGAAAATGAACTTGATGCTTTGAGAAAGTGTATGAGATGTCTTGATGGCCATCATGAAGCCCAGAGAGGTCATTATGCAAGGCTTCAGGAGATTCAGCCATGGATGGTAGAATTAGGGTTTTGACTGGGTCAACCCTAGATCAGCTGAAGATTTGGAGAAGGTTGAGACCTAATCCAAGGGCCATGAGATCATGGAATGATGCATAGAGATATTATAAAGATGATTCCTAGACCAACTCATCATGATTGAAGAGTTTGAGAAGTTTTGAGTTAGGGTTTCTGAGGATTGTTAGTGAAAAAAACCCTAATTTGATCCCTATCTTCCAGGCCGTTTTAGCTCAAGATGTGATTGATATCTCATCTTCCCCACAACATGAATGTTGTAGAGCTTATTCTTAGCTTTAATTTGAGTGGTGGAAGTCCTTGATAGGAGTTGCAGAGCTCAAGTTATGGTTTTGACAAATTACAGGTCAGCTGAGGTGTGTGAATTTGGGTCCTTGAAAGTCACCCAACTTGCAGACAACTTTTTCCCTAGTAGGATGATTCCTATGATCTCTTGGTCAGCATGAATGTTGAATAGCACTTTCTTAGATTTAATTTGAGTGGTAGAAGTCCTTGATAGGATTTGTAGAACCCAACTTATGGTTTGAACAAGACAGGGGTATTTTGGTCATTTGGCAGTTATAGGTCATTTTAAGCAAAGGCCATATCTCCTAGTTCCAAGCCTCAAATGAAAAAACTCAAAACATGAAAGTTTTTCAAAATAGGATTTTAAGTCTAGAAAAGTGGTCATGAGTTATTGAAAGAGCTTGTAGCAAGGATTTACAAGATTGGGTGAAAATGACCTAAAAATGGCTTATAAGTTGAAAAAGTTGAAATTTAAATTTGGTTTGGGAGATCCACAAATCCAAAATAGGTCATCCAATATATCATTTTGATTGGAAACATCATTTTGAGAACATTGGTTTAAACACAATTTTCATTTGAGGCTTTAAAATGGGACATGCTTTGTAATATTGAAACTTGCATAATAAGGCACCTAAACAAAACCTCACAAAAAGCAAAGTTTAGCTTGTTTTTCACTCATTCTTTCTCAATATCTCTTGTAATGAGATTTTGAAGGCAATTTGACAAGCCTAACTCATGAGAGATGGTATGATCAACATGTCATTAAAGGAGAAGTTCTAAAACTTTCTAGCATTTTCCACAAGTTTCTAAATGGATCTAGATTATTCTCTTGATTGTTATAAGAAGGGTGAATCACCATATGGCCAGGGTTGGTGATCATTGTTGGTGAGTAGTGAGATTAGAGTGTGAAAAGCAAGATTCTTCCATTTGCAATTTCACATCAAACCTTCATCCTCTTCCATCTCCATTCATTTCTCCTCCAAAAACCTATTCTTCTGATCATTGTGATTGATTGCATGCTGAGATAGAGGAAGACCCATGGAAGTTTGAGGCTGTTTTGAAGAAATTGCAAGAAGTGCATTTTGAGATCAAACACAAGATTCAAGCCTTGTTCATCCATTTTCTTGCATACAGAATTCATTTTGGCCATTGAGGATCAATCAGGGAAGCTTGCAGGCATTGAATTGGAAAGAAACCACATCCACCATTAAAGTTTGACAGGTTGGTAATCTTGCTCGTATCACCTAATTTATGTGCATTCCACCATAGTTATAGGTTTAGACTGGTTAAGCTAGGGTAGAGGACCATATTCTGAGAATTTGGGAGAGTTTTGTGAAGTTCCATGGCAGACACCAATTTCTTACAGTTGCAAGAATGGATCGTGTGTTGAGCATTAAGTGATGTGTTATGGTTTAGAGTGATGATGGTAACCCAAGGAACAAGATCATACCATTAGAACTAAGCTTTATCAAGATTGATGGCAGAGTAACATGTTGGAACCCTAGCTTTCAAGTGTTCTGTTAGGGTGATATGCGGAGCTTCAGGGAAAACTATAGATGGCATCGTGTTCTTGGTGATTCATAGCACAACTTTGCTTTTGGAATTATTGAATTTCATGGAGAAACGGATGAGCACGATCAGGTTGAAGTCCTTGCATGGGGTTAGGGTTTCTGTAAACCCTAGGGTTGAGTTGGGGACGATGAAGGTCCATCGTTGGATCATCCAGAATGCTTGACCAATTCAATCCATCGCACGGCCATGATTTAAACTGGTGGATGGAGGGAAGACTGAAGCGTACAAAACGCAGCGCATCACTAAATCAAACACACCGTTTTGATTAGTGGACAAACCTGGGCTCAGCAATTTGTTTCTATTCCCACCCCCAGACCTGGCCCAATGAGCAGAAACAACTGGGGCGTGTTGCTTTTGATACCCCCCTCCCATTTATTTCTTAAATTCTTTTATTTTTATTTCTTTTAATTTCTTTGCATTTTCTAAAATTCATAAAAAATATAAAAATCAATATTTTTCATTTCTTCTTTTTTTCACATAATCATGATTTTGTCTAGAAAATTACTAAAAAATAAAATTCCATTTTATTTTTAGTTTAATATTTTTAAGCTTATTTTCTTGTAAATAGGATTTTTAATATGTTTTAGTTGATACTTGGTTTTGTACAATTTGTTTTAGGACTTTCCCTTAGGATTTTTGGGCCATTCTTTTTGGCATAGTTAGATATTGAACCCTAGTTTCATGTAGGATTTATCTCTTGATTTGTAGATTAAAATTTGATGTAGTTTGATTGTTAGACATTTAGGTGTTCTAATTAGGGTTTTAGGTTGTATGAGTAGACTTGAACCATTTTGTTTTGGGGTTTATAGGCCAAATTAGTGTATGGGGAATATATGGGTTAAGGGTAAGTATGTATAGAATCCCCTAGAATTTTGCTAGAATATTGTATGGTGTTTTAGTATTTTTCATGGATTTTGGAATGTATGGATAGTATGTGTGTTGCTTAAAGGCATAAGTTTGTATTGTATTGTTTTCTTTTCTTCTCTTTTGAGTGTGTGAGCTTTGAAGATTGAATTGAAGACCTTGTGGACCATCATTGAAGCTTTGAAGACCTTGCAGAGGAGTTTAGCATAGCTTTTGTTTGTTTTGTCTATAGGACCATAGGTGTACAGGCAGAGCCCTAGATAGAATACTTTGTTCAATAAACAAGGAGTGTCTTGTTCACCTCCTTCCTTCTCTATGACATAAAGTCCCTTAAGGGTATTCACCTCTCTCCTTTGGAGGGATTAGTGACCTTGCCCTCTGAGGTAGAACTTTGAGAGAGCCTTTCCCTTTGATGTTAAGTCCTCAATGGCATCCTTTGGAAGTCAGTGAGCACTCTAACATCCTCACCCCATCTTGTTGACTGAATCTTGTTTGCTGAAGCATTTGAGCCATTGAAGATAGGAGCTGAAGCTTTGAAGAGGATGAATCCTTGAAGACTGTTGAAGTCTGAAGACTTTGTGAAGATCAAGTTGATGCCTAAAGATTCCTGAAGATAGTGAAGCCTGAAGGTGGAGCTGATCAAAGGAGCTGAAGCTCAAGGGAGAAGATGAGTTGATACTCATGCTGTAGGGTTGACACCTGGAAAGCAAGTGATCTCTGAAGTCTGAAGACTGGGTTGCTGCTGGAGGAGCTGAGGCTTTCTTCTGTTTTCTTTGATGTATTGTGTGTTTTGTCTGATTTGTCTGCTGCATTAGACTAAGTTCATCTAGAATAAGTTCAGTATAAGAGCATGAGTGCATCTGTTGGTATTGTTACTGCTTGGCTTTGCTTGCGGGTATTCGGTAGAGCCCAGCTCCCTTGCCCACGTGTTTATTTAGCTTGATAGCATTTCATTTCTTTGGTCTGTATGATTACAGTTTACTGTCTGTGCCTGATAGCATGTTGTTTATTTTTCAGTATGATTACTGTTATTTCATGACTGGCTCGAGGTTGAGACGAGCTTGTGGAGGCTGAAGCCCCACACACATTTCCTCCCTCACTTGCATTGCATGCATTTTACTGTTAAAGCTGATGCTTTTGTCTGTTTTGGTGCATCATTGACATGATCCCTTAGGACTCTCATTTCCTTTGATAAGGATTTGAAGATAGACTTTTAGGTTGAAACCTATGCATGACAACATCTAGGAGTTCCCTGTTCAAACCTCAACCATAGGATGAATCCATGGCATGACAACAGTAGGACTTGATAGTCTCCCTCCTAGTTGGGCCTGTTCTCTTCTCATCTCAAAGCAGTTTAAAATACAGTAATCATGAATAATTTCTTTCGTACGTTACGAGCCTTAAGCTATCTGAGAAAGGATTGTGGGAGAGTTTCTTTTCCACAGTCTGGATGTTTAGTATGGTACCCTTTGGGTGACATGCGACGCATTCACTCTCAGGTCATAGTCTCTAGTGCGGTGGAAATCGCAAACACAATAAAAAACACTTCTTTCAGGAAATAAGCCGTAGTTTCCCGAACTACGTGAGCTCTGATCTCTCATACCTGTTGAGAGTACGTAGGCATAGGATGCGACGTCCTAGCGAGCAACCTTCCCCACCTTCACCCGTAGTTGGCCGAACTACGTTGACTCTGATTTCTCATTCTCTGATGAGAATACGTAGGCATAAAGTGCGACGCTTTGCCGAGTCATTTTTATTTTCTTTTTCAGCCAGCCTTGATAGGTAGATAGAATAAAACCAACCCGTCCAAGTAAACAAACAAGCGAGGATCCCGTCGAGTACGACGGACGTGAGGGGTGCTAATACCTTCCCCTTGCGTAACCGACTCCCGAACCCAGACAATGGTTGCGACGACCTTGTCTTACCCTTTTTCGTCAGGTTTTTTCCGATCGTTTCCTTTCCCGCTCTGAGGGATAAATAACGAAAGGTGGCGACTCTTCTGTCATGCCGGCACCTTATTTTCGCGAAAGCGACACATTGGGACCAAGTGGGTCTTCATAAACAAACTTAATGAACTTGGCGAAGTCGTTAGAAATAAAATTAGACTTGTGGCTCAAGGCTATAGTCAGCAAGAGGGTATATACTTCTTTGAAACTTTTGCTGCTGTTGCAAGGTTAGAAGCCATAAGAATACTTCTCTCTTATTCCATCAACCATGACATAATTCTCTATCAAATGGACGTGAAAAGTACTTTTCTGAGCGGAGTTATTACTGAAGAAATTTATGTCAAACAACCTCTAGGATTTATTGATTCAAATCATCCAGATCATGTCTACAAGCTTAAAAATCACTCTATGGTCTTAAACAAGCTCCAAGAGCTTGGTATAAAAGATTAAGTAATTTTTTGCTTGAAAATGGTTTTGTTAACGGAAAGGTTGACACTGCACTTTTCAAGAAAAATTTGAAAGAAGAAATCTTGATTATTTAAATTTATGTTGATGAAATAATTTTTTGTTCCACTAATGCATCTCTTTGTCAAGAGTTTTCCAAGATTATGAAGTATGAATTTGACATGAACATGATGGGTGAATTAAAATACTTTCTTGGTATTTAGATCAGTTAGAAGTCTGAAGGTATTTACATTCACCAGTCTACGTATACAAAGAACCTCTTGAAAAAATTCAATCTTGATAATTGCAAAGTCATGTGCACTCTTATTCATCCTGCATGTAACCTTGGTACTGAAAATTGTAGTTCCAAAGTGGATCCAAGAAAATATCGAGGTATGACAGGTTCCTTATTCTATCTCACTGCTTCTAGACCTGATATCTTATTCAGTGTATGTTTATGTGCAAGGTTCCAAGAAGATCCTAGGGAGACTCATTAAATTGTTGTTAAGAGAATCTTTAGGTATCTGAAAGGAACATTAAATCTTAGACTTCTTTATGAAAAGTCATCAGATCTTAAACTGGTTGGATTCTGTGATGCTGACTATGTTGGAGATAGAATTGAAAGGAAGTCCATTATGGTTCCTGTCAATTTATAGGTGAAAACCTTATCTCTTGGGGTAGTAGAAGACAAGCAACTTTTGTTTTGTCCACAACAGAAGAAGAATACATCTCAACTACTAATTGTTGCACTCAACTACTCTAGATGAAATATCAACTTGAAGACTATCAGATTTTTGGAAACAAAACTCTAGTTTCTATGATAATATTGTTGCTATCTGTCTAATAAAGAATCCAATTCAGAATTCTAGAACCAAGCACATTGAAATGAAATATCACTTTATAAGGAATTATGTTCATAAGAGTGTAATAGATATTCGGTTCATTGATTCTGAACATCAATGGGTTGATATATTTACAAAACCCCTGGCCATTACTCAATTTAATTTCATCAAGAAAAATTTAATCATGGTTTATGTCACAGAATAAATGCTTGTTCTCTGAATGGTGTATTGGAATATTCGTTAGAATTTGTTGGTTGTCAATTGAATTACTTCTAATATTGTCTTAAGTATGGTCTTTAACTTTGAATAGGGGTTACAAGATATCTCTCTTTCTTGAATGCTTTATTTAAAGCATACATCGATAAGTTAATTCTTTACTATGTGCTTTGAGTTAACTATTGGACTATTCCTTGAGTTTTGATAAAATAAAATCCTTGTTTTAGTACTCTGGTTTTCTGAATATGCTCTAAAAAGTATGGTTCATTAAAAAGGAATATTCTAACAAAGATTTTAACTTGTTTTTATTCAAACTTAGGATTGTCCAAACATTTTAATACATACTTGCTTATATTCTAGCATTTTATGTGTTATGTTTCTAAGTTTTTTTTTTCATGGATCATCTTCTACATAAGATGATTATGAGAAATCACTATTATTCATCTTAATACTTCTTCTTCAAAATATCCTCGTAGTTCATTAAAGAACAATTTTTTTATCTATATTTTCTAAAGAAATTTACAGCTGATTTCAACGAATTGGCGGCGAATAGTCCTTCACAATTTATTTCAAATTTTGTGAAAGACTTTTGGGCCAATGCTCATATTCATCAGAATGAGCAAAATGATTGTCTGATTATGTCTGTTATAACAGCTCAGAAAATGATTTACACATCATTTATGGTGAACATTCTAAGGCCTATAGTACATTGGACAAAATGACTTTCTCTGATGAAAAAACGTTATTCTTTACTAAAGTCTTTTTCCTTCTCTCCTCTTTTTGATTGATGATAAATGGGGAGAATGAATTGAGTATTTCAGACTAATAATGGTTCTGAATGTGGTTAGTAATCCTATTTAGGGGGAGTTTGTGAATCTCACCCTTTGAGTAGATTTATTGTTCTGTATGGAAAGGATCTTACAAACCTCAACTCCTAGACTTTATAGACAGGACTTAGGGGGAGCTTACAAACCTCGTCTCTTAGACTGTTTGACTCAGGGGAAGCTTACAAATCTCAAATCCTGAAAGTTTCGGAATAGTTTATTTGCTTTTGATTATTTTTTAAAATACTTAATGTTATCATCATCAAAAATGGGAAGATTGTTGAAAAAGTTTGGTTCATGCCATGAATCCTCCAAGGTTTTGATGATAACAAAGTATTTGAAAAAATAATTAGGATCTATAACTAGCTAGTTTGTGTATGCAGAATTATATTTACTTTACGGAACTAGTTCTGACACTGAAATGGCTTTGGTTTGGTTTTGATCACGCTCTCTCAAGGATGTCTGATCAGAAAAGTAGTTGCTAGTACACTCCAGCTCAGAAGCGTGATATGTTGCCTCTAATGCTGAGTAATGTCATGTCATTTCTGCTAAAATGGGACTCAAGATTTGTTGACATTGTCTTCTACAGATTGTGTTATACTTGAATCAGAGTTTTATCCTCTAGACAAAGGCCTTGTTTCACGGATATTCTTGTGACTGAAAGTTCAAACACTTTCTTTATTGAAAAAGAAGATGTACTAGAAGATTTGGTTCTGTTTGTAGCCGTTTAAGATCTCCAACGTCTTTATTTTTCTTGGCTATAAAAAAGAGCCGAGGATTTGAAGCTCACCAAGAAATAACGCTGCAAATATAACTAAGAAATATACACACTACTTTCATAAAGCTAAGTCTGTTAAGAGTTCTTAGTCTTGTGTTGATTAAGAATCTTTGTAAAAGCGTGTTGTATTATTGGAACACCTCTAATATTTTATCAAGTGTTATTGTAAGTTATTCTTTTTCTAAACTATCTGTTTAGAGTAAAGTCTCTTGTTGTAGGCTTAAGCAAGGTAAAGTCTTAGACATGAGCTCTAAGCAAAGGAAAGTCTTAATCAAAATCTAATTAAGCAATGGAAAGTCTTAGGCACGAGCTCTAAGTAAGGTGAAGTCTTAGGCAGAAGCTGATTGAGCAGAGTGAAGTCTTAGACACAAGCTTTAAGAAAGGGAAGTTTTAGACAAGTGGTCTAAGAAAAAATAAAAGTCTTATATAAGTGTGTATAAGCAAGTGTAATCTGGTTGATTATAGTGAAAAATCTCTTGCTTGAAAAAGGGACTAGAGTGCTCTCAGTTAGAATAGGAACCATGATAACTGATGTGTGTTTTTTACTATTTTTACTTTACTTCTGTCTCTATTTCCGCTGCACCTTATTAGATTCTAAACTCAGTTTTTAGAATCTGAACTCTGGTTCAGAAATAAATCTAAAATTTTCAGAACACAATTTAACCCCCCCTTATTGTGTATTTTTCTCACCTTCACATTTGAGTGTAGAACTACAAATATCTTATCGATCTCTTGCAGCCAAAGGCCATCCTTGTCAGGATCATGATCGTCCTCAAACCTCGGCGCATTTTGACGTCAAAACTCTACTATTCCTCTAGATGTTGCCAATGCTTTTTCTTGTTGTTGCCTTTGCTCATCTCTTTAGGCCTGAGTTTAAGCTTGTAAAGTTGACGCATTAGCCTGTTGGATAATGACAGCTGCCATATCACACATTGTCTGCATGATCTCCATCATATTCGCTTAGTTCATAGCATTAGTAGTATTGAGGTTTCTTGGTGCCATTCCTTAATTCCTACAAACTCCTCGACTTAGAATCATTCAAAATTCAATCAAAACTCTTGGGTTAAGTTCTCAAGAGAATTCAGTTTGCATAATATACTGAATTTACTATAATGGGATATCTAAACATTTGTAAGAAGTCATTTTACAAATATCTCCAATATCAAGAAGGAGAAAAAAAACATGTCAAACAATACAAATCCAATTAACATACCACACAATAACACATCAAACAAACAATATCCCACCCTAAAATGTTTGTCTAAGGATTATCGCCCTGATACCATATTGTAACGCCTCAGATTTTCATCCAAGATATGACTCAGAAATTATTAAAAATACTTACTTAACATAAAATAAAAGCTTTTGAAATTAAGCAAACTTGGCAACAATTCAAATTCATCAACGGAAAATCACCGCATTTCCAATCCATACGAACGGAAAAATAGATAAATCACTTAAAATATAATACTATCAATTGTAAACCACTGAAATGTTTTTATTTTGAAAACTCATTATTCCTCATGGTTGTGCAACAAGCAATCATAAACTAATATTGAAAATCTACACTTGTACCTAAAATGTTGTTGCAAGGGTCAGTTTCCATTAACCACATCCATGTCAAAAATATACTAAACGAAGGTTAAAAATTAGAAAAATATAGATACACATATCATGTCTAAGAGAATTTAAATGAAAGGAAAATTTATCAAGGTTATTAATATTGAACTGTAACCAATACATTATTCACATGAAGTAATTAACTTAAGGTTAACAACAACAACGACCACAAAGATTTATATGCAAACTATTCATGCTCTTAAATCTAAATGATCTGAATATAAACCGCCACAAGGGCAACCCACCACAAAGGAAATCAGTTACAAATGCAACCACACATAGATCTTTACCCGCTACTAAGGCAATCACATATAGATCTTTATCCACCACTAAGGCAAAGACACGATGCATATGACATATCATGCATGATGTAAAATAATACTATAACTCAGCCACTTAGGCAATCACACAGTAAATAATATTTATCCATCCTCATTTAATTTTTAGAATGCAACATAAAAGATTATAAAATATAATCTAATTTCAAAACATATAATAACATATTAGTGAAAGTAAACTCGTTTGACTAGTGAGTATGCCATATTAATTCAAACACTTTAATTTAATGGATATTGTTCATGTTATATTATTATTATTATTATTTTATTGTTATTATTATTATTATTAGTGGCGGATCCATAAATATTTTTGGAGTGGGGGTAAAAATTAATCTATGATCTAGCTATTAATTATTTTTTTAATTTTGTTTATATAATATGCTTATTTTTATTTTTAATATATTTGTTTTCCATTTTTTATATTGATCAATAAAAAAAGTTTTTATCGTGTTATATTTATTTATTTGTGACAAATATATTTTATTTTTTTAATGTATAAATCAAGGGAACAACTTGATGGCCTTTAATGAATTTTAATTGCTTATAAACTCTTATCCATGAAAAAATGAGGATATACAAATTCTTTTATGGATTATAGAATTCTTGGAAGCAAATAAATGAATAACAAAACATGTAAAAAAAAATAAAAATTACACCAATAAACAAAATCAGAATGAATTATAAACATGCTAACCATAACCTATCAAATAATAAAGTCACAAAAACGTGATTCCTAGACTGAAATAGAATAATAGGAAACCACATTTTTTCTAAAAAATCGTTACATCTAACTAACTAACATAAAAATGTGTGATTATGAACAAAACTAAGTTTATTATATTTTAGGCCCAAATTGCCAAGACCGACATGCCTCCTGCGCCTAGCAAAACAGCTATATAAGACAATAATTGAAGATTGATTCTACTTTGCAACTTTGTACCCATAAAATCGTTAGCTAATAAATCAACAAGTGCCATATAATTGAGAAGCCCCGCAGATATAGCATTTAGAACCCCTTCTAAATTAGTGCAGTTGGACTAGTGTCATTATACACTTTTGATAATCCAATCCCCAATGCTATCCCAAACGGCGTCGTCGCTGAGAAAAAAAATATCATTATCCCTTTCATATTCACTCCATAATCAGCCTATAAAAAATATACCATAAGACATTAGAGTCATATAATAATAATAATAATAATAATAATAATAATAATAATAATAATAATAATAATAATAATAATAATAATAATAATAATAATAATAATAATAATAATAATAATACCTGAAATATGCAACCACCCAAACCCATTCCCTCAAAGAGTTGATGAAAGCAAAGTGCAGCAATGAGAGGCTTTATTGTGCAAGGGTTCTCCGAAGCACCCATTGACAAACCAATTACTACTGAGTGCACCACAATTCCTAACTCCAAAACCTGAATCCAATTCCACACACATCATATCAACAAAACAAGAAACAAAAAACTCAACATACATATAAGATTTAATAACAAATAAATTAATTAACCTGAGCCACAACACGGTAACGAAGCAATTGTTCGGTATTCACATTCTTGTCATGTCCATTTGAAATTGCAAGACCATCATGATCATGACCAAGTTCCAATTCCTTTGTCGTTTCCAAATTATTCAAAGAAGAAGATGTAGGAAGCTTCTTTTTAAAATAACTTAAAGAAAATGAATCAACCATGAGAGTAAAAATGGCAGATATCATAGCAATGAAAGTGGTGAATGGGAATTTATGCCAAGGGTGTTGAGGCAAACAAGGAGAAGTTAAATCCGCAAATGAATCTGGCATCACATGCATATAACCGGTAGCAAGTATAACACCAGAGGCAAAAGCTTTTATAATAACGAACAAGTCTCCGTCAGGTTTTAAAGCTGGAATCGAAGATGTAAAAATTGGAATACAAATACCAATCATGCTTGACAATAATATGCAAAATATTGCAATTACCTTTAACTTTAATGCTTCATTTATATCGTGACAACCACCTTCGTATTTCGATAAACATTCTTCACATGAGACTAATGGTAATGATAATAATAAAAATAGAATGGTTGTAACTACAAGGTTAAGGTTGTTTCTTATCATATTTATGTGAAAGAATCAAATGAAGTGAACTTGTTGGAGAGAGATTGTGATGTGATGTGAGAAATAAGTGTTTGTTACAATGAGAAGTTTTGAGAGGTTTTATAGATAGAGAGTATTTTATAGTTTAGGTGTGAAAATGACGAAATTACGTTATTGCACTTAAACTAAAGTGTTTTTATATATAATTAGGGGTAGATTTGGAAGAATGGAGAGAGTGTGGCTGCTCATGTTGGGTGTGTGGTAAATATGGTTCCTTAAAAAACTCAATTGCTCTTGATCCATCGTGGCATAAGTAAGACACATGTTTTAACTTCTTCTTTTTTTTAAGAGAGACACAATTGTGACACATGTGAAAATGAAGGATTGCGTGGAAGAGTGACTACTTAATTTTTTTCTTCTATAAAACTAAATGAAAACTAAGAAATATTGTTTAATTTGATAATTTTATTTTAGAATTTTTAAATTAAAAAATAGATTACATGAAATTTTCAGTAACAACATATAAGTAGTTGATTTAATATATCATGAAAAAAATCATTATTAACTTGACATCAACATATTTGTAGACATAACAATACATATATAATTAAACATAATTTTATTTGCTTATGATCATAACACTTTAGTTATGACATTTATTACAAATTACCAAATTGTCATACATTGAAGAAAAAGATTGCATGTAACCTGCAAATTTTCTTACTATCTATATATTACCATAAACATATATATACTGCCTTAACACATTTTTATTAAACTTGTGTTATATTAGTTTCATCAAAGATTGGATATATTGTAAGATATTGACATTTTTTTTTTTAAATTTGTTCTTTTAGAATCGTCCAAAATAACTTAAATGTGTTGCTTAAAATATTCAACATAACAAATAAATTAATTTAAAATTGTTTAAAGGAAGCAAAAAGTATTATATATAAAAACATACATCTTATCAAAGAAATAAATAAAACACTTTGATTTAAATTTAGATAACATGAATGTAATATTAAATAAGTTAAATTGAACTCATTTGAGTTTGCTATTTTATGTTAAAGCATAATGTTTTGTTTAATACAAACTATTAAAGTTTTGTGATCCTAATACAAGTCATTTAGCAATATGTTCTACCTGATGATTATGGATAGAATATCTTCATTCTTTTTTCTTCTTCTTTTTTTTGTCTCAATACTCTTAAATTTGATAGTTGTTAACTATGCTTCTATATAAGATCTACTTCTTTAAATGTTAAGACAATTATGAAGGTCTGGTTCAACTTACTTTACAACAATAAAATGTTTTAAGCTATTCTCAAAGTAATTGTAGAATAAAATCATGTTATTTCTTTTCAGACAACAACCACATATTTTTTATGTATCATGAAAAAGTGTGTCTTCTATTTTTTAAATAAATTTATAACAAATATTTATCTTTTTATTTTTATATGTACCAAGGATAAATATTTAATTTATGTTTTTTTATACTTATTTCTAATAAATATGTGTCCCATATTTTTTTTATAATGATCAATTGTCAATATTATCCTCTATTTTTTTTATAATGATCGATTAGATATGTATTTAGTATTTTTTAAATATTAATCAATAAAAAGCATTTATTATATATTTTATTTTAATTAACTGAACGCAAATGACTAATGTTTATTAGTGTAAATGGATGTTGTAGAATACTCTATTTTTTAAATTTATTGATATTTAAAAATATAGAATAATATTTGAGATGTCTAAAAATTAAATTTATTGTTATTTGTAAATATAGAATAATATTTGAATATCCAGAAAAATAAGTTGGATATCACAATTTAAAAAGTGATGTAAAAGTGACCCAATCATGAATTCAATAACAATTTTTGTTAGTCTATATTATATTTAAATTATTATATTATAACTATTTTTATTTTTGTCTAGAAGATAAAAAAAAATGTTAAATTTAATTAATTAATTGATTAATGATAAATATTTGTTCAATTATTTTATTTTGCTAATTTCTTAGTAACCAACACATAATCAATTAAACGTTTGCGGGCATGTAAAAATAAGATTACCTAATTTTAAACTCTAGATTCAATGTACTTACAACTTTTTTTTATAATTTTTATTTTGACGATATTATTTTTTTTTCAATTTTAAATGTTTTTTAATCACAAATATTTGTCTTGTGTATAAGTTTTATTTTAATTAAATTCAAATTATTATTATTATTATTATTATTATTATTATTATTATTATTATTGTATTTTAAATATATAAAATAAATTCTTAATTTAAGTAATTAATTAATAACAATTAAATATGTATCCTATTAGTGAAATTGTATGTATTAACGACTTATTATTCATGACGAAACAGAAAATCAAGTTAATTTGGATGTGGCTAGATTCTTGATTAAGACGACATTTTCTATCAACTTGAATAAAGTATTTAATGTTGATATTAAAGGATCAGTTTATAGACTGAAATTGGTGGAAGACTTTCATGGTCCTAAAAGGATTGTGGTTATGAAGAAAACTGGGAAGGTGAGTGAATCTGAGTTTTCAGGGACGGAGGATGAAGGTGGCGCGTGGGAAAGTCAACAACAAGAAGAAGGGGAAGAGATTGTGTATGGAAAAGAGGAAAGCATGGACAAAGTTGATAGGGACAAACCTATGACACCAGTAGATGCAGCGGTGGCAGAAAAAAGTCATTATGAAACCTCAGATAGGGTGGGGGGAGCAGGTCATTGGCAAAAGTTGTGATGGAGACGTCGTAGGCAAAAGGGTTTATTTGGAGGCACTGAGGTGGCAGCAAGTGGGGTGATTCATAACAGAACTCATAACTCTCCTAGGGTAACTCGCAACGAGGAGTACGAGGTGACTTATGAAAATCCGGTTAGAACTTTAATGTTGGTGAAACCTGTTGTTGGGAAGTTGAACCTAAATCCAATTCTTGATTGTGTGCTTGGCCCAAATGGGATTTCTGAAGATCCAATATCTCCCATAAAGTCTGGGCCTTTAGGAGCGGTGGCTAGCCCATCAAGTAAAAAAAATGTCAAAGAAGAAACTTGTCTCAGACATATATAATGTAGCACCCCAAAATTCGCCCTCTCTTTTTCTATCCTTGACTGGCTTTTTGCTTCCCTTTTATTTGTTTTATTTTGTATATAATTAATCCTTTTTAGTTAATTTAGATTTCTTGATTAATTAGGATTTTATTTTAGTTAATTTTATTTTGTTTTATTATTTACTTATTTATTTACTTTTTAGTTAAATAGTCTTTTAATTAATTAATTTTAATTTATTTATATAATTAGGATTATTTTTATTTTTATTTTTAGGCAAAATAACATTTTTTGTCCCTTAACTTTAGCTCGGGGTCCAGTTTGGTCCCTTAACTTTAAAAAGTGTCAAGTTGGTCCTTTAACTTTTAAAATGGTGTCACGTTTATCCTTCTATTTATTGTTGTTAGTCAAACTTTAAAAAAAATGTCAAGTTTGTCCAGGTGGAGCTGCTGACATGGATATGAAATGTCTTAAAGGAAGATAAAGCAATCCAACATTTCCATTACTCAGAAGATTACACGATACAACGCTTGGAGACTCAATGAATCATTGAATCATTGAAGACGATTCAAGGTTTGCAGACGCGAAGGATTGCGGGCGAAGGATTGAAGACGATTCAAGGAGACATAATCAAAAGGTTAGTTCATTTATCTCTGGTTTAGGGTTTACGAATCTCATAGGGCAATATTCTGCTAGAGGTTCAGATTTAGGATTTATGTAAATTTGTTAGTGTAAACTCTAATTATTTAGATGATATGATTAGGTATCATGGATGAATACATAACTCTCAAAATTCATCATAGTGGTGAGTTCACAGATGAAGATCGTAGTGTATATGAGAATGGAGTAGTAGATGATTTGAGAGTAGATGTAGACAAATGGAGTTATTTTGAGCTAGTTGGTGTATTGAAAGACTTATGTTATAGGGATTTTGAAACAATATTTTACAAGGACCCTCAATTTGGGATGAATCCACTTGTTGATGACAATGGTGCTTTAGAAATTGCAGATCTGTATAGGGTGCACCAAAATGTTGATATTTATATTGAACACACCTTGTCTCAACCTGACTACTGTGATGTTGTTGTTGATGAAGTTGATGATGACCCTGCTGAAATTGTAGATGAAGTAGAGGAGTTACTTAGTCAACTGCATGATGAAGTTGTTGAAGTTGAACAAACCACTGTTGGGTTGGAGGAAGATGATGTTAGAGTTGATGAAGCCACCGTTGGGTTGGAGGAAGGTAATATTGGAGTTGATCAAGGGAATCCTGCAGTGGATGAACATACTGTTGGAGTTGAACAAGGGAATCTTGCAGGGGAAGAAGGTAATGTTGGAGTTGAAAAAGGGAATCCTGCAGGGGAAGAAGGTAATGTTGGAGTTGAAAAAGGTAAAGCTGCAGTGTATGATGACTTAAGTTTATCATCTGATGATAGTGAAGATGAGGACTACAATTATGATAGCGCACAAGATGTGGCTTTTGAGGATGAGTCTGATGGGTGTGATGAGATTGAGGAGGATGAACTCGATACCCTAGTTGGTCATAAAAATGATGGTAATGGAGAAATCCAAGAAAATGATGGAAAAGGAGTGACAATGACAGTGAGGACACGCAAAGTGGTTGTGACAGTGATGATAGCAGTGGAGTTCTAAGAAAAAAACATCCAATTTTCAGACAGCCAAAAGACATGTCAGATTACAAGTGGGATATGGGAATGTACTTTAGTTCAAAGGGTGATTTTAGGGAAGCAATAACAATTTATGTTGTGAAAAATGGTAGAGACCTAAGGTTTGTAAAAAATGACAGAGTTAGGGTAAGGGTTAGATGTAAAGTTGATTGTGAGTGGGAGACTTATTGTAGCAAGTTGTCAAATGAAGACACTTGGTAACTCAGGAAAGTAATTGACAAACACAGTTGTAGTAGAGAGTATAATGTGAAGCTGATGAGTACAAAGTGGTTGAGTAAAAGAATTCAGAATATCTTGAAAAACAATCCAAGGTTGAGTATAGAGGATATCAAGGAGAAGGCACAAAAAAGTGGAATGTTGGGGTCAACAAAACCAAAGCTATAAGAGCAAGATTTGCAGCTAGAGACTATGTTGATGGTTCCTTTTTGGGAGATTACATAAGGGTCTATGACTACTGTCATGAACTGTTAAGAGCCAATCCAGGGTCAATAGTTAAGCTCAATGTTAAACATGTACAAGAAGGTGTTAAGGATGAAAGACCATATTTTAGAAGGCTTTACATATGTTATGTTGCGTGTAAGGAAAGCTTTAAGTTATGCAAGCATGTAGTAGGTCTAGATGGGTGTTTTCTTAAGGGGTTGTGTGGAGGGCAGATTCTAGCTGCCATTGGGAGGGATCCTAATGATCATATGCTTCCCATAGCATATGCAGTTGTGGAGAGTGAAAACAAGGATAGTTGGACTTGGTTTTTAGAGCTGTTAATTGATGACCTTGGAGGCAAAGATGAATGCCTGACTTACACCTTCATCTTAGACCAACAAAAGGCAAGTTTTAATTTATTATTATGGTTTTATGTGTTTATGTTATGCTATTCCTGTTATGCTTTATTGTAATTCTACATTGTATGTTATTGCAGGGTCTGCTGCCTACTATGGATGAACAATTGCCAAGGGTGGAGCACAGATTTTGTGTTAGGCACCTCTATAACAATTTTAGGAAAAAGTTTCCTGGAAAGATGTTAAAGGACATAATATGGAAGGCTGCCAAGTCAACATACCCACAGGCATGGGAAAGAGAGATGAAGGGAATGAGGGCCATCAATGAAGAAGCATTTAAACATATGATGAAGACCCCGCCAAGGTTTTGGAGTAGATCTTACTTTAGGACTGAAAACAATTATGATGTTGTTCTCAACATGTCTGAGTCCTTTAATAGTGTCATTCTTGAAGCAAGGGAAAAACCTCTAATCACTATGTTAGAAGACATCAGAACATACATGATGGAGAGATGGGCAAATAACAGAATGAGATTTGGTACTTTGGATGAGAATGATATTTTGCCCAATATAAGAAAGAAACTTGATGTCACAAGCACATACACCAACAACTGGCTAGTAAAGTATGTAATATTAGCATACATTAATTCTTTAGCATGTCTATGACATACATGTGACTAATGTATTTTGTTTGTTTAACCATTTAGGATGTCTGATGAACATATATTTAAAGTAAGGCACCTAGAAAATGAAGCTGACAAGTTTGTTGTGAACCCAAAAGATCAGATATGTTCATGCAGAAGATGTGAACTCACAGGACTCCCATGTGTTCATGCTCATTCTGCTATGAAGAGTAGGAATTTCAAAATTGATACTTACATTCCAGATTATTATAGGGTTTCAAGGTACAAGGCAGTTTATAAGCATGTGATCTACCCTGTTAATGGAGCAAACTTGTGGGTTAAGACACCATATCCAGATGTGCAACCACCCAAGTTCAGGAAGATGCATGGTAGACCTAAAAAGAGGAGGAACCTAGAACAAGGTGAAATTGATGGGTCTGCTTGCAAATTGAGAAGAACAGGTTTTCTGGTGAAGTGTAGTAAATGTAAGAAAGTAGGATATTACAAGTCTACATGTAAGGACACAACAACTCAGACTACTCAACAATCAGCCCAACCCTCTCATACTCCAACTCAGACTACTCAACAACCAAGCTAACACACTCCTACTTCAACAAATCAGCCTACTCAACAACCAAGCCAACCCTCTCAGAACAAAGCAACACACACTGCTAAGAGAACTTTTACTCAACAATCTAGCCAAGCATCTCAAACTTCTGAGGGAAAGGCTGCTCAGAAGACACATGGACCTGCAAAGGGCAAGACACAAAAGCTTCCTGTAAGGAAGCCAACAAGACCTTTTGTGCCACCTGGGCCTACAACTAGGTTGAGTGTTGCCAAGAATGTTGTTGGCCCAGTAACAAAGAGGTCTACTCCAACAAAAAGGACCACGCCAAAGAAGAAACTCTAGTTGTGGAACATGTGTATCAGCTGTGTTAAAAGCATAACCTATTTTGTGAAACATGTATGGAATGTATTATAGGTTTATGTATTCTGATATTGTTGTGGAACATGTGTATCAGTTGTGTTAAAAGCATAACCTATTTTGTGGAATGTATTACAAGTTTATGTATCATGCTGCTGTTGTTGTTTATGTATCCTGCTGTCATGAAATTTATGGTTAAAAGCATAACCAACTTATAGGTATTGTGAAATGAACCTAAAAGCAGAACCTGTCGTGAACTTTATGTATTATGAAATAGACATGTCATGAATTTTATATTACTACGATCATGTCTAATGTAGTGTAAAAATGCATACCAAATTAACAGACCAACTTTGACAGGTCTATAACAGACCAAGTAAACATAAAAATATAACATACCAAATATATCATTGACAGACCAAATTAACATGATCTTTAACTGTTAGTTATGCTTTGAAAGACCAAATTAAAAACAATTTGACATGATATTTATCAATGCATACCAAGTTAACATTATATTTAACTGTTATATTCATGTGGAACTAATACAACCCAAAACTAAAAGTGATACATTCATGTTGAACTGCAAAAAGTGAAATTAACTAAACTGATACAAGATTAGAATCCATATATTAGAATTCAACTATTACATTCATGTTGAAGTGATACAATCCAAAACTGATACAAACTTTAACTGAACTTAAACCTAATTCTTACAACCAAAACTTAACTTAATTCTTACAAATAAATCATAACATACTACTTCCAAATAAACCTTAATACCCTAACTACTCCTAACAACTAATACAATGATAATCATCACAAACATCAAATTCAAAATCTTTTCCACTTCATGATATTCTTCATTTCACTTTCAAGTTTCATCAGCTTTTTCCCTAATTCTTCATTCTCCATTGTCACTTTTTTCAATGTCCTTTTTTGCTTCAGCAAGTCCCTTAGTTACCACACCTAGCCTATGCATCCAAAATTGCTCTTTCTCATCACCCATATCCTTATTAAACCAACCAAAGAAACCACAACCATCTTGCATACCTCCCTGTAAGTTTCATCATTTAGAGGATGATGGATAATGAATTTAAACTTAAACAGAAATATAATTTATAATTTGAACAGAAACAAAAACAAAAACATAACTTAAACAAAAACAGAACTTCAACAGATAACAAAACCAGCTTGCATACCTTATAATTTGAACAACTCTAAAAAAGTTTTCCTATATTCTTAACAGTAGTTTCCCTTTGAAGAACAGCCATGTCTCCATAATGGCAAATGGGCTTTCATTGTGACCTACTACAAACATATGAATCTCGACTTTCCGATTTCAACATGGAGGAGGAACAACCGGATTTCATGCTTGCCAAATAAAAAAACCCTAGAATAATTTAGGGATTTGGGGACATGATGAACATAATTGCCAGGTCATCTTCCAGATATACAAAATAAATGGACGTTTGGGGACAACTGACGATGAGGACTAAATTGACACAATTTTAAAAGTTAAAGGACCAACTTGACATTTTTTAAGTTAAGGGACTAAACTGGACCCTGAGCTAAAGTTAAGGGACGAAAAGGGGTATTTTTCCTTATTTTTATTTTAGTTAATTTGATTTATTTTATCATTTTATATTTATCTTTATAATATATAAATGTTTTATTTTTTATCTATTATTAGTAAACTTGCACATTAAGTTTAGGAAAGTAATTTTTATTTGTTTCTCCATTTAAAGTGACTCTAGTTTTCCTCTTGTATATAAGAGAGAGCTCAAACCAAAAACTGTGACCCATCCACAAGCTCACACACAAGTCGCCTCATCCTTTAACCAGCTATCTTTTCTCAGCACTTCAAGATCTCAAAAAGAAACAAGTTTTCTTTCACATAAAACAAAACTCTCCATATACCTACTTCATGAAAACAAAATCATCTCCTTCACTGTTCCTCATCTTTATCGTGTTATCAGCTAAACAATCTTTCTCATGTTACTCCCTCATTCACACTCAACCTTAAACCCCACATTTTCCTCTTCCATTCTACACTACATCTTCATGAACCCACTTGTTGTAACAACCCTCATGTTCATGATGAAACATTACACCACAACTTCTTCACAAAACGAAACAAGCTAGCCCACCTCCTTCATCATATTTTTTTTCGCACACATAAACACAACGAGCTCATGAACACTTCAATATTGAATTCACACGATAAGATCATCCTCACTCTCATCAACTACTCAATGGAACCAAGTTGTTGAAGCTATCTATGTATTGAACCACGATTCCCAATCATGCAACCGCGTCACAGTCAATCATTGGCTCGTTTAGTTTCATGCCGCTTAAAATGTCGCCACTAACATCCTTACCTTCTATCTACCACCTTCTCATACTATGAAACCGTTTCTGTAAATCACCATGACCACGACTTCCTTGAAACACTGTCCCAAACCCACCATGCCCCACTTTTTCAGAAACCACACTCTTTAACTCTCTCTAATCTCTACTCTCTCACCATTTCCTTTGCTTCCATTTATTTTGTGGTATCGCTCATCAAAGATGCATTATCTTCTATGTTGATGTTGGATTGGTAGACACAATGATGGATAAGAAGAGATGGTTATGGAAGCGGAAGTCTTCTGAGAAGAGTCTGAGCGAAGCTAAGAGTTCGGGATCTGTTTCCTCTGAGAGGCATCAATGAACAATTACCTGATGAAGTTGAATCAACACATCTACCTTCCTCCACATGCATTGTAAATGGGGGTTCATTAGAGATGAATGAAAATGGAAAAAATGAAAACATATCAAATGGAATAGAAGATGATTTAAGTGACAGGTTGAGGGATATGTTTGAGAAGCTATATGCTGCTCTTGTTAATGTCAATGCCAAAGAAGAATTGGTGAAGCAGCATGCAAAAGTTGTTGAAGAAGCCATAGCCGGATGGGAAAAATCCAAAAATGAAGTAGCAGTTTTAAAGAAGAAACTCGAGACAGTCACGCTGATAAATTCAGCTCTTGAAGATAGAGTCACACATCTAGATGGAGTACTTAAGGAATGTGTTAGGCAGCTAAGACAAACAAGAGAAGAGAACAAAGTGAATATTCAAGACCCCGTAGCTGAAAAGACTCATGAATTGATATCAGAAAAAATCAAACTCGGGAGCAAGCTCGTTAAGCTCCAGAGCAAATGATAGAAAAAGGCACCAGAATTAAATTCCCCTGTGCAGGGGAAAGTCTTAAGGTGAGAGAGAGATAATAATAGGATGAGAATATTATATTTTTCTCCCTTTTTCATTCATCTGTCATTCCCTTTATAGAGTAGGGACCACAGTTACATCATAAAGAAGGATCTAGAGACACTTGTCCTTATCCCAAAAATTACAATAAAATTGATAAAAGAAAATTCTAAATTATTGTTTGTTCCTATCCTTTTACAGGACAACTGTTGACAGCTCACAGTACCAAAAGCCAACTTAAAACTAGTACTATTAGTTGCTTAACAAGGAATTCTTCAAGTGGTAAACCTGATGGGCTTTTGAATCTTCCGTTGTAATTTACAAATAGGCCCAGTTAGTTGTTTCTGAACTGTTGGTTGTGACTTTGTAACATTATCGTACCCATTGCGACAAATCTTGTCCTCAAGATTAAAATGCGGAAATTTTGATGTCAGTTCACAAGTGCTTTCCCACGTGGCTTCAGATGCTAGGTGTCCTTCCCACTGGATCAAAACCTCAGTCATTTCATGGTTGATAGTGTGATGGTTCAAAACGGAAAAGGGGTTTGGTGTCGTCGGCGGGAATGCAACTAGATCCGGCAATGGAGCGGTTTGGGTAGTAGGGGTTCCCTGACAAAGTTTGAGTAGAGAAACATGAAATACAGGGCGGATTCATGAATCCTTGGGGAGATCCAATTCATAAGCCATAGACCCAATCTTTTTGATGATCCAGAATGGCCCAAAGTAACATTTAGCGAGTTTCTGAGAAGATCGTTGGTGGACAGGGCTTTGGCGATAAGGTTGAAGTTTTAAGAAAACCCATTGATCTACTGCAAAGGATTTGTCTTTCCTATGACGATTTGCCTGTTGAACCATCCGATTTCTCTCTCTTGTAAGATTTTCCCTTAAAACTCTGAGGATTCTGGTTTTGTCAGTCAAAATCTCATCTAATGATTGAATGTTGGATTCTCCAGCAGGATATGGTAACAAGGTTGGAGGTTTTCTACCGTAAAGTGCTTCGAAAGGCGTCATGCCGATTGAAGAGTGGAATGAAGTATTGTATCAAAACTCGGCAAGGGGAAGAAAATGTGTCCACAGCTTAGGTTCCTCACTGACAAAACACCTGAGGTAAGTTTCCAAACACCTATTCAAAACTTCTGTCTGACCATCCGATTGGGGATGGTATGAGCTGCTAAAGTGTAATGTTGTGCCCAGGTGTTTGAAGAGAAAACGCCAAAATTTGCTCACGAAAATACGACCTCGATCACTGACAATGGTTTTTGGGGCACCATGAAGCTTGTAGATTTCAGAAATAAAAATTAGGGCTAAGGATGCTGCTGTAAAACTTGTGGGGAGCGCTATGAAGTGAGAAAATTTGGTGAGACGATCTACAATGACCCAGATGGCAGTTTTGTTGCTGGAACATGGGAGATGGGTGATAAAATCCATCGAGATATCATCCCATACTTGTAGAGGTAATGGTAAAGGTTGCAAAAGACCATAGGGAGCATGAGTATTATACTTGTTGTGTTGACAAATGTGATAAGCATTAACAAACGTTTTGACATCTTTATGCGTGTCAGGCCAATAAAAAGAGGCGGATAAACGAGCTACGGTGGCTTGAATGTCAGAGTGGCCATCTAGAGGCGACGCATGGAATTCTTTTAGCAGTGAGGAAATGAGCCCTGATTCTATAGGTATGAATAGTCTGTCTTTGAAGTAGAGCAGGTATGCCTTAACTGTGAATTTCTGTTGCATGAGTTATCTTCGGATGCTTTCTTTAACAGCTTCTGACCTGCAGGGTTAGTCAAGAATTTTTTTTGCAATATGGAAATAACAAGTGAGCAGGGAGAACTAATCATGGCACAAATTTCAGCAACTGGTGGCTCATTTACTCGCGATAATGCATCTGCGACAACATTCTCTTTACCAGGTTTGTAATGGATCTCATAGTTGTAGCCAACTAATTTAGTCAACCATTTTTGTTGTTCGGGTGTTTGGATGGTTTGGGTCATGAGGTTTTTGAGGCTTTTGTGGTCGGTGTAAATTTTGAAGGTGGAACCTAATAGGTATTGTCTCCATTTTTTATTGCTTCCATTAAAGCATAGAGCTCACGCACGTATGTGGAGCTGGAGGACAAACTCATTCTAGGGCACAAATTTTTGCTAAAGAAGGCTAAGGGTCGGGAGTTCTGAGATAACACAGCGCCTATGGCAGTGTTTGAAGCATCTGTGGTGACTTCAAAATGCTGCTCGAAATCTGGAAGGGTAAGTGCTGGTAGGTTTGCCATTGCTTGTTTTAATTTCTCGAAAGTTGTGGTTGCAGTATCTGTCCATACGAAAGCGTTAGCTTTGAGTAAATCCGTAAGAGGGCTAGCTATTGCAGCGTAATTTAGGACAAAGCGTCTGTAGAACCCCGTTAGACCTAGGAATGCGCGAAGGGCTGTGATATTTTTAGGTGTTGTCCAGGCAGTCATGACTTGGATTTTAGTTGGGTCAGCTTGTACACTACTGTTTGTGATGGTATGCCCTAAGTAGTCAACAGAGTGCACACCAAATTAGCATTTTTCTAGTTTGGCAAAAAAATTGTGGGTAGATAGGATGGACAAAACTTGGTGTAGGTGAGTAAGGTGAGTTTCCCATGAGGGGTTGTATACCAGGATGTCATCAAAACAAGCGCAAATTTGCGCAAGAATGGTCGAAGAAGGTCATTCATGGCAGCTTGGAAAGTGGAGGGGGCGTTAGAAAGACCAAAGGGCATAACTAGGAACTCGTAATGGCCATCAAAAGTGCGAAATCCTGTTTTATGGATGTCCTCTGGAACTAGTCTAATTTGATGATATCCCGAACGGAGATCTATTTTTGAGAAGAATTTCGCACTATGCAACTCATCTAAGAGTTCGTCAATAGTGGGAATGGGGAATCGGTCTTTGATGGTGATGGTGTCTAAGGCTCTATAATCGACACAAAAACGCCAAGTACCGTCTTTTTTCTTGACCAATAGAATCGGGGACGAGTAAGGGCTAGTGCTTGGTTGGATGATACCGTCTTGAAGCATTTCGGCAATGAGTTTTGTCATAGCGTCTTTTTGATAATGGGGGTATCGGTATGGCTTTATGTTTATGGGTTGGGCGTTGGGGTGTAGATGTATGTGGTGATTGTGTGGTCTCGTTGGGGGAAGGGTATTTGGCTTGTCAAAAATGTGGGAAAATTGATGGAGTAGTTGTTTTATATTTGGGTGACAGTTGAGGATAAAGTTGTCTGGGTTTGTTGAATCATTTTGTGCATGAGTTATGGTAGATTGAGTGAGGGGTATCATGGTAACAGGGTGGAATGTGGCCACTGAGTGTGTGTGTGTATCATTCTGTTAAGTTGGTGGATGGATGCGGGAGTGGGAAGTTGTGGTTTGGTGCCGGTGATTGTAAGTTGTGCATTTTGGTGGTAGAATTGCATTGAGGGTATGGAGAAATCAGAGATAAATGGTCCTAGTGTTTGTAGCCATTGGACTCCTAGGAAAAGGTATGCCCCTTGAATTGGTAGTACATAGAGAGGGATTGTGAAAAGGTGGTTTTGAATCACTAATGGTGTATCCATACATAGGCCGGAACAATGCAAGTATTCACCATTTCCAACCATGACAGGGAAAGCTGGGAAATTTTGAATGGGTAGGTGTAGGAATGTTGCAATCCTAGGTTGTATAATGTTATGGGAGCTTCTTGAGTCAACTAGGACAGTGAGGTTGTGGCCATAAGTGGAGGCAGTGAAGCGAAGGGTGCATGGAGATGGTTGGTCGGTGGCTGCCTGTAATGAAAGTTGAATGATATCTGGGGCTGTTTCCGATTCGGTTTCCGTAGGGGATGCAGGTGGGTTGTGGGTGTCAACAGGGGTGGTAATTTGGTCAGTTGTGTCTGTTAGGGTGGAATGTTCTTCTTCTGTGAGTAAAAGCAAGAAGGGTTTTGTTTTGCAGTGGTGACCGGGATGGAAACGTTCATCGCAATTGAAACAAATGCCTTGGGATTTTCGTTGTTGCATTTCTGTTGGGTTTAGACGGCGTATTGGAATATGTTATTGTGGGTCTGGTGGTTTTGGTAAAGTGGGGGAAGGGATTGGGTAACAGCGGTGGTTTAGAAAACTTAGAGGGGTTAGTTTGGTAAGGTCGGGAAGCAAGTGTTTTTGATTCAATTAGTTTCGCCAAGCCAATAGCTTGCGATATGCTGGTGGGTTGGTGGATAGCTAACTCATTTTGAATATGATTTTTCAGACCAGAAACGAAACAATCAATTATAGCAGTAGGTGAAAGACCGTTTACCCTGTTGCAGAGGCGTTCAAATTCCCTTTGATAGTTTGTCACTGTTGTTGTTTGTTTGAGTTTGAACAATGCTTATTGATGGTTGTCATAAGCAGAGGGACCAAAACGAACCTCCAAAGCCTTAATGAAAACATCCCATGTCGATAATAGATGGTTGTGAAACATCCATTAATACCATCTTTGGGCATCACCTTGCATATAACCTGCTATATGAGCCAAGCGTTGGTGGTTGGGAATGGAGTAGTAGGTGAAGAACTGGTCAGCTTGAAAAATACAATCAAGTGGGTTATTTTCATCAAAGGGTGACAGACATAATTTTGGTTTGATTGTAGGTTCTTGGTTACTATTTGAGCCACTATTGGAATTTTGGTTGTTATTAGGGGGAAGGGTAGCTATTTGTTAGTGAAGGGTTTGAATTGAGGTGAGATAACTTTCATGGCGGTGGTCTTGTTGTTCACAAAAGGATGTAAAAGTTGCTGCTAAATTGTTGATAGATTCCTGCAATTGCTGCAGTGATGGTGGGTCAGATGGTGGTTGTCGGGGAGGCATGATGTAAGCAAATGAGAGCATCAAATTGTTAGAAAAAGGCACCAGAATTAAATTCCTCTGTGCAGGGGAAAGTCTTAAGGTGAGAGAGAGAGAGAGAGAGAGATAATAATAGGATGAGAATATTATATTTTTCTCCCTTTTTCATTCATCTGTCATTCCCTTTATAGAGTAGGGATCCACAATTACATCATAAATAAGGATCTAGAGACATTTGTCCTTATCCCCAAAAATTACAATAAAATTGATAAAAGAAAAATTCTAAATTATTGTTTGTTCCTATCCTTTTGCAGGACAGTTGTTGACAGCTCACAGTACCAAAAGCCAGCTCAAAACTAGTACTATTGGTTGTTTAATAAGGAATTCTTCAAGTGGTAAACCTGATGGGCTTTTGGATCTTTCGTTGTGATTTACGAATAGGCCCAGTTAGCTGTTTCTGAACTGTTGGTTGTGACTTTATAACAACAAATTAGAAGCATTAAATGTCAAATCTTCCATTGACCGTGATATACGTCAAAAGGTTGAGTTGTTTGAGAAAGAGAATATGGCTCTCAGGCATGAGATACTAGTTCAACCAGAAGAGCTAAAAATTAGAACAATCGAAAGAAAAAAGAAGATGAATTGAGATGAGGAGAGAAGCAAACCAAACTTGCACGCCATCAGAAAACAACCACAACAACGCACACATTTTGCAACCCCGTCGCAGTTCATCACCATCACCATTACTAGTTCTCCTTCCAACTTCGCGCCGCCATGTGCATCAGAGGGAGACTCGCGAGATCGAGAGAGAAAGAGTCCGAGCGAAAGAGGCGAATCACGTGGAGAAGGTTGGACGGTGCTATACCGTTGTTGTTCTGTTTCTAAGTCATAGCTTGATCTTGTTTTTTTTTCATTTTTAAAGAAAAGAAAGATGTTGGTATTTGGTTTTTGTTTTGTTTGATTATAGATAGCAGGGTTTTTTTATTTGTTCAAAATGGATGATGGGCTTCGACCCATGCTGCTTTCTATTCACACCTTCCACAAAGTTTATGCATCCTCTTTTAACTTGGTTATTGGTATGGTTGTGGGCTTAGCTTTAGGCCCGTCTGATATGCTGTTTACACCCTTCAATAACATGTTCACCCCTAGCTTTGTTTTTGTTTTATTCTTTTTAGATTTTGAATTTGGATAATTTAACTAGAGTTTTAATTTTGACCTTAATTTTTATTTGAATAGATTTATAAATTAAACTTTACATACTTAGACTTCGATTTTAATTTATTTTTGATTTGGCTAGTTAGAATTAGAACTAATTTTGAATTAATTATTTTTGTCATCTTTTTTTGCTTAGATTTTGATTAGTTTTTTTGATTAGATTCTTGGTTGATATTTTGAATTAAAACTTTGGTTCCCATTCGACTTTAATTCTTGAACTTGATTTGACTGTAGTGACTAGTTGAATTTCTATTAAATGAAGTAGTTATTTTCTGTTGCCTTTCTTTAGTAGAATAAATTCATTGAGCTTTTGATTAGAATTTTGATTGATTTTCTTGCCATAGCATTCTTGATTAATCTTGTTGATGACTTGTGTGAATCATTGTTCAAACCTTGCTTGGATTGAGTTTCATGACTCGAGATATTTATGCTTGTTTGATCTTATTGGTTGATGTTACTAAACTTTTCTTGTACATAAGTTGATTTGAATGCAGGGAACAATGCTGACGTATACACTTTTGTTTTGAAGATAGGAGCCATTAAGCGATGTTCCCACTTGCTTGTTGGAATTTACGTCTATGCTATGTTGAAGCGCTATTGTTGCCACTATTTTGGTTTAGTTTATACTTGTATAGCTTTGTCATATTATTTGTCATGTTGTTGATTTAGGGTTTGGCATTTTTGGCTATAACTTCTTGTTAGTTGAGGAGTCTTCACTCCTAGTTGTACGATTAGCTTGTGTGTTAATTCATCTGATACTTTGTTTTTTGTGGGTTACCATTTTGTTGTACTCTATGGTGAACGAGGAGTCACTCAGTCTTTCCTTGTGGTTGAGATCACGACATCATTTCTTTTGTGATTGAATTGGATAGTGTTTACTTGTGCTTGTTCACATGATCCCTTAGGATTCCTATTACCACTTAATTTTTTATTAAGGTGGTAGTAGGAGAGACATTAGGCTTTCAATCTTTTGCATGATAACAATTAGGATAGTCCCTCTTTGACCTCTACTTTAGGTCCATCATTTGTATGATAATATTAAGTAGACTTCCCTTTCATCCTAACCTTAGGACCATTTTGTATGATAACATTAGGGTTTTCAGTTTCCCTTTAATGTTTTCTTTTGCGTCTTCTCTTCTCATCTCAAACAACTCTAAGACACTTAATAAAAAATGATGAACGTTATGCGCCATGAGCCTTAAGTATATGGGAAATGATGTATGGGGGGTTTCTCCTCACTTGTCTAGAGTGTTTAACGTATGCTCCTTGGGCGATATGCGACGCATTCGCTCCTATATCATAGTCTTCAGTGCAACGTGAATCTCAAACAAAATTTAATTCACTTCACTAAAACTCTTAAACCAAATTCAAACCTTTTTATCCTTAGCGATTTGTTTCAAAATCATTTTCAAAAAGGGTACGTTACTTTTCCTTTCTACCGCGAACAAGCACCGACCCTAACTGCTGGAATGGGGACTTAGCGTCACTCATAAAAAACACTTAACCAACCAGTGGTTTAGTTGCCCGAACTACGTTTGCTTTGATTTCTCATACCAGATGAGGATACGTAGGCACAAGACAGAGATGTCTTGGCGAGCAACCTTCCCCCACCACCCGTAGTTTTCCAAACTACGTTGACTATGACTTTCCCATTGCACGAGGGAATGCATAGGCATAGGGCGGCAATGTCCTATCGAGTCTCATTTTTTATTTTCTCCTGTTTTGTTTCTGTTTAGCAGTAGCTTTTAGATAACTCACTCTTTGATTAGACAACAAGCGTGGATCTCGTTGAGTACAACGGATGTGAGGGGTTCTCACACCTTCCTCTTGTGTAACCGACTCTCGAACCCAAGATTTGGTTGCGATGACCTTTTCTTCTCCTTTCTTTTAGGTTTTCTTCGATCATTTCCTTTCCCTCTCTTTGGGATAAATAACATTAGGTGGCGACTCTTCTGTTTGTTTCCGCGGGTTGTTTTTTGCATGTTGCGACATATACGTCAATTTAGATTCCTTTTTCACCTTCGTATTTCTCTATACTAATTCATCAATAAGGTTTGAACAAAGAAAAGAAGCTGGATCGGGAGGATGTGTTGAAAATATTTCACAAAATTGCGCATGTGGAGGATGAATCTTCTTGCATCTCTGGTGGATCAATCTTGTGATGCGACTCGACCAGTGATATAGATTTTAATCAAGGCAATTCCAGAGTGTGTAAGTCTATAAAGGGTGTTCTTATCAAGGTGTGGCAATCAATTAAGGAACTTGGTATAGAAGGTGACATGGTCTTTGAAGTATAATTAGAGGCTTGGAGAATCAAGATAGGAAAGCATATGAGAGCAAGAAGGAGGCAAAAGTAAAGGTTCCATAAATTGGTTACGTATAACGTGCGTGGCTGTGGGTCTTCCTTCAAGTAGAGGAGGATGCGAAAAGTTTTTTCTACAGGCAATGCTGATGTTGGGTTTGTTCAGGAGACAAAATTCCAAAAGGTAGGGGTGTTAGAAATTTGAGTATGATAATCCTGGATAACTTTGAGGAATCGTGTTCGTACACTTTCCGAACAAAGTATTTCGATCCTATTATTGCCTGGGTTCACGAAATCTTTGTGGGGATAATTCTTGAAGAACAATCTGCTTCTGGCAATAGAGAACAGATCAGGAATGTAGAGAGAAAGTATGGTTTTGTTAAGTGTTTTAAACTGAGGCCAAATGACTCCTTATATAGGAGATTAATAACAGAAACCAAAAAGACACAACTGTTCAGAAAATGGTTAAGTCGGTTGGGAAAGGGTTCAACTGTTCAAAAAACTTTCGAACGGGTTCAACTGTTCAGAAACTGTTCAAAATGACCCCAGCCAGGGGCTCTGCCCCTTGGAACCCCAGCGGGGTGCTGCCCCGCACCCCGCCAGGGGCTTCGCCCCTCGGAACCCCTTTTCAATTATTCGCATTCAATTACACGTTGGCTCGACGAGCATGCACTCCGCACTACCCTAACTCGTTTTCAAGCTTAACACATAATTGCATCGCCTACAGTAAATCACATTACTACTAAAATACATTTATGATACTAAAATCACCAACAAATCCCCCCCCCCATTTTAGTGTAATCCTTGATTTACTCCATATATACAATAGTATATACAAGGGTATAATACACAGGTATAACAATCAAACAAATGCATAAATGAAAATGTCTTATGATTGAATTTTCATCTTAGTACAAGTACACATTCCAAATACTCGAAAATCAGGGTGTCATAGCGTTTGAACCCGTCAATCCATTTGAATATCTGAAGATATAGTACACATATGTTTCTTACAATACTCTACTATCCATATTTGACACTTTACAAGCCATGTGTCCTTATCCATTAATAAGCATATAGGAAGTCAAGTCCAAGCTTCTTGAAGCGACAAAACTTCATGCTCACATAGGTGATCCTTTTAATCTTGCACCTGCATTTGTAATTTTCCAAAAGAACCATTAAGAAGATATACTTCAACCTAGCCATCACTTGCAGGTCTGAGCACATACCTTGGGAAGATAAACACAATTGCTCCAATCTCTAACTATGATCTTTCCATATTGAATTCTGCTTCTAACGTTGTATTAGAAGGGAATTGGGTATACCATAGCTAATAAATTTAAATGGACTTTAATCTCATTCCAATTACCGACTTCTTCACTAAGTCTCTAGCTAACCCCTTCGTCAAGTGGTCAGCTAAGTTTTGTTGCACCGAACAAACTCAATAGATATCACCCTATTCACGATTAATTCTCTAATCATACTATATCTAACACCCAAATGTCTATACTTTCCATTGTATATTTGACTATAAGCTTTAGCCAATATGGCAGTACTATCACAACAGATAGAACTTGGTGATATCGGTTTAGGCCATATCGGAATCTCATATACCAAGTTCCTTAACCATTCCGCTTCTTTACCAGTAGCAGCTAATGCTACAAACTCATATTCCATTGTGGAACCAGTTATACATGTTTGTTTCTTAGAAGCCCGTGAGATGGCACCTCCCCCAAGCAAGAACGCCCATCCACTTGTAGAGGATGAATCTTCAGCATTATTTATCCAACTAGCATCCGAATAACCCTCTAACACCGAAGGAAATCCCATATATGACAATCCATAATTCATAGTACCCTTCAAGTACTTGAATACCCTAGTTATCGCATGCTAATGATGTCTACTAGGATTACTAGTAAATCTGCTCAACTTTCCAACCGCATAAGCAATATTCGGTCTAGTGCTAATCATAGCATACATCAAAGAGCCTATAGCTCTTGAATATTCGAGTTGATCCACAGGTTTACCTGTATTTGGCATAAGCTTTTCTCCCGGATCCATGGGAGTACTTACTAGAGAACAACTTTCATAACTGAACTTCTTGAGTATTTTCTCAATGTAATGAGATTGCGTAATTACAATCCCCTTATTCTCACATTTAATCTTGATACCAAGAATAACGTCCGCTTCTCCCATATCCTTCATGGAGAACTTTGATGACAAGAAATTCTTCGTTTTATCAATTTGATTTTGGTCGGTGCCAAAGATCAACATGAAGGTGAGAAAGTACTTAGAAGAGGGGTTGAATAAGTATGAAGATAAAACTTAGAAATAAAACTCAAGTATTTTTATCCTGGTTCGTTGAACTCAACTACTCCAGTCCACCTTATCTAGAGTGATTTGCCTTTCTCAAACAAGGACTTAATCCACTATTTAATCAACTGATTACAATAGTAAGCACTAAGAACAATTGTTCAAAGTTTTCTCAAGAACTACTGATCCTAACTGGATCTTCTTAAGGTTCTTTTACAATCAAATGTAATAATAATACAAGTGTTAAAAATGCTTCTAATAAAGCTTTATCACAACTGTGATTTTTCACTTAAGATGAAGAACAATGAAATAATTTAACAAATGATTTTAAGTTGTATGAGAGCTTTGTGATAATTTCTTTCCAAGTATTTCGTCAACTAAAGAAGATGAATGGAGACTTACTTTTATAGGCACAGTGATCCAAGAGCTTTTCACGTTGAAAATAGTGTACCAAAAAGGTCTGAGCCTTTTTGTCTTCACATCATGTGACCTTTCCTAGAAGAAGAATGCACAGAGAAATCCTTTTTGTCTGTGTTCTTGTGTCTAGCATAAATAAGGAAAGAGTCGTTTGGTTATTCCAACGGACATAATTTTGAATTCTTCTTCAACAATTTTCAGCAAGAATCATCAGAGTCTAAATTGGTCAGAGCCTTCTGATGTTCATCAGAGTTTGCTGAATCAGAGTCTTTGCAGCAAGTGTGCTTTCAGCGTGTAAATGTTCAGAGTAGAGTTTTGGGTCAGATATTCAGTACTGGCAGCGATGAATTTGAATGGTCCGCGTCTAGGGCAAGTGGAAGCTTTGGAAGCTTTGGGGGGGGGGGGGGGTTGTTTCTCAGCAGGCAAGTTCTCCAGTTTGATTGAAATGTAAATTGGCCAACTGGGGTCCAAAATCCTTCAAGATTTTCAGTTGATGGTATGAGCATCCGAATTTCATGGAGTTTGTAAAATAATCATGGAATTCTATAGAGGTTATGGGTAGTCCTTAATATATTGTGGTGGAAAAGTTTAAATCACTTAGGAATAAATTGAGATGGTGGAATAAACATATATTTGGGTGGGTTGATTTAAATATTGAAGAAGGAGTAGGAGAGCTTAACAAGATTGAAAGTGACATGGATTTAATTGAAGGTGATATCTCGGAGGAGGTGTTGAGAAAAAGAAGTGAATCTTAAGGGAAGGTATGGTTCAATTTGAAACTTAAGGAAAGTTTGATAAAGCAAAAAGAAAAGACAAAATGGGTAAAAGAAGGTGATTACAACTCCAGATATTTTCATGCTATGTTCAAGTCAAGATGTAGGCGTAATAACATAGTGATGCTGAAACATGGGGGTGTAGTTCTGGAAGATGTGGGATTGATGAAAAAGGGGATTAGAGAGTTCTTTTCCAATAGATTCAATTCAGTTGCAGGTGTCCCTCTGAGCTTGGATATGTCTACGCTTCCTAAGCTA
Organism: Lathyrus sativus; assembly: GCA_963859935.3. Lineage (NCBI taxonomy): Eukaryota > Viridiplantae > Streptophyta > Magnoliopsida > Fabales > Fabaceae > Lathyrus > Lathyrus sativus. The sequence continues at coordinate 414,508,921 of OZ012739.1, forward strand.
ACCGATGAAGATAATGTCATGCTCACTGCAGCATTCTCTGTAGAAGACATTTTGGAAGCTTCAAATAATTGTGTGGGGGAGAAGAGTCTCGGACCTGATGGCTTTGATTTTGTGTTTTTAAAAAGGTGTTGGAAGGTTGTTCGAGAGGAGGTTTTCAATGTGGTACAACATTTTCACAAGTCTTGTTACCTTCCCAAGGCCCTTGTGTCATCATTTGTAGTATTAATACCAAAGGTGGATAACCCTCAGAAGTTGTAGGAGTTTCGTCCCATATGTTTATTGGACTGTATTTACAAACTGATTTCTAAAATCATGGCAACAAGGCTTAGTAAAGTAATTGGTAAATTGATTTCTCCTTCATAAAATGCTTTTATTCCAGGTCGTCAGTTACTAGATGGGGTTCTGTTGTTAAACGAAGTTTTAGATTTGGCCAAGAGAGAGAATATGAGATGTTTAGTATTTAAAGTCGACTTTGTGCAAGCTTACGACTCACTAGAATGGAAGTTTCTTGAGGACATATGGAGCAGATGAACTTTTCTATTAATTGGAGAAGCTGGATACGAGGAGGGGTATTTAAAAGTTTTATGTTAGTTTTGGTAAATGGAGGCACTACATGATTTCGAGGCTACAAGGGGTCTTAGACAAGGGGACCCCTTGTCTCCTTTCTTGCATGCTCTAGTGGCCGAAGCTTTGGTGTTGTTGGTCAGGGTTGCAAATCAAAAGGTGTTATTCAACAGGTTTCGTTTTGGTAACATGGATGTTATTTCCTTGATACAATATACAGAGGACACTGTTCTCATCAGTGATGGAGATTGGCCTGATCTTTGGAGAATCAAGAGTATCTTTCATGGTTTCAAACTCATTTCGGGATTGAAGATTAATTTTTGCAAAAGCTGTTTATATGGAGTTGGTATAGAGGAGTCGTTTATGGATGATGTTGCGAATTTTCTAGCATGTAATTAAGGTAAGCTACCATTCCTTTTTCTGGGCATACCTGTTGGTGGCAGACATAAGAGTATTCAATTTAGAATCCTGTTTTGAACAATTTTAAAGCAAAATTATCAACTTGAAGGGGTAGATTATTGTCGTTTGGAGGAAGACTAACATTGCTAAATTCTGTTCTTATGAATATTCCTATATATTTCTTTTCCATCTTTAAAGTTCCGTCATTGGTTGCTTTTAAATTGATAACTTTCTTTGGGGGTGTCAACGGAGGCAGGGAACTTTCTGGATCAGGTTTCATGTCGCATTGGTAACGGTTGTAATGTTTTATTTTGGCACGCGAACTGGATTGGTCACAAGCCGTTAAGGGAGTTGTTTCCTGAATTGTATGAGAAGTCAGCCATGAAATTGGTATCAGTTGCAGATATGGGGTTGTGGATAGAGGGCATGTGGGAGTGGAAATTGGATGTTAAGTATGTTGATTTGCAAGGCAGAATGCTGGAAGAGGTTCAGGACATTAAGGCTTTACTTCTTCAAGTTCAACCTGTAAGGAATTATGCAGATAATTTCGTTTGGAAAGCTGACACTTCAAAGAATTCTACAGTAAGTTCTTGTTATCGGTGCTTGCAAAACTTGGATGAGTCCATGGAGCTCGAGATTACACTCAAGGTTGTGTTAGATTTAATTTGGAAAAAAAAAATCCCTCTCAAGACAAGAACCTTTTTCATGGAGATTATTGCATGATCGACTTCCTACTAGATCAAATCCTGCTGGCAGGGGATTATTCTCAAATGCTCATGAAATTGTTTGCGTGCTATGTTTTAATGATGTGGAGGATTGTAATAATCACTTATTCTTCTCATGTCCTCATTCGAAAGGGATTTGGAACAGAATAGAGGAATGGGTTGGAATTGGGATTCCTCAAGGTGAAAATGCTAGTGAACATTTGTTATCTTGGTTTTTAAAGTTGGTGAACATTACATCCAAGACGGCAATGTGTTACATTTGAATTACGACTTGCTGGCCTATTTGGTCGTCTCGTAACTAAATTATTTTCAATGATGTTATTAGTAACATTTCCAACATTGTGCATAGGTCGATACATGTGTCATGGTGGTGGCTAGATTTTAGAGATTCATCTTTTAATAGATGTTCTTATTATGATTGGTACAAAACTCCAACAAATTTTTCATAGACAGAGTTTTTGAGTCAGTTCACTTTTATTGTTTTAGGATCATTTTGTATATGGGTTAGAGCCTCCTAGACTCTCGTACTGAATATTGAATATATCATTGCTTATTAAAACAAACAAAAAAAACAAGAACGACTTTTTATGGACTCTTTCAAATTTAATGCGAAATTAATGAAATGAAATTCTGAAAATAAGATTTAATTAAAAAAACAACAATTTTATCACTTTTTTAAATGAGTAAAAATATACAGTATTGTTATAAAGAAAAAATATTTATATAAAGAAAAAAAAGACAAAGAGACATGTGCTTGAATATTAAATAATATTGTACAAGTATTATGAATATTATAAAAATTGTATAACATAATAAATATTTTAATATATTCTTATGTATGTTTTTACGAAATTACAAATATATCTTTAATAAGGAACATCTTTCTTACAATTGAAATATATATGTAAATATTGTATAAACATAATAAATATTTTAATATATTCTTATTTATGTTTTTACGAAATTACAAATATATATGTTCTGGCCTGAGCCCCGGCATGGTCAGGCAGACTCAACCCAGTAATACTCTGTCAAGCCCAGTCCAGCTTGGACCGTAGCCGTCGAGCACAAGGTCCCCGAAGAGCAGGTTCTGTCCCCCCGCGAGCAAGACCTGCCTCAGCTACGTCGGACACAAGACTCCCCCATCGACTAAACACTGCCCTCTCTATGGGAAGGACCTGCCCTTCCGCGGGCAGAACCTGCTCCCCTCCGCGGGCAGGCCAACGTGTCCTTCACACGTTCTCCACGTGCTCCCCTTCGCGGGGACACGTCACCAACCAACTGCACACCTCCGAAAGAGCAGATCAAGCCCACTTTACAGAGATCACGGGACGGTTGGACTAGGGCGAAGACCACGTCCTAGTCTTCATTATGCCACGTAAGCCCTAGCAGTCACCTGGGTTGGGTCTGGCAATCCAGCCCAACACAGATGACCATTGGCCCAGCGTTGGGGTCTCTCTATAAATACCCTCTTTCACAAGAGGGTTAGGTAATTCACTTCTTACCTCTTTTCTGTATTTGCTTTCACTCTGCCCAATTCCTTACTTTGGCATCGGAGTGTCTTGCAGGTACACCCCCTCCTCATCTTCATCACCGGTGAACAGGCAGCAGCCCAACAGAGTGTGGCCAGCTATTGATCCCCTTCTGATCAGGTCAGATCAGTGGCGCCGTCTGTGGGAACTCGTCGGCTCAGTGGACCTCGACAGCCGATTCACCGAAGAGCCCGCACGCGAAGACGAGGCCGGCGACGCCTCCCAGTCCAATGGGCAGCCCACCCACCCAGCGCGCCCCATCCCAAACGGTGACTTCGAGATCGTGACCCTCGAAGACGACGAAAATAGAACTGTGAAGACTGGAGCAGGACTCTCCGACCTGGCGAGGAAACAACTGAAGGCCTGCCTCCGCGAGAACGCCGATCTCTTCGCGTGGAGCGCCGCGGAAATGCCCGGACTCGACCCCAAGGTCGCCTGCCATAAACTGTCCATCAACCCGACCGCCAAGGCCGTAGTACAACGTAGGCGTAGACAGTCCCCCGAAAAGTCGGCAGCGGCCGAAAAAGTTGTAAAAGACCTCCTAGAGGTAAATTTTATTTCGGAAGCCCGGTATTCAACCTGCCTGTCCAATGTTGTACTTGTTAAAAAGAATAATGGAAAATGGCGCATGTGTGTTGACTACACCGATCTCAATCGGGCATGTCCTAAGGACGCCTACCCCCTCCCTAACATCGACAAGCTCGTCGACAACTCAGCGGGCTTCAAACTCTTGTCCTTTATGGAAGCATACTCGGGATACAACCAGATCCCGATGGACGAGCACGACAAACAAAGCACGGCCTTCATGACGGCATCGGGTAACTATTACTACAATGTAATGCCCTTCGGCCTAAAAAACACCGGCACCACGTATCAACGGATGATGAACAAAGTCTTCCGGGGAGAGATCGGCGACATGCTCGATGTGTATATGGACGACATGATTGTCAAATCCTACACAGAAGTCGACCACATGACCCATCTCAGAAAGGTCTTCGACACAGCGAGGAACTACAAAATGCGCTTCAACCCGGAGAAATGCACCTTCGGGGTCCGCGCAGGAAAATTCCTTGGCTACTACTTAATCGAGCGTGGGATCGAGGCAAACCCGGACAAGTGCCACGCATTTACCGAAATCACCACACCCACCTCGAAGAAATCCATACAATCCCTCAACATCGTGCTCGCCTCACTTTCTCGATTCATCGCCAAGTCCGCGCAGCACGCCATCCCTTTCTTCAAGTTGCTCAGAAAGGAATCCACGTTCGAATGGACAGAGGAGTGCGAGCAAGCCCTCCATCACCTCAAACGCCTCCTGTCCAAACCACCGGTGCTGACGCGACCCATAGCGGGAGAAACCCTATACCTATACCTGGTCGTGGCTAACGAGATCGTTAGCACCGTCCTAATCAGGGAAACCCAAGAAGGGCAAAAACCAATCTACTTCACGAGCAAAGACCTCCACGGTCCCGAAGTACGATACCAGCAGATCGAAAAAGTCGCCTTGGCCCTCATCATCGCCGCACGCCGCCTCCAATATTACTTCTTGGGGCACACCATTGTGCTCCGAACTGACCAGCCCGTCAGGCAACTCCTCGGCCGACCAGACATGGTTGGTCGAATGTTGAAATGGTCATTAGAGCTATCTGAGTTCGACATCATCTACGAAGGAAGGAAGGCCCTCAAAGCCTAAGCCCTGGCCGAATTTGTCGCCGAGATGACCCCCTCTCCAGACCCTACCACGGGGAGCCACGAGTGGACTATCTTCGTCGATGGCTCCTCAAACTCCACGGGCAGCGGAGCAGGCATCATCCTCGACAATGAAGAAGGCACCATCATAGAAGTCTCTCTGACGTTGGCCTTCCCGAAGACGAACAACCAAGCCGAGTACGAGGCGTTCCTGGCCGGACTTCGCTTAGCATCAGACCTCGGGGCCAAAGAGATTAAAATCTACACAGATTCCCAGCTAGTCGCCTCACAAGTACGGGGAGAATATCAGGTGAAAAACGATAACCTCGCCGAATACCTGGCACTCATTACCGAAAAACTGCACAGTTTTGACTCTACAGAGGTTCAACACGTCCCACGCGAACAGAACACTCTAGCAGATATTCTCTCAAAACTGGCAAGCACCAAAAACAGGGGCGGGCATAAGTCGGTCATCCAGGAGATCCTATCGCAGCCGAGCACGAAAAAGGCCACAGTCCCGCTCGATGTCAACGCCATAGGGGATACCAACTGCTGAATGACACCACCGCACGCCTACCTCAGCGCATGCCACCTCCCCGCCGACCCCAAATAGGCCAGCACGATCAAACGACGCTCCTGCTCGTACGTCCTTCTCGAAGACAAATTGTACCGCAGAGGCTTCGCAGTCCCATTCCTCAAATGCATCGACACCTTCCAGGCCGCTTCCGTTCTGGAGGAAATCCACGAAGGCATCAACACGCAGTACCTCGAGGGCCGATCCCTGGCGAGAAAGGCCCTACGAGCAGGATACTACTGGCCATCGGTGCAAGAGGACGCGAGAGAGCACGTCAAGAAATGCGACAGGTGCCAAAGGCACGGGGACATGCACCTCACCCCACCAAGCGAGCTCAAATCCCTCTCCTCCCCTTGGTCGTTCGCCTGGTGGGGGATGGATATCCTTGGTCCCTTCACCTTAGGTTCCTATCAGAACAAGTACCTGATCGTGGGCGTCGACTACTTCACCAAATGGAATGAGGTTGAAGCCCTCTCCAAAATCACGGCCCACAACATACTCCGATTCTACAAAAGAAACATCCTCGCAAGATTCGGCATCCCACTCGCCATCGTCACCGACAACGACACGCAGTTCACCGACAAAAATTTCAGGGACTTCGTCACCAAACTCGGGACCAAGCATCACTTCACCTCGGTTGAGCATCCTCAGACGAACGGCCAAGCCGAATCCGCAAACAGGGTGATACTCAAAGGACTAAAGCGAAGACTCGGCGACGCCAAGAGGGCATGGGTCGAGGAACTCCGCAGCGTCCTATGGGCATACCGAACTACGCCTCACTCAACCACAGGGGAAACACCATTCTGCCTCACATACAAAACCGAGGAGGTGATCCCGGTCAAGATACGAGAGCCATCCAGATGAATTGAGGCTCCCCTCGAGGCCGAGGACAACGACGACGCCCTCCGAGAGGAACTCGACCTAGTCGAGGAAATTCGGTCGGGGGCAGCTCTTCGAGAAATCCGGCTGAAACAGCAGGTAGCACTTCGCCACGACAGCAGAGTCCTGAAACGCGAGTTTCAGGTCGGCGACTTAGTCTTGCAAAGAAACCAGAAGGACTCCCACGAGGGTAAACTAGTCGCGAACTGGGAAGGCCCGTATCGTGTCCGCGACAAGACGCAGCATGGGGCCTATTACCTCGAAAACCTACATGGGGAACAACTAGCTCGACCATGGAACGCCGAGAAGCTGAAGCGGTACTACAGTTAAACACTGCCCGCGATGCCCAGACGTCGCAACTACAGGGGGGCGACATGGTACCACCGCACCTCCTCGCGTCTTTTAGAAACCAACGAAAAAGCAAGTCCGGCCTTTGTGTGCGCGGGCAGAAGGCTCTGCTCGACAGGGAACCCCTCGACCGAGACTCCTTGTCGCCATACCAGAACCGGCAGAACACCCAGCTCGCGATGGGACGTTCACACCGCAGGGAGAACTACCCCCGAAATGGCCAGGTAACAAAGCCGGCCAACCGGCCAGTTCTCCACACTCCCAGAAACAATTATCGTTGAGCTACCACCCCGGACGGGCCCAAAAGCATAATAAACATGTGTTTAAACATACACATCTGTCTCGAGCATACAAAAGGACAGAAATAAAACGAGCATAACAACATGCAAAAACAAAGCGCACACTTAGACAAAGCGCAAAAGGACAGTATGGTGTTCAGTTTTTGATGGGTATATTTGGGATATTTTCCCTTCGTCCGTTGAGTATCCAGGCTCTGGTCAATCTTCGTTGAGCATCCAAGCTCCGGTTTCTTCGTTGAGTATTCAGACTCCGGTATATTTTTAATTCGTGACGTATTGCTTTTTCCGTCGAGTATCCAGACTCCGGTAAAGTCGGTTGGGTATCCAGACCTTGTTAAGTTTTGTGGTAGTACTCCTTCTCCGTTGAATATCCAGATTCCGGTGAATTTCCGATTTGTGGCATTTTGTTTTGTCCGGCGAGTATCCAGGCTCCGGTCAATTTTTCGTTGAGTATCCAGACTCTAGTAATTTTCGTATGATGATGATCTCTTTTGTCCGTTGAGTATCCAGGCTCCGGTCAATTTCTTTGAGCATTCAGACTCCGGTTTATTTTTGTTGAGCGTTCAGGCTCCGATTTATTACGTTGAGTATCCAAACTCTGGCCGAGTTCCAATATGTGGTAACTTCTCTTGTGCGTTGAGTGTCCAGAATCCAGCAATTTTTCCGTGATTCCAATTTCGTTGAGTATCCAGGCTCCGATAAGATTATAATTTATGGTGTACTTCTTGATCCGTTGAGTATCCAGGCTCCGGTCAATTTTCCGTCGAGTATCCAGGCTCCGGTGAATTTGCAAATGATATATCCTTTTGTTTGTTGAGTATTCAGGCTCCGGTCAATCTTACGTTGAGCGTTCAGGCTCCGGTTTTTATGTTGAGCATTCAGGCTCCGGTCAATCTTACGTTGAGCGTTCAGGCTCCGGTTTTTACGTTGAGTATTCAGGCTCCGCCTATTACGTTGAGCATTCAGGCTCTGACTATTACGTTGAGCATTCAGGCTCCGGCTATTACGTTGAGTATTCAGGCTCCGGCTATTATGTTGAGCGTTCAGGCTCCGACAAATTTCATTAATTCATTTTGTTCGTTGAATATCCAGATTCAGGCAATTTGAAGTATTCCCCTATTTTAGGGTTTTCCCAAGCAGAGTTACTCGTTAAGTTTCTCTTTTCCCCAGCGGAATGTGTTTGTAATCAGAGCAGTTATCTCCGGAGATTCTTGTTTGCGGTTTTATTTTCTGCGGTTGGAAAATTACCAGGTTCTTTGGTATTCAACCGTCTTTTACCTTGATTGCGTGAAAGTCGTTCCCTTTTCATTCATTCAGGTCCAAGTCGTTTGAATAGGGGCAGCTGTTGCACCCCAAAATTTGCCCAACCTTTTCTTAACTTGGTTTATGTTTCATTTCATTTCTTTCTAGCATTTGCATTGCATAACATTTTTCATTTGAACAGGGGATCAAGAGGTTGTGCCTAGTAAGAGGAATCTACTCAGAGTGTTGAGCCTAAGCAAGGGGTGTTACTCAAGTTTGAATGGTCATCAGGTCACCTAGAAGTGGGCAATAGTCTTGTGAAAGGATTGATGGATGTATGTGGGTCGACTCCTAACTTGGAGGCCAGTTAAAGATCATCTAAAGTTTGTAAAGTCATGATTATGGATATAAGATGTTGAGAGAGCTCATTGAGTGCTTTGAGAGCCATTTGGAGCTTATTCAAGTTCATGTGTGAGGTGGAAGAAGCCACATTTAAGAATGTTGCATCAAGGGTTTTCATCTGGTCAACTGTGAAATTGAAGGAGATTAAAACTCAATTCTAAGTCTCTATGGTCATGGGATGTTGTGTTGAGGTGCCTAATATATCATTTCAAGATCAATTCGTCAAGAATCAAGAGTGTGAGAAGTTACTAAATTAGGGTTCTCAGTGTAAAATCCCTTATTTAGCCCCCAACTTCAAGACCACCTATCTCAAGATACAAGTCTCATCTCAACTTTTGACCAACATGAAACTTGTAGAGCATGTTCTTAGATTTCTTTTGAGTACTAGAAGTCATTCATCTGATTTCTAGAACTCAAGTTATGATGCTGACAAGTTACAGGTCCTCAGATGAATGTGATTTTGGTCAACAAAAGCAACCAACTTCCAAGCTATTTTTGACATAGAAGGATGTTTCTCCTCAACTTTTGATGAACATGAAAGTTGTTCCCTATGGTCTTAGCTTTCCAAATAGTACTAGAAGTCTTTCATCTGATTTGTAAAACTCAAGTTATGAGGCTTGCAAGTCAGGGGTATTTTGGGAAAGTGAGATTATAGGTCATAAAATTATAGGTTCATTTCACCAACTTGCACGCCTCAAATGGAGATTTTTCCAACATCAAACGTGCTCCAAATGGTGTCAATTGTTCAACCAAGCATTGAGAAGTCATGAATTTGGCTTGGAATGGTGAATTCCTAAAGTGGTTTTCATGGAAAAAGCCTTAAAATGAGAAAATTGGATTTAATTCATTTTGGATCATTTTTGTGCAAATGAGTACATATTTTGAGTGCAAACTATATTTCAAACACAACGACAATATTAGAATTTGAATTTGGTGAGTTTTGATGTGCCATTTTCAAAATTACTTCAAGCTTAAGTCACACTTGCAATATCAACCATTAAGATCAAACAAGGATTAAATCACAGTCATTCATACTCCTCACATTACCAACAAGTGATTTGAGGCATTTTGGAGGCAAATTGGAGCAGAATTTGTGCACATGGATAAGCTCCAAAACTCAAATTCCATGGATTTGTATTTGGGCTTTAGGGACTGAAATTGGGCTCTAAAGTGATCACAATCCATCATATAAAAGTTTTCCACCATGTACAAAGCATCAGAACTCGTTTTTGTGAAGAATTGGAGCAAAGAGCAACTTGAAAAAGTGAAGCAAAATTGAAATTCGAATTCTGAGATCCAAGCAGTTTCAAGGCAAATTGAGGATTGTAAAAGCTTTAGTGAGGTTTGTGGAACGTTTCTGGACATTTTTCTTTGAGCTTCATCAAGAGTTGAAGGCTCAATGGAAGTTCTCCACTAGGTATTTACAATTCAACTTATCTCTATGTTTACTCCATGATTCTTTGCCATTTTTGCATATTTGAGACCTAGACAACATGTAGATCATTAATCACTAAAATGAACTGGCATTTGTGATGGTTGATGTTGTGAGCTCCAAACTGTTTGGACTTGGTTTGATCTATTCTTGAGCTTTCATGCTCCAATTTTGCTTGATTTGTGATCTGTGTAACATGTAGATGATTTCTGGACAAAATTGAATGATGTTTGTGAACTTGTGATTTTGATGATCCAAACTGTTTTGTTTCAATTTGAAGTATGTGTGCATAATTAATGAAAATGGATGCTGGATTTGGATTCCTCATGATTTGTAGATGAATTTGCATATAAATTTCACTTGATTTGGTGATGTGTAGCTCATTGTGTTGTTGTTGTACACTGTGTACGGTGGCCGGAAGTTTGGAGAAGACGACCGGAGGCATTTTCCGGCCGTCTGGTTTCCCTCCCTCTTTTGAAGGTTGAGGATGATTGCGTGTCTTGTTGTTGTCCACATGATATGATTACTTTTTGCACACACGACTGAGATTAAGAAACACACTACACCATGTTTGACTGCAAGCACATGATTACGTTTGAATTCTCATTAATTGAGCTGGCATGCTAGCAGCCTTTGGATTGTCATACTTTTTGATCAAGCGCTTCTGTTTTCTTTCCACCATATGTCATGTTTGACCATGCTACATGTGATTACCAGTTTTATTTTCAGTTTTTGTCTTATATGCTGATGGAACTGGGCCTCGCCTGCTATTCATGCCCTCTTTTTGGGCCCAGTTTGGATTTGAACATGATTTGTTTGCTATTCTCACCGTGCTCTTGTTTATTTTATTTTTAATTTCTTTTTTTATTTTGTTTTGTTATCTGTTTGAATTTAATTCTTTTAAAATAGTTCCAATGTTCCTAAAATTACACAAAAATATTTTTTAGAGACTTTGAGATGTCCTTCATTTTTAGGATATTTTGATTTTATTTTTTGATTTTATTTTCAATTTAAAAAAGGATTGAACATTGGAATTGTTTTAAATGGATTAAATTATGACATTGTTTGTTCTTTTATTTGTTTCTCTCATTTCCTTTGGGTCCAATGAATGAAAATTGATCCTGATACACATGATGAGTTGAACAATTTTTAAGGACCATTTTGCCCCTGGTTGGTTGACTTTAGGGTTGACTTTGGTGGCTTTTCTTTTGACCCTCGATTCTCCCATTTCAAAGTGGTACATCTTGAATATTATTTTCTTTTGATGGTGCTTTGAGGGGATATTTGCTTTGAGCTTTTGGCCTTTGTTTGCCAACATGTTTAAGTACCTTGTGTATTTTATTTGATCATTTTTGAACCATTTTCCTAATTTTGAGGTAACTTGCAAGTCAAGTTACCTCCAAGGGAGGTTCACACATGCACTTTGGCCTAGTTTGACTTGGATATGACATTTTTGGATCCTTTGAGCTCTCAATACCTTTTGTTTCATGTTGCTAACATGTTAAGGATGATGTGTGTTCAATTTTAGGTCATGATATTGTTTCTTCCTTGTTCATTTGTTTGTTTTCTTTTGAGCTTTCAATTAGGGTTTCAATGTGTAGTATGCTTGCATTCCTTTGTGCTCTAGCTTGCATTTCCTTTTGGTGTGATTTGCTTTTGCCTTTGGGATTTCCTCTTCATCTTTACCTTCTATCCAATGACCTTGGAGTGTCATTTAAGGTGGATTGGTCCCTCCTTTGGAGGTATTTGAAGCATACCTAGAATGATGAATCCTTGAGGACACTTTTGGTGCTTCTTTGCCTTTGATGGGTGATGCTTATGGTTGAGTACCTATTATGAGGTCCTTTCTACCCTCATTTGGTCTCCTATCCTCACTTGGCTTTAGGTTTTGTTTTACCTTTCATTTGGTTTAGTTTTGGTGGTGTGGTTGATGTTGTTTGACTTAGGTCATTTCATCCCACTTTTGGTGTATCTTTGTGTGATTTGTTCTTGTTTGGTTGGTTTCTTCTTGTGCTCCACTTATTATTTTATTTTCTTTCATTTCCATATGCATGCTTGGTTGAGATGAGCTTGTGGAGGCTACTGCCCCACACTATTTTCCTCCCACTTTCATTCTATTTGTGCATCTTATATTTGCATCTTCATTTGCATATGCTTTCTTTTCTTCTTTTCTCTTTTGCTTTTCTTTGCCATGTTCCCCATAAGTTCTCTAACATCTTGAGGTTATGATAGACATTAGGTGCCTAACCATGCATGATAACATTAGGTAGTTCCCTTTGAAACTCAATTTTAAGTCCACTTTGCATGATAACTTTTAGGATTGATTAGTCTCCCCTTAGTGTCCTTTATTCTCTTCTCATCTTCAAATACTCATAAAATATCTAATAAAGAATGACAAGTGTAGCACGCTACGAGCCTTAAGCTACGAGCCTTAAACTACTTGAGAAATGGTGATTGAGGGGCCTCCTCTCAATGACCTAGAGTGTTTAGTGTACACCCTTTGGGTGATATACGACGCATTCGCTCTTAGGTCATAGTCTCTAGTGCGACATGAGTTACAAATCAAGTTCAAAACACTTCTTCTCTAAAAAACACAAAAACTCTTCAAACCTTTTTCATCCTTCGGGATTCTAGTCATGAAAATCTTTTCAGATAAAAGAGTTTCGTTAACTCTTAGTTCTACCGCAAACGGTAACGCCTAAGTCTCCAATGGTCGAGCTGCATACACTAACTGCTAGAACTACTTGTTAACCCTACTCGGGCCTAAAAAACTTTTGAACCAACCTGTGGTCCTTTAAGCCCGAACTACGTTTGCTTTGATCTTTCATACCAGATGAAAGTACGTAGGCACAAGACGCGATGTCTTGGCAAGCAACCTTCCCCTTTCTTTACCCGTAGTTAGTCGAACTACGTTGACTCTGACTTTCCCATTGCACGAGGGAGTACGTAGGCACAGAGCGGCGATGCTCTGCCGAGTCAGTCCTTTTTCTTTTTCTTTTGTCCATAAGCCTTTAGCGTAGATAGCTTACACACATTTTTAGATAGACAATAATGCGTGGATCCCGTCGAGTACGACGGACGTGAGGGGTGCTAATACCTTCCCCTTGCGTAACTGACTCCTGAATCCAGACATGGTTGCGATGACCTTGTCTTTCCCTTTTTCGTCAGGTTTTTCTGATCATATCCTTTCCCTCTCTGTGGGATAAATAGCGAAAGTGGCGACTCTTCTGTTTTTCCGCCGGTTGTTTTTCGCAGTTGCGACAGTAACCAGCAGCTTATCTTCCTCGATCTCATCGTCAGCAGGATGAAGACCACCCTCCAGCTCCTCCATGCGAACCTTCAACGCCCGCACTTCCTCCTCAGCAGCCTTCAGCCTCTCCTCGGTGTTGTCCCCCCTCTTGCGCTCGCGAGCGACCTCCCCTTGATTTTTCTCCAGCTCCTCAGTCACCTAAGTCGCCTTTCCCCGGCTCACCTCCAGGTCCTCAATAGCCTTGTTCAAATGGGACTACGTGAAAGCAGGGTCCCTCTACAGCTTGGACAGCTCGACGGTCAAGCAGCTCTCTTCGCTCAGGACCATCGATGTAGTGAAGGTCCGCATCAGGGCAGCCAAGTCCTCAGTCAGGACCTGCCTCCGTGTAGCCCAATCCGCGCTTAAGACCGTCTTCGCCTCCCCGGCAGGAATACTGGGCGACCTGGCCCCATGAAAGTAGTCAGGATGCTGGTGACAGGGAGCGATGGAGTAGCCCTCCTTGGTAGAATCCGCTGACAAGTCGACCACGGCATCCACCTCCTAGACTCTGGCCCTCTTCGGGGCCCCCTGCGATGTGGGCGACTGGCTGCTAGGAGGAGAAGACGACGACCCCCGGCCATCCTGATCAGCGGAAGCCTACCCGACCAGCTGGGTAACCCGTGTCTTCGGAGGAACAACGATCCGTGACGCACGCAAATTCTTCACCTGCTCCTTGACGGAAGACATGTTTGTCGCTTCCGCGAAAATAAGGTACTGGCAAAACAGAAGAGTCGCCACCTTTCGTTATTTATCCCTCAGAACGGGAAAGGAAACGATCGGAAAAACCTGACGAAAAAAGGTATAAGACAAGGTCATCGCAACCATTGTCTGGGTTCGGGAGTCGGTTACGCAAGGGGAAGGTATTAGCACCCCTCACGTCCATCGTACTCGATGGGATCCACGCTTGTTGTGTTTATCTGACGGGTTGGTTTTATCTATCTACCTATCAAGGCTGGTTTGAAAAGAAAAGAAAATGACTCGGCAAAGCGTCGCGCTTTATGCCTACGTATTCTCATCAAAGAATGAAAAATCAGAGTCAACGTAGTTCGACTAACTACGGGTGATGGGGGAAGGTGGCTCGCCAATACATCAGTATTGTGCCTACGTACTCTCAACAGATATGAGAGATCAGAGCTTACGTAGTTCGGGATAATACGGCTTACGGGTTTAGATTCATCTATTTTTCCGAGTAGGGTTAACAGACAGTTCCAGCAGTTTGGCGTACGCAGCTCGACCCTTGGAGACTTAGGCATTACCGTTTGCGGTAGAACTGGGAGTTAACGACACTCTTTTCTTCAAAAAAGCTTCCTTTGAATTATGGGCCCACGAGGCAAAAATGTTTGAAGTTTATTTTTTGTCTTTTACGGAAGAACTGTTTTTTATGGATGTTTGCAACCAATATCGCACTAGAGACTATGACCTGAGAGTGAATGCGTCGCATGTCACCCAAAGGGTACCATACTAAACATCCAGACTGTTGAAAAGAAACTCTCCAACAATCCTTTCTCAGATAGCTTAAGGCTCGTAACGTACGACATCAGTTAACCTTTATTACTGTATTTTGATTTGTTTGAAGATAAGAAGAGAGAGGGCTCAACTAAGGGGAGACTATCAAGTCCTAATGTTGTCATGCCAAGGATTCATCCTATGGTTGAAGTTTGAAACAGGGAACTCCTAGAAGTTATCATGCATAGGTTTCAACCTAAAGTTCTAATCATCACTTCCTTATCAAAGGAAATGAGATTCCTAGGGGATCATGTCAATGATAAACAACAACAGATAAAGCATCAGCTTAAATAGTAGACAGTAAACAACTGTAAAATGCATGCAATGCAAGTGAGGGAGGAAATGTGTGTGGGGCATCAGCCTCCACAAGCTCATATCAACCTCAATCCAGATAGGAATAACTGCAATCATACAGGAAAAATAACATGCTATCAAGCAAACACAGACCACATAGGCAAGGGAGCTGGGCTCTACCGAATACCCACAAGCAAAGCCATACAGTAAAAATACAAGCAGAGGGAGAAACTCAACCTCTAGTGCAATCATGCTCCTAGCTTAAATCAGTCTAAATATGAACTTATTCTAATGCATCAAGCAAATCAAACAAGTCACACCAATACAGTTGCACAGCAAGCAAACAGACAAGAAAGAAAGCAGATCAACAGCTTCCACAGCTTCACAGCAAACCTCCTCTGACATCAGTTCAGTCCACAATCTGTAGCTGCCCTTCAAGGCTATCATCCTCAATAGCAAATGGACACTTGCTTCTTCAAGCTTCCAACACATCAGGCATAAGTATCAACTCATTCTCTCTACTTTAGCCTCAGCTCCAAAGTAAACTCCACCTTCAGGCTTCAATCCCAATAGCAAGTATCAACTTGGCTCCTTCAGGCTCTCAGTGTACCAACATAAGTATCAACTTATCCTTTATTCCTCAAGCCTCAGCTCTTCACTCAACCTCAATTGGATCTTCTTCACAAGTGTCAACTTGGTCTTCAAGCTTCAGCTCTCTCCTCTTTACCAGTGTCAACTTGTTCCTCTTCATCTACAAGCTTCAGCTTCTCAGAGTAATCTTCAAACACAAAGAAGTATCAACTTCCTTCAATCTTCTTCAAGCAAGGAACTCCATCCTCTAACAAGGGAGAAAGATACATCCATCAAGAGCAAAGTTGGGATGATTGGTAGCAGAGTGAAAACCAAAGGTCACCACTAAGCCTCCTATCATCAGAGAAAGGGACCCTCAAAGGTTCTACCAACTTGTAAAGAGCCACACATCCTACCAAAGGAGGGATGAGGCCTTCACAAGGGGACCTTACATCATAGGGAAAAATGGAATTGATCAACATATTCCATGTTTATAAAGGAAGAGAATCTATCTAGAAGCTCTGCCTACAAACCCTAATCTTAACACCTAATCAACACTACACCAAAAGAAGGGAAGATCTTCACATCCAAGCTTCTTCAAGCAATCCATGGTATCCCAATCTTATCTTCATCATCCTCCATGAACAAGCAAAGCAAAACCCTAATCTAGGGGAACTAAAGAAGTCATTCTAGTTGAATTAGTGCACTAGAATCATCTAAAGTTAGCATCTAAACTAAAATCAAACAAAAATAGTAAACTATCTTGAAAATTCCTACAAAAATTCCTAAGGGATCCTAATCCAATCATGAATCTACCATACAAAAATCAGAGGTTAAATCACCTACCAAGCTCTAAAAATAAAGTCTAAACCTCAAGGTATCAACCATAAACCCTAAAAATGGAGCTCCTAAAGCTTCAACCTAGAACTACCACCTATATTCATCACAAAAATGTGAGAAAAATCTAGGGGAATCATGCATATCTATTCTAGCCACACACAAAAAATCAAGGCCAAAATCATTATCACATGATCAAACCAAATTCAACAAGATCAAGCATCAACCATGATTATTTTAATATCAATTAAAATGTAAAAAATTCCATAAAATCATAAAATGCATGAAATGTTAATATTTTTTATCTAAAATATACTAGATTCAATCATGAATCCATGGCAGAAAGAATGGGATTAATTGAGTTATTTTTCCATTTTTTATGAATTAATCAATATCCATGAATAAAATGAAAAAAAATAAAGGAAATCAAAATAAAAATGATAAGCGCGTGGTGCAGGTAGCAATAAAATCCAGTTCATTTTAGGACTGGGCCATAAGGGGGGGGGGGGTGAGTATCAGTTCTGACTTAAGCCCAAAACCACAACTTAAATGAAACGCAGCGTTGCAAGTAACTCAGGGTCCTTCACAAATTGAAACCAATCCATGGCCGTTGGATCATGCCTTCAGTGAAAGTCCAACCAAGATCTGATGGCTCTGGGATCATCTTCCCCAATTTGAACTTCTGAAACTCAGGTCACCTGCGCGCCACAGTCACCGCCGGTGACATTTTTCGATCATCACTTCACAACCCTAACTTGCTATAGAATCCACCATAGGCCACGATTCCTTGATGAATCTTGTCCCAAATCTCACAAGGAGTCCGTTCATGCCCTTAATTCACTCTAAAACCTCAAGATTCGCAAGAACACCATCTCAACCGAAAATTGGAACAACCCTAATTGGTCACTAATCCTCAAATTTATGATCCATAAACCTTCCTACATCATTCTACTATGCATCTAACACAATAATTCTTCTTAATTCTACCTAATTCAAGCTGGAGATTGAAAGTTACTAACCTGAGAATTTCGTGTGCACAGAGGTATCAAACCTTCAACTCAAGCTTTCAAATGCTCCAGACTCCTTCAATGAATCAATTCAAAGCTTCTGTATGCAGTGAAATGGATGGAAATGCTCTGGATTCTTGGAACCAATTCTGAGTTGCAGGTGACAAAATCTGAGAGCAAGAACACTATTCAGCCACGAATTTGCCTTGATTATGATCTGGGATCACTCACTAGCATCCATGGAAGTGATTGCACTCAAGAAAATGGATGGAAAGTGAAGAAAATGGTGTAACCGAATTCAGTTGCAAGCAAGAAATTTTCAATCTCAATCTCTATTCTCTCCTTCAATTATCACCAACCCTGGCCTTGGATCATCTCATATGCTTATATAGAACATGACTGAATGATCTAGAAAGCTCTAGATCTTTCTAATGAGAAATTCAATATCTCATGTCATGGAAAGTTTACTCTCATGGTGTGTTCATAACAGCTCATGTTGGCAGCTTGTATTCACCCTCATTCCCTTCCAATTTCTCTCCTAATGGTATTTTGGATGTGTTTGGATTGAAAGAAGCCTTGGTTATGCCTTGAATTTTGGTTTGGCAATTGTTACTTATGATGTAAGTAACCACTTTTCAAAGCAAGTCCACAAATTAAACCTCAAGTCAAAATTGTGGCAATACCAATGTTCTTAAAATGTGTTTTACAATCAAAATGACATATTACATGCCTTGGTTTGGACATGTAGATCAAGAATACCAATTTCCATCTTTGGTTCATTTGAAAATCATCCTTATTTTAAGCCATTTTTGTGATTTTGAGCTACAAGCAATTCCAACCTCTCATGACCTTTTGTCTAGCCTTAAAACATCATTTTGAACAAGTTTGATGTTAGACATTTTCCCATTTAAAGCTTGCAAATAGGAGTTATGGCCTTATGGTTGAAATGACCTGTAATCTCCAAATGACCAAAATACCCTTGACTTGTCAAAGCCATAGCTTGAGTTCTAAAAATCCTATCAGGGACTTCTAGTACTCTCTAGAAATCTAAGAGGATAGGGAACAACATTCATGTTGACCAAAAGTTCATAGGAATCATCCTTCTAGGGCAAAAGTTTCAGGCAAGTTGGACAACTTTCAAGCTCCAAATTCACATGCCTCAGATGACATGTAACTTGTCAAAGTCATAACTTGAGTTATACAAATCCTATCAAGGACTTCTAGCACTCAAGTTAAAGCTAAGATCATGCTCTACAACATTCATGTTGGGGGTAAGATGAGATGACAATCACATCTTGAGCTACACTGCCTTGAAGATAGGGATCAAACTAGGGGATTTTACACTGTCAAGCCTTAGAAACCCTAGCTTGAAACTTCTCAAACTCTTCAATCATGATGAGTTGACCTTGGAATCATACTTATAACATCTCAATGTATCAATCAATTATCACATGTCTCTTGGATTAGGTCTCAACTTCCTCCAAGTCTTCAGTTGACTTAGGGTTGACCCAGTCAAACCCTAGCTGCACCACTCATGGCTGAGGCTTCTTATTCTTGCACAATGACCTGTTTAGGCCTCAAAGTGATCTTAAAAACTTCTCATGAGCTCTCTCAAGACCTCAAGTCCATCTCCATGACCTCAGAATCATCTGAGGGCTTCCCACAACTCTCACGTTAGGAGACCTACACACTTGGCTTCAATCACTATCTCTGAGGATCTTTTAACTTCTCTGACAAGGATATCAACCCTTGAACACCTGAATAAGCCTCCCATCTAGCTTCAAAGTCTTGTGTAGCCCTTGATTGGTAATCATACCTCTTGATCTCCTGCATACATGTCATTGAAATGCAAATGATAATGCTAATGTGCATGAAATGAAACATAAGCTAGGTAAAGAAATGTTGGGCAAATTTTGGGGTGAAACAGCTGCCCCTATTCAAACGGCTTGGACCTGACTGGGTGAGAAGCGAACGGCTCTCAAACAATCAAGGTGAAAGACGGTTGAATACCAACAAACCATGAAATTTGCCAACTGCACAAGTACACGGTACTCTGATGGGGAATTGGCCACACGATAACCGGTTAAAGGTCTAATCTCAAATCTCCGTCAGGATGATCATCTGATTTTGCTGTAGATCTTCGTCCTCAAGTCATCAAGGGGTCGCTGGTCACTCGGTAACTGGCGATACATAGCTGATATTGCCATCCGGCATTCTGCGGCACTGTTGCAGAAGAATTCCTCGGGACTCATCAGGTCATTAGGAACTTTTTAATAATCAAGTTAATTATGCCGTCGGGCATCCAAAGAAACTTTCGAGCGTCAGCCGGACTTCGTCAGTAAGTCTTCAAATGGAATCCTCAGTCAATCATGAACCAGTAGGGATGTCTGATATTTCACCGTCAGGCACTCCGCATCAGCTGGGAGAACTGCTTTGACATCACAGTTGGACTTCATCAGTAATTCTGGGGTTTTGGCACTGCTGCCTGACTTTAATCATCAAGTCTTCAAGGAAATTTCAACTTCTCTGTTTAAAACCTGCTAGGGATGACACATCTCCACTGGGGATTCTAGAGAACTATCAAGTAACTCTGTTTCGGGTGATTCAGAAATCATTTTGGGTAAATCAACTCTGCTGAGGACTTCAAGAATCATCCTGAACCGATAACTCTGCTGGAGATTTCAGGAATCATCCTGAGCAAATTCTCTGTCGGGGACTCTACGCATCAACTTGAGCAACCCTCTCTAGCGACTTCGCTGGGGAATTCAAGAATCATCTTGAACCAATCAACTCTTCTGAGATTGCAGGAATCATCCTGAGCAAACACCCCGCCGGAGGATTCAAGAATCACCTTGGGCAAGCGACCTCGCTGGGGAATACCTGCAAAACAAGAACGGTAACAACCTAGCTCATGTTTCATATGCATATGATTGACAATGACGCAATGCTCCACACGGTGGAAATGCTACGCGTTTAGGGTAAGTGTTATGCAATCATGCAAGATGCTACGACCTCATCAGCAAAATAAATGATGAAGGGAGTATCCTCCTGTCAAGGAGGGAGAACCATTCTGGTGGAGAGGAGGACTCATCCTGCCCAGGAGAAGAAGTCACACCAATCTCAATTGGACTCCGCCTGGGGAACGAACTTCAGTTGACTGCTGCAGGGGAACAAAGTTCTACAAGAACCTGAACTTGCTCATCTAGGTATTCAAACCACAAGCTACTGAGGAAAATGATGTCAGTCACAGGAATAAACTGCACAGCCTTCGCGGCAAAACTTTCCTGGAGATAACGACTCCGGTGGGAAATACAGCATTAGCTATTCAACACTCTACTGGGGAGCACCAATCATGGCCTGAACGCTTTCCAAGGACTCGACTCTCTTGGGGAACTGCAAACTCGGCTGGGGAAGAAGGAATCATCCTGCTTACCGAGGAGAGTACAACTCTGTGGGGAATTTCAATTCCGCTAGAGACTTCAGTCTGTATTATCGAGTGCTGCACACTTTAGTATATGACTCAGCTGGGGAGATGGTGATCCTTCAGGATACATCTGATTGGGGAGAGAGTCTTCTCTGCTTGGGGAGACACATATCAATGCTTTCGCTCCCATGTTCAAACTCCACGGGGAGACGCTGCTGGGCTTGCTGGAGAGGAAGGAATCATCCTGCCTGGGGACGCATACAGCGTACTGTCTATAATATGCTACACCTGCAACAACACAAACAAACAGACAAGATACCCTTCTCAAAGGGACCTATCAAGGTTATCATCTTGTGACAATGTTTAAGTAATTCATTGTTTCAACAATCAGTGGCCTAGGCCAGTAAGTTTATGTATGCGCATTTTATCAAAAACATCGGTGTTCTTTTTCGCAAACAAAACAGATAAATGCTAAACAGACAAACATAACTGCTGAATAGTCTACATTTTATTGATAATGAACCCCTGAATGGGTAAAAGTGTTTTACAACAGATGCAAGCTCCTGGAATGAGGAAGTCGCGCAAATATAAAACATATACATCAGTATATACACAAATGTCGGCAATGAGGCGTAGACGAATACCATTAGTTGATCCCTCTATGACCCACTCGACTTCGATACTTCTCCGACGCTTGAGCTTCAGAAGAGATTGATTCAGATAAACGGTCCTCAGTTCTTCCAAACCACTAAACAATGAAAGTCCATACGCGGAACGCAGTCGTTTGCTTTTTCAAGTCCCTAACTTTTGCCTGAATCGCCCTTCCGGGTTTTCGATTCACCGGGATACCCTTTTTTGCCAAAGTCTCCCTTCCAGGTTTTTGACTTTGCGGGTGTACATTCTTTTCTTTTATATCCCTAACTTTTGCCCGAACCTTTTTCCTTTTTTATGGTTCGCCGAGATGCCCCATTTTTGCCTGGATATTCTTTTTCTTTCCAGCGGGTCATTTTTAAGCAAAGTATTTTTTAACTGTGTCTGCGTTCACCGGGGATGAAAAATCTTGCCATCCATCGTAGATAACAACAAGGCTCCTCCCGAAAAGACCTTGCTAACGACGTACGGACCTTCGTAATTGGGAGTCCACTTGCCCCGGTGATCGGAGTGTGGAGGAAGAATCTTCTTCAGGACGAGATCACCCGTCCGAAAGCTTCTAGGATGCACCTTCTTATCATAAGCTTTCTTCATTTGGCTTTGGTACAGACGACCATATGCAATCGATGCTAACCTCTTTTCGTCCATCAGGCTGAGTTGGTTTAGTCGGTTCTTAATCCATTCTGCCTCATCGAGTTTCACATCAACCAAAACTCGCAAAGAAGGAATCTCAACTTCCAACGGTGGGACAACTTCCATACTGTACACCAGTGAGAAGGGAGTTCCCCTGGTTGATGTACGTACTGTTGTGCGATAACCGTGCAGCGGAAATGGCAACATCTCGTGCCAATCCTTATAGGTTACAACCATCTTCTGCACAATCTTCTTGATGTTCTTATTGGCCGCTTCAACGGCGCCATTCATCTTCGGCCGGTAAGGAGATGAGTTGTGGTGTTCAATCTTGAAACTCTGGCACAGCTCCTTCATCATCTTGTTATTCAGATTCGAACCATTATCAGTGATGATCCGCTCGGGAATTCCGTAACGACAGATGATGTCCCTCTTTATGAATTTAGCCACCACCTGCTTTGTCACATTAGCATATGAGGCTGCCTCCACCCACTTGGTGAAGTAGTCGATAGCTACTAGAATGAATCGATGACCGTTAGATGCAGTGGGCTCGATCTTGCCTATCATGTCGATGCCCCACATGGAGAACGGCCACGGGGAGGACATGACATTTAACGGGCACGGCGGCACATGAATCTTATCAGCATAAATCTGGCATTTATGACATCTCTTCGCGAATTTAAAGCAATCCGACTCCATCGTCAGCCAGTAATATCCTGCTCTCAGGATCTTTCTTGTCATAGCATGCCCGCCGGCGTGCGTACCAAATGTGCCTTCATGGACTTCTTCCATGAGCATACTCGCTTATTTCTCATCTACACATCTGAGTAGCACGAGATCGTGGTTTCTTTTGTACAAAACTCCATCAGGATTGAGATAAAAATTTCCAGACAGCTGTCGCTTGCGCGAAAATAAGGTGCCGGCATGACAGAAGAGTCGCCACCTTTCGTTATTTATCCCTCAGAGCGGGAAAGGAAACGATCGGAGAAACCTGACGAATAAGGGTAAGACAAGGTCATCGCAACCATTGTCTGGGTTCGGGAGTCGGTTACGCAAGGGGAAGGTATTAGCACCCCTCACGTCCGTCGTACTCGACGGGATCCTCGCTTGTGTGTTTACTTGGACGGGTTGGTTATAATCTATCTACCTATCAAGGCTGGCTGAAAAAGAAAAGAAAAATGACTCGGCAAAGCGTCGCGCTTTATGCCTACGTATTCCCATCAGAGAATGAGAAATCAGAGTCAACGTAGTTCGGCTAACTACGGGGGAAGGTGGGAAGGTTGCTCGCTAGGATGTCGCATCCTATGCCTACGTACTTTCATCTGGTATGAAAGATCAGAGCAAACGTAGTTCGGGAAACTACAGGAAACAGCTCAACTAGGAGGGAGACTATCAAGTCCTACTGTTATCATGCCATGGATTCATCCTATGGTTGAGGTTTGAACAGGGAACTCCTAGATGTTGTCATGCATAGGTTTCAACCTAAAAGTCTATCATCAAATCCTCATCAGAAGAAATGAGAGTCCTAAGGGATCATGTCAATGATACATAGAATACAGACAAAAACATCAGTTTAAACAGTAAAATGCATGCAATGCAAGTGAGGGAGGAAATGTGTGTAGGGCTTCAGCCTCCACAAGCTCATCTCAACCTCAAGCCAGTCATGCAATAACAGTAATCATATTGAAGATCAACAACATGCTATCAAGCAAAACAGTAAACTGCAATCATACAGATAAAGGAAATGAAGTACCATCAGGTAAACAAAACACACATGAGAAAGAATCATCTATTCTCTAACCATACTCCTAATCACAGGATCTAAACAAACCTAAGCAAAACTCTCAAGCAGAACCCTAAGCAGGAGAAATCATTCCCAGTCTTCAAGCTTCAGGATAAGCTTACCAAAGAAAGGGAGCTAAGCAATCATACTCATAGTGTCTTCCTCAGGAGAACACTAGGAGGTGTATACTCAGGAGTCATACCCTATGTGGCTCAACCACTGTGATCAGTTTACATCCCTCCTCAGGAGAGATTAAACTCACAAGCAGGCTCCAACATCACTGGATATCTAGGAAATCCTATCTGAACTAGTGGAACTAAGTGAATAGACTCATAGGACCTTCCTCAGGAAAGTACTAGGAGGCTTCCACTTAGGAGTTGTATCCCATGTGGCTCAACAACATGTGATCAGTTTACATTCCTCCTCAGGAGAAATTAAACTCACAAGTTGGCTCCAACATCATTGGATACTTGAGAAATCCTAGATCAACTAGTGGAACTAAGTGAATAGACCCATAGGACCTTCCTCAGGAAAGTACTAGGAGGCTTTCACTTAGGAGTTGTATCCCATGTGGCTCAACAACCAGTGATCAGTTTACATTCCTCCTCAGGAGAAATTAAACTCACAAGTTGGCTCCAACATCATTGGATACTTAAGAAAGAGGTGAGAAGGAAGGATGAAAGTCATTCATAGTGCCTTCCTCAGGAAAGTACCATGAACTTCCTTCAAACTTCAGGCTCTCAAACCTCACCAACAGGGCATCAGCCAAGCTCTGGGTCTCTGCATCTTGATCTACAAGCTTCTCCTTATGATGCTCTCCATCAATATCCTCAAGGCAACACAAGCCCTTCATCAAATTCCTCAGAAAGAACCCCACAGATGAACAGATAACCCACTGAACAGGCCAAATCATCAGGCAATCTTCAGATAATACCTAAAAATACTAAACTAATGGGGAAAAAGTTAACAAATATTCCTAAGGGTCCTCAACACCTACCCCTAACATCTACAAAGGTTTCTACCTAAAAATCAAGATAAAACTCAATCAAAGAAAGGAATCATCACCTATGCACAATTCTAAACCCTAATTAGACTAACCAAAGTCAACCCTAATTAAACTAATCAAGATTAATTCTAAAAAATCTAGAAAAAAACCTATGGGGAAGTATGACTAATCATCTAATTGCACCAAAAAGAATGGGTAAAAAAAAGATTAATGGAAAGTACTAAAACAATTCCTACAAAATCAAATATCAAAATGAAACACTTAAAAAGCTATTTAATTGGAAAATCTACCAAAAATATCAAACATAAAAATAAAATCTCAATTTTATTTTTATAATTTTCTACTCACTTTAACCTAATCATGAAAAAAAGAAGAAGTTAAAAATCATTTTTTATCTATTTTTAATGAATTTTACAAAACAGAAAAATAAAAGAAGAAAATTAAAACAATTTAATTGAATTAAAGGGAGGGGGGGGTCTGAAAAGCAACGCGCGCTAGTTATAACCAATTGGGCCAAATAAAGGTGGGGGTGCGAATAGAAACTGAGGCCCAGAACGCCTCTTAAAATGAAACGCTGCGTTTTCATTAAATTCAAATCTTCCCTCTCTTTCTCAGATATAACCACAGCCGTTGGATTGGGTGAATTAGTCAATACCAGGACTTGATCCAACGGACATCCCTTCGTCTTCTCCAACCAAACTAGGGTTTGCAGAACCCCTTGCCTCCATGCACGCACGTTCGAGCTCTTCTAGCTCTCTCCACACGCCATGATTTCACACGCTCCCAACACAAAACTTGCTCTGCTAAATGCCTAGAAGAAGATGGTACGACTAGATTTTTCTAACTCCTCCTAGGTTTTTCTAACCGAAAGCTTGAACACCTTGGCACCACCATGGTTAACTGCTATCAAACTTTAGCAAACTCAAAGCTAAAGGCTTACAGATACTCGACAAGCTATCCTGATCATTATACACTAATTCTTGATACCTAAAACTTCTTAAACAGTCAGTTATGGAAGATTCAAGATTCCTACACCTGTTACAAAACTTAATGGATTGTGCTATAACCTTCAGGGATCAATCTACTAACCTCCTACACTAATCCTATGGTCAAGAATCCAATTAAAACTTCATAAATATTGAGATTCGAAGAAGAGAAAAACCTGCTCAAGAAATGATGGTGAAGGTTGCTTGCAGTACTTTCAAGGCTTGCAATGGCTTGTATGTGATCCTTAGAAGATGCACTCTCTTCTGTTTGCAAAAGCTTCGAAGGAAACAGCTTGTAATGGCAGAAATCACAACTTTCT
Source organism: Lathyrus sativus (assembly GCA_963859935.3). Classification (NCBI taxonomy): domain Eukaryota; kingdom Viridiplantae; phylum Streptophyta; class Magnoliopsida; order Fabales; family Fabaceae; genus Lathyrus; species Lathyrus sativus. The sequence continues at coordinate 414,535,309 of OZ012739.1, forward strand.
TGAACTTGAAGGAACTTTCTTCAATGGTGTCTCTCTCTCTCTCTCTCTCTCTCTATCAACCAACCTTGCATTTAGTGTATTACCCTCTTTAAATAACAATTGGAAGAATGATCTAGAACTCCTTAGAATCATCTAGAAACTTCATGAAAGTATCATGTGATGATAAGTTCAAAACCTCTTATCTCATGCTCTTACTCCTTATTTTCGTGCCAAATACTCCTTACATGAGATATTCAAGTGTCATGAACCAAAATAAGGCTTTACATTGGCTTGTGTAAAGATTTTCAAAGTTAACTTCATTTGCAAGTAACAAATTAACAAAGAAACCTCATTTTTTGGACCTCAAATGGAAAATCCACTTAAACCAATCTTCTCAAAATGTTTTTTCCAATCAAAATGATATATTGGATGACCTATTTTGGATTTGTAGATCTCCCAAATCACTTTTCAATTTCAACTTTTCAAAGTTATAAGTCATTTTTAGTTCATTTTTGACCAATCATGGAATCTTGTGCTATGAGCTTTTTCAACAATTTGTGACCTTCTTTCTAGACTTAAAATCACATTTTGAGCAACTTTCATGTTTTAAGTTTTTCCATTTGAGGCTTGGAAATAGGAGTTTTAGGCATTGGCTAAAATGACCTATAACTGACAAATGACCAAAATACCCCTGCCTTGCTCAAACCATAACTTGAGTTCCACAAATCCAATCAAGGACTTCTACCACTCAAATTAAAGCTAAGAACATCCTCTTCAACATTCATGTTGACCAAGAAACCATAGGAATCAACCTACTAGGGCAAAAGTTGTCTGGAAGTTGGGTGACTTTCAAGGACCCAGATTCACATACCTCTGCTGACCTGTAATTTGTCAAAACCATAACTTGAGCTCTGTAACTCCTATCAAGGACTTCCACCACTCAAATTAAAGCTTAGAACAAGCTCTACAACATTCATGTTGTGGGGAAAATGAGATATCAAACACATCTAGTGCTAAAACTGCCTGGAAGATAGGGATCAAATTAGGGTTTTTTCACTGACAATCCTCAGAAACCCTAACTCAAAACTTCTCAAAACTCCTCAATCATGATGAGTTGGTCTAGGAATCCTCTTTATAACATCTCTATGCATCATTCCATGATCTCATGGCCCTTGGATTAAGTCTCAACCTTCTCCAAATCTTCAGCTGGTCTAGGGTTGACCCAGTCAAAACCCTAATTCTACCATTCATGGTTGAATCTTCTGAATTCTTACATAATGACTCCTCTGGGCTTTATGAAGGCTATCAAGGCATCTCATAAGCTTTCTCAAAACATCAAGTTCATCCTCAAAGTCTCAGAATCATCTGAGGGGCACTCACAACTCTCAAACTGTGAAGCACACAACCCTGGTTTCAACCAATTTTCTGAGGATCTCTTGAACTTTCTGATGAAGGTATCCATTTTCAAATACTCAATGAATAAATAATTGTTGGCCAAATTTTGGGGTGCAACAGCTGCCCCTATTCAAACGGCTTGAACCTGACTGGGTGAGAAGCGAACGGCTCTCACCCAATCAAGGTGCGAGACGATTGAATACCGGTAAATCCGAAAATTTGCCAACTGCACGAGCACACGGTACTCTGCGGGGGACAAATCTTCGAATATTGCAATGCCAGCTGCACGGCAACTAGCTGGAGAGATACTGATCTGACATCACCGTCAGTCATACACATCAAATTCTTCTGACATTGTCATCAAACAACCAAAACACCCAACATCGTCGCTGGAAGACTAAACCACCTGACATCACCGTCAGAAGCAGACAAAATTCTGAGGAACACCCAACATCGTCGCTGGGAGACTAAACCACCTGACATCACCGTCAGAAACAGACAAAATTCTGGGGAACACCCAACATCGTCGCTGGGAGACTAAACCACCTGACATCACCGCCGGAGAACTAACTCTGACATCGCAGTCGATCAACCAAAATACCCAACCTCACCGCTGGAGAACTAAATCTGACATCACCGTCGGACGATCGAAGTACCCTGCATCACCGCTGGAGAACTAAATCTGACATCACCGTCGGACGATCGAAGTACCCTGCATCACCGCTGGAGAACTAAATCTGACATCACCGTCGGACGATCGAAGTACCCTGCATCACCGCTGGAGAACTAAATCTGACATCACCGTCGGACAATCGAAGTACCCTGCATCACCGCTGGAGAACTAAATCTGACATCACCGTCGGACGATCGAAGTACCCTGCATCACCGCTGGAGAACTAAATCTGACATCACCGTCGGACAATTGAAGTACCCCGCATCACCGCTGGAGAACTATCTTCGACTTCAATCAGAAGACGTATCATTCACTTGATCGCGCTCAATCATCACCTCAGGACAACTGACTTGGTCTTCAGACTCACACGAATCACTTTGTTGTATCTACAACCTTTGGAACCTTATCTTCAGCCACCCGTTGCTTCATCCACACGGAAATCTGGCTTCACAGGAACCTTCTGGTATCGCCCTCTGGCGCTTACGAAATCCATCTTCAGATTAGACATCGTTGTTGGAGCAGACATACCACGCTGCTCTGGTCTCCAAGAATCTCTTGACCAAACAGATCCATCGGGCGTCTTCAAGAATCGTCCCGGACTAATAACCTTTCTGGAGCAAACATTCTGTTGGGAATTCCAGGAATCTTCCTAGGCAACTCCTGCTGGAGGAGCTATTGGGGAACTCAAGTATCATACTAGGCGAACAACTCGGGAAGCTGCACTGAGGTCTTAAGAATCGTCTTAAGCAAAATGGCCCTGCTGAGGGACTTGAGAATCATCTCGAACCGAAGTCTTTGCTGGGGATCTCAAAAATCATCTTGAGCGAGCGACTGCGGGGATCACCGGGGTCTTTTAGAATCATCTTAAGAGAGCGACCTTGTTGGAGAGAATATCAGGAATCGTCCTGGGCAACCGGTCTTTCGGTAGTACACCTGTACAATAAGGATGATAATGACCTAGGTCATGCTTATGATGCGTATGCTTCTGCACTACGCCCCATACAGTGGGAATGACATGTATTTATGCTAAATGCCATGCAATCATGCACAATGCTATGCAGTGTTGAATGCTATGCAGTCATGCACAATGATACGATCCCGTCAGCAAAATAAATGCCGAGGGGGGAATCCTCCTGTCAAGGAGAAAGAACCACTCAGGTAGAGGAATCATCCTGCTGAGGAGAATGTGAACACGCCAATATCAATTAGGCTCTGTCTGGGGAATCAATCTTCCGCGAACTGCTGCAGGGGAACAACTTCAGCTGACTGCTGCAGGGGATGAAGCTCTACGAGAACTTGGATCTGCTGATATCAATCGCTAGAATGAACTGCGTGGCCGTCTCGGCTACTCTTCTGGGGATAACCATTCCGTGGGGAACCAACTTCAGCTGTTCAACACTCCACTGGGGAAAAACCAATCATGATCTGATCCACTTCCAAGGATTCGGATCCCTTGGACATCTGCAAACTCGGCTGAGGAAGGAGAAATCATTCTGCTTCGCTGGAAAGAGTGCGACTCTGGGGAAATGCAGCATCAGCCGCCCCATGCTCTGCTGGGGAGAATTGATCATGATCTGATCAACTTCCAAGGATTCTGCTTTTCTGCGGACTCAGCCGGGGAGAGAAATCATTCTACTTCACTGAAGAGTACGACTCTGATGGGGAATTTCAATTCTGCTGGGGAAGAAAGAATCATTTGACTTCGGGGGAGAGTATAACTCTGCCGGGGAATACAACATCAGCTGTTCCAACACTCTACTGGGGAAGAGGGAGTCATCGGCCTCCAGGAGAGAGCCTGGCTCTGGCGGGGAATCTCAATTCCGCTGGAGACTTCAGTCTGGCACCATCAGTTGCTGCATCCTTCGGCATACGAACAACCTCCTGCGAAACCTGCACTTGTGACCCGGTGCTGGGGAAGAGTCCTGCTTCGGCGACTTTACTGGGGAAAACACGAGCTTCGGCACCCGAACACTTTTCTGAAATCTGCACTTGTGACCCGGTGCTGGGGAAAGACGACATCATTCTTCGGTGCTTGATTCAGCCGATGAGGTGACGCTCCCTCAGGATGCGTCTGCTTGGGGAAGAGAATCATCTCTGCGCGGGGAAGACGTATCAATGCCCACTATCGGATTCTGATTCCACGGAGGAGAGATCACTGAACTCTGCTGAAGAAGGAGGACTTATCCTGCTTCGGGGATACGCACGACACATCTTCTGACGGGTGCTATACCTGCAACGACACAAACAAACAGACAAGATACCCTCCTCAAAGGGGCCTATCAGGGTTATTATCTCGCGACAACGTTCAATTAATTAATTGTTTCAACAATCAATGGGCTTAGGCCCGCAGGTTTATGTATGCGCATTTTATCAAAAACACATCGGCGTTATCATTCGCAAACAAAACAGATAAATGCAAAACAGACAAGTAGAATTGCTGAATAATGTGCATTTTATTGATGGTGAACCCCTGAATGGGCAAAAATGTTTTACAACAGAGGCAAACTCCTGAAATGAGGAAGCCGCGCAAAAAAGAAAACATAAATATACATCAGTATATACAAATGTCGGCAATCGAGGCGTAGACGAACACCATGAGTTGATCCCTCTAAGACCCACTCGACTTCGATACTTCTCCGATGCTTCAGCTTTGGAAGAGATTGATTCAGATAAACGGCCCTCAGGTATTCCGAACCACTAAACAATGAAAGTCCATACGCGGAACGCAGTCATTTGCTTATTTAAATCCCTAACTTTTGCGTGAACCGCCCTTCACGGGTTTTCAGTTCACCGGGATACCCTTTTTTGCCGAAGCCGCCCAGTGTAGGTTTTCGACTTCGCGGGTGTACATCTTTTCAATATATCCCTAATTTTTGCCCGAACCTTTTATTCTGTTTTTGGTTCGCCGGGATGCCCCTTTTTTGCCTGGACTCTCTTTTTTTTTTGTCCAGCGGGTCGCTTTCAAGCAAAGTATTTTTTAACTGCGTCCGCGTTCACCGGGGATGCAAAATCTTCACCATCCATCGTGGATAACAGCAAAGCTCCTCCCGAGAAGACCTTGCTGACGACATACGGCCCTTCGTAATTCGGAGTCCACTTGCCCCGGTGATCGGAGTGTGGCGGAAGAATCTTCTTCAGGACGAGATCACCCGTCTGAAAGCTTCGAGGACGCACCCTCTTATCATAAGCTTTCTTCATTCGGCTTTGGTACAGGCGACCAAATGCAATCGATGCTAACCTCTTCTCGTCCATCAGGCTGAGCTGGTTCAGGCGATTCGTCACCCATTCTGCCTCATCAAGTTTCACATCAACCAAAACCCGCAAAGAGGGAATCTCCACTTCTAGCGGTAGGACAGCTTCCATACCGTACACCAAGGAGAAAGGAGTTGCCCCGGTCGACGTACGCACCGTCGTACGATAACCGTGTAAGGCAAACGGCAGCATCTCGTGCCAATCTTTATACGTCACAACCATCTTCTGAACAATCTTCTTGATGTTCTTGTTGGCCGCTTCAACAGCGCCATTCATCTTCGGCCGATAAGGAGATGAGTTGTGGTGTTCAATCTTGAAGCTCTGGCACAGCTCCTTCATCATCTTGTTATTCAAATTCGAACCATTATCAGTAATGATCCGCTCGGGAATTCCATAGCGACAGATGATGTCCCTCTTTATGAATTTAGCAACCACCTGCTTGGTCACATTAGCGTACGAGGCTGCCTCCACCCACTTGGTGAAGTAGTCGATAGCTACCAGGATAAAACGATGACCATTGGATGCGGTGGGCTCGATCTTGCCTATCATGTCAATGCCCCACATGGAGAACGGCCAAGGGGAGGACATGACATTCAATGGGCATGGCGGCACATGAACTCTATCAGCATAAATCTGGCATTTATGACATTTCCTCGCGAATCTGAAGCAATCCGACTCCATAGTCAACCAGTAATATCCTGCTCTCAGGATCTTCCTCGTCATGGCATGCCCGCCGGCGTGCGTACCAAATGTGCCCTCATGGACTTCCTCCATGAGCATACTGGCCTCTTTCTCATCTACACATCTGAGTAGCACGAGATCGTGGTTTCTCTTATACAGCACTCCATCAGGATTGAGGTAAAAGTTTCCAGATAGCCTCCTCAGAGTCTTCTTATCCTGGGTTGACGCACCCGCCGGATACTCCTTAGTCATAAGGAAGGTCTGGATATCGTGGAACCATGGCTTGCCGTCAGTGGCATCCTCGATTGCGAACACATATGCTGGTCTGTCAAGACGCGAAAGGACAATACTTGGAGCCTCATTCCAAAGATTGACCTTATACATAGAAGCCAACGTGGCTAAAGCATCAGCCATTTGATTTTCAGCCCGGGGTACATGATGAAGTTCTACTCGGTCGAAGAACGGAAGCAGCCTTCTGGCGTAATTCATGTACGGCACTAGATTCGGTTGACGAGTTTCCCACTCCCCTTTGATCTGATTGATCACAAGCGCTGAGTCACCATATATGTCTAGATTCTTGATTCTCAAATCAATTGCCTCTTCTAGACCCATAATACACGCTTCATACTCGGCTTCGTTGTTGGTAACTGGAAACGTCAGTCTCGCAGTAAACGGGATGTGGGATCCGTGAGGAGTTGTGATGATAGCCCCGATACCACTGCCATAGGAATTGACTGCTCCGTCGAATATCAACTTCCACTGAGACTTCCTATCCGGCCCCTCGTCGGGCAATGGTTCTTCGCAATCCTTTGCTTTGAGAAACATAATGTCCTCATCAGGGAACTCGAACTTCATCGGCTGATAGTCTTCGATTGGCTGTTCGGCAAGGTAGTCAGACAATACGCTCCCCTTGATGGCTTTCTGAGAGACGTACTGAATATCATATTCTGTTAACACCATCTGCCATCTGGCAATCCTGCCCGAAAGAGCCTGCTTCTCGAAGACATACTTGATCGGATCCATCTTCGAAATCAGCATAGTGGTGTGATTGAGCATATACTGTCGTAGACGTTTGGCAGCCCAAGCTAGTGCACAACACGTCTTCTCCAGCATCGAGTATCGAGATTCACACTCAGTGAACTTTTTACTCAAATAATAAATGGCATGCTCCTTTCTGCCCGTCTCGTCGTGCTGACCGAGAACACACCCCATGCTATTCTCCAGAACTGTCAAGTACATGATTAATGGCCGTCCAGCCACTGGGGGTATCAAGATCGGAGGTTCTTGAAGATACTGCTTTATCTTATCGAATGCCTTCTGGCAATCCTCATTCCAAGTAATCGCCTGATTTTTCTTTAACAACTTGAACATCGGTTCACAAGTGGCCGTGAGCTGGGAGATAAACCTCGCAATGTAGTTTATTCGGCCCAAGAAACCACGAACTTCTTTTTCTGTTTTCGGCGCTGGCATCTCTTGGATAGCTTTTATCTTTGCAGGATCAACTTCAATACCTCGTTCACTAACGATAAACCCCAATAACCTTCCGGACCGCACCCCGAAAGTGCACTTGTTAGGATTCAGCCTCAGCTTGAACTTCCTAAGCCTTTCAAACAGCTTCAGCAAATTGACCAGATGCTCCTCCTCCGTTTGGGACTTCGCAATCATGTCATCAACATAGACCTCGATCTCATGATGAATCATATCATGAAACAAAGTTACCATTGCTCGCTGGTAAGTGGCCCCTGCGTTCTTCAGACCGAAGGGCATTACCTTGTAGCAAAACGTGCCCCAGGGGGTAATAAACGTTGTTTTCTCCATGTCCTCCGGCGCCATCTTAATCTGATTGTAACCGGAGAAGCCATCCATGAACGAAAACACGGAAAACTGGGCTGTATTGTCGACCAACACATCGATATGAGGCAACGGGAAATCATCCTTAGGGCTCGCCCTATTCAAGTCCCGATAATCGACGCACATACGTACCTTGCCGTCCTTCTTCGGCACAGGCACTATGTTGGCGACCCATGGAGGGTAGGTGGTGACGGCTAAAAATCCTGCGTCCAACTGCTTCTGGACTTCTTCTTTGATTTTTACAGCCATGTCTGGTCTCGTCCTCCTGAGCTTCTGCTTGACTGGAGGGCAATCTTCACGCAACGGCAAGCGATGAACCACGATATCTGTGTCAAGTCCAGGCATATCCTCATACGACCAAGCAAAGACGTCACTATACTCTCGAAGCATCTCGACCAGTCTATGCTTGACATCATTCTGCAGCGCAGCCCCAACTCTGACATTCCTGATAAGCTCCTCAGAACCCAGATTTATGATCTCAATCTCCTCTTCATGAGGCAGAATAACCTTCTCCTCTTGTTTCAACAAGCGGGCCAATTCTTCCGGAAGGTCTTCGTCTTCATCAATCTCATCCTCGGCTTGATAGATCGGGCAATCAAAGTCGTAGTGAGCCGTAGAGGGTCCAGAGTCGATGTCGTCTGTTACGTGGATCCTGCAATAACAAGGGTTAAGTTTAAAGCAGGAATATGCAGGTTAGCACGAACCTCGTTGCCATTTTGCTGTTTTTCAAAACAAACCTAAAATATGAATAACAGAGAACACAACATTTGATTACGAAGAAAACGCCTTTTTATTTACTGATAAAATGTATACACATAATCCAACAAGGCCCTGACAGTAAAACCACTATGCCCCGGGCAGGACATAGGGTTGTACAAAAGATTGTAAAAAGCAAATCATTACTCTTCACTTGTCAGCTCGATAATCTCCTTGATGGTCCAGTTGTGAAGGCGCTCGCCTGGTTTGCTCGGTTGAATCCAGGCACCGAGATCACAGTCACTGTCCCCGCTGTCCTCCGACGCTGCGTTGACACTTTCGAATATTACCCCTCCTTTGGTGAATAGGATCGGCCCCTTTCCACGAGATGAGCTACCAGAAGAAGTTGAAGCTTCAGCTTCAGGAGAATATCCCAATCCAAACTTATCCTGTTTGAATGGTATATCCAAGACGTGCCCCCAACCTGGGGTAGAACCAGCTTCGACAACTGCTCTAGCTTCCTTAAACGAAGAGAGGTTCACCTCCTGCTTCTCTGCAACAATGGGAGCTACCTCCTTTACCTTGACGGTCTCAAACGCCTGGCAAAGAGTCTCATGGATCTCGCCATCCATTTCGACATACTTGAAGGACGACAGGTGGCTTACCATGATGTCCTCCTCTCCGCAAACTGTTACTATGCTGCCCCCAACAGCATATTTAAGCTTCTGATGCAACGTAGACGTTACGGCACCAGCAGAATGAATCCACGGCCGACCTAAGAGGCAACTGTAGGCGGGCATGATATCCATAATATAGAACACTGCATTAAACGTCTCTGGACCGACTTGAATCGGCAGGGTCAATTCTCCAAAGACGTGGCGTTTGGTTCCGTCAAAAGCCTTTACGACCAGATCACTGGGCGTGCACAGCAGTCCCCGGGTATCCAACTTCATTAGTGCTTTCTTCGGAAGCACATTCAGCGAGGAGCCCGTATCTACTAGGACATGTGACATAATCGTGCCCCTGCACTCTATCGAGATGTGCAAGGCATGGTTGTGATCTCTTCCCTTGGGCGTCAGCTCCAAATCTGTAAAACCCAGCCCATTACCAGCGTTGACATGAGCTACTACTTCCTCAAGTTGATTAACCGATATCTCCTGCGGCACGTATGCAGCATTCAATACTTTCAGCAATGCGTTGCGGTGTGCTTCAGAACACAGCAACAGGTTAAGAATTGAGATCTTTGACGGAGTCTGGTGAAGATGATCTACAATCTTGTAGTCACTTTTCCTGATCAGTCGCATGAACTCTTCTGCGTCTTTAACCAACAAGTCTTTTTCTGCCCCCGCAGGAACCTCTTCAACGGCTTTACCTTTGCCTTTGTCAGCAGCATCAGCCCGGACTACCTTCTCTGCCGCACCCTCCGCCGGCGCGAACACTCTGCCACTTCTGGTGATACCACTGGCCTCAGCAAGATTCTGCGCAGTCGATCTGGGCGGCTCAATCTCTACCTTCTGGCCATTACAATACACTTCAGCACCATAATGCCATGGAACGGCATTGGTACTCTCAAATGGGATTGGTCCAGCCCTGGTGATGGTGATAGTAGGTGGACGAGGTGCAGAAATGGTGATAGGGTGGCGAGGAATGGTGATGGTAGCAACTTCGTCAGCCTGCTCCAGCACGACTTCTCCCGACGCATTCTCAACGCTTCGACTAAACTGCAAAATACCCTCGGTCATCAGACTCTGGATACCTTCACTCAACTGCTCACACCCGTCAGGAAGTGCAGCACATTCCATACAAAACTCCCCACACCCGGGAAAGAAGCCTTTCTTCAGCAGTTTAGCTTTAACAAAACTCAGTGGCGTTTTCAAATCTCTGACATCAGTCAGCAAGTCTGAATTCTCTTTGGTGATGACAGCATTTACTCCGCCCCCCCTATGATGAGGCATCGGATTCTTGGTGACGTTGGGCACGTTGTCAGAAAAATTTATTATCTTGGCGTCAATCATGTCCTGGACCTTATGCTTAAAAGCTTTGCAGTTCTCAACTGTATGGCCAGGTGCCCCAGAATGAAATTCACATGTAGCATTAGCATCGTACCCGGGTGGTGGTGCCCCTGTTAAGGGAGCCATTGTCCTCTTGTGAACCAATTGGAGCTGAAGCAGCGTCTGCAGAAGCTGGGCATACGACATAGGAGGAGTTTCCAAATGACGGTTTGCCAGGGGACCCCGATGCTGATATTTCTTATATCCCGGATTATTCTGTTGCTGAGGCTGCTGCTGCGGCTGAGGGGGAGCAGCTGGGATGTTTATGCTAGCGATCTGAGACTGAGGGCCCTTGCCCTTTCTCCTAGCATTAGAGACAGCACTGGCATCGCCCTCCCGACGCTTGCCAGTATAAGGTTTCTTGCTGGCTCCTCCAGATGAGGATGATTCGCCTTGAATCTTGCCGATCTTTATACCATTTTCAACATGCTCGCCCAAAGTAATGAGGGCCGAGAAAGTTCCGGACATGCCACTAACCAACTTCTCATAATAGACTCCGGGAAGAGTGGCCACGAACATCTGTACCAACTCACGCTCAACCATCGGCGGTTGAACCCGAGCAGCCAACTCACGCCACCGCTGGGCGTACTCCTTGAAGCTTTCATTGCTCCGCTGCGAGAGATTCTGGAGCTGAACTCGGTTGGGAGCCAAGTCGCTATTATACTGATAGTGGAGAACAAACGCTTCAGCGAGATCTTTCCACGTTCGCACAGCAGCGGGTTCCAAACCCATATACCATTCAAGCGATGGGCCAGAAAGACTATCCTGAAAGAAGTGCATCAGCAACTTCTCATCATCAGAGTAAGCGGACATCTTTCTGTAATACGATCGGAGATGAACACGGGGACAAGTAGTGCCTCTATACTTCTCAAAGATAGGCACCTTAAACTTGTGAGGTACTTTAAAGTCAGCAATCAGCCCAAGTTTGGACATGTCAACGCCCAACGTATTCTGATTTTCTATATCTCTCATTTTATCTTCTAGTGCCTTGAACCTGAGTCTAGCTTCAGCAGTTAACTCAGCCTCTACACCTCTCTGAGAGAAAATGTCGTCCTGATGGTCCTCCAGCCACGGTTGAGGCACCACCATATTTCCTGTACCAACATTAACATTGGCTCCCAAACCACCATTGACGGCGCCCGCCGCGTTAAGTCCGAGATTATTCATAAGATTGCCGTTAGCACTACCGTTGCCCCCGGCAGCAGGAACAACGTTCTGAGGAGTATCCACTTGAGGAGGAGGAGTGGGTACGGCCCCGCCGTGAAGAATTCCATTGCTGTCAACCCTGGAGATGAGAGGTTGAACCAAAGTACGAAGTTGCTCTTGCCCGTTCGCAACTACTTGCATCAACTCCATAAAACGATCCATCCTTTCACGAAGCTCCTGAACATCTGATTGTACTTGGTCCATGATTCTCGTTTGATTGGCGCGAGTTGAGTAACGGTGGATGAATCTTTGATCAATCCTGAAAGCAGCTCGGAACCTGAGTACCTGTCAAACCTGTCAAGATCAAAGGTTAGGAAAAGCAACAGAATGTATGTCATGCAAGAATGCTTCATGCAAATGCATGCGTGAGTCTGTGTGCTTGAGAGATTTCCCCCGATCCTGGCATCTGCTGACAATAATAAGGAGAGGAATTTAGGCCCAATCATGGAGACAGCAACCTCACAGACACACGCTAAGGGAATGATTATGCAAGCTAATGCAAAATGCAGGCATGCAACAATATATCCAAGGCTGCTGCGGAGATTCGATGTCAACAGTCACTGCTGAGAAGGAAACCCCGGTGTAAACCCACTGATCTGATCTGTTGTGAATAACCATCTGGTAGGATCGAGATCAAGATTCTGCTCTGACAGGGACGAAGGCCTGATAATGAAAACCCTGGATGCAAGATCAAGGAATATCTGTGGGAGAAGTCTTCGGACCCCAAACCACAAATTTGCCCTATCAAGAACAAAATACACAGCTGCTGATGAGATCTTCAAACCTCACTCAAAACCTGCCCTATCAAGAACAAAAATAACAACTGCTGACGAGATCCTCAGACCTCACTCAAAACCTGCCCTATCAAGAACAAAATAACAACTGCCAATGAGATCTTCAGACCCTACTCAAGAATCTGCTCCATCCAGAACAAACTTCTGATAACAATACTCTGATCGGAACCTGCTCTATCAAGAACAAACAAACACCCGACGATAAGATCCTCTGATCAAACCCTTGCTCTATCAAGAACATATCTGCAACTGAGGACCCAACATAACTGATTCGCTGTCAAGAAAACCAGGTGGTCTGGAGGTCAAAGTTTCCTGCAATATCCCAACCCCACTCACAGGTATGATGGACCTAATCCACGGACAAAGGTACGGCATCCTATGCGGTCGTCAGCGTCACAGACATTCATGAGTGACAATACGATTCCCAGAAGGAGTGGCATCGTCAAGTCATGAAGAGGCCTCTCTTAGCTGACTTCCAAATGATCGGTCCCCAGAGTCGACAATCCTCACGTCTGGACTCCCCTCAGATCCTCAGGACCGGAAAGGAGCACCTCTGCAAGAATCTCGTCTGAGCGCAGATTTTCGTAGGGAACTGTGCCTGCTCAACAGACAGGTTCGTCTACTACTTCTCCACAACTATATCTAGGTGTGTACTCAAAGCCCAGGTCCGGCTTTTCACTCACAGTAACATCCCTCTCCCACAGCAGCACAGATAATCACATCAAACTGGAAATAAAATGCGGGAAATAAAATGCAGGAAGTAAAGCGCGAGAAGCAAAGATGCGATAAACAAACGCAACCCAACAAGCAAACACACAAACGATAGGATTGACTCGCGTAGGGGATGGGAAACGGTCCCAGCATAAGGGATGGGAAAAGTCCCTAGATGCTTGCGTCCCCAGCAGAGTCGCCAGCTGTCGCTTGCGCGAAAATAAGGTGCCGGCATGACAGAAGAGTCGCCACCTTTCGTTATTTATCCCTCAGAGCGGGAAAGGAAACGATCGGAGAAACCTGACGAATAAGGGTAAGACAAGGTCATCGCAACCATTGTCTGGGTTCGGGAGTCGGTTACGCAAGGGGAAGGTATTAGCACCCCTCACGTCCGTCGTACTCGACGGGATCCTCGCTTGTGTGTTTACTTGGACGGGTTGGTTATAATCTATCTACCTATCAAGGCTGGCTGAAAAAGAAAAGAAAAATGACTCGGCAAAGCGTCGCGCTTTATGCCTACGTATTCCCATCAGAGAATGAGAAATCAGAGTCAACGTAGTTCGGCTAACTACGGGGGAAGGTGGGAAGGTTGCTCGCTAGGATGTCGCATCCTATGCCTACGTACTTTCATCTGGTATGAAAGATCAGAGCAAACGTAGTTCGGGAAACTACAGGAAACAGCTCAACTAGGAGGGAGACTATCAAGTCCTACTGTTATCATGCCATGGATTCATCCTATGGTTGAGGTTTGAACAGGGAACTCCTAGATGTTGTCATGCATAGGTTTCAACCTAAAAGTCTATCATCAAATCCTCATCAGAAGAAATGAGAGTCCTAAGGGATCATGTCAATGATACATAGAATACAGACAAAAACATCAGTTTAAACAGTAAAATGCATGCAATGCAAGTGAGGGAGGAAATGTGTGTAGGGCTTCAGCCTCCACAAGCTCATCTCAACCTCAAGCCAGTCATGCAATAACAGTAATCATACTGAAGATCAACAACATGCTATCAAGCAAAACAGTAAACTGCAATCATACAGATAAAGGAAATGAAGTACCATCAGGTAAACAAAACACACATGAGAAAGAATCATCTATTCTCTAACCATACTCCTAATCACAGGATCTAAACAAACCTAAGCAAAACTCTCAAGCAGAACCCTAAGCAGGAGAAATCATTCCCAGTCTTCAAGCTTCAGGATAAGCTTACCAAAGAAAGGGAGCTAAGCAATCATACTCATAGTGTCTTCCTCAGGAGAACACTAGGAGGTGTATACTCAGGAGTCATACCCTATGTGGCTCAACCACTGTGATCAGTTTACATCCCTCCTCAGGAGAGATTAAACTCACAAGCAGGCTCCAACATCACTGGATATCTAGGAAATCCTATCTGAACTAGTGGAACTAAGTGAATAGACTCATAGGACCTTCCTCAGGAAAGTACTAGGAGGCTTCCACTTAGGAGTTGTATCCCATGTGGCTCAACAACATGTGATCAGTTTACATTCCTCCTCAGGAGAAATTAAACTCACAAGTTGGCTCCAACATCATTGGATACTTGAGAAATCCTAGATCAACTAGTGGAACTAAGTGAATAGACCCATAGGACCTTCCTCAGGAAAGTACTAGGAGGCTTTCACTTAGGAGTTGTATCCCATGTGGCTCAACAACCAGTGATCAGTTTACATTCCTCCTCAGGAGAAATTAAACTCACAAGTTGGCTCCAACATCATTGGATACTTAAGAAAGAGGTGAGAAGGAAGGATGAAAGTCATTCATAGTGCCTTCCTCAGGAAAGTACCATGAACTTCCTTCAAACTTCAGGCTCTCAAACCTCACCAACAGGGCATCAGCCAAGCTCTGGGTCTCTGCATCTTGATCTACAAGCTTCTCCTTATGATGCTCTCCATCAATATCCTCAAGGCAACACAAGCCCTTCATCAAATTCCTCAGAAAGAACCCCACAGATGAACAGATAACCCACTGAACAGGCCAAATCATCAGGCAATCTTCAGATAATACCTAAAAATACTAAACTAATGGGGAAAAAGTTAACAAATATTCCTAAGGGTCCTCAACACCTACCCCTAACATCTACAAAGGTTTCTACCTAAAAATCAAGATAAAACTCAATCAAAGAAAGGAATCATCACCTATGCACAATTCTAAACCCTAATTAGACTAACCAAAGTCAACCCTAATTAAACTAATCAAGATTAATTCTAAAAAATCTAGAAAAAAACCTATGGGGAAGTATGACTAATCATCTAATTGCACCAAAAAGAATGGGTAAAAAAAAGATTAATGGAAAGTACTAAAACAATTCCTACAAAATCAAATATCAAAATGAAACACTTAAAAAGCTATTTAATTGGAAAATCTACCAAAAATATCAAACATAAAAATAAAATCTCAATTTTATTTTTATAATTTTCTACTCACTTTAACCTAATCATGAAAAAAAGAAGAAGTTAAAAATCATTTTTTATCTATTTTTAATGAATTTTACAAAACAGAAAAATAAAAGAAGAAAATTAAAACAATTTAATTGAATTAAAGGGAGGGGGGGTCTGAAAAGCAACGCGCGCTAGTTATAACCAATTGGGCCAAATAAAGGTGGGGGTGCGAATAGAAACTGAGGCCCAGAACGCCTCTTAAAATGAAACGCTGCGTTTTCATTAAATTCAAATCTTCCCTCTCTTTCTCAGATATAACCACAGCCGTTGGATTGGGTGAATTAGTCAATACCAGGACTTGATCCAACGGACATCCCTTCGTCTTCTCCAACCAAACTAGGGTTTGCAGAACCCCTTGCCTCCATGCACGCACGTTCGAGCTCTTCTAGCTCTCTCCACACGCCATGATTTCACACGCTCCCAACACAAAACTTGCTCTGCTAAATGCCTAGAAGAAGATGGTACGACTAGATTTTTCTAACTCCTCCTAGGTTTTTCTAACCGAAAGCTTGAACACCTTGGCACCACCATGGTTAACTGCTATCAAACTTTAGCAAACTCAAAGCTAAAGGCTTACAGATACTCGACAAGCTATCCTGATCATTATACACTAATTCTTGATACCTAAAACTTCTTAAACAGTCAGTTATGGAAGATTCAAGATTCCTACACCTGTTACAAAACTTAATGGATTGTGCTATAACCTTCAGGGATCAATCTACTAACCTCCTACACTAATCCTATGGTCAAGAATCCAATTAAAACTTCATAAATATTGAGATTCGAAGAAGAGAAAAACCTGCTCAAGAAATGATGGTGAAGGTTGCTTGCAGTACTTTCAAGGCTTGCAATGGCTTGTATGTGATCCTTAGAAGATGCACTCTCTTCTGTTTGCAAAAGCTTCGAAGGAAACAGCTTGTAATGGCAGAAATCACAACTTTCTTGAACTTGAAGGAACTTTCTTCAATGGTGTCTCTCTCTCTCTCTCTCTCTCTATCAACCAACCTTGCATTTAGTGTATTACCCTCTTTAAATAACAATTGGAAGAATGATCTAGAACTCCTTAGAATCATCTAGAAACTTCATGAAAGTATCATGTGATGATAAGTTCAAAACCTCTTATCTCATGCTCTTACTCCTTATTTTCGTGCCAAATACTCCTTACATGAGATATTCAAGTGTCATGAACCAAAATAAGGCTTTACATTGGCTTGTGTAAAGATTTTCAAAGTTAACTTCATTTGCAAGTAACAAATTAACAAAGAAACCTCATTTTTTGGACCTCAAATGGAAAATCCACTTAAACCAATCTTCTCAAAATGTTTTTTCCAATCAAAATGATATATTGGATGACCTATTTTGGATTTGTAGATCTCCCAAATCACTTTTCAATTTCAACTTTTCAAAGTTATAAGTCATTTTTAGTTCATTTTTGACCAATCATGGAATCTTGTGCTATGAGCTTTTTCAACAATTTGTGACCTTCTTTCTAGACTTAAAATCACATTTTGAGCAACTTTCATGTTTTAAGTTTTTCCATTTGAGGCTTGGAAATAGGAGTTTTAGGCATTGGCTAAAATGACCTATAACTGACAAATGACCAAAATACCCCTGCCTTGCTCAAACCATAACTTGAGTTCCACAAATCCAATCAAGGACTTCTACCACTCAAATTAAAGCTAAGAACATCCTCTTCAACATTCATGTTGACCAAGAAACCATAGGAATCAACCTACTAGGGCAAAAGTTGTCTGGAAGTTGGGTGACTTTCAAGGACCCAGATTCACATACCTCTGCTGACCTGTAATTTGTCAAAACCATAACTTGAGCTCTGTAACTCCTATCAAGGACTTCCACCACTCAAATTAAAGCTTAGAACAAGCTCTACAACATTCATGTTGTGGGGAAAATGAGATATCAAACACATCTAGTGCTAAAACTGCCTGGAAGATAGGGATCAAATTAGGGTTTTTTCACTGACAATCCTCAGAAACCCTAACTCAAAACTTCTCAAAACTCCTCAATCATGATGAGTTGGTCTAGGAATCCTCTTTATAACATCTCTATGCATCATTCCATGATCTCATGGCCCTTGGATTAAGTCTCAACCTTCTCCAAATCTTCAGCTGGTCTAGGGTTGACCCAGTCAAAACCCTAATTCTACCATTCATGGTTGAATCTTCTGAATTCTTACATAATGACTCCTCTGGGCTTTATGAAGGCTATCAAGGCATCTCATAAGCTTTCTCAAAACATCAAGTTCATCCTCAAAGTCTCAGAATCATCTGAGGGGCACTCACAACTCTCAAACTGTGAAGCACACAACCCTGGTTTCAACCAATTTTCTGAGGATCTCTTGAACTTTCTGATGAAGGTATCCATTTTCAAATACTCAATGAATAAATAATTGTTGGCCAAATTTTGGGGTGCAACAACAGCCTCCTCAGAGTCTTCTTATCCTGGGTCGACGCTCCCGCAGGATATTCCTTAGTCATAAGGAAGGTCTGGATATCATGGAACCATGGCTTGCCGTCGGAGGCTTCCTCGATCGCAAAAACGAATGCAGGTCTATCAAGACGAGAAAGGACAATTCTTGGAGCTTCATTCCAAAAATTGACTTTATACATCGAAGCCAACGTGGCTAAGGCGTCAGCCATCTGATTCTCCGCTCTGGGCACATGATGGAGTTCCACTCGATCGAAGAACAGAAGTAGCCTCCTGGCATAGTTCATGTACGACACCAAATTCGATTGACGAGTCTCCCACTCCCCTTTAATCTGGTTAATCACAAGTGTCGAGTCACCATATACATCTAGGTTCTTGATTCTCAAATCAATTGCTTCTTCTAGGCCCATGATGCATGCTTCATACTCCGCTTCATTATTGGTGACCGGAAACGTCAGTCTCGCAGTAAACGGGATATGGGATCTGTGAGGAGTTGTGATAATCGCCCCGATGCCACTTCCATAAGAATTAACTGCCCCGTCAAATATCAATTTCCATTGGGATTTCCTATCTGGACCCTCGTCGGGCAACGGTTCATCACAGTTCATCGCTTTAAGAAACATGATATCCTCATCAGGGAATTCAAATTTCATCGACTGATAATCTTCGATCGGCTGTTCAGAAAGGTACTCAGACAATACGCTGCCCTTGATGGCCTTTTGGGAAACGTACTGAATGTCATATTCCGTCAACACCATTTGCCATCTGGAAATCCTGCCCGAAAGCGCTTGCTTCTTGAAGACGTACTTGATCGGATCCATCTTAGAAATTAGCATGGTGGTGTGATTGAGCATGTGCTGTCGTAAACGTTTGGCAGCCCAGGCTAGTGCACAACACGTTTTCTCCAACATCGAGTAACGAGATTCACAGTCTGTGAACTTTTTACTCAAGTAGTAAATGGCATGCTCCTTTCTGCCCGTCTCGTCGTGCTGACCGAGAACACACCCCATACTATTCTCAAGAACTGTCAAGTACATGATTAAGGGTTGTCCGGACACTGGGGTATCAAGATCGGAGGTTCCTGCAGATACTGTTTTATCTTATCAAATGCCTTCTGGCAATCCTCGTTCTAGATAATCGCCTGATTTTTCTTTAGTAGTTTGAACATCGGTTCACACATGGCCGTGAGCTGAGAGATAAACCTTGCAATGTAGTTTATTCTATCCAAGAAACCACGAACTTCTTTTTCTGTTTTTGGCGCAGGCATTTCTTGTATTGCTTTAATCTTCGCAAGATCAACCTCAATGCCTCTTTCACTCACGATAAACCCCAGTAGTTTTCCAGACCGTACTCCAAAAGTACACTTGTTAGGATTCAGCCTCAACCTAAACTTCCTAAGCCTCTCAAAAAGCTTCAGCAAATTGACCAGATGTCCTTCCTCCGTTTGGGACTTCGCAATCATGTCATCAACATAGACTTCGATCTCGTGATGAATCATATCATGAAACAAAGTAACCATTGCTCGTTGGTAAGTGGCCCCTGCGTTCTTCAGACCGAAAGGCATTACGTTGTAGCAAAATGTTCGCCAGGGTGTGATAAACATAGTTTTCTCCGTGTCCTCCGGCGCCATCTTGATCTGATTGTAACCGGAGAAGCCATCCATGAACGAAAATACGGAGAACTGAGCTGTATTGTCGACCAACACATCAATGTGAGGCAGCGGGAAATCATCTTTAGGGCTCGCCCTATTTAAATCCTGATAATCGACGCACATTCGCACCTTACCGTCTTTCTTCGGTACAGGCACTATGTTGGCGACCCACGGAGGGTAAGTAGTGACCGCTAAGAAGTCAGCATCAAGCTGCTTTTGCACTTCTTCTTTGATCTTAACGGCCATATCTGGTCGTGTCCTCCTAAGCTTCTGCTTAACGGGAGGACAATCTTCTCGCAGCGGCAAGTGATGGACCACGATGTCAGTATCAAGTCCGGGCATATCTTCGTATGACCAAGCAAAGACGTCACTATACTCTCTTAGCATCTCGACCAATCTCTGCTTGACATCACTCTGCAACGCGGCCCCTATCCTAACGTTCCTGACAAGTTATTCAGAACCCAAATTCACTATCTCGATCTCTTCTTCGTGAGGCAGAATAAATTTCTCCTCTTGTTTCAACAAGCGGGCCAACTCTTCGGGAAGTTCTTCGTCTTCATCAATCTCTTCTTCGGCTTGATAGATCGGGCAATCGAAGTCGAAGTGAGTCGTAGAAGGTCCAGAGTCGATGTCATCTGCTATATGGATCCTGCAATAACAAGGGTTAAGCTTAAGACAAGGATATACAGGTTAGCACAAACCCCATTGCCATTTTGTTGTTTTTCAAAACAAATATAAAACAGGAATAACAGAGATCACAACATTTGAATACGAAGAAAAACGCCTTTTGATTTATTGGTAAAATGCATGTACATAATCAAACAAGGCCCTGACAATAAAACCACTATGCCCCGGGTAGGACATAGGGTTGTACAATGATTGGAGAAAGTAAATCATTACTCTTTTCCTGTCACTTGGATGATGTCCCTGATGGACCAGTTGTTGAGGCTCTCGCCTGGCTTGCTTGGCTGGATCCAAGAATCTAAGTCGCAATCGCTGTCTTCGCTGTCTTCAGACACTGCGTTGACGCTTTCAAATATCACCCCGCCGCTGGTAAACTGGATCGTCCATTTACCTCGCGGCACACTACTAGAAGAGGAGGCTTCATCCGTAGGAGAGTATCCCAACCCAAACTTGTCTTGCTTGTTGGGTATCTCCAAAATTCGCCCCCATCCTGGGGTAGATCCGGCTTGAACAACGGCCCGGGCTTCCTTGAAGGAAGAAAGAGTCATCTCTGGTTTCTCGATGATTACAAGAGCTACGTTCTTGACTATAACAGCTTCGAACGCCTGACATAGGGTTTCATGAATTTCCCCATCCATCTCAACATACTTGAAGGACGACAAATGGCTCACCATTATGTCTTCCTCACCACAAACAGTCACAATGCTACCTCCGACAGCATACTTGAGTTTCTGGTACAGCGTGGAGGTCACGGCTCCAGCAGAATGGATCCATGGCCGGCCTAAGAGACAGTTGTAGACAGGCATGATGTCCATAATATAGAAGACGACGTCGAACGTTTCCGGCCCAACTTGGATTGGTAGGGTCACCTCCCCGAAAACATGACGTTTGGTTCCATCGAACGCTTTCACAACCAGATCACTGGGTGTGCAAATCAATCCGCGAGTATCTAACTTCATCAATGCTTTCTTCGGAAGAACATTGAGCGATGACCCTGTGTCCACCAACACGTGAGACATAATTGTTCCCCTACACTCTATCGAGATGTGCAGGGCGTTATTGTGGTTCCTCCCCTTCGGCGTCAGCTCCAGATCAGTGAACCCTAACCCATTTCCAGCATTCACGTGGGCTACGACCCCTTCCAACTGGTTGACCGATATTTCCTGCGGTACATACGCGGCATTCAGCACCTTCAGCAGTGCGTTGCGATGTGCCTCAGAACACAGCAACAAATTCAAGATGGAAATTTTTGAGGGTGTTTGATGGAGATGATCCACGATCTTGTAGTCACTATTTTTAATCAACCTCATAAATTCTTCGGCGTCTTTAACAAGTAAGTCTTTTTCTACCCCACGAGGGATTTCTTCAGCGACCTTACTCTTCCCTTTATTAGTTGCATCAGCTTTGTCCGTTTTGTCCGCCACGATCTCAGGTGGAGCAAATACTCTTCTGCTGCGAGTGATTCCGCCGATTCCCGCTAGGTTATTCACACACGACCCTGATGGTTCTAATTCCAACTTTTGTCCGTTGCAGTAGACCTCTGCCCCGTAATGCCATGGGACAACATTGGTGCTTTCGAAGGATATCGGCCCTGCTTTGGTGATGGTAATCATGGGCGATCTGGGTGCAGAAATAGTTATCGTCCGACGAGGGATGGTGATGGTGGCAACCTCATCATCTTGCTTCAGCATTACCTCCCCTGATCTGCTTTTGGCCCTTCGGCTAAACTGCAGGATTCCTTCGGTCATCAGACTTTGAATCCCCTCTATCAACTGTTCACATCCATCAGGACTAGTCGCACATCCCATACACAGTTCTCCACGGCCTGGAAAGAAGCCTCTCTTCATCAGCTTGGCTTTGACGAAGCTGAGCGGTGTCTTCAGATCTCTGACGTCAGTCAACAAATCTAAGCCCTTGTCCTCGATAATGGCATTCACCCCGCCTCCCCGATGATTCGGCATGGGGTTCTTCGTGACGTTTGGCACATTATCTGAGAAGTTGATGATCTTAGCATCCACCATGTCCTGCACCTTATGCTTGAAGGCTTTGCAATTTTCTATCGTGTGGCCTAGTGCCCCTGAGTGAAATTCGCAAGTCGCATTCGCGTCATAACCTGGCGGAGGTGCCCCTGTCAAGGGAGCCAGGGTTCTCTTCTGGATCAGTTGTAACTGGAGCAGAGTTTGTAACAGTTGAGCATAAGACATGGGTGGCGTCTCGAGGTGACGACTTGACAGAGGTGCCCTGTTCTGATACTTTATGTACCCTTGTTGATTCGGCTGCGGCTGCTGCTGCTGCTGCTGGACTGCCGGGATAGTTATGCTGGCCACCTGCTGGTGCTGGCCTTTGCCTTTTCTTCGAGCGTTGGACACGGCGCTCGTCTCTCCTTCCCATCTTTTGCCGCCATACGGTTTCTTTCCTCCTCCAGACGAGGACAGATCACCTTGAATTTTCCCCAGTTTGATCCCATTTTCGACGTGCTCACCCGTGATAATAAGATCTGAGAAGCTTCCTGACATACTGCTGACCAATTTCCCATAATAAACCCCTGGGAGGGTAGCTACGAACATTTCCACAAGCTCGCGTTCAACCATCGGCGGCTGAACCCTGGCTGCCAATTCACGCCACCGCTGGGCGTATTCCTTGAACCCTTCGTTGTTCCTCTGCGACAAATTCTGCAGTTGGACTCAGTTCGGAGCCAAGTCACTATTATATTGGTAGTGGTGCACGAATGCTTCAGCAAGTTCCTTCCACGTGCGCACACTGGTAGGTTCCAGACTCATGTACCATTCCAGGGAGGGCCCGGACAGACTGTCCTGAAAGAAGTGCATCAGCAACCTCTCGTCCTCAGAGTGAGCGGACATCTTCCGGTAGTATGATCTCAAATGGACGCGAGGGCAAGTGGTGCCCTTGTACTTTTCAAAGTCAGGTACCTTGAACTTGGGAGGCACCTTGAAATCAGCAATCAGTCCCAACTTGGACATATCAACACCCATGGTGTTCTGGTTCTCGAAATTCCTCATCTTGTCCTCGAGTGCCTTAAACCTTAGCCGTGCTTCAGCAGTCAGCTCCCCTTCAGCACCTCTCTGTGAGAACACATCGTCTTGACGGTCTTCTAACCATGGCTGAGGCCCATACAGATTTCCAACACCCGCATTGCCGTTGCCCAGTCCAACATTGACGTTAGCTTCACCATTCCCATTACCGACGCCAGACGTATTACCGTTGAGTCCCATGTTAGCTATCGCATTGCCGTTTGCACTGCCATTCCCCCCGGTCACGGGGACGCCATTCTGAGGAGTTTCAACAGGTGGAGGGGTTGGCACAGCCCCACCATGGAGTACACCATTGTTGTCGACCCTTGAAATTAGAGGCTGAACCAAGGTTCCGAGATGATCCTGGCCGTTGACGACCACTTGCATGAGCTCCATGAAGCGATCCATCCTTTCTCAGAGTTCTTGAACATCAGTTTGCACTTGCTCCATAACTATGGCTTGATTTGCTCTGGTCGGATAGCGGTGGATAGGTCTCTGATCAATCCTGGAACACCCTGAAACAACCTGTATACACAAAAGGGTTAGAAAAACGACAAAGTGCTCGTTATGCAGATGCTTCATGCAAATGCAAACGTGTGTTTGTGTGTTAGGGAGGTATCCCCTGATCCTAGTGCCTGAGTGCCAGTGTTGATAATAAGAAGTCTGAGTCCAGTCATGGAAATAACATCTCATATATAAAGAAAACCCATCACGGCGGTACACAATGTCACTGAATACAAGCAGAATCAATAGCATGACCTCGACCAACAAGCCTGGTGACGGTCAGCATACAACAATAATCAAAACAAAAGGATTACAAATATAGTCAAGCACGACCGCGGTCGCGAAACTCTTCTAACAACCCCTTCGTTTCTGGATGATCAGGCCGAGTGAGCAACCCTTCAACGAGTAACTCTCTTTGCCTAATGGTGTATTGAAGACCTTCGACTGAACCTTCCCATGCTCCTTTGCCGAAACAATCTTCTAACTTCCGCTTCTTGGATTCAAACGTCAGTTTGCGCTCCTTCAGGTTAGCAAGAGCCTTGTTGAGTTGGCCTTCAGCGGCATATCTGCGAGCGATTTCTTCATCAAACCTCTTCTCACTAGCCTTCACCTGGGCTTTCAGCTTGGAGATCTGTTGCTTCAGCTTATCCTCCCGTTCTTTCCCGTTGGCTAGGGTAGCCTTCCAGTGCTGGTTAAACTTGGATATTCTCCGATACGCTTCATCCAAGTGCTGCTTCTTAGTGGTCAGTACATCGTTGACAGCTTTGAAGTCTCGACCCATGCGCTCGCGCTCAGCTATCTGCTTAGTCAAATCTGTCCCCAGCTGGTTCACCAACTCTGTTTGCCTCTTGAAGGAATGGACGGCTTTGCTTCTCTCGCTTCTGAGTTGAGCCAATTCTTTCTCCAGTTCTTCATTTGCCTTCTTTAGCTCGTCTCGTTCAGCTAACACCTGATTATGTTACTGAATAGGCACGGTGGTAGGCTCTTCAATCACTGGAGGGCTTTCTGGCTTGGCAGGAGGAAACGGCATCCCTATAGCATCTGCTCTGGCTCTGATCCAGGTTACATACGAAGCGTAGGCTTGGCTATTACTTTTCCCCAGCAATGGTTTTCCCCGCTTACTAATACCATTCCAAGCGTGCTGAAGCTTGGATAACATATTCCCTCTAGAAGACCAGTGAGGTACAGAGATTCCTGCACCTCTTCATCCTTCGGTGGAGCTCTCAAAGCATAAGCAAACTGTCGGACCAGCAGAGATGGATTATAGTTTATACAACCCTTCCTGCCCATCAAAGGCACGTTCGGAAACCCGCTGCAGCTGAAGATAATCTCAGTACCCAACCTATTTCTATCAAACCAGTCAATATCCTCCACTGACAGACTCATCAGACGCTCAGACCACTCTGCTGTGGCTGCAGACGAAGCAAAGGGACCCTTCTTGGGTAGGTGACTATCAAGCCATCTATAGAGCAGGGGCACACAGCACGAGACGTTCTTACCCCTTCGGTTCTCGTTTTTGTAGTGGACGGAATGGTAGACATCTCCTATCAAGGTAGGGACTGGATTCCCTGATGCAAAGATGTGAAAGGCGTCGAAGTCCACAAAGTCAGGCATATTGGGGAACAGAATGATGCCATATATGCACAGAGCGAGGATGGCGTTGAACACGACCCAACATCCGTCTTTGGCGCACTGCTGAGCCTTTCCCACTAAGAACTGCAAGGAGAAATCGGGAACCTTGTTCCAACTAGACAAGACCAACTCGGAGGCATCCAGATGAAGTGAGAGAGCTAGACTAGCCAGATTAGGCTCAGCATCCATGTGAACAAAGGGCATCTGACTCTTGATAGGCACACCTAACAGATCAACATACTCCTCTAGTGTGGGTGCGAGAATAAAATCCTGGAAAGTAAAGTATCTCAATGGAGGATTGTAGAACTGCAGCAGGGCATGCAACCCATTCAACTCAAACACTGAGGGTTTACGAACCAAACTGAGCAGTTTACCATAAGACTTTCTGAATTCATCTCTCACAGAATCATCTGCCAAAGCAATCAAACTAGTCAGCTGGACAACATCAGAAGTGGGGAGCTTGTAAGCCACAGTCTTCCTCAAAGAACCCATGACAGCACAATAGAAAGCAAGAAAACCTGAATCGGGGGAAACGGTACCTGCAACACAGACACACGTTAATGAAATGCAAATGGGTATGCAAAGCAATGTAAAATACAATCATGCGGCAGGAGATCAAGACGACGTGCTGTTGAAGATATGAAGGTTCTGCATCAACAAAACCACGATACTGCTCTGTCAAGAACAACCATATATCTGATGAGAAGAAAACTCAGATATCGGACCATAAATCTGCTCTGTCAAGAACAAACACACATCTGATAATAAGGACCTCTGTCACAAGACCATAACTCTGCTCTGTCAAGAACACATATCTCTAACAATAAGGACCTCTGATACAGGACCATAAATCTGCTTTGTCAAGAACAAATACATGTCTGATGATGAGAACCTCTGATACCAATAGAACTGATTCACTATCAAGAGAACCAGGTGGTCTGAAGGTTAAGGCGTCCTGCAACAAACCCAACCCTGCTCACAGGTATGGACCTATACTGACACAATTTCGGCATCCTATGTGGTCATCAGCATCACAGACATTCAAGGGGGGTGATACGATACCCAGAAGGTGTGGCATCACCATCTCCTGAAGTGGCCTCACTCGGCTGAATCCCAAATGATCGGTCCCCAGAGTCGACAATCCTCCAAACCAACGACCCCCTCAACCCAAAGGGTTGAAAAAGAAGTCAACCGGGAGAACCTCGTCTGAGCGTGGATTTCATGAGACACTAGTGCCTGCAAAGCAAGCACACGCCCACTAATTTCCACAACTAATGCTAGGTACACTCAAGCCTGGGTCTGACTTCTCACTCATCAGAATGCCCCTCCCACAACAGCACAGATAATCATATCATACTGAAAATAAAGTGCGGGAAATAAATGCGATAAATACACACAACCCAACAAGTAATCATACAAGCACTAGGATTGACTCTCGCAGGGACGTTGGATCCCCAAACTGACTCGCATACGGGACGTTGGATCCCAGGAAACTATCAAGTCCCCAGCAGAGTCGCCAGCTATCGCTTCCGCGAAAATAAGGTGCCGGCAAAACAGAAGAGTCGCCACCTTTCGTTATTTATCCCTCAGAACGGGAAAGGAAACAATCGGAAAAACCTGACGAAAAAAGGTATAAGACAAGGTCATCGCAACCATTGTCTGGGTTCGGGAGTCGGTTACGCAAGGGGAAGGTATTAGCACCCCTCACGTCCATCGTACTCGATGGGATCCACGCTTGTTGTGTTTATCTGACGGGTTGGTTTTATCTATCTACCTATCAAGGCTGGTTTGAAAAGAAAAGAAAATGACTCGGCAAAGCGTCGCTTTTTTATGCCTACGTATTCTCATTAGAGAATGAGAAATCAGAGTCAACGTAGTTCGACTAACTACGGGTGATGGGGGAAGGTGGCTCGCCAATACATCAGTATTGTGCCTACGTACTCTCAACAGATATGAGAGATCAAATCTTACGTAGTTCGGGATAATACGGCTTACGGGTTTAGATTCATCTATTTTTCCAAGTAGGGTTAACAGACAGTTCCAGCAGTTTGGCGTACGCAGCTAGACCCTTGGAGACTTAGGCGTTACCGTTTGCGGTAGAACTGGGAGTTAACGACACTCTTTTCTTCAGAAAAGCTTCCTTTGAATTATGGGCCCACGGGGCAAAATTGTTTTAAGTTTGTTTTCTGTCTTTTACGGAAGAACTGTTTTTTATGGATGTTTGCAACCAATATCGCACTAGAGACTATGACCTGAGAGTGAATGCGTCGCATGTCACCCAAAGGGTACCATACTAAACATCCAGACTGTTGAAAAGAAACTCTCCAACAATCCTTTCTCAGATAGCTTAAGGCTCGTAACGTACGACATCAGTTAACCTTTATTATTGTATTTTGATTTGTTTGAAGATAAGAAGAGAGAGGGCTCAACTAAGGGGAGACTATCAAGTCCTAATGTTGTCATGCCAAGGATTCATCCTATGGTTGAAGTTTGAAACAGGGAACTCCTAGAAGTTATCATGCATAGGTTTCAACCTAAAGTTCTAATCATCACTTCCTTATTAAAGGAAATGAGATTCCTAGGGGATCATGTCAATGATAAAAAACAACAGATAAAGCATAAGCTTAAACAGTAGACAGTAAACAACTGTAAAATGCATGCAATGCAAGTGAGGGAGGAAATGTGTGTGGGGCATCAGCCTCCACAAGCTCATATCAACCTCAAGCCAGATAGGAATAACTGCAATCATACAGGAAAAATAACATGCTATCAAGCAAACACAGACCACATAGGCAAGGGAGCTGGGCTCTACCGAATACCCGCAAGCAAAGCCATACAGTAAAAATACAAGCAGAGGGAGAAACTCAACCTCTAGTGCAATCATGCTCCTAGCTTATCAGTCTAAATATGAACTTATTCTAATGCATCAAGCAAATCAAACAAGTCACATCAATACAGTTGCACAGCAAGCAAACAGACAAGAAAGAAAGCAGATCAACAGCTTCACAGCAAAGCTCCTCCGACATCAGTTCAGTCCATAATCTGTAGCTGCCCTTCAAGGCTATCATCCTCAATAGCAAATGGACACTTGCTTCTTCAAGCTTCCAACACATCAGGCATAAGTATCAACTCATTCTCTCTACTTCAGCCTCAGCTCCAAAGTAAACTCCACCTTCAGGCTTCAATCCCAATAGCAAGTATTAACTTGGCTCCTTCAGGCTCTCAGTGTACCAACATAAGTATCAACTTATCCTTTATTCCTCAAGCCTCAGCTCTTCACTCAACCTCAATTGGATCTTCTTCACAAGTGTCAACTTGGTCTTCAAGCTTCAGCTCTCTCCTCTTTACCAGTGTCAACTTGTTCCTCTTCATCTACAAGCTTCAGCTTCTCAGAGTAATCTTCAAACACAAAGAAGTATCAACTTCCTTCAATCTTCTTCAAGCAAGGAACTCCATCCTCTAACCAGGGAGAAAGATACATCCATCAAGAGCAAAGTTGGGATGATTGGTAGCAGAGTGAAGACCAAAGGTCACCACTAAGCCTCCTATCATCAGAGAAAGGGACCCTCAAAGGTTCTACCAAATTGTAAAGAGCCACACATCCTACCAAAGGAGGGATGAGGCCTTCACAAGGGGACATTACATCATAGGGAAGAATGGAATTGATCAACATATTCCATATTTATGAAGGAAGAGAATCTATCTAGAAGCTCTGCCTACAAACCCTAATCTTAACACCTAATCAATACTACACCAAAAGAAGGGAAGATCTTCACATCCAAGCTTCTTCAAGCAATCCATGGTAGCCCAAGCTTATCTTCATCATCCTCCATGAACAAGAAAAGTAAAACCCTAATCTAGGGGAACTAAAGAAGTCATTCTAGTTGAATTAGTGCACTAGAATCATCTAAAGTTAGCATCTAAACTAAAATCAAACAAAAATAGTAAACTATCTTGAAAATTCCTACAAAAATTCCTAAGGGATCCTAATCCAATCATGAATCTACCATACAAAAATCAGAGGTTAAATCACCTACCAAGCTCTAAAAATAAAGTCTAAACCTCAAGGTATCAACCATAAACCCTAAAAATGGAGCTCCTAAAGCTTCAACCTAGAACTACCACCTATATTCATCACAAAAATGTGAGAAAAATCTAGGGGGATCATGCATATCTATTCTAGCTACACACAAAAAAATCAAGGCCAAAATCATCATCACATGATCAAACCAAATTCAACAAGATCAAGCATCAACCATGATTATTTTAATATCAATTAAAATGTAAAAAATTCCATAAAATCAGAAAATTCACGAAATGTTAATATTTTTTATCTAAAATATACTAGATTCAATCATGAATCCATGGCACAAAGAATGGAATTAATTGAGTTATTTTTTCATTTTTTATGAATTAATCAATATCCATGAATAAAATGAAAAAAATAAAGGAAATCAAAATAAAAATGATAAGCGCGTGGTGCAGGTAGCAATAAAATCCAGTTCATTTTAGGACTGGGCCATAAGGGGGGGTGTGAGTATCAGTTCTGACTTAAGCCCAAAACCACAACTTAAATGAAATGCAGCGTTGCAAGTAACTCAGGGTCCTTCACAAATTGAAACTAATCCATGGCCGTTGGATCATGCCTTCAGTGAAAGTCCAACCAAGATCTGATGGCTCTGGGATCATCTTCCCCAATTTGAACTTCTGAAACTCAGGTCACCTGCGCGCCACAGTCACCGCCGGTGACATTTTCCGATCATCACTTCACAACCCTAACTTGCTATAGAATCCACCATAGGCCACGATTCCTTAATGAATCTTGTCCCAAATCTCACAAGGAGTCCGTTCATGCCCTTAATTCACTCTAAAACCTCAAGATTAGCAAGAACACCATCTCAACCGAAAATTGGAACAACCCTAATTGGTCACTAATCCTCAAATTTATGATCCATAAACCTTCCTACATCTTTCTACTATGCATCTAACACAATAATTCTTCTTAATTCTACCTAATTCAAGCTGGAGATTGAAAGTTACTAACCTGAGAATTTCGTGTGCACAGAGGTATCAAACCTTCAACTCAAGCTTTCAAATGCTCCAGACTCCTTCAATGAATCAATTCAAAGCTTCTGTATGCAGTGAAATGGATGGAAATGCTCTGGATTCTTGGAACCAATTCTGAGTTGCAGGTGATAAAATCTGAGAGCAAAAACACTATTCAGCCACGAATTTGCCTTGATTATGATCTGGAATCACTCACTAGCATCCATGGAAGTGATTGCACTCAAGAAAATGGATGGAAAGTGAAGAAAATGGTGTAACCGAATTCAGTTGCAAGCAAGAAATTTTCAATCTCAATCTCTATTCTCTCCTTCAATTATCACCAACCCTGGCCTTGGATCATCTCATATGCTTATATAGAACATGACTGAATGATCTAGAAAGCTCTAGATCTTTCTAATGAGAAATTCAATATCTCATGTCATGGAAAGTTTACTCTCATGGTGTGTTCATAACAGCTCATGTTGACAGCTTGTATTCACCCTCATTCCCTTCCAATTTCTCTCCTAATGGTATTTTGGATGTGTTTGGATTGAAAGAAGCCTTGGTTATGCCTTGAATTTTGGTTTGGCAATTGTTACTTATGATGTAAGTAACCACTTTTCAAAGCAAGTCCACAAATTAAACCTCAATTCAAAATTGTGGCAATACCAATGTTCCTAAAATGTGTTTTACAATCAAAATGACATATTACATGCCTTGGTTTGGACATGTAGATCAAGAATACCAATTTCCATCTTTGGTTCATTTTAAAATCATCCTTATTTTAAGCCATTTTTGTGATTTAGAGCTACAAGCAATTCCAACCTCTCATGACCTCTTGGATAGCCTTAAAACATCATTTTGAACAAGTTTGATGTTGGACATTTTCCCATTTGAAGCTTGCAAATAGGAGTTATGGCCTTATGGTTGAAATGACCTGTAATCTCCAAATGACCAAAATACCCTTGACTTGTCAAAGCCATAGCTTGAGTTCTACAAATCCTATCAAGGACTTCTAGTACTCTCTAGAAAGCTAAGAGGATAGGGAACAACATTCATGTTGACCAAAAGTTCATAGGAATCATCCTTCTAGGGCAAAAGTTTCAGGCAAGTTGGACAACTTTCAAGCTCCAAATTCACATGCCTCAGATGACCTGTAACTTGTCAAAGTCATAACTTGAGTTCTAAAAATCCTATCAAGGACTTCTAGAACTCAAATTAAAGCTAAGATCATGATCTACAACATTCATGTTGGGGGGTAAGATGAGATGACAATCACATCTTGAGCTACACTGCCTTGAAGATAGGGATCAAACTAGGGGATTTTACACTGTCAAGCCTTAGAAACCCTAGCTTGAAACTTCTCAAACTCTTCAATCATGATGAGTTGACCTTGGAATCATCCTTATAACATCTCAATGTATCAATACATGATCACATGGCTCTTGGATTAGGTCTCAACTTCCTCCAAGTCTTCAGTTGACTTAGGGTTGACCCAGTCAAACCCTAGCTGCACCACTCATGGCTGAGGCTTCTTATTCTTGCACAATGACCTGTTTAGGCCTTAAAGTGATCTTAAACACTTCTCATGAGCTCTCTCAAGACCTCAAGTCCATCTCCATAACCTCAGAATCATCTGATGGCTTCCCACAACTCTCAAGTTAGGAGACCTACACACTTGGCTTCAATCACTCTCTCTGAGGATCTTTTAACTTCTCTGACAAGGATATCTGTAACACGGTGGGAGAACTGACTTTAAACAATGTTGCGGATAGCAAGAGTCGCCACCGACTTTTATTTTATCCATAAGGAAAGGTTATAAAAGAACAGGAAAGACCTTAGAGAATATTTTGGGTCCGGGGGGTAGGTTATGAAAAGGGAAGGTGTTAGCACCCTTTTCATCCATGGTTATCCATGGGCTCTTAGGTACTTAAGCTCACTTTTGAATTGTTTTGAAAGTGTAGTGTGTGAATAGCAAAAAAATTTCAGAATAGTTTAATAATAATCCGTGTATGGATGTGAAAAAAACTTGTTTGAAAATTTTGTTGGAAATTTGTTTAAGTGTGAAAAAGTTTTGAAGTGAGCAAGTATCTAGGAGTAGCCTACCCTAATGTTTTAAGGTCTTTCTTATTCTTTATCCTTTCCTTAGTAAGACTATCCCTACTATAATGGAGTAGGTAGTCCTTACTTTGGATGTTAAGGGACATGTGAGGGACAATTGGATTTTTGAAGGCCATTGTGGGGTGTAATAAGCACATATAAGGGACCATCATCATTTTTCGAAAGGGACTTGATTCGTAAAGGCAACCATAAGGGACTTTGATGATTTTTTTTTATTTGAGGGACTTGCTTTATACACCCCACTTAACCATTATTCGTAGGCAACTTGAGGGATATCCTTAGGAAGTGAGACGGCGATTAAAATCGACTTACGTGTGTGACGTGTTTATTTTAATTATCTTTATTTAAAAGTGATCTAAATTTATTTTAATATTACATACATGTTGTTACACTCCCTAATTACTAACCATAATAATAATTAAATAATTAAACAACTTTACATCCAAGAAACAATTACAAAATAATAAGCAAAATAATTAAATAGCAAAGATAAATAAAATATAAATAAGCAATAATAAATAATAAAGGGGGTTAATTCTAAGTTTACTCGGCAAGACATCGCATCTTGTGCCTACGTATCCTTACGGGAGTGGAATCAGAGTAATCGTAGTTCCCCTCAAAAGGGAAGTTAGAGACTTCTTGACTGTGGTCAAGGTCTCACGGGGAATAAACGCGCCTTAAGGACACGCTTACGCGGAGTGTAGGAACTCCAAATTTCTACGTTGAAATGTTAAGTTGTAATTAGGGTTAAATTAGGGATTCCACGGCGGGAAACCCTAAAATGAGCGCGGCGGCTCTTTGACCTAATGCTAGGGGTAAAATTGTAATTTTGTCCACGGCGAGACATGTATGAAAATTAGGGTTTGTAGTTTGTAGTTTTGAGGATTTGAAATTGAATGTGTGAAGTTTTACGGACTATTGGCGCGGCGGCCAAACAGTTAGACCTAACCTTCGGATGTGTGCAATGTGACAGAAATAATAGTAAACGCGTGAGATAATTGAATCATGCAAACAGAGAGATAATGTCATAATTTAAACCATGCAAGCAGAAATTTAAAGGCAGAATTTAAAGAGCGATTGTTAAGTTCGCGAGGTTACATGAGAGGAGCAGATACAATATGATAATGAAATTTGAATTGAACAATAATAAAATAAAATAAATAACGGTTCTAGTTATTATTTTAAAAAAAGATTTTAGTTATTATTTTAAATTTATCTAAAAAAAAGTTTTTCTTAAAAATAATAGGTTTTCATATTAATTTGGAAAAGATGTTAATGTTATTTATTTTAAAAAAACAGATTTTTATATTATAACAAATTTTAATAAATTAATGATAACAATAATAATAATAATGGTAATAATAATGATAATAATGATAATAATAATAAATAATGATAATAATAATAATAATAATAATAATAATGATAATAATAATAATAATAATAATAAAGCAATAATGAATTTTAAATGTGCCAAATAACCCAACAATGTTGCTAACGCAGAAATGCGCTCATCGCAACCAGATCTAAATCGAACGAAACAAAATTTATCGCAAAGAAAAAGAAATTAAGCAAAAAATAGTATTATTGCTCACACAAAAATGCGATCATCGCAACCAGATCGAACTAACACAAATGTCACGCGTCATGCACACAAATGTGCAAACATCGTATCGACATAATTCGATCAAAAATCTTATATATATAAACTCTAACAATTTAAAAATTATATATATATAAACGTAACAGTAATAGATAAAGAAAAAGAAATAACGGTAATAGATGAAGAAAAAGAAATAACGGTAAAAGATGAAGAAAAAGAAACAACAGTAATAGATGAAGGAAAAGAAATAACGGTAAACGATGAAGAAAAAGAAACAATAGTAATGGATGAAGAAGAAAACTAAATAACGGCAAACGGCACTCACTCCTCTTAGGTTTTTTTCGTTCTCTCTTTTTTTTCCAACAAGGCAACACATGTATATATAGGGAACAAATTAGGGTTAACACCAAATTGTCAATAATGTCCCTAAAGCCCATTTTAAAGCCCAAACTAAATAATTAGTTAAGAAAAAATAAAATTTAAATAATTTAAAATAATTAAAATAAACTTAAAATAAAAACTAATAATCCTATTGATTCCTAAAATAAAAAATATTATAAAAAGAACAAAAATTTTTTCAATATTTTTTATTTTATGATTTTTTGGATATTTTTATGAATAATTTAGAAAAAATTGAAAAAAATAATATTTTAAAAAATGATTTAATTAAAATACGAAAATAATAATTAAATAATAATAAAAAACTATTTTTGTTATTTTTTTAATGAAAGATAGAAAAATTTAGAGTAAAAATAATAAAAAACAAAAAAAAGTGACAAAGGTGAGATTCGAACTCTCAACCTCTCACACTCATAACTCCTTACACATGTCCTCCTGCCAATTGTGCCATTTTTACTTTTTAGAAAAAAAATGCATGCCATATGATATTTACCTGCAAAAAGTCAAACGACTACACAAATTTGTTAGTAATTGATTAAATGCAATGAAATGCGACGACAAATCTTAGGGCAAAATTTGGGGTATTACAGTTATTATGATAATATTTCTCACCCAACCTCTCTTTGATGTTGGCAAAAAAATCATGAAGTTTGATTTTGGTTTGACCACAGTTGACCTCAGTTTGACCTTTTAACTGCATTGACTGCTTTTGACTTATCTGATCATCTGACTGAGCAAACTTTTGAGAAAAGTCTTGAAACTTGACATGGGGGTTCTTATACACATATAAGATGTTATGAAGCTCACTTGAAGTCTTGGAAGTCCATTTAGCCTGATTAAAGTCAAAACCCTAGTTTTGGATGCACTGCTTAGGAGGTGCATTGTCTGAGGGAATTGTCAACTCTTCTGACCAATTGTGAACCTTGTGAATCTTCATAAGATATCTTGCGATACTCATGGGAGGTATTGTGAAGCTTGTGAACCTTGTGAACATCATGAAGTGGCTTTGTAGACCTCATGACCCTTAGGAAAGCTTTGTAAACATTGTGAATCTTGTGAACCTTGTGAACCTTCATAAAGTAGCTTGTGGACTTCATGAACTTCATGAAAGGTTATGCAAGTTGTTGGAGAACTTGTGAACCTTGTGAATCTTCTTAGAACACAAAGTCTTGTATTGTGAGGGCAAATTTTGGGGTGCAACAGCTGCCCCTGTTCAATTTTCTGAGACCTGAGGGGTTAGATTGGTATATTTGCCAGTCGTAACCTGGAAAGTTGAAGGGGATTGAACACAAAAGCCCAAAAATTTGCACTCACCAGTGCACTAGAGTGGTACAGATGGCTAGTTGAATATGATTGAGTGGGCTTAAAGATGCCACTAGGGGGGGAGCAGTTCAAAATATGGGTGTATGATGAAAGCTGTCAGGAGTCTGGAATAATAATGATGTAGCAGCATGTCTTCATGAGGATAGAGCAATCAATAGTGATAACCCTAAAGCAGTCTTGAAGCAATGATATGATTTCAGGAGGATAGAACAATGAATGGCTCTAAAGCAGTCTTGAAATAATAATGTAATTTCAGGAGGATAGAGCAATGGATAACTCTAAAGCAGTCTTGAAATAATTAGATGGCTTCAGGAGGATAGAGCAATGGATAGCTCTAAAGCAGTCTTGAAATAATAATGTGATATGTCTTCAGAAGGATAGAGCAATCAATAGCTCTGAAGCAGTCTTGAAGTAATAATGTGATATGTCTTCAGGAGGATAGAGCAATCAATAGCTCTGAAGCAGTCTTGAAGTAATAATGTGATATGTCTTCAGGAGGATAGAGCAATCAATAGCTCTAAAGCAGTCTTGAAGTAATGATTTCAGGAGGATAGAGCAACGGATAGCTCTAAAGCAGTCTTGAAATAATAATGTGATATGTCTTCAGGAGGATAGAGCAATCAATAGCTCTAAAGCAGTCTTGAAGTAATGATTTCAGGAGGATAGAGCAACGGATAGCTCTAAAGCAGTCTTGAAATAATAATGTAATATGTCTTCAGGAGGATAGAGCAATCAATAGCTCTAAAGCAGTCTTGAAGTAATAATGTGATATGTCTTCAGGAGGATAGAGCAATCAATAGCTCTAAAGCAGTCTTGAAGTAATGATTTCAGGAGGATAGAGCAACGGATAGCTCTAAAGCAGTCTTGAAATAATAATGTAATATGTCTTCAGGAGGATAGAGCAATCAATAGCTCTAAAGCAGTCTTGAAGTAATAAGATGGCTTCAGGAGGATAGAGCAATGAATAGCTCTAAAGCAGTCTTGAAGTAGTAATATGACCTCATGAGGATAGAGCAATGAATAGCTCTAAAGCAGTCTTGAAGTAATAGGATGATTTCAGGAGGATAGAGCAATGAATAGCTCTAAAGCAGTCTTGAAGTGATAAATCTGACCTCAGGAGGATAGAGCAATCAATAGCTCTAAAGCAGTCTTGAAGTAATGATTTCAGGAGGATAGAGCAATGGATAGCTCTAAAGCAGTCTTGAAATAATAATGTAATTTCAGGAGGATAGAGCAATGGATAACTCTAAAGCAGTCTTGAAATAATTAGATGGCTTCAGGAGGATAGAGCAATGAATAGCTCTAAAGCAGTCTTGAAGTAGTAGGATGATTTCAGGAGGATAGAGCAATTAGTAGCTCTAAAGCAGTCTTGAAGTCATGAGAGGCTATCAGGAGGATAAAATAACCCTGAGGTTACAATAAAGCAGTCCCAAAGTAATAAGAAGCTCATCAGGAGGATAAAGTAACCCTGAGGTTACAATAAAGCAGTCCCAAAGTAATAAGAAGCTCATCAGGAGGATAAAGTAACCCTGAGGTTACAATAAAGCAGTCCCAAAGATCATAAGCTTGTTTGTTGGATAATTAACCTGAAAACAAGGTAGCATTCTGTATAACAACATTAGTTTATGCTTTATGTATGCATGTATGACATGATGCACTTAGGTAATGTACTATAGACATATATGTTATGGTATGATGTAAATGATGTATGTATGATATGACACTGCTGGAAGTGTCTGGATATCCTTGTATAACAACTGCTGGCCAAGGAAAATAAATCCCGATTCGTTGTTGAAGAATATATAACCCTCCGTCTGCTGGGGATAACAAGGTATAGATAACCTCCCGTTGTTGGGGATAACAAGGTATAGATAACCTCCCGTTGTTGGGGATAGTAGGGTATAGATAACCTTCGTTTTCGTTTGATAGTTGGATAAGTATAACATCCCGTCTTCGTTCATCGTGCCCTTATTGGAAAGTAATTTCCCGTATATCCGTATGAGGATAAAAGAGATGGATATAAATTCCAGGGGAGATTAGACTTTGTGAAAATGGATTAGTCCTACTGATGGTTTGTAACTGTCTTGTAAAGATGAACCGGCGAAGCTTCGTTGAAATCCTTCCCTCGTTCGTCCTTAGTAAATACTATTACTGCATTTTCATGCATTTCTGGTAAACATCAATCATATTAAAAGCATACATGCATTTCTGGTAAACATCAATCATATTCAAAGGCATACATACATTCAAACACAACCAATGGACGTTTCGCTTATGTAAATAGGGTAAAAGTAAATCTGGATTCAAAAGATGGAATTTATTTATATCAAAAGTGACCCATACACGGGTAAGTTTGTACAAGGAGACATAAACCCTAGTAAGAGAATTTTGTCATGAAGTTTTACAAAAAGAATCAGCTATGTGGGAAATAATCCTATTGAGTTTCAATTCTACTATTGCCACTCAAGTATCTCATCTTCTTGCTGTTGAGACGGAAACGATTGGATTGAGCTTTATCTGTTTGAGCTTGAGTAAGTAGTACAACTGGTTGCAGTTTCATGAGTGATCCAAACGAGACATAGTCATACGCTTTAATCCCTAACTTTTGCTTGGATTGCCCTTTCAGGTTTTCAATCCACCGGGATACCCTTTTTTGCCCAAGCCGCCTTTTCAGGTTTTCGACTTGCCGGGTGTACATCTTTTTATATATATATCCCTAATTTTTGCCCAAACCCTTTTGGTTTGCCGGGATGCCCTTATTTTTGCCTAGGCCTGTCAACCTAGCGGGTCTCTTTTTATGCGTAGTATTTTTTAACTATGTCTGCGTTTACAGGTTGTGGGAAGTCTTCACCATCCCAGCTGATCTCACACATAGATGCCATGGTGGCCAATGCGTCTGCCAACTGATTCTCTCTTCGTGGAATATGTCCAAAAGTAATCTCTTTGAAATGTGGGATCAAAGACAACACATGTTCTCTGTAAGGAATGAGATTATCATGCTTTGTATCCCAATCTCCTTTAATCTGACTTACTACCAGAGCTGAATCTCCATACACCTCAAGGAACTGAATCTTCATATCAATAGCAACTTGCATACCCATGATACATGCCTCATACTCAGCCATGTTATTGGTACAATAGAAACAAAGTCTGGCAGTAATCGGGGTATGACAACCTTCAGGGGAACTAATCACAACACCAACACCATTACCATGTGCATTGGAGGCACCATCAAAAACCATAGTCCATCGGGATCCTTGTTCAGGTCCGTCATATTGTCCAGGTTCTTTGGTAACAGACATAATGTCTTCATTAGGGAACTCAAAATTCATTGACTGGTAATCACCTACTGCTTGATGAGCCAAATGATCAGCAACAACACTCCCCTTAATGGCCTTCTGAGTAGTATACTGTATATCATATTCCGTCAAGATCATTTGCCATCTTGCAATTCTTCCGGAGAGAGCAGGTTTCTCAAATATGTACTTGATTGGATCCATCTTCGAAATCAACAAGGTAGTATGGGTCAACATATACTGTCTTAGTCGGCGAGCAGCCCATGCCAAAGCGCAGCAAGTTTTCTCGAGCAGTGAGTATCTTGTTTCACAGTCGGTAAACTTTTTGCTAAGGTAGTATATTGCCTGCTCTTTTCGACCAGACTCGTCATGTTGCCCCAATACACACCCCATTGAGTTGTCTAATACTGTTAAATACATAATCAAGGGTCTTCCATCAACTGGTGGCATTAAAATTGGAGGTTCTAGCAAATATCTCTTGATTTCATCAAAGGCAGTCTGGCACTCATCATTCCATTCCATCACCTGATCTTTCTTCAACAACTTGAAGATTGGCTCACAGATGGTAGTTAATTGGGAAATAAATCTTGCAATGTAGTTCAATCGTCCCAAGAAACCTCTAACCTCCTTCTCAGTACGGGGAGCTGGCATCTCTCGTATAGCTTTCACTTTTGCAGGATCCACTTCAATACCTTTTCCACTGACAATGAAACCCAGGAGCTTTCCAGATCTAACTCCAAAAGTACACTTGTTTGGATTTAATCTCAACCTGTATTTCTTCAACCTCTCAAACAACTTGTGTAGATGATCAAGATGTTGTTCTTCATTCTGAGACCTGGCTATCATATCATCCACATATACCTCTATCTCATGATGAATCATATCATGAAACAAAGCCACCATAGCACGCTGATATGTTGCCCCTGCATTCTTCAAACCAAATGGCATTACCTTATAGCAAAAGGTGCCCCACTGTGTCACAAATGTAGTCTTCTCCATATCTTCAGGTGCCATCTTGATTTGATTGTAACCAGAGAAACCATCCATAAAAGAGAATACCTTATGCTGAGCAGTGTTGTCTACCAGAATATCAATATGAGGAAGTGGAAAGTCATCTTTAGGGCTAGCCTTGTTCAGATCTCTGTAGTCTACACACATACGTACCTTACCATCTTTCTTAGGAACTGGTACCACATTTGCAACCCACTGAGGATAAGAAGTTACGGCCAAGAACCCTGCATTGAACTGTTTCATTACCTCTGCTTTGATCTTTTCTGACATTTCAGGACGCATACGACGAACCTTCTGCTTCTTTGGACGACAATCTTCTTTCACTGGCAAACGGTGAACCACAATGTCTGTATCCAACCCTGGCATATCTTCATAAGACCAAGCAAAGATCTCCACATAGTCACGTAGCATCTGAATCAACCTGCTCTTGACACTGTCCTCTAAATCAGCCCCTATCTTGACCTCTTTTCTGTTTTCTTCAGTTCCCAGATTCACAACTTCGACTGGCTCTTCATGTGGCTGTATAGCTTTCTCTTCTTGTTGTAACAACCTAGCAAGCTCTACAGGTATTTCACAATCGTCCTCGTTTCCGTCTTCAGTTTGATAGATCGGATTCTCGAAATTGTAATTGGCAATAGTAGAACTGTTATCAACTGGATCCAGAGTGGATGAGGATCTGCATTTTAGTGACGTGGGTGTGTGTAAGAACACATAGCTGATAAAGCAAAAATAAAAGAAAGACAAGGAACACAATATTTACGAAAACGAAACGTCCACTGATTTTATTGAATGAAGTATGCAAATGAAATGACAACCCGTAACAAGCACACCATTGTGCCCCGGGTAAGGCACATGGCTTGAAAGTTTTAATTGTTCCAGAAATTATAAATTTAAAAACATAACACAGTAATAGTATTTACTCCTGACTAAAGGAGATAGGGATAACATCTTCAGCTTTCCAATTATTGAGTCCAGCACCCACAGTAGGAAAAATCCATGCCTCCAAGTTGTAGTCTTCATCTTGATCTCCCACAGCATTGATAACCCCTTGATTGGTGATACGAACAGCACGAGCACGACGAACAGCCTTCTGGGACTCTGCAGTGAAACCCAAACCAAACTTGTCAGACTTGTATGGAATATCAGGAAGCTGACCCCAAATAGTACAACCACCTTCTTCCACCACAGCTTTTGCATCATTGAGGGAGGCCATTGCCATTGTTGGAGGGTTTCTGATGACCACAGGAACCTTCTTCACAGCAGGAGGAGTCACACAATCCTTAACAGCCCAGGGAACCACTTCAAATGACTGACATGGAGTTTCAATGTATTCACCTTCTACTTCCAGATACTTGAAAGTGTTTACATGGCTGACAAAGTATTCTTCCTCTCCAAAGACAATAACAACTTTTCCATTCACTGGATATCTCAACTTTTGATGTAATGTGGAGGTCACAGCACCTGCCCCATGGATCCAGGGACGACCAAGCAGACATGAGTACGAAGGACGAATATCCATCATATAGAATGTAGCAGTAAACACCTGAGAGCCAACCTTGATTGGAAGATCAATTTCCCCATGCACTACTCTTCTAGAACCATCAAAAGCCTTTACCACAATATTACTGGGCTTCAATACCGTATCTTCAGGACTCAGCTTGTTCAGGACTTCCTTAGGCAACACATTCAGAGAGGAACCATTGTCTATCAGCACATGAGACAGGGTGGTGCCCCTGCATTCAATTGAAATATGCAAGGCCCTGTTATGATCCCTCTTGGCAGGGGTCAAGTCAGCATCAGAAAATCCTAACCCGTTGTCATAGGTCAGGTGCGCAACACAATTCTCAAACTGGTCCACAGAAATTGCACTGGGTACATGAGCCATCTTTAGAAACTTGATCAATGACTTGGCATGAGCCTCAGAACATAATAACAGGGAGAGCATAGAAATCTTTGAGGGAGTATGCCCCAGCTGATCAACAATATCATAATCACTCTTGCGAATGATTTTCAATACTTCTTCCATCTGCTTAGAGAGGTCATCAGCAGCTGGCACATCAGTAGATACAGGCTCAATAACAGGACCCTTGCCCCGAGCATCAGTGGTGGAAGTAACAGCAGGAGTAACTGCACTCTTAGAAGCAACTGGAGGAGAGAAGACTCTTCCACTACGAGTGATCTTGCTAGATCCAGCAATATTATCAATGTCAACAGGCATATCAGGTAAAGGCTCCTGCTTGACACCATGGATGTAAACATCAGACCCATAGTGCCAAGGCACAGCTTTGTCAGATGTATAAGGAATAGGACCAGGAGTGGTAATGATCAGAGGAGCTACTCTGGCTTCAGCAACAACTTTCACAGGACCTTCAGCAGTAATCTTGATTGGGCCCTGATGAGTGATTTTAATGGGACCCTTTGAAGTGATTCTTAGTGGTACTTTGTCAACCATGTCAACCTCTTCAATCTTCTTACCCTGAGTCAGATGATCCACCATACTTTCTACAGATGCTGGTCTTCTTTCAAACACTATAGTATATTTATCCATGAGACGTTGAATCCCATCTCTCAAAATGAAGCAACTATCCGGCTTATAGGTACAATATAGACAATCTTCATGGCAACCTGGAAAGATCCCAGCTTGTACTAACCTCTTTTTGATAACAGACAATGGTGTGCTCAACTCCATAACTGAATAGACATGCAGATCTTCATCAATATCTTCATCAATGGCGTTG
The DNA here is from genome assembly GCA_963859935.3 of Lathyrus sativus. NCBI lineage: Eukaryota > Viridiplantae > Streptophyta > Magnoliopsida > Fabales > Fabaceae > Lathyrus > Lathyrus sativus. Next base: position 414,578,543 of record OZ012739.1, read on the forward strand.
ACAGTCTTCTCGTGATTTGGCATTGGAGCTGTAATCACATTTGGAGTACCTGGTGGATCAAACTCAATTTCTCCAGCATCAATCATATCCTGAATTTTGTTCTTCAAGACCCAGCAGTTATTAGTATCATGTCCTGGACAGTTTGAATGATATGCACATCGTGCATTGGGATTGTACTTGGGAGAGGTAACATTGGGATTCTGAGGGGCCTCCCTCAGGGTAATAAGTTCAGCTTTCAACAAGTGTTGCAATGCCTGAGCCATTGACATGTTGATCTTCGTGAACTGTCTTCTAGCCCTCTGTTGGTTGCCTTGAGGCTGCTCTGTTGTTGCAGGAGTTGGATTTGAAATATGAACTGCACTAACGGACTGATGCCTTCTGTTACGATCAGGCTGACCATACACAGCATTAGATTCTTTCTTCCCAGTGGGAGGCTTCTTCGCAGCACCTGATGAAGAAGTGCCCACTTGGATCTTACCACTCTTGATACCATTCTCTACTCGCTCTCCTGTCATGATCAACTCAGTGAAGCCAGATGATGAGCTTCCAATGAGATGACTGTAAAACGGACCATTCAGCGTACACATGCACATATCAACCAACTCCCTATCAGTCAAAGGGGGTTGAACTCTTCCAGCTAAGTCTCTCCACTTCTGAGCATACTCCTTAAAGCTTTCTTTGGCACCCATAGACATGCTTTGAAGCTGCATGCGAGTGGGGGCTAAGTCAGCATTGTATTGATACTGCTTGTAGAAAGCTTCAGCAAGGTCATTCCAATCTCTGATGTTGACACTCTCCAACTGATAATACCACTCTAGCTGAGCTCCAGATAAACTCTCTTGAAAGAAATGGATCCACAACTTTTTATCAGCAGTGTGGGGTTGCATTCTTCTGACATAAGACCTCAGATGCAATTTGGGACAAGAGACCCCATCATAGACAACAAATGTAGGAACTTTGAACCCAATGGGTATGACCACCCCAGATATCAAGCTCAAATCCTCAAAATCCAGCCCAGATGATTTCTGTAATTCCATAGCATCCATTCTATCCACCAGCATCTTGAATTTGTCTTCGTTAGGCTCATGGTAGTAGTTAGCCTCAGAATCAGAGTCCCCCATAGTGTTGTGGAGACTGCCTCTCTCCTGCTCAGATTCTTCAGATTCATAGTCTTCAACCTGTTCCTTGGTCTTGGCAGGACCTTTGAACCTTCTTCCCATGTTGAGCAACCCAGCAGACCTTCTAGCCTTCTTAGTCTTCTTGGCCAGCAGTGTCTTCAATTCATCCTGCCCCTTGGATAGGTTCAGGATCAGCTCTTGGAACTGTGCATTCTGTGACTGGAGATCCTTAACTGATTGTTCAAGAGCCATTGCTGAAATAAACAGCGAGAAGATGAGAAACCTGTGCACAGTTATAAACCTGTGATGCAATGATATGGGAATGCATATGCAATGTTTTCAAGGACCGCAGGATTTAAATTTGCTTAAACAAACAAGAAAGTAACTTTTTATTAGTAATAACTTGTTTTGCCTTTTAGGCTTACAAAAAATGAAAACGAAATAAGTACAAAAGATGGGGTTTTAAGTCTCCCATGGACGTTTCCTCTTGGTGTTGAGGTATGAGTTGAGGTTTCGTTCCTCATGAAGTAGCTTTGTTAGCTCTAGGATCCTTGCTTGGCTTGCTTTGTAATGAGCCTCGAAAGTATCCCTTTGCTCTTTCAGTTGGATCCATGATCTCTGCAAGTCTTCCTTATCAGTAGGCATGTCTGGGTGAAGGATGGTATAAGCTGTGTCTCCTTCAGCAACAGGTTCCATGGTAACTGGTAGGATGGCAGGATATGGCATCATGAGTGTCTGAGCACGAAATCGTACCCATCTGAGATAAGCCTCCATAGGAATGGTGTACTTAGGCTCCAGTGTCTTGCTGTCAATCCTGTTTACCTTTCCCCAAGCTCGTATGAATCTCTGACGGTAACCCTGAAGATCGTTGTCGTAGTCAAACACAATGCCCTGAATCAACATGTCATGTGGACCATCGCTCCGGGCGTAACCAAACTGTCGTAAAGCTAGAGATGGGTTGTAGGTGATGCCTCCTCTTATGCCTAGAAGTGGCACATTAGGAAACTCCCCACAACGGTCAATGATGGTGACATTCTCCATAGATCTGGAGCACCAATGGATGTCTGAGTGAGAAAGTGACATGATCCTCTTGGACCATCTGAACCCTTGCTCATTCTTCATTACTGAGCGAGGAAGGTGAGAAATAAACCACCTAGAAAGTAAAGGTATGCAGCACATCAAAGTTCCTCTTGCCCTTGTAGTACGGGTGTGAAGAGAATGTAGGATGTCTCCAAGTAAGGTAGGCACTGGATTGTGACTCAGGAATATGTTGATGGCATGAACGTCTATGAACTGATCAGGATTGGGGAACAACACTAAGCCATAAATCAATAAGGCTAAGATCTCCTCAAAAGCATCGTAGCTCATAGCCTTCAAGAACATTTGAGCTTTATCCACTAATACCTTGGCAAGAATACCTTTAACTCCACTTCTCGTCTCTAGAACAATGTCAGACTTCTTCAGGTGTAGAGCTGCAGCAATAACTTCTGGTTTAAGCTCCTTCTCTAAGCCTGTGAATGGCTTCTGATCAAGAACAGGTATACCCAGAAGTTTAGAGAACTCCTCCATGGTTGGAACCAACTGATAATCAGGAAATGTAAAGCAATGGTGCTTAGGGTCAAAGAACTGAAACAGCACACTCATCATGTCTTCACTGAACCCTGAAGTAACTAGATCCAATAAGTGACCATGTCTCTTGTTGAACTGGGAATGATCAGGCACTAGGGAAACCAACTCCTTGAGCTTAGCAGGTATCCCTACAAAGTTGATCCTGATGGTGTTTCTACGAGCAGAAGCCATGACCTGCAACAAAGAACAAAGATAAATCCTTTGGTCCTTGAAATGGTTAGGGAAAATGATATGCTTATGATGCATGATGATGTCATGATGTCATGCTCAATCACAAACATGTGGCACACACAAACAAGTCACACCATAGCCCTAGGTTTAAAGGCTTGCATGAGGTTCAAAGGCAAGTACCCTCCCCTGAAGTTAGATGGTTCATCCTGTCCTACAAAAGTAACCAGGTTCTAAGGGATCTCAATATCATTGATCCTTCACAAGGGTGGTTGTTAAGAAGGCAACTTACTTGCCAACCAAAACCCTCCAAGTTTAAGATCTCAATGAGCGTAGTATCGAGTGTCAACCAACTTCAGTCTGCACCAAAGCCGGTTACCTCACTACTTTCTAAAGGCCAAGATGAGTTAACTAGGGTTCTAAAAGTCAGTTAGTGCATTGACAACATATGGCAGCCTCAATATTATCCTCAACTTGACTTAAGGAATATAAGCACCAACCAAGAAGTCGCACTAACTATGGCCACCAGATCAACCGTATCGATATACGTCGTACAGTTTCCTTGGTCTATTGCCATTTACCTAAGGTACACTAGATCCGGGTTAGGACCTTTCACACATAGGAGCACCCCAACAATATAATAATAAAGCAAACAAGGCAAACAATTTAAAGTGATCTTAATTCCTAAGGGTACCCCTCTTAAATAGATCCCCAGCAGAGTCGCCAGTTCTGTAACACGGTGGGAGAACTGACTTTAAACAATGTTGCGGATAGCAAGAGTCACCACCGACTTTTATTTTATCCATAAGGAAAGGTTATAAAAGAACAGGAAAGACCTTAGAGAATATTTTGGGTCCGGGGGGTAGGTTATGAAAAGGGAAGGTGTTAGCACCCTTTTCATCCATGGTTATCCATGGGCTCTTAGGTACTTAAGCTCACTTTTGAATTGTTTTGAAAGTGTAGTGTGTGAATAGCAAAAAAATTTCAGAATAGTTTAATAATAATCCGTGTATGGATGTGAAAAAAACTTGTTTGAAAATTTTGTTGGAAATTTGTTTAAGTGTGAAAAAGTTTTGAAGTGAGCAAGTATCTAGGAGTAGCCTACCCTAATGTTTTAAGGTCTTTCTTATTCTTTATCCTTTCCTTAGTAAGACTATCCCTACTATAATGGAGTAGGTAGTCCTTACTTTGGATGTTAAGGGACATGTGAGGGACAATTGGATTTTTGAAGGCCATTGTGGGGTGTAATAAGCACATATAAGGGACCATCATCATTTTTCGAAAGGGACTTGATTCGTAAAGGCAACCATAAGGGACTTTGATGATTTTTTTTTATTTGAGGGACTTGCTTTATACACCCCACTTAACCATTATTCGTAGGCAACTTGAGGGATATCCTTAGGAAGTGAGACGGCGATTAAAATCGACTTACGTGTGTGACGTGTTTATTTTAATTATCTTTATTTAAAAGTGATCTAAATTTATTTTAATATTACATACATGTTGTTACACTCCCTAATTACTAACCATAATAATAATTAAATAATTAAACAACTTTACATCCAAGAAACAATTACAAAATAATAAGCAAAATAATTAAATAGCAAAGATAAATAAAATATAAATAAGCAATAATAAATAATAAAGGGGGTTAATTCTAAGTTTACTCGGCAAGACATCGCATCTTGTGCCTACGTATCCTTACGGGAGTGGAATCAGAGTAATCGTAGTTCCCCTCAAAAGGGAAGTTAGAGACTTCTTGACTGTGGTCAAGGTCTCACGGGGAATAAACGCGTCTTAAGGACACGCTTACGCGGAGTGTAGGAACTCCAAATTTCTACGTTGAAATGTTAAGTTGTAATTAGGGTTAAATTAGGGATTCCACGGCGGGAAACCCTAAAATGAGCGCGGCGGCTCTTTGACCTAATGCTAGGGGTAAAATTGTAATTTTGTCCACGGCGAGACATGTATGAAAATTAGGGTTTGTAGTTTGTAGTTTTGAGGATTTGAAATTGAATGTGTGAAGTTTTACGGACTATTGGCGCGGCGGCCAAACAGTTAGACCTAACCTTCGGATGTGTGCAATGTGACAGAAATAATAGTAAACGCGTGAGATAATTGAATCATGCAAACAGAGAGATAATGTCATAATTTAAACCATGCAAGCAGAAATTTAAAGGCAGAATTTAAAGAGCGATTGTTAAGTTCGCGAGGTTACATGAGAGGAGCAGATACAATATGATAATGAAATTTGAATTGAACAATAATAAAATAAAATAAATAACGGTTCTAGTTATTATTTTAAAAAAAGATTTTAGTTATTATTTTAAATTTATCTAAAAAAAAGTTTTTCTTAAAAATAATAGGTTTTCATATTAATTTGGAAAAGATGTTAATGTTATTTATTTTAAAAAAACAGATTTTTATATTATAACAAATTTTAATAAATTAATGATAACAATAATAATAATAATGGTAATAATAATGATAATAATGATAATAATAATAAATAATGATAATAATAATAATAATAATAATAATAATAATGATAATAATAATAATAATAATAATAATAAAGCAATAATGAATTTTAAATGTGCCAAATAACCCAACAATGTTGCTAACGCAGAAATGCGCTCATCGCAACCAGATCTAAATCGGACGAAACAAAATTTATCGCAAAGAAAAAGAAATTAAGCGAAAAATAGTATTATTGCTCACACAAAAATGCGATCATCGCAACCAGATCGAACTAACACAAATGTCACGCGTCATGCACACAAATGTGCAAACATCGTATCGACATAATTCGATCAAAAATCTTATATATATAAACTCTAACAATTTAAAAATTATATATATATAAACGTAACAGTAATAGATAAAGAAAAAGAAATAACGGTAATAGATGAAGAAAAAGAAATAACGGTAAAAGATGAAGAAAAAGAAACAACAGTAATAGATGAAGGAAAAGAAATAACGGTAAACGATGAAGAAAAAGAAACAATAGTAATGGATGAAGAAGAAAACTAAATAACGGCAAACGGCACTCACTCCTCTTAGGTTTTTTTCGTTCTCTCTTTTTTTTCCAACAAGGCAACACATGTATATATAGGGAACAAATTAGGGTTAACACCAAATTGTCAATAATGTCCCTAAAGCCCATTTTAAAGCCCAAACTAAATAATTAGTTAAGAAAAAATAAAATTTAAATAATTTAAAATAATTAAAATAAACTTAAAATAAAAACTAATAATCCTATTGATTCCTAAAATAAAAAATATTATAAAAAGAACAAAATTTTTTTCAATATTTTTTATTTTATGATTTTTTGGATATTTTTATGAATAATTTAGAAAAAATTGAAAAAATAATATTTTAAAAAATGATTTAATTAAAATACGAAAATAATAATTAAATAATAATAAAAAACTATTTTTGTTATTTTTTTAATGAAAGATAGAAAAATTTAGAGTAAAAATAATAAAAAACAAAAAAAAGTGACAAAGGTGAGATTCGAACTCTCAACCTCTCACACTCATAACTCCTTACACATGTCCTCCTGCCAATTGTGCCATTTTTACTTTTTAGAAAAAAAATGCATGTCATATGATATTTACCTGCAAAAAGTCAAACGACTACACAAATTTGTTAGTAATTGATTAAATGCAATGAAATGCGACGACAAATCTTAGGGCAAAATTTGGGGTATTACAGTTATTATGATAATATTTCTCACCCAACCTCTCTTTGATGTTGGCAAAAAAAAATCATGAAGTTTGATTTTGGTTTGACCACAGTTGACCTCAGTTTGACCTTTTAACTGCATTGACTGCTTTTGACTTATCTGATCATCTGACTGAGCAAACTTTTGAGAAAAGTCTTGAAACTTGACATGGGGGTTCTTATACACATATAAGATGTTATGAAGCTCACTTGAAGTCTTGGAAGTCCATTTAGCCTGATTAAAGTCAAAACCCTAGTTTTGGATGCACTGCTTAGGAGGTGCATTGTCTGAGGGAATTGTCAACTCTTCTGACCAATTGTGAACCTTGTGAATCTTCATAAGATATCTTGCGATACTCATGGGAGGTATTGTGAAGCTTGTGAACCTTGTGAACATCATGAAGTGGCTTTGTAGACCTCATGACCCTTAGGAAAGCTTTGTAAACATTGTGAATCTTGTGAACCTTCATAAAGTAGCTTGTGGACTTCATGAACTTCATGAAAGGTTATGCAAGTTGTTGGAGAACTTGTGAACCTTGTGAATCTTCTTAGAACACAAAGTCTTGTATTGTGAGGGCAAATTTTGGGGTGCAACAATATCAACCCTTGAACACCTGAATAAGCCTCCCAGCTAGCTTCAAAGTCTTGTGTAGCCCTTGATTGGTAATCATATCTCTTGATCTCCTGCATACATGTCAATGAAATGCAAATGATAATGCTAATGTGCATGAAATGAAACATAAGCTAGGTAAAGAAATGTTGGGCAAATTTTGGGGTGCAACAATGTTCCCTGCAAAACAAAGAAAGTGGGTGAATAACAGATAAAGAATACTAAACCGTAAGAGAGGAGAGGCGTCCACCACCTAGGTAGCGAAGGGCATCCGCCTCCGAGGGACACTCGAGCAAGGCCTTCGTATTAATCAACCTTGCCGTCTCGCGGAAATTCCCCTGGTTGTCGAGGATGTACCGGCCATCGGGGGTCACCAGCTTCGATGGCGGCAAACTGCGCACGAATGAGACTATCTTCATATAACTGGCCATGTTCTTTTCTTCAAGCGACCCCGCACGCACGATGTACCGGTCTGTCCCCCGAGAGAAGTGCTCCGGGGACCACTCCACGTGCACCCACGGCAACATAACGGCCTCGCGACGACCATCCACGATCCGTTCCCCCTCTAAATATAAAGAGCCAACCCCCTCATGCGTAATCGGGCTGACTACGAAGAAACGACCCTTGAAGTCCCGGACGGAGTCCATGTACGTTTTGAAAAGCCTGTCCGGTTGCTTGAACGGCACCCAGCCGTGTCGACCATTCACAGTCTGCCGCTGCAGATGGAAGATACAGAAGAATAACGGCAGCGTGACACCGACCTGGAGATAGCGGCATACGACCTCGAATTCCCGAATAAAAGCCAGGGCATTTGGATACAGCTGCGACGGGGCCAACCTCAGCCAGTCGAAGAGGCCAGGTGGAAGTCCGAGAATGGCAGCCTGAGCCTGGCCTCTTTGAAGTAGAATTCATACATCGGGAAGCGCATCCTCCTGTACTTCGAGCAGATTCGGTGACCCTCCCGGGGACGGTAAACCTGCCAATTCTGGGGGTCTCCTTCTCGTCGATCCTCCACGGTAGCATAGGACCTCGTCGGGTCGGAAGCAAAGCAGAAGGGCGTGGACAAAGGTTCCTCGGCTACCCAATCCTCGAGGGGAAGGACGCGCTCGTCAAAGTGTGGAACATCCGGTTCATTGTCCTCGACCATTGTCCCCGAGATAAACGTAGTCATTAACACCTAAAAAGCAGAAGGTAACGGTGAATTCGATGACAAAGATCAAATTCACCCTTCCACCGCAACTCAAGTGAAAGGGCGACGAGGACACACCGAGCATCGTCCCCGGTGGCTCTACCCAAAACCTATCGCCTCCCCGGGGAACCAGCGCAACCTAACCTACAAACTCTCCCCGGGGCGTTCATCGGAATAGACGTCACTCCTCGGGACGTTCAACGGAAGCAAGCGTCTTTCCTCGGGGCATTCATCGGAATAAGCATCCGTCCCCAGGGCATTCATCGGAATTGGCATCTCTCGTCGGGACGCTCACGGTGAAACCCTAGAAAATCCCCATACAACAACGGAGATCCTCACCTCTCCCCTGGGCATTCAAACTGCCCCGACCACAGTCCTAAAACAAACAGTAAAAAGGAAAGAAATGAGAAAGGAAACTCACTATGATTCAACCTGTGGCGGAGTACGTGGCGGCTGCTGCGGCGGAGAGATTCGACGGCGGCAAGACGGCAAAGCAAAAAGTTCAAGAGCAAGAGGGCGAAAAGTGGAGAATGAGCGGGGGCTCGCTTACTTATACCCCAGCACGGGACTCGAAGTGTCGCTAGGCACTCGAGTACCCTAGGGTAGCCGCCCTAGCAGCCATCCAGCGCGTGACACGTGGCGAAGGATGACAGTCGCGTCCCCTCACATCTCCTCGCCAACACGTGTCCTCAAGCTCGGGCAACCGACGACGAGGAAGGATGCGCGTACTCGCGTCCCCACGGAACACGAGCTGGAGGGTTTTCTCCCCAGTCTAATTCCTCCTCCCCGGTACAGCGTCTTCAAGTCCTCGCTCCCTTCCTCGGAGCTACGACTTGGGGGGCTCCTGTTATGTCCTGGGCCCCGGCATGGCCAGGCAGGCCCAACCCAGTAATACTTTGCCAAGCCCAGTCCAGCTTGGGCCGTAGAGCACAGGGTCCCCGACGAGCAGGTTCTGTCCCCCCGCGAGCAGGACCTGCCTCAGCTACGTCGGGCACAAGACTCCCCTATCGACCAAACACTGCCCTCTCTACGGGCAGGACCTGCCCCTCCGCGGGCAGAATCTGCTCCCCTCCGTGGGCAGGCCAACGTGTCCTTCACACGTTCTCCACGTGCTCCCCTATGCGGGGACACGTCACCGACCAACTGCCCACCTCCGAAAGAGCAGGTCAAACCCACTTTTCGGAGATCACGGGACGGTTGGACTAGGGCGAAGACCACGTCCTGGTCTTCACTACGCCACGTAAGCCCTAACAGTCACCTGGGTTGGTCCTGACAATCCAGCCCAACACAGGTGACCGTTGGCCCAGCGCTGGGGTCTCTCTATAAATACCCTTTTTCACAAGAGGGTCAGGTAATTCACTTCTTACCCCTTTTCTGTATTTGCTTTCACTCTGCCAAATTCCTTACTTTGGTATCAGAGTGTCTTGCAGGTACACCCTCCTCCTCATCTTCATCACTGGTGAACAGGCAGCAGCCCAACAGAATGTGGCCAGCTATTGATCTCATTCTGATCAAATTAGATCAATATCTTTAATAAGGAACATGTTTCTTACAATTAAAATATATATGTAAGGGTTGTTAGTATTTTTAATAGTAATTTATGGTCTAACGTTTACATAGAGATTCGGTTTCAAAAATAATAACCATGAGTGTCTAACATGAATGCCTTTATTCCTTTATTGTAAAGTACTGTAACTCTTTTACAATAAACATTCACTAAAATGTATGGTTTTCTAAAATAATAACTAACTTAAAAACTCTTTATATGATCACAAAGAAAACTCTTCTTTACTTGCTCACATTTGTAAAAATGAAAAGATTTGGATTGTTGGAGTTAAGTTTGTAGCACTTCTTAATTTATAAACCTTCGTTCATATGGACTATTTTAATTTCACCGGTAAGTTTTATAGTGTTTTCTTTTTTTCCTTTCTATTTAGGTTTATAGTGTTGTGTTAATGCAAAAATTTTAAAATAAGTTCATAGTATTTTTTATATAAGAAAATATTTTTAAAAATATATAATAATAATAATACTTATAGTCCTTTTTATAAAAAAATATTATAGGTTGGATGACTTTGTTTTTTTCGTTTTTTTTAAAATAAATTTATAAATTTTTTATATAAATACTATAAGTATATAATAAGATATTCTTTTTATTTAAAATTTTATAACGTTAATTTTAAAATTATAATTTGTTCTGTTTGAATAACACCTTTTATTTTTATAAAAATATTATTAAACTATTGAATGGTTGTTACAGTAATTTAAATTTAACGTATTATCATATTCTGGTTAAAAACTATTATTTTAAAAATAAAATAAAAACTGAAATTTAAATTAATTAAAATGTTCTTTGAAATAAATATTATTTAATATTTGATTTAATTTCATTAATTTTATTTTTATTTTTCCTAAACAGTTGAATAAGTATGTTTTACAACATCAATATATATGGCGTAACTTAAACGCTTTTTTTAATTAAACATAAGAGTTTCAATTGTATCTAACTTATTTTAAATATTCTTGCTTAAACGTTAACAAGGCATGTCTATATTGAAAGCAAAATAAGTTAAAGCTTATATATTTATAAGATAAAGTAGTTGAATGTCTTTTGTTGAATTGTAGATTGCATAGAATACAACTATGCGATAACAGAGAGTTGAATGTAGGTTGTATCTAACATATCACATGCGAATGTTTGTGATTCCTTATATATTGTCATGTTAGATTGATCAATTGTGTAGATTTCATTCTATTCTAAGAATTGAAGGTAATATTAATCAATAAAAAATAAAGGTGATGGAAGTTAAGAGAGTACAAACCTTGGCTTTTAACCAGTTGAAGGAGCTTCCACCACAATTTGTTCGTCCAGATAATGAAAGACCAGAGAACACCAAAGCATTGGAGGGTGTTAATGTGCCTATCATCTCATTGTCTCAACCGCACCATCTTTTAGTGACAAAAATCACTGAAGCTGCTTCTGAGTGGGGTTTCTTTGTCATCACTGATCATGGTATTTCGGCGAAACTCATCGAAAATTTGCAGGATGTGGGTCAAGAGTTCTTTTCTCTACCTCAAAAGGAGAAAGAGGTGTATGCAAATGATCCATCTAGTGGTAAGTTTGATGGGTATGGGACCAAGATGACCAAGAACTTAGAAGAAAAAGTTGAATGGGTGGATTATTATTTTCATCTCATGTCTCCTCCTTCTAAGGTTAACTATGAGATGTGGCCCAAAAATCCTTCTTCCTACAGGTTAGTGTGTTTCATTATAATTTAGGAGTTTATAAAAATAAAGAAACTATAAATGTATTGTTTTGGTGTGATAGGAAGGTAACAGAAGAATACAATAAAGAGATTTTAAGGGTGACAAACAATCTCTTGGAACTTTTATCTGAAGGGCTAGCATTGGAGAGTAATGTTTTGAAGTCTTGTTTGGGAGGTGAAGAAATAGAATTAGAAATGAAGATAAATATGTATCCACCTTGTCCACAACCTGAACTGGCATTAGGAGTTGAGCCTCACACTGATATGTCTGCTCTTACCCTACTTGTCTCAAATGATGTTCCAGGCCTTCAGATTTGGAAGGAAAATGGCTGGGTGGCGGTAAATTACTTGCAAAACGCACTCTTTGTGCACATTGGTGACCAACTTGAGGTAATAGCATGTCACGTTTTAATGAGTTATATGTATTATTCAATGGTAGCTCTAATAAATGTTCTCTTTGACAAGGTAGGTGTTGAGTAATGGGAGGTACAAGAGTGTATTGCACAGAAGCTTGGTGAACAAGGAACGCAAGCGCATGTCGTGGGCTGTATTTGTTGCTCCTCCACACCAAGTTATGGTTGGGCCTCTTCCTCCACTTGTCAATGATCAAAATCCGCCTAAATATTCAACAAAAACCTACGTCGAGTACCGCTATCGCAAATTCAACAAAATTCCACAATAAGGAAAAGACAATAATAAAATTTGATGGTTGTAGTAAGCACACAATTATATCGTGTGATAAAAAAATCATTCTATCGTAAACTTTGTATTAGTTATCACTTTCTTCTCGCTGTGCCAATTAGCTAAAATAATTGTAATGGGATTATGATAAGTCGCAACAACATCAATTTTCCTAAGCTATCAGTATCAAAATTTTCAAAATTACATCAGCTAATGCAACCTCTTTCCTCTTTCCAAGAATGATAATATTGTCGTGACAGAACTTATTATAATGGTTACTCCTGCACATCAAGGTTGTGTCTCATTGTCTTTCAATAAGATTTGTAAATTGTAATTGTTTGATTGCTTTCATGATTTTATCTTATAAGACATAAACTCTAATAAATTTTATGCATCTCTTTCTGGTTATAAAGACTCGTAAATTTTAAATTGTTCTATTAATATCACGATGTGTTAGGGAGCTAGAGCTTTATTACTGTAAAATCTAAAGTAGGAAGAAGAGATTTACTAACTAGAAAATAAAATAACTTTCTCAAAATATAACAACACATATCACAGTTAGAAGTTATGTCAGTTAAGCATTAAAGAAGTTTGTTGGGTGGTTAATAATTGGTTAGTAAGATAGTTCATACACTTTGTTATCTTACAAATTTGTTATTTTGCCAAATAATCTAAGAGTTTCAGCTTGTGCTAAGGGAATAGTTCGTCGTACACAAGTTTTCTGTTTGCGGGTGAGTGTTCAAATTTTCTGCTCATTTTCATCTTCAGTTCAAAATGCATTCAAGACCTCATGATGATTCTCCTCCAAAGGCAAAAAAGAAGATATCTGAAATGGAAAATAATAAGGTCAGATGTGAAACTTCTTTAAACCTTCATGCACCTATTATTCCTTCATCTTTTTCTTCTTCTCCGAATTTGTTGTAGTTCTGCATAAAGTTACTCACTTGATTGGTCCTCAAAGACTACAAAAGCATCATGGATAAATGCTTCAACATCTAGAATATTTCATCACCAAATTAGTTGTTGATTATATTTACATAAATTATATTGATACATCTCTAGAATATTTCATTACCAAATTAGTTGTTGATTATGTTTACATGAATTATATTGATGTCTTTGAGAAAGACAAGCTTGAGAAATTTTTGACTGAATATTTGTTATAATCCTAATCACGTCAAGGGATTGTATTGCTGGTAGAGTAAAAAAGTGATTCAATATGGGGAAGTTTATGGACATCAAAGATATAAGTCAACTAGTAGCTATTTAGTTTTGATGACGACGACACTTAAAGTCAATCAATGACAGAAGATAAATGAAACACTCAATAATGCATAAGATGATTAATAAAACTATCCTCGAATCAAGCTAGACATATATTTAAAGTCAACACTTTAGTCGTTCAACTCTCAAGTGAAGACTTAGATTTCAAAGATAACAGGTGTTTTAACCTTTCAAACTCTCATATGACAGTATACAACATGCAAATATCTCAAGCATTAAAATCAAAGATAATAATGCCAATATTTGAAGTTTTAGAGTGTGAAATAGAGGAAGTGTGAAAGCTCGCATGGTCGTTTCTGTTTGAGTGACCAGTGTCTTGTAAAGACATAAGGGTGTAGTTTTATATTTGTAAAATACCCGACGAAGGTGATGACCTTAATTCGCCCTCGGGAGAGGCGGCGACCATATGTCTCCCTTAAGAGGTATCATCTCACTCTAATATTTTCCTCTCAAACGTTAGATAGGAGATTTTTGGGCAAAGAGAATTCAAGGTCAGTAGTTAATCCACAACCCTTTGGAAATAGAGATTCAACGGTCCACCATTGACTAAGTGGACGATGACATTTTCCAAAGAACCTTAGGCCCAAAGCCTCTATAAATACCTCCCCGCAATGAGAGTGATGGAGAATCCTAATTCATACTTTTATACCTAAGCAGCACATAAATACACATAACCTCTCACCTCATGTGAGCAGGTCCCCTAACCACCATACATCGTAATATACTTACTAAGGTCTCTTAGTGTCCACTACTATAAAATAGACCTTTGGTAACACTATATTACTACAAGCATTTTGTTAACTGTAGTAATATCTTATTTTTACATGCTTGATTTTATTTTATTTTATTAAAAGACTTTTAATCACTGTTCATAATAACTACAGTGATGATAGATTTAAGGGTACAAGCTTTGAATTCCAACATCAACATTTTACATTTTTTCTATACAAAAAAGGTTTTGTCCATTAACTTATATTGTTAAATCACATTTTAAAAATAATTAACTATGATTGTTTTTATCAACCGTGGTTATATGTGTCATATTTCACTATGGTTGGTATTTGCAACTATGGTGATATTCTTTTCTGCAAAATTAAAACATAACAGTTTCTTTATTTCCTTCCAAAAAAATGAGGTGGAAAAAAAGAAACCCTAGCGAACTAGACGACACCGATAGCAAAATCTTCATTTTCACCATCTTCATTCATTTCTTAGAACGTCCAATCTTCACCATCTTCATTCATTTCTTAGAACAAAAATCATTTCTTTATCTCTTCCTCCTCTTCAAAGTACGATATGTTACCTTTCTATGGTTATTGTTCATTTTTAATTTCTTGATCTCTCTCTCGTGTTGTGGCGAGATTTTCCTTTATGCGGTGTTGATTTTCATATCGTTGCAATTGGATTATTTTGTATTTTAGTTTATTTATATTTTGTGATGTTTTTGATGTTATGAGGCTATGAGATCTATCCTGTTCATGTTGCCCACTTTGTGTGTAAAGTAAATTTTAGATGCTCACATTATATAAAAATAAACTCTATTTCACATGGGTTGACCTTGGCAAGGAAACTTTTATGACTGAACCATTCATCATGACTACTTAAGAAAAACAAGTCTTTTATGTGACTTACCCTTCAGACTTATCGAGGAGATGACCAATTGGTCTCCTAGAAAAACACATTCCTCGTAGTGATTAAAATGTTGATATTTCTTCCACTCCTTCTTATGCAACACAAGTGCCTTCTTCATATGAAAAAGTTGATAAAAATGATGTGCATGCTATTCATAACTATCATGAAGAAGACATGTGGAAAAATTAACAAGTAAGTTTTTTTTTAAATTATTTATTCATAATTTAGTGTAAGTTATAATTTCTAAGTTAAATACTAAAAAGTATTATCATTTAAAATTATAGGTGTTTAAAGTCAAAACACCAAGATACAAGACACCAAGATACTATTATTTAATGTTATGATGTGTAAATTGTAGGTTGTTTGTGTCATTTTGGTTTTGATATGTAATACACAATTTTTGATTTTTAATGCAATTTTGGCTTTGATTTAATACAATTTTTGGTCTGATACGATTCACAAATGAGCGTGTTGTTGTTTCTGCTGGTCTGATACAATTAAAAAACATTCAACTTAAAAAAATGGGAGTTCTGTAAAATAAAAAAATATATACTTATAAAAATAAATAATTTCACAATGGTTGTTCAATACAACCGTTGTTATAGGTAGAGTGATATTCAGAATAATAAACGTCAATAATGACGTTGCTGAGTATCAAGCCTAGAACTTATATTTCACTACGGCTGTTCAATACAACTGTGGTTATAAGTAGCATACTTTCTAATTTACTACAACGAGCAATATATCATAATTGTAAATAGCACTCTTACAACCACACACTATCTAACAACAAACATACAACCGTTATTATATGTCTTTCATAATCGTTGTCATATGTATTTTTCATAGTACTATAATAACTAGGATATCAAACGAGTTTTGATAAATTTTGATAAGTCTATTCACGTCCTGGTCTAAGACATTTTAAAAAAAATACAATTCATTTATAACAACGTGAAAGTGTTTAATGACTCATTAATAAAATTGTCTGACAAACAAGTACAAGAGATATTGTTTGATACAAAATAAAGAAAAATATATAAGAGAGAATATGAAAAATGAGAACAATGTAAAAAATAAAGAGATATTGTTTGATATAAAATAAAGAGAAGCAAAAGAATTGAATTTTCACAATTTTCTTTTGGTTTACCAGAAACTAAGAAAAGAAAAATAAAAATATTTTTAAAGTTACAAAATATATTTGAATTAAAAATTAATGTATAATTTAATGTTAACTTGATAAATTATTTTGATATAATTATTTGATACTTTATTTATTTATTAAATAATTAATAATATTGTAATCCGTTAATTTAATATTTATTTCAAATTTACTAATTAATAATTTGCTTATTTTAGTTAAAGTTTCCAATAAACTGTATTAATATATTTTGTGAATTCTAATAGTAACATTTTCAAAACAACTTTTCTATGAAAGTTAAAACTTATAGACAACAAAACAAATTCGATTAGTTGAAATAAATAAAACCAGAGAAGGGTAAGATAGGTAAAATAAAAATGGGAGTAGTGCGTTTCTATGCAATTTCTTCTCTCTTTCATTTCTCTCTCTTGCTTATTTCTCTCAAAACACTCAAAAGTGTCAAGGTTAGTGAAGTTTCCCGCGTGAAAATCAGAAAATCCGGACCCTCGTTTAACCTAGCATCCGCCACTCTAATTCAAGCACGGGCCAGCGACTGCTCGTTCCGAACCGCTGCGAACGCCGCGTATAGCTCTCTCCGATGGCCCCTTCTTCTCCGAGTAACAATTGTTTGCAACCTCTTTCAACCGCAGAGAATGATCTCCAGGTTCTTTTCCCCCATAAATCTCTCTGACAATATCACGTTCCATTGCTTTCTAGGTTTTCTTCTCAAGTTTCAATGTTGTTTTATTCCAAGTATTTGTTTCAGTAATCTTACTAATTTCATCAAATGCAAATTATTTGTTTCGTGATGGGTTCATATTGCAGATTTTTAGCCTTTCGCCATGGACAACAGTGTCTGAAATTGGGGAAAAAGACATGATTCAACTACAACTAAAATGCTGATTCATTCCTTATTTCTTTTGTTTGTTTTGATAGCCGTTCTTTGTTCTACATAAAGCTTCACATCACGGGAAGGATAGGACATCAGCAGGACAAGGAAAACCTCGCAAGAGAAATAAGCTTTCTCCTTGGTCGCCACAGAGTGCTAATAAACCGAAAGAAAGTTCAGCGGAAGAATGTGACCGCCATTTGTGTCAGAAAAAGCAGATTGAAGCTTTTGATATTGTTTGGACAAAAATTGAATCTACCATTAAGGTCTTCTAAATATCTTCCCTCAATTCTTGAACTTACATTGATTTTGCCGTACCTTAATATAAGAAGTATAATTTATTTTCAGTCTTTACCTCCGGGTGAACCAGTAAGATAATTATTGAGTAGTTTTCTTTCTATTGCAGGATGTCTTGAGAGACCTCAATGCTAGTGTATTCAATAATATACAACAATGGGTTATGGAGTGCTTTGATACTACTAGATTAGTTGGAGAACCAAGCATTACTGAAGCAACTCGGTCTTTTCCTGTTCTAAATAATACTACTCCTTTGAAGGTGTACAGTGCATTAGTTATTACCAGTAAGTGTTTTCCCATTTTCGATAAATATCATGAATGCTTTGATAGTCAACCAATTCTACAAAAAATGCAGCCCGGTATTTTTTGTCAATGAACTCTAGTATTATGAAGAATGAAAAAGAAAAACCATTTATATCTATATATAAAATCCTGAGATTGAACTATGATTGGCAGGAAACATAGAGTTTGTTGATGATGTAATGACATTCGAAGAGCTTGGCCTTTTCTTGAAATCCCATGGATGTCACGTGGCTATGCTCTCATCAATGGAGTTTTCGTTAAAAAATGGAATTGCTGGTTGCTTGAAAGCTTTATTGCGAGAGTTTCTAGGGAGTTCTTTCGACGTGGGTGTTTCTATGAACTTAATATGTATAATTAAATTAATTCTATCTACTGCCACTGACTTCTTTACTTTTAATTTTCTTTATCCTCTTGTTAAGCAGCCATCTGATATACAAACCTTAGCATCATGGTATAGAGAACAAGACAACTATAATAAACCATTAGTGCTGATGATTAATGATTTGGAAAGGTGTTGCGGATCAGTCTTAACTGATTTTATCCTGATGTTGAGGTATGTTTAGCATCGTTTGTAAGTGTGCATGCATGTATATTTGTAACCTAGTCTGTATTTGTGCATCTTGAATGCTTTTGGTTATTTTAAAACTTCGGTTAACTATGGTGGAGGTTTCACTACGTACCACACTAACAAGTAACAACCAAAGTTTTATTTCTAATTCTATAGTGTGGTTTGTTAGATGAATTCTATGATATTATTGTGTTCTATCAAAAACACCTACTCTTACAGTGTATATAGTTTATTGTATATTTCCGACATTTGGAGATTGTAATTTATTTATTTGTTTATTTATTTTTAATATATAATATAACGGCAATGATATGAATTGGCTTTCATCTTTTAACATTTTTTTATAATAGCGAATGGGTTGTCAAGGTGCCAGTCATCTTAATATTTGGAGTTGCAACGACAGTGGATGCCCCAAGAAACATTTTTCCATCACATGCTCTTGAGTGTTTGTGCCCTTCTATGTTTATGCTTGTAACACCAGCTGAGAGAATGGATGCAATTGTTGAATCTGTTTTTATAAAACATTGCACCACATTTAATATTGGTCATAAAGTGGCGCAGTTATTGAGAAACTACTTCATCAACCAGGATGGGACAATAACATCTTTTATAAGAGCTTTGAAGGTTAATGGTGCAAGTTTCTGGTTGCTGACAGTTCTCTGTATTGCCATTTTATGAATTACATAGACAATGACAGGATATATGACCTAGTCTTTACATGTCACATTTTTTTTTACTTATCTTTCAGGTAGCATGCTTATTACACTTCTCTATGGAACCTTTGAGTCTCATACAAGGGAGAGTTACCGTTGAAGATGAGGTCTGTCTTAAACTACTCCTTTAATATTTGAATCACTTTTCTTAGTTTGCTCTTCAAATATGATCCTAGTATCATATAGCCCAAGCTAGTTTTGTTTTCTTCAGATGGTTTAGTGTTTAATCTGTGCTCTTGTTACTAAAATTTGAACATTTCACCATATGGAAACATGTACTTGATATTTTCATTAATTGTTAAGGGGAGCAGTATAAGTGTTAGTACTAAGAAGGGGTTGTTATGACTGCACTATCTGGTGCATTGCAGATAAAGCCGCATTGCGGCAACCATAAGCCATAAGTAACAGATTAAGTTGCACAGTTTATGCACATCCATTATTCCATCGGCTTCAACCAATGCTATTACTCGTTGGTATAATTTAGTTGATAAGAAAGACAAACTTGCCTTGAACTTTTTCTTGCTCAATATTTTTATTGGAATTTCCGCCTTCATTACAGTCCACCCCTAGTCCCCTAAATTGCGGCATCTGCTTGGCTAAATTGTAGCCTCCAACACCTTCATTGTGTTGCGTTTGAAGGGGGTGAATTTAGTCACACATTGCTTAGAGATATGGCCTATGTCGTGTTTATAAGTGGGGGCAATCCTCACCCTACAAGCCGGTTTTGTAGGGATGAGTTAGGCCTAACCCAAATTCTAAGATGGTATCAGAGTGTATCTTAGATCCTTTGTTGGGTTTCCTGTATCGTCCACTCTTCGGGCTCATTGATGCCCAAGCGTGAGGGGGAGTGTAGGAACTTGCGCCTTAATTGCGGCATTTGGCTTGCCTTCATGGCATCCCCCAACACCTTCATTGTGTTGGGTTTGTAGCGGTGGATTTAGTCCCACATTGCTTAGAGATATGACATGTGTTGTGTTTATAAGTAGGGATAATCATCACCTTACAAGCCGGTTTTGTAGGCATGAGTTAAGCCCAATCCACATTCTGAGAATTTTAATAAATTTTATCATCTTGTTCTTTTTTATTTTATTATTTTAATAGTTGAATAACCTATTTTACACGTGGGTATAATTTAGTTGATAAAAAAAACAAATTTGCCTTGTACTTTTTCTTGCTTAATATTTTAATAAATTCTTTTCATCTTATTCATTTTTTATTTTATTATTTTAATCGTTGGATAATAATGGTTTCTCAGGTGAGAAATTCTGGATTATCACCTGAGACAATGTTGAAATACTTGGAGGAGCTTCCATCATATGCAAGGTATTACACATTACATATTTTCAGGTTCTAATTTTGATATTTTAATGGAAATAACAATGATTTCACCATTTGGTTATAATTTGTCTAGGAATGAAGAGGTTTATCAGACTAAGAAGAGCATGGCCAAGGGTTTGTCAGAATTGCTGACAATTCAGAAACTATGGAGCACTGTAGTTCTCGTAAGATATAGGAATCGCTTTTAAAGACTTTTGCACTCATCTTCTGTTCTTATTGGTCAAATTCCACTTTTTTTTTTTTAAAATCTATTGATGACAGTTCAAATAATACAAAGTAATTTTTCAGTATATTTTATAATAGTATTTAATTCATATATGTAAAATTTTTTTAGACCATCAATCAACCGTCACATCATTAAAAACATTTGAGTTTTCACATATCTACTAATAAAATGACACATAATTGACTGTGATTTGTTGATAGTGTAAAACTTTTTACACCTTAAACTATTTAAATTTGGGCATTGAAATTGATAAAATGAATTCATGTAGTCAACCTTAATATAAACCTAGGGATTGATCTTACATGTGGAATAACATAGTTTTCCTAGGCCTCTTGGAAACTATTAAGTTTGCGAAGATGCTAATAAAGTGTCAAACTAATGCGCATTTGTATTAAGAATGCTTGTTGCTAGTGGATATGCAACCCCAACTATTTTGTACCCTTCATTTTGATTACATTAGAGTTTTAGGTTTTCTATAGAAAATGGAATATTGAAGTCTCATCGGGTTTATGTGTGGCGCATGGAGCAATAGTACAAACTGTTATAGGTTTGATTGATGGCTGTTTGGGTGCCCTGACTTGTGGTATTTGATGTGTTAGCACAATTTGATGGAAGAATCACTTGCAGTTTAGGCTATGTTTTCTAGATGGTTAGGACCAATTGAAGGAAGAACCAACAAGGGTTGGGGGGGTGTTGAAGTCTGGTCCAGTATCAGAACATTATAACAGCTGGTTAGCCCGGAGTGAGGTATCCTAGAATAAAAACAAGACCAAAATGTGGAGAAGACTTTGTTTTCTTGTTAAGGAAGTATTGATGCCATGTATTTATAAATGTTTCATAGTTATTTAATGATGTTTTGAAATAGATATTTTTTACTATGAGTGTCTGCCGATCTTGAACTTCATTTTTGTATGTTTAAGGTTCCCTGTCCCTGACTTGTTATCATCATATTATCATCTGTGTTACTAGTGTGTTTCATCTCGTAATAAAAAAATTATCTTTTCCCAATGAAATTTTTTGGCAATTAGTTGTTAATGTGGATGAGTTGGAGTTCATGATATTGAACTATCCTTTTGTCCAGTGCCTATATGAGGCTGGAAAATATAGCGGAGTGCGGCTGCTGGATTTGTTTTGTGAAGCACTCGATCAAGTTTTGTATCCATCAAGGAATTCTGTTTCTAGTAAGAGGGATGAAAAAGACCATGGTTTGTCCTCAAAAAATGATCCCTGTCAGCAAGATTCCATCATGCAAAGTGGAGGTTCTATTTGCCAGATAGTACGCAAAGTGAGGTAACTAGGAGAATGACACTTGATTCCTTTTATTTACCATAAGAATCTTGCTGATGTGGAGCAATATCTGCTCTTAAGAGAAAACTAGTTAGGAAATCCGTGTGATGCACATTTAAGTCTTCATACAAAAAACAAATATTTTCATGAGATATAAGTATTTACTATTGAGGGATAATACTATTTATCATCTAAATGATTGAAGAGCTGAGAAAATGGGCATAGTAAAGAGACCAACAGTTTAATATTAGCATTATTTTCGTATAAGCTTAATATTTGCATTATAATTTAAGTATAAAATATGTTAAACTTTAATATTTGCATTCTAATTGAAGTATAAAAATATATTTAAGTTTAATACTTGCACTATAATTGAAGTATAAAAATAAATTGAAGTTTAGTATTTGCATTAAACTCTTGAACAGAAAAAGGAGGGAAGATAGATGTAAAAAAATTGCATCCAAAGCATACAGTTTTTAGCTACCTTCTTATTTTACTGCAAGAGTATTCCCGTGCCTGTATCTAATAGTTGAATAACTGTAACATCCTAAAAGAAAAGTGGGGTTCCAAGTAACGACAAACTAGAAATGATAACGTCTTTAGTCTTAATTAAAGCCCTAATGATAATCATCGAAATCAAATTGCAATTTTCATTTCTTTATTTATTTATTTGTCCATCTAAACCTTTCCTGGTGAACTTTAACATCCAGTTTCTAAGTATAAATGTTATAGATATGTCTAGATGTTGTTGATTTAGACACTTCACCCAAATCTTATTTTTGTGAAGTTCAAATATCTATAAACTTCTGATTGGAAATTATACAGGGATCTCCCTTCAGGAAAGCTAGATCAATTGATTGAGAGATGGGAAGAACTTACAGTAGATATTTCAGAGGTATGATTACACTTGAATATTTGTTTGCTAGGAATTTTAATTTAATTTTATTGTCTATATCATGTTTTGGAGTACTTTAGATCCCATTGTTGAATATTGGTATCTTAGATGATGAAGTCACTTGTGTTCTCTTTTTAGTGCCTGCCAACAGAAGAAGGTCAGTGTGGAATAATCAATACAGAATCAAATGATTCTGTTTGTACAGCTTATTAGGATTAGGACTAATGTAATTAATTAGTTATTATTTCCTGTTTTTACTGTAATAATTAGCATTTATGGGAAAATTAATTCCCCTGATTTCTAGGACAGATTTCCTTTTCAAACTTTGCCTTATGTATTATATAAATACTGCTATGTAATTCTCATAAAATATAAGGAAATATAAAGTATATTTCTACATGGTATCAGAGCACGATCTGAACCATCCCTAACCTAGCGCCGCCAAACTATGGAGGATCCTAAATCTGATGAAACGCTCAAAGTGGAGACTGGATCATTTCCGACCAGTTCACACGAAGGGATCACTCACCTCATCACAGGCCATAAATTAAATGGTCAAAACTATACCCAATGGATAAGGTCAGTCAAGATCTTCCTCGAAGGAAAAGGAAGGGAAGGCTACACCACGGGAGATTCTAAATGTCCTGCGGAAGGAGACAAAAATTTTCAGAAATGGAAACTTGAGAACAGCCAAGTAATGTCATGGCTGCTCAATACCATGAAAAATGAAATTGGTGAAAATTTCATGTTCTATGACACTGCAAAAGAGATATGGGATGCAGTGAAGGAAACGTACTCAAATGTTGACAATACATCTGTCGTATTTGAGATAAAAAGCATTCTTCATGACATTCGACAAGGAGAATCTTCTGTTACCGAGTATTTTAACATACTTAACAAACACTGGCAGCAACTGGACATATATGAAGAGGTTACATGGTGTTGTACAGAAGATAAAAAGAAATATAAGGAATTGGTGGAAAAAGATAGGATTTACAAATTCCTATTGGGACTAAACAAGGACCTAGATGAAGTTCGTGGAAGGATCCTTGGAACCAAACCACTTCTCAAAATTCGAGAAGCCTTTTCAGAAGTGAGAAGGGAAGAAAGCAAGAGGAAAATCATGTTGGGGACACCCAACTCAGTTCCGTACAGCGAGAGCTCTGCAATGGCAGCAAGGGGGAATCAGCCTCGACCATCACAAAAGAAAAACCGCCCCTGGTGTGATCACTGCAAGAGACCAGGCCACACAAAGGAAACATGTTGGACCATACATGGAAAACCTTCGGAGGCAAAATTGTTCAAAGGCAAGGAGGGCAGAGGTAACACAACATTTAACAACCAAGAAGCTGAGGTATACTCTAACTCATCTCCTTTTAGCAAAGAACAAATGGAGGCTCTTCAAAAACTCCTTCAGCAAACTATGTTAACCGTAGAAAAAGGTGGTACTGCTGTAGTGGCTCAAAGAGGTAATTATTTACATGCTCTAAACACTAGTAAAGAAAAAACAAAATCATGGATTGTTGACTCAGGGGCCTCAGATCACATGACTGGAGATTTCACCCTGTTTAATAGTTATTCTCCATGTCCCTATAACTATAATGTTCGAATAGCCGATGGTACACATTCTAAGGTCATGGGTAAAGGATCAATTATAATTTCACCAAATATCACTCTTGACTCTGTTTTGTATGTGCCTACACTTGATTGTAACTTGCTGTCCATTAGCAAGATTACAAGAGATTTGAAATGTGTTACTAAATTCTTCCCTAACTTGTGTGGATTTCAGATTTTGGAGTCGGGGAAGACGATTGGCAATGCTGAAGAGTGTGTTGGACTCTACTTCCTCCAAGTGGAAAAATCAGAGAAAAAACTCAATAATAACTATCATGTTGCAGCTGCAGTTTCAAATGATAATAATTCTGTAATGATGTGGCACTATAGATTAGGCCACCCAAATTTCATGTACTTGGAAAAGATTTTTCCCTCGTTATTCAATAAAAACAAGGAACATTTTCAATGTGAAATCTGCCAATTGTCTAAACATACCCGAAACCATTACCCACCCCAATCCTATAAACCATCCAAACCTTTTTCATTAATTCATAGTGATGTATGGGGACCATCACGAGTCCACAACATTACTGGCTCGAGATGGTTTGTCACCTTTATTGATGATCACACACGTGTTACATGAGTGTTTCAAATGAAGAAAAAATCAGAAGTAGGGAGAATATTTGAAATTTATCATAAGATGGTACAAACACAATTTCAAAGCAATATTCAGATACTTAGAACTGACAATGGTCGTGAGTATTACAACCTTGCTCTAAATTCCTACCTTCAAAAGGTTGGAATTGTTCATCAAAGTTCGTGTGTGGACACTCCCAAACAAAATGGAGTAGCAGAAAGGAAGAATAGACACCTTTTGGAAGTGACTAGATCAATCATGTTGGCCACAAATGTCCCACAACACTTTTGGGGAGAAGCTGTCCTTTCAGCAACTCACCTTATAAATCGAATGCCTTCCCGTATCCTTAACTTTAAGACCCCACTCTCCACACTTCAAAACCTATTTCCAACCAGCAAAATCTTTTCCTCTATTCCATTAAAAATATTTGGATGCTCAACTTTTGTCCATAACCTCAACCCTCACCGAAGCAAATTAGACCCAAAATCCATCAAATGCATTTTTCTTGGTTACTCTCCTCACCAAAAGGGTTATAGGTGTTACTCTCCTCATACCAAAAAATTTTACCACACTATGGATGTAGCCTTCTTTGAAAATCAGCCCTATTACACCAAAACTGGTATTCAGGGGGAGCAATCATACATACATCGTATTGAAAATTCAGAATACCAACTTTTGCCTCTTGAACTAACCGAACATGAAAAAATCTTACCAGACCAAACTGGTAACACTCAATCAGCCGAACCTATGCCTAAACCAACTGAAAAATTACTAAACCAAACCTCTAACATTCAGCCGAGTGAAAGGACAACAGAAGCTGTGACGGAAACCGAATCAATTATAGTCTCAACCACACCTCAACAGAATTGTGATCCAAAAACTGGTAACTGGAAGGTTTATAAAAGGAGGAGGAAGGAAGTAGAGTCAAGTATAGCTCCAATGCAAGGCCATGAGTCCAACCAAGCTCTAGAAAATGAAGTTCCCACCGGTAATATTCTCCCTAACTCTGAACATATTGTTACAAATACAGTAGATATGGATATTCCTTTTGCTATGAGAAAAGGGGTTAGAACATGCACCAAACACCCTATTGAAAAATATATCTCCTATGGAAAACTATCACAAAGTTACAGGTCTTTTGTAGCAGCTGTTGACAACATAGAAATTCCAAATAATATTCAAGAAGCATTGCAGAAAGCTGAATGGGCAGCAGCTGTAACAGAAGAAGATCAAGCACTTGTAAGAAGTGGCACATGGGAGATCACCGCTATACCAGAAGGGAAGAAAGCAGTAGGATGCAAGTGGATATTTTCAATTAAGTACAATGCTGATGGGAGTATAAATAGGTACAAAGCTCGGTTGGTTGCTAAGGGGTTTACACAATCATATGGGGTGGATTATGAGGAGACTTTTGCACCTGTTGCGAAGCTCAATTCTGTTCGGGTTCTACTATCTCTGGCAGCAAATCTAGATTGGCCCCTGTACCAACTAGACATAAAGAATGCAT
This sequence comes from Lathyrus sativus, assembly GCA_963859935.3. NCBI lineage: Eukaryota > Viridiplantae > Streptophyta > Magnoliopsida > Fabales > Fabaceae > Lathyrus > Lathyrus sativus. The sequence continues at coordinate 414,605,201 of OZ012739.1, forward strand.
TTCTAAATGGTGAGTTAGAAGAAGAGGTATATATGAAAATTCCTCCAGGACTTGAATCACCCGGGACCTCCAACATGGTGTGTCGACTTCGAAAATCTCTATATGGCCTCAAACAATCACCAAGGGCATGGTTTGACAGACTAACAAAAGTTGTCAAGCAAGATGGTTTTGTTTAATGTCAAACAGACCATACTATGTTTGTCAAGCACTCTTTGGATGGGAAGATAGCTTTGTTTATTGTCTATGTTGATGATATCGTAATTACGGGAGATGATGATGAACAAGTCAACCAGTTAAAGAAACTTCTAGCCAAAGAATTTGAAGTCAAAGACTTAGGACAACTCAAGTATTTTCTAGGGATGGAAATTGCACGGACAAAGAATGGTATTTCAGTTTCTCAAAGGAAGTACACTTTGGATTTACTTCAAGAAACAGGTATGCTTGGATGCAAAGCTGCCAATACTCCCATAGAACAAATAAAAAGGAGTGAAGATGAGAATATACCAGCTAATAAAGATAGATACCAAAGTCTAGTTGGAAAACTAATCTATCTAACTCACACCAGACCAGACATTGGTTTTGCTGTAAGCATGGCTAGTCGTTATATGTCAAATCCAACTGAAACTAACATGAGAAATGTTAACAGAATTCTCCAGTACCTAAAAGGTACGCCAGGTCGAGGACTCTATTTTCAAAAGAACTCAAACAGAGGTATTGAAGTCTACACTGATTCAGATTGGGCAGGATGTTTATCTGACAGGAAATCGACTACAGGCTACTGCACATTTGTATGGGGTAATATGGTAACTTGGAGAAGCAAGAAACAGTCTGTTGTGGCTAGGAGTAGCGCAGAAGCAGAATTCAGAGCTATGTCACAAGGTATTTGTGAAGGAATTTGGCTTAAGCGAATGCTAGGTGAAATAAAAATTCCTACCAAACATCCTATGAAGATATTATGTGATAACAAGGCTGCTATAAGCATTGTGAAGAACCCAGTTCAGCATGATAGAACAAAGCATGTAGAGATAGACCGACACTTCATCAAGGAGAAAATTGATCATGGAATTATAAGTGTTAGCCATATTCCATCATGCCAGCAAACTGCAGATATTCTAACAAAAGCCCTTCCAAGGAACATATATGAGAATATCAGATCCAATCTGGGTATGATAGACATCTACCACCCAGATTGAGGGGGAGTGTGGAATAATCAATACAGAATCAAATGATTCTGTTTGTACAGCTCATTAGGATTAGGACTAATGTAATTAATTAGTTATTATTTCCTGTTTTTACTGTAATTAGAATTAGCATTTATGGGAAAATTAATTCCCCTGATTTCTAGGACAGATTTCCTTTTCAAACTCTGCCTTATGTATTCTAAAAATACTGCTATGTAATTCTCATAAAATATAAGGAAATATAAAGTATATTTCTACCAGCAATCTTTGTTGTGCCCATTGGCCTTATTCTTCTGCAAGCTTATAAACTAGAAATGGTGCATTTGGTAGTGTCAGATAAACCATCTATAAGAGGCATTTATCTTATGACATAACAACTTATGGTTTATGTAAGTGTTTAGAAGAACTTGTTAAAATAACTTATAAAAAACGTGCATAAAACGTTTCAACTTATTTTCATAAGCTCATCTGGATAACTAATAAAAAACAACATAAAAGAGTTTATGTAGAGTTTACCCTCATCCCCTCTTCAATTGGAATTAAACTTAATGAGAGCTTACCAGCTTTTTCTATTGGAATTAAACTTAATAAGAGCTTACCAGCTTTTTCTATTGGAATTAAACTTAATGAGAGCTTACCAGCTTTTTCTATTTGAACTAAACTTAATGAGAGCTTACTTTTTGGTTAATCTGCATCTTTTGTTGTTAGGGATGGTTTGGGGAATAGAAATCATTTCCTAATATCTTGAGAGATTTCAACGTGCATGAAAAGAATGAGCTCCATGATCGATAAATGGGTAGAGTTTTTTACAAGAAGTTGGCAATATGTTATTGGCATATGATTTTCTGGAGTGTGTTGTTCTAAACAGAATGGGTGATGCTAGCCCAATGAGCATGGCTACTCATTGGATGAGAGAGAATAGAGGCATAATATTGTGACATGTGTTTCAACTATACAACAGTCAGTTTTATATGACCTTAGGGGAATAAGTACCAAATAAACATAGGAGATATTATTCTTATTTATATGATATGTTGTGATATGCCATTACAACAATCCTATACAATAATATTTTTTAAATATCATGCAACTGGAATTGATTCCCAATCAAAACTAATAATTACCAAATAATGATTTCTTGCAGATTCATGAGAAACTGAAAGTCTTGCAATCTTCAGTGAGATGTAAAGATGGAAAGAGTTCACGCAGAAATTCCAAGGACATTTCCAAGTAACATTCTAATTCTCCAATTTGTTGTTATTTTCTGATAGATTGTAGTTTAGTTGTAGATATTAATGGTCATGGGTTTGAGGTACTTTCTTCTTTGTTAAGGGTGACAAAAATAAGTCATTCAAATGAAGTGTTTCTTTGGTCTAGGAGATGGATTCCTCAAAAGATAAGAATAAAGTCTGAAAAGAAATAATTAAATTGGCATATTTTTAAATAAGTTATATTATTCTCTAAAATGATTTTTTTTCTTCTGATAACAGTAGTAGTTGAATTATAATACATAATAAGAAATGGGTGTATAGTTAGGATCTGAAACGAACAAACCAATCATCCTATTAATATACAAATATTAGGAAACAAATCATAATAAAATAACTATAGTAATGACAATATAAAAGACTAATACAGTAAGATCAGTCCCATCTAGCAAGGGAAATTGGGCCGTTTTATCACAGGAGGGCACTGGAATGACTCCCTATAAAGACTGTATATGGAAGGGAGCCTCCCTTTATCATTTGCGCCAGTTCTTTTCCATCAAAAGTAGAAGCAATGAATGTGTCTTCTGAGAAGATATTGCATCCTGGATGAATTGAGCAATAATTTGATGAGGGCACAACACATGATGAAGTAATAAACATATAAGAAATGCAGAGAATTATTACTTTGAGGCGAGAGAGAGATTGGATGTACAGCCAAGCAAAACAAGTTGAAGTCGTTTGTCTAAAGGCAAAATGAAAAACTGGCCTCTAAATGTTATGGTTCATTTAAAATTCTGGACATAATAGGAGAAATGGCATATAAATTACAGTTTCCTTTGACTAGCAAAATTTTACTGCAGTGTTTTATGTCTGGCTGCTCTGTTCTTCTGCTTGGGATTAATATAATCCTAAGATTAGAAAGTTCGTATGCGATGTTGTATTGTCTTCTTTGCTTTGGTTGTCACTTGCCAAGAAAGCTTTCTTGTCTGACCGATGCATACAATTTCATTTATTCCAATGAAATCTTTTTTAGTATTTTCTTAAATGATTGGTTTTCTTACTTTATTGTTTAATTGTTTATATTTTTAGGAGAGGTGTGTCCAAGGGTTCTATAAACATTGACCAGGACTCAAGAATGTCAAACTTGCAAGCTATTGCATTTCTTGATGATTTAGTCAGGTAATGATTAATATTGCCTCCATGTTTCATTTTTTTATGTTTCCAATCTTTTATATTGTATCAATATATATTATTTCCAAATACCTGGCTGGCTTAAAGGGGAAGAGTTTGGTTTTGATCTTGAATAAGTAAATGGAAAAGAAAAAGCAATTTGTTGTAAATATTAGACTAGAAATAGTAATTAGTAGTATTAGTAATGAGGCCCATTAGTCAAAACCCATTAGGTTTTCTATTCTCTCTTATTTAAAGCATGTAGTTGCAACATTGTAAGCAGAACTTTTAATTCCATCAGTGAAATATTTTACAAAATGGTATCAGAGCTCCTGTTTTTTGGGGGTCTCGCTTCCGCATAAACCCTAGCCGCCGTTGTAACAGAGTTTTTTTTTCTTTCTTTCACTGCCGGTCATCCTTGCAGTTTGTTTTTTTTCTTGGGTGTTTGGATCATTGCTGTTCTGTGTTGCAGCACATTCTATTTCTTGGCTTTGCTTCACATCTCTCACGGTTCACTCATCTTTGCAACCCTACACTGCTTGTTTTTTTGATATTTTGTGTTTTTTCTTTGTGATTCAATACATATCTGTTGTTTGTTCCTCTCGATTGTCCCTTCAATGGCCGAGATTATTAACGAACAGCCACCTCCGCCTCCACCTCCCACAAATCCACCAGTCCCATTTAATGCTAAGGATTTTGTCGTTCAAAGGTTACTGACTTACCGGAAAAAATTATTTTCAATGGTCTCAGTTCATCAGACACACTCTAAAATGTTGTGACATGCTAGATCATATTGAAGGCAATCCTCCTCTGGTTACTGCTCCTAATTTCCCTTCCTGGGATAAAGATGATTCTGCTATTATTACTTGGCTTTGGAACTCCATATCTCCAGAAATTAGTAGAAATTGCATGTATCTCTCAAGTGCAAAGGCAGTTTGGGATTATCTTCGTCGAAGTTATTCCATGAAACAAGATATGTCTGCTTGTTATGATTTAAAGAGGAAAATTTTCAACACTAAGCAGGGAAGTCTTTCGGTCAACGATTACTTTGGAGTTCTCAATGGTTTTTGGATTGAGTTGGATCAATATCAGAATTTGAAGATGGAGTGCAGCAAGGATATTGCCACCTTGAATACTGTTGTTGAGCGGGATAGGATCTTTGATTTCTTAGCAGGCCTTAATGCTGAATTTGACCCTATTCGGGTGCAGATTTTGGATAAGGAAAAATTTCCTGATCTTAATGAAGTTTTTTACACTGTTCGTAGTGAGGAGACCCGTCATCAAGCTATGCTTCATGAACAGCCCCCGGATTTGTCAGCACTAGTAACTAGCAAAACAACAAGACAAGGACCATCATCATCATCTAAGAATGGTCGTCCACGCTTTGGGCTCATTGAGGCCCAAGTGTGAGGGGGTGTGTTGGACTTTCTGCCTTAATTGCGGTCCGCTCTTAGTTGCCTTAATTGCGGCTCTTTGGCTTGCCTCATTGCAGCCCCAAACACCTTCATTGTGTTAGCTTTGGAAGGGGTGGATTTAGTCCTACATTGCGTAGAGGTATAACCTGTGTTGTGTTTATAAGTGGGGGCAATTCTCACCTTACAAGTCGGTTTTGTAGGGATGAGTTAGGCCCAACCTAAATTCTGAGAAAAAGTGTTAGTCTTCTCTCATATATCTTCTCTTCCCCATCCCATAAATTTTCTAAACCCCCTCATCCTTTCCAACAGAGCTTGGCTTGTTGCCTTTGTTTTTGTAAGAATATAAAAAATTACTCTTTACTGTTATGTATCTAAGTTAATCTTCCATTTTTCTCAATGCTGGTTATTAACTACTGTTACTGGTCATTCCTTTTCATGCAACAGGAATTATTTGAGGCCCATTGAAGGAATACCGTTCCATGAAATTTTATGCTTCAAGAATGTTGAGAAGCTTCAACTGGTAAGACATCAAAAGATGTTCGTTCTTCTCCATTGTACGTACATTCCATTCATATCAGCCACTGAAGTACAGTTGGGACTTGGGATTTATCTTGGAACCTGATAATTACATTTAGGCACTACCAGATGACAATCATAACTCTGATTAACTTATGATTGGCTACAGTCCATCACATCCTCCCTCTTGTATCACAAACGCCAATTGATAGATCTTATCCTTGCAACTAGGAAGGGTATTAATGCTTAATTAGTTTGTTCAAGAATGTAGCTTAGTTACACTTAGCAATAGCCTCGGCAAAAGTAGAAAATAAAACCCGAGTAAATGTATGTTTTTGCAAGATTACTTGAATGGATGTATTTGCTTCAGGAAAAAGTTTTTGACAATCTGCTTGATTATGGGAAACAGAGTTACTGTACGGGATATTTTCAGATATATAAGTAACTGAGATTTAGTTTTCCGAAGAATTTAATTCACAAATTTAAGTGACTAAATAATATTTTCCTGAAAAACCATTTTCATGCTCATTAATAGCCATTCCTATAAGCACCTTATACTTAAGGTGTACTTTTGAAAGAGGTGGGATAAGTGATATGTCAGGTGGGAGTTGTATTGTATTAGAATAACTGACTCAACAGAAGATAGTAAGTGGGGTAGCGGAGAACAGAATGTATACTAAAGGGCATAGAAAGGATTAGAGAGGAGCATACTGTAGACTGGGAGAGATTTGGGGCTCTTGATTTTCCTAAAGCTTTATTTCTTTTCAAGCTCACATTGAGCTAGGGGTCCACTCTGTTCAGTAGAGGAAGTTTTCTCGGTTGGTCTTTCTTTTCATTCTTGATGTCTTTTTTGGTCTTCTGTTGTTTTAATTAACTTGCTTGTATAGGTTTTGATTGGAGATCCAAGGAGAAGGATTCAAGTTGATCTGTTGGAGTTCCATAATATTTTACATTGTAGTTGTTGTAACAAGAGTGGCAAAGCCCTATTACCATCCATGCATGATTCCTCAATTATGTAAGTATATTGTATAATGCTTGTAGACATGACAATTTTTTTAACTTTTAACTAATGTTATTGTCTTTGCTCAGATAGACATAACATTTTTGTTTTTAATTGGACTTGAGTACCCGTACTATAAGTACCTAAGAGGTTGATTTTATTAGATAACCTTCAACAACTGCATCTCATGAAACTTTCTAGTATTATCTCCTCTGACATGTTAAAGCATCATACAAGATTTGAGTTGACATTTTGTGTACAGGTATTCGCTGGCTCAAGAGCACGGAGATCTTATCAATCTTCATGACTGGTTCCAGTCTTTTAGAACAATTGTTCTTCAACATACAAATAAACGGAAACAAAAATCAAAGCAGACTCCCCTACCCAAAAAGAGAAAAGACATGAGTGGATCTGAAGATCAGAATGAAGCATCAATTCAGTATCCTTTATATTTTTCATTGCAGAATCTAGCATGTCTATTGTGTTTTATATTTTCATGTTTCTCATTTTCATCTCATAAGTTGCGGTGAACCATTTTGTTTATCTTTGTCACAATCCTTAACTTTGGCTTGTCATAGAGCACGATTTTGCAGGGGAGTTACAGAGCTGCAGATCACTGGACTAGTTAGAATGCCTAGCAAGAGACGTCCAGATTTTGTACAGAGAATAGCATTTGGAATTTGAATACTGAATTCACCGGTTTACCTTCCTCCTGCGATTTATTAATTTTCTTATTAAAATGGAATGTAAGTATATTATCTAATTATTCATGGTTCACTATGATATGATAATTTGTTGATTGATACTAGAAGCTTCGCCCCCTCAAAAAACAAGACAGGTATAAAGGGAAATAGAGGTAGAGAGAATTGTCACCAAGTTTACTAAAGATTTATAACTATTACTTTTATAATTAAAGTGTAATTTTATTATTATTATTATTATTATTATTATTATTATTATTATTATTATTATTATTATTATTATTATTATTATTATTATTATTATTATTATTATTATTATTATTATTATTATTATTATTATTATTATTATTATTATTATTATTATTATTATTATTATTATTATTGTCATATGTCAAAAATAACAGGTTACACTCAAATTTAATGGTAATATTAAAATCGTCTTGGTTCACTTTTTTTAAGGGCCAATAAGTATATAAAAATAGTAAAGAGTAAAAATTCCATAATACAAAGGCAAAAGTCACAAGGCACACGAAACCATACTTAATACACGAAAATCTTACAATGCTCGAAAGCACCAAGATAACCATTGAAAACGAACTAACCTTGATTGTCAGACCCATTATCACCAGATCAGAAGGACATGACCGCTAGCTACACCAAAGCCACTGGCATTGCTGGAGCAAAAGGGACCACTTGAGCTTGTATTGGTTGAGTCACATGATAGGGTTTTTGAAAGATCTAGCCGAGGGTGAAAAATCTTGAAAAAGCATAGGCATAGGCTGACAAGGCGAAGGTGGCGAGGTTGCAAACTTAAAAACGTCAGCTTAAATTGATTTAAATGGAGGAGAAGAAGACCATCAATGATTTTACAACGAGAATTATCCGGTTGGTGAACCAAGTACACATGGATGAACGATCACAAAGTAGTATGTTGTTGCGAAAATCTTGCGTTCTTTGACGGCAAGATCAATAACATAGTCGTAGTGATTGAGGAATTAAAGGGTCTTATGACTATGAGCAAAGATGAGTTGCAGAGCTTTCTTGAGACACATGAGCAGAAAATGGACGAAAGAAATGTTGATAAGACAAAAGCGAAAATAGCTTTTCAAACCCGTTTCAATGAGAGACAAGAAGACGAAAAGAAAGTGTCCCATAAACAAAAGTAGAGAAAACTTTCACAATTTTGGTGGAAGAGAGTCTCACAATTCCAAAAACTCAACATTTCAAAATGGTGAAAACAGTGGTAGTAGGGCTACTGGATCAAACAACTCTAGAAGAGGCTATGCAAGAGGTAAGAGTGGAAGAAGAGTGATTGAAAAGAGCAACGTGCAGTACTTTAATTGTCAAAAGTTTGACCATTTTGCAAGGGAGTGCAATTCAAACAAGAAGGAATCTCAAGAAGATGAAGTTAGAGTTGCAAGACAAGTGTTCGATGAGGAGAACACACTTTTGGTAATGATCACAGAGGGAGAATGCAACAAAAATAAGTTGTAAGACAGCAACAACAACAATTTGAAAAATATTGCAAAAATGAAGTGCAATCGGTTACACAATAATGTCAACCGATTGCATAATGAAGAAAATGCAATGGTGACTTTGAAAGAAGCAATGCAATGTAGCGATCAATGGTATTTGGACTTCGGGTGTTCAACGTGTAACACCCCACTCTACCCCGTACACGTATTATAGAAATATTAAAGAAAATACATCAGAGTTTTCAAAACACGTAAGATGTCACACTAAGTCACTTCGTTCATTTTAAATAAACCAATGCTATCTAGCTTTCAATTAAACAGCGGAATAAAATCAATGTTTAAACATAATCCCTACAACCGGTGGTTATACATCATTAATCCAACAGATAAAAGATACATAACAATTAATCAAGAAAACAAGCAAAACATAATGTAATCCCGTCATCCCATGTTACGTATCATAGCGACACCTAGGACTCGACCAATTAGCACACCCTCCAAGCACTACTCAGGTACCTGGTCATCGACACTCCCCAAGGAGCACAGACACAACAAACAGGAGAGGGGGTGAGAACTACATTCAATAAATAAGCGGTGAAATACACATGCTAAGGAGTAGTTACACACCACACATATAATCATACACATACAACTCACATACACGTGCCATCTCAATCACCCGACATTAATAGCCCATAATCAAATACAAATATGTAATGTGACTCACTGACTCGACATAATGCATGTGGTACCAACACAATTACATACGGTTCACCCTAGAACCCGATTCCCGTCGGAATCCGGATAAGTCGTATATATTCCTCTGAACTACAACTTATCTCCACCACGACTTCCACATGAAGTCCGGATGAACTAGGCACCCATAATAGATTCCCATCTAGTCATCTCCACAAGACACATGACATGAAATGCATGATAACACAATTATGCAAATATAATAATTCCAAGCATAACTCACGATCATCAATGATCCACACGAGTCATCCGCTCACCGTAATCCTCTCGGAAATTACCACCATCACACCAGATCGTCCACATTGAGCGGTTTTGACCCACACATATCAATCACACCCCTAAGGGCAAAAACATAATTTTTCACATTCTCTCTAATTAAATTCATTACTAATCTTCTTTAGGTTCATTTTAGTCATCTTAAGCCTACCGATTAAACGTAATTGCGTTCCAAGCGAAATCTGAACAGGAATCACCAAAATTAGGGAAAAGTCCCCCCAGGCTGCCCATACACGTAACACCCTTCCCCATACGCGTATTGCCCTGCTGGCATACGCGTATGGACACTCCCTTACGCGTATTGGCAGAGGCTCACACCTCTCCAAGTTCCCTCATGCAACCCCTTACGCGTATGACTACCCTTCATACCCGTATTGACCAGGCCCATATGCGTATGGTACGCGTATCACCGGAGGGTCGTGCTGGTCTTGGGGACATGGCACGTCCGCTACACGTACAACCCTTGGGAAGCCCCCCATACGCGTATTGACACCCCCAATACACATATGACCATCAAATCTATCAAAAAACTCAGATCTCGTCATTCCCACGAGTTCCCTCTCAAGCTCCATCATTCTACCTTCCCATTCGTCCGAAAACTCAGATTTTGATCGATTCGATTAAGCCTATCTTCTATTATCTCAAGATTTCACTTATTAGATCTAATTTCGATTACTGTTAAACCCTTAATTCTCAAATCTAACATCTGTCATAAATTCATCATAGTGCTCATAACTTTTCACACGAATTTTAGATCAGTTCTAGAATTCGTTCATCTACCATCAGACAATAATATTCAACAATGACAGCAATCACGAGGAACATCACAAAGTTACGAAATCAGATCAATGAACAAGAACAAACAGAATTTCCTACGAGAGAAAGGACCTCTCACTACCCTCTCATGTCAAATCACCCATATTGAAATCCATTCTCCCCCTTACCTTGGATTGAAGCTTTTTCCTTGACAACAATGGAGAATTTGTTCCTTTTTACCCTAGCTCTCCTTCCTCTGCCTTTTTCCTCTTTCACGTGTTAACTGACAAACTCCTTCACTAACCCTATCTTAACCCCCCTTAATCATACTTTAATTCATTTAATTTAATTACTAATAATAATAATACTAATAATAACCATAATAATAACCATAATCCTATTAATATTATTATTAATAATAATTGAAATAATAATATTAATAATCATAATGCTCTTAATCTTGTTATTAAATTATCCCTTATTCTAGGTCCACGTTACCCCAACTAAGGTCACCTCTCACTCTTGCCCTCTAACTTCACATTCCTAATTAAGGACATCACACATAATACGCACACAACCAAGCATGAAATGACTAAATAATTCAAATGGGGTGTTACAACTCTCCTCCACTTAAAATATTTCTATCCTCGAAAATGTACCTGATGAGAACAATTCCAGATACGACTCTCGCATCTTGCTCTCCAATTCCCAGGTCACACTTCCTCCAGCAGCTCCTCCCCAAGCTATTCTCACCAACGAGATATCTTTCCCTCTTAGTTGTTTCGTCTTGCGCTCCTTGATCCTCAACGGCATCATCTCCAGCGTAAGGTTATCTCGAACTTGTACTTCATCTCTCTGAAGCACATGAGATGGAATAGCAACATACTTCCGAAGTTGCGATACATGAAACACGTCATGTAAATTCGAAAGTTCGAGTGACAACGCCACTCTATAGGAAACCGCTCCAACCCTCTGCAGAATCTGATACGGTCCAATAAACTTAGGATCCAATTTCTTCGATTTCAGCGCAGGCCCAACACCGGTCACCAAATTGACTCTAAGAAATACATGGTCACCCTCGCTGAATTCCAAGTCTTTCTTTCTATTATCATGGTAGATTTTCTGCCTACTCTGGGCCATCTTTATTTTCTCCCTAACCATCAGGGTTATCTCCGTGGTCTGTTGCACAATCTCGGGTCCGAGTACCGTACTCTCGCCCGACTCATACCAACATAGAGGTGTCCTACACCTTCTACCATATAATGCTTCAAAAGGTGCCATTCCAATACTAGAATGATAATTGTTGTTGTAAGTAAATTCAATCAGCGGTAAGTATCCCAAGCGCCTCCTCGCTCGAGTATACAAGCTCTTAACAAATCTTCCAACGACTAAATAGTCCTTTCAGATTGACCATCGGTCTGTGGGTGATAAGCATAACTCAATTTCAAACCGGAACCCAAAGCTTCTTGCAAGCTTTTCCAAAATCCAGAAGTAAACCTCAGGTCTCTGTCAGATACAATGCTCGACGGAACCTCGTGTAACTTCACTATCACTTTGATATAAATTTCTGCTAACTTCGTCAAAGGAAAACTGATGTTAATCGGTATAAAATGTGCCGACTTCGTCAATCTATCCACAATTACCCAAATTGCGTCAAAACCTCTCACCGTATTTGGAAATCTAGTCACAAAATCCATTGCAATACTATCCCATTTCCACTCCGGTCACTATGCCAAAAAAGACCTTTAGCAGCGCTTTAAAGCGCTGCCAAAAGTGGCGCTGCTAAAGATAAAGGCAGCACTTTTTTATGGAAAAAGCGCTACTAAAGGCTACCTTCAGCAGCACTTTTAACAGCGCTTTTATAGCTCTTTAGCAACGCTTTCATAAGCGCTGCATATTCCTCCCAACCATCCCCCCCTTTAGCAGCGCTTTCACAAAGCGCTGTCTTAGAGCACACCTTTAGCAGCGCTTTTACAAAGCGCTGCCATAGCCCCCCCTTTAGCAGCACTTTTTAGAAGCGCTGTCTTAGACCCCTTCCCTTCCAAACCTATAGCAGCGCTTTTGTAGCGCTATGTTTGTGACCTTTAGCAGCACTTTTTTGTAAAAGCGTTGTCTAATGTCCCAGATTTTAAATTTTTTTAAAAAAAAAATATTCACCCTGTTTTGTATATTTACCAACAACCTGCTTATATTACACAAACCTGCTTATAATTCAGGCCTTTATTTCAACACTTTGGCCTTATATATGCAATTCAAAACTTTGGCCTTAAATATACAATTCAAAACTTTGGCCTTATATATACAATTCAAAACTTTGGATACATTGTAACTCATCACTTTGTTCATAAACATTTTAATACACATAAACCTGCTTAAATATGTTACAATAAAATTCGATCCTCAGAATTACAACATCACAAATACATTCAATTTACATATAATTACAATTCTTCCAATCCGATAACTTTATACAATTCTCAATCCAAGAATAAATTGACACCATTCCTCTTTAATTTCTTCCAATTTTGCTTTCGTGTAAGTAGCGCACTTGAATTCATCAAAATACTACATAATATAACAGAACATGCAAGATTTAATTTTAAAACTAATTACTCAGATGAAGTATCGGATAATTATCAAAATGAATCATATAACTTATATAATGAATTGATCCATACCATGACTGGAATCTCAAGTTGACCAGAAAGAATAATTTCCTTCATAAAGCGCAATACAAAATATCCACAGTCAATACCATTGCGCTGCCGAGGACACTGTAAATGGAAAAAACAAACGAACATTTATCAGGATATATAGTTTAAATAGCTTTATCAAGTAGAACCACTATAACAGTCAAACATGGGAAAATATACCTCCACTCTGATCCAGTTGATGTTGTTAGCCTTGCTTTTTGGCACCGTTGCATCTCTTTGTGCTCTGAATATTTGTATAACTCTAACATAATATAAACGCATATTTAGAACAATGTCACATAATAAATAAAGATATATAATTAAAGACAACAGTATATCTCATCACTTACGTATCAACCATGTTCCTCAGATTTTCATATTTTGTTGTATCGCCATCCAATGAATCTATATTATACACTATTTCTTTCCTCGAATTAATCGCGACCAACAACCAATGTCCAATATAAAATAAGACAACAATTTAGACGGAAATGTTATATAGAAAGGGAAAAATCGAACAGTTATAATAAATGAATTTAGAATAAAATCTAACCCATGACCAGTATTATATGGCAACAAGAACAACTTCTCCGTAGTCGCGCGCATAAATCTCTGCACTGTGTACTCTTTGACTGTATCTGGTGTCTGGTCTATTATCCGTGAGTTGACACAGCTAGCAGATAAGAATGCGAATACTGAAGTCAATTCATTCGGGACCAACAACTTGTCATACAAGAACCTAAAAAAACATAATCAACATTAGAATATTCAGTTAAACGAGCAAATTTTAAAATGTTCAATTATTTAATTAAAATGGATCGAAGTACCTGATGTATGAATGCATAACACCGACGCCCAATTCAGAATGGTTGAAAACCTGATCAAAATCCTCCTTAGCAATTGTTTCAGGATATTCAAAATCGAAAATACCTTCGTCCATATGTATTTGAAGGATGCCACCCTCAGGCACATCTGATGTTCCCACATATGTTTCAAGGCACATCCTAAATCGAGGAACAAATGCTTTTCTGGGCACCTTGGAAGTTTCAGGCATCTTACCCTTGCTGACTTGTTGCGACTGCTGATCATGAACCTAAAAGTCATATATAAGTTCAGTAATTAATGTATAACAAAATAATCATGTAACTGTAGTAGTACCTGTTTCTTTGATGCAGCTGAATCGGTATCCCGCATAATAATTCTATCATCTTTTGATTTGGATTTTGTAGGAGTCTAAGATCATCATGTAAATAATAAAATGTAAATGTAAGAATAACTTTCATGTATGGATCATAAAACATTTGAGTATTAAAAGGTTCAACCTACCTCATCATCTATGCAAATGAGATTTGCCGGCCATGCCACATACGCTCCTATTGCGTCTCCCACCACTGTTGCGCCTGAAATATCATCTGGTATAGGCAACAATGCACCCCCTCTAACGCAATATCAATAGATACTTTCAAAAATCCAGAAGGGAGCGGTTTGTGGTGAAGTAAGTCTCCCAGAAAGTTATGCACCTTTCCCTTGCCAACCATTCGATGAGTAGGTGACGATAAATATAGTCGGCAAAGTGAAATGCCCTAAACAAATAATGATCAGTTAATGTGTCAATTAAGTAAAATGTGCTAAATTAATTTCAATGTAATATATACAATTACCTCTGGAAGCTTCTGCGGACAACCGATACTATCTTTGACACTAGTAGCTTTACCCTCTGGAGCGCGTCTTTCCGACATGTATCTCTCCTTGTCCTTCTGTAATTCACGGATCCGCGCTTTCAATTTCTCCAAAGTATCCATCACTTCTTTATTGGATGGATTTTTTTTCTTTGGCTGCTTATACAGTTTGGATGGAGTGACGCCAAATCCCTTACCCCTCACACGCCCAGAATACTCAGGAATATTCAGCACCCGACTCAGTAAGCTCCTGCAATCATCGTCCTCAGCTGGAGTTATGGTCTGGGATAGAGTCTCCTGAAATATAGATAAAAACATATATAAATATATTATACACTTTTGATCAGTTACTGACAAAGATAACGTTGTACTTACACATTGTTCAAAGACTTGTTGAATTTATTCCTAAACGACTTCATCTCGTCCCACACGGGCAGCCTTCCATACAACATGGTCGGGACGAGATGTCGCATCACTCTTCTCCTCTTCCAACTACGCATTAAGACGAATAATAAAGCATTATATCCTATTATATATACTTACTATTTTTTGTAAATATATCATATTAAAGCATTTATATGTACTTACTATTTTTTGTTCTAAGCGTGCATATCCCAAACGACCCTTTCTGTATGGATATGCGGGATTTGATGCCCGTTGACGATTTACGCCACTAACAACCTAAAAAAACAAGTTTATCAGAACTCTTGTGGAAGAAGTATATATACTATACATAGTTCATGATAAGTTGTACTTACTTCAAATTCTTTTGTTCTTCACTTTGCAACAAACGTCTCTCATTCTTCCTCCGAAATCAAATCCGCGTACTTCATTGGACGCTCCGAGTCAATAAAGTTTCCTTCAGAATCTTTTAGAAACTTGTTTGTTAAAAACGCTCTAAATCCCCTCAAGCGTTTTCCGGCCAATTGAATACAATATTTTCTCCTACGATCTTCAATATTAAAAGATCTCTGCAAACAAACACACATACATATAACATGTTAATATAATTAATTTAAAGACGTAACTGTCAACATAATTAAAAATAATCAAATATCATACCTGAATCTCGGTCCAAATCTTATCTTTAGCCGGTTGTAATGAAACAATTCTCCAATTATCGCAAGTAATCGGAACTTGCGAACGTACAAGTGCTCCGATGTAACTTGTTAGCAACGCACCGTTAGGCTCAACTAACTGATCTCTTTCATTCCAATGGACATCATACTTTACTCCTTTATCTCTCGCACGAATGCTTTTTTTTCATAATCATTATGCCTCTGTTAATATCGCCTTCCACGTCTTTTGTTGTTTGTTTTCCATCATGTGATGTTTCCTCGTTGCTGGCCATAATATATATACCTGTACTTCAGAAAAACCAAAGTATCAAATGAATGACATGCAAATATGTAAATAACAAATATATACATAAGAAATGTATGAATAAGAAAAACATAGTATAAATAAGAAATAATATGTTACAAGTACCTTTAACATCTCTTTCTTTTTTTCGTTTTAACGGGGTTTACTTGTCTCTTAACAGCACGAACAGATGGATTGATCAAAATTCCCTTGTTATGATCATTTCTAATATATGATTCGTCCGCTCTAATATTCTCACCTGGATCATCTATAATATAAGATTCATTCTCAACATCAACACCCCCCTTTTCTCCAATGTTATCATCAATTACTTTGTTGGAAAAAAGAACTATAGACCATTTCGTACTTGTCGAATCAGTGACATAGAACACTTGTTTAGCTTGCGTGGCTAGAATAAAAGGCTCATCTTTGTACCCCACCTTATTAAGATCCACTTTCAAAAAACCTGATTTATCCATTCGTATGCCACTATTATTTTCAACCCACTTGCATCCAAATATAGGAATCTGAAACTTCTCATAATCAAACACCCAAATGCGCTCGATAACCCCATAATACGAGGAAATGTGCATTGCTTCGGCAAGCACGGGGACACCACTATTTTGCATTGTACTTTTATCATCTTGTTCCTTGGTATAAAATGTGTATCCATTAATTGCGTATGCGCTATAAGAAAACACATGAAAACTTGGACCATATGCTAAACATCTCAACCTTTCTGTTATTGAAGCGGGATCAGAATAAAACTTTGAAAAAATATGCTCCTTGAACCATGTTATAAAACTTCGATTGTGCTCAAGTACTATCCAATTTTCATTTCTATTCAGATTTAAACCTCGGAGAAGGTCCTTGTGCATTTCAACATACAGCTCAACCTCAATGTCATTATGCATAACATACAAATGCACTTGCTCCCGTTCATCCCTTGAAACTGTCACAACTTTATTTCCAATTAACTGTTTACCTACTTTTTTTTCAACAACATGAGGTTTTGGGAGGCCAATGGATTGAACGTTGGACAAATATTCAGTACAAAACTCAATAGCTTCTTCAACAATGTATCGTTCAACAATACATCCCTCTGGTCGACTTCGGTTTTTCACATACCCTTTCAATATTTTCATATAACGTTTAACAGGGTACATCCATCTCATATAGGCAGGTCCACACAGTTGTGTCTCTTTCACAAGATGAACAACTAGATGTACCATTATGTCAAAAAATGATGGAGGAAAATACATTTCAAGCTCGCACAAAGTAATAACTATTTCTCTTTGCAATGTTGGTAAGATCGCATGATCTATCACCTTACTACAGATTGACCTAAAGAAAAAACACAATTTAGTTATTGCGCCTCTCACTTTTTCTGGCAAAATAGAACGTATACCTATTGGTAGAAAGTGTTCCATTATAACATGACAATCATGTGTCTTTAAACTCTTTAACTTAAGGTCTTTCATAGAAACAAGTCTTCTAATATCTGAAGAGTATCCTTCTGGAACTTTAACTTCACTCAGAAACTTACACAGTATCTTTTTCTCCTTTCTAGATAAAGTATAAGCAGCAGGTGGTAGATATGTGCGATTTCCTTTCTTCAAGGGTCCTAATTCATTTCTTATTCCCATTGCTACCAAGTCCTTTCTTGCTTTAAGGCCATCCTTAGACTTTCCTTGTATATTGAGTAACGTACCAATAACACTTTCAAATACATTTTTTTCAATATGCATAACATCAAGAAAATGTCTTACATACAACGACTTCTAATACGGCAACTCAAACAAAATTGACCTATTCTTCCACCCACGCGTGACAAGCGTATGAGCAAAAGGCTTGCCAAACTTAGTACTCACATCTTTCACCTTTTCAAAAATTTGTTCGCCGGTCAATGTAGGTGGAGCTTTACGTTGTTCTGAATTTCCATTGAATGCTTTTCTCCACCCACAATAGTGATGACTAGAATTTAAGAATCTACGATGACCAAGAAAGACATTCTTCTGACCAAATTCCAACCGCGTCCAATCTGTGTTTTCTTCACAGATAGGACACGGACATTGACCTTTAATGCTATACCCCGGTAGATTTCCGTATACTAGGAAATCATTAATTGTGCCAAACAACATCGCCCTCAAATTGAAACTTTCTTTCCTATATCCATCATAAACCTCCACACCGTTCTCCCACAAACTCTTTAAGTCTTCGATTAGAGGTGTCAGGTATACGTCTATGTCATTCCTTGGTTGTTTAGGGCCAGAAATTAACATAGATAACATCATGTACTTACGCTTCATACATTGCCATGGAGGTAGGTTATAAATCATAATAATTACAGGCCAGGTGGAATGTGAGATACTCTGCAGACCATGCGGATTCATTCCATCAGTCGATAATGCCAAGCGAAGGTTTCTAGCTTCTTCTCCAAAATCAGGATAATCATTATCAATTTTCATCCACTGTGGTGAATCTGCCGGATGTCGATACTTCCCATCTACAATTCTATCATCTGCATGCCAAGTCAGGTGTTTTGCATCTGTTTCACTACGAAACATGCGTCTGAATCTCGGAATTATAGGAAAATACCATAATACTTTTGTTGGTGACAATTTTTTCTTATACCGAGATACACCGCATTTAGGACACTCGTTTAATGATGCATATTCATTTCGAAACAAAATGCAATCATTTGGGCAAGCATGTATCTTATCATAGCTCATGCCAATAGAGCATAACATTTTTTTAGCTTCATAGGTTCGATTGGGAAGAACATTATCCTCCGGAAGCATATCTTGAAGTAGGGCTAACAACTTTGTGAAACTTTTATCCGACCATCCATTACCCGCCTTTAAAACGTACAACTTTAATACCGTGGACAATCTTGTGAAAGTAGTGCAACCTTTATACAACGGTTTCTCTGCATCACTTACCAACCTCTCAAACATCTTGGGACAATCTTGAAGATCTTCTTCAAGTGCTTCTGCAATCTCTTCGACTCGATCACAATTATATGTATCCCTGCCATTGTCCTTTGAAGCATATGTCGTATTATTCCGGGGTTCAACATTCTCGTTACTTATCTCACCATGTAATGTCCAACATGTGTAACTTTGATCAATTCCATGTCTCATTAAATGAGATTCCAACTGAACGGCGTCAACTCGACGCCCATAACAGCATCCTAAGCAAGAACATGTGATCCTACTGGGGTCTTTGGCGTGTTCAACAACAAACTTAACGAACTTCGATACCCCATTCTCGTACTCTTTTGACAATCGATTAACAGACATCCATTTTTTATCCATACTAATTGAGTAATCTACACTAAACTATAAAAGTTAAACAAAACAGAGAATACCTGTAAGGAAATCACTAACTTCTAAGAATGCTACGCAATAGGATGCTTGGAAACGATCACAACTTTGCTCTTCACAGGTAACCCCTATAGCAGACAAAATATAAATTTTATTAAAATCATATTAATGATTAACCAAGACAAAAATACTAGATAATCCACCAAAACAAATCATATTAAAAATACTAGATAATCCTTAAACCAAAATGACACCCTTACTAAACATTGAGGAATCCTAATTAAACATATAAAACCATAATAACATATAAAACCATATCATATAAAACCATATTCATGTTGGCTACTCTCTTAAAAAATAGGAATTTCCAAACTATATTGAACATGCAAAATATAAACTCTTGTTTGTCAATCTAAAACATACAAAATATAAGTTCTCTTAAAAAATATAAACTCTTTTAAAAACATATTCAACAGAGAGACTTAACATAAAAACATATAAATCTCTTATCCACATTTTAATTATTCTTTCTTCCTTTCCATCATTTTCTCTTATTTCCAAGAATTCTAACCACCAACCCAATAAAGTTTGTTTTTTCTTAAGTATAAAGTAGTATTAAAGAAACTGGTCCTTACACACACTCTACTCTAACTTTACTCTATGATTGTTATCCATAAATTATTATCATTAATTAATTAATATTTGTCACCCACTCTAATAAAACTTTGAGGACACCATACATAAACAAACAACGAAACATTGCATTTTCATGACCAAACAGTTATCACAAACAAAACTCTCTTATAAACTCTCTTAAAACATACAAAATATAAACTCTCTTAAAAATATAAACTCTTGTAGAAAACATATTCAGTTCAAATACTTAACTTGATTCTGGTTATAAACTCTCAAATATAAACTCTCATATAAACTCTCAAATAAAAACTCTCTGTTTATAAAGACTTAACTTGATTGCATTCAAATAATAAAAACATATTCAGTTCTACTTAAAGATTACAACAACAATGGTGAAAATATACGTAAAAAAGAAAACCAGAGTAAAACTTCAAATACCGTAACAATGGCGGAAATGTAATGCAGACGAGCAGAGGGACGATGAACGGCGGCGAAATGCAACAGAGGAGGGCGACGGTTGGACGAAGACGGTTGGATGGCGACGGTTGGACGGCAACAGTGGGTTTATAGGGCAACGCTCTTTGTTCGCCAGAGAAAAAGAAAGAAAGAAATACAATATGACTGTTCTGTTTCTCATAAAAATTCTGGTGGGTATTTTAAATTAATTCTAACTAAACCTATATCAGCGCTTTTTAATGGCTTTAGCAGCGCTTTAAAAAGCGCTCTCATAGATCTTCTTACGTACCCCATATAGCAGCGCTTTATGGAAAAAGCGCTCTCGTAGACTAGACCTACAACAACGCTTTAGAAAAACGCTGTCTTTGGGCTGTCTTAGACCCCCCCTTTAGCAGCGCTTTTTGGAAGCGTTGTCTTAGGACCCCCCTTTAGCAGCGCTTTTTAAAAAGCGCTGTCTTTGGGCTGTCTTAGATCCCCCTTTTAGCAGCGCTTTTTAGAAGCGCTGTCTTAGGACCCCCATTTAGCAGCGCTTTTTGAAAAAGCGTTGTCTTTGGTTATCAATTTTTTTCTTTTTTTTTAATTCCTCTTTAGCAGCGCTTTTTCTAAAAGCGCTGTCTTTGTATGCGCTGCTAAATGTCAATTCTGGCGTAGTGGGTATTTCCATCGGGTGCATCAAACCGGATCGTTTCTGGTGTTCCACCTTTGACTTTTGACAAGTCAAACAAGCATACACAAACCGAGCTATGTCTTTCTTCATACCCGACCACCAAAATAATTTCTTCAGGTCTTGATACATTTTCGTAGCTCCTGGATGAATACTCAAGCTACCCCTGTGGCTTTCTTGCAAAATTACCTTTTTCAAATCAGGATTATCTGGCACACAAATTCTGTCTCTGAACTTCAACACACCAGAATCATCTACTTTAAAGTCTTCTTCCTTATTCGTTCCACCTACAGTCATCAAGTTTACCAATTTCAAATCCAATTTCTGACCTTCTCATATTTCACGATGGAACTCATTATTCACTTTCAGCATCCCTAACATTACACTTTCCGAAGTTAACTCACAAATTATACTCAAGTCTCTAAACTGCTCAATCAAATCCAATTCTCTAATCATCAACGTCGACATATGTATCGTCTTCCGACTCAAAGAATCTGCCACGATGTTAGCTTTACCGGGATGGTAACTCAAGCTAAAGTCACATTCTTTCAGAAATTCTAGCCATCTTCGCTGCCTCATATTTAATTCCTTCTGGTCAAACAAATATTTCAAACTCTTATGGTCACTGAACACTTCGAATCTCGACCCGTACAAATAATGCCTCCAAACCTTTAGTATGAAAACCACTGTAGCTAACTCTAGATCATGAGTAGAATAATCCCTTTCATGAATCCTCAATTATCGTGAAGCGTAAGCCACAACTTTGACATCTTGCATCAAAACACCGCCTAATCTCATTTTAGACGCATTGCAATATACCACAAAAGGATCATTCAGATTTGGTAAGGTTAACACTGGTGCGGTAGTCAACCTTTTCTTCAGTTCTCGGAAACTCTATTCACACAAAATATCCCATACAAATGCCTGGCCATTTCTAATCAACTAGGTCAACGGAAGAGCCAAATTAGAAAACCCTTCGATGAAGTTACGGTAATAGCTTGCCAAGCCTAAGAAACTTCTAATATCTGTTACTAACTTCGGAGCCTCCCACTGAAGCACAACACTCACTTTCGATGGATTCACTGCTATGCCTCCTCCAGAAATAACATGTCCATGAAAACTCACTTCACTCAACCAAAACTCACACTTCGAAAGTTTTGCAAATAATTTATTATCCTTCAGCACTTGCAACGCAACCCTCAAATGCTCTACATGATATGCTTCTGATTTGGAGTAAATCAAAATGTCATCAATGAAAACTACTACAAACTGGTCCAAATAAGCATGGAAGATACGATTTGTGTACTCCATGAACACACCAAACGGCATCACTGCATATTCATAGTGTCCATACCGAGTTCTGAAAGCTGTTTTCTGGATATCATCTTCTTTCACACGGATTTGATGATAGCCTGACCTCGAATCAATTTTACTGAACACACGAGCTCCCACAAGTTGATCCATTAGACCTTCGATTCTTGGGAGTGGATACTTATTCTTGACGGTTACTTCAACTGGAGATAATCGATGCACAAGCGCATACTGCCATCTTTCTTCTTTACTAACAAAACTAGCGCTCCCCATGGCGACACACTGGTCTGATAAACTTTTTATCCAATAATTCTCCCAACTGAGATTTCAACTCTGCCAATTCTGACGCTGACATTCTATATGGTGCCATAGATATAGGTCTGGTACCAGGGACAAGATTAATCGTAAACTCTACTTCCCTCTCTGGAGGTAACTCTGCAACATCCTTTGGGAACACTTCAGGAAATTCTCTCACAACATGTAATTCCTCAATCGACGACTTACCCTCCATAGATAATGAAGCAAACACTACAAATACTTTAGCTTCGTCTTTTACCAAGATTCTCAACTCCTTAGTAGATATAAGACTAGCCATTTCTTCTTCTTCAGGAGTCAGGAATAACAACCTCTTCCTATAACAATCAATATAAACATAGTTGCTTTTGAGCCAATTCATCCCTAAAATAACATCCAACTCGCTGAGTGGTAGACAAATCAAGTCCACTCCAAATTCTTTACCAAAGATCGACACAGGGCAATCCAAACACACTAAAGATGTAGTGATTGATCCAATAGATGGAGTATCAATCACCATCCCTCTACTTAAAGTAGACGACACAAGCCCCAGTCTCTTCACACAATCCACAGAAATAAAGGAGTGAGTTGCACCCGTATCAATAATAGTAATCAAAGGAGTGTTATGAATGTAACACGTACCTCTGACCAAACGATCCTCACTGGTAGGATGAGCTCCCACCAATGCAAACACCTTCCCAATTGTCTGAGAATTCTTCGGTTTCTGACGGTGGATGCTGATATGACCCTGCTCACCACAGTTATAATAGGTTGGTATGCTGGTTCTACAATCTGCGAGCACATGACCTGACTTTCCACACTTAAAACACTTCTTCACCTCATTCTGACATTCATTCGCACGGTGACCTGCACCACCACATCTGAAACACTTGAGAGGATTGGAAGGATTTCCTCCCCCACTTGGTTTCTTCCCAGCAACATCTTTCTGCTTTCCTTTATCATCCGGAGCACGGTAAGGTGTATTCCCATGCCTCTGTTTGCCTCTTCTGTCACTTAGATTCTTATAGTGAGTGATTCTAGCTCTGTTGTCTTCACCATAAATTCTACACCTGTTCACCAACTCAGGAAAGTACCTGATCTTCTGATAACCGACACCTAGTTTGATCTCGGGACACAACCCGTTCTCAAACTTGATGCACTTCGAACTCATAGCTGCATCAGTATTGTAATGAGGACAATACTTTACCAGTTCGTCGAACTTAACAGCATATTCTACCACTGTCATGTTCCCCTATTTCAACTCAATGAATTTAATCTCTTTCTTTCCGCGAACATCTTCCGGAAAATACAGTTCTAGGAACTCTACCCTGAACATTGTCTAATTAATGGGAACCTCACCAGCTTCCGACCTCTGACGGGTATTGTCCCACCAGTCCTCAGCCTCACTTTCCAGCATATGAGTACCAAACTGTATCTTCTGATCCTCTGAGATCCCATGACTTTGAAGATCTTCTCAATATCCTTCAACCATTTTTGTGCTACATCTGGATCATGCCACCTTCGAACTTAGGTGACTTGTTATTCTAGAACTTCTCCAAATTACGGAACTCTCTGTTTCCAGCACTCCGATTGATATTCTGACCAATGTTCGCCACTGCCTGCGCAACAACTTGTAACGCAACAGCCATCGCAACATCATTTCTACAAGCCATACTGCTCAACATCCATGAAAACACAGGTTAGAAGAAACACACGACTATAGACATCCTATAGTCAGACTCTACTACAACACTGGCCAGACGGATCGACCTGCTCTGATACCAATTGTAACACCCCACTCTATCCCGTACGCGTATTATAGAAATATTAAAGAAAATACATCAGAGTTTTCAAAACACGTAGGATGTCACACTAAGTCACTTCGTTCATTTTAAATAAACCAATGCTATCTAGCTTTCAATTAAACAGCGGAATAAAATCAATGTTTAAACATAATCCCCACAACCGGTGGTTATACATCATTAATCCAACAGATAAAAGATACATAACAATTAATCAAGAAAATAAGCAAAACATAACGTAATCCCGTCATCCCACGTTACGTATCATAGCGACTCCTAGGACTCGACCAATTAGCACACCCTCCAAGCACTACTCAGGTACCTGGTCATCGGCACTCCCCAAGGAGCACAAACACAACAAACAAGAGAGGGGGTGAGAACTACATTCAATAAATAAGCGGTGAAATACACATGCTAAGAAGTAGTTTCACACCACATATATAATCATACACATACAACGCACATACACGTGCCATCTCAATCACTCGACATTAATAACCCATAATCAAATACAAATATGTAATGTGACTCAATGACTCGACACAATGCATGTGGTACCAACACAATTACATACGGTTCATCCTAGAACCCGATTCCCATCGAAATCCAGATAAGTCATATACGTTCCTCTAAACTACAACTTATCTCCACCACGACTTCCACATGAAGTCTGGATGAACTAGGCACCCATCATGGATTCCCACCTAGTCATCTCCACAAGACACATGACATGAAATGCATGATAACACAATTATGCAAATATAATAATTCCAAGCATAATTCACGATCATCAATGATCCACACGAGCCATCGGCTCACCGTAATTCTCTCAGGAATTAGCACCATCACACCAGATCGTCCACACTGGGCGGTCCTGGCCCACACATATCAATCACACCCCTACGGGCAAAAACATAATTTTCCACATTCTCTCTAATTAAATTCATTACTAATATTCTTTAGATTCATTTTAGTCATCTTAATCCTACCGATTAAACAAAATTGCGTTCCAAGCGAAATCTGGACATAAATCACCAAAATTAGGGAAAAGTCCCCCCAGGCTGCCCATACACGTAACACCTTTCCCCATACACGTAACTCCCTTACGCGTATTGGCAGAGGCTCACACCTCTCCAAGTTCCCTCATGCAACCCCTTACGCGTATGACTACCCTTCATACGCGTATTGACCAGGCCCATACGCGTATGGTACGCGTATCACCAGAGGGCCGTGCTGGTCTTGGGAACAGGGCACGTCCGCTACGCGTACAGCCCTTGGGAAGCCCCCCATACGCGTATTGACACCCCCAATACGCATATGACCAGCAGATCTATCAAAAAACTCAGATCTCGTCATTCCCACGAGTTCCCTCTCAAGCTCCATCATTCTACCTTCCCATTCGTCCTAAAACTCAAATTGTGATCGATTCGATTAAGCCTATCTTCTATTATCTCAAGATTCCACTTATTAGATCTAATTTCGATTATTGTTAAACCCTTAATTCTCAAATCTAACATCTGTCATAAATTCATCATAGTGCTCATAACTTTTCACACGAATTTTAGATCAGTTCTAGAATTCGTTCATCTACCATCAGACAATAATATTCAACAATGACAACAATAACGAGGAACATCACGAAGTTACGAAATCAGATCAATGAACAAGAACAAACAAAATTTCCTACGAGAGAAAGGACCTCTCACTACCTTCTCATATCAAATCACCCATATTGAAATCCATTCTCCCCCCTTACCTTGGATTGAAGCTTTTTCCTTGACAACAATGGAGAATTTGTTCCTTTTTGCCCTAGCTCTCATTCCTCTGCCTTTTTCCTCTTTCACGTGTTAACTGACAAACTCCTCCACTAACCCTATCTTAACCCCCCTTAATCATACTTTAATTCATTTAATTTAATTACTAATAATAATAATAATACTAATAATAACCATAATAATAACCATAATTCTATTAATATTATTATTAATAATAATTGAAATAATAATATTAATAATCATAATGCTCTTAATCTTGTTACTAAATTATCCCTTATTCTAGGTCCACGTTACCCCAACTAAGGTCACCTCTCACTCTTGCCCTCTAACTTCATTTTCCTAATTAAGGACATCACACATAATACGCACACAACCAAGTATAAAATGACTAAATAATTCAAATGAGGTGTTACACAACGCATATGACGGGAAGAAAAGATTGGTTTCTTACAATCAATCGTCCCATGAAAAACAAAGTGAAATTCACAAATGATACCACTCCAGTGGCTGAAGGGATCAGTGATGTATCAATGAGAGAAGGGATGATACACATTTTTTAATAAAAGGTGTTTTGTACATTCCCGAAATCAAATATGTTTAATGTCTTGCAAAAGAATATAATAGTAACGGGGCTGCTATTGATCATGAAATATTTTAACCAAATAAAGAACACAAAAATAAAAAAAATTCAACAATGAAATTGTCAAACAAATTATACATTATATCCCTAACAAAATTATATCTTATTTACAATAGTATACTATAATTTAGTTCTCAAATCACTACGGGATATAATAAATCACTACGGGGATATAATATTAGAAAAATCAAAGAAAATATTGCCTAAACCTACATGGACTCATGACCAAGGCAAGTGGAAATTTATCTATCTTCTCATATGTTGTTTTTGGAGCATTAAATCTTTTGCTGACAAAATATATTAGACTGTGTACATATAAAAAAGGTTAAATATATTCGTGGTATTTATAAATATTTTAAAATTTATTTTTAATTTTTCAAAATTTTTTTTTTAAGAATGGTGTTTCCAACTTCTTTTATCTATATTTTTGGTCCCTTCTATAATTTATTAATGGTTTTTACAATTTTATTTTTAACGACGATAATTTTAATTATAGTTTTAACATATTTTTAATATTAAAGATCAAAAACGTGAATGCAAACCTCAATGAACACTAACCTAAAATTTCTAACATACCATTACATTATATAAATGACAGCTAACATACCATTAAATTATTAAATGACAGATACATTGTAAAATAAATATACCATATACATTGTTAGACGATTAGAAACAAACAGTAGTCCTTGCATTTGACTTGGATAAAAAAAAATGAAAAATTGATATTTTATGTGTTTGAGATGTTTTAAAAATGAAAAATTAATAAAATCCCTTCACTTATACACACACTAACTCTTATTTATGCTTATTTATTAGCCCACGATTCTTTTCAATTCTCCTTTAGACCTTTCATTTCCAACAATGTTTTATGAACTCAACCATGTATTAGTATATATATGAAAATTAAAAAAACTTACGTTTCATTTTCAAAGTACAACTTCAACTTACATACAGATGCAATCCTATACATTTAGCAACACAAAA
This sequence comes from Lathyrus sativus, assembly GCA_963859935.3. NCBI lineage: Eukaryota > Viridiplantae > Streptophyta > Magnoliopsida > Fabales > Fabaceae > Lathyrus > Lathyrus sativus. The sequence goes on from OZ012739.1 coordinate 414,633,280, forward strand.
TTAACATAAGAAGAAACAAATCACAATTAACAGAAAACCGCTATCTTGGCCCTGATATTTGTTGTGAAGATATGTAAGAAAACCCACTAACCAACCCTGTTGAGTCACGCGGCTGTTGAACCCTCACAGAACCATGTTCATTTTCTTCAGCTACAACAGAAGCCTCAGAAAACCTCCGACCATAGAATCTCAAGAAATTCAAACACTCCATCCTAGGTTGTGGCAACGGTGTCCCACCTTCCAGCATTCCAACAACAGTAACCATGTTTGGTCTAAGTGCCGGATCTTCATGAACACAACACAATGCAATACGAACAAGTTTCTCAACTTCATCAAATGTAACACGTCCTTCTAGTCTTGGATCGGCTAAATCCATGTAACTCTTTTGTTCGTGCATCTCTAGTGCAAATAGTGGAAAATAAACAAGTTCCGTCGTTGACGAGTTCGATGAATTTCCGTTGTTTCCACTGCTGTTGTTGTGTTCATCATCCATGCTGTGAGTTCTGGATCTGAATGAACAGTTTTTTCTACCACTGATCAGTTCAAGAAGCACCATTCCGTAACTGTATACATCAGTTTTTTCAGATATTGCAGAGTTTGTTAGCCATTCCGGAGCAAGATAACCGCGAGTTCCTCGCATTGTTGTGAATAAACCAGATTGTTCAGGACTAAGAAGCTTCGAAAGTCCGAAATCAGATATCTTAGCTTGAAATTGATCATGCAGAAGAATATTCTCTGGTTTGATATCACAGTGAATTATCTTTTTCTCACATCCGCTATGAAGATAAGCCAGTCCGCGTGCTGTTCCAAGTGCAACGTCTAATCTCTCTTGCCATTCCAAAACCGGCTGTCCAGCACTTCCGAAGAGGTTCCGGTCGAGTGAACCGCGATTCATGAACTCGTAGACCAACATTCGGTGTCCTCGTTGAGCACAAAAGCCTTTGAGTCTAACTAAGTTAACATGATGAATGTTTCCAATAACAGCAATCTCAGCGAAGAAATCTTTCTTCCCTTGAATTCCAATGTTGATTATTTTCTTCACTGCTACAATAGTCTTATCAGGTAGCACACCTTTGTACACTACGCCGAATGCACCAGATCCTATCAGAGTCTTGAAATTATCCGTAGCAACCTCAAGCTCTTCGTAATCAAACCTCGTCGGTAAACCAGGAATGCAGAAGGGATCCGAATCCAAGTCCCCTGAAGAATGCGAGATCGACATTTGTTTCCCTAATATCACCTCTTGTTTCTTTGATTTTATGAATTTTCTCCATAGCAGAAAAAAACCAAAAACCAGAAAAAGAATCATTCCACCACATGGTAATAGCACTGCAGCAATAACCGGAAATCCATCTTTTCGAGAGTTTTGTTCATCATCATCATCATCATCAATATCAACCCAAACTTTATTAGATTTAATCAAGCCTAACATGTCTCTTTCACCTCCATTACTAATTGATCCCAATTCATTTTCAATCATGTAACAAGAACCAGATGAATTTCTATACAAAATTCCCAAGCAAGAACAGTTACTTGAACAAAAAGCTTCACAAACAGATAAATTCACTCCATACATAAACGGATCAGAATAAAGATTTGCAAAGTACCTCACACCATACCCTATGCTCAAAAATGAAGAATTTGATTGACTATGATTATTGGTAGAAGAATTACTACAAGCTAATGGCAAAGAACGCGATCTATCGTTCGGAACACAACCGCCGAGATTACCTGAGACACCATGGAAATTTGAAGGACAAGAACAAACAGGTGAAGATGAAGATGACGACGACGACGATGATAAAGTGTTATCATTACATAAACCTATTCTTCCACAAGCTAATGGAATTTGACAACCATCATCTGGTCCAACAAACTCCTGCTTCAAATTTGTTCCTGAGAAGCTACTAACTGTAAACTGGCCATTGAAAGCCAATTTCGCGAAACGGATATTAGTTACTGATAAACCAACTTCATAGACATGAACTGTTTCATTATGTCCAAAGAGATAAAAACCTGTTGTGCTTACTGCCATGTATTCAACATCATCATTTGAACTCTTGTAAGCCTTTGAATCCCGTGAAAGTTTCCAATATGTTTGTCCATACCATCGAAGAATCGCATCAGAAGAAGTTACTGTCAAGACATAATTTCCTGTTGACAAATTTGAACTGGAAGAAGCACTTGACAACGATGATCCGGCCGATAAACGTTGTCCGATAACGATAGTATCAGTTGGATGGTCGAAACTCTCCCAAAGAGACTCATTGGATTGATCAAGTAACACAAGGTTTCCCATCTCAGTGAGTTGAAGCTTATCTACTTGTGATTTAAGCGATGGCGTCGACCATTTGGACTTTCCGTTTTCGCCATAAATTGTTATCCCTTTGACAGTTAGCCTCATTTTATCAGAATCTGATATGGGCGCGTCGCGGTTAGCAGACCAAATGATCGTGTTCGACGCAGAATGAATGATGCATAGATAGAAACTTGTCTGTTGATTACCAGGATTGAATATAGCAGCCTTGAATGTTTTGTTTCTAGATGACAAAAATGAGCCGGTGTTACTGATAAATTGAAGATACGAAGCAGTAAAATTCGTCGAAATATGATCTGAAAATGTGTAAGCGGATACAGAAGTAACAAACAAAACAAAAAAGAAAGAAAAACTTAAGAAAATTTTCATGGTGTGATAGTTTGTTGAAAAACAAAAGTGTAACATGTAAGAATGGAAGATAGAAAAGAGTGGAATTGGTCTATTTGAATGCTCTCCATTTTCTTTTCTTCTATATTTGAGTTGACTATTGAAAATCATGCATTCTTTCTTCTATCTAACAAATTGATTCCATAATGTGGCCATTATTGATTATATAATATGGACACGCAAGAATAGAAAATTCTATGTGGATTTTTTAAATATATATAGTTATATGTTCTGAGAACTTAGTTGTCAAAGTGAAATTATATGAATTAATGATAAAATAAAGCCGACTTATTTTAAAATGTGATGTTTTCTTGGTCTCCCATTGTATGGTATTTTATTGTGAAATGAGTGCTGTTACATGCTTGTTGCATCATTTGATTATTAAACTATAGTGTGGAAGAATAAGGTAAACTTAGAAGGATGTGCATAGAGACATGAGCATTGAAACGTGGTTGCAGATACACTGTGAATACATTTTTTTAACAATTTTGATGGCTAGAAACTTGTGACATAGAGGAAATATAGAGGAGGTTGGTTTGAACATCAATGATGGGTTTTTTTTTTTCATACTCACTCATGAATAATTCTTTTTATAGTTTTCTTTAATCTCTATCTCTTAATTCTTTGGCATGAGTAACTAAAAGCTCATTGTTAAGGAGGAGTATAATTTGATGAAAATTTTAACTATGTGATTTGATCTTTGTTTATTTATATGAGTTTATATGAGTTGTTTTCTTTATCTACATTCTTAGTACTTTTAACTGATTGGTCGCTAGTAGAATGATATATCATACTTAGTTTAGAAGGGAGGTTCATTCTTTGAAAGCTTGGAAGTAAGAATTCATGTATTTGTTTCTACTCTATGCACAAATATAAAGAATTTTTTTACCCTATTACTCAATTTCTCCAACAAAAATCTTATAAAAATGATAAGATTGAGACAAGTAGTACTTGTCCAAATACATTCCAATGTGTCATAAAGGTAAATGAAATATAAAGGAGTATATCATGGAGATGTCTAATTTCGCAACGAAATTTAAGACGTTAAAGTTTGAAATTCTTAAAAATTTGATTGTGCACTTGATTTTGATCTCTCTCCTAACACATTTTAGACAATTCAAAGTTAGTTACAATACTCAGAAAGACAAGTGGTCTCACAATGAGCTTATATCTCACTGTGTGCAAGAGGAAAAAAGACTATAAAGAGAGAAGACTGAAAGTGCTCACTTGACTACTATCTCTCAAAATAAAAGGAAGAAAGTTGCAGAATTTTTTCCCAAAATAAGAAGGCAAAGGAATAACCTAAATAGTCCACTTGCTTCTTTTACAAGAAAGATGAACACATGTATAAGGAATGTTTCAAGTACGTCACATGGCGTGAAAAGAAGAGTAATTTCTCACTTTTGTCTATTATGAAATTAATTTAGTTTATGTACCTAAGGATGTTTGGAGGGTAGATTCTAGTGCTACTACTCACATTAATATGTCCATGTAGGGTTACTTGTAGAGCTGTCCGCCAAGTGATGCTGAATGATTCATCGATTTGGTTGATGGCAATAACGTTGTAGTAGAAGCTATAAGGATTTTTTGATTACTCTTTAAGATTGATTTTCATTTGAATTTGGTTGAGACTTTTGTTGCATCGTCTATTAGACGAAATTTAATTTCTATTTCTATTTATATTTCTATCAGGTTATGCCTGTTCATTTAAAAATAATAAATTTAGTATCTCATATGTGTTGCACCTCAAAATTTTCCCTCTAGTCCTCTTATCCTAGCTGACTTCTGCTTCTCATTCATATGCATTATCCATTAGGTCATGACAGGACATCATGCACTTCATTAGCTTCCCAAGGCAGGGGATCAAGGCATTTTCTTGTGATTCGAAGTTTTCTCTATTCAAAGAGTGCAAGCAAAGGCAAAGGGATCAAAATTCTCTATTCATTATGTTCAGGCCAAGAACATTAATTATGGTGTTCAAAGCTAAATCAACAACATCCAAAATCTCTAGCATTTATTTTGCTCAGAGACTGATTGAGATTACTTGGAATTCAAGCAAGTCTGAGGATATTCTGGGTTTAAGACAGGGTACCTATCATATTTCAAGTATTATTCAAGGTCAATATCAAAGGCTGAGGTTCAGAGGCGAAGCCATGCTCAGAACAGGTTGCAATAAGGCATTTTTTCTTCACATTTTTGCACTGCGGTAACCGGTTACTCAGATTCAGATAATTGGTTGCACCCCCTCCAGAAGGCGCAAGAATTCAAATTTTCAAACATGTAACCGATTATCCTATTTTAGGTAACCGATTAAACCTGCGCAATTTTGTCGAAATCAGTGTAAAGTACTGCAGTAGCTGTTACTCCAATTCACTTTCTTGCTTCACTCATGCATCAAAGGAATATTCTAGAACATGCAATACCACAGAAAATATCATTTCCATATTTTCTCCCCACTTTATTCCAAATAAATTCCACCATACACCCTCATTTTAAACCAATTGATTTGGTGATTTGTATTTGAACCCTAACCGAGTTATGATTTAACTCACCTAGTTGAGTCTAACTAACTCTATACCTAAATCAAAACCTCACTTCGAACCAAATTTCAAGCCACATTTTGCTCCATACCTAGTTTCTATTTAAACAAACCTCTCTCATTGTTGCAAAGGAGAACCATTTTCACCCAATTTGTGAATTTTCTGCACATCACACTCTTAATTCTCTCTCACTTTTGCTGAGTTTTTCACTCATACTCTCCATTTTCATCATCTTCCCTAACCTTACCAAAACTTCACCATTAAATTTAGTAAGATTTTCATTGAAGCTTGTTAATCTTGAAGCTCAACCTTCATAAAATCACTTCCTCAACATCAGATTCTGCAGTAACAGAAGATTCTCTAATAGATATGAGCTTTGGAGATTATTTCTTGAAGTGATTTTGTAGCAAATCTGGATTCGGTCAGTTTATTACATTGTTCTTCCATTCTCTTGTGAGGAACTCTTTGGATCTCTGGTTTTCTTAGCTACATCCATGATTTTCTGTTTGCAACAAGTACCAAGGCAAATCTCAGCCTTGTAGGTTGGCAATTCTTGGATCTAACGCCGTTTTAGCTTAATTTGAATTTTTCACAATGTAGTCTCTTGTGATTTGTGTGTTAACTGATCATTTTGTTTGCATGCTTGGTTGTACTCAAAGCATTAGTCTAATTCCCTTAGGTGGCCTTTACTTCAAATTGATTAGGTTGTTTAACCAAATAGATTTGAATTAGAGGTAGACATTAGGTTCTACTCAAAGCATGACAACATTAGGGTTAGACTTCCTTCATCCTCAACCATAGGTCTATCTTGCATGATCACATTAGGGTATATTTCCCCTTTTATCCCAACCTTAGGATCATTTTGCATGATAACATTTAGGATCGAATTTCCCCTATATTTTCTTTCTTTTTGCATCTTCTTAAAACAAAAATACTTTCTTGCATCAAAAACAAAAAATAATTAACAAATACGATGCGTATAATACGTCACGCGCCTTAAGTACATGGGAAAAGATGAGCGAGAGTATTTCTTACCTCTTTTTAGAGTATTTTGCACATGAGACGTTTGGATCATTTGTACAAAATACTTGCTTCTATTGTCATTACTTTAGTACAATACACATCTCAAACTCTTTTCAAAACCTTAACAAAAACACTTCAACAAATTCAAATCATTTTTCTTCGGGATTTTCTCTTCAAAACCTTTTCAGAAAGAGCATGTTATTTCCGTTCTACCGCAACACAGGCTAATGCGTAAGTCTCCTCACGTGCGAGTGACAAAACCTAACTGCTAGAATGTGAACGTTAACATCGTCCATTAAAAATGCTAAACAGAGCAAACTTTTTCAACAAGAACTACGGAGTTCTGATTCCCTCTGGGATATGTAGGCACTGGGTTGCAAAACTCGGATGAACTCAATAATAAAAACCTTTTGTTTTTCCCTCAATAATTCATTTATGATTCCTTTAGCAAGTAAGCTTTAGATATACACACCTTTTGATTAGAACAACAAGAGTGGATCCCGTTGAGTACAACATACGCGAGGGATACTAATAACTTCCTCTCGCTTAATCAACTCCCGAACCCCGAATTTGGCTACGAGACCATGTTCTCTCCTTTATGAGGTTTTCTTAATGTTTTCCTTTCCCTGTCGGGATAAATAAATTTTGATGGCGACTCTGTGTCTTTGTCGGTTATTTTTCGTGTAGCGAGAATTGGGGACTCTGGTTCCCTATGTGAGTCCGTCCTAGTTCTTATTTATTTTCTTTTCTTTGGGTATTTATCTTTATGCTTTACTTGCTTACTTATTTGCATTTCATTGCATTTTACTTTTGCTATTCATTTTATTCTGGATATTGCTATACTGTTGGGGTAGGTTGTTACTAAGAGATGAGCCTACTACCCAGGCTTGAGTATATACACAGGATTATAGTGGACTTGTGTTGACTTGCATAGAATTTGATATGTATAGTTTACACGAGACCCGAATTCAGACGAGATTTTCTTGAGGATATTTTATCCTGTGTGTTATGAAGAAGATAGTGTGTCTGCATATAGAACTCATAACTCTGGAGACCTTTCTTTGGAAATCAGTGGAGGCCTCCTTGAGGGATAATAATACCAAATAGGAAATTATGAATGTATTATTATTTCTCGACCTAAGAGACCGAGAAGCTAAGGACTGTTAGGAACCTCTGTTCAAGACTAGAACCCACATGTGATAGGGAATGAGATTTTGCAGGAAACCTTGACCTTCATCCTACCCGATTTTCTGGTTTTCTTAGAGGCGAACTTTTGAACCTGTTCTATTCAACTTGTTTCATTATCAGTATAATTGTTATCCAGAATATATGGAAGCTTTGATCCCATATCTATTGCATTCATAACATTGCATAACACAAACATCCATGCTTCATTTTACATATCATTATTTAACAAAAAAAACAAGAGAATTCATCCATCCTTTGTCCATAACCCACAATTGATTTCCTGACTCTCGTATTGAACTTGAAGCAGCTTTTGGAAAGATCATGAACTCAAGAGAGCAAAACCAGTTTGCAACAAGAGCGGAAGTTGAATTGATTGAAAACTAGTTGGACCAACTTGTGGAAGCTATGACAACCTTGGAAAACCAGTTGGACCAACTTCAGTCACTAGGAATGTCATTCCACCTCAAGTGAACAATGTTGCTCAAGCTCAGCCTGTGCAGATCCCTGCTGAGAATCCTACTAGACAAGAACATCCCTTTGTCCGAGATAGACATTCCTCTTCTCTTGATCCCGTGGAATATCGTGGTTTTGCATTCTCTGTGCCAGATTTCCAAGGGGCGGTCCCTGTGATGAAAACCAAGGACCCACGGGATGTTGAGATTATGGAAAGATGTCATGTGTTAGAAGGGAAGCTTAAAGCCATGGAGGGGTGTGATGCTTTTGATCTAAATGCTTTGAACATGTGTTTGGTACCCGACCTTGTAATACCTCCAAAGTTCAAGACACTGAAGTTTGAGAAGTACAAAGGGGGCTAGTTTTCCAAAGTAACATTTGGTGATGTTTTGCAGAAGAATGACCTTAAGTGTTCACAATGATAAACTTATGATTCACTATTTCCAAGACAATTTGAGTGGGGCATCACTGAGTTGGTACATGCAGCTAGAGAGTAGCCACATCTAATCATAGTTAGACCTAGTTAACGCCTTTGTGAAGAAATGCCAATATAATCTTGACATGACTCCTAAACACATACAGTTGCAAGGCTTATTTCAAGAGGACAACGAATACTTCAGAGGGTATGCTTAGAGATGGAGAGAGTTAGCTTCTCACGTTCAACCACCACTCTTAAAGAGAGAATTGGTTGACTTGTTCATGGATACTTTGCAAGGCCCATACATAGAAAAGATGATTGGAAATGTGACATCAAACTTCTCTGACTTGGTATCAATTAGAGAACACATCGAGAGTGGCTTCAAGAGTGGAAAGATCCAAGACACCTCGAACATCCCAGCTAGTGAAAGTGAACCAGTTTTCAGTTCCCATGAAGAAGGGGAGGAAGAAAATAATTCCATATGAGAAACTCCACAAGTTCCACCTCCGATACCTCATCCTCAGTACTCATGCATCTTAAGTGATCAGCGTCAACAACCTTTTGGGTCTCCGTGTTAGATACCATTCTCTCTACACGGACAATATCCTTCTATAAATCAAGGACCTTCTCAGTATCAACGGTCATACCAATGTTAGCACGCTTCGCATCGACCGCGTTAGCGCGCCCGACAAAGACCAAGAAAGCCAGAGAGACATTTCACTCCGCTACCAATTTAGTATGGAATTTAATTAAACAAAATGAAACCATTCAAGGTGTCACGCACAATCAAACATAGCCTGCTCCGTAACTCAGGTTATAACATAACATCTAGAACATGTCATCGCATGCTCACCTTCACTTAGGGTATCACCGCAGCGGAATAATTATTAAATCAAATAAACCCAATATTGGAACTCATGAAATTTAGTCTCATAAACCTTAACATTCATAACACAACAAAAAGAGCTGATTTATTCAACTCACAACGACTTTGAGATCTCAACAAAACATAAATAGTAACTTCAACAAAATAAAATAAGTGAAAACAAACATTCTCAACCCGATTTTACATGATAAGAGCAAGACCCTACTAATAAAATAACAAACTAATGAAAGTCACTCCAAGAGCTATCTTTCACTTATTTCAACAATGCTACTCCCAAGCATCTGCAAGTTGTCCATGGTGGACAACATTAAAGCAAAGGGGTGAGAATACACTTCAATAATTAACGGTGAAAACAAGTGGGAGTAGACTATCACACAACAACAACATACACATTACTCAATCAACACCAACAGATTAAGTATTCTCATCCAATAACACATCAACAACAATCAATACAAATGCAACACTTATGTAATGTACTCAACACTAACTCGACATGAATGTGGTACCAAATATGAATACTCAGATTCTTTTCACTCCCCGATCCTCACCATAGGATCATATTCCCTCTTGGAATCGGAGCACACCAAATCACTACCATCACCATATTTAACGCTTCACTAATCCCCCATAATAGAAATTAACTACTCGCACCCGATCCATCACTAGAGGATCGAGGCTCACCAAAAAGAACCAAAGTTCTGAAAACATAAATTTAGGACTCTTAGCATGCAAAAACAACACATACACATTGTCCCCTCTTCTAACCGTGTATGCCACCACTAACATAATCAACATAAACATATCATATGTATAATTAAATATGCAACATCTCTAACAATCACCACCATTATTCATGCTCAAAAATTCATTATCAACACACACAAGCATCTTCCACACAACATTAGTATAACCACACCATTATAACAACATCATCAATATTATTTACATTGTTAACAAATTGTAATTAACATTTTTAGCATCATAACATCATTACAAGATAACATGAACAAATACACAAATTCTCCTAAGTTATTCATATTATCACGATACAATCAGCCCCTTAAACTAATTACATTTGATGGTAAATCACATTAGATTTCCAATGCTTCAAACGACAACTCATTTGGACTTACAAATCAAAAGTTATGGCCAAAATCATTAGACAATGCAACAAAAAAACCAAAATAACATTCTGGAAGCTTGGAGTCGACTCCTAGCCTCTATGGGCCGACTTCTGACACGTATGGGTCGAATCCCATAACTTATAGGTTGACTCCTACTGTAAAATTTATAAAAAATCCTTTTCTGTTGGTTTGGAGTCGACTCCAATCACATATGGGTCGACTCCAAGTGCTGTTTTTGCCACAAAAAAAGTTTTTAAACTATTTAAACACTACTTTATGTGACAACAACTTACTTTACAAAAATTTATCAAATTAAATCAATTTCCTACTATTATAGCACCTAAAACTTATATATTACTCAATGGGTTCATGAATCAACAACGTATTACAATAATATCATCATATTCATCATCTCTAAATCACATTAACATCCTTAAGGTCACAAGCTTCAAACATATATCAATGACAAATTTTCATACATATAAAATCAAGGTAAATTAAGTATAATTCCAGTCACACAATCATACATATGAACACCACAAATCATCATTCAAACATTGATTCATTAGAAAATACGACAATCATCATATAACAACATATAATCACAATTCAGAATTATGAAACAAAACACCCAACCCTAAGAAAGTTAAAGGTCCCTCCATCTACCCCTCATGCTTTAACACCCATTAGAGAAGCATATCTCCCCCTTACCTTGATTTTCCTAGCAAGTAATAAAATTATCCATTGAATTCTTCTCCTTCTACCTCTAGCCAACTTTGCCTCCTCCTCTTTTGTTTTCAAATTCTATGTACGGTAAAAGTTATCCCTAAACCTAAGTTTATCTTATAAACTTATACTTAGGGCTAAACTTCTCAATTTTATGAAATTGCCTAACTTAAAATATTTCTTATTCCTTCCTCCCACTAATTTTCCTAGATTCTAATATTTGACCCAATCACTTTATTTTTATTTTTATTTTTACTAAATAATATAACAAAACTATTATTTTACTTAATAAAAATAATTCTAAATTATTCCATACATCCATTACTATTTTATCATACCCTTAACTTAAGGACTCACCCCACAAACATTTTAATAGACATAGTTAATCAGTAGAATACGGTAAAATATCCTATATAAAAAACGGGACATTACAATTACGCTGATAATACAAATAAATTTGGAGGAAATTAAGAGTTCGTAGATAAATTCACAGGTAATATATTTTAAAAAATTTAATAATTTTTTAAAATAATTACTTAAGGATAAGAAAAAACTATTATAAAGAAAGCTAATAAACAACGTTTCATATTATTCAGTTACCTTTCCTACCATAATCTTGATTGACTAGACCTCTTTCATACAAACTGACAACCATAGGGATCATACCGCTGTTAGCCTAAAATTTTTAGTTGAGAGAATTTTCTAAAGAATCATAATTATCACGTTTGAAAATCCCAAGTGTCGAAAGTGTCAAACACAACCTCGATATATTAACCATGCCAACTAAAGATTGTTCGAACACCCTGTCAGATGATCTGAGATATAGTTTATTTTAACGTCCATGAAACATGGTTTTGAAAGAGTCTCAGGAATAAATCCACAAGATTATGAACATTATCTCTTCAAAACATGTCCAAAATCTCGAAGAGGTTTGCACAAATCAACACTTCGACAGGATCAAGTTCGACACATCCATCAAATGTTGGAAACTTAGTTTATTCTTAGTCTATAAGTCATCCAAAATATGGATGTTTTATAGGAGTCTATCAAAGAACCTTGATAGAGGTAGTTAAAGGGTTCAAAGGAATTTATCATTACGATGGACGGTTTGTAGCTATTTTAATATTGAAGACGCGTGGAAGCAAATTAAGACATTGAAGTCCACGTAAGAAAATACATGTCAAATTCTGCGGAAATAACCATTGTCGACGGTTATCATTATATTAGTATATAAGTTGATCTCATTATTGTGATAAAGGATCGCAAATTTCATTTATTCTCTACAGAACTAAAGTATCTAAGTTACAGAGAAAAATAGTTTATGAGAAAATGTATGTCTGTGTCCTTTTTTACATTTTTTAAACTCTTTTAAATTAAAACATTTACTTTCATAACATTTATTATGACTTTTGTCTATTTTCTTCTTCCAAAGCAATTTTAAATGGTCTCATTTAGAGTTTTTGTTCAATTTGTCAACCGTCAAACATTTAAGATCCAATCACAAATACTTTTCGTTATACTTTTTCACACAAATTATTTTTAGGATTATTTTGAATTTAATCTATTCATTAATTTTGAACTTTACAAACAACCTATAAAACTATCATCAAAATTAAATTTCTCAACCAAAATAGAAGAATCAAAGTATGCAACAAGTTACTCACTCCTCCATTGGCCAAAGCAATATTTATTTACATAAGCTCAAACCTGCTTGAAGGATAAAATAATGAAGCAATCCTAGAGCTGAGTGCTGAATTCACATGTCTAGCAACTCAAATCCTAGAGCTGCATGAAGTTATCCTTGAGTTGAATGATGAATTCATGTCAAGCAAAACAAAGTTAACTGCGACACCAAAGGCTATTAAACTGTCCTTAATTGTAACAAAAAAGCCTTGTTGATTAAAATCCGACGTGCCTCATAAAACATCATACCGAATATCAGAAGTATATATGCATTACCAGCACCACATGTATCTAATGGAACACATTGAGAATAAGGTATACGCTTCACCTTTTACGCCAAGCCTCTCACACCGTCCATTCGGATACTAAAGGGACAATCTGACTTAGATATCTTGTAACAGAAACAACATTCTTCGTTGCATACAAAATTCTCAATAATTTTCACAGGTATTCCTGCGGATTTTTCATAGAATTTGTTAATCCTATGAATTTCTTTTTAGCAAAAATCGTAGGTATTCCCTATGAGTTTTTCTGCCAACCAACAATTTGCAGGAAACTATAATTTATTTGATTGCGGACATATTTTCATAGGTAAATCCATAGGTAATAGCAATAGTTATAGTAATGACTAAACTCTTTAAATTATGAATTGACTTATTATTATAGTGTTAATTTTGCAGGTCCATCCTACATTATTGTATCGGAGATCAACATTACTGATTCATAATTTCTCACCATCAATATACACAAATTATGGTTCTAGATCAAAACCGTTGTGAATTGATGTCGTCAAGAACAAATCAAAATATGTGAAAAAGATTGAGTTTTTTGAACAAATATAAGAAACCTTATTAGATTTTATAAGGGATGGAGAAGAAGGAAGAATTGGTTAACATTGTTTTTTTATTCACTTACTCAATAAGAGTTCAAAGATTACAAATGAATACAACAAATTAACCTCTCTCAACAACATGAGAGAAGTAGTCTATTTATAGACTACTAAGCTAACTTAACAATTGAGCTTATAAGAAAGACCCAATTCGACATGCTAACTTAAACACAAAGCTAACATATTTCGACAACATGCTTGAAAAGACTTCGACTATAACATGCACAACTCCTGTCGAACCATGAAGTTATCCTTGTCGACACTAGAGATCTATTCAAATACCACAAATCTCCACCTTGGAACAAAATCTATACTAACAAGGGAACAAACTAGTTTTCATCATGCAGCTTTATCAATTGCATATAGTGGAAAAACTTGCTACTTGACAATGTCTTGATGATCATATCAGCAACATTGTCATCAGTCGAAACCTTCAGCACTTGGACTTCTCCACGCTCGATTATCTCTCTGACGAAGTGCAGCCTCACATCAATATGCTTGGTTAGCTCATGATAGGTTGAATTCTTTGACAAGTGCATTGCATTTTGACTATCACATTTAATAGTGATAACTCGACCTTGAAGTTTTAGTTCCTTAGTAAAACCTTCAAGCCACAATGCTTCTTTTACAGCTTCAGTAAGGGCAATATATTCCGCTTCAGTGGTTGATAAGACAACAAACTTCTGAAGTGTTACTTTCCAACTGATTCTTGTGCCAAACATAGTGAACACATATTCATAAATAGATTCTCTGGAATCCATACAATCTGCATAATTAGAGTCGACACATCATTCGATTTCGACTTTGCTATCACCACCATAGACTCTACCATAAATCAGGACTCTACTTAGCAACCCATTAATGTACCTAAGAGTCTACTTTAATGCTTCTTAGTGCGTCTTCCCAAGATTAGCCATATACTTGCTTACAAGGCTCACTCCTTATCCTATGTCTGGTCTCGTACAGACCAACATACATCAAAGAACCTACTATAATAACATATGGAATACTATTCATATAGGTTCTTTCAACTTTAGTACTAAGCATTTGAGTCGTATTCAGCTTGTACTGAGGATTAGTCAGTGTTAGATCAACCTTTGAATTCGACATACCAAACTTGTCGAGAATCTTCTTTAGCTATGTCTCTTGAGATAAGCATAATCTTGATTGCTTTCTATCTCTCCATATGTCAATCCCAAGAATTCTGGAGGCAGGTTTCAAATCCTCCATGTCGAACTCCTTATCAAATTCAGCCTTCACCTACATAATATCTTTGACACTGTTGCTTGCTATAAGGATGCCATCCACGTAAAACAACAAAATAACAAGTGAATTTCTAGGTCAAAATCTGAAGTAAACACAATGGTCGAACTGACTTCTAGTGAAACCAATGTGTGTCATGAACTTTTTGAATCTCCTATTTCATTGTCGAGGAGATTGTTTCAGGCCATACAAGAACCTATTCAACTTGCACACATAATCTTCCTTTTCCTTTTCTGCATACCCTTCAGGTTGCCTCATCAAGATTGTTTCATCTAGATCACCATACAGGAAGGTTGTCTTCACATCCATTTGTTCAAGTTCTAGGTCAAACTTTTCCACCATGGCTAACAATATTATAATAGATCTATGCTTTACAACAGGTGAGAACATATCATTAAAGTTGACACCTTCTTTCTGAGTGAACCCAATAGCAATCAATCTTGTCTTAAAACGCTTAGACATCACTCCTTCGATTCCTTCATTAACCTTGAAAATCCACTTACAATTGACTAACCTGGCCCCTACAGATTTCTCGATCAGCTCCAAAGTGTTATTATCATGGAGAGATTTCATCTCATCATCCATGGATTTCAGTCGTTCAGTCTTATTTCGACTTCTCATAACTTCCTTATAGTCTCTAGGTTCTTTGTCAAGAACCTCACTTGCAGAGATCAAGGCATAAACTATGAGATTTACATAACCAAGTCTTTGGGGTGGCTTGCTGACTCTTCTCGACCTGTCTCTTGCCAGCAGGTAGTCATTATTAGTCTGCTCATTTTCATCAGCAACTTGAGACTCTTCTTTTGCTTCATCTGGGTTATGCAATTCAGTATCACTATGCTCCACCTCAACAAGGATCTCTTCCTATTTTAGCTCTTCTTCAGAGATCTTCAAACTTTGACCAATCTCGTCAGTTTTCTTGAAAGCCATATCAGCTTCACTGAAAACTACATCTTGACTTGTGATACACCTCCTATGACCTGGCTCTAGGCACCACAACCTGTAAGCTTTGACTCCTTCAGGGTATCCAAGGAACATACATCTCAGAACTCTAGGTTCGACCTTGTATTGCCTAATGTGAGCATATGCTAAACAAACAAATACTCTAAGTCTGTCGAGACTAGGTGGATGTCCCGAACAGACATATTCAGGTGTCTTCATTTCCAAGGCTGTCGAGAAACACCTATTTATCAGGCATGCTGCAGTCACAACAACTTTTGTCCAAAATACCTTTTTTAATCTCACACTAACCAACATCCATCTCACTCTTTCCAGAATGGTTCGATTAAACCTTTCATCCAAACTATTTTGTTAAGGAGTACCTGTAGTAGTTCTGTGCCCTTTAATACCAGACGCAACACAATACTTGTCGAAAGCCTCATTGCAAAATTCAAGACCACTTTCGATCCTCAAGCTCTTGATCTTCCTGCTAGTTTGTTTTCGACCAGAGTCTTCCAACTTTTGAAATTTTCAAAAGTTTCATCCTTAGTCTTCTAGATGAATACCCATAACTTTCTG
This sequence comes from Lathyrus sativus, assembly GCA_963859935.3. Lineage (NCBI taxonomy): Eukaryota > Viridiplantae > Streptophyta > Magnoliopsida > Fabales > Fabaceae > Lathyrus > Lathyrus sativus. The sequence continues at coordinate 414,649,698 of OZ012739.1, forward strand.
GAGTAATCATCAATTATGGATAGAATATACTTTGCACCTGAGTGGAAAAGATTCCTTGCAGGTCCCCAAAGATAAGTATGAATGTAATTAAGGGATCCGTGTGTTCTTTGTTTACCTTTGCTAAACTTCATTCTACATGATTTACCAAATACATAAGGTTCACAAAACTCCAGTTTTTTGACCTTGTCAATGCCCAACATATTTTGTTTCGACAATTTAACCAAACCTCTTTCACTAACATGGCTAAGTCTCTTGTGCCATAGCTCAGTCTTCGACACAGGTTTCGTTGATGCCACATTTGCTGAACCACTTATAACCTCAGCCTTAAGGGTATACAAGCCTTGTTTCTTCACGCCTCTCAAAACTTCCTTTGACTCCTTCATTACCCTTAGGATACTTTGTTCTTATTTGGAAACATATTCTTTCTTGTCGAATTCACCAAGAGAAATCAAATTCCTCTTAAGATCAGGTACATACTTGACATCATTCAATAGCCTTATTGACTCATCATGGAGCTTGAATCTCAAGATCAAATACTTGTAATTTTGCAAACTTTGTTATTTCCCAGTAGAACTGATCCACCATCTTGGTCACATAATTACTCAAACACGTCTTTGTTTAGAGTCATGTGCCAAGTACACCCCAAATCCATAATCCACTCTTTGCTAGATTCACTACTTGGAACCACCAGGATATCAGATGATTCATAACCATCTTACACAATGACTGTATTACCATTATCCTTTCCACCATGATTATTCAGTCGATCAGGGCATACTATTCTTTTATGACCCTCCTTCTTACAATGATAACACTTAATAGTAGGAGAATTACCACCATAAGAATTCTGTAGAACTTTACCCTTCTTCTTCTCAAACCTACCATCTTTCTTCAAGAAATTCCCCCTAACGGACAAACCTTCACCAATAGAAGATGACTTGTGCTCCTTTCGTTTGTTCAAATCCTTAGAGTACAAGAAAGATTGAACATCTTCCAAGGTCAATGCCCCTATTCCATACTCTTAGTTTCTTTGAAGTGAGCATGAGACTTAGGTAAAAAGCACAACAACAACAACGCTTGATCTTCATCATCACTCTTAACCTCAATATTTTTAAGATCAAGAATAAACTTGTTGAACATATCCAACTGCTCAGCCAAGACTTTATCTTCACTCATCTTGAATGAATACAAAGCTTGCTCCAGGTAGAGACAATTAACCAATGATTTTGTCATGTATAAACCTTTTAGTTTCACCCATACAACAATTGCAGTTTTCTCCTTTGAAACCTATCGGAGAACCTTATCACCAAGGCTTAATACAATGTCACTGTGAGCTTTTTCGACCATCGTTGTCATCTTCTTCTCCAATAGGACATCGTCCATCTTCTCCAATCTTTTCAACGCTTCTAACAAATCCTATTGAACAAGAGGGACTTGCATAAACATATATATATATATATATATATATATATATATATATATATATATATATATATATATATATATATATATATATATATATATATATATATATATATATATATATATATATATATAGGCTATGATTTCCAATATATTATACACAAACATATTATTTCTTCTCTCCATTTGAAGAATATTCATGATCTTAAGAGTATCATTTGAGAAAGAATCACACAAGTTATCAAGTGTTCATTGTTTGTCTCTTAATCTTTGTGTTTCAAGATTAGTGCAAAATGAATTTTTTTAATGGATCCATATATTTCCTAAATCAATTTGTAGATCCTTTTGTTGACAATAACAAGTATGAATAGTGTGGAAAAACTCCACGTTAATTAGAAATGTGAAGACTTAAACATTTATTAGTAGAAAAATCCACACACCTATCACTTTAAAATTTTAGAGCAAGTATGTGACGCGTCTCTCACAAAAATGTATTACTCATAAAAAAAACCTTCAAAAATAAAAATTGCTCTCTTATATTGACCTCTCAAATTATCCTCCAACACCTATAATTTTATATATGTGTATGAGTATTTGGTTTATATAATAAATTATATATTATTCTTTGTTGAATATGTATGTTGAATAGATGGTTATCGATTTAGTTTTAACAATAAATGCAGCTAAAATTTTACACAAATAGTTATACGTTTGATTACAAGCATCGGATTTCAAACATCTACTTACTACAAAATAATAAAATTTGAACGCACGTCATAATGTTGTTTTTAAGATTAATGCAAGGTTAGTTTTTCAACAAAAAACACCCAATTTAGCAGTAGTATGACAATGGCCACCCAATTAGTGAAGTTGAATAAACTAAAGGGAGCAATAATGTAGTTGGATGTGATAGTTAGAATATGGTAAACGTTTCTGAATCATTAAGTTGACAAAATGAGTAATATAATAATTTCATCCCAATTGTTTACAAAGCTCGGCTACGTCTCACTCTCACATGCAAGTTGGTGGCTTGCCTGCCGTGAGGATGCTTCATTCATCAAATTTTTATAATAACAATAATAACAATAATAATAATAATAATGATAATGATGATAATAATAATAATTATAATTGTTAAATATGTTGTTTTATCTTATACGTACACACATTTTTGTTCTTAATCGATACATATAAATTCTTCAAATAATCAAATACTTTATTATAAAGTATTACATCCTAACCAAACACCCTCTCTAATCACACATTATAATACAAATACTCGTTTTTTACCTTTGCTAAACTCTAAGCTAACACTCTAGTTAAAGTATACATTATTTATAATATAACGAATCTGTATTTACTTTTTCTAAAAATCATTTTAAAAGATAAATATGATTAATACATGATCAAAGACAAACATACTGGACCTAAAGAGGATATTGATATAGGTGAATATGATTCTAGAATGATCTAGATAGCAAGTTGATTAAATATTTCCTTTTAAAAATATTTTTCATAATAGAGTTGAGAGTAGAAATAAAAATTTGAAAAATATTTTTAGAAATTACAGGATTGGACAAGTGTATGTTGAAATCTCACGGAATGTAATGAAGGTGATGAGAAACACAAAAAATAGGGGTTTGAATTGAATTTTCGAAATAATTTTTTTTTTGTATCCAAAACACTCAAAGATGAACCAAGAGCAAAAATAAATGAACACAATTATTTTTATATTGGTCACTGTTAACTAAGCTAATCCAGTCCATCTGCCATGATGATTTTTCCTGATCAACAAAGACTTAATTCATTATAATCAACTGATTACAGACGCACAAAGACTATCTGTTAATGTCTTCTCGAGAATCCGGACTATACCATAGTCTCTCAAGGAATACAACCTCAAACAATGAGATACAAGAAATGTGTTAACAAAGTTTCTTCTAAGAAAACAGATTGCACAAAGTTTAAGTATAATGAATTTATTACACAAAACGAACAAAAGCTCTATGTGTGTTTTTCTATATTCACAAGAATAATATGCTCAGCAAAAGAGTTGTGGTGTAGCGTTAACTCGACAACTTCATTCATTCTTCCAAGTCTCCTTTATATAGACAATGAAAATATTTGTTAGAGGGTAGAATGAAAATCTTCACAAATGAGCTGACACCTTGCATAACGGTCTGCAAAGGTGGGAGACAAAAATGGTACAATAGTACAATCCTTACTCCACAAAATTAGCGTAGTGGAACGAATATTTGATCTTGTACTGTGTACTATTTTTCTCACGTAAAACCTTTTGATATTATCTTCTAATCTTTAGAGGCTTCTGAGTAACTGTTGTTGAAGCATGTTTAGAAGGATCAAGAGTCTGGTTAAGAGAAACTTCAGAACCTTGGTCTTCAGAGTCTTGACACAGTTCCTCAGAATCTGGTCTTCAGAACTTGTTATTCAAAATATTTAGAGCTTGATAAAGCTTCAGAGGCTCTTCTATCAGAGTCACAGTCAAATGCTTTAACATAAACTTTCACCAGAACCGTTGTTTAAGAGCATTATAGAACTTGATTTAATCTTGTGAAGCACACTTTTGTATCTCTTCAGAGGCAAAGTGTGTTCAGTCCAAAATCTAATGACGTCACATGTCAAATATTCTGAGTCAGAACTTATTTGCAAAAGCTACACACTAGACACAATCCATAGGGTACAAAATTGTTCTCTAAGAAACAATGTATTGTTATCATCAATTAAAGGCTAGATGCAGAAGAAAATCGTGTTCTTACAATCTCCCATTTTTTTATGATGAAAAAATCATGTATTTTGATGAACAATTTTTACTTGGTTAATCTTATAAAAACATCAGAGTGAGGTTTGAAAGCTCCTCCTGAGTTTTATATTTATAAAATTATTTTTCAGCCTAGAATTTCAGAGTTAGGTTTACAAGCTCCCCTGAATTTAAGATTTTAAAATAGACTTAACATATAAAAATATCTCAATCAACATGAAAGAAACAACTTCCCAGAATGCAGAAGCCTAGTTACAGAAGTAGAGGTGTGGTTATAAGCCTTGTATCAGAGCTTGATCTGTCTGAACTTATATACACATTGGTTATCGCTAGAGCTTATATACGCCTTGTTAGCTCAGACTGAAATTAACTTGATTAATGTATTCTGAGAAAATTGTTAATTCCAGAAAAATTGGTTAACTTGAAACCTGATGAACTTATTCAAAGTTCTCAGAGCAGTTAATCAGAGTTAGAAATAAGATTATAAAAGACAAATATTTGGGTGTCAGAATGAGAATAGGTATATCAAAACCGTATCACTTTTCTCCCCCTTTGTCATCAATCAAAAAGAGAAATAAGGATAGACAAAGTAAAATGACACACAATCTCATTTAATTAAATATGCAGAAGCAAAGGTACAAAAGCAAGGTGCATAAATGATAAAAAAGACAATAAAACAACAAGTTTTAAAACAGGTGTCTGTAGCACCCCAAAATTTGCCCTTTCGTTTTTAACCGTAATTGGCTTATATTTCGTTCATTATGCATATCATGGCATTGACTCTTGAGACATGGGATCAAGTTGTTTTTGTGGCTCAAGGTGTTCTTTTATTGTAAGTTTTTAAGCAGCATGCATCAGAGGCTTCAACATTTATTTTGCTCAGCGATCGGGTACCGAATCTTATTTTTCAGTAGGTTATTTTGAGCACAGGAGACAGTTCACAGTTTATGTCAGACATTATACAAGTGCAATATCTAATGACGACTTTCAAAGGTAGAACAAAGCTCAGAACAAGTGGCAATAGGTGATTCTCTAAGTTTCCCTCCGTATGGCACCAAACATTTGAATTTTTGAATGTGGTAATCGATTACCACAATCAGGGTAATTGATTACCTCAAGCGAAATTTGCAAAAAATACTTTAATTTTCAGCACTGCAGAATTTCCAATCAATTTCCACCACTTGATTTCACATGTGCATTAGTAGAAGGATCTAGAATGGTTCAAACTTGATTCATTTTCACAATTCAATTCAAATTCCCTCCAAAAATTCAAACATTTCATTCCTAATTCCACTTCTAATTTCCATTCCTCATACTAAACCACACTCCAAACCACATTTTAATTCCTAACCTAGGGATTATTTAAACAAATTCACTTGAAACCTCTCATAACTCTCACTCATTTTCTGAATTTTCTACTTCTCACATCTCAATTCTCTCAACATTTCTTTCATTCCAAAATCCTCACAAGAGCTCCATAGCCAAAAGCTTCAAAAATTCTTCTTTGGAATTTGTGAATTATTGAGGTAAACCTTCATAGCATCATCATCCTTGGTTCAATTCTGGTGTGGAAGTTCATTTGGATCTTGAATTAAGTTGTTGGAATCACTTTAGGATGAGCTTTTGCTTATTGGTGGTTTAGTGCTTGGATCTTCAAATTTTCTTGCAAGAGCTTCATAGATCCTTAAATTTCTTGCTTGGATCTGTAAATTACAGCTTAACAAGACTCACCAAAGCAAATCTCAACTTTGTAGGTTGGTTAATTCTAAATATAGCTATGATTTTGCTTAATCTTGCATGTCACAATGTAGATCCTTGGCTTGTAGTTGATATTTTATCCATTGCTTGCTTTGATCTTTGATCTTGTTGTTTGATTGATGCAATTGGTGTTTGGTTGCTGTGATATGACCTAATTTTCGTGCATAATTGATTGCTTGTTCATTTGGATGATTGGATAAGCCATTTGCAGCTGAAAGTGCTTTTTGGAAGTTGATTTTTTGCCACTGTCTCAGTGGTAATCGATTACCACAATCAGGGTAACCGATTACCCTACTCATTTTGCACGTGTTTTTGATTTTTTTAAGTGGGTAATCGATTACCATATACTGGTAATCGATTACCACTGGGACATGATGTTTTTTTTATTGCTTTTTCTTGCTTGTTTGAGTTCCTTTTCATTCTTAAACTTCTTGGATTGATACTATCCATATTTGTGGATTATTTTTAAGCTGTTTCACCTCACATGATAGTGTGCTTGAGTTTCTTCAACGTGCGACATTTGTTTTCTTTGATGCATGTCTATGATCTATTTGTAATGCATTCTTGATGCATCCTTTATAATGTTTGCTTGTGCCTACTTGTATGCTCATTCTTGATGCTCACTTTGCTGGATATGCAGTTCATGTTCATGTTCGTCTTCGATTTCATGATTTCATATTCTTAGATTCCATGATTGCGTATTTGTTTCAAGCGAGTGATTGTTGAATTCCCATGATGTTTTTGATGAGTGCTTAAGTATGTAATGTCATTGAAACTTGTTCATACGTAATTGCTTAGTGCTTAATTGTTTACACATGTGAATCAGTTTCTCTTGCTTGGTGCTTGTTTATGTTTATAATTCATGTATGTTTGCATAAATGTGAAGACATGCTTTTGATCTTTTCTTTTGATGCATGATTATGCTTGGTGTTTGAACATGTTTATTTTCTATGGATCAATCTTGGATGCAAACTTGATATTGTGTTGTTACATGATTGTATATGATTGATGCCTATCCATATGGATTTTTCTTAATGCATTGCATGATGTTGTATACACTGCTGTTGTGTTGCATACATGTTGTTAAATGTACATGTTATGCCTTGCTACCTTTTACACATGTTTTCTGCCTAAAAACATGCGTTGTTGAAAGCTATTTTGCTTGTGTGCTGGATTTTATTATTGTTCTGAGCTGGAAGCACTATTGTAGCTTCTGTTTTTGTTTTGTTTTCTTTTTTTTGGCCTGTTCTTGCATGCTCCCTTAAGGCCTCCTAGTCCAACTTAATTTTTGATTAAGCTTGGAGTAGGATAGACATTAGAAGTTTAATCTATGTATGATAACAATAGGTTAGTCCCTTTTAACATCAACCTTAGGTCCATCTTTTGCATGTTAATATTAGGATAAAATTTCCTTCCGCATTCTGATCTTAGGGTCATTTTGCATGACAACGTTAGGACCGAGTTTCCCTTAGACCTTCTGTGCGCCTTTCTCTCATTCTCTCTCAAAACAACATCAAAATACGTAATAAATACGATGAACATTGTGCGCCATGAGCCTTAAGTATATGGGAAATGATGAGTGAGGGGTCTCTCCTTGCTTCGTCTAGAGTTTTTAGCGTTTGTCCCATCTGGGGGCGAGCATGCGACACATTCTCTCCTATTTCATAGACTTTAGTGCAATGTGAATCTCAAATCAAATCAATTCACTTCTCTAAAATTCACAAAAAAATTCAAATCATTTTCATCCTTCGGGATCGTTTGTCAAACCATTTTTAGAAAGAGTATGTTATTTTTCTGTTCTACTGCAAACATGCATCGACCCTAACTGCTGGAATGGGAGCTTAACGCCGCTCACAAAAAATACTAAGCAACCTGTGGTAATCTGAACTAAGGCTGCTCTAATTTCTCATTCCATATGAAGATACGTAGGCACAAGACGTCGATGTCTTGGTGAGCAACCTTCCTGTAATACCCCAAATTTTACCCTTAGATTAGTCGTTTCATTTTGCATTCCATCTCATTTTGCATTGCATTATAATTAACCGCTAACCAGTTTGCTCAGTCCATTGGTTTTGCAGTAAAAATCACACGGTGCACAATTAAATTGGTGAAGGGAAAATGGTTATTAATTTGCAGTTTGCTAATGATGGATGAAGCAGAGTGTCATCAGGAATCCCCCAAAAAAATAGGGCTCCCATATCCGATCATGTGGCTTTGTTGAGAATGGTTGAATTTTATGACGGTTTTGACGTCAGGTTTCTTATGACACAACACAATTTATTCAAGAGCCGAGTTTCAGTCGTCAGTGGGATTCCAGAAATGTTGTTTGATTACTAAACCATATGAAGTTGAATAGGTTGAGATATAAGCGGTTTCAGGTTAAGTCGGTGCGAGAATATGCTCGGAGGAATTTATTTTGACAGGTTCACGTTTTCCTGCTTTCTGCTGGTCAACGGTCGATTTTAAAGGAACAGTGTGATTTCAGTGTGCGTTTGAAATTATAATGAATATCTGGTGTTTTTATCATGACTGTTAGTTGAGCTGATTCAAGTTACCGGTTAAAGTAGTCGAGATGTGGTGCAAAATGTTTAATTGCCAAGTTTGGAGTTGGAAATCAGATAAATCTCATTTAGGGAATTTAATCAATTTGATCTATTTGATTGAGCTTAAATCGGAGGAGTTTAGCCATTTGAATTTAATCGAATAAGTTGGATTTAATCAATGTGATTTATTTGTATGAGCTTAAATTGGAAGAGTTTAGCAAGTCAGAGTTATTCAGATGAGGTTATTCGGAGGCTTTAGTCGGAAATTGAAGTCGGAAATTATAATTGAGAAAGGCAATTGGAAAAATAATTGGATTTTTATTCATTTCAATTTTTTTTATTACAATATTACATATTACAAGAAAATGATGATAATTATTAAAAAGTCCTATTTTTGTCTTAAAACTATCTTCGAGTCCGATCTTCATTTCTCGACTTTCGACTTTTTCTTCGAACCTGCAAAACAACTCAACAGATGAAAATGATTCAATTAATTAAGTTGGTTTTTATCGACTCTGATACCCTCAGTTCGATTTTATCATCGGGTATGTCGGGAGGGCAACGACAAAGTCAAAACCAACTCCCGACTTATTTTCCGACCTCGGTAAATCCGGCAACATCTGTTCTAAGTCATTCCGAGGGAGAGAGAGAAAAGTGATTCTGAAAAATTGCTTTTGGAAAAAAGCATTTATTTCCGAAAAATGTTTTTTCCAAATAGGGCCTTAACAATATTTCTCAAAAATTCAGAATCCTAATAGATCAAGTCCAACCAACAATCCAAACGCAACAAGATCAAAGCCAATAATAACCAAACAAGTCAAACAACACATATGAGAAGTAGCAAATATATTCGCGAATCCAACAACACTGCCATGGATTTCGTAACAGCAGATTAGGTCCAACCCTCATCAAAATCAAACACAACAAATCAAGCACCAAAATCCCTAAAAAAAATGGTAACCAAACAACAACAAAATAGTGAGAACGCCGAGGCCCACAAAAATCAAGGAATATAAGAACTTGGAGTTCATAAATTAAGAGGAGATTGGAAGAACCCTAAGACTGCACGAACGAACATAAACAACGACCATAAACCACAACCAATGGCAACCACGGACAAGCCAAAGACTCAGAAGAACTGGGTTCTTCCTCATCGCCACCTACAATCATCCTCAAAATCAACGGCGACCATGGATCCAAAAACACCAAACACCGACGAAAATCACCGCGAACTCAGACGGGAGTTTTACTCACCATCATCATCGTTCAACCATCCGACACAGTTCGAACCCACAAGAGCAACATCAAATAACCAGTTCAGTCGTCACCGTCAAAGCCGTTACAAACCCCACAAATATGTGAGCAACTTTTCTAAAAAGGTTCATTTTTTGCAGGAAAAGGAGTAGAAGTATCTCGTAGCAGCATGTAAGCAAGGAAGAAGATGAAAGAAAAACTCAAGGCAAAGGAAGCCATGGCCGCCGCAACGCCGGTCCTTGAAGAAGAAGATGGAAAACCTAACAACCAGCAAACACGCTACTCTCTCCTTTTATTCCAATTATTTCATTTATTTTTATTTATTTTCTTTTTCTTTTATTTTGAAATTAGTATTAGCTTTACGGTTTAATATAATTATAAAAATTTAAAACCTATTATTAAAAAGGTTCTAACATTAAAACATATTATTAACATTAAAACCTGTTATTAAAATTTACAATTTTTTTTAAAAAAGAAATTAAACCCTTTTTTTCAAATTAAAACCACTTCTAAAATTAAAACCCAAGTTTGTAATGTAAAACTTTTTTTAATTAAAACATTTAAAATTAAACCATTTTTAATAATTTAAAATTAAATCATTTCATTTTTAAAATTTAAAAAAACATTTAATTAAAACTCATATTAATGCTTATTAAAATTAAAAATAAACCACTTTTTCTTTAAAATTAATCAAAATCTTTTTACAAAAACAAACTTGTAATCAAAAAACCATTTTTGCAATAACTTAAAATTAAACTCATTCTTTTAATTAAAAAATTAGAACCATTTTCATTAATCAAAACCTTTTAGAAAAATCTTGAATTTGAACCAATTTTATTCTTGTAAAGTCTTCAAATGTTTCTTCAATTGCGGCTAACATTTTTATTACAGTTGCGAATTAAATTTTTGCCCGTTATTTGCCTCGTCAAAGGTGTATAACGCATATGTCATTTTTCCCTTTTTCCCTGTTCCCAGTTGTGTAATGGCTAAATTCCCCGTGTTTTTGCATTTTCATTTTTTGGGTTGTAATTTACGTGAGTATATCGTCGCTTTTCCTTTTTACTGCTTTCATATTTTCCTATATTTCCATTCTGCCATGTAATAATTTGTCATTTGCATTATTTACTGTTAAACCTTCTGAAGGATTAGGTCTAGCTGTTTGACCGCCGTGTCAATATTCCTCTCCTTTGACTCATTCAAAACCCTAATTGCCTAGGCGTCCCGTCGTGGACCGAATTACCCTTTACCCTAGCATTAGGTTAAGGATTCGCCGTACTCCGTTTTAGGTTTCCAGCCGTGGAATACTTATACTACCCTTTTCAATTCAATTCAATTACAACGTAGAAATAGGAGTCTTCGAACTCCATGTAAGCGCTTCCCTATGAACGCTTATTCCGCATTGAAACCTTGACCACAGTCAAGAAGTTTCTAACTTCCCTTTCAAGGGGAACTAAGATTACTCTGATTCCATCCCCTACCCAGGATACGTAGGCACAAGATGCGAATCTTGTCGAGTAAACTTAGGACTAACCCTTAGGTCTTTTACTTTAACTCTTAACCCTTAGCGATGTACCCTCAAGCAAATAACAAAGAAAATTAGTAATGTTAAACAAAAGGTTCCTGTAGAGTACTACAGAAGTTTAGGGTGCTAATACCTTCCCTAAGCTTAACCAACCTCTTACCTAGGTCTCTCCCCGCATTGTTTACGATACAAAAATCAGGTTTTCCTTCTTTTGACCTTTTCCTTCGGATAAATCAAAGATCGGTTGTGAACTAAAGATGTGATTCAAACTAATTAATAGTTTGATATCATATTCTCACCGCAACACTTCCCCTCCTTTCACCCGTATTTTTACGAACTACGTTGACTCTGACTTTCCCATTGCACAGGGGAATACATACGCATAGGGCAGTGAAGTCCTATCGAGTTCCTTTTGCTTTTCCCTTTTTGTTTCCGTTTCTACTTAGCATTAGAGTGGAGAGTAATGTGTATTGAATGGAGTTTGGCCACATGTAATTGACTCGAAATTCACGTTCAGACAAGGTTTTCTTCGGAGATACTCTATCATGTGCGTCTAGTGCAGATGATATGATGTTGACTAAGAGAGCTTACGACTCTAGAAACCGTTCATGGGAAGTCAGTTGAGGCCTCCTTGATTGATGAATGGTGAGCGTATCATCATTTCTCGACCTGAGAGTCTGTGATATTGATGGCCTGCATAGGATGCCTTTGTCCAAGACTAGAACCCACATGTTAGAGGGGATGGGTTTTGTAGGAAACCATGACTTTCAACCTACCCAATTTTTTGGTTTTTTTGTCAATGTGGACTTTCGATCATGGGTATTATGGTATTCTAGTTTTTCGGTTTTCTTGGTGAAGCAGAATTATGGCCTTATTCAGTCGACAGTGCAAAAATTATTCAGAGCATATGGAACCTTGATCCCATGTTTGCATTTGCATAATCATTTTGCATCCTAACATTCATGTTTGTGTATTTCCAGGTTTCGTCTTATCCTTGATTCTGATTATCAGAGGTTTATAGAGATGGACACTGGTAGAAAGAAGATCATCGTGTACAAGTTTCCAGCTCCTGACTTGGTTTCCCTTTATGGTTTGATTTCTCTGGAAGATTCTAGCATTCTCGAGGATTTCAGGAGAGATTATGGGATGATTATGAGTTTTTTGCACAATATTACTGATTATGAGTATAAGGCTATCCAAACTCTTCTATAGTTCTACAATCCTCCGTTGCAATGTTTCACTTTTTTGGATTATCTGTTGGTCCCGACATTAGAAGAGTATGCTTTCATCTTGGGAGTTCCCATCAAGGATAAATCGCCTTTCTATTATTCCGAGGAGGATCCTGATCTCGACGATGTTTCTGCTGCTCTTTATTTGAGAAGATCCGTATTGGTGGACAACATTGCTAGCAAGGGATAGCTTTCTCGGTTTCATCTGGATTTCTTGGCGAGTGAAGCCCAGAAGTGTGTTGAAGCTGGCAGTTGGATGGTTTTCAACTCTCTTTTGGATCTGTGCGTATACAACATCATTTTGTTTCCCAACATGGCGGATTTTGTAGATATGAGTGTTGTTCACCTCTTTATTACGAAGAATCCTGTGCCTACTCTCTTGGGAGACTTGTATCATTATGTGCACTATATGAATGAGAAGAGGATATGAAAGATGGTTTCCTGTTATGCACCGCTCCTTCGTAAATGGTTTATGGACCATCTTCCTTGGTCTAGAGCTTTTGTTAATTCTAGGAATTCTTCCGAGTGGTCTAAAAGATTGATGGGGATGACTGCAAAAGATATTGTCTTGTTCAATCATGATTTTCTTGGCAAGAAGATTATTTCTAGTTGTGAAGATTTTCTGAATGTGCCTCTGATAGGGAGAAAACCGGGTGTTAATTATAACCCTTCTCCCGCTGTTAGACAATTTGGGTACGCCTTGAGGGAGCCACCAAAAGCTAGGGATGTTCAAGAATCTTTATTCTTCACTGGGGCAGCTGACCCAGAGCTACTGAAGAGAGTCATGGATGCATGTGGTAAGATCCATTGGAAGAGAAAGTTTTCTTTGGGAAAGAGTGATTGCAGAGGCTATGATTTCTATGTAGAGTGGATTTAGAAGAGGGTCGAAGAAGTGTTGCTACCCTTCTCCTTTGAAACACCTATGTATCCGCTAATGATCGAACATCCCGCGATGGTAGAGATTTAGAGGTATAATAACCTTTGGGCCGAAAAGGAAGAGCTCCACGGGGAGAATGGGGAATTAAAGATAAAGGTCTCTCGTTTGGGGTATGCTCAGAGCAAAGCAGTTTAGGTATCCAAGGTGAAGACGAAACTTCTAGCAAAGAAAGAGAAAGAACTAGAAGATGAAATCAGAAGTAGATAGAGGATAAGCCAAGACTTGAAGAGCCCAACAACATCCTGCAACAAAGAAAGAAAGACTTAGATAGAGCTTGCTTCGAGATCTCAAAGTTCAACAGTCAATGGAACGCCACAGTGACAACCCACAAGACGAAATAAGATGAACTCCGTGGTCAAATTGAAAAGTTGAAGCTGCAGCTCGAGGTCAAAGAGAGAGAGGTCAGAAAAGAGTCATCTCACAGATGCAGGAGCGAAAAGCAGCTTAAGGAGACTTTGTCAGCCCTGGAAGAGCTCAAAGTTAAAGCGAAGGTGAAGAATCCTAAGCTCGAAGACGCATTTGGAGAAGATTCTTAGGAGAATCATTTTTGCTATCTCGAAGGGATCATGCACAAGAGAGATATTCTCATCCAGGAGCTGATTCAGAGACCGAAGCATTATGACACCAAGAAGTTATTTAAGGAGGTTCAAGCCTGGTGCAAGAAGCATAGTGGCTAGGGAGGTTTGTCCTTGGTGGATATCAATGATATGTTGTAGTCGTCTTTATTCTATTTATATTGATCACTGTTAGGCTTGTTGACTGGGATCATTGATTGTGTATTTGATGTTATCTCCATTGTATTGAATCTGTATTGACTTAGTTTTCTCATTCAATCTATGAGCAGCTTTACTAGTGTTCTATCCATCTCTTGTATTTATTGTTGTTTAAACTCGAATCAAGGTGTAGAACACCCTGTAAATATTCAAACATGATATTTACATTTGCATTATCATACTCATATGCATCACAAGTGTTCCAGGCTGGCTTATCTCATATCTGTCTGGTTTTCTTCAGCAGGATAACAGATCCTTGTATTCACAGGTATCATACAAGAGGGAATCAGAAGCGGGTTATGGATCAGATGCAAGCAGAGCTGTTGGAGGTGTGGACTCGCATGACTCAGTTCATGGATTTGATGCAGAATATGGCCCAAGGGCAAGAACATTTGAGGAATTTGGTTCAGCCTTTGATTGACGCTCCCAGAGTCGATGTTAGTGCGGTGGTTCACCCAGGATGTAATGTTGTCAACCCTCATTGGATTTCTTTCTTGGATTTGTAAATTACAACTTAACAACACTCACCAAAGAAAATCTCGCTTTGTAGGTTGGTTAATTCTAGATCTATCTTTGATTTTGCTTAATCTTGTATGTCACAATGTAGATCCTTGGCTTGTTGTTGATATTTGACCCATTGCCTCCTTTGATCTTTGATCTTGTTGTTTGATTGATGCAATTGATGTTTGGTTGCTATGATATGACCTAATTTTCATGCATAATTGATTGCTTGTTCATTTGGATGATTGGATAAGTCAATTGATGCTGAAAGTGCTTTTTGGAAGTTGATTTTTTGCCACTGTCACAATGGTAATTGATTACCACAAACAGGGTAACTGATTACCCTGCTTATTTTGCATGTGCTTTTGAATTTTTTTAAGTGGGTAATCGATTACCAATATACTGGTAATCAATTACAACTGGGACATGATGTGTTTTTCTTGCTTGTTTGAGTTCCTTTTCACTCTTAAGCTTCTTGGATTGATACTATGCATATTTATGGATTGTTTTTGAGCTGTTTCACCTCACACGATAGTGTGCTTGAGTTTCTTCGACGCACGACATTTTTTTTCCTTGATGCCATCCCATGATTTATTTGTGTTGCATTCTTGATGCGTCCTTCATGATGTTTGCTTGTGCCTACTTGTTTGTTCATTCTTGATGCTCACTTTGTTGGATATGTGGTTCATGTTCATGTTCATATTTGATTTCATGATCGCATATTATTCGATTCCATGATTGCATATTCATTTCAAGTGAGTGATTGTTGAATTGTCCATGATGTTTTTGATGAGTGCTTAAGTATGTAATGTCATTGAAAATTGTTCGTGCGTAATTGCTCAGTGCTTAATTATTTACACATGTGAATCAATTGCTCTTGCTTGGTCTTGTTTATGTTTGCAATTCATGTATATTTGCTTAAATGTTTAGGCATACTTTTGATCTTTTCTTTTCATGCATGATTATGCTTGATGTTTGAACATGTTCATTTTTTATTGATCAATCTTAGATGCATACTTGATATTGTGTTGTTATATGATTGTACATGATTGATGCCTGTCCATATGTATTTGTCTTGATGCATTGCATACTGTTGTATACACTGCTGTTGTGTTACATACATTGCTTCCTTTTACACCTATTTTCTGCATGAAAACATACGTTGTTGAAAGCTGGTCTACTTGTGTGCTGGATTTTATTGATGTTTTGAGCTGGAAGCGTTGTTGTAGCTGCTATTTTTTTTGTTTTCTTTGTTTTGGCTTGTTCTTGCATTCTCCCTTAAGGCTTCCTAGTCCAACTTAATTTTTGATTAAGCTTGGAGTAGGATAGACATTAGGAGTTTAATCCATGCATGTAACAATAGGTTAGTCCCTTTTAACCTCAACCTTAGGCCCATCTTTTGCATGCTAACATTAGGATATAATTTTCTTCGACATCCCAATCTTAGGGCCATTTTGCATGACAACGTTAGAACCGAGTTTCCCTTAGACCTTTTGTGTGTCTTTCTCTCTCAAAACAACATCAAAACATGTAATAAATATGATGAACATTGTGCACCACGAGTCTTAAGTATATGGGAAATGATAAGTGATGAGTCTCTCCTTGCTTCGTCTAGAGTGTTTAGCGTACGTCCTGTCTAGGGACGACCACATGATGCATTCGCTCCTATATCATAGACTTTAGTGCAATGTGAATCTCAAATCAAATCAATTCACTTCTCTAAAACTCACAAATAAATTTAAATAATTTCATTCTTCAGGATTGTTTGTCAAACCATTTTCAGAAAGAGTACGTTATTTTCCGTTCTACCACAAACAGACATCGACCCTAACTGCTGGAATGAGGGCTTAACGTTGCTCATAAAAAAACTAAGGATGGTTGTCCAGCAGAAAGGTTGGAGGAACCTTCTGAAGCCAAGGTTCAATTATACCATAGAATCTGGCATGGATGTTCCTTTGAGTCTCCTTTAAGAATATGAATTTCAACTCTTCAGAACTTAAGTCAATCTATTTTCTAAAGTTGTTACACAAAAAATAATTCAGTGAGAGAGTTCAATCTGGCAACAACCTCATTTTCAAACTGCATAAAAAATTCATCCAAGGGCGTGGGATGAATGTTGATTTGAAAAGAATTTTGGTTAGAATAAAGATGAGGTGTTCTGTTAAGGATGGAAATGATCTCAACGTCTGAATTATAATCATTATAATCTGATTCATCAGAGGATTCAATAGCCTATGGTTTTTAATACGTTCCTAGAAAGTGTCAAATACAGGTTTATCAACTGGGTTTGGTTGAGGGGGTGAAGTTAAGGTGTCTTCTATAAAGGCACAAACTTTAGGTATTGTGAATGAGATAGAAGATGGTGTGGAAAAAATTGAATCATAAGAGTGGTCTGTTAGACGACGGAAATGATCTAGAAGGGGGGTTGAATAAATCACAAATTTATTACAAGAGTCGGCGCTTAAAAATATGGTTTTAAAAATTTGTGCAGAAGCGGCCGAGGAACCAAGTCATCTAAATGAACAATTACTGAAAAGATCGGTTATGCGACAATCCAAATGGAACAAAAGTTCTAATGAGAAATAGAATCAATAGTTTGATGATTAATCAAAACGAATAACAACACTTTAGAGTGTCCAGTTTCCAATGACATAAACAATGTAAAGTTAATTTGACAACAAAGCAAATAGTTTATGTGCGATCAATTCGTCGAGCACTTGATGTGCAAAACACCCCAAGTGTTGTTTCCTATGTAATGTAAGTGCAGGATTTTTGCAATTACAATCCAAGTGATTGTAATGAGTTTTCAAATCATATTTTCAGCACAATACTACAGCAGGATTTTATCGATCAATTGATATTACACAAACGTTAACAATTCAATGTAAAGAGATAGAGAAAGAGAACAAACCAGATTTGTTTAGGCAGTTCCCCTTTAGTCCTCGATTAGGGTACGTCTGCTCCCAATTCTAAAACTAGAATTGAGATATGTATTATTTTGTTCTGAAAGTTTATACAAGAGAATCAATAGTCACCACACAGTCAAACCTAGTTGTTGATGTTGATACTATATCTTCTCTCCTTTTGATTCAAGATGAATCAAGTTCCTCAAACGTGTTGAACAAACCTCCAGTTACCGCTACTTGTCTGAACAACCACACCGGTCTTCAAACCTTTCACTCGGATGATTTTGATCACACATCATTTAAACCCAAATATTCCTTGCACAATCCTCCGGTTAACACTACTTGATTGAACAAACCCTCCATTCTTTATTCCCCTTCGCCCGACTGAATCTGTGAAGACAAGATTTGTACAAAAAAAATCCCCAAATCCTCAAGATCTTGGAGGATAAAACCCTAACGATTTTATTCAAGAAAAACCCACCAAAATCTCAACCCAAAATGAGATACAGAATCCTACATTCGGACGTTATCACCTCAATGATGCAAAAGATCAACAAAAATTGTTATGTGTAATTGTTGAGAAAATGCAAGAATGAGGATGAAAGTGATGAGAACAATTTGGTATATATCTTTGAGTTTTCTTGTTGTGTATAAAAAATGATGAGACAAAATGAATATATATGATGGGATAACCAATTAACAAACATAACAGTAATTTGACATAAGACAGATCAGAAAAATAACATATTTTTAGCGAGTAGTCGACCTAAGCTTGCAGGGGGTCGACCTGAGCTCATCCGAGAGCAAGACTATGCAAAAATTGAAGTTGTGCGTCGACCAAAATTGGGTCGATGCCTCGATGCAAACATGCCCAAAATTGACAAACACAAACGCTTACCGTATGAGTCGACCAGAAGGTCGATACGAGCTCACCCAAAAGCAAAAGATTGAAATTCAACTTATATGAGTCGACCTAAGCAGGGCTTTGAGTCGACTCAAACACCATAAACTTCCATAATTGACTTTTTGCTCATAGTTAATCTACCTAAGCTATATTTATGCATACCTAAGTCTCCTAACATGATTAAATACACACAAAACATATATGAGATACTCCTATATGTATAGACACATGACTTTGAAATATTTTGTGCATTGGTAAAGTATGCATGCAAGCTAAGACTCGATGATACCGTCCAAATTACAAGGTATGAGCTAGACACGTTTTGACGTCATTAAAATAAGGACTAAGGCACCTTGCCCTCACATACTCCCCCCTTTTTTTACGGCAATGCAGTTGTAAAATCTTCAGCTTGTCGAGTACTTTGAGAGTCATCCTTCCGCTGATTTTATGCATTCTTCCAAAAGAAAATTTGACCAATCTTTATGAAATGAAGTGCTTCTTTTTGTATATTCTCTTCTCCCCCTTTGAAAACATCAAAAAGAGAGAAGCACGAGGTCAAAGAAAACACAATATATCCAAATGAACACAATCATTTACTTTACAACAGATCCACATTAACAAACATCCACATAAAATGATGTTAATGAAAGAAATATGAAGATAAATAAGACTAGAAGCATATAAAGAAAGTTAAGTGCATTATGAAAATAACATGTTCCAATACAACTCCAAGTCACAAACAAACAAACAACAAAGCATAAAATGACATGAAAAAGAACAAAACATGAGATGCACGACCTAAACTACCATGCGTCGATGCATACTGTATAAAAATGCGTAAATTTGAATGCGCACAGTTTAAGTCGACCTATGGGTCGACCTGTGCATACCCATTCAAAACCTATAAAAATAGAAAGACCATGAGTCGACATATGCCCTGTTTTGGTTGACTCATGCAGTGCAAACATGTAAAAATGCACATTTCAAGTTATGTATGCATCAACCAATCATAAATAACAAGATCACACATATTTCAAACTAAAAAATGGATAAAAAATAGATCCAAACCATAGAATAAACATCAATATAGCACATATCATGGCATAATTTCTTACATATATACGTGATCAAGAACAGTTAACTAGAGAGGAACGATATTACCTCCAATGAAGATCGATGATGGATGCCCTCACATATAGCTTGATCTTCTCAATATTGTTAATCAAAATATAGACAAGCATAGATATAGAGCATGCAATCATATAATTTTATACGCGATCCGAGATATCGAGAACACCAAGTTTCCTACGGATGTTAAAGAAAGGCTCTGTCACAAGTGGTTTTGTGAAAATATCAGCAAGTTGATTCTTGGTATCAACATGCTCAAACACAACGTCACCTTGCTCTACATGATCCCTAAGGAAATGATGGAAAATTTCAATATGTTTCATGCGTGAATGTAGTACAGGGTTTTTGGTTAAGTTAATGACGCTTGTATTGTCACACAAAATGTGAATACGTTCAAGTTTAGCATTGAAGTCGAGTAATTGTTGCTTGAGCCACAAGACTTGAGCACAACAACTACCGGTCGTAACGTATTCCACCTCGACTGTTGATAAAGCAACTAAAACTTGCTTTTTGCTATGCCAACTCACTAAGGAATTTGAGAAAAAATGACAAGTGCCACTCGTGCTTTTCCTATCCGATCTGCAACTGGCAAAGTCAGAATCAGAATAGCCAACCAACAAGCAATCATTTCCCTTGGAATACCACAGTCCATACTTTGGAGTACCACATATGTATCTAAGTATGCCTTTTACAGCTTTTAAATGTGATTCCTTGGGACATGATTGATACCTAACACACATACATACAATAAACATGATATCCGGTTGAGAAGCGGTAAGATAGAGTAAATAACCTATCATACCTCGATAATTATTTACATCCATATCCTTACCATTCTCATCTCGATTCAAGTTTACACATGTAGGAATTGGAGTATCAATTGCTTTAGAGTTAGCCATGTCGAAGCGCTTGAGTAGTTCATAGCAATACTTCGTCTGGCTCACGAACGTTCCTTCTTCGAGTTGCTTGATTTGCAATCCAAGGAAGTAGTTTAGCTCCCCCATCATGCTCATCTCAAACTCTCTCTGCATCAATTTAGAGAATTCCTTGACCATATTTATGTTAGTATATCCAAATATTATATCATCTACATATACTTGTACCAAAATGGAGTTTTTTCCTTGATGTTTAATGAAGGGAGTTGCATCAACCTTCCCTCTTGAGTACCCTTGGTTTAATAAACATTTTCTAAGATGCTTATACCAAGCCCTAGAGGCTTGCTCGAGATCGTACAAAGCATATTTAAGCTTATAAACATGATAAGGATACTCATGAGATTCAAATCCATGAGGTTGAGCTACATATACCTCTTCATTAATGTATCCGTTTAGAAAAGAACTCTTTACATCCATTTGAAATAATTTGAAAGTTTTAGCACATGCGTAAACAAGAAAAAGAAGAATAGCCTCGAGTCGGGAAACAAGAGCATAAGTTTTCTCATAGTATATGCCTTCCTCTTGGTTATACCCTTGTGCCACTAAGCATGCTTAATTTCTTGTTATGACTCTATTTTCGTCAAGTTTGTTTCTAAACACCCATCGGGTGCCAATTACTTGATGGCCTCGCGGAGGGGGAGGGGGGGGGGGAGGGGAGGGCACAACGTCCCAAACCTCATTATTTTAAATTTATTTAATTCCTCTTGCATTGATAAAAACCAATGTTCATCGAGTAAGGCTTCTTTAGAATTTTTAGGCTCAACCTAAGAGACGAAAGCAACGCGATAACAAAAGTTACTTAGCTTGGATCGCGTAGTTACTCCTTTTGAAATGTCACTGAGTATGTTGTCAATAGGATGTTCTTTAGAAGACTTCCAAGCTGGAGGAAGGTGATCATTGTTAGTCAGATGATCCTCTTCAATCTCTTCAAGATGGTGATCTTTTTACTCCTCAACTTTCACTGCTTCAGGTTGATCAGTACATTTTTCAGTGTCCTTGAGTATGTCTTCTGAAGATACACCTGTACCATGAAAAGAAATACCTTTCCTTAAATTTTTAGGATAAGATTCATCAAAAGTAACATGTACATATTCTTCAACAGTAATAAACCTCTTATTAAATACCCTATACGCCTTACTAGTTTGAGAGTATTCAAGAAAGATACCTCTATCGGCCTTTGAATCAAATTTACTAAGGTTTTCCTTACCATTATTCAATACAAAACACTTAAAACCAAAAACATGAAGATGTGATAAGTTAGCCTTCCTTCCCTTTAAAAGCTCATATGGATTTTGTTGAGAATAGGACGAATAAGCACCCTATTCAAAACATAACACGCCGTACTAATAGCATCGACCCAAATTAATTGGGAAGGTTACTCTCATTGATCATAGTTCTTCCAAGTTCTTCCAAAATGTGATTTTTACGTTCCACTACTCCATTTTATTGAGGAGTGTGTGGAGTTGAGAAATTATGATCAATTCCATACTTATCACAAAATTCTTTAAAGAGGTGGTTTTAAAATTCACCTCCATGATTGCTTCGGATTGTAAAAATGTTTGTATTCATTTTTTTTTAGAGAGCTTGGAAAACTTCTCAAAAGCATAAAAAGTATCACTCTTACTTGCTAAGAAAATAGTCCAACAAAACCTAGAGTGGTCATCCACTATCATAAAACCATAGTAATTACCACCTAAGCTTTTGATCCTAGATGGTCCAAAAAGATCCATATGGAGGATTTTAAGGTGTCTCGTTGTAGAAACAATGTTTTTAGATTTAAACTAGTTCCTTGTTTGCTTCCCCATTTGGCAAGCATCACATAAGTGATATTTTAAAATTTTGATTTGGGTAGGCCGACTACTAGATCCTTAGAGACTACTTTATTTAGCAAATCAAATTTGACATGCGCTAAACGTCTATGCCATAGCCATGAATCTTCACTCATGGTGACAAGATATTTAGTACTACTCAATGATACTTCACTCAAGTCAAGCATATATACATTGTTAACCCTCATGCCTTTGAACACATCATCTTTATTATCATTATGTTCAATCATGCAACAATCTTTTGAAAATGAAACTTTATACTCTTTGTCACATAATTGACTAATCATAATTAGATTGTGTTTAAGACCTTTAACTAATAGCACGTCTGAGATAGTAGTAGAAGAGAGATTACCTACACTACCTTTGCTGAGTATAGCTCCCTTGTTATTATCACCGTAGGTCACAAATTCTTTCTTCTTCGCCTCAAAGTCGATGAATAAGGAAATGTCTCCCGTCATGTGTCTTGAACATCCATTATCGAGAAACCATCTTCACTACGTAGGCTCAAGACATTGTACCTATACAATTCAAACAAGGGAAATAGGTCCCAATTTTTATTGGGTCCTTTGGTGTGAGTGAACCTTTGGTTGCATTCGGGCAACCATTGGAAAATACCTTTGGGATCCAAGAATCTCCTAAACCGGCATTTGGCAATGGTGTGACCCTTCTTGCAATAATATAAGAAAGTGCGATTAAAATAGGAGTTACATTTGCTATCTTTATCTCTAATCACATACGTAAACTTTTGATATGGATTATTCATACTTTCTCTAAAATGTGATCGATCAGTAGTAAATGTGACTTTAGGTTTTAGAGCCTTGTTTAATTTGGCTTTAAGAGATCTAACCTCCTTTTTCCAAATATGAAAAGTTTCACAACCCCAATTTAACCAAGTACGTTTGTCCTCCTCAATTTCAACTTTTGTTGCTTCCACTATAGAGTTCTTATGAGCTTCTAATTCTTTTTCGGAGTCGGAAGTCTTTTTCTCTAAATATGCGAAAATTTGCTTATTTGAAGCTAAGCGTTTAAAAGCTTCTTTATCCTGATGGTGTAAAGTATCAAAAGCCTTTTGCAATTCCAAATGAGACATTTTATTAGAGTGATCATGTTTAGAGTGTCTTACCTATTTCTTCTTCCTTTAATGAGCAATGAGACAAAGGTTGATGGATTCTTCTTTATCGTTTGAGTTATCTTCACTAGAGGACTCACTATCACTTTCCTAAGCAATGTAAGCCCTTCTAGGTTTTCCCGATTTCTTTTGCTGACGGTTCTTCTCCTTTCCCTTTTCATTCTTTATTAATGGACAATTCGACTTATAATGACCGGTCTTTCCACAATTGTAGCATGACCCTTTCGATTTGCCACTTTTGTTGCCTTCATTTTTGTAGGACTTTGATTGTCGTCGAAAGTTGACGAAATTCTTGTCTGAGTGTTGAATACCATTTTTCCGAATATATCTATTATGTCTT
This sequence comes from Lathyrus sativus, assembly GCA_963859935.3. Classification (NCBI taxonomy): domain Eukaryota; kingdom Viridiplantae; phylum Streptophyta; class Magnoliopsida; order Fabales; family Fabaceae; genus Lathyrus; species Lathyrus sativus. Next base: position 414,673,587 of record OZ012739.1, read on the forward strand.
CTAAAAAATAGTCCCATATCTTCACTCGTATCTTCCTCATCAGCATTAGATTCACTTCCACTTTGCTCTTATATTGAGGACTTTGAGCTAGAAGCCTTAAGAGAAATAAACTTTTTGTCTGTGTCTTTCACCTTCTCTTTATTTTCATTTTTCTCATGTTTGTCAATACTTATGAGTACTTTCTAATGTTCATCAAGCTTACCAAATAAAGTTGTGATGTCCAATGTAGTGAGATCATTGGCTTCCTTGATCGTCGTGACCTTTGGTTTCCATTCCTTGCTAAGACATCTTAAAATTTTATTAGTAGCAACTTCATTGGAAACGGGTCTTCCAAGTGTATGTAAGTGATTGATTACATGAGAAAACCTCTTTTGCATTTCAGCAATGGTTTCACCTTGCTTCATGTGAAAGAGATCAAACTCTTGTGTCAAAGTATTGATTCGAGCTAGTTTGACATCATTAGTTCCCTCATGGGAAACTTGCAATGCGTCCCACATAGGTTTAGCAATAGTACAATGGGAAACTCTATAATATTCATCAACTCCTAAAGAAGATATTAGAATATTTCTAGCTTTCCAATTGTAACTATACTTTTTCTCATCTTCTTCGTTCCATTTTGCTTCCGGCTTAGGCACAAAAATATTATTCGCACCGGTCATGGTTATTTCCATAGGACCATTTTGAATAACATTCCATACCTTTCTATCAATGGAATTGATATGCACATGCATACAATCTTTCTAATAATTATAGTTCTCACCCGTAAAAACAGGTGCTCTATTGTAAGCCCCTTTTGGTTCGTTAGCCATTTTCTAAAAAGTTATATGTGAAACACTAGATGAACAGGTGCTCGTGATACCACTTGTTAGACCAGTGCCAAATGGAACAACAATTCTAATGAGAAATAGAATCAATAGTTTGATGATTAATCAAAACGAATAACAACATTTTAGAGTGTCCAGTTTCCAATGACTTAAAAAATGTAAAGTTAATTTGACAACAAAGCAAATAGTTTGTGTGCGATCAATTCATCGAGCACTTGGTGTGCAAAACACCCCAAGTGTTGTTTCCTATGTAATGTAAGTTCAGAATTTTTACAATTACAATCCAAGTGATTGTAATAAGTTTTCAAATCAGATTTTCAGCACTACACTACAACATAATTTTATCGATCAATTGATATTACACAAACGTTAACAATTCACTGTAAAGAGATAGAGAAAGAGAACAACACCGAATTTGTTTAGGAAGTTCCCCTTTCGTCCTCGATTAGGGTACGTCTGTCCCCAATTCTAAAACTAGAATTGAGATATGTATTACCTTATTGTGAAAGTTTATACAAGAGAATCAATAGTCACCACACAGTCAAACCTAGTTGTTGATGTTGATACTATGTCTTCTCTCCTTTTGATTCAAGATGAATCAAGTTCCTCGAACGTGTTGAACAAACCTCCAGTTACCGCTACTTGTCTGAACAACCACACCGGTCTTTAAACCTTTCACTCGGCTGATTTTGATCACACACCGTTTGAACCCAAATGTTCCTTGCACAATCCTCCGATTAACGCTACTTGATTGAACGAACCCTCCATTCTTCAATCCCCTTCGTCTGACTGAATCTGTGAAGATAAGATTTGTACAAAAAAAACCCAAATCCTCAAGATCTTGGAGGATAAAACCCTAACGGTTTTATTCAAGAAAAACCCACCAAAATCTCAACCCAAAACGAGATACAAAATCCTACATTCGGACATTATCACCTCAATGATGCAAAAGATCAACAAAAATTGTTATGTGTAATTGTTAAAAAAATACAAGAATGAGGATGAAAGTGATGAGAACATTTTGGTATATATCTTTGACTTTTCTTGTTGTGTATAAAAAATAATGAGACAAAATAAATATATATGATGCAATAACCAATTAACAAACATAACAGTAATTTGACATAAGACATATCAGAAAAATAACATATTTGTGCACAAATTGTGTGAGGGAAGACTATGCAAAAATTGAAGTTGGTCGTCGACCAAAATTGGGTCGATGCCTCGATGCAAACTTGCCCAAAATTGACAAACACAAACGCTTACCGTATGAGTCGACTAGAAGGTCGACGTGAGCACACCCGAAAGCAAAAGATTGAAATTCAACTTATATGAGTCGACCTAAGCAGGGCTTTGAGTCGACTCAAACACCATAAACTTCCATAATTGACTTTTTGCTCATAGTTGGTCTACCTAAGCTATATTTATGCATACCTAAATCTCCTAACATGATTAAATACACACAAAACATATATGAGATGCTCCTATATGTATAGACACATGACTTTGAAATATTTTATGCATTGGTAAAGTATGCATGCAATCTAAGACTCGATGACACCGTCCAAATTACAAGGTACAAGCTAGACACATTTTGACATCATTAGAATAAGGACTGAGGCACCTTTCCCTCACATGATCTTCTGATGGGTTAGGTTGAGGGTTAGTTGGATTTGGTTCAGAAGGAATTGGAGTTGTAGTGATGGTGGTTAAGTCAACCATAGTTTGGATTGGTATAGGGAGTGTTACAAAAATAATGGGTATTGGAGTGGTGATACACATGGATGATTGTTTAGAGATGGATGTTGTTATGGTTCCAAAGGGAATATAAGATATGTGAGGGCAAATCCTCATATACCATACATATGTGTGTTTCGATGATGTCAAAACACAATCATGGAAGAATCGGTTTTTGGCTCTACCACCACAAGGCAAATGCATATCACATATCTCAAATCACTCTTGTGTGCATGTCATGTTAATCTAACTTGCTATATTGAGTCCAACATATTTGGTAGATCATTGGTGGTGTCTAGAAGTGTCGAAATCACAAAAATAAGTATTTTTGCAAAATGACAGGGTTTGAGTCGACCACTCCAGGGTTCCGGTCGACTCATAGAAGGTGCCTAGAAAGTGAAATTTCCACTGGTTGGTGCACGCCGACCTATGGTCGATGCATACTGATGATATTTTGTGTTTGTCCAAAACTGCAGACTATGCGTCGACGCATAGTCTTGGTATGGTCAATTGCTCGCTTCATTTTCTGCATAATTTGAAGACTTTCCACTTATTTTGAAAAGTGGTTGTGTTTGTTATGTTTGGCTTACTATAAGTAGAATTTTTGCTCATTCTTCAAGACAACAATTTGAAACATGTGAGTCAATTGCATAAACAAGAAAAGTGAAATAGGTGTCATTAGTTCTCATCATCTTCATCTTCAACATTTCATAACACAACAATTACACCCAACAATTCTTGTTGTGCATTGTGGTTTGTTTCAAGGTGATAACATCCAAAGCCGTTGATTGGGAATCCGGTTCGGGTTGAGTTTCTTGGAAGGTTTTTCTTGAATAAAACCTTGAGGGTTTTGTCCTCCAAGATTCGGTGAATTTGGAGGTTTTTGGTACGAATCTTCTCGACAAACATTCAGCTGAGCGAAGGAGATTGAGGAGCGGTGGGTTCCGTCAATCTAGTATCGGCAATCGATGAATTGTTAAGGAGAGGTTCAGGTTTGATTAGTTTGTGTTTGAGATCAGCCAGGATGGGGTTTGAAGATCGTAAGGTTGTTCAACAAAGGGGCTGTAATCGGAGTTCTATCCACAACAATCGAAGGACTTGATTCGACTCGAATCAAGGAACAAGGCGAAAAAACATTTTCAATAACAAGAGAGTTTGTTTGTATATTTGTTTGTCTATTCTTATATAAACGTTTCAACTACAATAGGTGATATCTGTAGTATATGATCTCAATTCTATTGTTAGAATTGAGGGCAGACGTACCCCGAAGCGAGGACAGCGGGGGAACTCCCTGAACAAATATTTGTGCTTTTTATTTTCTGCACTTTCATTTTTGCTTAATAATTGAGTAATTTTAGTACAACCAATTCTATCAAATTTAGTATTGGTTTGAGTAAGTGTTGAACATTGTTTTTGACTCTAGTACAATATTTTATTGTACAAGGAAGCTAAGAGCTACTTACTCAAGGCAAAACATACTTGGAGTGCTACGTACGCCAAGTTTTTGATAAATTGACTAAACCAAAATTCTCTTGTGCTATCCATATAATTTGTTGGCATTTTGAGGCATTGAAACCAGTCTTACTAATTAGTGATATTAATCAATTGATAGTGTAACTAGTGTGGTGATTCTCTTTGCTCATTATCATTTCCATAGGGTAGACGCATATCCGGTCTTCTAATAACGGTTTGTTTTAGACGGTAATTTTTCCACGGCCGCTTCCGCATATCGAATATTTTTAAAACCAATTTTTATTGGTAACGTTGACTGATTTTTTAATTGGGATCTATTCAACCCCCCTTCTAGATCCGTCCCATCGTCTAACATATAAGAGGTTGTATGAGTAGGGATGGAAGATGGTTGAGAAGTGGATAAAGTTATGATCACAGAATGAAATGGAGTTTCAGTCAGAAAGGACATACCATTAGGCTTAGCCTAAGGAGTAACAACTTCAGAAGGTTTGTTGCTCTTTGAATTGACAGCTTCTCCAGATCCCATAATGTCCTTCAAAATGTTCTTCAAAATTTCATAAGTTCTGGAAATTTTGGTTGGGGCTAAGGAGCTCTGGAAGGTCTTTCATCAGTAGACTTGGACTTCCTTTTTCTCAAGGACTAAAGATCTAGGTAGGTTTTAGGAAACTCGTTGAAGGAGTAAGCCACTGACATTTCACCTTTTGCCATGCAATCAACAATGTACAATTGTAGAACTTCCTTAGAATCTTCCTGAGTATATATGGGGAAATCATCAACTGAAGTTCTTATAGAACCAACTATTGGCTTGTCCAGAAGCTCTGAAGGATCAATAACATATGCGATGTTTTTCAGATTCCTTTTGTTGAAGGGTTTTCCAATTTCAAATTTCAATTCGTTGGTTAAGCCTATATCCATGAGCTCTTGAACCAACTTGCTCTCATGGAGGATATCAGAAATAAGCCTTCCCAGAGGTATCCACTTTCTGGGTTTAGAGGATTCATTTCTAGTTTCCTTAACCATCACCCTTAGATAATTGAAGAGAATGAGGGCAGATTCATCTTATCTTCAGTTGAAATATAGTACAACATATACTTCTGGTCTGTGTTGATGTAATCAGGTGAGTTTCATGATGGTTTATGATGAATGCATCCTAGAATTATCTTGAACCAAACCATAAGACGATGGTGCAGTTTCATAACGTTGGAGGAGGGATTTCCATCTAGAAAGATTACTTTAGCATTTCCTTCCATTTTATTCTTCTTATCTAGCATCTCAAAGAAACATTTCCCAGAGCCATCATGATTTAGAAGTTTAGCAATAGACTTCTCAGAAATTATGATCTTAGACCCTAATACTGTAGACATTACTTGAAGATTCGTGGCTGAAGAAAATATCCAGAATTGCTTCACTAACTTAATATAGACTGGTCCTTTGAGACGATCAAACTAACTATCCCAACCTTGAGATTTAACTTCTTTAGTTAAATCATATCCATTAACCTTCAGATTCTCAAATTCCACCACTAACTCACAGAGAACTTCTAACTTATCTACAAGGGTAATAAGAGTCAGTTCAGGGATTTCTTCTTTCACCTGTTCTAGTTGATGTGAGATTTATTGAGTAGATTGTTGTTGATGTTGAGCTTGTTCTTGAGATTGAGCCATTGTTAAAAATTCAGGGTTTTAGAGAACTTCTAGATTTGAAAGAGAGAAAGTGTGGGAAGTGAGGGTAGAGAAAGTGTGTAAAGTGGGTTTATATAAGAGTTTTTGCAATCATGAATAAAATCTAGAATAATGCACAAAACTTGACAAGGGGTTAAGCGTGAAGATTTTACCTAATCCTAAGACATTTATTCACCCAATATGTCACTAAGCTGTTTCAGAAGCGATTTGCTTTTCTAATACATTTGTTTTTTAAAATTATTCCACTTATCAAGACTAATTGACAACTAATTAATACAAAAACTATTTAGTATCTAGAAGATAAAACATTTAACTAAACAAATTATAACTGTATACTTATGAACTAATGCAACCTTCTCACTTTAGAAGACTTAAACATTCAGAGACAAAATATATTAGAGTCTCATTAAACCATTATGAGAAAATAAACATTATGAGATAATCATCTTTTTCACTCCAGACATAATTCCATTGATAAAATTTTCAGAATGAAAACAAATCTATCTTCAGTTAGGGGTTTCCGTAAAGATATCATCCCATTGATGGCCTGTATCAATAATTTTTAAATTTTAAATTCCCTTCTGAATATAGTCACGTGTAAAGTGATGTTTAATATCAATATGTTTAGCTCTCGAATGTAAAATGGGATTCTTAGATAAACAAATAGCAGAAGTATTATCACAGAGATTAGGAATGTTACTCTCATATATTTGAAAATATTCTAGCTAACTTTTCATCCAGAGCATCTAAATGTTGCAACCATATCCTACAATGTATTCAGCTTCAACATTTGATAATGCTATGGTTGATTGCCTCTTGCTGGACCAGGAAATTAATTATTCTCCCAAAAACTGACAGCTTCCAGAAGTGCTTTTCTTTCAAGTTTGTCTCCAGCATAATCAGCATCACAGTAACCTACAAGCTTGTACTCTTTTGATTTCTATAAAACAAGCCAAGTTTAGTAGTACCTTTCAGATACTTGAAGATCCTTTTAACAATAGTTATGTGGGATTCTTTATGATATGATTGTAAGAAAGCACACGAATAGACATTAAACAAAATGTCAAGTTTAGAAGCAGTTAAGTATAAGGGAGAGCCAATCATACCTCTGTATACCTTTTGCTCTACCTTACCGCTTACCTCATCCTTCTTAAGGATACATGTAGGATGCATAGGTGTCCTTGATATCTTGCATTCTGACATGCCAAACTTCTTCAGAAGTTCTCTGATATATTTAATTTGATGGATGTAGGTTCCTTCTGGACTTTGAATGATCTGAATTCCCAGAAAGAACTTGAGTTCTCCCATCAGAGTCATTTCAAACTCTTCTGCATAGACTTAGCAAATTCCTTGCACAAACAACATTAGTAGAACTAAATATGATATCATCATCATAAATTTAAACAACAAGAATATCAATTTTGAATGTTTTATAGAACAAACTTGTATCAACCTTCCATCTGGTGAAATCATTTTCTAAAAGAAAACTGCTCAGTCATTCATGCCATGCTCTAGGAGCTTTTTTTCATACCGTACAATGATTTCTTAAGTTTGAAAATGAAATCTGGGTTTTTATGATTTTCAAAACCATGAGGTTCGTGTACAAATATTTCTTCAGTTATGTAACCATTTAGAAATGCACTCTTAACATCCATCTGATACAATATGATGTTATGATTAACATTAAATGACATTAAGAGACAAATAGACTCTAACATAGAAATTGGTGCAAATTTTTTAGTATAGTCAATTCCTACTTGCTGAATATAGTCTTGTGCGACTAATCTAGCCTTGTTTCTTACTATCCTTCCTTGTTCGTTAAGCTTATTTCTGAAGACCCACTTTGTTCCAATGACATTAGTTCCTTTGGGTCTAGGCACAAGAGTCTACACATCATTTATGGAGAATTAGTTTATATCTTCTTGCATAGCCAGAATCCATTCAGTATCCAGAAGTGCTTCATCAACAAAAGTAGGTTCTATTAGAGACACCAAACCTACAAGAGTCTCTTTAGAAGGTTTAAATGAGGATCTGGTTCTGTCAGGTTCAGTCTTATCTCCCAAAGTTAATTCTTCTGAGTGTGAAGATCTTTGTTTGTGCTTCCTCAGAGAAGTCTAAACTTCAACAACTTCAGGCTGAGTAGTCTCAGAATCTTTTACCTTAGGATCTTTTGATTCTGAAGTTTTACCTTCAGAGCCTGAATAAGTGATCTCCGTATCTGCAAACTTTTCAACAAGCTTTGACTTTTTAGGGTCAAGCTTATCATCGAATCTAACATGAATTGATTCCTCAACTATTCGTGTTTTTGTATTGTATACCCTATAACCTTTAGAGTGTTCAGAGTATCCTAACATAATACACTTTTGTGCCTTAGAATCAAACTTGTTCATATTGTCTTTAGTGTTTAACATAAAACAATCACAACCAAAAGGATGAAATTATGAAATGTTGGGTTTTTCGTTCTTCCATAATTCATAAGGAGCCTTATCCAAATTAGGTCTTATAGAGATTCTGTTATGAGTGTTACATGTCGTTTGGACTTCCTCTTCCCAAAAGTGCTTAGCCACATTTGTCTCATTGATTATGGTCATTGTCATCTCTTGCAAAGTCATATTATTCCTTTCTACAACTATATTCTATTGTGGAGTTCTAGGGCAGGAGAAATCATGGGAAATTCCACTCTCATCAAAGAGTTTCTCAAAATCATTGTTTTCAAATTCACCACCATCATCACTTCTGACTTTAATAATTCAAAAGCATTTCTTGTTTTGCATTTGAGAACAAAAGGTATCAAACACAATGTGACTCATCCTCGTGTCTTAGAAATCTAACTCATATTTCTTACCATTAATAGAAGAAGTTTTCACTGGTCCCAAAAGGTCAATGTGCAAAAGTTCCAATTGTCTGGAGGTGGAAACATCATTCTTCGCTTTGAAAGAAGTTTTTGAAAACTTGTCTTTCTACCATGCTTCAGAAAGAATATATGAAGAGAACTTTAGATTAGGAAGGCCTTTGACTAAATCAATCTTATTTAGCTGAGAAATTCTCCTCATGCTAAAATGGCCCAATCGTGTATGCCACGTCCATTGCTCTTGATTTACAAACATAAGACATTTGACAATATGATTTTTCATATCAAAACGTCTAATCTTGTAAATGTTGTTCTTCCTCTTTCCATCGAAAAAAACTGAGCCATCCTTCTGACTAACAACTTTACATAACTGTTGATTAAAGATTATATCATAACCATTGTCACTTAATTGACTTATGGACAATAAGTTATGCATTAATCTTTCAACTAACATAACATTAGTAATAGAGGGGAGAGAATCGTTACGAACTGTTCCAGAGACAATGATCTTCCCTTTCTGATCACCTCCGGAACCAACGACGCCTCCAGGCTTAAGTTCCAGGTCTTGGAACATATGCCTTCTTCCTGTTATGTACCACAAGCGTCCAAAGTCCAAGTATAACGACTGGTGTTTCAACTGCACTGCTAAGGATGTCAGCAACATATATTATCTTATCTTTTGGTATCCAATGTGAGTTCTGTAACACCTTACTCTACCCATTCGTATAATAATTTGAAAATACGAAAAATTGCGGAAATAAATCAGAGTTACAAACGTAGGATGCCACATTCAAAAACATCGCCATGAAGTATAAAATCACTTCATATCTCGTTTATTAATAAAAACAAATAATTCAATTAAGCAGTGAAATTAAATCAATGGTTTGGCATTAAAGCCCCAATTACATCAACTCTCCACATAATACGTGGTTTAACAACATTAATAAAAACCAGATACATAACAAACAAAAAAGAACAAATAACATGAAAACATAACAAAATCCCCATCCTTTATGTGTTACGTATTAGAGCGACTCCTAAGACTCGACCAAATAGCAACACAAGCTCCAAGTACTACCCAGGTACCTGATCATCTGTACTCCCCAAGGAGCACAGAAATAACAAACAAAAAAGGGGTGAGAACTGCATTCATTAATACACGGTGAAAATCACATGCTAAGGAGTAGTTAACACACAAATCATGCCAATCATACAAGTACAACACACATACAAGTGCCACGTCATCATTTGACATAATTAGCTCACATTCAATCATATACATATGCAATGTGACTCAACTGACAGGATACAATGCATGCGGCACCAACACAATCACATACGATTCACCTTAGAACTCGATTCCTGTTAGAATCCAGATAAGTAGTATACATTCCTCTGAACTACCATTTATCTCCACTCGACTCCCACACAGAGAGCGCGGACGAGACTAGGCATCTATCATGGATTCCCACCTAGCTCATCTCCACATAACATGACATGAATGCATGACAAAAAATTAAGCATAATTTAATAATTATTCAAGCTTAATTCACGATCCTCAATGATACCACGTGAGTCGCATACTCACCGTGATTCTCTCCAGAATTACCACCATAGCCCAAGACCGTCCACATACGACCATCTTAGCTCACAAATATTCAACACGTCTCAACCAAACAATTTCATAAAATCCCATGTTTTGTCCTAGTTAATGTCATTTCTACTTTCCTCTATGTTCAATTATACCATCTCATTCTTACGGATCAAAAGAAATTGATTTATACGCGAAATCGGGACAAAAATTGCAAAAACGGGAAAAATTTGCTACAGCTCTGCCCATACGCGTATGACCTCCTCCCTACGCCCCACGCTTGCGTATCATACGCGTAGAGCCTCCCTACCCAGACCTTATACGCGTATTTCCTTGGGCCGTGCGCGTATTAACAGAGAGTGATTCCTCTCTCAGATCTTCTCCAAAACCTCCCATACGCGTATGGGCATAGCCCATATACGTATGGCCACTCCCTCATACACGTATCACACGCGTTTCAGTAGAGAGTCGTGTTAGAAGGGGAACATGGGTGCATATCATACACGTATTTCCACCTGGGTGTGTCCCCATACGCGCAATGCCTTGTGCCTTACGCGTATTGCCTTGCCAGCACACAAAAATGCACAATTTCGCAACAGTGCAATTTTCCCCCCATTAGAGCACTTCCAAGCTCCTAAATCAGACCCAAAAGAAAATTTATCTCAATATAATTTTAGAGTTCTAATCCTACTTCATTATTCCATCATTTGTCAACAGTTTCTGTCATCAAAACCCATTTCCGTTAACCCCCCCCCCCCCTCAAAACCCCAATTTCCATATCTGTTCTATATTAGAACTCAGCAACAACAGAACAATAGTAACACGAACTTACCATTCAAAATCATCATGCAACAAAGATTCACATCAGAATAATATATTGACATGAATTCACAACAAACACCACACAAGCATACAAACAGTTCAAGAAGAAGGAATACACAGAGAAATTATAAGAGGGAAAGGAACTCTCACTACCCTCTCCTATTCAGATCACACTTAAAGAATCTCATTCTCCCCCTTACCTTAATTCTGAGCTTTGATCCTTCAAATATGGTGGAAATCCCCTCTTGTCGTAGTTCTCTCTTGTTCTTTCTCTTGTTCTCTTTTCACGTTAAATGATTTCCTCTGTGTGTAACCTCCCACTAATCTCTCCTATTTGTTTGATCTCCCTTATTTAATTCCCTCATAATATTATTACTAATAATAATAACAACAATAATAATAATAACAACAATAATATTACTAGTATTTCCCACTCACTATTAATTAATTATCATTACCCTATTATTTTAAGGATTTATCACATTACTCAATTAAGGCTAATTCCTCACACTCTCTCTTAACTACATACCCTTAATTAAGTCAATAAAATCACAAACAACACACAATGACTAAATATTTTAAATAGGGTGTTACAACTTTCCCCCACTTAAAGTATTTTTGTCCTCGAAAATATACCTGATGAGAACAATTCTGGATATGACTCTTGCATCTTGCTCTCCAATTCCTAGGTCACACTTTCTTCGGCAGCTCCTCCTCAAGCTACTCTCGCTAAAGGAATGTCTTTACCTTTTAACTGCTTCATCTTGCGATCCTTGATCCTTATCAGCATCGCCTCCATAGTAAGATTGTTCTGAACCTGTACTTCATCCCTCTGAAGCACATGGGATGGATCAACAATGTACTTTTGAAGTTGCGACACATAAACACATCATGCAAATTTGAAAGTTTGGGTGGCAACGCCACTCTATAAGCAATAATCCCAACTCTCTGCAAAATATGATACAATCCAATGAACTTAGGATCCTACTTCTTCGATTTCAGCGCACGACCAACACCGGTCACAAGATTGACCCTTAGAAACACACGACCACCTTCGCTGATATAGCACCCCAAAATTTTCCTTTTCGTTTTGGCAGTATCTGGCTTTTGTTTCTTTGCATTTTCGCATTTTTTGCATTTGCATAGCATTCGTTCTTGAGACACGGGATCAAGGTTTTCCTGTGGCTCAGTTTTCATTTTTGGTGCAAGAGACGGAATAGCAAGCATCAAAGTCGCTGGCATTTATTTTGCCCAACGGTCGGGCGATCGATTTTGTTTTATTTTGTAGGGTATTTTCAGCTTAGGAAGCAGCATTTTTCGAGCATTCTCATGGTTTGTGATATTCAAAAGCAAGTTTCAGAAGTTGAACAGAGCTCAAAATGGCAAGAAACAGACAAACGGGCAGATTTCCCTCCAAAAGGCGCCAAAATTCAAATTTTGGAGGTGTTAATCGGTTAACCTATATGGTTAATCGATTAAACAAGGAAAAATTAAGGCAAATTGGGATTTTTGAAGGTGTTAACCGATTAACCTATATGGTTAATCGATTAACTAGTGCAGATTTTGCCTCTACACGTGAATTTTCAATTCAAACCACTTTGGGGTCAAATTTTGGTCATGTGCAAATCTGATTTTCACTTTGGGAAGGATCTAGAACCTATTTGAAATTTGGTTGATTTCAGTTTCCCTCCAAATGCCCATTCCTTATTCCAAACCAAATCTTCCAAACCATTTTCCAAACCTTTCATTTGGATCCAAGCCTAAGTGGTATATAAGTGATCCACTCCAAACCACAAAGATCGAAGCCTCATAATTTCATTTCAATTTCAGAATTGATCTCATCTCTCTCAACAATCTCCAAACCCTCACCAAAGCTCTTCTCATTGAGATCATTTATTCTTCATTGGAATTCTTGATCTCTAAGAGCTAAACCTTCATCCATTCTCTCTATTGAATCAATTTCTTCATCCAATTTTCGTGCAAAATTGGATCTGAATCTGGAATTGATTTTGGAAGTGATAATTTGGCTTATTTTGGATTAATCTTGAAGGATCTTCATTGCTACTACAAGAATTGGTGTGGATCTTGAAGTATTCCAGACTTCTAGCATCAGATCTGTTCAATTCCAGTTAAATCAACATTAACCGGAGCAAATCTCCACTCAGAAGGTTGGATCCGAATCTGTTTTTAGCTTATTTTGCATAATCATGTGGATTTTCATCTTCGATTGAATTTTGGTTAATTTGATCCGTTTGATCCATGATTTGGTTGTGTTAATCTGTTTACATGCTGTTTGAATCATGATTTGTTGGTTTAATTTCGTGATTAAGTGATTATGCGATCATTCGGTGGATCAGATAAGTGCTTATTTGCTGAAAATGCTGTTCTGTTGCTGTTTTTTTGCTATTGGCACAGTGTTAATCGGTTAACACATATGGTTAACCGATTAACCATTTCAAATATTCAAAATTTTCAAAGTTTTTAGAGTGTTAATCGGTTAACGCATATGGTTAACCGATTAACATGAACAAAATTCCAGATTTTCAAGCATTTCTAAGTGGTTAATCGGTTAACGCATACGGTTAACCGATTAACACTATGCTAGTGAGTCTGTTTTGCTGATTTTCCTGCTTGTTTGAGTACCGTTTCGTATTGAATCATCGTAGTTCAATACGATGCATTAGAAGTGAAATGTTCTGGACATTTGGTTGCTGTTTTGGTTGTTTAATTGAGACTTCGTCGACTTGTGTTTGTTTTCTACTTGGATGCCTACTTTCGTAGTTTTCCGTTCAAAGTGACGCCCTTGCATTTACATTTCCTCTTGTGTTTTGCATCTTTATTTCCAGCATTAATAAATGTCGAGATGTGCTTGTGGTGGTGTTTACCCCACACTTTGTTCCTCCCTTTTCTTGTGCATTGCATTCCATGTTTGCATCTCTTACTTGTGATTGAATTTACTTGGTGCTTTCTTGAGCTTTTTGCCATGACCCCGATAAGGTTCCTAGTCCCTCCGTTTAGGATGGGAGTAGCAGAGACAATAGGTGTTCAATCCAAGCATGCTAACATTAGGGTAGATGTTTCCCCTTTTGATCCAAACCTTAGGACCATTTTGCATGACAACGTTAGGGCCGAGTTTCCCTTAGACCTTTCGTGCGTCTCTCTCCTCACCTCAAAACAATTATAACTCATCTAATAAAGGCGATGAACATTGTGCGCTACGAGCCTTAAGCTACATGGAGAATGATGAGTGAGGGGTCTCCGCTCGCTTGTCTAGAGTGTTTAGTATACGTCCCGTTTGGGGGCGATACGTGATGCATTCGCTCTTATGTCATAGTCTTTAGTGCAACGTGAATCACAAACCGAATTAATTCACTTCACTAAAAAACACAAAAACAAACTTCAAACCTTTTTTCCTTCGGGATTAATTGGAAAACTTTTTTCACAAAAATAGTGTTGTTAAGCTTTGGTTCTACCGCAAACATGCTTTATCCCTAACTGCTGGAACGAAGGTTTAACCCTACTCGGTTAAAACACTTAATCAACCTGTGGTTTTGTGTCCGCCCGAACTACGTTTGCTTTGATTTCTCATACCAGATGAGCATATGTAGGCACGAGACGACGATGTCTCGGCGAGCAACCTTCCCCCCCTTTTCGCCCGTAGTTAGCCGAACTACGTTAACTCTGGCTTTCCCATTGCACGAGGGAATATGTAGGCACAAAGTGGCGATGCTCTGCCGAGTCTCTTTTCTTTTCTTTTTGTCCTGTGAGCCTGCAGATAGATAGTTTAAACACACTCTTAGATAGACAACATGCGTGGATCCCGTCGAGTACGACGGACGCGAGGGGTGCTAATACCTTCCCCTTGTGTAACCGAATCCCGAATCCAAGACTTGTGTAATCAGTATAAAAAGTGCCAATTTCGTTAGTCTATCAATAATCACCCAAATAGCATCAAAGCATCTCACAATATTCGATAACCCACTCACAAAATCCATCATAATACTATCCCACTTCCACTCTGGTATTTCCATTGGTTGCATCAAACCAGAAGATTTCTGATGTTTTACTTTTGACTTCTGGCAAATCAGACAAGCATACACAAACCGAGCCATGTCTTTCTTCATAAATGGACACCAAAACAATTTCTTAAGATTCTGATACATTTTCGTAGCTCCTGGATGAATACTCAAGCTACTCCTGTGGCTTTCTTCTAAGATCATTTTTCTCAATTCAGGATCATCCGACACACAAATTCTACCTCTAAATCTCAACACACCAAAATCATCTACTTTAAAGTCACATTCTGCATCCAATCCTCTTGCGGTCATCAAATCCACCAGCTTTAAATCAAGTTTCTGACTCTCTCTAATCTCACTAAGGAACTCATTATTAACTTTCAGCATACCCAATATCACACTCTCAGAAGTCAGTTCACAAACCATGCTCAAGTCTCTAAACTGCTCAATTAAACCCAACTCTTTAATCATTAATGTCGACATGTGAATTGTCTTTCGACTCAAAGCGTCTGCCACAACGTTAGCTTTACCGAGATGGTAACTTAAGCTAAAATCATAGTCCTTCAAGAATTCCAATCATCTTCTCTATCTCATAATCAATTCTTTCTGGTCAAATAAATATTTCAAACTTTTATGATCACTAAACACCTCAAACCTCGACCCGTACAAGTAATGTCTCCAAATTTTCAACACAAAAACCACTCCAACTAATTCAAGATCATGAGTAGGATAATTCCTCTCATGTACCCTCAATTTTCGTGAGGAATAAGCCACAAACTTACCATCCTGCATCAACACTCTGCCTAATCCCATTTTATATGCGTCACAATATACCACAAAAGGTTCATCTGGCTTTGGTAGAATCAATATTGGCGCTGTAGTCAATCTCTTCCTCAATTCTCGGAAACTGTCTTCACACAAGATATCCCACACAAAGGCCTTACCCTTTCTAGTCAACTGAGTCATAGGAAGGGCCAAATTAGAAAACCCTCCGATAAACCTACGGTAATAACCTACTAAGCCCAAGAAACTCCTAATCTCCGTCACTGATTTCAAAGGTTCCCACTGAAGTACAACACTTACTTTGGATGGATCCATTGTTATGCCATTACCCGAAATAACATGTCCTAGAAAACTCACCTCATGCAACCAAAACTCACATTTTGAAAGTTTTGCAAATAGCTTATTATCTTTCAAAACTTGTAATGCAATCCTCAGATGCCCCACATGATCTCTTTCCCACTTGGAATAAATCAAAATGTTATTAATAAAAACTACCACAAACTAATCTAAATAACCATGAAAGATACGATTCATGTATTCCATGAACACGCTCGGCGCATTGGACACCCCAAACGGCATCACAACATATTCATGATGTCCATACCGAGTCCTAAAAGACGTTTTTTGAATACTGTCCTATTTCACCCGAATATGATGGTAACCCGATCTCAAATCAATTTTACTGAAAACACAAGCTCCCACGAGTTGATCCATTAGATCATCAATTCTCGAAAGCAGATATGTGTTCTTGATGGTAACCTTATTCAACTGACGATAATCAATGCATAATATCATACTAATGTCCTTTTTCTTAACCAACAACATCAGAGCTCCCCACGACGGCACATTGGGTCTGATGAATTTCTTATTAAGCAATTCTCCGAGTTGAGATTTCAACTCCGCCAATTCTGAGACTGACATTCTGTATGGTGCCATAGATATAGGTCTGGTACCAGGAATAGGATCAATTGCAAATTCCACCTCTCGCTTCGGAGGCAACTCTGAAATATCATCCAGAAACACTTCTGGAAACTCTTTTACCACAGGTAATTTATTAATCGACGTTTGCCCTCAACAAATAATGAGGCAAAAACCGCAAACATTTTAGCTTCATCCTCCAACAAGACGCTCAATTCCTTGGTAGATATAAAATTAGCCAACTCTTCCTCCTCTGGAGTAAGAAATGACAACCTCTTTCGATAACAGTCAATGTAAACCTAATTACTTTCTAGCCAATTCATCCCTAAAATAACATCCAGATGATTGAGTGGTAAGCAAATCAAATCCACTCTGAAATCTCTATCAAAGATCGACACATGACAATTCAAGCAGACTAAATATGTAATGATCGGCCCAATAGATGAAGTATCAATACCATCCTTTTACTCAAAATAGACGGCACAAGTCCTAGTTTTTTCACACAATCCATAAAAATAAACGAGTGGGTCGCACCCATATCAATTATAACAATCAAAGGAGTGTTATTAATGTAACAAGCACCTCTGACCAAACGATCCTCACTGGTAGGCTGGGCCCCCACCAATGCAAATACCTTCCCACCGGTCTGCGACTTCTTCGGCTTCTGACAATGGGTGCTGATGTGACCCTGTTTACCATAGTTGTAACAGGTAGGTATATTGGTCCTACAATCTACCATAACATGACCTGGCTTTCTGTATTTGAAACATTTCTTCACTTTACTTTGACATTCATTAGCACGGTGACCCGTTCCACCACATATGAAACACTACATAGGGTGAAAGAATTTCCTCCCTCACTTGGCTTCTTTCTAACAACAACCTTCTGCTTCCCTTTATCGACCGAAGCACTACAAGGTGTACACCCATGTCTCTGCTTACCTCTTTTGTCACTTAAGGCCTTGTAGTGAACAACACGAGCGCTGTTATCTTCATCATAAATTTGACACCTGTTCACCAACTCAAGAAAGTATCTGATCTTCTGATAACCAATACCTTATTTGATCTTGGGACGTAGCCCAAGATCAAACTTGATACACTTCGAACTCATAGCAACATCAATATTGTAATGAGGATAATACATCACCAGTTCCTCGAACTGGGCTGCATATTCTGCAACGGTCAAGTTTCCTTGCTTCAATTCTAGGAATTCAACTTCTTTCTTGCGACGAACATCTTTTGGAAAATACTGCTCCAGAAACTCATCTCTGAATATCGTCTAAGTAATAGGACTACCTGCAGCTTCTAGCCTTTGACGAGTGTTATCCCACCAGTTTTCAGCTTCACCATCCAGCATGTGAGTGCCAAACTGCACCTTCTGAGCTTCAATGCATACCATGAATCTGAAGATTTTATCAACGTGCTTCATCCATTTATGCGCCATGTCCGATTCATGTATACCCTTGAACTTAGGTGGTTTGTTGTTCTGGAACTTTTCCAAATTGCGAATTTTGACATCTCCAGCACTTTGAGTGGTATTCTTCACCACCTGCGCAACAACTTGTAACATAACAGCAATCGCAACATCATTCCTAACAGCCATACTGCTCAATACCAAGGAAACACAGGTTAGAAGAAACACATGACTATATACACCCTATAGTCAGACTCTACTACTACACTGGCCGGACGAACCGACTTGCTCTGATACCAATTGAAACACCCTGCTCTAGCCATCCGTATGATAATTTAAAAATACAAAAAATTGCAGCAATAAATCAGAGTTACACACGTAAGATGCAACATTCAGAAACATCGTATGAAATATAAAATCACGTCATATCTCATTTATTAATAAAAACCAATAATTCGATTAAACATCGAAATTAAATCAATGGTTTGGCATTAAATCCCTAATTACATCAACTCTCCATATAGTACGTGGTTCAACAACATTAATAAAAATCTGATACGTAACAAACAACAAAGAACAAATAACATGAAAACATAATGAAATCCCCATCCTTCCCATGTTACATATCAGAGCGACTCCCAAGACTCGATCAAATAGAAACACAAGCTCCAAGAACTATCCAGGTACCTGATCATCTATACTCTACAAGGAGCATAAACACAACAAACAAAAAATGGGTAAGAACTACATTCAATAATACACGGTGAAAATCAAATGCTAAGAAGTAGTTAACGTACAAATCATGCCAATCATGCAAGTACAACGCACATATAAGTGCCACATCATCATTTGGCATAATCAGGCCACATTCAATCATATACATATGCAATGCGACTCAACTGACACGAGACAACGCAAGCGGTACAAACACAATCACATATTGTTCACCCTAGAACCTGATTCTTGTCAGAATCTGGAAAGTAGTATACATTCCTTTGAACTACCACTTATCTCCACTCGACTCCCACATAGAATCCGGACAAGACTAGACACCCATCACAGATTCCCACCTAGCTCATCTCCACATAACATGACATAAATACATGACACAAAATTAAGCACAATGTAATAGTTATTCAAGCATAATTCATGATCCTCAATGATCCAACGTGAGTCACATACTCACTGTAATTCCCTCCGGAAGTACCACCACTGCCCAAGACTGTCCATATATGGCCATCTTGGCTCACAAACATCCAACACATCTCAACCAGAAAATTTCATAAAATCACATGTTTTATCCTAGTTAATTTCATTACTACTTTCCTTTATGTCCAATTATACCATCTCATTATTACGGATCAAAAGAAATTTCATTGCACGCGAAATCGAGACAAAAATCACAAAAACAGAAAAAATTTGCTACAGCTCTGCCCATACGTGTATGGCCCTGCCCCATACGCGTATGGCCTCCTCCCTACGCTTTAGGCCTGCGTATCATATGTGTAGGGCCTCCCTACCCAGGCTTCATATGTGTATCGCCTTAGGCCATACGGGCATCAATAGAGAGTGATTCTTCTCTCAGATCTTCTCCAAAACCTCCCATACGTGTATGGCCATACCCCATACGCGTATGGCCACTGCCTAATATGCGTATCATAGGCGTTTTAGCAAAGGGCCATCCTAGAAGGGGAACATGGTGCGTATCATATGCGTATTTCCCCCGAGTGTGTCCCCATATGTGTAATGCCTTGTGCCTTACGCGTATTGCCTTGCCTGCACAGAAAAACGCAAAGTTTCACAACAATGCGATTTTCCCCCATTGGAGCACTTTCAAGCTCCTAAATCAGACCCAAAATAACCTTTATCTCATTATAATATTAAAGTTCTAATCCTATTTCATTATTCCATCATTTGTCAACAGTTTCTGTCATCAAAACTTGTTTTCGTTAGCCCCCCAAAAACCCCAATTTCCATATCTGTTCTATATCAGAACTCAGCAACAACAGAACAACAGTAACACGAATTTACCATTCCAAATCAGCATGCAACAAAGATTCACATTAGAAAAATATATGGACACGAATTCACAGCAAACACCACACAAGCATACAAACATTTCAAGAAGAAGGAATACACATAAAAATTCTAAGAGGGAAAGGAACCCTCATTGTCCTCTCATGTTCAGATCATCCTTAAAAAATCCCATTCTCCCCCTTACCTTAATTCTGAGCTTTGATCCTTCAAAAATGTTGGAAATCCCCTCTTGCCCTAGTTCTCCCTTGCTCTTTCTCTTGTTCTCTTTTCACGTTAACTGATTTCCTTTGTGTGTAACCTCCCACTAATGCCTCCTATTTGTTTGATCTCCCTTAATTAATTACCTCATAATATTATTACTAATATTAATAAATAATAGCAATAATAATAATAATAATAATAATAATAATAATAATAATAATAATAATAATAACAACAACAACAATAATATTACTAGTATTTCCCACTCACTATTAATTAATTATCATTACCCTATTATTTTAAGGTTTCATCACATTACTTAATTAAGGTTAATTCCTCACACTCTATCTTAACCACATACCCTTAATCACGTCAATAAATCACAAACAACACACAATGACTAAATATTTTAAATGGGGGGTTACAAGTGCTACCAAAAAATTAATCGGGTTTTGAATGATGTCAAACAAGGTAGTATAGCATAGTGTTTTTGTATATTGGAAGGTATCAATCTAAATTTAGATGTTCCTTTATCCTCTTGGCCTTAGGATGCATAAAAAAGTCTTTGAACAAGTTTGATAGGTCTTAGGCATGTCATACACATCAAAAGTCATGCTTGTGTGTCAACATAACTGCAAAGGCCGACCTATACGTGATCAGGTTGACCTATGGAAGCCTTTGCTTCAGTACAGATCGGCACATCCGTATTTCAGGTCAGCTACCATGCTCTAAGAACGAGGCCTATAGGCTCTACCCACAGGTCTCCTCTCAGGTCGCCATACAGGCCGACCTGAACACCTTCATAGTCTGACCTATGCAACTTAAAACATGAAAAATTCTTTTTACATTTTATTTTTCTTGCATCATGTTGGCTTTCTTCCACAAACACACACACACACACACAATACACACACACACACACAAACACACAGATATATATATATATATATATATATATATATATATATATATATATATATATATATATATATATATATATATATATATATATATATATATATATATATATATATATATATATATATATATATATATATATATATATATATATATATATATATATATATATATATATATATATATATATATATATATATATATATATATATATAATCATACATGCATCTTCTTCCAGGTAAGGTTCCTAGTGAATAAAACCTAAATTAAACCAGATTACAAAGTTGCCCATCATCTTCATCCTTTCTTCTATGCATGCACACAATTGAACTATACATAATCGTTTTTCAATTGAGTGACCATCTAGATTAGGGTTGATAACGTCCAATTAGGTTTGGCGTAACTGAGAATATTGGGTTGGGAACTTTATGTGTTTCAAATAAGAAAACCAAGGTGGGGTTTTCCTTCAAGATCAGATTGATTTGAAGATTTGGACAAGATCATGTCAACATATATTCGACCGAGTGAAGGCCTTGGGACAAGGTGGTTTCCTTGCAATGGAGTGGCGCGAGACGGTGAATTGTGTTTGAGAATCTTGGATTTCAACAAGTTGCACGCTCGGGATAATCAGAGGATTGTAGCCGCATTTGTTGGTCACTTAATCAAGATTTTGATCAAGGGTAGGAGGTGGAATAATAAATACAAAAAATAGGGTTTTTGGGGTTTGCATTCTTCATCTCTTGTATAAACGATTTTGTAAAGAAAAGGTTAATAACAGTATCTCAATTCGATTTTGAATTGAGGGCAGACGCACCCATAGCGAGGCCAATTGGAGAACTGCCTAAACAAATCTTGGCCTCTGTGTGTGTGTGTGTGTGTGTGTGTGTGTGTGTATGTGTGTGTGTGTCTGTCTCTCTATCTCTCTATCTATCTATCTCTTTATCACTTTTATTGTTGATTTCACAATTTATCGAGATCATTGTTGTTTGACCAATTTAATTGGAAATTGTTTTCTATTATCTTTTAAAAGTGTTGTTGTTGATATAATCATAATCACTTTGATTGTGATTAGTTGTTAACATCAACAAAACAAATTAAGTTTCCAATTGCTATCGATTGCACACCAAATGTTTGATAAATTATTTGTGCGTATTTTAATTGTGTTTTGGTTCATTGGATATATGAGTTACGATTAGCATTGTATTTAATTAATTTGTAGCTTGATCGTTGTTAAACATATACGTTCATTATCATTTTTTTTGGTTTGCGATACATATATTACTTTTTGACAGTAGGTTCGGTTAGACGATTTGATCTGGGTCGTTTTTCCGATGTGCCATAGTTTTGAAAATAGATTTTTTCCAAAATTTTTGGCTGTAAAATGTGTGATCTATTCTCCCTCTCTAGATCGAAGCCTATTATCTAACAAGTGGCATCAAGAGCTCTGGTTCATTCTATGCTTGAGATACATTTCTTAGAAGAATGGATATCGAACCTAAGGGTGCAAACAATAGAGCACTAATTTTCACCAGCGAAAATATTTCTATTGAAAAGCACTTATGCGTATACATGTCAAATCCCTTGACAAAGGTATTTAGAATGCTATCCAAAAAAATCCAAATGAAATAACTATGACCAATGAGGAAGGTGTCACAATACATAAACTAGAAGCACGATGGGATGATAATGATTGGAAATTGTAGTCACATGATTGGAAAGCGAAAAACATTTTCACTTATGCTTTGGGAGTTGATGAGTTTCATCACGTTTCTTATTGTGAGACCGCCAAAGTTATATGGGACGCATTAGAGATTTCTTAAGAGGGTACTAATGATGTCAAACAAGCTAGGATCAACATATTAAATCAAGAGTTTGAGTTGTTCCATATTGAGCATGGTGAAACCATTGTGGATATGCGGAAAAGGTTCTCACATCTTATAAATCGATTAAATGCATTAGGTAATCTCGTTTCCCATGAACTTGCTACTAACAAAGTTTTAAGGTGTTTAAGTAGGGAATGGAAACCAAAGGTCATCGCTATTTAAGAAGCAAATGATCTTAAGTCACTTGATCTTACGACTTTGTTTGGTAAGTTGGAAGAGCATGAATAAGAGCTTACTTGCTTGGCAAAATACGAGAAGGAATACGAAAAATAATCGAAGAGTGAGAAAGGGAAAGACAAAGAAGAAGGGAAGAAGTCCATTGCTCTAAATACTTCTAGCTCAAGGCCTTATCAAGATGAGCAAAGGGATAGTAAACCTAAAGATGACAACGAATTTGACGAAGAAGATATGAGACTGTTCATAAAGCAAGTCAATAAATACATGTCAAAACATGGCGACAAATATCCCAACAAGTACCGTAATAAATCAAGAAGGTTACCGAGTTCCTCAAAAGAAAAAGATGATAGAAAAAAGGGAAAGTTACGAAGTACGTGTTACAATTGTGGCAAACGTTATCACTTTAAGCCGGAGTATCCAAAAATCAAGAATGAAAGAGGACGTCATAAAATGTCTAGAAAAGCTATAAGAGCACATGCCTCTTGGGAAAGTAAAAGTGATTCGTCAAGGGATGTTAGCTCTACTTCAAGTGATGAATTGGCCAAGCTTTGTTATATGGCAAACAAAGGAAAGAAAAAGGTTGTAAGTCACTCTAAACTTCAAGCTTCTCATGACTTAGCTTTTTCTCAACTTCAAGAATCCTTTGAGAATCTACAAAGATAAGCCATAGTTGCTTTGAAGAGATTAACTTTAAACAAGATAATCATCTCTCATTTGGAAACTAAGATTGCTGAAAATGAAAAACATTTGGAAGCACTAAGGAAATCTATGTCAAATATTCTAGAAGGACAAAATGAGGATGTAACACCCCACTCTACCTCGTACGCGTATAACACGAATATTAAAGAAATTACATCAGAGTTTTCAAAACAAGTAGGATGTCACACTAAGTCGCTTTATTCTTCATAAATAAACCAATGTTATCTAGCTTTCAATTAAACAGTGGAATAAATTCAATTCTTTAAACATAGTTTCCACCACGAGGTGATCATACATCCTCAATCCAACAAATAAAAGATACGTAACAATAAATCAAGAAAATAAGAAAAATATAATGTAATCTCGTCATCCCATGTTACGTATAAGAGCGACTCCTAGAACTCGATCAATAGCAACACACTCCAAGCACTACTCAGGTACCTGGTCATCTCCATTCCCCAAGGAGCATAGACACAACAAACAGAAAAGGGGTGAGAACTACATTCAATAAATAAGAGGTGAAATAAACATGCTAAGGAGTAGTTACACACCACACATACAATCATACACATACAAAGCACATACATATGCCATCTCAATCACTCGGCATTAATAGCCCATAATCAAATACAAATATGCAATATGACTCACTAACTCGACACAATGCATGTGGTACCAACACAAATACATACAGTTCACCCTAGAACCCAATTCCCGTTGGAATCAGGATAAGTCGTATATGTTCCTCTGAACTACAACTTATCTCCACAACGACTTCCACATGAAGTCCAGATGAAACTAGGCACCCATCATGGATTCCCACCTAGCCATCTCCATAAGACACATGACATGAAATGCATGACAACACCATTATGCATATAATAATTCAAGCATAATTCACGATTGCGAAAGATCCACACGAGCCATCCGCTCATCGTAATCCTCTCAGGAATTACCACAATCGCACCAGATTGTCCAATTTAGACAATCATGGCTCATACTCATCAAAACACACCCATAAGGGCACACCTAGGTAATTCCATATTCTCTCGATTTAATTCATTACTAATATTTCTTAAGTTTATTTTAGTTCTATTAATCCTACCGATTAAACGAAATTGCGTTCCAAGCGAAATCTGGTCAGAAATCACAAAACTAGGGAAAGTCATCCCAGACTGTCCATACGCGTACCATACGCATAGAGCCTGCTGTGGTACGCGTATCAGTCCTGCCTTACGCATATGACCAGAGGCTTTCACCTCCCGAAACCCCTCAGAGTTACTCCTTACGCGTATAACTACCCCCATACGCGTATTGCCTAAGCCCATACGCGTATCACCATATGGCCATGCTGGCACTGGGGACAGGGCACGTCTGTTACGTGTACAGCCCTTGGGAAGTCTCCTCATACGCGTATTGACACCCCCAATACGCGTATGACCAGCAGATCTGTCAAAAAACTCAGATCTCATCATTCTCACAAGTTCCCTCTCCAGATCCATCATCCTACCTTCCCATTCATCCTAAAACTCAGATTCTAATCGATTTCAATGAATCTTATCTTCTGCTTTTTCCAGATTCTATCTATTAGATCTAGTTTAGATTTCGGTTAAACCCTTAGTTTTCAGATCTGTTAATCCACAACATTCTATTACAGCTTCAGGGAATTTCCACACAAACTTTCATATTCGTACCAGAATCATGCATACAACATCATACAATGATCATTCCACAATAACAACAATCACAGGGAAATCGTAATATCACGACAATCACATAACATACAAGAACAAACAAAATTCCTACGAGAGAAAGGACCTCTCACTACCATCTCATGTTAAATCACCCATGTTGAAATCCATTCTCCCCCTTACTTTGGATTGAAGCTTTTTCTTGGCAACAATGGAGGAATCTTGGTTCTTTTGCCCTAGCTCTCCTTTTTCTGTATTTTTTCTCTTTCATGTGTTAACTGTCTAACTCCTCCACTAACCCTCTCTTAACCCCTTAATCAGATTTTAATTCATTTAATTTAATTACTACTACTACTACTACTACTACTACTACTAATAATAATAATAATAATAATAATAGTAATAGTAATAATAATAATAATAATAATCCCATTAATATTACTATTAACAATAGTTGAAATAATAATGCTAATAATCATAATGCTCTTAATCTTATTATTAAATTATCCCTTATTCTAGGTTCACATTACCCCAACTAAGGTCAACTCTCACTCTCTCTCTTAACCTCATACCCTTAACTAAGGACATCACACCAATACACATCACAAAAAATACAAAGGCGACTAAATAGTTTAAATGGGGTGTTACAGAGGACCCTAGATTTTTGTGGAATTTTGGTTGTGAAACATGTCACATTTGGCAAAAGGAGTCAAGGGATATTAAATCTAAACTTGATAAGGCTTTGCAACCTAAGGTTACCTTTGCTATAGAAACTTCCAATTATGACTTACCATGTCACAATCCGTATCAAAGGTATAATTAAATTAAAAAGGAATCAAATAGCAAAAGGTTATCTTTTCTTAACTTGTATTGTCACTACTATTGCAAAAAGGGACACAATATTGCAAAGTGAAGAGTTAGGAAACTCCATGTTCCTAATGGTGCCTTTCAATAGATTCTAAATCTAAATGAAATCGAGGTTTTACTAATCCCTGTTAACGCGGGATTCGGTCCCTTCATTCAAAGTTAAGTCTCCCATTTTCTGTCTACATGTGAACTTTTAATTTATTCCAGGAGAGGAAAAGGAAAAAATATAAATAAACCCATGAGTGTGTGCAATTCAGTGCACTTAAGAGATTTATGAACCGGGATTGGTTATACTAAGGGAAGGTATTAGCATTCTAAGTATTTATAGTATTCTATAGGAACCTCTTGCGTATATTTGTGTTTGCTATTGATTAGTCATCAGCTGTGTATTAGGGATTAGTTCACTGTTTTGAGTGAGTGATAGGAGATATTTTTGTAAGTTGAAGTGGTTTGAGATGGTTTAAGATAAAAATATAGGAACCTAAGGGTTTTATTTAATACTGTGCACGCTAATATCCTGCAATCTTATGCCCATGTATCCTTGTACAAAGCCCAAGAGGAGGCTAGGGTAATGAGGTTGGGACTTCAATAGAAGGGACCTAATGTTTTAACTAGGTTGTAGTTGAAGGGAATCCTAATGTTTTTGTGTTATAAACATAGAGAAAAACTAAAAGGTTTGCTCGCTAAGATCTCACGATCGTATGCCTACATATCCTTAAGAGGAAGTCAGAGCAATTGTAGTTCGGGCGTAAGCCCGAAGTGTAAGAAATGTCAAGAGAAACATAACAAGGTAAGTTTATTTAAGATGTTAAACAAGTGTGGTCATCGAGGATGACATGAGTGGGGTATGCCTAATTATGATGAATCAATATGTGAATGTGCCTTAATCAGAGAGATACATCCATCATGGTAAGAGTTTATGAAAGAAATACTTAAACATGTGAGCAAAGATTTAATCAATGGGAGTAATCACAAATAAATTCAAGCAAACATATAGTATTCAAGGTGATCAAAGATCAAATGAATGATAGAGGATGATCAAAACCCTAAGGAAAGTTCATGAAGATATGAGGGAGACATTAAACCATGGTTGAATCAAGGGCTTTGGGGAATACAAACTCAAGTGGGAGCCCAAGTCATGCATCAAGGAGGTTTTCAAAAAAGAAGAAAGAAGTTAAACCCTAATGTTTCAAATGAATAACCAAAGTATTTTTTAAAAGAAAACAATGCCTAAACAAGGTATGTGTGGAGTATAAGTAAAAAAAAAGCTATGTGTTTTGAACATGGTTTACACAGTGTAAGATGACCATAAAGACATGTATGTACCATTAGGTCAAGGAAAAAAAATCAAAGGAAATCATGAAAAGGTATGAAAAACACCTTATAAGTCATGGTTTTCTACTTAAGAAAAATGGAAAAATAAATATTATTTTTGGGATTTTCAAATGGATTCTTAAAATATACAAGATAAATGAGAAGTGCGAAAAAAAATTGGCTCAAAAAGATCAATTTTTCTATGTGAAAGAATTGTGAGAAGTTGTGAAGAAAAACTAAAAAACAGTGTTTAAAAAAATAGGAATGACCCCAATAGGTGTTGAACCTGAGCCACGCACTATAGGTTAATAAGGAATGGATGATGAAAATAATATATGAAACTTCCTTTTGAAAATGTTTGAAGAAAATAAAATCAAAAGGTCTAGGGTGAGGTGGATTCGAACCTCAGACCTCACACTCACAAGCCTTCCAAACACACGCCTTAACCACTAGGGTGGTAATACATCCGTGTATTAACTTCCACCCATTTAATTATATAGTAAAAATCATTTTTATTTTCAAAAATGGCGCCATAGCCGTGTTCATCTTCAGTTTCATCATATTCAGCTTCCTCAAATTCCAACTCTCAGAATACGTATCCAAATGGCACGATGTAAAAACAAAAGTTGATGGAAGTTTGATGAGGAATTGAATGGAATTATTAAATTTCATTTAAATTCAGTGTATCAAGAGAAAATTATTTGAAAACCATATGAACCCTAAAATGATAATTTAAAATGAAATTCCATATGTACAAGATATGAAGCAATTGATTGAGGGAAAATGATCCTTACATCACGCCAAACAGGTCTGTAACTTGTATGATCAAAATTGATGCATGAATCATATAGTTCAGGTTTTGAGGAAACTTACCTTGCAAGCGAGAATCAAATTCTCTGTCGAAGGTGTTACAAAATGGATTTGATGATTCAGACAGCTTCCTTGACCTCCAAGGAATGTGTTCCAATGCTGAGATGGGTTGGAAACCTTCTGGAACTCTTTGGCATATTCAATATGCAACTTTGAAGCAAAATGGAACAAAAGGGATGTGACTTAGTGATTCTGGTGTTACAGAAGTGATTTGAGGTTATGTTCACTTCTATGATGATTATATGAAATGTTTGGATGGTTGAATTGAGTGGAAAAAGACTAGTTTTAGACTTCCAAGTTTTCACTCTTTGAGAACTTTGAATTTAGCAAGGAGGAGGAGTTATGAGAAAACAAGCATTGTCAATGTTTTGGTGTGTTTATTATGAAGGAATTGACCTTTATTTATAAGATAAATGTGTCTTATATTTTGAACTTGAAAGGATTGGGATGCAAGCCATTATCTAACAAGTGATGTCATACACCTATAACTTGAAATCCAAGGTACACATGGGTTATTCTTCACATAGCTTAAATTATGATATTTTGAGCTTGGTTCCTCATGGTTTCATCCTATCCCTTGATGTTCTGATCAAGTTTTAACAGGTTGGAGGGTTTTTTCTCAAAATCACTATTCCACTTTAATGCTAGAGGAAAAAACTTCACTTCCTAGCTTTTGAAATGATCATTTTCACATGCCAAGTGATGAATCTTTGAAATTTAATTTATGCTTTGCAGAGCACATGCTTGTATGATCATTTGGGAGTTTATTTTGTGAGGATTTCAGGTTTGCAAGGCTTATCCAAATCGTGTGGAACAAACATGTTGCAAATCTGTCTTGGAACTTCAGCTTAATGAAGCCCTATTGTAACATCCATAACTTCTGGCTCAAGTAAAGGATTTGGATGTTCATGATCATTTTGGAAAGCTGGTATAATTTAGTTCAAGTTTGATGTTTAAGGTTGTCCTTGAATCAAAGTGGGCCATAGTGAAAAATAGCCCTAAAGTTGGCTTAAACACAAGACAAATTCTGTTCAAAATTTTCTAAGTGTCAAAGTACAAAAAGTATTGAAACCCTAACTTCATGGCCTTATATCTTAAAGTCTATCCACCTTTTGAGAGTGCACCTTCATTTACAAATCTGTAGTATGTAAAGAGCTCTTAAATTTGATCTTTGGATCAAAGAAACTGGTTGCTTGGTCTGGAAGTTATGCCTTTGCAAATTTTGCACCAAATTAGGGTTTTTCATAACTTAGAAAAATTTCCATTTCTTCATGGTTTCCCTTTTTACAAGTAACCTCTCTTTTCTTGATTTTTCTTGATCAATCATTCTCAAATCATAATTTAACATCATTCTTGACTTGAAGAGACCATGGTTGACCAAAATCTTCAAAAGTCAAACTTGATTTTGACCATAGTTGACTTTTGTATCAGATGAACATTGGATTTGGTGATCTTTTATGAATCAAACCTTGGGGCTATTTAAAAACTATGGATGGACTACAAAGGTGTTTTTGAGTTTCTTGCATCTTTTCCTAAGGTTTGAGATCATGTCTTGGTCAAAATTCAAAGGTGCAGTTGACTTTTTCATCAGGAACCCTAGTTTATGGTCCAAATGAAATTGAATCCCTGCATTGCTTTTGAATCAAGTTCTTTGGATTAATCCAAACATAATAATGGACTAATATGATGCATTTTAGGTCCTTGAAACATATCATGAGGTTTTGGATCATGCATTAATCCAAAAGTCAATAAGGGACTAAATTAGGTCAAAACCCTAATTTTGGTGCATTGAGGATCTTGAGGCTTGACGAGCTTCCCATGATGCAATCTTGCACTTGATTATTTGATGAAGGGAAACTCTTGATATTCATGGTTTAATAAGGGATTTGAGATGTTGGATATGATGTATATCATTTAACCATTCATATGCTTGAGCTCTTTGAGGGACCACCTAACTTGTAAAGCAAACAAGCGCACACACACAAACATTTTGTGCTTGTTGTGGGTTAGTGATGCATAAAAACACACAGACACACACATTTTATGTAAATTATATGAATGAAATGGCATCTTAGGGGTAAAAAATTAGGGTATGACAACCCCTAAGGACCCAATGAAGATTTGGGTACCTAACACAAGTTGTTAATCATGTAAAAAAATGTCTTGACTCTATGGAGAGAGTATCTCATTTGTTGTGCATCAAGGCACAACACGGTAACATATCCTTATTATTTTGGCGCATTATATTACCAACCAGGTTAACTCTTTGTGTTTTTTTAAGTGGTAAAAGTGTGAATGATCACTAATAAGCTATTCGAGAAGTGCGGAAGGATGTTATATTCAATTATGCAGGTCATCTTTGACTAGGCCTGCTCAAGTACATCAAACTACTAGTGGTCAACCTAAAATGATGAAACATGAGGAGAAGCCAGATTATCATCATAATTGAGAAAATAATCATCAAATGATGTTCTTGGATACATTACTAATCTCATTTTCAAATACTTGTACAAGAAGGGAAGTGGTGAGAACATTTTGGTCTTGTTTGTGTTTTGTGGAACGTGTTGCATTCATTTCAACTTTTGTTCGAAAGTTCTTCGTGGAATGCTTGTGCATCCTCTGTCTTGTGTACGGTGAGGTAATATTGTTTCAACCCTATTTCTTGTTATGTACGTACATGTTTCTTTTACCTATTTATTTCATAAGGATATGTGATGAGCTATGTGTAATGCTTGTCATATGTGTTTACTCCTAAAAATATCAAATGTGACTATTGTATGTTGCATTTTACATGTTTATAGTAACCATACATAAATGCCATCATGATTCATTTTTACCTTGAATCAAGTCATGCTTGCATTTTTGTGTGTTGCATGTGTCAAGCAAACAATCCATACAATTTGATAATATGCATGTGCATCTCATAAACCTTTTGTTCATGAGTCATTTAAGTCTCTCAAAGTCACTAAAATTCAATTAAATAAAATCTTAGTGAAGTTTTGAAGTCTCCAGGTCGACCTGTGTAAGTCAATTTTTGAATTTTCCTGAAACGCTCCAGTACAGGCCGACCAATGTTACTTCAAGTCGGCTCATGTCAAATTCTTTTCAATTTTTTGTTGCTCGCTTCAGTATGTGTTGACCTATAGCATGGATATGTCAACACATACATTCTCAGGTCGAATCTTAAGTTCATTTTGGGGCATTTCTCTTCATTCTTACTATTGTTCTTACATGCACAAAGATACCCACTATTCCAAATTCACTCAAAAACCTCAAACACACCAAGATTCTTGTTTTTGACTTCAATCTAACATCACAAATCTGTCATTAATCATCAAATCTTATCAATTCCTACCTAAATTCATTATTTTTATCCTCTCTTGTTGAAAAATCCAAAACTTACCCTTTATCATCAAACTTTCAAAATTTCTTCCTTGTTTGGCATTTGTAGTTGCATATTTGTATTAACCTGTTGTTGTTACTTCTATTTGAGTGTGTGGATGTTGTTGTGTCACTCATTCTTTCACATGTTTCATTCAAACATTTTCACAAACACCTTATATTCAAGTTGTATCTCACAAATCTAATGGCCTCTAAGTCAAAGAATGCATCCAAAGGCAAAGGCAAGGCCTCCTCATCCACTCATGCCTTTGACAATCCATTCTCTTTGGTTTCAAAGAAATATGAGAAGGATTTTGAGCTAAAGCTTGTGACTCGCCTAGTTATTAGGCAATACATATAAAAAAAGATGACGATTGAACGGTTGGCTCTACCCGAAGTTATAACTCATGTTAAGCATAAAAACATAGATTATTTTCTTCAATTGGCTCGAGATTACAACGAGGATCTTATTTGCGTGTTCTACTCCGGGCTACACAAACAATAGGGTGCAAGCTTTAAATTCTCCATGCATGACAAACTATATCATTTCAAAAATAAAATGTCGAGTACCTTGTTTGGTATTACAGTTAGTGATCCAGATAATGATGAATAATTTGATGAAGAAGTGACTGATGAAGTGGTTACCGACTCAAACAAGCATAAAGATTTCAATTAGAGTTTTCACTTGAATGACATGCTTAAGGCTTCTCGTGCTGCAAACTGCTATGATCTTATTACCATAGGTCAATTGAAGATGCTGCCTCAAATTTTGTTATGGACCTGAGATTGTGTCTCATGTCTTGTGTATGAAAAATGATGGGTTTTCAGGAGTTGATTTTGCTGAAATTCATCTTGTGTGCATCTTGCTACATAACGTCAAAATCAACTAGCCACATTACTTTGTTGATCACATGTTTTCTGTTCGATCTTGCAACAAAGGTACTTCATTATGTTATCCGTCCATGATTGAAATTTTTTTAAACTATTTCAAAATTGGTGTGAAAAATATCATCTACAAATCACCAAGTACCTCTCAAGAGTTCTCACAATGGACTCTCATAAACATGAGTTGTTTTTGGTACATTGAGCCTCTAGCATACTATCGTCGTAAGAATGGTAGGAATATTTTAACTTCGATGATCCAAAAGTGGTTGTTGACGAGGCTAAAGAAAATAAGATGGAAAAATGAGAAGCCTGATGAGATTCCTCATGGTGCTCTAGATGGTGATGCAATTATGCAAGATGCGAATCAAGGAGTTGATAACGTTGATAGTCCTTATACTGGTCCTAGCGGCACTGCTGCTATCATTACCATGCTACAAAATATGCAGGTGTAGTAAGATGAAAGATATAATGCACAGTCAGAGAAGCTCCGTCTAATTCGGGAGCACATGGCCACTCAAGATACTGAATTCCCTTCCTTTGCTGCCTATACAACGCAAAGCCTCATGACTTTGCGTAAAACTATTGATGAAAATCACAATGCTGAGATTAAACAATTGAATTACATTATTCATACCCAGGAAACAGATGAATATCATTATGATAGCTTCTACCACGAGCTATGTGAGATTGGCACATTCAATGCAAGACTAAGGCCAAGAGGACACGAAAGGCATTAACTGGGTTTTATGATGTGGTGTTATTTGGTGTCTTTTCTTTTGGTTGTGTCCTTTGAGTTTCATCTATTGCATGTCTTAATTATGGTTGTTTACTTGCTACTTCTTCGTGGTTAGAACAATATTTCAACTAGTTACTTTGTTGTACTAAGTATTGACTTATGTATCTCTTATGGATATTGCTGCTGTTAATTATTATGCTTGTGCTATTTACATATGTGTTGTATGTGAATGCATCTCTCTTTTTATTTGCAAATGCCTCTGTGTAGTATTTAAAATTTGTGAACTATGCATTTGCATGATGCTTCTAACATATTGGGTTTTCTCTTTTTGATGTTGTCAAAGGGGGAGAAGGATGATTTATGCATGATATATGTATACACTTAGGGGGAGCTATCAAGGATAATACATAAATTCAGGGGAAGCTATTCCATGTACCTAAGAAAAATGCAACAAGCTACAACTACATCATTTACATTTGCCATCATAAAAAAGGAGGAGTATGTGAGCGCTATCAACAAATTTACCAGGTTTTGAATGATGTCAAACAAGCTAGTATAGCGTAGCACTTTGTATATTGGACGATATCAACCTACATTTAGTTGTTCCTTTATCTTCTTAGCCTTAGGATGCATAAAAAGAGTCTTTGAACAAGTTTGATAGGTCTTAGGCATGTCATACACATCAAAAAACATGTTTGTGTGTCAACATAACTGCATAGGCCGACCTATACGTGATCAGGTCAAATTATGGAAGCCTTTGCTTTAGTACAAGTTGGCACATCCATATTTTAGGTCGATTCCCACGCTCCAAGAACGAAGCCTGTAGGCTCTGCCCACGGGTCATCGTCCATGCCGACCTGAACACCTTCATAGGCCGACCTATGCAACTTAGAACTTGAATTTTTATTTTTATTTCATTTTAGTTTTCTTGCATCCTCTCTGCCTTTCTTCCTTACACACACACACACACACACACACACACACACACACACACACACACACACACACACACACACACACAGATATATATATATATATATATATATATATATATATATATATATATATATATATATATATATATATATATATATATATATATATATATATATATATATATATATATATATATATATATATATATATATATATATATATATATATATATATATATATATATATATATATATATATATATATATATATATATATATATATATATATATATATATATATATATATATATATATATATCTTTATCACTTTTATTGTTGATTTCTCAATTTATCGATTTTATTGTTGTTTAATTAATTCAATTGGAAATTGTTTTCTATAATCTTTTAAACATTTTGTTGATGATATAATCATAATCACTTTGATTGTGATTTGCTTTTAACATCAACAAAACAAATTAGATATCCAATTGCTATCAATTGCGCACCATGTGTTCGA
The DNA here is from genome assembly GCA_963859935.3 of Lathyrus sativus. Classification (NCBI taxonomy): domain Eukaryota; kingdom Viridiplantae; phylum Streptophyta; class Magnoliopsida; order Fabales; family Fabaceae; genus Lathyrus; species Lathyrus sativus. The sequence continues at coordinate 414,708,808 of OZ012739.1, forward strand.
AAATTGTTTATGTGTATTCTAATTGATTCGAAGCTTGATCATTGTTGAATATTTATGTTCATTATCATTCCATTTGGTTTTTGATATGTATATTGCTTTTCGATAGTAGGTTCGGTTAGACGATTCGATCCGGGTCTTTTTTCCGTTGTGTCATATTTTTTAAAACAGATTTTTGCCAAAAGTTTTTGTTGTAAAATTTGTGATTTATTTACCCCTTCTAGATCAAAGCCTATCATCTAACACCAACATATTTCTAGGTCCTTTTGGTTATCCTTCCCAGAGTTTTTAACAAACTTGGGTATCGGTGCAGGATATGTATACATGTATGCATAATTGTAACATATATAAGCTTTTGCTTTAGCCTTAGGTTTTGAAATAGCTTTACCTTTAGTCACAACACCATTTTGTTTACCATAAAGGACAAAATGGGAAGATAGAGTTGTTGGTTTATCATCTTTCTCATAACTAGATTCTTCATCAAAATCATCACCAATTCCTCTTGTTCCATTTCTGTTTACGCCATAAATCATTAAAGCCATTACGCTTCTATTTATACTTCTAGTAAGAAATTTCTGGAAGGATTTGTCATATTTCTTTATGACATCATCAGAATATGTAGAGGCTTTTGAAATATTTCCCTTCTCAAGTTTTAAACTCTCGCTCTAAAGCACAAAGTTATTATTTTTCAAAATAAAGTTTTCTTCACTTAAACTTGAGAAATATTATTTAAGCTTACAATATGATTCTGACTCAAATACACGAACCTTTTTCAGATCCTTGTATTTTCTCAAAAGCTTTTGATACTTATCCAGAAATTCTATTAAATTGGATTAAAGTTCAGAGCGAGAAAGTTCAGCAAATAGAGTCTGACTCAGATTTTGATTTTGATAAATCTTTCTCAGTAAGAGCTTCCATGCATGCCATCAACCCCAAATTAGCTTTCTTTTCCTCAGAGTCCTCTTCTGAGGATTGTGAATCATTCTGGGTAGCCATCAAACCTTTCTTCTTTCCTCTGAAGTCCTTCTTCTTTGGTATGTCTTTCTTTAGCTTGGGACAATCATTCTTGTAATGTCTTGGATATTGGCACTCAAAGTAAATGACTTCTTTACTGGCTCTAGCTTTCTTGGATCCAGAAGTAAACTCAGAAAGACCATTTTTCCTTCTTTTCCATATGAATATGCCTTATATTTTCTTCCAGAGTTGATTCATTCTTCTGGATAGAAGAGACAACTCATCTTCTTCTTTAGAATCTTTTTCAGAATCTTTTTCTTCTTCTGCTTGAAAAGCTTTAGTCTTTTCAGACTTTCCCAAGGACTTCAAAGCAACTAATTTTCTCTTTCTCTGGGGCTTATCTTCTTCAAGCTCGATCTCGTGACATCTTAAAGAACTAATAAGTTATTCAAGAGAGATGTTATTCAAATCTTTGATAACTTCAACGCAGTTACCATATGTCTCTTTTTTAGGTATACTTCTGATGATCTTCTTCACATGATCAATACAAAAATAACCTTTGTCCAGGACCTTCAGTCCTACAACAAGAGTATGAAACCTTGAGAACATGTTCTCAGATGTTTCATTATCTTCCATGTTAAACGCTTCATATTTCTGAATCAAGGAAAATGCCTTGGTTTCTTTGACTTGGGTGTTTCCTTCGTGAGTCATCCTCAAAGAATCAAATATAAACTTAGCAGAGTCTCTATTTGTTATCTTATCATACTCAGTATATGAGATGGTGTTCAACAAGATAGTTCTAGCTTTGTGTTGAACTACCATATCCCATTGTGTATGTAGCATTCACATTATGTATGTATCCATCAAATACCATATCTCATAGGTCTACGTCATGACTAAGAAATAAAATTTCTATTATGTCTTTCCAATAATCAAATCTTTCTCCATCAAAAATAGGAGGTTTAGCGCTATAGTGATCTCTATCATTTACAGCAGATGGAAGTGGTGGAATACCTGCCATTTTGTCTTACAAATTGGATCTTTATCTGACACAGTCAAGTGTTTGATACGTAATCAATACTAGAACGAGAGCTCTAATGCATATTGAAGGTGATTAGAAACACAAGAAAGGGGGGGGGGGTTGAATTGGGTTTCTAAGATAAACATTTTTCATACCCAAAACACTCAAAGATAAACCAAGAGCAAAAATAAATGAACACAATTATTTTTATACTGGTTCATTGTTAACTAAGCTAATCCAGTCCACCCTTAAAGCTAATTTTTCCTTATCAAAAGGACTTAATTCACTATAATTAACTTATTACAGACACACAAAGACTACCTGTCAATGCCTTCTCAAGAATCTTGACTATACCTTAGTCTCTCAAAGAATACAATCTCAAACAATGAGATACAAGAAATGTGTTTACAAAGTTACTTCTAAGAAAGCAGATTACACAAAGTTTAAGTACAATGAATTTATCACAAAAAATGTATAAAATCCTTATGTGTGTTTTTCTATATTCACAAGAATAATATGTCCAATAAACGCATTGTGATGTAGCGTTAACTCGACAGCTTCATTCATTCTTCCTAGTCTTCTTTATATAGGCAATGACAAGATCCGCTAGAGGGTAAACTGGAAATCTTCACAAATGAGATGACACCTTGCATAACAGTATGCAAAGGTGGGAGACAAATATGGTACAGTAGTACAACCTTTACTCCATAAAATCAACGTAATGGGAAGAATATTTGATATTGTATGTGTACTATTTTTCTCACATAAAACCTTTTGATCTTATCTTCTAATATTGAGAGGAGTTTTAGTAAATGTTGTTGAAGCATGTTTAGAAGGATCAAGAGTCTGGTTGAGAGAAAATTCAGAACCTTGGTCTTCAGAGTCTTGATACAATTCCTCAGAACCTAGTCTTTGTAGTCTTCATAACATGGTCTTCAAAATATTAAGAGCTTGATAAATGATGACTTCTCGGCAAGTGTACCGATAATGTCGCAGTAATAAAAAGATCAAATCCACAAGGACCATGTTCAAATAAAATAATGATTTGTGAAATATTAAATAAACACAATAAAAGGGGGGGGGGGGGGTTTGCAAGATTTCAGTGCAAAAAGTAAGTAAACGAGAAAACTATGTCACGAAAGCGCTTAGGTTGTGTTTTAGAATCCCCTTAACTCCTCTTGTTGATGTACGATGGCTTGTATGAATGATCTTGTCCTTATAATTTTATGGAAAATTAAAAAAACCGTTACAGGTAGTCCCCATGAAATAACTCACTAACAACTGCTCAGAGATTTCTATCTCTAGTGTGCCAGCGTAAGAAGTGTTAGGTGATGTACAAACCGTTAATTCCTAGTGCCACTACTCGAGGTCTCATATCCCTATTCAACAGGCTTAAGTAGAATAGTTGCCCTAGGTCCAACACATAGGCTACGAGTCAGGAATTCCTATGTGTCTAATAACAAATTAATAGAGTATCTCAAATAATAAGCATTAAGCATAAGAAACAACTGAATCAAATTATAATTCAAAGGATTCATACAAAGTAAAACCACCATATAATGCCAACAAGATTAAATAAGGTTCATCATCATAAAACCTAACCTAAGAAAATTTAGTTATACATTATTAAGAGAAAAATAACACAATTGGTAGATGAAAATAGCATAAGAAGTCCCTTGAAGAGATGACCTCCAATGGCTTCAAAGTCGTGCTCCAAAAGTGATAAAGATGTGCTCCAATCTCCAAAATTTATAACCCTTGTAAAAGTGAAGAAAATCCCCTTATAAAGCTGTCAGAACGGGTCAAAACACGTCAAAGAAAGCAACCATCACGTGCATTAAGTAAGCATCGCGCGCGCGATGCAACCTTTTCGCCTCTATCGTACACACGATGCTGCGCGTGATTATTCCAGTAGCTGTGTGTTTGTTCACCCTTTTTCACCAGAATTTTCACTAAGTTCCATCCTTCCATTCTTGGCTATTTTTCACTCATTCTTGGATCTTTCTTCATCATTTTGACTCCTCTTTTGCTTGTTTTCCCCCAATTCTTCGATTGATTATATGTAATGACAGACTGTCATCACAACTTCAAACTTGAATCATTATCCTCAAGCAACTCACCTACAACTGCACATTCCCTACAAGAAAAGCTATTTTTAGCTAGGTTTTAACCCCTCACCAATGAAAAAAAAAAACCCATCACAAAACATAAATTAGTGAGGGAATATGACCCCTGGCTAATCAAGGCATCGCAAATAAATGGCTAGGGGATAAACTGTAAGAGCAAGATTTGTCTCTACAGGATTATCTCTATGTTTTGATGATAACAATTAAGTATTTATGAAAGAACCATTTTATGTTCTAATGTTTGTTATGTGCAGATCATGATAACTAAATATATAAGATCAAGCAAATAACATCAACGTGTGCAGCTAATATAATATGAGAGTTACTATGTGTGACGTATCATAAAGTGCTTATGGGAGAAGCTAGTTTTCTTATGCATCTGATCACGATCAGAGTGATCCAAGGATGCTAGATATTGCAGTTGCAATGCTCCTGTGGATTCTGCTTTGAGTAGTGCATCTGATTTGAAAGCAAACAAAGCATATTGAAGAAGCAAGTATGCATCTGTATCTGGTCACGATCAGAAAGATCCAAGGATGTTGGATATTGTAGTTGCAATGTTCCTGTGGATTTTGTTATGATAAGTGCATCTGATCTCGAAGCTAACAAGCGTCTATAAAGAGTGAGTCCTCTGAAGAACTAAGTGCTGAAGACTCTGATGACTTGAAGTTATGAAGGCTGAAGGTTCTGAAGACCAAGTGCAGAAAGACTATGAAAACTTAAGGGTTATGAAGATTAAGACTTTGAAGACTCTGAAGATATAGTCCTCTGAAGACTCTGATGACTTGAAGTTCTGAAGGCTGAAGGCTCTGAAGACCAAGTGCAGAAAGACTCTGAAGACGTGTTCTGAAGATCAAGACTTTGAAGATTCTGAAGACATGATTTCTGAAGAATCAGTCATGAAGATTCTCAAGACTGTTTCAGAGGAAACTTAGATCTTGGAACGCTGAAGAATGGATTCTTAAGTTGAAGATTGTGTCAGAAGAAGATTCACCCAGACAGAGGTGTATTACTCATTAGATAAGCTGCTGCTATTAAATATGATAAACATGTGCTTAAACAACTCTGATGCTGAAGCTTTCATACTAAAGTAGTTGCTGAACTACTCATCAGAAGAACCAAGTCAAGAAGACTACAGTACAACGCATGCAAACATTTCACTATGACAAAGACGTTGGTACTATTCATAAGTGTGGTTTTCAATGTTGAGATATTAAGGTTACAAGCAAAGGTCATTGTTCCAACACGTGAGCTTATTCTATCCGTTGGGATATAACCGTTGGAATATGAGATGAAATTTCTACCCTCACAAAGCTGCACTATAAAAGAAGATCATTTGATTATTTCAAATGCTGCTGTTGTTGAGTGAGTAACGCAGTTAGAGCTCATTACAAAGCAAGTCAGCTTGTTACAAATCAATGATGCTGATGAGTGAAGTTAGAAACATTGTAGAGTAACAAGAAAAGCTTTATGCTAAGAATCCGCAGTGCACACATAAGAAAGCTTTTAAACAATATGGAAACTACTGTTCTAATAATCTTTTAGAGATTTATCTTTAGATTAGTTTCTGTATTAGGAAGTAAGGAGCTGTTGCTCAATACTTGCCTTGTACTTAATTAGGAGTAATCTGCTTGACAAGACGCACTCATGTAATCTCCGGCAACACAAATTCATTTTAGAATTAGTGGCTCCTCAAGTGATCTTGTAAAGATCAGAATACTTGAGATGACAAGTGACAGTTGTCATTTGTGGTAACTAATAGGAGATCTTAATTGATCAGATTCTATTAGGTGTCAATGAATGTTATATCTTAACGGATCCCTGAATGTGTCATTGCCCATTTGTTAGTCACCTGCAGTTAGCTTGTGCATTTGTAATCAGTTTGGTTATAGTGGATTAACTCCTTGCTTGAGTGAGGCGAAATCACCTTGCAAGGGTGGACTGGATTAGCTTGAGAGTTGCTCAAGTGAACCAGGATATATCATGTGTTCTTTACTTGTGTTATACTTTTTTATTTATGCTTCCACAATGCATCGTATAGAACTCTATAGAAAGCAACAAGTGAAGAAACCGAGGAAAAGTTTTAATAGAGTAAATACCCAATTCAAACCCCCCTTTCTTGTGTATTTCTCACACCTTCAGTTGGTATCAGAGCCTGGTTCTGTTATTGATGGATATCAAACACCTAACAGTGTCAGAAAAAGATCCTAAAGATGTGTGAAGAAATACTCTTGGTGGTTTTTTACTTCTCTTACAATTTCAGTCTAAAATCAGTTTTTGTTTAAGATGAGTACTGAAATTGTAATCAAATGTTATCTTGAGCAAGTTCGTGATTCTTTGAAGTTTGAAGTTATGAAGTTATCAACAACTAAATCTTCTCCACTAGAGCTTGGAAAAAGATTGAAGAATCAGCTGACAAGAGAGATTCATCAGATAAGAAGATATATCTGTTGAATGCTTATCTTTAAATACAATTGGAATTACAAGGTATTTTCTCAAAGCTCAAATCATCAGAAAGCAAGAAATCTTGATTGCTAAAGATTAATTCCATGTGAGTATGAGATGTTTTCAAGAAACGGATTAGTCCACTCTTGACTTTCTCATGAAAAGCTCATTTGGATTTATCTTAAGTAAGAAAAGAAATATTGTTGGCTAATGGATTGGATTCATCAGAACTTCAGAATGCAGTATGCAGAAAAGGGCAGAGCAGAGAAAGTTCAGATCTGGAAGAAATGATTCTTCAGATTCAAAGCATCTAAAAGTTGTCTTTCCTTGAAGAGTGTCAAAGGAATCTGCAGAGGTTTCAAGAAAGGAAGTTTATTAACTCATCTGGATTATGATGAAAGATGAATCCTGAAGATCTTAATTGTTGAAGATTAGACAATTAAGTTCTATTAACTTGAGAATTTTTATCTCAGTTGAACAAACTATAATTGGTCAATTGTCATCAGACATTATTCTCAGAATCTCATAATGAATGATTCCTGAATCCAAGTTGTTTGGAAAGGTACAACGACAGAGATCATTCAGTCAGTTTTTAAAAAGGGATTTAAATCTCTAGTGTTATTCATAATGAATAAGTCAGTAGACATCCTCCTTCAGAAGTTAGATGCTCTAAATCATGAAGATTAGAATATCTGTGCTCTGAAGATGTCTCTCAGAAATCAGATGGATGATATGTAAATGAAGATACTGCAGAACGCAACCAAAGGATATGAGATCAGCTCAGAAGAGAAACTCAGAAGATCCTACTTCAGATGTTGTTATTGGCTCTTCCTTCTTCATATCTTCAAGGCTAGTCAGCAAGAAGGTTTTGACTACACAGAAACATATGCTTCTGTGGCAAGGTTAGAATCCGTACTCTTGTTAATTTCCTTTGTTGCTCAGAATAAACATCAATCTAAATCAGATGAATATTAAAAATACTTTTAAATGGTTTAATTGAAGAAGAAGTATGTGTTCATCAACCTCCTGTTTTTTTTTTGAAAATGAAAAATTTCCAGAACACTTTCTATAATTTAAAGAAATCATTCTTTGGCCTAAAACAAGCTCTCAGAGTGTGGTGTGAAAGGATGAGTAGTTTTCTTCTAGAAAATAATTTTATCAGGGGAAAGATTGATAACACTCTTTTTCATAAATCAATTAAGAAAGATATTTTAATCAATCAGATTTATGTAGATGATATTAGTTTTTGGAACAACAAATATTACACTTGGAAAGGAGTTTGCTAAGTGTATACAGGCAGAAGCTGAAATAAGCGTGATGGGAAAGCTAAGATACTTTCTGGGCATTCAAGTTATTCAGACTCCAAAAGGCATCTACATAAATCATATGAAGTATGTGAAGGAGCTTCTGAAGAAGATCAACATGACAGAGTCTACAAAATGATCTGAATGTTAAGCCATAACACTTCAGAAGATTTTGAGTGTTTTACAAGAAGCAAAGCTACAGAGGACTCTGAGAAAGCAACTCTACAGAAGACTCTGAGTGGTTAGTTAAAAGCAGCGTTTCAGAAAAATCTGAGCCAAGAGTATAAAGAAATGTTTCAGAAGACTCTGAGCGCATTTATCTCAAAGGCTGCAACTGCAGAGGCTCTGAGAATCAGATTACGCTTGGCTCTGAAAAGTCATCAACAAAGCTTACATCTGGATGAACTGTTTGCTGAAACATTCACTAGAGCTAAGCTGCATAGATCTGAAGCTTACTCTGATAAGAAGAAGACGGAACTTCATTAGAGGATCTGATGCAAGGAAACATTTCCATATTTGTTCACTCAATAGATGTTGATCAGATAAGTTGAGTTGTAACTTCAGAGTTAGAAGAATCTACTATGGAAATCAATGAAATCCAGAATATGATGTAGAGAATATCTCCTGAAGATAAAGCTGAAGTATCCAAAGCTCTAGTTCTTCAAAATCAAGTACAGATATTGAAGAAAGAACAAACTTCAAAAGAAATGTATGTAATCATGAAGAATGAAAGCATTCTATACAATAGTCAGAATGATTACTCAGAACTGAATGAAATTAGTATCTATCATGATGCATATTGTTTCTAGAAGACCAAATTTGGTATCAAGGACTCAAAATTAAAGCACTGTTACTAAGTTTCAAGTCATGATTGATTTGATAACAAGCTTGGAATCAAAAACCAAAGGCGGATAAACCAAAGATGGATTAACAGAAGTTCTCACACCTTCAATTGGTACGAGAATTCTAGCAGAAGAAGTCACCTTCAGATGAACTGATACTGATTGATAAAAGAGCAGGATTGTCATTCAAATAGATGCTAGAAATACATCTTGGTTTAATGACAGTTTGTGATGATCAAATACGTCTATTCAAAGGATAAGTTCTTATGATGCAAGAATTTTCTGGAAGAAGATAGATGATCAGAAGATGAAGACCAAAGGAAGAATTTGGAATTCATAACTATTGTTCAAGATGATACAAACATCATAAGAGATGTTTCTATTCAAAAGAAAGGAAGCTGAAGAAGTCTTTATGATTCAAAAGAAGAATGTAGCAGAAATCTATCAGAGAGTAGCCAACTAAGACTCTCATGCCTTCAACGTATACTCTGAGAAAAGAAGAGACAAAATTGAATGCAAGAGCACATCTAGAAGCTGTCAGACTATCTGATCCTGTGTTACAGCAAGAAGCAACTCAAAATAGTACTCTCTACTGCAGAAGTAGAACATGTTGCTGCCGCTTGTTAAAGTATCAGATGCTCTGGATAAAGAATCAGCTGGAGAACTATCATATGCATAAGACTGAAGAATCAGAATGCATTTTTTGCATATTACCTTATATCGGTGTCAAAGATGCTCTTCTAAAGATCTGAGCAAATCTGAAGTCGTAGATCATCTAAAGATTTGGATTATCTGGAGATCTAGATAAAAGATTTAATTAGAAGAAGTTCTGTCAAATCAAACTGTGATACTTCTGAGGTATAGCGTTTTGATGTTGAAGAAACAAGATGAAGAAAGATAAAAGTCAGAATGGAAAGCACTCAGAGAAAGATAACTCTGAAGATCTCATAATCTCAAAGAAATATGAGCTTTCTGAAAAGTGAAAATTTTGTCTCTGAAAGCTCCTCTCCTCATCTGCATCTACTCTGTTTAAAAAGAATATGGTTTCATCAATTACCACACCTTATGTTGGTATCAACTCCTACACCTCCTTCAAGTGGTATCAGACGATGAAACTAGATTATGCAAATCCCTCTGAACCTGAAACATCATCTGATTCCTCTATTGATCCATCAGATGCAAAACCCCCTCTTCCTTCTGAACCAGTTATTCACCTCTGAGCACTATTCACTCATCTGAGTATTTTCATGTCTCTGAAACCTCTCCTCACTCTAGTGAATTTTCAAGTGGTTAGGCTATGAACTTGGATACTTTTCAAGCTATTCTAAAGTCACTCTCAGAAGTTCAGTTGGTTAAGGAAAGATAAGACAAGCTAGAAAGGATAATAAGGAACTTCAAACTTCTTACTATGAAGATAAAATAAGCTGAAGAAAGAGCTGCTGGAGAAGCAAGAATTCTAGTAGAGAAAGAGATTCCGGAAAAGAATTGTTAGATAAGTTCAAAGAAGTAGAAGATGTTGAGAAGACTAAGCAACCAAGTTGTTGTAGTTGGTTCTTCTTCTGAAACTACTTTTGTACGTTGAGAACGTGACGTTAGTGAGATTATATAAGATCAACAAGCTATGAAGAAAGAACAACAAGTTTTCAGAGAAAGCTTTGCTAAACAGAAACTTGTCAACAACCCTCTTCTATGCATGCTTCAACAAATTTTGGAAAAGATGTCAACCTATAAGAATTAGGCAATCAGGTTTCATTTCTTGACTCTATTAATTTAATGTTTTATTCTGATACAAAAGAGGGAGAAATAGAATATATTTTAAATCTTGTTTTTTAATTAAAAAAATCACCTTTTTGATGATGTCAAAAAGGGGGAGAAAAAGAATATGATTTTGATATAATCTGAAGAAATAGAATATAATCTGATATATCCTAAAGAGAATGCAAAACATCAACTCTGATATAAATTGTGTTTATTACTAATTGTATGTTTGATGTTTTACCGAGGAACTCTGAACAAGTTCACTAGGCATTCTAAAGACAGGTCAAATGAATGAACTCTGAGTTCAAATGAACTGGTTGTTCATAGAAGCAAGAATTAGTATCAGACTCAGTATTAAACTAATTGGTATCAGACTCAGAATCAATTAGCTTCAAGAGACCAAGGATCAAGACTGTATCACATTCTGAAGATCTAAATCTCTGACCTATTGTAGCCAGGGGGAGTTCTCCTAGAAAGGTTCACAAGTCAGAATATTTGATATTCACCCAGTCTGAATATCAGGGGGAGTTTCTCATCTGAAAGACTAGTTATGCTTCAGAAAAGAATTGTTAAATTGCTATGCTACAGATGTTCTGATGAACAGTAGAAAATGCTTCAGAAGGCTCTGGAGTTATATGGCTTTGATACGATGTTTAGAGAAAACAAGTTCTAAAGATCTGAAGATGGAAGTTCTGCTGAACTAGTCCAGATGCTGAAGACTTATGCTCTCTTATATCGTAGTGAAGTATTCCTAATCTTCTATTTGATATGTGTTTTTAAATACTTCTATTTTGTGAGTCTTGGGATCAGAGAATGCCTATGAACAAGCATAAAAAGAATTTTTAAGGTTAACAAATTCAGGGGGGGTTGTTGCTCGAAACACTGAATATGCTATGCTTGGTGATTACCCTGTATAAAATGTTCTATCAAAATACATGTTTTTGTCATCATAAAAAAGGGGGAGATTGTAAGAGCAAGATTTTTCTCTACAGGATTATCTCTATGTTATGATGATAACAATTAAGTATTTGTGAAAGAACCATTTTATGTTCTAATGTTTGTTATATGCAGATCATGATAATTAAATATATAAGATCAAACAAACAACATCAATGTGTGCAACTAATACAATATGAGAGTTATTATGTGTGACGTATCATAAAGCGCTTATGAGAGAAGCTAGTTTGCTTATGCATCTGATCACGATCAGAGTGATCAAAGGACGCTGGATATTGCAGTTGCAATGCTCCTGTGGATTCTGTTTTGAGTAGTGCATCTGATCTAAAAGCAAACAAAGCATATTGAAGAAGCAAGTATGCATCTGTATCTAGTCATGATCAGAAAGATCCAAGGATGTTAGATATTGCAGTTGCAATGTTCCTGTGGATTTTGTTATGAGAAGTGCATCTGATCTGGAAGCTAATAAGCGTCTATAAAGAGTGAGTCCTCTGAAGAACTAAGTGCTGAAGACTCTGATGACTTGAAGTTCTGAAGGCTGAAGGCTCTGAAGACCAAGTGCAGAAAGACTATGAAGACTTAAGGGTTCTGAAGATTAAGACTCTGAAGACTCTGAAGATATAGTCCTCTGAAGAACTACTCTAAAGACTCTGATGACTTGAAGTTCTGAAGGCTGAAGGCTCTGAAGACCAAGTGCAGAAAGACTCTGAAAGCGTGTTCTGAAGATCAAGACTCTGAAGATTCTGAAGACATGATTTCTGAAGAATCAATCACGAAGATTCTCAAGACTATTTTAGAGAAAACTTAGATCTTGGAATGCTGAAGACTGGATTCTGAAGTTGAAGATTGTGTCAGAAGAAGATTCACCCAGACAGAGGCGTATTACTCATGAGATAAGTTGCTGCTATTAAATCTGATATACATGTGCTTAAACAACTCTGATGTTGAAGCTTTCATACCAAAATAGTTGCTGAACTACTCATCAGATGAATCATCAGAAGAACCAAGTCAAGAAGACTACAGTACAACGCATGCAAACGTTTCACTATGACAAAGACGTTGGTACTATTCATAAGCGTGGTTTTCAATGTTGAGATATTAAGGTTACAAGCAAAGGTCATTGTTCCAACACGTGATCATATTCTATCCGTTGGGATATAACCATTGAAATATGAGATGACATTTCTACCCTCACAAAGTTGCACTGTAAAAGAAGATCATTTGATTATTTCAAATGCTACTGTTGTTGAGTGAGTAACGCAGTTAGAGCTCATTACAAAGCAAGTCAGCTTGTTACAAAGCAATGATGGTGATGAGTGAAGTTAGCAACATAGTAGAGTAACAAGAAAGACTTTATGCTAAGAAGCTGTAGTGATCACAAAAGAAAGCTTTTAAGCAATATGGAAACTACTATTATAATAATCTCTTAGAGATTTATCTTTAGATTATTTTCTGTATTAGGAAGTAAGGAGTTGTTTCTCAATACTTGCCTTGTACTTAATTAGGAGTAATCTGCTTGACAAGAAGCACTCATGTAATCTCCAGCAACACAAATTCATTTTAGAATTAGTGGCTCCTCAAGTGATCTTGTAAAGATTAGAATACTTGAGATGACAAGTGACAGTTGTCATTTGTGGTAACTAATAGGAGATCTTAATTGATCGGATTCTATTAGGTGTCAATGAATGTTATATCGTAAGGGATCCCTGAACGTGTCATTGCCCATTTGTTAGTCACCTGTAGTTAGCTTGTGCAACTGTAATCAGTTTGGTTATAGTGGATTAAGTTCTTGCTTGAGTGATGCGAAATCACCTTGGAAGGGTGGACTGGATTAGCTTGAGAGTTGCTCAAGTGAACCAGGATATATCATGTGTTCTTTACTTGTATTATGCTTTTTTATTTATGCTTCCGCAATACAACGTATAGAACTCTATAGAAAGCAACAAGTGAAGAAACCGAGAAAAAGTTTTAATAGAGTAAATACCCAATTCAAACCCCCCCTTTCTTGTATATTTCTCACACCTTCATAAACCCCTCGCAAAATTGGCTATGTGGTAAGCCCCTCAAAAATTGTAAGTCATAAAATTTAGTCTGATACACTGCAAACATAGGCGCAGACTAGTGGCACATACATGTCAGGTAATTTTCTAGGGAATATACCCCTAGTTAAAACATATGGGTTTTGCATTTTGTGAGGGGTAAAATCCCTAGCTAATCGTGTCAGACATTTGCGATGGGTAAAGCTCCTAGTGAATTGATTTATGTTTTAGACTTTGTGAGAGGTTTAACCCCCTAACTAATGTATATAATATTATAATAAAAAATTATAATTATATTATTTTAACTATATTATGATAATTATAATAATACAATTACAATAAATAAATATGTATTTTTAAATTTTATGACATTTTTGAATCTCGTAAAATAAAATTAGAAAATAAAGTAAATTTTAATTAAAAGTTAAATAAAAATATATTATATCCATATCCATCATCAAAATAAAAATCATTCATGACAAATTTAATGCTTAATATTTTCAATTAAATATATACTTTTTTCTTACAAATTTACATGCTTTATAACATATTTTAACTCTCATATAATTTAATTCATATTTTCTGTAAATATATTACTAAAATATATTAATATTTTTAAAAGGGTACTCTTTCTAAATAAAAAGTGTATATTAAAATATAGCAAAACTATATTACAAATTATATACTTTCTAAAAAGTGCATACTATCTAAATATATTATAAATTATATACTTTTATGATTTAATTCATACTTTTTAAATAAATAAAAAATATTATTAAAAAATCTATTCTTTTATAAAAATATATAATATGTTTCTTAAACTAATTTTATAAATATTTCTTTATAAAATATTTAAAATATAATTACCGTTTTCCAAATTAATATATATTTTTTTCTTACAAATTTACATATTTTCTAAATATATATTAAATATAATCTATTTTTTTTATAAGATTTAATTCATATTTTCTATAAATGTATTACATATTTTCTAAATGATATTGAAATATAATCTATTTTTTAAATAATATTTTCTATAAATATATTACTAAAATATATAAACAATATTATTTTTTATATTTATACACTAAATAATATAAACAACATATACATATATTTATATACTACATATATCAATATCGAATACAACTAAAATTTTGAAAAAGAAAAAAATATATGTGTACCTTTTGATGCCCACTTAAATTTGAATCTCCCTTTTGATGAAATTTAAGACCTTTATATGAACAAATTTATACATGCAACACAAAATAAATAAACAAAAATTAATTTGTAAATATAAATTATAAATTCAAAGAAATTATAGTAAAACAATTATACTTACCGAATTTAGAGTGGTAGAATATTTGAAAGATGAAGAAATGGATGTTTGATGAAAGTTGTTTTAATGAAAAATGAGAGAAGAAGAAGGGTGGAAGAAAAATGAGAGAGAGCAGAAAAATGAGAGAGAGAATAACACGTTTGGGAAAGAAGAAGGAACCTGTATTTATGGTATGCAACTAGTGAGGGGCTACCCCACGCGTTTAAAGTGGATAACATTTGTGAGGGGCTACCCCTAGCAAATGTTAACGTGTAGGCACATTTTTGTCATGTAGCAGACTTTAGCAGTAGGAATAAATGCTTTTTATGGCAGATTTGAGTTAACCATTACAACTGGTGAGTGGTATCTCCTAGCTAAGTGCTCGGATTCCATTGGTGAGGGGTTATCCCCTTGCAAATGACAATCTTTGCCAACCCATTTTGGTGCTCTTTCTTTTTTGCATGGGGTGACCCCTAACAATTTTCAAAATTTAAAACTTTTCCCCCATATTTGCAATGGGTCACCCCACATTTCTAATTTAAATATTTTTGTTTGTACATTTTGTGCATTGTGAGGGGTTTAACCCCAAGCAACATTATATTTTTTAGGGGGTTTACCTCTAGCAAAATCCCCTAGCTACTAATAGTTTTTCTTGTAATGATTTCAACAGACAATAAGTCGTACAATAACAATTGAACATCACCATATATTTTTAGTTTCCTGACCATTTTTCCGGCTTCCAACTTCCATTCGGCAATTTCGGAAAACGTCTTCAACCTTGACTAGTGCTCAACCCAACTCTCCACTCACTTAAGTTTCTCAATTGAATAGGGTTATCACTCAATTAACATGAAAAATCAGTTAAACTTAGTTTGATCATGTTCTAATAAAGTCAATCATAGAAATCATAACACACACATTTAGAGGGTTTTTTCGGTTGTAACCTAGCTTACGTCAGGGTAGGATATATTTAAGAAAGTAGGGTTAAACCTTTAGAGTTATGTTCCTAGTTCTCCCTCATGCATCATACCTTTTTGTTGGTACTAGAGATTTCCGATCCTTCTTACAATGCCATTCTTTTTTTGTCTTTTGTCATTTATTCATCATTTTTTTGAAGAAGTGCCATTTTTCACTTCTTTTTCTCGATTTTTTTTAAAATTTGGATCAACTTCTCTATACCCCACCCCAAACTTAAAGCGTTTCCCACTTCCAAGAGTAAACCCAAACTTACTCTTTTTCATACACTTGAAGAACTATACTTCTACCTAACTCCAAAGAGAAGGTTAAAATAAAGGATCTTACAAGTAATACGACTAATATGTTAAGGATACGTCACTGAAAGAAAGACTTAAGCTCAAAGTGTTTAGCAAAGGATAGTCCTACTACTAAAAGGTATTTTACAAAGGCTCAGAGTTATATAGAAAAAATTTCCTCAATGTGTTTATCAAACCTGATAACTTAATAGGAAATAAATCAAACCAGATAAAAGAATAACACATGGATATACTCTAACAAAGAAAAAGTGAACAATGGAAATATTTAGGCTCAAACCTCACCAGATGAGGTATCTGAAGGTTGAGTACCATTCTTTTGATTTATTTCTCTACCATTACCTTCAAGTTATTGGTTGCTTTCATTATGAAAAAGTCACTTATTTTTGTTCTTTTCTTGGATCATTTGTTCAATGCTCAAGTTAAACTTGTAAATCTGGAAAAAAAAACACAACCACACATAAGTCTATTAAGAACACGGGATCATCTTACCAAGGTTCTTCTTTGGCGGCCAATTTTTCTTGTGTTTCGTTTTTGAAATAAAATAAAATAAAATAAAATTCTGCAAATAAAAAACTGATTAAAAGTTGATGGGTTACCTCACATCCATCATTTCTTTTACGTCAATATCTTGTTGTTTAATCCTTAAAAAACGTCAGACACAAAGGATACCTTCACTCCAGTAAAAACTACTTTTACATTCCCTTGTTAACTCCACCACCTTTCTCTCTCTCTCTCTCTCTCTCTCTCTCTCTCTCTCTCTCTCTCTCTCTCTCTCTCTCTCTCTCTCTCTCTCTCTCTCTCTCTCTCTCTCTCTCTCTCTATCTCTATCTATCTATCTATCTATCTATCTATCTATCTATCTATCTATCTATCTATCTATCTATCTATCTATCTATCTATCTATCTATCTATCTATCTATCTATCTCTATCTCTATCTCTCTCTATCTCTCTTTCTCTCTCCCTCTCTCTCTCTCTCTCCCAATTTATAGCATGTCTCTAGCTCTTCCATATATAGTTAAAGGTTGAGAAACATAAGAAAGGGGGGTTTGAATTGAGTTTCACATTTTGTTCCCTTTTACGGAATTAGAAGAATAAACATAAAAATGACAATAAAAATAAATGACACAATTATTTTTATCCTGATTCACTGTTAACAAAGTTACTCTAGTCCACACCTCAAGGTGATTTCGCCTTATCACAAAGACTTAATCCAATGATCATCAACGATTACAACCATAATGGATACCTTTTATTGTCTTCTTGAGAATCCTAGAATTCACTCGCCTCTCAAGGAATCAACCTCCAAGCCATTAGAAACGACCTGACTCTCTCAAGCATTCTAGTATTCACTCGACCACTCAAGGAACAAGTTTTACTAAGCTGTTAGAAACACACTTAGTCATCTTAAGCATTATGGTCTTCACTCTACCGCTCAAGGAACAACACCTTGTGCAAGGATTTTCTTTTGCACTAATATGCTTCTTAGAAGTTGATTACACAGATGAAGTACATGAACACATAAGTGTTTCTAAGAAAGATATGAGCAACAACTCTTTGCTTTCTAATATAGAAAACTATCTAAAGAATGAATCTCTGAGAGATTATAAACATTAGTTATGTATTGCTTAGAAGATTTCTTAATGATAAATATGGGTTATTTTCATGAGCTTTTAGATTCTTTTGATTAATCCCTTCTTGAGCATATAATATTCTTCAAGTTTAACCATCAAGATCAACTAGGTTACTATGCTTCACTTATTGATGTTTCACTTTGTCGCTACGCGAAAAATGACACAGAGTCGCCACTAGATTTTATTTATCCCAAGGAGGGAAAGGGAAATAACGATAAAACCTTTAGGAAAAGAGCATGGTCATCACAACCAAGTTTTAGGGTTCGGGAGTCGGTTATGTGAGGGGAAGGTATTAGAACCCCTCACATCCATCGTATTCGATGGGAACCTTCTAAGTTGTTTAGCTTGAATGGGTATTTTTAATTTTAAAAGTTTACTTGCTTAAAAGAAAAGAGGGGTTGGTTGTTTATTAGAGTGCTCTCCAAGGAATGTGACCCTTGTGCTTACGTATCCTCACTTAAAAGAAGTGAAGAATCAGAGCTCCATAGTTCGGAGGCTTGTGAAATGGTTGTATGTTGGTTGATTTTATACCTTGAAAAAGGGTTTTCGGATTGATGCCCTAAGGAAAAAATAAGTTTGATGAGTTTGATGTTTTTTAGGATTTTTGAGAAGAAATTGTTCTTGATTAGGATCACACTAAACACTTTAGGTAGAGATGAATATCTCGAATATCCAAGTCTAGCACCTTGTATTCAAAATATTTGGAACGAGTGTAGGAGGGGTTCCATTCTCATTCCTTCTCCACCACTTTAAATCCCATGGCGTGTAAACCTAATCATATATTTATTGTGTTTTTGTATTTTTAGAGAAAAGTACCACTTGATATTGGGTCAAGGGTTTTATTGCTTGCTAAAAAAAGGTTTGAGGTGATGCGAACAAGGTTGATGGTGATGCACAAGGCAGACGACTTACAAGGTCAAAAATGGCTCGATAAGAATCGAGAGTTTGTTTTGAAAAAGCGTTTTGGCAACACAAGTCGGAATGACATTATTAATATAAACATACAATGAAATATAAGACAAGGTCAAGTTAGTTGGTTTGAGGACACAAGTTAAATTTCACAAAGTTGTTCCTCCAAATTATTAAATTAAACTAAGCATGGATATTTAATTAATTAATATTTTAATCAATAAATATAAATAAAAAACTCTTTTTTTATATAATCATTTATTTATCTTTTCACTTAAAATAATTTGAAACACTGAAAAAACTTTAAGGAAAACAAGAAAATAGCAAAAATAAAGCATAAAAGCAAGAAAAAAGAAAAAGCTGAAAAAAGGGCAAGAATTTAGCTGTGCGAACTTCCTGATGAATTTTTCCAGAAAAATATCATGAAGGGTACCATAACTTGAAATTGGTTAGATACTTGAATTAAGATTAGAGAGGGCTTAATTTTATAAGCATTGCTTGGAGTTGGAAACTTTGCAACAAATGTGACATTCTTGCAAATGTCATGAAATTTCCTTTTGTAATATCCTTGAATCTAATCTTGAATTTATGAATCTTGAATTTGGAACGGTGGATTTCCCTTATACCATTAAATTTGAAATGGATGAAGTCTTGAATTATGAACTTGTGATCTTTTGAATTCCACTTGAACATAGAATTTCAAACAAAGTTGGATGAAGAAATCTTGAATTGGGCCTTTCAATTCATGTCCATTAGGAACATTGACCTTGAATACCTCAATATTTTCAATTAACTTCTCCTTGAAGAAATCTACATGAGTAGACTTTTCAACTTTAACCAAAACTTAGATGATGAACCTTTCTTCAATGTAGTCCATGATAGGAAACTTCTCTTTTTTGAAATGGAAAACAACTAACCGACCCATTCCTTACCTTGTAAGCCCACATGCTCGATATGTACCAGAACAACGTATGAAATGATGAATGTAGGATAAGAAAGGCTATGGTGAAAATAAGGGTGTGACGCACTTAACTAGTTTCACATGGCTTCAACATATTGCATCATTTTACACACTTCAGTTGCTAGCTTCAGCTTCTTCTTTATTGAGCATTCTTAATTTAAGCTTAATCTTGTAGCATTTTCTTCTACACTTTGGCTTTGCATAATAGCATGCTATTATCATCAACTTATTATCCATTAGCGGCAAACCAACAATTCTTCAAGCTTCTTGGTCTTCAATTTATAGAGCTTGATAGAATAGATCCGTTGAGGGGTAATCTTGGAAACATATTTTAACAGCAATATCCCAACGTTCTCATGAAGGAATGGTCAACATCATTGTACAAAAAACTGCTCATGTGCCACCTTTTTGAGGTAGAGGTAACATAGTTTTAGTACTATTATATTCATCTTAAAATCATTCTTATCTTCAGTCTTCTATCATCTTCAGATGCTTCAGATATTAACTTGATAAAGTGTGTTGTAGAAGAGTCTTTCTTTGTGTAATCTTTAGAACCACAGTCTTTAGAATCTTAGATCTTCATTCAGCATAACCTAGTCAAACGAATCTTCAAAACTTGGTTTCTTAGAAGTATTATCTTCAAAGCCTTCAGAACTTGTTCTATCAGAACCTCATCTTTAGAGTCTTCAGATTTTATTAAGCACACTTTTGTCTTCAGAGTCTTCAGCACTTTGTTCAATCAGAACCTTGTCTTTAGAAACTCTTAAGAACTTGATCTTTAGAAATGATGTCCTCAGAATCTTCAGAGCTTTGTTCATGAGAACCATGTCTTCAAAATCTTCAGAGATGTAATAATAGAAAGCACATTTCTTGTAAAGTCTTTTAGGCTTACTTATAAAGTATAAATCAAAAACTTCGTTACTAACGTTCCTTAGAACCGTTGCACTAGAAGTATTTCTGAATCCTGACTTTATCTTATATATATATATATATATATATATATATATATATATATATATATATATATATATATATATATATATATATATATATATATATATATATATATATATATATATATATATATATATATATATATATATATGATGACGGCACACGTCTTCTTATCAAAGTCAGAATCATATTGACAACAACCACACATTAGACATAAACCATATTATACAAAAAAAAATCTTTTAGATAAATGTGCAGTTATCATCAAAACTCAAAGGCCAGATGTAGAACCAAATCTTGTTCTAACAATCTCCCCCTTTTTGATGATGACAAACAATGCATTTTGATAAGAAATTTGTATAGGGTAATCACCATAAATCCATAGAGTCTGAGATAAGCTTAATAGGCTCCCCCCGATTCTATTACTCTCAAAATTAATTTATGCTTGTTCAAAGTTTCCCCCTGATCCCAAGACTCACAAAAATGATTTTGAAGTAGAATCATATCAACAGAGAAGGACTACTTCTTAGTGACGTCTCATCAGAATCTGACTAGATTTGGCTGGTCTTCATTTCAGAACCAATCTTGCTATCAGAATACTGTAGACGTATCAGAACTTGATTTGTTTCATCAAACTTGATGTCTTGCATTTTATATCAGAAATTGGTAGATACTTTCTTAGATGCCATGCATCATGTATCAAAACCAAATCTTTAATATCTTAGCACAGATCACCAACAAGTGCACATATCCTTATGTCATTTGATGTATCAGAAATCAAATATTTTCTTTAATCACCATGACTTGATTTGATCTCCAAAATGATTTACATTCTTTCAAAATTGGAGTCTAGATACCATTTTAAGTTTGGATACTAATTTAATTTTAGATACCATTTGAATCAATTGAGGCATTCTTTTCATAAAGTTAATAACTTCTGACAAGTTTTGGGTATTTGCATGAAACTTATGAGTATCCTTTATTCTTTCTGATTGTCCTTTGCTTCTGATACTTTAGTGGTCAACACCAGATATTCATATATTATCAGATCAAGCTTGTTTAGCTTTATTCTTTCTTGTACATGTTTTCTGATGATTATATCTTCTGATCTCTTGTATAAATGCTTCTGATATAATCTTCTTGATTATTGACTTCTGATGCACATCACTTGCTTCTTGAACATATCTTTGATATTCTATCAAATACAAATTATGTATTCTAATATATCATAGATTCTTATTTGTCTTGTCTCTTCTGATAAAATCTTTTTTAGTCTTCTAATAGCCTGTTCTAACATACAGTGAACTCTTGCAAAGTTCCTGATCAGTTCTCAAACATATGGTTAGAAATAAACATATTTGCATTATATTTGGGATGCGACTATTTAGATTAGATATCAAAATCATATATCACTTTATCCCCCTTTGTTAGAAATAAAAAAGGTATAGAAAAGAAATAGACAAAGTAAAATAAAGATTATTGTGAAGATAGAAAAATAAATTTCATTAATATTGATTAAGAAGTTACAAAGGGAGACGACGTACAAAAACAAACATAGAGCTAATGAGAAAAACTAAAAACTTAGAAGTTCTAATATTCAACAACTCTTTAGGGCCCGAGGTTTGTAAGCCCTCCCTGTGTCAAATGATCTTCAAGAGGAGGTTTGTAAGCTCTTTTGGAATTCTATTTGAAAAGTCTAAGAAGTGAGTTTTGTAAGCTCCCTTCCATTTAGAACATAGAAACTAATCCTCTTAAGGAGGACTAACATTCGTATTCAGAAATCAATGATATCCTATGGATTATTGATGGTTTCTGAATAGCTCATAGGTGAGAACCAATCAAGAGCAAGTTTTTCAGTCATTCAAGTTTGCTTAATGTTCATAACAACTCCTTTTAGATCAAGAATATGAGAAATGACTCTACTGAAAGGAATCTGAAACAATAACTCCTCTCTAGATGAAATAATTTCATCTTTCAGATAGTTGAACATGGATTGAAGCAGATTGATCTTAACCTTGGAGACTAAGAAGAAGATGAAAAGCCTATCCATTGCAGAGAGCCATCTTGTTCCTTTTTCTATCGACCTGAGATTTGTTCCCATGACTTGGTACCAGACCTTTTCCATAGAGAAGAGAGTAGAGGGACTGGCAGCTGGTCCTTCGTGTCCATATATGATATGAACATGTTTAGCAAAATTTTTGTCTCCTCTCTATTATTCAACTGTTTTTCCATCTTCCTTAAACTCAATAGCTTGAGATATGATTTTGGAGTTGATCATGACAGGAAAACCAGAGACAACAGATAAGATAACACAAGCATTAGACTCAAGATGAAGAACACTGGCATTTGCCCAAAATTCATTTACAAGAACAAGATAGATTGGTCCAGAAAGCATTTCAAAATATTTATCCCATTCCTGGAAGTAAATATTATGAGAGGATTTAAAAAATATTATTTCCAGTAAGACTTTGAAATCAAGAGAATATTCTTTCACAAGTTCTAAGTCAGAAATCTCTCCTTTAAAGGTTTTTGAAGACATGATAAAGAAAATTGGAGAAAAGAGAGAGATGAAAACTATAAGGGTAGCATAATTTAGAAAATAAAAGGGAGTGGCTAGAGCTAATGAGGAAGGATTAAAATAGAGGGAAGGAAGATTAAGATTTAAGGAAATAATGATGATAAGAGGAGGTGGAGGGACTAACAATTAATGATTTAAGATAAAAATAGTGATTGTTGCTATTTACTAAACGGTTGACAAAATAAAATGATACATTAACACACCTAATAAAAGATGAGAGTAGGAGATCTATAAAAACACTATGTTTAGAGAGAAACAAAGAAGACACTAAAAAAGGAATGAGTTCAGGACATCTGTCACAAAGTAAGGTGAAATGATTTTAGTTACCTGTATCAAAGATATTCTCATTACCCGAGTTGTCCCATCAAAAACTAGGTGTGATATAAGTAATACAACCATTTTTTTAAGGTATCAACCCTTCATAGCATAATGACTATTAAATGCATCATGCTCTTCAATTTCTAATGGTTAAAAGCATTTACCAATAGCCGTGCATTTTATTCAGATTACTTATGAAATAAGAAGACTTCACTAGTCAAAAGTATCATATCTCAGCAGCAGGGCAAATGTTACTAAGCAACAGAAATTAATTTTTCTATTTTAGGAAGTTGCATTTAGAGATAGCTCTTTTCATTCTTGATGTAAAACTAAGTTCACATGCAAAATGAAAACAAGTCTATCACTATGCCAAAAATGAAATTTGGCAGCGCAACAAAGATAACGCTTTTATTAAAAGCGCTGCTAAAAGATTTGTAAAAAAAAATCACAGGCTTTAGAAAGCGCTGCTAAAGGTTGTTATTTTGTAATACTTTAGAAAGCGCTTTCATGAAAGCGCTGCTATAGGCAGGGGATACGAAAGCGCTTTCTAAAAGTGCTGCTATAGGGGGGATACGAAAGCGCTTTCAGTAAGGAAATTTTGAAAAAGATATTATCCCTAGTAAGGATTTTATCTTAAAGATTTTAGAAATTGAATCCCTTCTGACTATAGTCTCTTAAAATGTATTTCTCTAGAATATAAAAATGGATTTCTAAACTATTAAAAATAAATAGTAAGAATTAGAAATACATTACTCAATACTTCTGTAGATGAGGTCTTCTAGCTAAACCATTAGAATCATTTCTTCTTTCATCATATATATTTTTTCTGCTGCTATCTTCATAAGAGTCTTTGAGCATTGTGTAGAAACACGAATATCTTCATGACTTCTTAAGCTTCAATTCTAACGGATGAAGGACATCTCTCCTGATGTTTGTTTTATCTTGATCATTAGAGAAGAGTCAAGTTCTGTCTCTAGTCTTCTTCTTAGAATCATCCAACTTTTATCTTAAAGAGGATTTGTCTCCAGAAGGCCACTAGCTTCTCAGTTCTTAGCATAAACTTTTGAAAAGTTATGTGCTGAGTGAGCTTGTTGAATTTTCTCTTGCATTATCAGAGTACATTCTTTGAACGGATGTTAATCTTTACCAGATGCAGATATCATCATGATCATCAAACCAAGACATATTGTTTAGTAGTTTAAATGATAATCTTGTTCTTACTGGCTGAGCCATTTCATCCAGAATCAGTTCATCAGAAAGTGATAACTTCTGTATTTTCTTTCAATGGGAGTGAATGAACTATGATGGTTTCTGATTGAGCATCCTTTGATATCTTCATCTTGTACTTCTTAAGCAGATTCATTACCTTCATCATTCAGAATAGGTGATTTCTGGATTTGCAATCTTCCAATAAGCTATGGTTTTTGGTTTCCAAGCTTATCATCAAATCCTCCATTTATTTGATTCTTCAGAAGAAGTTCTTCCATGCCAAGATGATGTAGCCTTAAGAGAAACCTTATCCAATATGAATCAGAATTATTTGAATCATATTCTATTCTGAATAGACATGCTAGCTGCTTCTTAGATGCTTTGTCATGATGATCTCATGATTCTAGCCATTTCTTCCTTTCTGATTACTTCAGAATCCTGCAAAGTTTCTAGAACAGGAAATCATAATCTTGATAGCCATAACCAATTCTTATCTGCAGTAGAATTAGTTTTTATTGAATGAGAAAATACTTTATCTTCTAGAGATATCTTCTACAGTAAACTTTCTAACCATAATTATCTGCGTTATGTTAGTTAGCTCTTCTTTTCAGCCTTTTTCTCATGAGCATTTCATGCATCCTTCTTAGGCTTTGTCTTTTTGAAGTCAAGATAGACTTATCTGACATGACATAACTTAATCCACTTATAGCAAGTGACTTCTTTTGCCATCAGATTTCTCTCTACATTTTCTGATCTTGATTTCTTCAAGAGAGACTTTACTCCAGATCTTCTGCATGCTTGATCGGTTGGCATAAGCTTTTATTCAAATAGCAAGCTTATGATCATCTTCTTCAAGAATCCTGATGAAGAAATCATCATTCAGAATCTTAAGTTCCGCAGTCATGATTTAAAATCTTGATGACAAGATTTTTAGCATCTTCAGCATACTTCATCTTTAAGTTTCCATGCTTTAGAATCATGACACAAGCATTTTATTTTCTTCACATGAAAGAGTTACTAATGAGCAATACTGAGAAAGTCAACGGTAGACCGAGTCTGTTTGTTGAAAACATCCCATACTCAGAAAGAATTAACTTTTAGGAAACAAGATTTCTTGCATGATGATTCTTGTTGATCTCTTCTAGATCATTCTTCTTAAGCCTTGTCTAGGCTTCACCTGAGGAAGTACGTAGCTCTCAACTAACGTATTCCAAGAATAACATTCATCAGATTCTTCTAATTATCTGATGAGCCTGTTATCCTTTTACCAGCTGATTCTTCAACTTTCTTTCAATTTTCTGGCATGTGCTTTAAGAAAATTATGTAGTCAATAATGACTAGCTCTAAGAATCAGTGACACAATCCAGAATGAACCTTTCTGGTTTTTCATTTTAGTACTAAATCGTTTCATCAATGTATGAGACTGAAACTGTAGATGGTGGAAGAGATTAACCAGAGCGTTTCTCAAAGCTCATCGGGATCATTATCTGACACTGTTAAGTGTTTGATAAACATCAATAAAAGAACCGGAACTCTGATACCAATTGAATGTTGAGAAACACAAGAAATAGGGGTTTGATTTGAGTTTCACATTTTGTTCTCTTTTTGCAAACTTAGAAGAATAAATATGACAATGACAATAAAAGTAAAAGACACAATTAATTTTATCTTAGTTCACTGTTAACAAAGTTACTCCAGTTCACCCTTCAAGGTGATTTTGCCTTATCATAAGGACTTAATCCAATAATCACCAACGATTACAACCATAATAGATACCTTCCATTTTCTTCTTGAGAATCCTGGCATTCACTCACCTCTCAAGGAATCAACCTCCAAGCTGTTAGAAATGACCTAACCCTCTCAAGCATTCTGGTCTTCACTCGACGGCTCAAGGAACAACATTCACTAAGCTATTAGAAACACACTTAGTCATCTCAAGCATTCTGGTATTCACCCGACCGCTCAAGGAACAACACCTTTTGCAAGGATTTTTTTATGCACTAATATGCTTCTTACAAACTGATTAGACAGATGAAGTACATGAACATCTAAGTGTTTCTAAGCAAGATATGAGCAACAACTCCTTGCTTTCTAATATAGAAAACTATCTAAAGAATGAACCTTAGAGATTATAATACATTAGTTATGTATTCCTTAGAATCTTTTTTGATGATCACTATGGCTTCTTTTCATGAGCTTTTAGCTTCTTTTCATTAACTCATTCTTGAGCATATAATACTTCATCCAGTTTAACCGTCAAGATCAACTAAGTTACTATGCTTCACTTATTGATGTTTCACTTGACTAGTTTCACATGGCTTCAGCATGTTGCATCGTTGTATGCACTTCAGCTGTTTGCTTCAGCTTCTTCTTCATTGAGCAGTCTTCATTTAAGCTTCATATTGTAACATTTTTTTCAGCTCTTTGGCTTTGCATAGTAGCATGCTATTGTCAGCAACTCACTATCCATTAGCAACAAATCAACAATTCTCCAAGCTTCTTGATCTTCAATTTATAGAGCTTCAGAGAATAGATATGTTGAGGGGTATTCTTGGAATCATATTCCAACAAAAATATCCCAACGTTCTCATGAAGGAATGGTCAACATCACTGTACAAAAAGTTGCTCTTGCGCCACCTTTTCAAGGTAGAGGTAACATAGTTTTAGTAATATTATATTCAGCTGAAAACCATTCTTATCTTCAGTCTTCTAGCATCTTCAGAGGCTTCAGATATTAACTTGATGAAGCGTGTTGTAGAAGAGTATTTCTTTGTGTAATCTTCATAACCACAGTCTTTAGAATCTCAGATCTTTGTTCAGTAGAACCTATTCATAAGAATCTTCAGCACTTGGTTTCTTAGAAGTATTATCTTCAGAGTCTTCAAAACTTATTCTATCAGAATATCATCTTCAGAGTCTTCAGATTTTACTAAGAATACATTTGTGGTCAGAGTCTTCAACACTTCGTTCAATCAGAACCTTGTCTTCAGAAACTCTTCAGAACTTGATCTTTAGAAATGATGTCTTCAGAATCTTTAGAGCTTTGTTCACTAAAACCATGTCTTCAGAATCTTCAGAGCTGTAACAATAGAAAGCATATTTCTTATAAGGCCTTCTAGGCTTACTTATAAAGTATCAATCAGAAACTTCGTTACTACCATTCCTTAGAACCATTGCATTAAAAGTATTTCTAAATCTTGACTTTATCTTGTGCGTGTGTGTGTGTGTGTGTGTGTGTGTGTGTGTGTGTGTGTGTGTGTGTGTGTGTGTGTATGTATTTCTTTCATAGTGTTCATAGCAGAGTTTGATGACGTCACACGTCTTCTTATTAAAGTCAAAATCATATTGACTACAACCACACACTAGACAGAAACCATATTATACATGATTTCTCTTTTAGATAACATGTGCAGTTATCATCAAAACTCAAAGGGTAGATGTAGAATCAAATATTGTTCTAATAATGGTGTTCATTCATATGCATTAAACATCACCTTTCTTCTTATTAAATTTCAACACCAATTCTCCGGTTTCCACATCTATTTTTATCTTTCTGGTTGCCAATAATGGTCGTCCAAGAATCACAAAACCTTCTGAATCATTTATCATGCCAATCACCACCCAATCTACGGGGAAGATCAAACCATTGACATGAACTAACAAATCTTGTACAATACCAAGCAATTCAGTTTTAGATGAATCAGCCATAGTAAGCATCGCATTGCTCGACTTGATATCTCATATATCCATCTCTTTGAATTTGCTCAGTGGCATAACATTGATGCTCGATCCCGAATCACACAAAGCATGTAGGATTTTTACCTCACCAATGGTGCATCCAATGTTGAACTCTCCTTGATCCTTCATCTTTTGTGGCCTCTCTAAAGGTTTTGTCGTCTTAGCTTTCTCTGTCAGATTGATTTGTTCTTGAATCAACTATGAAGACAAGCTTCTACAAATGATTGTTTTAATGAAGACAAACTACAATAATGTGCTAATGTAAAAAATAATGGATCAAGACTCATATGAAGAGCAAGTGCAGTAAAGTCCAATTTTCAAGTGAAAGATCAAGTCTTGGGTGCTCTTAAGGATTGAACATGATATTTTAAGGTATAAGTCTACAACCTCTCCATGTTAAACATAAGTGCTCAAAAAATTCATACACAATCATAGAATATTGCATTACAATTTATGTTGCATTAAAATTGGCCAAACTACAATTTTTCCTAAGTTTTTTTTTCTGCCTATAGCAGTGGTAACCGGTTATCATAATTCATGTAACCGATTACCACACTGTAACATTAACTCATGTGGCCTTTTTCAAATGATGTAACTGAATACCTAAAAATTTGTAACCAGTTACATGTGCATGATTTTCAAATTTTTTAAACACCACTTCAGGTGTAACCGGTTACCATGAAGCAGTGGCAGTGTTTCATGTAATTTCTTATACAAACAAAATTTTGAATGCACTCTTGAACCATGACATCCATTCATGCATTTTTACATTTTTAGAAGGGTGTTAAGGCACTATATATACCTTAACTTTCAAATTTTCAAATTCACCTCATTCATCTGCAATTAAAAATCATACAATCTCTCATCTTTCAAAATTCAAGTGTTCTTGATAGAATTGTTGTTGAAACTTCTTCACTTAATTTTCATTGCAATTTCATATAGTTTCAACCACATATATTATTTAGCACTTGTGTTACATATTGATAATTATTTACTTTAAGGAGAATTGGAAGCTTGTTGATTTTGTTGCACAACTTTGTTACCACCTTGATTTTAGTTATTACTCCAACGAAAATTTGGGTGATCTCTCCATCCCGGATTATAAGTATTGGAATAGGGGTTGTTCATTTGAAAATTAGCATATTGAACCTCTTCACTCGACCCTTCCAATGAGCACCTTTCATTCTCATTTACTCCGCCACAAAAGTCACACCTAAGTGCTTGAACCTGACTCTTTTTAGTTCTATTTAAGCAGCTTTCAGCTAGCTGCTTGTTTAACAGTTCAATTTAAGCTAATAAAGCAGTTTGAGTATCAACAGTCAACTTACCTTTGGGTGTACCTACCTTCTCAACCTTTACAGATCTTTCACTCTCAGTGTTGTACTCATTCATGCATATTTTTTCAATTAAGTCCTTGACTTGTGGCTCGGTCATTTGTCTAATTGTGCCTCCTGCGGAAGCATATAGGAACATGCGTGTCTGACTCTTTAGGCATTTGATGAAACTTTGCATTTGTTCCATATTATTAAAATTATGGTTAGGGCACCTATGTAGCAATAGTTTGAACCTCTCCCACGATTCGTATAGGGACTCCACATCATGTTGCTCAAAATTCAAAATCCCAACCCTTCTCTCAGTAAACTGGGTGGTGGTAAAAACTCTTTCCAAGAACTTATCTTCTAGCTCTTTCCATGTTCTAATTGTTCCATTTAAAAGGCATAAAAACCAATCTTTTTCCCTTCCAATAAGCGAGAAACCAAACAAATATAACTTAACTTGATCCTTCGTGACATTATCTGGCTTGCACATCGAAGCGGTTTCGTAGAAACGTGAAAGATGAGCCCACAGCTCTCTGATAGTGTTCCCGTTGAACTAATTGTCTCTTAGACCTGAAAGCACATAATTATTAATATAAAAGTTAGTAGGGTCTGCTGGTACAAACCCTCTAGAAACTTGACCTCCGTCGATCCTTTTACAGTAATCTCCCATAGTTGGGAGTTATGGAGTAGCCGTGTTATTATCGTCCTCAGAATTCGAAGAAAGTGTTGGCGGATCTACTCCAGGTTGATCTTTGTCATCTAAAATTGCTTCTCTAGCTGCTTTTCTGAGGGCACTTGTAGTTCTTTCAATTTCTAGATCGAATGGTAGTAATATCGATTCTGAACCACGCATACACAAATAGAAAATACATCAGTAGCACTAAGATAAACAAGAAAACAAACAAAATCAATAGAACTAAAATTAAAATGAAATAAGAAAAATATGTTGCATAAAGCGTTGCCCTATTGCAATCAACAGTCCCTGGCAACAACGCCAAAAAACTTGATGACTTCTCGGCAAGTGTACCGATAATGTCACAATAATAAAAAGACTGAGCCCATAAGGACTGTGTTCGAATAGAACAATGATTTGTGCAATATTAAATAAAAGTAAGTAAACGAGAAAACCATGTCACGAAAGCGTTCAGGTTGTGTTTTAAAATCCCCTTATCCGCTCTTGTTAATGTACGATGCCTTGTATGAATGATCTTATTCTTAAAATTTTACAGCGAATTAACAAAATCGTTATATCCAGTCCCCCACGAAATAACTCACTAAAAACTACTTGGAGATTTCTATCCCTAGTCTGCTAGCGTAAACAATGTTATGTGATGTACAGACCATTAGTTCCTTGTGCCACTACTCGAGGTCTCCTATCCCTGTTCAACCGGCTTAAGTAGAACAGTTGCCCTAGGTCCAACACATAGGTTATGGGTCAGGAATCCCTATGTGTATAACAACAGATGAATAAAGTATCTCAAATAATAAGCATTAAGCATAAGAAACAATTGAATAAAATTATAATTCAAAGGATTCATACAAAGTCAAACCGCCATATAATGCCAACGAGATTGAATAAGATTCATCATCACACAACTTAACCTAAGAGAATTTAGTTACACATTATTCAGATAAAAACACCACAATCAGTAGATGAAAACAACACAAGAAGTCCCTTGAAGAGATGACCTACAATTGCTCCAAATGCCCTAATAATCTTTTTTTGTGCTCCCAAACTCGTGCTCCAGTCTCCAAAATTCGTAATCCTGGTAAAAATGCAGAAAATCCCTTTTAAAGCTGTCAGAACGCATCGGAAAAAGCCCAGAAAAGCATCCATCGCGCGCACAATGAAAGTATCGTGCGCGATGCTACCTTTTTGCCTCTATCACACACGGGATATTACACGATGCTATGCGTGAATATTCTAGTTGCTGTGTGTTTTTTCACCTCACCCAAATTTTTACAAAGTCCCATTCTTCCATACTTGGCTATTTTCACTCATTCTTGAGTCTTTCCTTATCATTTTGGCTCCTCTTTTGGTCGTTTTCCCCCAATTCTTCGATTGGTTATATGTAGTGACGAAGTTTCATCAATAAATCTTTAGAGGCTCTTCTATCAAAGTCACAGTCAGAAGCTTTAACACAAACGTTGATCAGAAACGTTGTTTAAGAGCATTCCAGAAGTAGATTTAAATTTGTGAAGCACACTTTTGTATCTCTTCCGAGGCAAAGTGTGTTGAGTCCAAAATCTGATGACATTACATGTCAAATCTTCAAAGTCAGAACCGGTTAGCAAAAGCTACACACTAGACAAAATCATTAGGGTACAAAATTATTCTCTAAGAAACAATGTATTGTTATAATCAAATTTAAAGGTCAGATGCAAAACCAAATCTTGTTCTTACATGTAAAACATTGATAAATCAAATAAAAACAATGGAAGAGTTAATCTAATTATTTAAAATAGAAAACTTTAAATATATTTGGATTAGCGGATTAAACACTCTAATATTACAATTCTTAAGTATAATTAGCAGGAAGATGAATTTAGAAGCATAGATCTAAATAGACCTACACTTAGAAAATAAGTCTCTAAAAACAAGAAAAGAACTCAACACATATAAACTACTTAAAACAACAAATCTACCACATGCAAGATCTAAACAGAAAATTAAGAGAAAGAGTTAGAGAGATGATACAACAAATTTATAATGGTTCTGTGCAATCGTCTTCGCATGACACCTAACTCTGATGGTAAACCATCATAAATTTAGTCGTAGTCTTCCACTAGGAAATTTTATCGTGTCCTTTTATTATAGATGATAATCAAAGACAAAACGTTGAAATTCTTAGACTCAATCACTAAGATATACAGTTTTAGCTCTTGATTCTTCTTCAGTTTAACAGAGCCCACCAAGCTTCTAAAATCTCCAAGATCCATAATCTTGAGTTTGTGAAGTCAAGCTTCCTTCAAACATTCCTGATTCGATGACGACAACAATATATGCTCAAGTATAGATGCACAAAAAGAAATGAGCACTTGTTTCAAGCTTCAGGTTTTATCCAACAATTGCTCAAGCATTGAAGTTCATCTTGGAGTAAAGCAAAGGTTGATTAAATATTGCTTAACATATTTATACAAGTGTTCCATATATTGTGTCATGATTGCATACTTGTTTAGGCATTATAAGAATACCTTGCCATAAGTTTCATACTCCAAAAATCTGTTTTTAGGCAAACTATCTCAATGTAAATTGATTAAGGCTTTTCATTAATCGATTAACAGGTTAAAATAAATATTTTTTTGCACGTTACAGTGTGTTAATCGATTAAGGGATTATGTTAATCGATTAATAATGTTCAGATTTCCAAAAATATACATCTTTTCATGGTATTCTTCCTTGCCTCAACATTTCTTTTCATGGCATTGTTTCACGGTATGATACCTCCATGGAAAGGTATTTTGTGCATCATACAAATAATTCTTTTTAAGATTTTGAAATCACCTCCAACATTTTTCATAATCAAAATCACTCATATTCTCATTCTTTCAATACATTGTCATAGTGTTCATTACAAACTTTTTGAGAGAAACTTTTAATAATTTTTCAGAAACATCATTCTAGTTTCATCTCATTCATAAGAACACTTGTATATCTATTGTGAGTGATATTTCTCAAGGAGAAGATCAATATTCATATTGATAAATATTCACATTGTTACTTATACAAAATTCAGATTCACTACAACTTATTTTTAGGATTATTAAAGATAAGTGTGTAGGGTTTTCCTTGTTATCCGGATTATGGATACAAGAGGTCCTTGTGTGAGATATTCATTCTCGGTAGGACTTTAAAATTGTGTAAATCCAAGAAGGGTGTTCTTGGTTGTTAGAGTTGTCTTGGTTAGGAAATCACTATATATCGTTGTGTTTTTTACTTTCCGCATTTACTGTCTTTCATCACCTAGAAGCACCTAGGATAGTAAAAATCCAAGAATCATCAAAAACCGAAAAAAGTGTC
Organism: Lathyrus sativus; assembly: GCA_963859935.3. Classification (NCBI taxonomy): domain Eukaryota; kingdom Viridiplantae; phylum Streptophyta; class Magnoliopsida; order Fabales; family Fabaceae; genus Lathyrus; species Lathyrus sativus. Next base: position 414,742,482 of record OZ012739.1, read on the forward strand.
TAAGAACCTAATTCCCCCCCCCCCCCCCCTCTCTTAGGCATTCATATAACTCACAGAGTTGAATCCCATTAATAGATCACAAGCACTCCAAGTTTCTTTTCAACGTCAATCTTCACTCGATTCCATCAAAATTACCTTTTGTGAGTCTTTAACCCTTTGAAGTGATGACTGATTTTAGAAACTCCAAATCCTCTGTGGAAAAGACTTCTTCTTTTTCTTTAATGAAAATCCCTCGCCAGAAATCCAAAACTTAACTTTCTATCTTGAAGACATTCATAAAATAATTAGTACCTCTAATGAATACCTCATAGCAAGATCTCACACTCTCTTTTAGAGTTGAGACATACTCACTCGCCAATGGTGTTTAATGTTTAAGGTAGAATATGAAGTTTCAATCAATTAAGCACTTATCTAAATTAATTATCATAATATTTATTAAAATAGAAGATGTTTTAAAACATCTGTGTGTGTTGTGTGTGTGGTTGCCTTAATATCTTAAGACTTACTCTTGTTCTTATTATAATAAATTGATCGAGACTCAAAACAATCCTAAAAGTCGAATCATATGAGCCTTCACACTTTCACACCATCATAATCATAAATTCAAATCTTCAAATTTCTTTGTTTTTTTCACCATAATAAATATTTATAAAGAGACTCAACTTTAAAAATGATAACTGAAGGAACTTTGGATATGGAAAGAAAATATTCTGCAAGAGCAGACTACGTTACATATTATAGATAATCCAATCACCAAATCATATGCTTTCTCAAAACTAACTTGAATAGAATATGTTTGGATCATCTATCACTTAATATGCAATTAAAATTTCATCAAAAATTATCTTCCTTTTACAAAAGTCATGAGTTTCTGAAATAATCTTTCCAATGACAGTCTTCAATCTATTTTTCAAAACCTTCACAAGAACTTTATACATGCATTCAACTAAAGAGATCGGCATGAAGTCATTCAAAATTTAAGGATTAATCTTCTTTTGAATTAACAAAATAAATGTATTCTTTTACCCTTTTACGTGCTTACAGTTCACATGATTGTCGAGCAGAAAAATCAACAATATATTTCTTTTAAATTTCCACCCCATCAAACCAAGATTAACCATCCTAATATCTTCACTTACCATTATAACTTCTTCTTCATTACATTTAACAACACTCACATTTTTGGGAGCTTGAAAATTGATATTCCAAAATACAATATTGAATAATTGTTCATAAGTTGGTTCATTACAAACTTAAATAATGATAGCTCATTTCTATAATTTTTGATCTGCATGAAAGTTTGGTGAGAATCAAGATGATACATCTTATATCTCATGATACTTCTGTGTGTGTTTATACATATATTATTTTTAAAAACTATTTTTGAAAACTATTTTTTATCTAAGATTTTTAAAAACTAAAAAAACTCATAACCGGTTTTAGAGATTTTGAATTTTGTTTTTTAGTTTTAAATGTTAAAAAATTTAAATGCATTTTTCATTCTCAAATTTTTCAATTACTTAATTGTGATCATCTAAGTTGCAATTGTTTGACTTTGACCCTTCAACTTTAATTTCTTTTGCATTTGATAGTTCCTCGTTAACATGTAGACTAAAATTCTCTGGCGTGACATCAAAAGTTTAAACCAATCCTATGGTGGCATAAAAAAAAGTCTGACGTGGCAAAAATAAATTGATTATTATTTTCTTCTTTTTTTCTTTTATACTTTTTCCCTTAATTTTTTTTTCTCTACAATTCTCTTTTTCTTCTGTTTCTTAATTAGTTAAGTTTTTAATATAATATCATGAAAATATTAAATATTTTATTTAACATATGCCTAAATGGTAAATTGTTTTGACAACAAAGAAAATAAACCATTGACTAATTAAATTAATAGACCTTTGGCCAAATTCCACATATGATAAATAACCAAAACAACAATAAAAAGTCTAAAAATAAAGATATGACAATATGGATTCAACATATGACTTATGGTTAAAATCAACACTAAAATGTCTAAGAGCAACTTTAGTGCAGGGTTGTTAAACCAAAATTTTGTATAGCTTACGTTAGTAATAAGAAATTTGCATTATAGTAGAGCTGACATGACATCTAAGTGAACTAAAATTTAGTTCTCATTATCTATATAGTTAACGTTAACTATGTGAAATATATTATAATATTATTTATTTAATTAATAAAATATTCCAACAACATTAAAGTAATGGCATGATATTTGAAAATAGTGGGGTCAAGTTTTGGTTTCTTATAGACAATCATCATTAAAGTAAAAACTACTCAAATCAACTATAAATTTTTTAAATTCTACAAAACACTTTGGACCTACAAAAAATATCTTAGTTTACCCATTTAGTTTACTCCCATTAAAGATGCTCTAAGAATAAAGATAATTACTAAAATTTGTTGGTTGAAGTTTAAGTGTCCACTGCATCTTTATCTTTCTTCTTCCTTTCTCTTTGTGTTGAGCTAGTGTCATATCCCAAATTTGTCATATCCGTGTATAATTTTCATATGTACATCCAACTACTAACCATTATTCAAAAATATGTATTTTCTTGTTATCTAAGTTTGTGCTTTATTTGAGGGTATCTAATCAGGTGTGAGTGCAATAGTGGTTGAGAGTCATTTGGTTTTGACCTAATCTTGGTCAAACAAGGGTTTGCTTCATGATCAGATTATCTGAGTGAGGATCAAGTTGTCAGACTGTTTCAAGTTGTCAATGCTTCATGGTTAAGGATCATTAAGGATTAGTTCATTTTCAATTAGGGTAGTACATGGTGCAGTACATGATGTTGATTTCAAGGCGAGTCCATAATATTGTTTAAGAGGTTTTGGGTTCAACGCAATTAAAGTGGTTGGGGCAAGGTTAATTTATTTGTGGTTAATTCATGTTCAGTCTCATTTCTCAACAATTGAATCAATGGCCTAATTCATTTTAAGTTCTCAAGATTTATTCAAAATCTTCACATGGTTAATTGTTAGAAAAGATTCAAATGCAAATTGTGTGGAAGATTTGTTATACAAGATCACTTGAGGAAAACTAGCGTTGTCAATATTAGTCCAAATTCAAGGGCCGATTCATGTTGAGAACAAGAGCATTGGTTCAAAACTTGGAAGTACAAATACAAGCTAGAAGTGTTTTTGATCAATTTATGTCCATTTCCAATCCATTTAATTTTTATCAAGTCCATTTACCATTTTTTCATAAACCATTATCAACACTAAAAGCCAACTGTAAATAAAACAAAACACACACATCACAAAATAAACCATGACACACATACAATTTTAAATAAACCACATCAGTAGCAAACCAAAGCCTAACGTGAGCAGCGTATATGCCATAACGCGACCCCCACCTCCAAGTGATCCCAATTCACTACACACACTGAATATCAATTATATTCCATGAATTACACATCAACATAAACCATGACCCCACCACCTGCAGAATCCAAAAACAGAATGCAACGCATACGACAAAAGCGATTCACCCACCTGAAAAACAACTGTTCAGACGCACAACTTGTACACACATAATTCACGCACCTGAGATCCAAAACGCAGCAGCAATACGACATTTTGAAAACCTCACGAAATCACAGATACGACTACAAATTCTCCTATAAATAGACTCCCATCCTCATCCTAATTTTGAAGCTCTCTTGAGACAAATCCACCCTGTACGAAATTCCTTCAATCCTTTTTTCATCTTCTTCCTCAGATTTACCCACCAACCTCCATTAATTAACGCCCTAAAACTTTCCTTCAACCTCCTTTAACCCTCAAACCTCCACATTGCCATTCATTAACAACAAACCACATCAAACCAAAAGAACAGAAATCAAAACCAGATCCAAAACAGAAAATAGGAAGATGAAGGGAGAAACTGATTCACAAACCTAACCCAAACCAAGAACAAAATCAGTCGAAAAAGTAAGAAGAAGTACATTGCGACGAAATACGAATCATAAACAAATCCACAAACCTGGTTCAAGCAGAATCAAAGAGATTGAGACAAGGTCGACGAAGAGAAGTCGAATAAGCGTGCATTGTGATTTGTTTTGAACACTGCTTCTTTTGGTGCTTTGACCATGTTGAATATGATGCCATGTTTTTTGTGGACTGTGCATTCTATTTTGAAAAAAGAATGAAGAAGATTAACCTTTGACTAGATTTTTTTACTGAATATTAGACCGGGTTTTATTGGAGTCCGTATTGATCCTCATCTGCCTTTTTTTTAAATTATTTTTCTTTCTGCTGATGTTTTTGTGTGGAGAAGGGTGATGGGCTTTGTAAAGCCCAAATGATCCTTTTTCTTTTTCTTTTTATATACCTGCCTTTTTAAAAAACACCTCCAGTTAAATTTTCTTTAAAGATTTTTTATATAATTTCTTTTTATCCATAACTTCACCAATATTTTATTAAGAATCTTGTTAATTTTTTATTTTTTTTTAATCATTTTGTTAATAATCTCGATTAGTTTTTGTTAAATTCTTTGTTAGATATTTTGGTTATATTTTTCATTATCTTTTCATTTTCGATTTTATTCACTTTATTTCATTTTGGTCAATGAAAGTCTAATAGATTATCGATTTATCGATTTAAAATTTTGATTAAGATGAGACTAATTTTATTTTCACTCTCGTTCTATTTTAGATCTTCTTCTATTTTCAATTTCATTTTTTGATCGATGAAGTCTTTTTTATTCATAACGTTGATTTATTGAGGTTGTTAAGCTTCATTATTTCAAATCTGTAGTGAGTGATCATCGAGATCACTTTCTATACTTTGAGATTGTGATAGGTTACCTTCAATTAATTAGCACAAGTTGTGATTAAGACGAGATTGTCACCTTTTTTGTTCATGTGGCACGATTACTTTGGAAAATGATCTTCAATATCATTTCTCCATCGTGTTTTTAGCATGAATATCAACTTGCACGACCTCCTATAGTTTTATCTTCGTCATAGATCGAGCTACGACGATTTAGCGCTACATTTCGACCCGGTTCAAATCAATAACAACTGACAACTAACTTTAATTTCTGTCACTATACTTTTGATTTATTTGCATCCATATATCTTGATTATATTATCATTGTTCATATACTTGTTAATATTATCTTGATTATACTATTGTGGATATTATCTTGACTATATTGTTATATATCTTGTCATATTATTCACATTGTTCATATTCATATTCATATTGTTCATATCTTGTTCACATTATTCGAAAACACAATAACAATTATCGAAACACTAAAAGTATAAATTGGTGGACTGTTGGTTACTTTTTCGAGCAACGAATTATTGGACTTTATCAGAAACCCTAACTTGGAGCTTTTGTCCGATTCTTGCTTAAGGCATAGTTTAAGACACCTCGTACACTTTCATTTTGTGTAATCCCGTGTAACTTACATGTACCCCTCTCCCATTTCGATATACGCATTCATATTTGCTTCGATTGTGGTTTATCTTCTAGGAACACCCTCAGGGACAAGCGTAGAATAAACTGTTTTCAAACTAATTCTCGACTCGTCATCGAGCCATTTTCAAACACCCCTCGTAAGTCGATTCCTCATACGCATTTTCCATCAACCTATCGCACACACTTTCACATTTTATCGTGGTTTTGTTATTAGGAGCACCCTCAGGGACTAGTATCGATTCTCACAGCCAAACCCTCGATTCATCGTCAAGCCGGTTCCTTTTTCAAATCAACCTCTTTTCCAACACGTCTTTGCACGCAAATAAAATCAAACCCTTGATCCAACATCAAGTGGTATTTTTATTCAATTCGTAAGTCGAGTGTCTTTTGCCTTGCAGTCCACCTCTTTTCGCAACCAATCTGATTCTATCATTTTCAAACCATTTTCTTAATCAAATAATGAAAGAAGAAGATTCTTGGAGTCTAGCACTCCTTGAATCTTCGAATGAATGGCTATTGAGGTGCACGCTTTGGGTTTTCGTTCATTCACCATTTCGTCTTAAGACACCTAATTCTTTATTCAAACATTTTCTAATCAAACTTATGAAAGAAAGATATTCTTGGAGTCTAGCATTCCATGAGTCTTCGAATGAATAGCTCTTGAGGCACGCCCCTTGAGTTGTTATTCATTCAATCTTTTGAATTTAAAATGTTCAACCATTCTCAAACCTTTTCAATCAACTCCTGAAAGAACTGAAATCTTGAAATCTCGCATTCCTTAGATTCTTGAGTGATAGCTCTCGAGGCATGTCTCTTGAGTTGTTTGTTAGTCAATCTTTTGTTTTCCAAACCAGACTTCAACAGTTCAACCCCATCTTTTTTCGTGGTCGTCTCCACGAACTACGGATGCTCTGATTCTTCATTCTCGTCTAAATGTAAGATACTTATGCACAAGATTGTGATGATCTTGGTGAACTACCTTCTATCCATCTTCCGTTTCCCCTAACCTTTCCCGTAGTCGAATTACAAAAGATCTAATTTCTCATTCTCGTCCAAATGAGCATACATTGCCACAAGGGCCTCAATCCTTGGTGAGCACTCTATCCTATAACCACCCATTTTCTCCCATTAGCTTCATTATCCTTTCATCGTACCGTATCGCATTTATCATTGAGAAGAAAACAAGCAAGCTTAGATAACGCCCATTGCAAATTGTACTAAGAGGTTCCCGTTGAGTACAATGGATGTGAAGGGTGCAATTTTTCATTCTCAAATTTTTCAATTACTCAAAACTGGTTTTAGAGATTTTGGATTTTGTTTTTTAGTTTTAAATATTAAAAAGTTTAAATGCATTTTTCATTCTCAAATTTTTCAATTACTTAATTGTGATCATCTAAGTTGCAATTGCTTGACTTTGACCCTTCAACTTTAATTTCTTTTGCATTTGATAGTTCCTCGTTAACATGTAGACTAAAATTCTCTGACGTGACATCAAAAGTTTAAACCAATCCTAAGGTGGCATAAAAAAAAGTCTGATGTGGTAAAAGTAAATTGATTATTATTTTCTTATTTTTCTTTTATACTTTTTCCCTTAATTTTTTTCTCTACAATTCTCTTTTTCTTCTGTTTCTTAATTAGTTAAGTTTTTAATATAATATCCTGAAAATATTAAATATTTCATTTAACATATGCCTAATGATAAATTGTTTTGATAACAAAAAAAGATAAACCATTGGCTAATTAAAGTAATAGATTCTTTGGCCAAATTTCACATCTGATCAATAATAAAATCAACAATAAAAAGACTAAGAGTAAAGATATGACAATATTAATTCAACATATGGCTTATGGTCAAAATCAACACTAAAAAGTCTAAGAATAAAGAGAATTATTAAAATTTGCTTGTTGAAGTTTGAGAGCTCACTGCATCGTTATCTTTCTTCTTCCTCCCCCTTTGTGTTGAACTAGCTCTTGAATGATTGAGAGATTTGTGTGACTAAAAAAACAAATAAACAAACAATTATCATAATGAAAGTGATAACACTAAATTATACTATGTATTTGACTCGAATTGCACATGTTTCTTAGAATTTTATTGTTGTTTTTTTGTGTTATGCTTTTGTTTTGTTTCGTTTTCAGGATTTTGTATTTCCAGAGCTCCTCGAGAAGAAATGAAGAAAAACGGACAAGAAAGATTAGTTTTTGAGGAAGTTGTACACATGACACCCACTATGGCGGGCGCCATAGGATAGGCCATGACTTGGATAAGAGTCCAACTGCTATCAACTGCCATGGCTCCCACTTTTTTCTCCTCTGGTTCACATGGCGGGCGCCACCCTTGTATTATACTTTCCCTCCCAAAAGAAGTTAGGGGACACTCTAGTCTTTCCATGTACTTTTCCTAGGCTATAAATAGACAAGTTCTTCTCCATTTCTAAGCATCCAAGCTTAGTTACAAAACTCAAGCCATATATTGTCATTGTTGTAAAGTGATAAACTTCTCACTTCGGGAAGTTATCGCATTTTCTGATCAAGTTTGTAATCGGGTTTGGAGCACCCTGGTAGAAGTTAATCCTACCGCCATTTTCTTTCCAGTCTTTTATTTCCAATTGTACCAGATTTAAAACCTCCCGTTTGGAGCAGGTTCCTATTTACTTTCCATTTATCTCCTGCACTATTTATTTCCCGCATTATTTACTCGCACTATTTATTTCCCGTATTATTTACTCGCACTATTTATTTCCCGCATTATTTACTCGCAGTATTTATTTTCCGCATTACTTAGCATGTCTGTTTACATTTTCATGTCCGGCTAAATTTTAAAGGTTAGGATATAAGGATCATAGTAAAAGTGGTATTCCATACAAGCTTTAGATAGAAACGCTTAGGGGTTATTCTGATTTTTAACACAAGTTTTCTGCACTTCATTTCTGTTGGGTAAGATCGAAATTCGTCCAACCCTTAGTTAAACTTGGTTAGTCTTAACTGTTCAAAGGAAGCGGAAGCATTTTGTCCAGTTAAGTAGGAGTTTTTAATACTTTAGAAAAACGATTTTAAAACTATTTTCAGACGCGTTTATGGGTTTAAAGCCTGGTTCGCATGAACCTCTTTTTGTTAAAAATTCCAGGTCAAAATATTTTTCAACTAAGTTAAGAAACTATATTTCTTAAAAATAGGTTTATTACTTTAACACAATGCGCGCCTTTTTATAAGTGACAATAAGAGGGATCGATTAGGGGATAAACTCGGTTCTGAATACACGAAAGCAACAGTTCCTGTTAAATTAGTTCTTTTCATAAGTAGAAAACATTACCCTATAAGAATTTTTATGTACACGCATTTGTAATACTACCCAGCTATGTGAATTACATTCAAGCATGTTGTTTTAATAATTTGAATGTATTCGCGTACTTTACTTTTACTTTGCACGCATGAACTCCCGATTGATTTGCCTTAGATAAACATCGTAACAATAGTAATCGATAGATTGATGTTTGGTCTCTGTGGGATCGATAATCTTTTATCTTACTCTGACACTATTCGTATACTTGCGAAAATACAGCATCAGAAAGCTATAACAATTATCATAATATTACCACATATTGATTAGTTCCATTTGAAACAGAGATGATAAATTGATTTGAATCTCAAAACCATATTGGACTCCAACTATCACACTTTTTTTGGCTTCTCCAACCTCTTATGCATCATAGGAGATATAATTTCCTCATATCTATGCATAAAGTCTCGAAGTCTAACAATCATATTAGTCATATATAATTTCAAACCTTCTACAAGGGATATTATAGACGTGTCTCTATATTCTCAAACGTTCTTTCTTATTAAAAGCTTCACACATGTTATTGACTTGGAAGTCATGGTGTGTGAGTACTATAAGATGACATGGACCACATAGATTTCCTTCCATGCCTCTTCATTTAATATCTTCATATTATCTATGAAATTCTCCCATTTATTAATTGTGGTAGCTTGATTTGCTCTCCATAAAGATTGTTTCATGATTTCTCTTAAATACTTCTTCCTCCCACTACGCCAAAATTAATTTTTGACAGCACTACATAGGCAATACTTTTTCCCCAAAGCGCTGCTATAAGTTTAAAACAAAACTATGAAAAAAAACTGCTGCTAAAGGCTAACTTTAGAAAGTGCTTCTGAAAAGCGTTTCTAAAGGCCATACGTAGGCTACACCTTAGCAAACGCTTCTAGAAAGCGTTGCTAAAGACCACTCATAGACCACACCTTAGAAAACGCTTCTGGAAAGCGTTACTATAAGCCTAAGAAAAGAAAGCGCTTTTAATGCAAAAGCGCTACTAAAGTTAATACATAAGAAAGCGCTTTTAGAAAGCGCTACCTTATGTTATTAATTTCTAAATAATAAAACAGAAACTATTGAAACTCTTAAACCCTAACTTTGATACTCTCTCTCTCTCTCACGATTACTCCCTCCGCCGTCTCTCTCTCTCTCTCTCTCGCCTTAACTCCCTCTATTTTGTAACTCCCTCCAACAGTCGTATCTCCCTCTCTTCGCGACAACTCTCTTCGCCATAACTCCCTCTGTTTTAGAACTCCCTCCGCCGTAACTACCTTTGTTTCATTTTTGAACTCCTTCATTTTTAGCAAGGTATTTCTTCTTTTCCTTTTTTTGGATTCGTAAGCCATATAATATATTGTGATGTTGTTGTTATTTGAATTCAATTGAAGGTTGAATGACATTGTTGGTGAATTAGTGTTGAAGATGTGAAACTAATTATATTAATTGTTGGAATTAATTGATGAGTTTGTTTGTTGTTGAAACAATTGAAATGAGACATTGATAGTGTTGATGTTGTTGTTGTTTGAATTTGATTTTGAAATTGTTGTTGTAGTAAGGTTGAAGATGATGAATAGTGATATTTATGGTGAATTTATTTTGAGAATTGGTGTTAATTTTGTTAGTAATGAATTGTTGAAATTAACTGATGATAATGACACTATTGATGGATAATTGTTAGTGATTACTTTGTTTTGATCTAATTGTTCATTGAAAATGATAATGAAATTAATTGTTAATTATTGAGTTTGAAGATGATGAATAGTGATGAAATTAATTAGTAATTGTTGAGGTTGAAGTTGCAATTAAGTTTATATGTGGAATTGATAATTTTGGTGATTGATTTATGCTCGAATTGATGATTCTTTGTTGGATAGAACTTTGAAGTTGATTGAACTTAAGTGATGAAGTTATTTTTTGTGACTTACTTGAGTTGAAACATTAAGTGTTGATGTGTCATTTGTGATGAATCAAAGTATATCATGCGACATGAATTAATGTGATTGAATTTGTGCGTCGATGTCATGTTGCTTAATTGAAGGAAGTGTTGATGTTTACTAAATTTGGTTTTTAAGACTTTGACTTGTTTCTCCGATATATCTTGTTTGTCCTATTATATACTAAATTTGTCCTGTTATATTTGGTACACCGTCAAATACTAACTTAGTGAATTTGACTCGTTTATATTATGTTAGAGCTATACAAATATTCTGATCACAAAGACAAACTCGAGTATCAAAGAGTAAAGCAAACAACATTACATGGATCAGAGTGTAGGTATATTTTCACAATTTTGATTATAGTAGTGATGTTATTTGATAAAACAGGTTAAACTATATATCATGATATATACATATATTCATATTTTTTCTATGTGTAGTGTCCTCGTCTGCATAATGGTATAGATTGCGGTTATTTTGTATTGAGCTTTATGAAAGAAACTATTAATTTGGATCAAATAGAGATTCCAAACGTGGTATGGATTTATAAGTTAGGATTTATTTTAATATTTAACGGATATTTCATCTAATTAATTAGTTTTAACTAAATCATGCATATTATATTATATTATGTAGTACTTTGATGAATTCAAGTGTTCTACTTACTCGAAAGATAAACTGGAAGAAATTAAGGAGGAATGGTGTCAATACATTCTTGAGATGAAAATTATATAAGGTATATTGTCTTTCTTTCTTTTGTGTGAAGTTTATAGTCCTTAGAGATTTTTGTTGTTGTGATGTTCTATACTGTATAGGAATAGTTCTGAAAGTTGTTGTATAGGTTTGGTAGTTGTTGTATAGTTCTGGAAGTTGCTGTGAATTAAGGAATGATGGAATTTTTAATTATGTTTGGTGAATCTTTAGAAGTTAAAGGTTTTGGAAGTGGATCTACTGTTATTAGAACTATGGATGTTTTCTTTGTGTATGAGGTTTGTGTTGAATTATAATGGTTATAAGGTTTATGTGTTGAATTATAATGTTATATATATGTTGAATTATAATGGTTTATAAGGCCTATGTGTTGAAATAAAGGTTAGGGTTGAATTATAAAGGTTTGTGATAAGTTTTGATAAAAATTTGAATTATAATGGTTTACGCTGCCATTTTATAATTAAAAAAAGACTTATGCCAACGCTTTTAACAAAAAACGCTTCATAAAAAAGTGCACAATAGACAGCGCTTATAACAAAAAAAAAAGTTTCATAAAAAAGTGCTTTTAAAAAGCGCTAATTACGTGGAGAAAAGAAAGCGCTTTGTAAAAAAAATGCGCTGCCTAAAGTGGATAAATGAAAGCGCTTTTAAAGAAAGCACTGCCTAAAATAGAAAGAAAAGATATGTTAGACAGTGTTTTAAAAAGCGCTGCCTAAAGGGTGACAAAAGAAATCACTTTTCATGAAAAAGTGCTGCCTAAAATAGAAAGAAAAGAAACATTAGATAGCGCTTTAAAAAGCGCTGCCTAAAGGGGGACAAAAGAAAGCGCTTTTCATGAAAAAGTGTTGCCTAAAGGTGACATTAGAAAGCGCTTTTAAACAGAACCGCTTCCTAAAGGGGACCTAAGGCAACGCTTTTGCATTAAAAAAAACCGTTGTCTTTACCTACAATAGCGCCACTTTATGTAGCGGTGCTAAAGGCCAAAAAACGCTTTCTTTTGTATTATATGACGTAGTGTCCAATTGCCATAAATATGTTTAATACATAACCTATTCTCAACATTTTGATCAACTTCCTTCAAAGTATCAATCAATCCTTGATAAACATATTAAAAACATTAAACATTTCAAAATTTTCAAACATAATAAACAATAAATCATGAACAACTACCTTTTGTTAGTCTGATATAAAAGACCATCTTTTATATTGGATGTTGTTCATGTCTTTGAAAAGTAATTCTACAAATGAAGCCCTTAAATTATTTTTTTTAGCTTCAACAATAACAAAAGTAATAAGACACGTTTGATTATTATTATCTTTACCAACAACTAGTAGTAATTTACCTCCACACCTTCCCTTTAAAAAACAACCATCTAACTTAATTAAGAATCTACAACTAGTAAAAAAATGTGCACTTCCAAGCCTTGAAGATGACATACATCCTAAAAAACACAAGACCATCCACACCAAGTTCATTCTTGATTACAACTGTGCTTCCTGGATTACTCCTTAATAGTTTTTATCCAAAACTCTTCAAATGTGTGTATCAATATATGAAATATCCCTCAATTGTCTCTAATGCCCATATTTTTACTCTATATTCCTGATGTATGTTGAGCATCACTCCCTATCTAGTTTTAGTTTTATCTTGGAATGCCTCAAGTTTTATGTTTGGTGTGTGCCTTAAAAGACTAACAAAGTTTTTCGCCTTCAATTTGACATTTGCTTGCCTATTTCTAGCAGTCCTATGACACATATTAATAACCTCTAAACTAATTTGATAATAACTCTTATTGCTAAATTTACTCACTCTCATATGAAATGGACATCCTTTCATAAAATTAACAACAATTCTATGTTTCTCACATGATAAATTTCCCAATTTATCAAAACAATTTTCAATTAAACATATGTTTCAAAATTTTTTTTTTGCATTAGGCATATGTTGAATGAAATATTTAAGATTTGCTAGATATTATGTTCAAAATTTAATAACTAGAAAGAGAAGAAAAATAGAATTGTAAAGAAGAAAACTAGAAGAAAAGAAAAGAAAGAAAAAAAATAAAGATCAATGTACTTTTGCCACATCATCCACTTAATTTTTGACAAAATTACTCCAGATGCCCTTTAGAATATTTAATTGTAATAGGTTGGTCTTTTACATTTTTTCGCTACAAGTAAATCCTTTAAGTTACATAACGTCTACATCGTTGATCTTTTTTAAATATTTCGTTTCAAAAATGCAGAGTTGTCATTAACGGTGCCTTTGTGGATTAAATGTTGTTGAGATGACATATATTTGAACGTTACTTGAAATAATTGGGAAAAATCTCTTTCTTCTTCATCAAATCCTTATAATATATGCATCAGTACCCAACCGAGTTCTTCTTCTACTTTCTCCAACAATGGCTTCATACGGTACAGGTTTGTCGAATTCACGTAGTCTTAACTGTAATTCCTTAATATCGAGTGCACGCTATGGTCAAATCAAACTAAGGTGTGCTTGTGGAGCAAATGTAGCAATACGAACAATGAGGAAGAAAGGGAGACATTTTGGGAAGCTTTTTTGGGGCTGCAGAAACTATGGTAAGTTTATTGTTATTGTCTGCTATGTTTTATTTGGATAATTCTAACTGTTAGATGTTAACAGAGTGAAGGTTCAAACTGTGGCTGTAACTTTTTTGAGTGGGTTGAAAAAGAGTTCAATGGTGAAGGAAAAACAGAAATCAACACTCAAAGGATATGTTTAAAATACGATGAAAAGGATGCATAAATCAACATGTTGAAAAAAGATGAAGATCCATGAAGATGAGTACTACACAAAAGAGATGATGAAGAACATGTTGAAGATGTTGAAGGTGCTAGTTTTTGTCATAATATTTTTAGTTGTGATTATTTTAATGTTGAAGTGTATATTGATCCATAAGTAGTGATTATGGTTTTATGTTGATATTAGTGTTGTAAGACAATATGTTAATGTGTTGTTGTAATGAATTTCTGTAATGTGATGGTTATTTTGTGCCCAATTTGTCTGTCAAATTTTATGCCCATATTTGTTGCACTAAAGAAGAGTTAAAGGGCATATTTGTTACACTAAAGAAGAGATAAAAAACATATTTGTTACACTAAAGAATAGTTAAAGGACATATTTATTACACTTTAAGAGACTATATTAACCTGTGTTTAACAACTTAGTAAGGACACAGTTTGTGTCCATATTCGTTATATTTTAAGAACCATTGTAGACATCATTGACTAAACCTAAAAGGCCTGTTAACCATAATAGTGATAATTCCTTAATATCTTTCACTAAGTAACCAAAATACATCAAATATACATCCAAAATACATAGTGAACATCCAAAACATAAAGTGATGATTCAAATTACATAGTTCTAAGTCAATCACCTACTATCAAAAAAACAAAAACACCTACATGATCACAGTTCAACAAAATATAACAATAAACATTCTAAATGTTATTTTGTCTTTATAGGCAACTTAGGCATTGTCCTTCTTGGTGGCTGAAAAGTTGTTGGTGGTGGTTGAAATGGTGCAGTCCCTATTCTTGGTAATACTCTTGTTTGGAATGTAGTGTTGTGGTCCTTATTTATTTGAAGTCTTGTTGTTGGTTGCGTTTGGGTTTGTGTTGATTGGGTTTATAATCTTCTTGGTGATAGCCTAGTTTGAAGTCTTATGGTAGGTTATAGTTGGGATTGTGAAATTGTGTGTTGGGTTCTCCTTGGTGATAGTATAGTTTGAAGTTTTATGGTTTGTTGTGTTTGAGATGGTGTAGGTTGGGATGGTACAGGTTTGGATGTTGCAGGTTTGGATGGTGTAGTTGGTTTTGGTGCAATTGGATAGGAGGCTTTGTTGTGGCCAGATTTACCACACACTGAGCATTTATTTGGAAACCATTTCCTACTAATAGTTGTTGTATCTTTTGTCTTCTCATCATCATATTTGTTCCTTTTTCTTTTAGGTTTCCCTAGTGTTATTCTTGATGGTGGTGGGAGTATGTTGAGGTATGGGGTCTCTTCCCATAAGTCGTCACCATTGGTTGAGTAGATGATAGGTCTGTAGCAAGCCTGGTAAGTTTTCTTCCTATACATGGTAGGAATGTAATTTGTAAGGTCTTCGGCTCTACTTTGGATGCATGCAATTGCATGGTAGCATGGAGTGTCAGTGAGCATGTAACTCCTACAAGAGCATTCCTTCTGCTTGAGGTCAACAGTGAATTTGTCTCGAGTCATATTGACGTGCCTTACTTCATAAATCACCTCACCAGCAAGCCTTGTTAACACAAAAGTGCATTGAATTAGTAAGTATTATGAGATGAATAAGTGCATTATTATGAGATTTCAATAACTAAAATAATTGTTTGAATTACCTAGCCATATAAAACCTTGATATTTCAATTTGTCTTTCCAAAACATTTTTAATTCTTGGAAGCATCAAGGCAAATATATAGTCGCTGAAAACTTGGCAATAATGGTTTGTTGACATAGTTCTCATGTTATTGCTCAATTTCCTCACTTTGTGGTTCAGTTGGTTGCACTTTCAACTTAATTATGTTGTTTGGATTTGATCTCAACAACTCATGTGTGTAGTCATACAACCTCAAATATTGTTCCTTGAATGACTCCCATACATAATTAAGGGCTACCTTCCTAGCCCTATAAGCCTTCATCCTACTCATACCAGTATTATATTTCTCATGAAATTTCTCACATATTGTAGTGAGTTTCGCATATGGATTAACTCTAACAGTTGAGTACAACTTTTTCCCAAGCCATTTAGTATTAAAAATCCTTACATTAAACTCCTTATTGCATGAGTGAGTGTCAATCAGTTTTATCATTTGTGATGTATCCTCATTTGGCAATTTGGAACATAATACAACCCATTCACACCCTTCCTTGCATCCCATTCTAACCATTGTCTTATCATTCTTTATAAAGTGTAAATCTCTATCATTATTAACAACATAGTTTGCTATTACTTCTTTAAACTCATCCTTTATTGAGAACATGGTATTCAAAACCTACTTATAATCCACAAACTTCTCAGGCATCACAAATGATGAATATTTTTTATTATCTCCTTCATCTAAGTAGTCACTATTTAAATCTTCATCAGTCTCCAACTCTTCAAATATATAATCTGAATCTAACAGACCCATATCGATCACTTTTCCTTAAATCTTTTCAACAAACCTAAAATCAATTGTATCTTCATCACTATATGGTTTATTTTCAATAGACATGGCTTCTTCCAGCCTTTGTTTGAAAGGTATTCCCTTTTTCTTGTTGGAACTTCCCTTGGCCTTTTTTTTTTCTTTGGTTTACCACACTTACTTGTTTTCCTTTACTTGAATCACCCACATTTATTTCATCCACCTCTTGGTCATTCTACCCAACTACAAATCCTCCTAATCCTACCAAAACCTCATCAATTCCATCATTTAATACCTCAACATTAGAGTCACCAAACCTCTACCCCAAAGCACTATCATCACTTTGTCATTATGGTCACCCTTAACAATTTTTGCATTTTGTTCATATAGCTTAGGTTGTGAGTCAATGTCAGGTATCTCACTCATGGTGTCAATTTCAGGTATGTCATTTTAGCCCTCAGCTATGTCAATTTCATGTATGTCATGTTGGTCCTCAACTATGTCAGTTTCAGGTATGTCATGTTGGCTCTCAAGTATGTCAGGTTCATATATATCAGTCTGCTGTTTAGCTTCAAGTATGTCAGTTTATGGTATCTCATATACTACATCAGGTATGTTAGTTTCAAGTATCTCATCGACTACATCAGGTATGTCAGTTTCGAGTATGTAATCTACTACAGTGGGTTTGACATAAGTTAATAAAGGTTGGACATCAACTACATCAGGTTGGGAAATATGGTGGACTATGTATACGTCTACTTTGCCATAAGTCTTGGACCAGTTTATCTGTTCTATTGCACTAAAGTCATTAATTAGTTCCTTTAAAATACCCAGCAAAATCATATCACATTTCAACTACCCCCGAATACCCATTTATTTAACAACATCCAAAATTTCAAAATAACTTCATATGTCACCACCACACTTCCAGTTTGACACTATCCCTCCTATATATCTACCTATATCATCAAATTGTCCCCCATGATGAAAATCAACATAAAAAATATCCATTTTTGGCAAAAAAAGTTGTAAGTTGTAGAAATCAATAAGTACTAGAAGGGACCACATACAAAACCTCAGACCTTAATAAATCAAATTCATTTTTGTAGAGAAAATGAGACTACCTAAACGTTCATAGCTTCGTATCAGAGTTCGTCTCCCTTGAATCCTTCATCTCCATTTTTAATGCATCATCTTCGTTCGCATTAACTCGTATATGCAGAGATTGTGAAATCAGGGTTAACTTTAGGAATGCTTAAACTTAAATTAGAGGATTTTGTCTTATTAAATAAATGTTAATTTACTACAATTATATCTCAACAAAGTAACAACCACATAAGCACCATTAATGACAGTTGTGCATTCTTGAAACGGATTCATAAAAATGGCCAACGTTGTTGACGTTATGCAACTTAAAGAACTCACATGTAGCAAAAGAAACCTAAAGGACCAACCTGTTACAATTAAATATCCTAAAGGACCTCTGGTATAATTAAATATTTTTTTATGCCACATAAGCAGTGGTCTATTTTTTTAATGCCACATAAGTGAAGTTTAGTTTACATGTCACTAGAAGGCCATCAAATAGAAAAGAGGCAAACTTGAGGGGTCAAAATCAAGCAATTGAAACATGTGGGAGCGAAATCAAGCAATTAGAAACTTAAGGTTTAAAGATGCGTTTAAGCCAAATTAAAAAGAGGGAAAAAAGGAAAAGTGATACACTTTTCATTATTGAAAACTTTGTAATATTGTGCAACTTTAAAACAATTTTTAAAAGTAAAATAACCAAACATATTTTATTTTTATTTTATTTTTAAAAATATGTTTTTTAAAATTGATTTATAAATTATATTTAAAATTTAAAAATTAAAACTCATTCAAACGAGCCATTAGTTTCTCGAATGCTTCTCCCCATAAAACTCTAAAACACAGGAGTCAGCCCGCTTTAAATCTTCTTTTTATTTGTGCAACATTGATTTTCAAATGATATCAATTTTAAACTTACATAGACACAAGTTAAAATTTTCTCTTGCAACATTGATTATCAAAATATGTCAATTTATACTTATAACTACATAAACTAATTTTTTTCAAAATTGTTCAAAATCTTCCCCATCAATAGTTAAGAGAATTACTTTTCTTCCCTCATTGGAGCTAATCAAACTAGGTGGGATTTAGCTTGGACCCGCCACTTTTTGCCCACCATAGAGAAGTTAAGAGAATTCCTTAATCTCTCTCTCTCTCTCTCTTTCTACTTCAGTGTTTACACCATTGACTCTTGGATTACACACTAGTTTCTTCACCATTGGCTCTAGAAGTTCAAGTAGTTCTTACAAACATTTCAAAGAAGCTTTGTTAGCTTTGTTCAAGTCTAAAACATTTTGGATAAGAATCGAGTACTCATCGATGTGATAAATTATAATCACTACTAATAACTTATAATCGAGTACTCATCTTGAGATAAAAATAGTGGTTGAAGATGAAGATAAAGATGAGTAATAAATATGAGTTTTTAGAAATAATGAAAAATGATGACGATGATGATGGATGAATCTGAATTTTTTAAGAATGATGGAAGATGAAGATGATGGTGAGTCAATATTTTTCGAATATGATAAAAAATTAATATGATAGATGAATTGGATTTTTATGGATGATGAAAGATGAACATGATAATTGAATTTTTTAAATAGTTTCAAATAAGTATGAACAAAAAGTTACTAGCACGATGTTGGTAATTAACCTTGTTCATTGAATATATATATTATTAAATCAATGATAAAAAATACAACATCGTTATAGTGGGAAAAAAGTAGAGGTATAAAGAGAGTAAGAGTTTGGTATAGTTGTTTAGAATTAATTAGAATTTTATTAATTATTAGAATAAATAGTATTTCATTTGAATTAGTTAAATAAAATAGTAAAACAATAAAACTGGGTCAATATGGAGAATTTGGAGAAATGGAAGGGAGCAACGACTTAGGGAGTTGGAGCAATAGTTTGAATTAAGAAAATTGAGGGTTAATAAAGTAATTGGAAAGAATTGTGTAGAAAATCCTAATGATAGATTTGAAATAAGAGAGTTTGTAGAGTTTTACGTAAAAACAAATTTTTGATGGTGAGAAGAGGCAAGGAATAGGGCTAAAGGAAGACTCCATTTTTAGAGTTTGAAGTTGCATCTTGCTGAAAAATCCAAAGTAAGGGTGAAGAAAGTGCTACCAATTAGGTGTATTGCATGATGGGGGTAGTGATGTGCAGTCCTTAATCTCATTAGGGTTCTAGGTTTTCTTTTGATGATTGTTATATGATGAAATTCTGAAAATTGATTAGTTGATCTTGTTTTTATATGTGCTGTTATGATGGAACCCATGTTTGAATGATAATGAATGTGTATGTATGTGACTATGCCATTGATGAGGATGTGAAAACTTGAGTTTATTCATGATTGATGATGCATTTTCTATTAAAATTGTTAATGAATTACTATGAATCATGATGAAAGTAAGTGTCGTAACATGTAATGGTTAGGGTAACATGATTTCAGTGTTTAACTCGTGTTGGAGTTGATTAATTTTTGAGAAAAATTGGTTGGGTTCATGTATGGTGATTTAGGAAGGAAGAAGATGAACGTGTGTAAAAACTGATTTTTTTAAATAAAATAACACAGTGGCAGTCGATTGTCACAACATTACAATAGATTGTCATGCCTAGAAAAGTGATTTTTGTGAAGTCAGTAGAAAAATATGTTTTGATGAGAATCCATTGTCACCCTATGACAATCGATTGTCATAGGCCTAAAGGTGCAAATTTATGCTTTTGTTTTGTTGCATTGTCTGGCGATTTTGGACGTATCTTTCATTCCATAGGTCCAAATGAGATGCCATTTGAAGCGTTAGAAAGGTAACACGCAGAGCTACCTCATGGTAGTGCTTGATATAATGTTTGAGTTGTAGTAATTTACCTACTGTAGGGATGTTTGTGATAACTTGTAAGACCGATTATTGAATCATTAAACTTATATGATGGTGTGTTGTTGTTATTTGTTGTTGTTTAGTTGTGTTGTAACATTTATAAATTATTGCACATGACAAGTGATGTTGTGTATAAATGGTGAGATGTGCTTGGTGATTCTTTTGGTTAAACTTTTGGTGAAAATGCATGTTGTTAAGAGTCACACATCATGGTGTACAAACTTTGTTTTAGTCTTGGTGTGCTCTAGTCTAGACTTATGGATCGACAACGAGTAGCTATTTCTAGTGAGAAATTAGTCAAGCATTACCTCTGGTGATGGTAATGAACTATGGTGTGATCTGATCCTATGGTGGGGATCAAGAGTGAGTAGCCGATTCTACGTGGGGGATGGTGAAGCGTTACATATGGTGATGGTAACGATTTAATATGTTATAGTCCTATGGTGGGGATTGGAAGCGAGATGAACCTGAGTGTTCATAAATGGTACCGCATGCATAGAGGGTCAGTTGTGGTGTACATTTGCATACATGATTGCATATGTAGTTGATAGTTCATGATGTTGTTGATTGAATGTTAATATGTACATATTGTTGTAAACGATTTAAGACTATGTGGTTGTTGATTGTGTAACTGAATGTGTGCTTGTTGTATGCTCTCTACTTTAACATTCCTTACACTATTTATATTAGTTTGTTGTTTCTTACCCCCTTTACTTTCATATTGTCCACCATGGTTATCTTGCAGATACTCAGGAGTAGAGTTTCCTTTTGTAAGTGGAAGTTACCTCATGGAGTTACTTCATTTAGCTTTTGTTGTTAGAAGTCTTATTATGATTCTGTAACACTGGGGTCGAGAACGTTATGTGATTATTTAATTGGTTCTATATTGGGGTGGTTGTGAGTTGCATATGAGAATTTTGGTTTTTGAAAATACTTTATTTAAGTGGAAGTTTGAGACTAAATGTTTGTTGTGACTGTTTTATTTAAATCGAAATAGGAACAATAGCGCCACAATGATATTCTACGTGAAAGTGAGTGTGCGATAAGAGATGTTGATTGACGTTAGCAATTCTGATGCAATGTTTCGTTGATTATTAAATGTTTGTTTTGTCAAAGGTTTTATGTTGGTGACACCATTAAATTATTGTTAATTCTTAAAATATAAGTTTTGAGATTTAAGATGTTGTATTTATGGCTCTCCATTTCTTCTATCAATACGTTAATATGATTGGAAGTTTTGTTAATTATATTTTTCTTTAATATCTGGCCACAAGATATAGTCTTCAAATTGCTAAGCTTGTGGTGCATTCTGATACCTCTATTGTGGTGAACTACATGATTCAAATTATGTGTTACCTTGTCATTATGGAATTCTAAGATAGAATGCAAAATCTGCGACATTTCCATAAGCTGAAGAACGAGGCTCATTGCTAGAAGTAGCTAAAATAGTAGGATTTTGAGCTTTATGAGGAATGCTCCTACGTTAGTTGAACAATCACCATTTCCTTCTTCTTAAGTCAGTTGAAAATGCTTTTGGACAAATCCCTTGTGTGAATTTCTTGTACTTGTAGTTAAATAGATATTTTGTTATACTATTACTTATTAAAAATCAATGACCAGATATTAGATGTCTAATCGAATGGCTTGAAGGTATTTAATGAATGCTGTCTTTTCAGCTTTTTTTTTTTTTCATTTGGAACTTTGAAGTTCTCTTTTTTATAAGCCAAAACTTTAAGTTCTCTTCTCATAAGATGTTTTTTTTTCCTTGTAAATTTTACTCTATTACTTTTCTAATTTGATAACTTCTTGTAAATATTCTGTTCGGTCAATAAAATTGGTTCAACCTTTATAATTTTCAACCTATGTTATCTACTTATCACATTTCAAATGCTAGTAGAATAAAAGACTATATATTTTTGCTTGAACTTTATTGGCAACATCGAACCTAGGGTTATTGATTACTCATTAGTATGTTTTGTGAAAAAAATGGTAGTAATACGTTGAAATGTTTCAACCTTTTCTCAGAGGCGGGTCTAAAAACTTGTTTAACCTCTAATTAGACCAGATCATAGTTAAAGATATGAAAACTCTTGTGCTCTTTAGCAATGGTGACCATCCTGCATTAGGTCTAATGATCTGTTTTTCCTGTTTTTAAATTGAAGCATCATTCTTGGGTTAAATGAGGACTATAATTCGCTGGCAGTATGTGATCAATTGATTGTAGTGAAGGTATATATTCCAAGTTTGAAGAACTCATCATGATGAACGAGGAGTTTAGAAGGGAAATTGCTTAACAAGATAGTGCATATGTAAGATGTAATATTGCATGATCAAATTGGGCTTTTTTTTTTTTTTTAAGGTCTGAGGCATACATTGTGCTTGTTTTAGCAACAGATCTTTCATTAATATTGTATATTAGAGTTTATACGGAGTTACTTTTTAATCTTTGAAATAGGACTCTATTTTTTATAAGATATGCAAATTGAGAATCTGTATATATATCTGTGTTTTATATATATATATATATATATATATATATATATATATATATATATATATATATATATATATATATATATATATATATATATATATATATATATATATATATATATATATATATATATATATATATATATATATATATATATATATATATATATATATATATATATATATATATATATATATATATATATATAAAACTAAGGATGTATATTCGATTTTTTTTTAAGAATAACAAAGTATTAATTAAAAATGATCAAATAAAAGCAAGTTTCAAAAATTTTTTCAAACCAACTAAGTTTCAACTGTCAGTCGCCGTTTGGATTGGCGACATTGTTGCACTCACGATTTGGGCTTGCACTAAGTCGCCATATAGATTGGCGAATGTGTAGAAATTGACCCATTTCGCCATATGAATTGGCGAATGCTTGTATTGTTTATGGTTTCTCGTTTGATTAAATATTAATAAACATTTTAATAAATATTTTACTTATTAATATATATTTTAATTACCTATTAATTTCATTAAATTTATTATTAAATTTATAAAAATTTTAATAACCTATATTAAGTTTATAATTATTTTAATATATATTATGTTGTTTGTTATTTATTATTAATTAAAATTTAAACAATCCTTAAATAATATAATGAAAGTTAAAATATATTAATTATGTTGTTTGTTATGTAAGGAATTAAAAAAAAGTTAAAATATATTAATTTATAATTTATAATATAATGAAAATTACAATTGAAAAAAACATATAATGAAAATTACAACTGAAAAAAAAAACTAATGGCCAACTCTATCCAGGCGACCACCGGTGCCACACTGCGGCGGATGCGCGTTGCGATGAGGTCTACGACGAGGTTGCTGTGGTGTGTCTGGCCGTTGTGTGTTGAGTTGTTGAGGAGGGTTTTGTTGGGACGGTCCCGACGTATCAGATAGATTTTGCAGCATTTGATCCCAATAGCCGGGAGGTCCACAATCAATGGCGCTTCCGTAGTTCAGCTCAGTGCCCAATTGTTGCGGTGGAAATAGGATATCAAACTATTAATTAGTTTGAATCACAATTCTTGATTCACAACCGCTCTTTGATTTATCCGAAGGAAAAGGTCAAAAGAGGAAAAACCTAATTTTGCATCGTAAACACAATGCGGGGAGAGACCTAGGTAAGAGGTTGGTTAAGCTTAGGGAAGGTACTAGCACCCTAAACTTCTGTAGTACTCTACAGGAACCTTTTGTTTATTGTATGTTTTTTTTTATTCATTATCTGCTTTAATATATATTGAGCTAAGGGATAGAGTGACCTAAAGACCTAAGGGTTAGTCCTAAGTTTACTCGGCAAGACGTCGTATCTTGTGCCTACGTATCCTGGATAGGGAATGGAATCAGAGTAATCGTAGTTCCCCTCGAAAGGGAGGTTAGAAACGTCTTGACTATGGTCAAGGTTTCAATGGGGAATAAACGTATCTTAAGGACACGCTTACGTGGAGTCTTTGAAACTCCTATTTCTATGTTGAATTTGTTAATTGAAAATTTAGGGTTGAAATTAGGGATTCCACGGCGGGAAACCCTAAACAGAGTACGGCGACTCTTTGACCTAATGCTAGGGTAAAGGGCATTTTCGTCCATGGCGGGACACCTAGGCTATTAGGGTTTTTGAAACAGTCAAAAATTAGGGTTATTGACTCGGCGGTCAAACAGTTGGACCTATTTCCTCCGGAGGGATGATTAACGGTAAACATGCAAACATGGCGAAATATTATATGGCAGAAATAAAATGCGGAAAGTAAATAAAGCATCGTGACGATCACTCGCGTAAATTACAAGTCCCAAAAAAATTGCAAAATAAAATAAATCGCGACCATGGCCTTGCGTAAATTACATCCATGGAACAACATAAATTAAATAAATATTAATCGGAATTTAAGTATAATCTGAGGAGAAAAATAGAGAACATTAGTGAAAAGTTAGACAGAAATATGACAAATAATGAAACAGTTAATATTGAAAGAAAGACAAAATGCAATTTAGAATTTTAATTATAGTTTTATTAGTTTTAAAAAGGGATTTTAGTTTAAATTTTGAAGAAAATAATTTTAATGTTGATAAAAAAGTTTTTTGTTTTTAATTTTTAATTTTTAAAAAGGCTTCAATGTTAATATTAAAAAAAAGTTTTTAGTTTAAAATTTTTAAAAAAATGTTTTAGTTTTAATTTTAACAAAAATTTCTTTAGTTTAATGTTAATTTTTTTAAAAAAAGTTCTTAGTTTAATGTTAATTTTAAATAAAGGTTTTAGTTTAAACATTAAAAAATGTTTTAGTTTAGATTTTAATAAAAGTTTTTTTTTAATGAAAATTTTAGCAGCTCAAACTCAATTACTTTAAAAAAGAAAATAAGATAATAATTTTACAAAAAAAAAAGAATAAAAATAAATAGGACAAAAAAAACTAAAGGAAGGAAAAATAATAATAAATAATAATAAAAAATGGAAGGATAATGAAAGGGGAAGGCATTTAACCACTGGGGTGGCGATACATCCTTTGTTTCTGCTCATTTAACCACTGGGGTGGCGATACATCCTTTGTTTTTGCTCATTTGACCCATTAGGATTGACTTTAATTTCCTTTCTTTCTGCTCATTTGACCCATTAGAGTTGCCTTTAATTACCTTTTCTCCTCTTACTCTTCCTTATCGGTGAGATTATTCAGATTCTCTGCTTTTCTCCTCTTACTCTTCCTTATCGGTGAGATTATTCAGATTCTCTGCTTTTGTTGTGACGGAAGGTTGATTTTCGGAGGTGGATTTCTCGCGGTTCCGAAACTTCTTCTGATTGAGATGATGATGAAGCCTCGAAGATTTTTCTGATAAGTCGTGAGAACGGCCGCCGTTTTTTCTTTTCTTCCTCCTTCCCCCCTTTTATCAAATGCAACTCATGTTTATATAGGTAACAAATTAGGGTTAACTCTAACCTAATGCCTATTTTAAAGCCCAACTTAGATAATTAGTCAAAACTAAAAAAACAAACTAAAACAAACTTAAAAGAATAAAATCTTTTCTAATATTTTTAATTTTATGATTTTTGGATGTTTTTATGAATAATATGGAAAAAAGTGAAAAAATAATATTTTTAAAAAAATAATATTTTATGAAAATAGAAAAGTTAGAATAAAAATAAAAGAAAAATAAAAAGTGAAGAAGGTGGAATTCGAACTCTCGAACTCTCATACTCACAACTCCTTACACACAATCTCTTGCCAATTGTGCCATTTTATTCATTCAAAATAAAGTGGCACTAGAAACCATGTAAAGGTAGGACAAATTTGGGGTGCAACATCAATGTTTTTGAAGGATTGTCGTGGAGGTTGGGTGGTGTATGGACGATATGGTTGTCCGAATGCGTACATCGAATTGGGTTGGAAATGGTGTGTTGGTTGTTGTGGGGTGTGGTAGTTAAATAATGGATAGTTGGAGGGGTAGTTGGAGGGGTGGTTAGAAGGGGTAGGGTCAAATGAGTTGTCTGGGCTATAGGCGGAGGGGGTTGGCTCAAAAGACGAATCATGGCTATAATGGTATGGTGGTTGAGGCTGGGACTGGGTGGGTTGCATGTATGGGTCATGGTATGGTGGTTGATGGGGGGTATTTGTTGGCATGTATGGGTTTTCGTAAGACTGATTTTGGGCACTGGACTGTTGTTGTGTGTTTGACGAAGAAGTGTGTTCCCTTGGGTCGACCAAATATGTTGGCTGGGACAGGAAAGGCTGAGATGTCGCGACAGACCTAAACCAATTCATATATTGAAGACTTGGTCTAGCCCCGTGCACAATACGGTCGGTTAAGACGTGTTGCCTTCTTCTCTTCCAGTGGTTACACAACTCCTTCGCAAACTCCTTCCAATCACTGACACTCCACTGTGAGTCCACCCGCTTTTGATGCCACTGCCCCAAATATACCGGAGCATCTGGAATATCCTGATGCACCCCAAATTGTAACTTCACCCGGTCACATTGGTGCATCTCCACTGTAACAGCCCTATTTTTCATTAGTTAATTATTGCGTTAATTAAGTGGGTTAATGAGAATTATTTAATTGATGGGTAATTAATTAAATGAATTAATAGATGTTGGAGAGAATTAGAAGAGAAAGACATATTAAGAAGGAGAGTGGAAAGAAAAGGAAAAGATAGAAACATAAAGGAAAGAATAGAGAAAGAAGGAGAAAGAGGAGAAAAGAGAAGAAGAAGAGGAAAGAACTTGGAATCATCAAGAACAACTCTCAAGCTTTGGATTAATCAAGGTAAGGGTGAGAAACATTATTATTTGATCAATGTGTGTGGTTAGGTATGATTGGGTTGAGTTGTTGGGGGTTTTTCCACCATTTTTCATGTTAGGGCAAAATTGGATTTAATCGGTAGAAATCAAGTTTAATCGGTTAAAAACTAAAATAAAAGATGTGGAATAGTCAGGGGATGTTGGACTAAGGTTAATGGAATTGGTTTGGTGAAAGTTGGATGGATTGGTGAGTTTTGGATTGGATAACAGTAAGTGGAAAAATTCAGTTCGCAGACATTCGCTAGCGTGTTCGCTGAGCGAGCTGGTAGCGAACGTTCGCTAAGCGAGCTAGTAGCGAGCCAGTAGCGAACGGTCCCAGACTTGGACAGAATGCATATTGTGGTGTTCGCTGGTAGAGAAGGAGGTAGCGAAGGTTCGCTAGGCCTTCGCTGAGCGAGCGAGGTAGAGAACGAAGTCAGAAGCTTCTGTTTGCCTTCGCGAGCTTGTTCGCTAGGCGAACAAGTAGCGAATACTCGCTAGGAGCTCGCTGAGCGAGCAGAGTAGTGAACATGACAGGATGTGTTTTCCTTTAATGTTTCCATCCGAGGTCGGATTTCCGACTTAACTTTGATTATTTCCATGCTCGAGGCGTCAATTATGTCAAGATATATTATACTGTGGGTATGCTTATGGCGTGAATCCTAGATTGTTAAATTAATTGAATTATGGTCTTTTGACGAATGTTATACATTGTTTAGTGTGATTAAAAATGTATTGAGAATGCATGAGAACATGTCGTATATATGTGTGCATTGTTGTTAATATATTGATGATATGTATGAATATGTTGTGTGTGCAATCATTGTGATAATTCTTGAAGATATGAATTATTTGAATGCATGAGATTAAGATGTCGGTCTTAAGTGCATTGAATTGTTGATTGCATATGCATCATTTAGTCAAGAGGCAATGCTTGCTAGTTTCGTGGAGACTAGTGACTTGTCCCAAGCCTAGAAGAGTGGGTTTGAAAGCTTAGAGGACGGGCTTTTGGTGGTTATCGGTCTAGAAGAGTGGACCCGGTTTAATGTAATCCGAAAAAAGATAACAAGTGTTGGTACCACATGGCATAAGTTTGCATTGAGTCATATTGAGTCACATAACATGAATGTCATTATTATGAGAAATATGATTGCATGTGGACTATGTATATGAGTGAAAATGGATTGTGGTGAGAAATGTAATGTATGTATGTGTGTTTTAAGTTATGTATGTATATATAATTATATGCATTGATTATTATGATAATATTTCTCACCCTTCTGCTGTTTTTATAATGCTCTATGAGGCATTGCAGATTAGGATTGTTGGAGGTTTTCTTTGGTGAAGTATAGCTTCATTCTTTTGAGTCGGTTGCTCTGATATGTAACATCGGGTTGCTAGGCTTGTAGAATATTCTTTTGTGATGCATCATATATGTATCAGCTGATGATGTTTGTAAAAATTATGAATGATACTATGACCAACTTGATGATGCGTACTTCTATTCTATCATGTCTTAAGTAATTCAATGTTCTAGTCTTCCGCTTTAATCAAAACATTGATATGTAGACTCTAAGAATTATGCTTTACTTTTAGTTGAGATTTACCCCTTTTGTTTTATCTCTTTATGAACATTATTATTTATGTTGTCGTTTTGTGAGTAATGTGACGCGCCTCTTTATACCATATTATAAATATACTCTGATGAATTCTGTATATGTGATTAAGTGTTTAATTGCATTATTTTGGGGGTATAGAAGGGGGTGTTACATCCACCGTGGTGAACCTAATTATGGGTGTTCTTGATGTCCACACAGCACCATCATTGGGGTCGAGCTGGTGATCGAGACCCTTGTACGGCATCCAGACAAACTGCAATAAAGGTGGATACATTTAGTCAGACAGAGATAGACAAGGTTATGCATATAAGTTAGACAAATTAAAGTTAAATGACTTACATCATCTGCCCCAAGGTGGTCTATGAGGTTGCGGTATTGAATTATAGAGTGCCTGGGACATCTCTGATAATTCATCCCTGGAACAGACCACCTAAAAAAAATAAACATATATAAGTCAGCATATTAAACACATCTCACAAGTTATTGACTTACAAAGAAAATGTAGTTGCTAAATAATCTTGAAAAGAAACTTACTTATTGGCGTACGGAAATGTAAAAGAATTCCGGTTTATGGGAGCAAGCGTTGGCATCCTATACCAACCCCACGCTTGCAGGAGATACGCACAACCATAGAAAGTACAAGAATTTTTTTTGGAAGTTTTGCAAAGTGCGCTATACAGATGGGCGAGGACAGCTGATCCCCAACTATATTCGCACACTTTGTGAATATTTTGTAATAATGGTAAATACATAGTATGGACGGTATTTCCAGTTCCCTCTGGAAATAAAAAGTGATCGAACAGAATCATAATATAGCACCATGTTTTGATTATTATGTCATATTTGGTGCTATCATCAGTTAAGACAATACTATTGTATTGTTCTCTAAGGTATTTTAAATTGATTCCCTGACCCCTCGGGCTGCCCTCGCTTTCCGCCTGAGGTGCGGCCACGCAAAGAGGGGCACCTAATAAATCTTTGCAAAGTCGGTCAGGGACACCACCTTTGCCGTTGACGGCCTTACCATCGATGTGTAGGTCGAGCAACATGTATACGTCTTGGAGAGTCACAGTACACTCACCAAAAGGTAGGTGAAATGTATGTGTCTCCGGTCTCCAGCGTTCTAACAACGCTAGAATAAACTTCATATCGAGAGAGTAAGATTTAATTTTGATCACATCACCAAACCCACAACTACGAAGGTACCCCGTTATGAGCGGGTCGGGTGGTATGAAATCATGCACACGACATCGAAACCTTGATACATCCTGCATAATAATTAATGTTACGTTAGACAAGAAGTAAAATAATTACGTTAGACAAGAAGTAAAATAATTAACGTTAGATAAGAAGTAAAATAATTAACGTTAGATAAGAACTAAAAACTTACAAAGTTTGCAATGTTTTCAGTCGTGCCTCTATGAGAGTCGCCCAAAGTTTGCAATATTTTCAGTCGTGCCTCTATGCTTTAAAATTAAATTGTTATTCAATTTTTATTTTGTATTTAAATTAATTTATAATTAAAATTTTAAAATATTTTATAATTTAAATGTATTAAAAAATTTATTATTATTTTTTATTAAAATTTTAAATTAATTAAATTTATAATTTTATAATTTATAATTTAAAAACAATAATTATTACTTATTTCATAAATATTACTTAAATGTATTAAACCTTATTTTTTATAATTACTTAGATTTATTAAAAACTATTTTTTAAATAATTATTTAAATTTATTAAAAACTATATTTTAAATAATAAGAATATAATTATTTGATAATAATATCAATTAACCATTAACTAAAAATAAAAAATTGGAAAACGAAACCCTAGAACTAAGTCGCCAATTGGTCTGGCGACTTTGTTTCTTTTTACACAATGTCGTCATTACAGGTGGTGAATCCACCTCTGTCCAATTTTTCAGTTACACTAAGTCGCCATTTCAAACGGCGACTGTTTGTTGAAAGTATGCCATTTTCGTCATTTTTTTTAAACTTCTGTTTTTTTGGTAAATTGAAATCAATACTTGGTTATTTAAAAAAAAATTGTATGTTCACTATGTTTCTATTGAACCGTCCCAAATCCATGTGCGTAGAGAGAGAGTCTACCTTCTCTCTAGATGTAACGTGTTTTCTCTGCCCAATGCCTTAGGGTATTGTGGAGTTTCTATTCCCAATTTCTTGGTTCTCTCTCAAATGTGTTTTGGTTTATTTTTCTCTTTCTGGCGTTTGAAGGTGTTTTTCTTTTGTCTTTCGAGGTGGTTTCAGTTATGGATAAATGGAAGGAACTTTCGCTATCTAAAGAAGAGGAGGAATGGGTTACGATAGAGGCGGAGAAGGTGGGTCGTGAAGAGGTGTTCCATCGTACCCTTGCTACAAAATTTTGGACGAACCACAATTTCAACGTAAGGGCTTTCACAACAACAATAATTACATCTTGGAGACTCAAAAACCCGGTAGAAACTTAAGAACTGAGCAAAAATATTTTTCTCTTTTGATTCACCACCAAACAAGATCTAGAAAATTTGCTTTGCAATGGCCCTTGGAGTTTTGACAGAAACTTGCTAGTTCTTGCCCGTGTCTCAGGCGAGGAACAATCGTCGGCTTTAAGCATGCACCTTGGGGAACAACAAAAGAATTTTCCCAACAATTGTTCATGACCTGCCATTTCGTGAAATAGGTTTTCTTCTCCTTTATTCTGACCTACAGGATTCCCAAGGACACTCACATTCTTGATTGGCTTGTTTGTATCCTGAAGGGTGGTAACTTGTTGAGTTCTCAGCTTCTTTGTGTTATACTGTATATGGTCTGGAAGTTTAGGAACATGCTGGTTTTTAGAAGAAAAGGGTTTATCCTGCTAGGGTGGCCCTTGATACCCTTGATTTTTTGCTAGAATTTAATCGTGCCAACCCTGATATTAAGGACAAGAATAAAAAGGTTGTTAGTTTTTGGGAATGATGCTGCTGCAGGGGATGTGCACCGGATACAAGTTGATGCGGGTATTCAAGTGAGGGATTTTGTCACTTTCGGATGTGTTATCAAGAACAAATATTATGGCATTGTTTTGGCTGCTAGCCATAGGGAGTTCATTTCTGTCTTGCCAGAGATTGCGGAATCGCTTGCTATCAAGTGGGGCTATCTTTGGCCAAGAGTCTGAAGCTGGACAAAATCATCCTCTAGTCTGATTCTAGTTTGGCAGTGGATTATGTCAATGCCATTAAGACAAACGCAGTGTTGGAGCCGATTGCGGTTGGCTGTCGTGACCTTATTAATAGTTTTCAATTTAGCTCTATTTAGTTTATTAGTAGGTGTTGTAACAGGGATGCTCATGATGTGGCTTGTTTAGGTAATATGTTTGAGTCCCGAACCTGGATTTGTGGTTTTCCCTCTATGAAAACCCCGTCGTTGTATCATTGTCCTGCTTCATTTTAATGAAATACTATTCCAGTAAAAAAAAAGATGTATATTCACTTCATTCAAAGGAAATTTTTGTAATAAGCTAGTAAATTATTTAGTTTTTGTTTAATTTAACATCATTTGTTAGTATTCAACAAAAGTCCTTTATGTTGTATGTTGTAGATTTCATAAGTTGATGTATAGTGCATTAGGACTGATGTTTCAATTAGTTTATGTAATAAAGAGTAATTTCAAAAAAAAATTTAAATAATTAAATTTCATAAATGGAGGCTTTTTAAAACCACTATAGTCTTTCAAAATAAAATAAAATAAAGACATTTATTTAAAAGGTGGTTTAAAACTGTTGCGCTTATACACAACAGTTGTAACGACCATTTTTTAAACTGTCGTAAAAAGGACTCGTGACACAAGTTTTTATGACACTTCTGAAATCGCTGTAATCTTAATTTTACGACGGTTGGAACCATCACAAATCTCCTCTTTTCTTGAAGCGCTTTATCAACGGCTAAGCCATGGGAATTCACTCATGGTCACGACTTTATCTAGGGTAACATTTAATTAAATTTTAAATTATAAAATTAATAAACAAATTTTTGACAAAAAATTAAATAAAATATTCATATTAAAAAAATATTTTAAGTGATACAATTTTGGAAAATAGTAATATTAATAAAGACTACTTAAGAATATATATAAAAATAAAGAATAGAAAATACATAAAAATAAAAAAGAATAAAAAAACTAGAAGACTTAAAAAAAAGGAAAAACATGAAGGAAAAAATAGCATTATAAATCCCTCACACTCCCAGGATCTCAAATATCACGTCTCACTTGTTCCCTCGCTCGATCGTTCATGTTTCTTTCACTCTCAACCTAACGTGCTAACATTTCTTTCACTTTATCAATTGATCACTCAATTTCTCTTAGAAACGCTCACCTAAATGTTTCGATCGCTCTCATTCATCGCTTCCAGAAGTTTCTCGTTGGTATGTTCTTCTTCTTCTTCTACTTCTAGTCCCTCAATCTTGTTGAAAGTGTAATTCGTAGTATCCGTTCATGTTACTTACTTGTCGAAAGTGTAATTCATAGTATCCATTCATGTTACTTAGTGAAGAAGCAATATGTTAGTTAGTGGTTTAAAATTTTGTTATACATAGAATTCAATTTTGGAGGCTGGTTAATTTAAATTGGAATTTCTTGGCATGTAAGCAATCCAATATATAAGAGATAATTTTGAATTTGTGAATTGAACCAATACATATCCTCTCTTTCTTCCTCCAACGCTTTCAATTCCAATCGTATTCTTTCAATCTTTATTTTTTCTTTTCAAATCAAAGTGCGAGGAACAATCTTAAACATAGAAACCTTGTGTATGTATGCACCACTCTAGTGAAAAGTGTAGTTAAATATTATGAAGATTGATATTTTTCAAGTAAGGTTTTGTTCCAACATCTGGTATCTAGGCCACTGACTGCGATTCTTGGGAAATATCGACCAATGCCTTCTCATTTGAATGGGAATTTTCCAACAAGTCTTCCCATTTTGAATGGAAAGAACCATGACAATTAGTTTAAGCAGATGAATGTTGTCTTCTTCTATCAAGATGTATTAGATCTTATGATAAATGGAGTGACACCAATTAGTGATAATGCCACAAATGAAAAAAAGACTGCACATAAAGAATTAAAGAAAAATGATTATAAAGCTCTCTTTATAATCCACTAATGTGTTGATCTGAACAATTTTGAAAAGTTTAATGATGTAGACTCATTAAAGGAAGCACGAGAAATCTTGGAAAGGTCCTTTAGAGGTGGTGAGAAGGTGAAATAAGTGAGGTTACAAACTCATAAAAGAATGTATGAATTTCTTCAGATGGAATAAAATGAAAGTGTAGCTGATTTTTCCCTAAGGTGATAAGATTGATGAATTAGATTAAGATGTATGGAGTGAAGGTGAGATAATACTTAGAAAGGGGGGGATTGAATAAGTATGGAAAATTAAGACTTGAAAATAATCACACAATTATTTTTATCCTGGTTCGTTTAACAACTACTCCAGTCCACCCTTCCAGAGTGATTTGCCTTTCTCAACAAGGACTTAATCCACTATTAAATCAAACTGATTACAATAGTATCACCTAAGAACAACAGTTCTTAGTCTTCTCAAGAGCTACTGATTCTAACTGAATCCTCTTAAGGAATATCCTTTACAATCAATGTAAATTAAATACAAGAGTTTTTAATGCTTCTATAAAGCTTTAATCACAACAGTGATTTTTCTCTTAAGTTTAAGTACAATGAGATTCTATGAAGAATAAGAATGAGAGCTTTTAGAATATTATGATTTCTTTTCAGCAAGTGTGTAGTTCTAAAGAATGAAGTGAAGATCTCCTTTTATAGGCAGCTGAATCATGCAAGCTGAACGTTGAAAAGAGAGTCTCAAAAGGTCTGAGCCTTTTTTTTTGTCTTCACATCAACTGACCTTTCCTTGAAATAGATGGCACAGAAAAATCCTTTTTGTCTGTGTAAGTGTGTCTAGCACAAATAAGGAAAGAGACGTTGAATAGTTCCAACGGATATATTCTTGAAAAATACTTCTTCAGTTTCAGCAAGTTCTTCAGAGTCTGAATGGATCAGAGTCTTCTAATGAGATTCAGAACTATGCTGTATCAGAGTCTTCTGCAGCGTGTGTGCTTCTAGCGTGTTGATCATCAGAGCATTTTGACACAGAACTTCAATACTTGGCAGCGTAGGTACTTTCAGAAACTTCTGTAGACTAATGCTTTGAGAAGCTCTTCAATCAATATTCTTCTATACTTCAGATGATTCAGCTTCAGATGCTTCTGATTATCTTCAGATGCTTCTGACTCAGAATGTTCTGGAGCTTCTTGCTTCAGATCCTTCTGGAGACTACGCTCAGGATCTTCTGTAAGGAGCAAACAGATTCTTCTATAGGTGCATCTGGCGCTTCAGAGTCAGAATAACTTCTTGTATTCAAGGCAAATTTGCTTCTAGAGAGTTAATATAATTTCAATCTGCAGTAAAACTCTCAAACAAATTTTAGATTATATAATTCTTAAATATAAATTTCCTAACAGTTATCATCAAAACAAAGAGTAATTATTAAGAACCAATCTGTGTTCTAACAATCTCCCCCTTTTTGATGATGACAAAAAGTATCAGAAATTTTATTTAATTGAACATAAAGAATTATAACTCCCCCTGAGATGATGAATCTCCCCCTGAGTTGAATATGAAAAAGGAATAGAAACTTCCCTTTTTATCTTTAGTAATCTTCAGAGTCAGATCTTGTTTGTCTTTGTAATTAATTAAGGGTCAGAATATCTTGCAGATATGAGATTCAGAGTTTGATAAAAGATAAATGATCTGAGAAACTCAGAGATTCTTTTATAGAGTGTTCTTATCAAATGTTTTGAAATAGTCAATTTAGATATTAGAAAGAGTAGATATGTCTGAAGATTCATTCTAGTGAAATTATATTAAATAGTTCAGATCTTTATTTTCTCCCCCTTTTTTGTCATAAGCAAAAAGTAAAAACTTTTAATAAAGACAAATAAAAGGAACAAGAGCAGATAATTCAATGGAGAATAACAAGCTGATTAATTTAATCATAACAGAGCAAAAGTACATTGGAAAATATCAGAAGATATAACAATAAAAATTTAGATGCAAACCAACAGATGCACAAATATGAGGAAAAAAAAATCTAAGAGTGTTTTGACAAAAGCATCTTCAATAGGTCTGTGATCTCAGATTGTGATTGCTCTTGCTTTGACATCCACTTAGTCATTGTCTCATTCTTCTCATCTTGTTTAGACATCCACTCTGACATGTCCTCAGATTTCTTGTCTTGCTTCACCATCCAAGATCTTATTTCAGATTGACCAGCTTCCAGAGCAGCAATCTTGTCTCCAAAATCTGGATTTTCTGTCTTTATCTCTGATGAAGGAAATGGAGGTTCTGTATCCTGAACAGAGTCAATTGCCATAGGGTCTAGAGATCCTGAAGAGGGTTCTACTAGAGTCATAGTCAATGCATTGGCAGTTGGTTCTGGTGGAGGAGGAGGAGGAGCATCCAAACAAAGCAGAGGTTCAGTCTTGTTTACAATCCAGAATTGAGTTCTTTCAGCTCTGAGCTTTGCATCATCAGAACAGATGTTCTTCAGATTAGAAGCTACAGTGTTGAATCTCTTGATAAACCCTTTCCAGATGATGTCAGTCTCATTTGCATCCATAGTTTCAGAGCATCTTGTCTGAACAGTACCTAAAGACATCTGTATTTCTTGCAAAAACGTTTGAAATAAATGATCAATATTAAGTCTGGGTGGTGGTTTAAGCAAGGTTTCCAGAGTCATCTGTTTAGGTTTGGGAGTGGGTGGTATCAGTGATTTTGAGATGGAAATCAGAGGAGGGGGAACATAAAGAATGAATGGAATTTCTGGTTTTTGAGGTAAGGATTTGTTTAAAGCATTAAGCAGAGTTGGTTGAGGTCTTGTGCGTGGGTAAACAACATCAAAGGATGCATTGGAGTATGGTACGAAAGCAGAGTGTGATGGTTTATCAGATGAAACTTTGTTATCAGATACAGGATGCAGAGCTGAAACAGCAGCTTTACCAGATGTAGCAGATATGGTGGCTAAGGATCCTTCATTGTTCATAGATTGAATATATGAAATGATTACAGATGGAAGGGCCTGTCTGAGTTTTGGTTTGAGAGGAATCAAAGGTTCAGAAGGCTCAACTCTATCATAAAAATCTTTCAGTTTGAAACCATAAGATAAATTATGATAAAGAGAAGACACTTGGATGATAAATCTTTCAGGTTGCAGGAGGAGGCATAGGGTCTGGAATGGTAGTTTTAGCAG
Source organism: Lathyrus sativus (assembly GCA_963859935.3). Taxonomy (NCBI): domain Eukaryota; kingdom Viridiplantae; phylum Streptophyta; class Magnoliopsida; order Fabales; family Fabaceae; genus Lathyrus; species Lathyrus sativus. Next base: position 414,779,805 of record OZ012739.1, read on the forward strand.
GTAAGGTTGATTCAGGTTCAGGGTCATGTACAGAGTATTTGTCAGATGGATTAATTAGAAAATCAGGATGAATTTCTGATTCTGATGAGTTGGAGGATGTTGTAGGTGTACAAGAGGTAGAAGAAACTTGAAACACTGTTTTTAATGGAGTGATATCAAAAACTTCTGTCTCAGGGATATGAGTAGGTTCTGAAGGGGTATCAGATGGTTGTGAAGGTGGTTCTGTTGAAACAGGAGCAGAAGTTACTTTAGTGGGTTCAGAAGTAACAGGTGCTACAGGTTCATAAGATGGAGTATTTGATGGAGGTATGACAGAGTCTTTTTCTGGTTGATCTTCTGTGGTTTGTTTATCTGGATGATCAGAAGTTTTTGGTTGATTTTCTGTTTGTGGTTGAGCAGAGTTATGTTTATCAGAATTTTGTTGTAGTTCTGATGGTTGTGGTTCTATTTGTTGTGGTTCTGTTGGTTGTGGAACTGATGGTTGTGGAACTGTTGGTGATGGACGTGGAATGAAGTGTTTGATGTGTATTTTGGGTTGAGGTGGTTTTGATACAGAGGCAGTGGTTTGTTTTTGAGGTGAGACAGAACTAGGGGCAACAACAGATGTTGTTTGAGTGACAGGTGGTTTGGGAACAGACTTAATAGTTGAATCATTAATAACAACATTTTTAGAAATGGCAGAAGTCTTTGTACCTTTGAGTTTAATCCTCTTAGCAGATGCAGAGGCAGCTTCTCCAGAATCCTTTCTCTTTAAAAGATCCTTGGGTTTCTCAGCAATCTTAGCCTTCTTCTGGACAGGTTCAGATTCTGCTGCAGGCTGAGATCTTCTCCTCTGAAGTGGAACTTCTTCTTCTTCTTCTCCTGCATCTGGCAGTGGTTGCTTGACAAGTTGAAACACATTGGCTGGAACAGGCACTCCTTCCTTTTTGCATTCCTCTATATACATCAGAACAATGTGTCTAGGTTCTTCAGCAAAGAATAGAGGAAAGTCAGATACTGGAACCCTTTTATTCAGATCAGACATATTTAACCTCTTTGGAGCAGTAGTAAGTTCATCTACAATCTTGAGTCTCAGAAGGCTTTTAGCGTTCAGAGGCTTTCCCATAATGAACTCTAGTTCCTCTGTAACACCAGCATCATACAGAGCAGCCACTAAACCATTTTCAGTGAGAAGATCTGAGAGCAACCTTCCAAAAGGTATCCAAGTCCTGATCTTCTGGCCTTTTTCTTTCACAGATTCTCTAGATGCATTGATGTGATTCCACAGATGCATGAACAAAATGTAAGGAAGACCTACCTTGTTGCTCTGACTAAGGCAGTACATAAAATAGATCTGTTCATTGTTGACATAATCTGGGGAATTTGTTGACTTTCTGTGATGTATGCATCCCATGAAGATCTTGGCCCAGATCTTGTAATCAGGCTTCAGATCTTTGAATCTGTTGGAGGCTTGTCCAGCAGTCATAACTTCCTCATAAACTTCATTCATATCCACACGCCCAGCTGGCAAATGTGAAACACCATCTGTTTCTTCATAACCAATCAGTCTTCTAATCAGATCCTCTGTGATGATGATCTCCTTTCCCAGCACAGATGATAAAATAAACTTGGGATACACAGATGCATGAATCCAGAATTCCTTAACAAGTAGAGGGTAAACTGGTCCAAATAATCTATCAAAGTATTTCACCCAACCTTGAGCTCTAACAATGGAGCGAAAATCAAACCCATTGTCAGCCAGAGAATCAAATTCAACCATGGATTCACACAACACTTCTAATTTATCAACAGGTGTGAGGAGAGTTCTCTTTGGAGGAGTATATGGAGCAGCACCTAGGTTATCTGAAGTCACAGCAGCCATTGTAGATTGAAACTGTGCAGTTGTTGATGAAGAAGACGCCATTGAAGATTGCTTTTTAGAACACTTAGGTTTTGAGTTTTTATGCAGAGAGAACAATAGATGAAAACGCATGTAAATTCTGAGAGTGAAAAGTGTGAAAGTGAATACACAACAAGTATTTATACTAATCACATAGGCACACCAAAAGACAGAAAGAACGCACGTTTGAGCAGCATTAAATGAAGAGAATAAAATCATTTCAAATAATAAATGCTTCTGACAATTTTGGGGGGAAAACCAAGATATTTACTATTCAAATTTCACCTCAAACGTCTTTTCAGTTGTGCACACGCCACCTCTACAGATTTTGTGGGACACGTGTTAGCTTGCATGCTGTTCTGAATTCTCTAAAGAAATGAAACGTTAGCCACGTTCAGATCTTCTAAAGATGGTTAGTTCAGATTTTCACATCAGAAATATTAATCAGAATAGAATAAATGAACAGAAGAAATACTTCAGATGAATTAAGCATTTTTGCATCTGGAACAATTTGCTTCTGATAAATATTATTCTGGACAAAAATCCATACCAATATTTTTCAGAATGAAATTGAATCTATCTTCAACAAGGGGTTTTGTAAAAATATCTGCCCATTGATGATCTGTATCAACAAAGGCTAAATTTATGATTCCCTTCTGAACATAGTCTCTGATGAAATGATGCTTAATTTCTATATGTTTTGCCTTAGAATGTAAAATGGGATTCTTGGACAAACATATAGCAGAAGTATTATCACAAAAGATAGAAATGTTACTCTCAAAAATTTGATAATCTTCTAGTTGACTTTTCATCCAGAGCATCTGCGTACTACATCCAGCAGCAACAATGTATTCAGCCTCTGTGGTTGAAAGTGCAATTGTGGGTTGCTTCTTGCTGTACCAGGAGATTAGATTTCTTCCTAGAAATTGACAACTTCCAGAAGTACTTTTTCTTTCCACTCTGTCTCCAGCATAGTCAACATCACAGAATCCAACTAATTTGAAATCATCAGATTTTCTGTAACACAAACCCACATTAGAAGTACCTTTCAGATACCTTAGAATCCTCTTGACAGCTGTCAAGTGTGATTCTCTAGGATCTGATTGGAATCTAGCACACAGACAAACACTGAACAATATGTCAGGTCTAGAAGCAGTAAGATAAAGAATAGAACCAATCATACCTCTGTAGAGCTTCTGGTATACTTTCTTACTTACCTCTTCTTTGCCAAGTGAGCTAGTAGGATGCATTGGAGTCTTTGCCACCTTGCTGTCAGACATGTTGAATTTCTTCAGAAGTTCTTTAACATACTTTGTCTGATGTATGTAGGTGCATTCTGGAATTTGATTAACTTGGATTCCTAAAAAGAATCTGAGTTCTCCCATCATGCTCATTTCAAATTCTGCCTGCATACATGTAGCAAACTCCTTTCCAAGCATAATATTTGTTGATCCAAAAATAATATCATCAACATAAATTTGGCAAATTAGAAGATCTTTCTTTATAGTTTTACAGAATAGAGTTGTATCCACTTTGCCTCTGATAAAATTCTTCTCCAGAAGAAAATTACTCAATCTCTCATACCAAGCTCTGGGAGCTTGTTTTAATCCATATAGAGATTTCTTTAATTTGAAAACATGATCTGGAAATTTTTCATTTTCAAAACCAGGAGGTTGGTGGACATAAACTTCTTCTTCTATAATACCATTAAGAAAGGCACTTTTAACATCCATCTGATACAGAGTGATGTTATTCTGTGCAGCAAAAGAAATAAGAAGACGTATAGATTCTAACCTTGCCACTGGAGCATATGTCTCAGTGTAATCAATACCTTCTTGCTGACTGTATCCTTGAGCAACCAGCCTTGCCTTATTCCTCTCAACTTCTCCTTTCTCATTTAGTTTATTTCTGAAGACCCATTTTGTACCAATAATATTAAATCCTTGAGGTCTTTGAACTAGATCCCATACATCATTTCTGCTGAATTGGTTAAGCTCTTCTTGCATGGCAATAATCCAATCATTGACTTGCAGAGCTTCTTCTACAGAAGATGGTTCAATTTCTGACACTAGTCCAAATAGAGACGCCTCAGATGATCTTAGAAAAGATCTTGTTCTGATGGGATCATCTTTCTTTCCAATAATGAAATCCTCTGGATGAGAAGCTTTAATTCTGGATGATGATCCTCTGATAGTTGACTCTTCAGAAATTTTTAGATTATTCATCTGAGAAGTTAAGGGAGTAGCATCTGGAGTTGCTTCTGGTTCCTTCACTTGAAGTTTGTCTGCTTCTGGAACTTCAGAGTCAATAAAGACTACTTCCCTATCTGCAGAGTTATCAACCTGCTTTGGCTTTTCAGAGCCAAGCTTATCATCAAATCTGACATGAATGGATTCTTCCACAATCTGTGTCTCAGTGTTGTATACTCTGTAGCCTTTAGAGCGTTCAGAATATCCAAGCATGAAACACTTCTGTGCTTTGGAATCAAACTTGCCCAGATTTTCCTTAGTGTTTAACATATAACAGATACATCCAAAAGGATGAAAATAAGAAATGTTGGGCTTTTTGTTCTTCCACAATTCATAAGGAGTCTTCTTCAGAAGAGGTCTAACAGAAACTCTGTTCTGAATGTAGCATGCTGTATTGATTGGTTCTGCCCAAAAATGTTTTGCCAGATTTGTCTCATTGATCATGGTTCTGGCCATTTCTTGCAAAGTTCTGTTTTTCCTCTCTACAACCCCATTCTGTTGTGGAGTTTTAGGACAGGAAAAATCATGAGCAATGCCATTTTCAGAAAAATATTTTTCAAAATATTTATTTTCAAATTCACCACCATGATCACTTCTGACTTTTATAATTTTGAAATTCCTTTCATTCTGGACTTGCTTGCAGAAGTCAAAGAACACAGAATGTGACTCATCCTTGTGTTTTAAGAACTTTACCCATGTCCATCTGCTAAAGTCATCAACAATGACCAATCCATACTTCTTGCCTCTGATGGATGCAGTTTTCACTGGTCCAAACAGATCAATATGAAGTAGTTCTAATGGTTTAGAGGTAGAAACAACATTTTTTGATTTGAAAGATGTTTTTGAAAACTTCCCTTTCTGACATGCTTCACAAAGAGCATCTGAAGTGAACTTCAGATTAGGGAGTCCTCTGACAAGATTAAGTTTATTAATCTGAGATATACGTCTCATATTAATATGGCCCAATCTTCTGTGCCAGACCCATTGCTCTTCATTCACAGACAAGAGGCATTTAACATTTTGAACTTTAAGTTCTGAAAGATTTATTTTATAAATGTTGTTTTTCCTCTTACCACTAAATAGGATAGAGCCATCCTTCTGACTAATAGCTTTACAACATTTTTGATTAAAAGTTATATCATAACCATTGTCACTTAATTGACTTATGGACAATAAGTTATGCTTTAACCCTTCAACAAGTAAAACATTAGTAATAGAGGGAAGTTTACCATTTCCAATAGTGCCAGATCCAATGATCTTTCCCTTCTGGTTCCCTCCAAACTTCACGTCCCCTCCAGATCTAAGTTCCAGGCTTTGGAACATAGACTTTTCTCCTGTCATGTGTCGTGAGCATCCAGAGTCCAGGTACCATGATTGGTGTCCTGACCTTGCTGCTAAGAACATCTGCAACAGGAATTATTTTGTTTTTAGGTACCCAGATCTTCTTGGGTCCTTTGGGGTTAGTTGGTTTGTAGGTTTGTCTAAACTTCTGTTTTGCAACATAATGTTTATTCTGACTTGCCTTAGGTTTAAACACATAAGTACTCTTCTCAGAGCTTGTGTGTTTAATGTCATTCAAGTGACCAAATTTGAATTGAGAATACAGAGGTGTCTTCCTGATGAAAAGTTTCTCAACAGGTTTTGGATTGCTTCCAGATGAAGACTCATATCCAATGCCTCTTCTGTGGTTTCCACTAACACCATAGATCATGGAAGCCATCTTGCTTCTGTCTATGCTCTTAGTGAGAAATCTCTGAAAACTAGAGTCATATTTTTCTAAAATATTTTCACATGACTTAGTCTCAGATTCAGATTCTTGTTGAGTTCTTTCAAAGTCATTTTTGATTTTTAAATTTATTTCTTTCTGCTCAACAAGTTCTGTTTTCAGAAGATCAATCTCAGATTCAAGATTGCTTTTCAGCTTCTTGTATTTGAGTTTGATGTTGTTATAACTTTTAAGAAGTTCTGTTACAACTTTAATGAGTTCTTCTTTGGTAAGTTTAGCCATTACCTCTTCTGCATCATCATCAGATTCAGATTCTGATTCATATCCTGAGGTACCTTCCTCTTGATCTTCTGTCCTGGCCATCAGTGCAACGTTTGCACATTCTTCTTCTGATTCAGAAGATGATTCATACTCATCTGAGTCATCCCATGTTGCCATCAGAACCTTCTTCTTTTTGTTGAACTTCTTCTTAGGTTTTTCTTTCAGAAGTTTGGGGCAGTCATTTTTGTAGTGCCCAGGTTCTTTGCACTCATAGCACACAACTTCTTTCTTAGCAGATCTTCTGTGACTGGAAGATTCCTTTCTGTTGTCAGATCTTCTGAAGTTGTTGAACTTCTTTCCCTTGTGCTTCCAGAGTTTGTTAGTCCTTCTGGACAGCATAGATAACTCATCTTCTTCTTCATAAGAAGACTCTTCAGAGCTTTCTTGAATGACCTGCAAAGCTTTAGCAGTTTTGTTAGATTTTAATGCTACAGATTTACCTTTATCTTTCTTCTGAGGTTCATCTTCCTCAAGCTCAATCTCATGGCTCCTCAGTGAGCTGATGAGTTCTTCTAGAGAGATCTTGTTCAGATCTTTGGCCATCTTCAGGGCAGTCACCATTGGTCTCCATCTGATGGGCCAACTGAAGGTGAGATAATACTTAGAAAGGGGGGGATTGAATAAGTATGGAAAATTAAGACTTGAAAATAATCACACAATTATTTTTATCCTGGTTCGTTTAACAACTACTCCAGTCCACCCTTCCAGAGTGATTTGCCTTTCTCAACAAGGAATTAATCCACTATTAAATCAAACTGATTACAATAGTATCACCTAAGAACAACAGTTCTTAGTCTTCTCAAGAGCTACTGATTCTAACTGAATCCTCTTAAGGAATATCCTTTACAATCAATGTAAATTAAATACAAGAGTTTTTAATGCTTCTATAAAGCTTTAATCACAACAGTGATTTTTCTCTTAAGTTTAAGTACAATGAGATTCTATGAAGAATAAGAATGAGAGCTTTTAGAATATTATGATTTCTTTTCAGCAAGTGTGTAGTTCTAAAGAATGAAGTGAAGATCTCCTTTTATAGGCAGCTGAATCATGCAAGCTGAACGTTGAAAAGAGAGTCTCAAAAGGTCTGAGCCTTTTTTTTTGTCTTCACATCAACTGACCTTTCCTTGAAATAGATGGCACAGAAAAATCCTTTTTGTCTGTGTAAGTGTGTCTAGCACAAATAAGGAAAGAGACGTTGAATAGTTCCAACGGATATATTCTTGAAAAATACTTCTTCAGTTTCAGCAAGTTCTTCAGAGTCTGAATGGATCAGAGTCTTCTAATGAGATTCAGAACTATGCTGTATCAGAGTCTTCTGCAGCGTGTGTGCTTCTAGCGTGTTGATCATCAGAGCATTTTGACACAGAACTTCAATACTTGGCAGCGTAGGTACTTTCAGAAACTTCTGTAGACTAATGCTTTGAGAAGCTCTTCAATCAATATTCTTCTATACTTCAGATGATTCAGCTTCAGATGTTTCTGATTATCTTCAGATGCTTCTGACTCAGAATGTTCTGGAGCTTCTTGCTTCAGATCCTTCTGGAGACTACGCTCAGGATCTTCTGTAAGGAGCAAACAAATTCCTCTGTAGGTGCATCTGGCGCTTCAGAGTCAGAATAACTTCTTGTATTCAAGGCATATTTGCTTCTAGAGAGTTAATATAATTTCAATCTGCAGTAAAACTCTCAAACAAATTTTAGAGTATATAATTCTTAAATATAAATTTCCTAACAGTTATCATCAAAACAAAGAGTAATTATTAAGAACCAATCTGTGTTCTAACATGGAGAAGTGATGACATCGAGGTCGATAGTTGCAAATATCTTGAGATCTTTGTTTCCTAAATTCGATCATATGGTTGTAGCCATAGAAGAATAAAATAAAATATCAAGAATGACAAAGGAAGAGCTGCAAGGGACACTTGAATTTCATGAGCAAATGATGATTGAAAGATCTACAAGCTAGACAAAGAATGATGTGGCTTTGTCAGCACAATCAATAAAAGATAAGAAAAGAAAAGGAAAATGTAATGGAAACAAAGGTAGAGGAGGCTACAACAATTCAAATGGAAAAAGTCACCAATAATAAGGAACCTCGTCGAATCAAAAGTGATTCACAAACCAAAGTAATCACAGAGGTGGTGCTGTAGGTAGAGGAAGGGGAGGTGGAAGGAAGCATGATAAAAATTATGTCCAGTGTTACAATTTCTAGAAGAATGGTCATTATGCAAATAAGTGTCCTGCAAGCAAGAAAAACGACCAAAAAAGTGATGCAAGGCTTCTAAAATAAGATGAATAAGATGTGATGACAATGGTAAGAAAAAGGTAAGAAGAAAGGGATAAATATCAATGGTGCTTAGATTCAGGTTTCTCATCACACATGACAATTAGGAAATACTAGTTTTTCAACATCATTCTTTCCATGAAGAACAAAGTGAAGTTTACAAATAACAACATTTTAGTTGTTAAAGGCATTGGTGATGTCCTGGTCATGAGAAGAGATGGCAAATAATTAGTGATTTCAAATATGTTGTACATTCCATGCATGAAAAAAACTCACAGCACATGTTAACTTATTGAGAAGAACTACAAAGTTATGGTAGAAGACAAAATGATGAGAGTACATGACTCAAGTGGTGGATTGATCTTGAAGGAACCTATGTATTATAATAGAACCTTAATGAGCATGGTTTCAGGTCTACCAGAAATTCACATTTCAAATGAAGTATGTGAGGAATGTGTCCATGCCAAGCAATATAAGAATAACTTCACTATAGATGCAAGAAGCAACTCTTGAAGTCATATATTCAGATGTGTATGGACCTATCAAAGTAGACTCAATTGGAGGTAACAAATATTTTGTTACATCCATAGATGACTACAGTAGAAAATTATGAACATACTTGATCAAAAAGAATAGTGATGTGATTGAGGTGTTCACTAAATTCAAAGCCATGGTAGAGAGACAAAAAGGTCACAAGATCAAGACTTTGAGGACTGATGGTGGTGAAGAATATGTGTTGATTGACTTTGATTCATTATGTGAAAGAAAAAAGATAGTGCATGTGGTGGTACCACCATACATTACTCAATAAAATGGAACTTATGAAAGGAAGAACAAGACCATCATGAACATAGCGAGGAGTATATTAAAGGGAAAACATATACCAAATGAGTTATAGGGTGAGGTTGTGTCCACTAGAACATACATCTTGAATAGATGTCTAACTAGAAGGCTAGAAGGAATCACACTAGAAGAATGTTGGTCTATCGTCAAGTCAAGCCTAAGCCACTTGAAGATATTTGGGTCTATTATACATAGACATGTGCCTGATTAGTTTAGAAGAAAGCTTGATGACAAGTAAAAGCTTATGTTCCTAATAGGATATCATTTAGCTGGTGGCTTCAAGATGTTTGATCCTGTGAATAGAAAAGTAGTGACCAACAAAGATGTGATCATTGATAAACTGAAAGAGTGGGACAAGAAGGGTTTAACTTGAATCGTGTGTGATGAACCAAATAGTAAAGCTGACAAGGATATTCAATAAGAAAGCATCCGAGTTCAAGCAGGCACAAGAAGACCTCAAAGGACAAGAAACATGCAAGTAAGGTTGCAAAACTATGTGATTACATCAGATGATGTGGCCAATGAAAAAGGTGAGCTGGTACATTATGATTTCTATGGAGACACTGAACCTTTTAATGTAATTGAATCATTGAAGGACTCAAAATGGATACATGCCATGATGGAGGAGCTGAAATCCATAGTGGTCAACAAAACCTAATCATTAGTTAAATTTCCACAAGAAAGAAAATAATTAATTTGAAATGGGTGTAGAAAGTGAATTTGAATCCTAAAGGAAAAGTGGTCAGACATAAAACAAGACTTATGGCCAAAGATTTCTTCAGAGAAAATGAATTGACTTTGATGAAGCCTTTGCACCAGTTGCTAGGATTGAAACAATCAAGTTAGTTATTGGTCTAAAAAATATGAACAAATGGTCAATGTATCAAATGGACGTGAAATGTGCATTTCTGAATGACTCTTTAAATGAAAAGTTTAATGTGTCATGGACAATTGGTTTTGTGAATGAAAGCCAAAAAAGAAAGGTGCACAAACTGCATAAAACATTGTATGGGCTCCAACAAGCTCCAAGAGCTTGGAATAAGAAGATATATGGTTTTCTAAGAGAAAAGAAGGTTGTGAAGTGTACAACTGAGCATGGTGTGTATGTCAGAAGAAGAAAATGTGGGTGGATAATACTCTGTCTATATGTAGATGATGTGCTAAGAACAACCCCTACAAGAAAGAGATTGAAGACTTCAAAGTTGACTTGAGCAAGGAGTTTGAGATGCTAGATATTGGAAACATATAATTTTTTCTTGGAATTGAGTTTTACAAGTGTGGTAGAGGTCTGATAATGCACCAAAGAAGAAGGATTGCAATGTTGCTTCAAAACTAACTCAACTAAGACTGCAATTGACAAAGGATCAAAATAAAGATGATATTGATCCAACACGGTATATAAGACTTATTGGATCATTGAGGTACCATTGTCGCACAAGGTCTGGTCTAACATATCGTGTAGGCATGGTGAGTAGATTCATGTAGAGGCCAAAGTTGTAACATCTAGCAACCACCAAGAAGATACTAAGGTATCTCATAGGAACACTAGATTATTGAATATTGCTTCCTACAACAAATAAAGAAAATGAATGCAAACTTGTGGGATATATTGACTCAAGTTGGTGTGGTGATGTTGAGGATAGAAAATCTGGAGGTGGTTATGTGTTCATTTTAGGTGGTGTACTAGTTGCTTGGAGCTCAAGAAAAGAACTAGTTGTAGCATTATCATCATGTGAAGTAAAATACATAGTTGCTTCTCTTTGTGCTTGTCAAGAAGCATAGATGAATAACCTAATTGATTAGATTGAAGGCAAGAATCATGAAGCAATGACTATGAGAACTGATAACATGTTTGCTATCAACTTGGCTAAGAACCCGATAACACATGGAACGATCAAACACATTGAAATGAGAGTTCATTATCTTAGAGAACAAGTAATAAGTGGGAAACTATACTTGAAGCATTGTAGAAGTGAGAATCAGATAGCAGATATCATGACCAAAGTTGTGCAGGTGAAATTGTTCAAAAGGTTAAAAAACATAATGAATGTAAAGAGTCTAAACACAATGAATTAGGTAGTGTATTAAAAATGTAATTCATAGTGTTCATTCATGTTACTTAGTTGGTTTAAAATTATGTTAGGCATAAAATAATTAAAAGTTAGTTAGTTAAATTGGGATTGCTTACAAGCAATCTCAATATATAAGTGAGACTCTTGACTTTGTGAATTACATGCCATGTTATTGTAAATTACTGATTTACAGTGTAAAGTAGTTAAGGGCTCTTAAATATGACTTATATGTGTTTTAACTTTAGGTGTATTCACATTCCCAACTTAGTACATATTTAAATGAACGATGAATTTAACTAATCACAGCGAAAGCATAATTTTAGTTTTTTTGAAATTTTTATATAGTAGTTTAAAATGTAGTTCATAATCCCATGAGTGGAAGATCAGCTAGTTTTTTCAAAAGCATATTTTTGAAAACCATACTAATATTTTCCAATGGTAGAGGTTGATGTTTGTTCATCAATACTTAAGTATTGATTTTGGTGTTTTATTCTAAGATGAAAATTTGGTCAGATTGTTATGCTTGTTTAACTGATTCAAAAATGTACACTTTGGGATGTTCTAAAATTGTAATAGCCAACTTGCAACATTTTTTTAATGGCCTTTATACTCTAATAACATTTGATAATATTCTTTTTTATGTTGAACCAATTTGTATATAGAATGAGCCTATGATTATACATATTACTAAAGTATCTTATAGATATGAGCATTCACTACTTTTTATGCACAATCTACTCATTATGTCCCTTGGTATGTACTACATGATTTTAGATAATATTTCTTGACACTCTTCAAGAAATTTCAATTTTAACACTTACACCTCAAATCAACCAAATTACTCTAGAAAACTCAAGATAATTGTGCACCTCCACCAAGACACCAACTTGAGTTATTATAACTTCCACAAGTTTCAAATATTAAAATACATTCTATTGTTTAATCTTAGAACTACATTGTCACATTAATTCTTGGTATTTTTCCACATTTTATCCTCATGATTTTGATATTTCTACACTATATTTCTACTCTTATACTATTTAACCGTTCACTAATATGGTAAACAGTAAAATATTGTAATAATATTATTTTTAATTTAATTTAATTTTTTATTTTTTAAAATTCTTTTATTAAAAAAAATTGTGTAATTAATCAATTTTATAACTTTATTAATCAATCTTTTACATTATATTAATCAACTTTGATTAATGTTAAAAATTATTTTTAATATATGAACGTTTATTAACTAAATTCATATCTTTATTAATTAATTTTTTACATTGTATTAACCATCTTTGATTATTGTTAAAAATTATTTTTTATATTTGAACGTTTATTAATCAATTTCATCGTTTTATTAACGAACTTTTTACATTTCATTAACCAACTTTATTTTAATATTTTAAAATAACTGGATACTATTCACGAATACGGTACAAACATTATTCACGTATTATTCATATACTGTTAAAGAAAATACTTTTTTGTTTTAAAAAACATTGTTCACCATATAAATATGGTCAACATTATATACGGTATAAGTATTGGTATAGGAAAAAAAGTGTAGAAATAGCAAATATTCTTTTTTTTCTTTTTGGCAATAATGATCATCTTTAGATTACTTGTTCTATTTTTAAGATCATAGCATTTTACATATTCAAATAAAGGAATCTCAGTAAGATATTATGTTATAGCAATCAGAAGACACTATAAGAGCTTTATGAAAATTTAATTATTGGTTTCAAATATTGATAGCTAAAAAATATATCAATATGTCTTGTTTCTTGAAAAATATATGGATAATTTTGATATGTATTTACTACGAAAGTTGCATACAACTTATAGAAAGTTATCATGCAATGATTAGGAAAAAAATTGTATCTGATATGAACGTGAGTTTTAATTCATGTGGTTGTGTTTTTATGCAACTCTTCTGCTGTTACGTTTTCTTGCGTGGTTTGGCCGTTGAAATGTTAGTGTTACGTGAGGCAAGTCTTTTCCTGGCGGCTTGAGGACAGGCTTGAGCTCCAGATTATTTTCACGAGCAAGGATTCAAAGCGCCTCTATGAGATTCTAACTGAGGCAAAGAAGAAGCAAAGATTAAGGTTTAAATTTTGGTTTTATCAATTGTTATATTAAGATGGTTATGATAAATATAGCTTTTGTTGTTGATATATAAATGGTTATAAATTGTTTTTTATATATAAGATGTGGTAGTAATTCATTGGTATTAGTGTTTCCAAAAAGAATTTTTTTCATGTATAAGGTATGTCAGTAGTTCATCTGTATTGCAATCTCATTTTTTTTTATATTACAGACTGTTTAACAGTTGAAAATATCATCTCAAAAATTATAAATTTTGTAAAAGATTTGGCCTTGAGTGAGATTACCGATGTCTTATTTGTACAAGACTGATATTTGTTGTATTGCTTATGAATATCTACGAATTAGTCACGGTTTAGTCTAGGATAATATCATTGTTGTAAATGTGTCTTAAAATCTTTGTTGATTAAAAGAAGAAAAATATATTTTGGAGATTGTATTTATCGCGAAAATCGAAAGTTTTAGAAAGTCGGAAAAAAAATTGGCGCGGTGAATAGTGTTTCCGAGTTTTTGGACTTTTTTTTTTCGTTTCGGTCCATATATCTATGTGATTTTGGGTTTTGTTTGTTGGGTATCTGATATTATAAATATGTATCTCTTATATGCTTGGTTTGTGAAAATCTTAGAGTTTTCATCAACAAGGGAGACCAAGGGTTTAAAGGTATAGCATAGGGTTTCAGCTATGCTTAAAGAAAACATTGGATTACACATTGGGTTTGAGTGATTCATATATTGAGAGTTGGAGAGGTAGGGAAACACTTGGGTAGAAAATAGGGTTGTTCTTGGACGCCTTCAGGGTTGTTCTTGGGAACCTGAAGGCGAATGTTATTTTCTTGTAACTCATTTGTAATCTCTTATAACAACTTTCTGAGTATAGTGAATTGGAGAGCTGCTCTCTCCCCATATTAGATCGTTTGATTGAACTGGGTAAACAAACTTTCGGTTTTTTCTTGCCTTATTCTGTTATATTATCGGTGTACGAATTATTATTGCTAAAGACCATTTATTTTGGTTGTTATTGTTCTTTGCCTCACAAATTGATATTGAATTTTATCGTAATTCACAACAAGATTCACAACAAGTGGTGCGGTGAGCGTGGAGTAAAGAGATATTGTTGACAAATGAGCACCATGGTTAGTAGATGGCAGATCGAGAAATTTTCCGGTAACAACGACTTCAGGTTGTGGAAAATTAAGATGCAAGCAGTTTTAATTCAAGAGAAGTGTATTGATACTTTGAAGAGTGAAGCATTGATGCCTGCAGGGCTTACACAGGTACAGAAGACCGAGATGGTGGATAATCCCAGGAGTTTCATTATTTTGTGTCTCGGGGATAAAGTTCTAAGAGAAGTCTCCAGGGAGAAAACTGCAGTTGCTATGTGGGCAAAACTTGAATCATTGTGTATGACAAAGTCTTTGGCTCACCGGTTGTATCTGAAACAACAACTCTATTCATTCTGAATGGTGGAAAACAAATCCATAGCTGAGCAGCTCATAGAATTTCACAAGATTATCGATGATCTTGAGAATATTGAAGTGAAGATTGATGATGAGGATAAGGTTTTGCTCCTATTGAGTTTATTACCCAGATTCTTTGAGCACTTTAAGGATGCCCTTCTTTATGGTAAGGAAGGTACTATTACTTTGGATGAAGTCCAGACGGCGGTGAAATCCAAAGAATTTTCAAAGTCGAAAGATTTGAAGATTGAAGATATCGGTGAAGGCTTAAATGTGTCAAGAAGAAGAGGTGAGCATAAAGGGATGTCCAAATCAAAGAGGTCTGACAAGTCAAAGGTAAAATGTTTTAATTGTCAGAAAATCAGTCACTTCAAAAGGGATTGTCCTGAAAGAAAGGTAAATGAAGATTTTGTTCAAGCTGTAGTTGCATTGGGTGAGAAACGTTATGAGGATGCCGAAGCACTAGTAGTATCGAGTTTGGAAACTAAAGTTAGTTGGGTCATTGACTCAGGTTGCTCTTATCACATGTGTCCAAGAATAGAATACTTTGAAATTTTGAATATGGTACAAGGTGGAGTAGTTCGCCTTGGTAATAATATGGCATGAAAGGTTCATGGTATTGGTACGGTCAGATTTAAAATGTTTAATGATCGTGAACTTCTTATTCACAATGTGAGGTATGTTCTAGAACTCAAACAAAATTTGTTATCTATAAGTATGTTTGATGATCTGGGCTATTATACTAGAGTTGAATGTGGAGTGTTGAAGATTTTGCTTGATGAATTGATTATTGCTAAAGGGTCTAAAATATGTGGTCTATATATTTTAGAAGGTTCAAATGTTATTATTCATTCATCGTTAACTAGTGGAGGCTTTCATGACAAGGAAGAGCTATGGGATTTGAGTTTAAGGTGTTATGAATGCCTTGAGAAAGTTTCAGAGGAGTGCAATGAGTTTTGCAGAAATTAAGGGATAAAAATGCATGTTACCGCTGAGTTGTTATTGATTTTTTGGGGAAGAGTCGGGGTTAAAATAACTTACTTAGTTGGTAGAGAATTTCTTCATAAGAAGAATAGTGAAAACCAAAGGAGAAATCTAGGAGAAACTATAATGGAGAAAACTCAGTTTGAGGTGGAGTTTCCTACTATGGATGCTAGCAATAGTGAGGGAACTATTACAGAGATCTCTGATTATCATTTGACTCATGATAAGGTAAGGAAGGTTATTGTAGCATCTCAAAGGGACAATTATGCTAGCCTTGGATATTATGTTTTTAATGTGGCTGAAGAACTGCAAGATAAAAGAAGAAAAACCTTCAGGGAGGCATTTGAAAACAGGTGGAGTCAAGGGTGGTTGAAAAATCATACTTGTAGGCTTGTTAAATTACCTAGGCAGAAAAGGGTAATTGGGAACAAGTGGATTCAAGTTGCGATATTAAGATTAAGGGTTGTTTGAATTTGATCAAAATTATCGATTAAAGTTTCAACTTAGTAGAGAGCAGCAATGTTGTTGATTGTTAAATTGGTATCAACACGGTTTAAAGTCAAGGTGGTGATTGTTATAAATGTGCCTTAAAACCTTTGTTTATGAAGAGAAAGAAAATATATTTTGGAGATTGCATTTACCGCGAAAAATTTGAAGTTTAGAAAGTCGGACGAAAAGTTGAGGAAAAAAAATCGGCGCGGTGAATAGTGTTTCCGAGTTTTCGGCCTTTTTTTCGATTCGTTCCATCGATCCATGTGATTTTGGACTTTGTTTGTTGGGTATCTGCTATTATAAATATATATCTCTTATATGCTTGGTGTGTGAAAATCTTAGAGTTTTCACCAACAAGGGAGACTAAGGGTTTAAAGGTATAGCATAGGATTTCAGCTATGCACAAAGAAAACCTTGGATTAGACCTTGGGTTTGAGTGATTCATATATTCAGAGTTAGAGAGGTAGGGAAACACTTGGGTAGAAAATAGGGTTGTTCTTGGATGCCTTCAGGGTTGTTCTTGGGAACCTGAATGCGAAGTCTATTTTCTTGTAACTCATCAGTAATCTCTTGTAACAACTTTCTGAGTATAGTAAATTGAAGAGCTTCTCGCTCCCCCAGAGTAGATCGTTTGATCGAACTGGGTAAACAAACCTTCAGTTTTTTCTTGCCTTATTCTGTTATATATCTGTGTACGAATTACTATTGTTGAATACCATTTATTTTGGTTGCTATTGTTCTTTGCCTGACAAATTGATATTGAATTTTGTCGTAATTCACAACAAGATTCACAACAATCACAACTTCTTTGAGTTTGATATCATTAGTTTTCTTTGTCTTGATTTAATTTTTGAAGCTAAGAAAGATTAAATCTTTTGCTCTTAAATCCATGTCTTCATCATACTAAACAAATTAATTACAACTCTTAAGGTCCTACAACTGGACAAATTATAAAATGAGATGAAGGAATTTTTGAATCACAACAAAATAACGGTGAGTGGAAAATAAACACATCTTCAATACATTTTACATCTCACACCTATAAAAACGATGATATGAATTTGAAATGGTCCATATTGTTATCAATAAAACATTAAGACCATATTTTCATTCAAGAATGACTTCATTTGCTTGATATCGAGTATAGAGTGTGAGTGAAATTTCTGTTAGGTGTATTTTGCATGATGCCAAAACTAGAATATTTTAGCGTTAGTGTATATTATATAGTATCATCTGATTCTTTATGTGCATCTTAGCATTAGGAATCATGAAAATATTTGGAAACAACTTGGAAAAGGTCTCATGCATCAAAAATGCATGAAAAATAATTTTTGGAGAAAAAATGCATCATAGGTCGACACATACGTCTACAAGTCGGCCTATAGAAAAAATTTCTCATCTATAGGTCGACACATCCACCCCATAGGTCGACACCCATGTTGTAGTAATAAAGCTTGTAGCTTCTGCTCCACGTGCCACCTCTTCAGGTTGACACATAGGCATCACATTACATTTATAGGTCGACACATGACCTTATACAGGTCCAGTTATGTGTTAAACAGGTAGGCACATGACTTTCGTAGATCGACCTTTGTGACAGAATTTTTCAAAAATTCATAATTTTTCAAGTCTTTTGCATTCCTTTTGCTTCCAAACATGCATGGATATAAGTACTTCATACATTCATCTTTGTCTAGTAAGGTTTCTAGTGAGTAAAACATATACAAAATCAGGATTTCAAAACATTCTCATTGTAGCACCCCAAAATTTGCCTCATCGTTTCTTGGTTTACTGGCTTATGTTTCTTTGCATATTTGCATATCTGCATATCATAGCATTGGTCCTCGAGACATGGGATCAAGGTGTTTCTGTGGCTCAGGGTTCCCTTTTGTTGCTAGAGTTAATCAACGAGCATCAGAGGCTCCGACATTTATTTTCCTAGCGGTCGATTTTAGTTTATTCAGTAGGATATTTTCAGCTTAGGAGACAGTGTGCAGGCTATCTCAGGCGTTCTCACGGTTATAATATTCAAGGGCAAGTTTCTGAGGCTTAACAGAGCTTAGAACAGGTGGCAGCAGGTGATTATACAGGATTCCCTCCATTTTGCGCAATTTTTGGAAATTTTTGAATGTGGTTACCGGTTAATCCACATTCCTAATTTCACCAAATGTTAATCGACATTCCTAATTCCTAATTCCACTCCAAATTTCAAACACTCCATTCCTAATTCCACTCCTAATTTCCATTACAAATGTTAATCAACATTCCAAACCATATTTCGATTCCTAACCTAGAGCTTATTTAAGTGAATTTGCTCCAAACCTCACACAATTACCTTCATTTTTCAGATTTCACATTCATTCTTGAGAATTTTCTCTCAACTTTTTCACTCCCAAAACCTCCATTAAAGCTCTTTCCACTTGAGTTCATTGATTCTTCATTGGAATCCTTGAATTCTAGAGCTAAACCTCCATCATTCATCTCCGTTATCTTCAGTTCGTCATTCAATTTTCTTTTGAGTTTGGAAGCTAGATTGGAAGTGCTTTTTTGAGTCAATTTTGCTTGATTTTACTTGTTCTTCACTTCTACCATAAGGAAGCTCTTGGATCTTGAAGAACCTATGGGTTTCTAGATTGGATCTGTTAATTTCAAGTGAATCAATACTTACCAAAGAAAATCTCAGCTTTGAAGGTTGGTGAATTCTAGATCCAATTATGTTTTTGAGCTTATTTGCATGATCACAATGTAGATCCATGGCTTTTGTCGCATTTTGATCCATTTGGATGACTTGGATCTTTGTGATTTGTGATTTCAATGTTTGATTGTATTTATATGATGTTTGGTTACTAATTCTTGATGATAAATTCGTACATAATTGATAACATGTTCATGTGATTGATTGGATAAGTCGTTTGGTGCTGAAAACTGATTTTGGAGGTTGCTTTTCTGTTTTTGATTCAGTGGTAACCGATTACCACATATGGGTAACCGATTACCCTTCATAATTTTCATGTTCCCAAGTTTTTTTACAACAGGTAACCAGTTACCTGATTACAGTAACTGATTACCACTGAACATAATGCTTTATTTTTGCATTTTTCTTGCTTGTTTGGGCTCCTTTTCACATCTAAACTCCAGGGATTGATGTGATGCATTTATGTGGATTTCTTTTGACATATTTCATTGTTCTTGAATGTTTGATTTGGATTCTTTGATGCGTAACTTCCGGTTTCCGTTTGAGTGCTTAACATGTTCATGTTGCTTGATTGATGAATGATCACATGCCTTTCTTGCTTAGATCATGTTAATTGATCATCATGAATGTTTGTCTTGCTGGATGTTTGTCGCATGTTTGCATTTGTTTCCGGCTCCGCTTGTTGAATGCTTATTTGATCGTTCGATTGTACAATTTGAATTGAAAAACATGTCGATCTTATTGATTCTTGTTAGCACAATGTTGTTGATCAATAAGGTTTGATTGTTGAAGCAAGTTCATACTTGCATGATATCTATCCATTGTTGGTGTTTGCTTGATTAATTGCATTCATGCTTACTTGCTGCCTAACTTTCCACAGTTGTGGTTGTTTTGAATTATGCATGTTGTCTTTGCTTGCTTCCTACCTGTCTTTTTACACCTACTTTTGTGCTAAAACATGTGCTGTTATAGGCTGTCTTGCTTGTATGCTGGATTTTATCGTTGTTTTGTGCAGGAGGCGTTATTGTAGCTGCTATTTTTGCGTTGTTTCTTGCTTTTTGCTTGTTCCCTTAGGTTTCTTATTCCAATTTAATTTTCGATTAAATTTGGAGTAGGAGAGACATTAGGATTGAAATCTAAGCATGATAACAAGTAGGCTAGTCCCTTTTAACTTCAACCTTAGGTCCATCTTTTTCATGCTAACATTAGGATAGAAGCTCCTTTCGCATCTCAACTTTAGGACCACTTTGCATGACAATGTTAGGACCGAGTTTCCCTTAGACCTTTCGTGTGTCTCTCTTCTCATCTCAAAACACATTCTAACTCATCTAATAAATACGATGAACGTTGTACGCTACGAGCCTTAAGCACATGGGAAATGATGAGTGAGGGGCCTCCTCTCGTTTGTCTAGAGTGTTTAGTGTACATCCCGTCTGGGGGCGATATGTGACGCATTCGTTCCTATGTCATAGTCTTTAGTGCAACGTGAATCCAAACAAATTCAAATCACTTCACTAAAACTCACAAACAAAAGTCAAACCTTTTATCCTTCGGGATTTGTGTTTCAGGCTCATTTTCAGAAAAGTGTACGTCACTTTTCCGTTCCACTGCAAACATGCATCGATCCTAACTGCTGGAATGGGAACTTAACATCACTCATAAAAAACACTTAACCAACCTGTGGTTTCATAATTACCCGAACTATGTTTGCTCTGATTTCTCATACCAGATGAGGATACGTAGGCACAAGACGGTGATGTCTTGGCGAGCAACCTTCCCCCATCACCCGTAGTTTTCCAAACTACGTTGACTCTGACTTTCCCATTGCACAAGGGAATGCGTAGACATAGGAAGGTGATGTCCTATCGAGTCTCTTTCTTTTTCTTTTGTTTTCGTTTCCGTTTAGCTGTAGCTTATAGATAAACACACCCTTTGATTAGACAACAAGCGTGGATCCTGTTGAGTACAACGGACGTGAGGGGTGCTAATACCTTCCCTTGCATAACCAACTCCCGAACCCAAGATTTGGTTGCAGTGACCTTGTCTTTTCTCGTTCCTTAGGTTTTCTTCGATCGTTTCCTTTTCCTCTCTTTGGGATAAATAGTGTTCAGTGGTGACTCTTATGTTTTTTTGTCGGGTATCTTCACTGTTGCGACGCTCATCATCTTCAACCTCTCTTCTATGCATACACACACTCAAACTACACATAATCATTTTTTGATTGGGTGTCATCTAGATTAGGGTTGATAACATCCAAAATAGATTGTTTGTACCATTTACATTGGGTTGAAAACTTTGAGGATTTCAAATCAGAAAACCAATCTCGGTTTATCCTTCAAGATCTTTACGATTTGAAGGTTTTGGACAAGATTACGCAATTCGAATTCGATCAAGTGAAAGTCCTGGGACAAGGAGTGACTTGCATGGGAGTAGCGTGAGATGGTGGATCTTATTGGTAAATCTTAGATTTTAACAAGTGTGCGCTTAGGATTAATTCGACCGAGTGAAAGCTTTGAAGAACAAGGGGTTTCATTCAAAGAAGTAGCGGCGATGAACTGAAGTGGCATCTTTGGTCAACAAGTGTACACTTGAAATTAATTCGATCGAATGAAAGTTTTGAAGAACAAGCGGTTTCGTTCAAAGAAGTAGCGTCAAACGGTGAAACGAATCGACATTGTTGGTTACTTGATCAAGTTTAGATCAAGGGAAGAGAAAGTGGTAGAATCAACATCAAGCCTAGGATTTGTCAGGTTAGATTGCTACATATCTCTTTTATTCAAACATTTACAAAGTAATATATATATATATATATATATATATATATATATATATATATATATATATATATATATATATATATATATATATATATATATATATATATATATATATATATATATATATATATATATATATATATATATATATATATATATATATATATATATATATATATATATATATATATATATATATATATATATATATATATATATATATATATATATATATTACATTAACTCAATTCAAATTTGAATTGAGGGAAGACGTACCCATAGCGGGGTTGATTGGAAAACTGCCTAAACATATCCTTGTGTACAATCTCTCTCTCTCTCTCTCTCTCTCTCTATATATATATATATATATATATATATATATATATATATATATATATATATATATATATATATATATATATATATATATATATATATATGTATGTATGTATGTATGTATGTATGTATGTATGTATGTATGTATGTATGTATGTATGTATGTATGTATGTATGTATGTATGTATCTCTTTTAATTAGTGTTTGCAAATTTTGAAATTCATTGCTTGTTCGATCGATTCTTTTGAAATTTTTTTATCAAATTTTAAAATAGGTATTTTTGAGTTAATCCCAATCCGTTTGATTGTGATTGAATTTGAGATTAATAAAACCTAACAAATTTCGAAACAATATCAATTGTACAAAAGGTGTTTGATAAATTGCCATATTGTGTTTTTCTGTGTTTTGATCATTGGGAATAAGCTTTACGTATAGCTTAGCATTCAATTAGTTGTGATTAATAATGTTGAACAATTTGTGTTCATTACCATACATTTGTTTACCTTTATGCATATACAAGCTTTTCGATAGAGGTTCGGTTAGACGATTCAATTCGGGTTGTTTCTGTTATGCCATAAAACTTTTCAAATCAATTTTTCCCAAAAGTTTTAACTTGTGATCTATTACCCCCCCCCCCCCCCTCTAGATCAAATTCTATCGTCCAATAAGTGGTATCACATGCTCCGGTTATTTCCGTGCTTAAGATTTGCTTACTACAAGAATGGTTACCAAACCTAAGGAAGCATACAATAGAGCACCAATTTTCATCGGCAAAAATTATGGCTATTGGAAAGCTTGTATGCATATTCATATCAACTCGATTGACAAGGGTATATGGGACGCCATCATGAATGGTCCTAATGAAATTACAATGATCAATGCTCAAGGTGTCGTCTTACCTAAACCCGAATCACAATAGGATGATAATGATAAGAAATTATGGTCACATGATTGGAAGGCACAAAATATTCTCACATTTGCACTCAGTGTTGATGAATATTATTGTGTCTCTCATTGTGAGACCACAAAAGCTATGTGGGACGCATTAGAAGTTGCCCATCATGGAACTAATAAGTTCAAACAAGCTAGGAGCAATACCATAACTCAAGAGTTGAACTATTTTGCATGAAGCATGGTGAAACCATTGCGTGCATGCGAAAGTAGTTCACGCATCTTATTAATTGATTGAATGCTCTAGGTAAGCCTATTTCCAATGGTATTGCTACTAATAAGATTTTGAGATGTATTAATAGGAAATGGCAGCCCAAGGTCACCACAATCAAAGAGGCGAATCATCTTAAATTACTTGATCTCACTACTTTGTTTGACAAGTTGGAAGAACATGAGCAAGAACTCACTTGTTTGGAAAAACATGAAAAAAAAGTATGAAAAAATGATAAAGAAGGAGAAAGGTAAAGACAAGTAGGCAGAGAAGAAGTCTGTTTCTCTAAATACTTCAAGCTCAAATTCCTCACACCATGAGCAAAGTGATTGTGAAAGTAGAGATGACAAGAATTCTGATGATGAGGATATTAGGTTGTTTTTCAAAACAAATCAAAGTTATATAAGGAAAAATAGAGTCAAGCACTCTGACAAAAACCTTACCAAATTTAGAAGGCTAACAAACTCCCCAAAGGAATATGAGAATAGGAAATTTAAACTTAGAAGTTCTTGCTAAAATTGTGAGGAAGTCGGTCACTATATATCGGAGTGTCCTATGATGAGGAAAGACAAATAGAAATGTCATTACAAGAAATCTAGCAATTCTAGAAGATCTTATATCGTTTGGGAGAGTGTAATTGATTCCTCAAGGGATAATAGAACAAGCTCAAAGTCCTCACACCATGAGAAAAGTCATTGTGAAAGTAGAGATGACAAGAGTTATGATGATGAGGATATTAGGTTGTTTTTCAAAACATATCAAAGGTATATAAGGAAAAATGGAGTCAAACACTCCGACAAAAACCTTACCAAATTTAGAAGGCTAACAAACTCCTCAAAAGAATATGAGAATAGGAAATTTAAACTTAGAAGTTCTTCCTACAATTATGGGAAAGTCGGTCACTATATACCGGAGTGTCCTATCATGAAGAAAGACAAAGAGAAAGGTCATCACAAGAAATCTATAAATTATAGAAGATCTTATGTCGTTTAGGAGAGTGCAATTGACTCCTCAAGGGATAATAGAACAAGTTCAAGTGTTGAATCGTCCCGAATTTGCCTCATGGCAAGGAAAAAGAAAAAAGAAAAATGTATGTCTTTCTAAACTTGAATCTATTAATGAACTATCTTATTCTCAATTAGAAAAAGCTTTTGAAAACCTTCATAGAGAAGCCTTAAATGCTTTTAAAAAGTTAGCTTCACACGAAAGAATAATTTTTAAATTATAAGGTAAAGCTTTAGAATCCGAATAGAATATGGAAGCTCTTAACCAATCTATGATATATGTTCAAAAGGACAAGAATGCGGATGTAAAACCTTCATGGTTTGGTTGTGAACATTGTCACAATTGGCAAGAAGAGGTAAATACTCTTCAAGTCAAATTTGACAAAGTCATACAACCTAAGATTTCATTTTCTATTGATCCCTTAAAGTTTGAAAAATATTTGAATCATTTATATAAAAATCATAAATATGTGCATAAAGACTAAAATAGAAAAGTTACATCTCATCCCAACTTATCTTGTCACTATTGTTGTAAGAAAGGTTATATTATTGAAAAATTCAAGTTTAGAAAACTTTTTGTCCCTAAAGGAGATTTTCAATGGTTTCCTAAATACAACTTTGATTTCACTCACTCTCAAGGACCAATAAAATTGGGTACCTATTTCTCTTGTTTGATTCTATAGGTTGGATGTCTTGACTCTAAGGGTAAGATGTGGTATCTTGATAGTAAATGCTCAAGACATATGACAGGTATCATATCTCTATTCATTGACTTTATGCAAAATAAGAAGGGGTTCGTCACTTATGGAGATAACAAAAAGGGTGCAATACTTGGAAAAGGTAGTGTAGGTAATTCATCATCTACTATTATTTCCGATGTTATGTTAGTTGATGGTCTTAAACATAACCTGCTTAGCATTAGTTAACTTTGCGACAAGGGTTTTAAAGTTACTTTTACAAATAATTTTTGCTTATTTGTACATAATGAGAAGAAGGATTTTATGTTTAAAGGCTTTAGGGTTAATAACACCTATATGATTAACTTAGATTATGTATCCTGGGTTGGAACTAAGTGTCTTGCTACCATGAGTGAAAACTCTTGGTTGTGGCATAGACGCCTAGCTCATATCAACTTTGATTTAATAAATAAAGTGACCTCAAAATATTTAGTAATCGGTCTACCAAAAACAAAGTTTTCAAAAAAACCATTTATGTGAAGCGTGTCAAATGGGGAAGCAAATGAGAATCTCATTTAAATCTAAAAAAATCATTTCAACTTCGAGACCTCTTGATCTTTTTCATATGGACCTCTTTGGTCCCTCAAGGACCAAGAGCATAGGTGGTAACTATTATGGCTTTGTTATTGTAGATTATTACTCAAGATTTCGTTGAGTCGTGTTTTTGTATAATAAATATGAGACATATCCAAATTTTAAACAATTTGCAAGATTGTTCCAAAATAAGATGAACTTGAAAATCATTTCCATCCGAAGTGATCATGGAGGAGAAATTGAAAACCCCCTTTTTGATAAGTATTGTGATAGACATGACATTGAACATAACTTATCCGCTCTTAGAACTCCACAACAAAACGGTGTTGCGGAGTGCAAAAATTGTGTTTTAGAGGAGTTGGTTATGCTTAATGATGGTAATCTACCAATGTATTTTTGGGCCAATTCCATTAACACGGCTTGTTATGTCTTGAATACGACTATAATACGTCCTATTTTAGACAAAATTCCCTATGAATTACTTAGGGGTAGAAAACCTAATTTTCTCATCTATACGATTTCAGATGTAAATGTTTTATTTTGAACAATGGAAAGGATAATCTTGGTAAGTTTAATGCGAAAACCGATGAGGGTATATTTCTCAAATACTCCTAATCTAGTAAATATTATAAGGTTTCTAACAAAAGATTACTTATTGTTCAAGAGTCGGTACATGTTACTTTTGATGAGTCTTATCCGAAAAATGTCGAGAAAGATATTTCTTTTCATGATGTAGATGTATCTTCACAAGAAATTATCAATGGACCTGAACAAGGAATTGATCAACCTAAAGCGGTTGAACATGACAAGGAAGAAGATAACGATCGTGAAGAGGAGAAGGTTGAATGTCCAGCTGTAGTGGACGATGTATCTTTGACTTGGAGAACATCCAAAGATCATCCTATTGACTACATACTTGGAGACATCACCAAAGGCGTGACAACCCGCTCCAAGATAAATAATTTTTATTATCACTTTGCATTCGTTTCCCAAGTTGAACCTAAAAACTATAAGGATGCATTACTTGATGAGCATTAGCTTATGGTCATGCAAGATGGTTTTTTAGAAATAAGCTTGATGAAAACTGAGTGATAACCCGTAATAAAGGCTGACTAGTTGCTCAAGGTTATAACCAAGAGGAGGGCATTAACTATGAGGAGACTTATGCTATGGTTTCTCTCCTTGAGGATATACGCCTTCTTCTACCATATGCTTGCGTCAAAGAGTTCAAGTTATTTCAAATAGACATGAAAAGCGTGTTCCTTAATGGCTATATTAACGAGGAAGTGTGTGTAGCTCAACTTCCCAATTTTGAAAATCACTAGTATCCAAATCATGTTTACAAACTCAAAAGAGATTTGAATGGTCTCGAACAAGCCCCTCGGGCTTTGTATGAGAGACTAAGTAAGTTTTTAATCGATCAAGGATACTCCATGGGAAAGTTAGATACTACATTTTTCATTAGGCTCCAAGTAAAGCATAATATTCTAGTTCAATTTTATGTCGATGATATTATTTTTGGATTCACTAACTTGCAACTTGTAGAGGAGTTTTCAAAGCTTATGCATGGTGAGTTTGAGATGTGACTCATGGGGGAGTTGAATTACTTCCTTGGTTTTCAAATCAAACAACTCAATGAAGATACAATTGTGTGTCATCCCAAATATTGCAACGACTTGCTAAAGATATTTGGTATGGAAGATGCAAAATCTATTGACACTCATACGACCAAAAATGGAAACTTGGAAAAGAATGAAAATGGTAAGGATGTAGATGTCAAGAAATATAGATATATGATTGGCTCTTCTTTATATCTTACTGCATCTAGGACGGACATTATTTTAGTGTGTGTATGTGCGCTCGTTATCAATTGACTCCTAAGGAATCTTATTAAAATTCGTAAAAAGCATTCTTAGATATCTTCATGGTACTTCTAAGTATGGGATTTGGCATTCTAAGGGAAGTAGTTATAAGTTGGTTGGTTATACAGATTATGATTTTTCCGGTTTCAAATTGGATAGAAAGAGTACTAGTGGAACTTGCCACATGTTTTCAAATTCCTTAGTAAGTTGGCATAGCAAGAAACAAGTTTTTGTTGCTTTGTAAACCACTGAGATTGAACACGCAGTGGCCAATAGTTGTTGTGCTCAAAATTTATGGGTTTAACAACAACTACTTGATTTTGATATAAAACTATAGCGTATTTCAGTAACGTTCGACAATATTAGTGCTATTAATCTAACCAAAAATTCGGTGCTACATTCTCGCACTAAGCATATTGAGATTCCTCACCACTTCCTACGTGACCATGTTGAAAAATGAGACGTCGTATTTGAGCATGTTGACATTAAAAATCAACTTGCAGATATCTTTACAAAATCTCTTGTGACCGAACCATTTTTCAACATGCGAAGGGAATTAGGGATACTTAATATCTCAAATCTTTCCTAAATATGATTTGTTGCATGAACCTTATATACACTTGCTATAAATTTCCTTGGAAGTTCAATCACATAAGAGTGCATCCTTCATCAATTCATAAGAAAGGTAATATTATTCCATTTTCCTTTTCCTTTAGTGAGTGAGCTTTTACTTTTGCATGTTGCTTGTGTTCCAAATGACTGATATTCTTGATGTATGAAATAGTTCATGAACGTTCACTTCCAAAAATCACTATTGATGTATGACAATTATATGTTTATAGTGACTTTGTGTTATTATTTCTATATGCCTGAAATATGCTCTTGGTGCATTGGCTTGTTATGGATTCTTGCATGAAATATGGTTGCACATGTTATAGTGTTTGCAAAATTCTTGTTGTGTGTTATTGCTATGATAACAACTCTATTTTTGGTTTGAGTGGTGATAAATTCATATATCTCCTTGCTAGAGCACATGGATGTACAGCATTTCGGGAGCACCAAAGGTATATGTCACGTAATCGTGTTGTTTTTTAGCAACTAAAGAGTTATTGATTACATTATATCTTTCATGTTTCATGTTGAGTTATGTTATAAGTTGTGACAATCATATTTTATTGTTTCTTTATATGCTTGCATTTATATTTAGATATTCTTTTTCAATATGAAAATCATTTTATATGAGCGTCATCATATTGTTGTTCTTATCTTTGCAAATCGCCTTTGCGTGTGATATTGGATTATGCGTGATTTAAGATACTTCTCATGGATTGCTTCGCTTCTTTTTTATGTTGCCAAAGGGTGAGAAGAAAGATGAATTCGGGATGCATATATTCTGGGGGAGCCTGTGCCTTTCATTGAAAACATGAAACTCATCGTCTCAAGTTTTTCCATCTTAAAAATGGGGAGTATGTGAGTGTAACTTTCCTTAGATGTATTTTGCATGATGTCAAAACTAGGATATTTTAGCGTTAATGTATATTGGAAGGTATCATTTGATTTTCTATATGCATCTTAGCATTAGGAAGCATGAAAGCATTTAGAAAAAACTTGGAAAAGGTCTCATGCATCAAAAGTGCATGAAAAATAGTTTATGAAGAAAAATTGCATCATAGTCGACACATACGGCTAAAGGCTGACCTGTAGAAAAAATTTCTCATCTATAAGTCAACACATTCATCCCATAGGTCAATAAACATGCTGCAGTATTAAAGCATGTAGGTTTTGTTTCATGTGCCGCCTCTTCAGGTCGACATATAGGCAGCGCATGACATTCACATGTTGACACTTGACCTTATACAGGTCGACCTATGCGTTGAACAGGTCAGCATATGACTTTCATAGGTCGGCCTATGCGACGGAAATTTCAAAAATCCATAAGTTTTTTCAAGCATTTTGCTTTCAAACATGCATGCATATAAATACTTCGTACATGCATCTTTGTCTAGTGAGTAAAACCTATACGAAATCAAGATTTCAAAGCCTTCTCATCATCTTTATTAGACAAAAGACTTCGATCTTGAGGGGGTGAATAGATCACAAATTTTTTTTTCAAAAATATATGGCACGATGGAAACAACCTGAATCAAAATGTCTAACCGAACAAACTATCGAAAAGATCGAATGTGCGTAATGAAAACAAATGGAATGATAATGAACACAAATTTTTCAACAACGATTAATTCACTGAACAATTAAATGCAAAGCTATTTGTAAAACTTATTTCCAATGAACACAAAGTGATAAAAATACTCAAAGATAATTTATCAAACACTTTGTGTGCGATTGATCACGTTTGGAAATTCTGTTTGTTTTGTTGATGTTAAAATCCAATCACAAAGTGATTGTGATTATATCAACAACAACACTTTTAAAGAATAGTTGAAAATATTTCCAATCGAATTAATCAAAACAACAATGAAATCGATAATTTGAAAGATCGACAATTAAAGAGAAATAAAGCGATAAAGAGACACAAATATTTTTTTAGGAAGTTCCCCAATCGGCCTCGCTATGGTTATGTTTGCCCTCAATCCGAAATCAAATTGAGATACTTGAAATTAATCTTATATTTGCAAAAATGTTTATACAAGAGGTGAAGAACTCTAACCCCATAAACCTTATGGTTGGTTATTGATTCAACCACCTCCAAACCCTTGATCAAAGCTTGATCAAGTCACCAGCAATGCGGCTACAATTCTTCGATTATCCCGAGCACGCACTTGTTAAACCCATGATTCTCAAACACGATTCACCGTCTCGCGTTACTCCATTGCAAGGAAACCACCGTGTCCCAAGGCCTTCACTCGGTCGAATCTGTGTTGACATGATCTTGTCTAAAACCTTCAAATTACAAGATCTTGAAGGAAAACCCCACCTTGGTTTTCTTATTTGAAACACACAAAAATCCCAATCCAATATTCTCGATTACACCAACCTAATTGGATAATATCAACTATATTCTAGATGGTCACCTAATCGAAAAATAATTATGTGTAGTTCAATTACGTGTATGCATAGAAGAGAGGTTGAAGATGATGAGAATGCTTTGTAATCTGGTTTGTTACGTAATTCACTAGTACCTTACTAGATGAAGGTGCATGTATGAGTATATATATGTATGAGTGGAAAAGGAGCAAAAGGAATGCAATAAGTTGGAGAAAAAATGTAATGTTTAATAAGGGAAATTGTATACGTCAGCCTGTCAAAGCAATGGGCCGGCCTGTCAAAGCGATTAGGTCGGCCTATTAAGTTCTCAAGTCGACCTATGAAAGTTTTATGTTGCGTACAGGTCGGCATATGTGAGGCGACCTGTGGATAGAAGCTACAGGCTTCAATATTGCTCAATGGGAATCGGCTTGAATTGTTATGTGCCGACCTATACTGGATCTGAAGGTCGTATAAGGCGGCTTGTTTATGTACGTGTTGACCTAAAAGGGCTTGACTAACCAAAAACATGTTTTTCGACTTACTTAAATGATTCCTAACACTAAAATGTACATCTAGAATGTGATGATATTGTCCAATATACATAACGCTATACTATTCTAGTTTTGATATCATTCAAAATCCAAAAGCACTCACAATCTTCAACCTCTCTTCTATACATACACATAATCAAACTATAGATAATCATTTTTTTGATTAGGTTCCATCTGGATTAGGGTTGATAACATCCAATTGGGTTGTTTGTACTGTTTACGTTGGGTTGAGAACTTTGAGGATTTCAAATCAAAAAACTAAGTTGGGGTTTTTCTTCAAGATCTTTAGGGTTTGAAGTTCTTGGACACGATTACGCAGTTTAGATCCAATCGAGTGAATGCCTTAGGACAAGGGGTACCTTGCAAGGGAGTAGCGTGAGACAGTGGATCGTATTGGTAAATCTCGGGTTTCAACAAGTGTGCACTTGGGATTAATTCAATCGAGTGAAAGCTTTGAAGAACAAGGGGTTTCATTTAAAGAAGTAGTGTGAGACGGTGAATTGAAGCGGAATTTTTGATCAACAAGTGTGCGCTTGGAATTAGTTTGATCGAGTGAAAGCTTTAAAGAACAAGGGGTTTCATTCAAGGAATTAGCATGAGACGGGGAATTGAAGTGGCATTGTTGGTTACTTGATCGAGTTCAGATCAAAGGAAGAGAAAATAGTAGAATCAACATCAAGCCTAGGGTTTGTAAGGTTAGATTGCTACATCTCTCTTGTATTCAAACATTTACAGAGTAAGATATATTACATTTTCTCAATTCGAATTTGAAAGGAGGGTAGACGTACCCATAGGGAGATTGATTTGGGAACTGCCTAATCAAATCCCTGTGTACTCTCTCTCTCTCTCTCTCTCTCTCTCTCTCTCTCTCTCTCTCTCTCTCTCTCTCTTAATCTTTTTTAATATGTGTTTGCAAATTTTAGAATTCATTGTTCGTTCATTTAATTTGTTTGGAAATTTTAATCACATTTTGAAATAGGCGTTGGTGAGTTAATCGCAATCTGTTTGTTTGTGACTGGATTTTAAGATCAACAAAACCAAAAAAAATCCCAAACGATATTGATTGCACACAAGGTGTTCGATAAATTGCCTTATTGTATTATTGTATGTTTTGAACATTGGGAATAAGCTTTACATATAGATTAACTAT
Source organism: Lathyrus sativus (assembly GCA_963859935.3). Classification (NCBI taxonomy): domain Eukaryota; kingdom Viridiplantae; phylum Streptophyta; class Magnoliopsida; order Fabales; family Fabaceae; genus Lathyrus; species Lathyrus sativus. The sequence continues at coordinate 414,812,010 of OZ012739.1, forward strand.
CAGTTGACTATGATTAATAATTGTGAATAATTTGTGTCCATTATTTTACGTTTGTGTACCTTTACGTATACCCGAGCTTTTAAATAGAGGTTCGGTTAGACAATTTGATTCAGGTTATTTCTGTTGTGCCATAAAACTTTTCAAATCAATTTTCGCCAAAGGTTTTAACTTGTGATATATTCACCCCTCTCTAGATCAAAACCTATCATCTAACACAGAGACGTGTTGAATTGTGATGAAGATAATGTATGTGACAACTTTTGCACGGTTTAAGTAGCATCTGCAGTTGTCACACCCCAATTTTGCCCTTAAATCAATGAATCAATAAATTCATCATGGCATTTGTATCATCTTCATATCGTGGCATGCATTTCTTTCAGTATAATACTTAAAAATTTAACCTAAATAAAACTTTGGTTTTATAGACAGACGGGTTGAATCGATTTTCAAATGCACGTAAAATTAGTGTGCAAAAGAATTTGAGATCGGGCTTGCATTTGAACTTTTTGTTGATCTACGGTTCATGTAGTTTAAAATGGCACGCTCTTTTTATTTTTCGATTGCTCTTACGTTCACATTTTGATCAACCTGAGCCTTTTCAACCGACTTTTTTTATTGCCAAATTTGTTCTTTACTTGTCTGTTTTACGTAACTATTTTGTGTATATCATTTTAATGCATTCATTTTATTTTTTGCATATTTTTTAATCTGATTTTTATTTATTTTAATTCCTTTTATTTTTTATCAAAATATTGAGAAAAAAATAAATAAAGATAAATATGTGATCATTTGATTTTTATTTGTCTTTATTAAAAAAGATTTGAATTTTGTATCATTTATTTCTAATATTCATTTTTTTCATCAAGAATAGGTTGAGGGTATTATTGAAAAAATCTAAAAGTTAAAACCCTAAAATACATTATATAAAGTAAGTGTGTGGCATTGAAAAGAAAAGGATACTCAGCAAAACTGATTGGCAAACGACACTCACCCCTAATAGTTGGTTCCTCTCTCTAAAAATTAAAGACTAATCACAAGACCACTCCATATCCTCATATGCATAGTCAACCCACCCACAATATCTATTTTATTTCTATTTTAAAATTGAAACAAAGAAAAAGATAGAAAGAAAAAAGCAACTTTGAGGATTTCTTGATGCATACACTTTCCATCCATTAAACAACAACATAACCACCTTTTTCACACCTCTAACATGCATACTCCATCTCTCCCTCTAACAATTGGAATGAAAAGAAAAAATTTGAAAAACATGAAGTTGAGACACACGCAACAAACCACACAACTTTAACCCTTTTCTTCATCATCTCACCAACACCAAACTTCCACATAACTCACATCATAACAACAAAACACCTTCCCAAGACGGTTATTATAGCAAAACATAAACCTTCATACAAAGCCAATCTCCTCCTCGTCCAACCACCATTGTGCTCTGTCGTGCCTACTTCTTTCTCACCACATCAAGGTTCCACCATCCTTAACACTTTAACGACGTTCTTTCCAACTCCGACGAGTAGCGTAATTGTTCTCTCCGTTCATTTCAAGCAACTCTGACAGCTCCACTTAACCAAATCAGTAACACTCGATTCGGTAACATTTCGGTGGATGTATTATTTCATTGTTTCGTTGTGTATCGGTTGTTTTATTGTGTGTTAGATTTTGGGTCGCTTGTGTTCATTGTTCTTGCGTTTCTGGTTTATTTTGCATGTTGTAATATTATGAAACAGTGTAATATTTTGAATAATTTGTATGGATGCTGCTGGTTTTAATTTGCATGGCGTGAAAATCGATTTAGATATACAAGTTCGACGTGATTTGTACGCCATAACTCTGCTGGTTTTTTTCTATACGTTGATGTAACTATTTTCAATTCACGTGTGCTACTATTTGTTGTTATTATCCCGTTGAAATCAAATGCAAGCACATAGCGTAAATTCTATTTGATTTGTTTGTTATCATTGCATTAATTTAATTTTTGTTTCGATTGCGATGAGCTCATTGAGCGTTAGCAACTTGCCGGATTTTTCTTGCGTTTACGTTCAACATTTATGTTGCACTATATCATCTCATTATGATACATTGTGTTACTTTAATTTTGTTTCAATTGTAAGGATCACATATGTGCATTAGCAAGTCGTTGGTTGTTTTACCTTATTTACGTGCAACATTTTTTATTAGTTGTCATCATGTTTTTTATTCGATTTTGTATGCGCTTTTAATGGTTTGGTATGGCGACAATTTTCATTTTTCTTTTGATAACTTTGCATTTCAACATGTGACTTTTACTTTTGCGATTTTATATTTTGTTGCATTTAATTCATTTGCCATGACCATATTATGCGTTATTAATTTGCAATTCAATTTGGGTTGAGATACAACGACCCAGCGTCGTTACATTTAAATCAAATTTAAATTCTACTTTGGTAACTTTGCATCGCACTTCTTCGTGTTACACGACATCAATTCACATCCTCACGTTATGATTTTTCATCCGTGCATGCTTCGATTTTTCTTTACTCTTTCGATTCAATTTGATGAATGTGTGATGTAATTATGCTGTATGATTTTTATATCCTCTTATTTATTTTACGTGCTATGTGCAATATTTGGATTTGATTTACTTTGTGGCGTTAAGTTGCGCCTTACGCTAGAGTTCGCGTTCTCACGCTAGAATTCGCGCTCCTTGCGATGCATTCACAACCATGTTACAATTCTCACCTCTCATTCATTTTTCAAACATTTTCATAATTCATTCCACAATGCAAAATAATCGTCGATCAACATCGAGTACATTTTCTCAAATAAAAATTAAAAACACTTAATCTTTAAGCTAAAATCTTTTTGCAAATAAAATTCGTTGAAAAAAGGAATGAGAGGCACACGCCTCGCTGCTCCTCGAATAAGTATGTCGTTCGCGCACGCCATATTGCTTGAACTTTCGTCTTCTAAATAAAACACTCTAATTAAACATTAATAAAAAAAAGGAATAGGAGGCGCACGCCTCACTGCTCCTCGAATAAGTGGGAGGCACACACCTTGCTATTATGAATATTTGTCTTCCGCAATCAATTTTTAAAATAAAAAATTAGACGAAAAGGAAATGGAAGGCGCACACCTCGCTGCTCCTTAAATAAGTGAGTGATTGACACTCGCAATATTTCTTGAGCTTTTGTAGTCCTCTTAAAAATAACTCAACACATCAAACCTATCTTTTCTTGCCGTTGTGTGATCGAGAACCTTTTTTACAAAAGAGCGTTATTTAATCCGTTCTACTGTGATGCAAACAAACGTCGTAAGTCTCCAATTGCAAGCAGCATTTTACCGCTAAAATGTGATCTAAACATTCATTCAATAAAATCTACCGACAAACACACATTTACTATGAATAACTATATATCTTTGAATTTCTGATTGTACCTGAAGATATGTAGCAGCGAGACCCACAATCTCGTTAAGCACACTAATAAAAACATTTTTGCGACCCTTTTTCCTTTTCTCCTAAGCTTTTAACCACTCGAAGTAAACACTCTAATCGCAAATCTAACTAAATGGTTCTCGTTTAGTACAACAAACGTGAAGGGTGTTAATATCTTTCCCTCGCATAATCGACTCCTGAACCCAAATTTGGTTATGACGATTATTTCTTATTTTTTTTCCTTTAAGTGTTTTATCGCTATTTTCCTTTTCTTTCAGGTATGAATAAAGTTCAGTTTGCGACTCTGTTATCTCGAGCATGCGAGTGTTCCGTGGTATGTGCCGTCTATGCCACAACAACAGTGAATATATATATATATATATATATATATATATATATATATATATATATATATATATATATATATATATATATATATATATATTATATATATATATATATATATATATATATATATATATATATATATATATATATATATATATATATTAAGGGAAAACTTTTCAAGGGTATGTGCATACCCAACGAGGAAGGCGGTGTCTAGACACAGGAGTAAGGCTGGAAATGAGTCGAGTCGAGTCGAACTCACCTCAGCTCGGCTCGACTCGTTAAGAATTGTTCGAATTCGAGTTCGAGTTCGAGTTAGACACGAACTTTTTTTTAAGCTCAAACTCGACTCGTTATAAGTTCACGAACAGTTCGGTTCGACTCGTTAGGTTCATCTCATTAGGTTCAGCTCACATGGTTCACGAACTTAAAAACTATTTTTTTAAATATATATATTTTTTAGTATATTTGACATTTTAAATAAATATATATATTTTAAATAAAATATTAAAATAAAATAAAATTTATCATATTGAAATTTAACTTTAACTTCGAAATCTACTAATTCAAAACCTACACAACTTTCAAGAGATACATTTGAGAGTCTAATTCAAAAACTACTAAATTGAAGATTAAATTTGTCTAAGATTTGAAGTAAATATTTAAACCTAATCTTAAAGACAGTATAATTCTTTTCATATGTAATCGAGTTAACTCATGAACCTAACGAGTCGAACTATGTATAGTTCAAGTTCAGCTCATTTAGTTAACGAACTTAATTTTTCGCTCATACTCAACTCATTTGGTTCATGAACCTAGTTCAACGATTTAATTGTCGAGTCGAATTCCGAACTATCTTCGAGTTGGTTTGGTTCATTGCCAGCCCTACACAGGAGGAAACAAAACATATTTTTCAAAAATAACAAAGAAGGAATTTAAACATAATAAACAATAATATTCAATGAACTTTTAAATTATCATGAGAAAGTTCTTTGATATTGTGCCAAGTGAGTATTGTCATGTTAGGGCCACATAATAAATGAAGATGTCAAGTGTAACACCCAGACTTTAATTTATTAATTTTATTTAATTTATTAGATTTAAATGAGTGAATATATATATATATATATATATATATATATATATATATATATATATATATATATATATATATATATATATATATATATATATATATATATATATGCTTGTGTGTGTGTGCGCGTGTGCGTGCGTGCGTGTGTGTGCGTGCGTGCGTGTGTGTCTTGCTTGAATTTTTGTTATTGTTTGTTATTTGATGTGTTTTATGAGATTTAGGTAATTTGAGTAATTTAATAAATAATGGGAATATAGAGTGTTGAGAGCGGAGAAATAAAATAAAATAATTTAATTTAAAAATAATTAGATTATTTAATTATTTGGAGATAATTAGAGAAATTGTCCGATTAAATAGAAAATAAATATTTTATGGTTAATATATAAATTGGATTTTTATTACATAATTATTTTGTGATATTTTATTAAAATAAATTAAAAATGTTATTTTAATTAAAATCAGATATTAGTGGGTGGAAACATTTTGGAACTTTAGGGTTATATTTAAAGTAACGTGAGGGGATTTGTGAGTTTACGTGAAAAATTGAAATTTGGAAAAAAGAGGTGGATCTGAAGCAGGAAGAGAGCAAGCTTGGAGCAATCTTGGGAAAAGGGGAGAATTTCATCAATCTTCAAACTTTGAGGCAGGGAATTTTCTTTACTCTTGGGTGGCTTTAAGCAGCCAAGATGGTGAGGGGTCCTTACCCTCCTGTGTTTGTATTTTAGTGTTCGTGGTTTGTGGCCTTGTTGGTGACCAAAGGGGTTTGGCCAAAACCCCTAAGGTTACTGATTGACGTGTTTATATGTTTGTTGTTATTGTAATGAAAAATAGGTATGAATGTGATTTCTGTGTTTTGTCCAAAAAGGGTATAGGAAAAACCTTTTGAAGCGATTGATTGTTGTATTTTTTTTTTAATGAATATGATATGAAAATTTATGCTGTTATGAAATAAACTACTTGATGCCTTGTTGGTCTGTATTTGTCTCTTTTGGGGTTTTTGTGATGTATGGTACTGTTAGTCTGTGGTTATCAATGAGTTTCTATGCACCCTTTTGGTCTGTTTTCCCAAATACCGTAAAATGTTAGAAATATTGTAAAATTAGTATTTTAATCGTAAAACCGAAAAATTGTAAAATTGTAAAATTTGGGCCGAGGCCAAAAATCGGCGAGTGAACAGTGTCGCACGGCAAAACCTCTATAGCATACCGCGTCGCGAAATAAACCACTGGAAAAATCAAAGTTGTGTCGGCTGCGGTCGGATATCGTGTCACATTGGCAGATGCAAGAGATTACGCGCAATGGGTTAGAGAGCGCACCAATCCGATGGCGGGGTCGCCATGAAGGCGGGCCACAGTGGCAGCGGCTGGGCACAGGCCATGATCTGAGAGTGGCTGAGTGGCTAAGGTTATACCAGACGTGGGTCGGGTCCTGCGATGGCGGGTCGTCAGAATGATCTGGGCGGTTTTGACAATTTTGATTTCGGGGGTCCGTTTGGTGATATCCTAGAAATTTCGGAGTCAGTGTTCTTTTTGTTACCTTTATGTTATTTTTGAGTAGTTTTGAGTAAAACTACCAGCCCTTAGAGTTTAATAGAATCATCACTTGTGAAAAGTTGTCAATAGAGCATATTTGAGCACTTTAGAATACTCTATAGTCATTTTTGAGGTTTATGACTTATTGTACAACTGTTTAGAGTTCCTTGAGAGCTCAGTTGAGTTATATGAATTGTTATAACCTTTGATGAGCTATGAGTATATAATAAAATACTCTGTTGAGATGTTTTGAGTATGCCGATAAATTTTGAGCCGATGAGTAATAATACACTTTTACTCCGTTGTTGATGATTTTTTAGTTATAATATAATTATTAAAATTAACTATATATTTTTGAGTTAAGTAATTCAAAGGAATTATAGTGAGACCTGATAATTGGCAATCTTATGGTTCAAGAGAGGAACCTGTTGAGTGTGAAATTTTTAGAATAATTTTGGTGATTGTTCGAGTTGCATTGTTGTTTTTGCCATGAATCATGCTTAGTTAGTTAGGAATTCGGTCCAGTGAGGTTAGATTCAGAGAGGAACAATGATGGTCTCATGTCTTGAGAGGGACACAGTTCAGAGAGGAATCAGAGACAAAGATAAATTAGTAACACACCTCTGATGCCCAAAAACCTGGTACCACATGCATATTTGAGGAGAAATTGGTGCATTTCGCATTTGCATTATAAGTTGTATTGTTGTTGTTGCTGTGTAAGAATGATCTATGTATTTTTTTACAATTGTACTGGTGTTTTGTTTCACTGCTAACATTTTTAAGAATTATTCTCACCAATTTCTTTATGTTTATGTATGGCTTTTATGCCCATGTTGCAGATATAGGTAGCATGTGGTGTTGTTGTGTGGAAGAATGACAACCATTTCCTTCTTCGTTGTTTTCCGTTTGTCTAGTACATACAATGTGCCTCTATTATTCTAACATGGGGGATTGGGATATTGTTTCTTTTGATTGGATGATTGTTGAGTTATTTTCAAAATTGATGTTTTAATAGATTAATTTTATGTATGAGACCATGTGAAGGTGTTGTTTAATGTCTTGCATTTTTGTTGCAAGTCGTTTCATTTAGTAACAGGTGTTTTATTTGAGAATGTGTGACATCTTTAGGTGATAATATACTTAAATTATTGTATTACTTTGTGAGTCGAGAAATAGGTTGTTATACTAACTACTCAAATTTAATTTAAAAGGGGAAAAGAACCTTGTAAAATATTAAATTTAAAGACTAAACAACTAAGTTTTTATATGGGAACTAAAATATTAAAAAAGTAGGTGGACCTAAATCTATAATTTTATAATGTTTTTTTTCCTGGGGTACCCGTAGACCTAAAGACGGAGAGACGCGAGCACAAGAAGACCATATCCAAAAGCATGTCCGATGAATTCCTGAAGTTTAAATGGTCCCATGGTCAAGAAGTCAACACTCAATTTGTCCTCTTATAATTGTCTACTGTATGATTTAATCGAAGGGTCCCTTGTATTTCACGTAAGGTGATCTGGGGTGGTTCTAATTGAAGATAAGAAAAACACAAGAAGAGGTTGAATTGTGTTGGATTTTTCCTCTCTCTCTCTCTCTCTCTCTCTCTCTCTCTCAGTTTCTTCTTCTTTTGCTTCTGATTGATCTTAATCAGATTCTGAACACTTAGTTCAGAATCTGACTCATAATCACTAGGTTAGCTTCTGATAGTCCTTATATGATTCTGAACCAAAATCTGACTCAGAGTTGAACAGTTGATAGCAACGGAACAATAAGATCAGAAAGCAGGAAAGTAAAAGCAAAGACGCACAACAATTATTCTGGTTCCTTTCATAACATGAGAGTAACCCAATCCCCTAGAAATTATAAGGGATTGTCACTATAACCAAACTAATTACAAATTCTCAAGAACCAAGCAATAGGCTTCTAATGCTCAAATTTTCAAGTAAGAGACTTATATGCTCAAACACACAAGCAAGAGACTTCCAATGCTCAAACCCTCAAGTAAAATACTTCTAGGCTCAAGAACACAAGCAAGAGACTTCAAATGCTCAAGCACTAAAGCAAGATACTTCTGGATTTATAACAAATTGTTCAGAAATTTGTGTAACAACTACACTTGATATATAATTAGAGGTATGTACCGAATATAACTTAGAAGACTCTAAGACTTTTAAGAACTTTTAAAATATACAAAGTGTTAATAGGTTTTAAGTCTATCTTGTTTTTGACAGTGTGACTTCTCTTTGAAATGTCAAGGTTCAGAGTCTTGTATTGCAATGTATTAGTCTTCTTCCCCTTATATAGAGAGGAGGAAAAGATACGGTGGAAGAACTTCACCAAAAAGTTGGGCTAGCTTTGTACTTGATTGGAAACATCAAGAAAGCACCTTTCTGCAAGAGGAATTATCTGTTGAAGCTCAGACAACCAAGAAGATATTTTTCCTTAAGTTTTTGAGTGTACAAAAGATCTCTGAGTTTGTTAGAGTTGCCCCAATTGAAGAGATTATCGTTCCGAGGTTGACTTACTTCAGAATTCACTCTTCAGAGTCTGCTTCTTGGCTTCTGAAGCTTCAGAGTCTAGATCACCAGAGATTGACTTTCTTGAGATGTTAACTTCTTCAAAGTTTGGATCTTCCATCAGAGTCAGAGTCTTCAAAAGTGATCTTCAGAGCTAGAGTTTGAACTTCAGTTTCAAAATCCTTAAGGTTCTCTTCATTTTTTCTTAGTTTTATAAGCATGCATACTTAAACAGATGTTAGAATACATAATTGTTCTTTAAATACTTTATTATCATCAAAACCCAAGGGATATGTTATCAACTAATTTTTTTCCAATAATCTTTTCCCTTTTGAAGATGACAAATATAAGTATTTAAAAACAATGGTTATTAATTTAATTAACATGTTAACTTCAATGTATGAGGTTTATAAGCTCCCTTTGAGTTTGATAGTCCAAAGGATGAGATTCGTAAGCTCCCTTAAGTCATATCCTGGTTAATTAAATTCTTTTAAGGCACAATATCATTAATATTTAGAAATTAATTAAGTTGCTTATGTGTGCTTAAATACCCATAATCTTTCTCCCCCTTTTGTCATCAACAAAATGTAATACCAGGGAAAGAAAAGATTCAGAAGAAAAAAAATTTTATGGGAAACAAACAGGTCTGATATTCCCTTTTTGGTTTCCTCCAAATCCCATAATATACTTTTCTCATTGCATATGTCGTGAGCAGCCACTATCCAGGTACCATGACTGCTACTTTACTTCTCCCTTGAGGCATATCTATAGCAAAAATGATTTCAAATTTAGGTACCCATAGTCTTATGGGTTCTTTAGGATTAGTTATGACACGATTTCTCTTATTTTATACCATTTCTCTCATATAGAAAGGCTTAGAATCATTAGAGACTTTTGATTTAGAAGTTTGTTATCTTGAATGAGTCTTGACCTTAGGTTTTGAACCTTTCAAAACATCATGACCTGATGCCTTAGGTTCTGGTTTCTTCAGAACCTTTAACTTCAAAGTCATAGGTTCTATTGACTTTAGAAACTTTGACTTTGGAGTCTTAGGTTTTGGTTTCTTCAGAACCCTTGACTCAACAGTTTTAGATTCTAATTTTTTTTAGAACCTTTGCATTGTTAGAATCAAGTAAAAAATAAAATCCTAACCCATTTTATTAGATTTTGAGGAAGAAGGATCTGATGGTTTAACCATTGTTTTAGTCCTTGGATTAAAAGGTTTTTTTTTATGTTAACCAAGATCTTACCCTTTGCTTCTACTTACACCATAGATCATGGATGCAAGTTCGGTTCTTTTAAGGCTAGTTAAGATAAATGCTTAAAGAGTCATTTCATGCTTATCAAGAGTTTTATCATATGCATCTTTAACATGAGCAATATGATCTCTCTCAAGAGATTGATTATTGTTTTGAAAATATTTTAATTCCTCTTTCAAAAGATCATATTGATTTGTTAATATTTTCATGTATTTGGCCTTTTCCTGACACCTAATCATAAGATCTTGAATAAAAGTAATCAAATTAGAACGTGATAGTTTAGAAAATACCCCATCCTCTTTAGACTCTGAACTAGAATTTGATTCAGATTCTGCTTCAGAAGATGTAAGATCCATCAAAGCTATATTAACTTATTCTTCATCTTTCTCAGAGTCATCTTCATTATCAAGTTCATCCCATGTTTTCATGAGACTATTCTTGAACTTATTTCTGAAGTTGTCCTTCTAGAAGCTTCCCTTTTTTGACATGTACTTTTGCAACTCTGGACAGTCAGCAAAGAAGTGACCAAACTCCTTGCAATTGAAGTAGCTCTTCTGATCATCCTTCTTATCTCTTGAACTTGATCCTTTGAAGGCACTTATTCTACAAGAGAATCTTTTGTTCTTCTTGACCAAGTATTGAAATCTTCAGATTGAGAATCTTCTTCAGAGTTCCAAACTTTACGAGCCTTTACAAGTTTTGTAGATGATTTCAAAGCTAGTGACTTTGACATCTTGGCAGGTTCATCTCCATTGAACTTTATCTCATGACTCTGCAGATTGTTGATAAGACTTTCAAGACTTAATGTGTTTAAGCCTTTAGCCTCCTAGATATTTGTTACCTTGGGTTTGTATCTGACAGTGTTGGCTCTAAATTTCGACGCTTGAATGGGATTAAAAGGAAGTAATAGAGTTTCTAAAAGGAAATATATTTTTGGAATGTGAGTCAAAGGCGTCCATTTTCAAGGAGGAACTATTTTAGGGACTTTGAAATATTTCCTAACAATTGGGAAATATGATTCGACAGAGGTGCTACTGAAGTCATTTCGACAGGAAGATTTGAATTCAAATAAAGGAGGGAATGTTTGTTCTTATCAATTTCTCAAAGAAGGCACGTGGAGCGCTTCCAAGAAACAAAGACATGCAGAACGCCACTTGTCTCGATCTAGTTCGCTAGCCATTGATGGTAGTTATTTTCTATTAGTATAAGTAGCAAGTCTTAGTGTTAGGATTTGTGTGTGTTCAATTGTGTACAAATTTCTCAATATACTCTAATTAACCGCGTGTAGAGAAACGAGTTTATGAGAATGTACGTTGATGTAACACCATTTTTACATTTCAATGCAATTCGATAAGTCTTTTTCGTTAAGAATTTATCTTTTCCTTGCGCAACTTACTTTCTATATTTTTTACCAGTCTTTCGACTTTAATCTCTTGCATTTAATTCCTTTACATTTTTTAAACAAGTTATTTTTATCATGAACTCTGTCAAAGTGTTCATTGTTTTTCCAATGGATTATAGCAATGCAAGAAGAACTTAATCAGTTCGAAAGAAATCAAGTTTGGACCCTTGTACCAAGACCGGACAATAAACATATTATAGGAACCAGATGGGTGTTCAAGAACAAACTTGACGAGAACGGGATTATAGTTCGTAACAAGGCAAGATTGGTCGCACAAGGCTACAACCAGGAGGAAGGAATTGATTTTGATGAAACATTCGCTCCGGTAGCAAGGTTAGAAGCAATTAGATTACTACTTGCTTACGCTTGTTCTATGAATTTTCAGTTATTCCAGATGGATGTCAAAAGCGCTTTCCTGAATGGGTACATTAATGAGGAAGTCTACGTCAAACAACCTCCGGGTTTTGAAGACTTCAAAAATCCCTCACATGTTTTCAAACTGAAGAAGGCTCTCTACGGTTTAAAACAAGCACCACGAGCATGGTATGATCGCCTTAGCAACTTCTTATGTGAGAAAGGATTTACAAAAGAAAAGGTTGACAAGACGCTGTTTATAAAGAAGATCAAGGGTAACACCTTGTTAGTACAAGTCTACGTCGACGACATCATATTTGGATCAACAAACAAAGAACTGTGCGAAGAATTCTCACTCATGATGCGAGAAGAATTCGAGATGTCCATGATGGGAAAGTTAAATTATTTTCTTGGACTACAAATCAAGCAAACCAAGGATGGAATCTTCCTCAACCAATCCAAGTACTGTAAGGAATTAATAAAGAAATTCGATATGGATAGTTGCAAGATGATGTCTACTCCTATGGGATCCGGAACGTATGTTGATCAAGATGAATCTGGTACTCCAATTGATATTACTAAATATCGAGGTATGATTGGTTCATTACTATATTTGACGGCAAGCCGTCCTGACATTATGTTTAGTGTTTGTTTGTGTGCGCGCTTCCAAGCAAATCCGAAGGAATCGCATCTCACTGCTGTGAAGAGAATTATCAAGTATCTCAAAGGAACGACCAACGTCGGATTATGGTATCCTAAAGGTAGTACTTGTTCTTTAGTTGGTTATTCTGACGCTGACTATGCAGGATGCAAAACCGATAGAAAAAGTATAAGTGGTACATGTCATATTCTCGGAAATGCTCTAGTATCATGGGCCTGCAAGAAGCAAGCTTGTGTAGCACTCAGCACCGCCGAAGCAGAATACATCGCCGTAGGAAGTTGCTGTGCACAAATTTTATGGCTGAAACAACAACTTCTGGATTATGGTGTTGACCTCGGATGCATTCCTCTACGATGTGACAATACTAGTGCCATAAATATCATAAAGAATCCGGTTATGCATTCCAGAACAAAGCACATCGATATCCGGCATCATTTCCTTCGAGATCACGTATTAAACAGAGATGTTGATGTTACTTTCGTCGACACACACAACCAACTCGCCGACATCTTCACCAAGCCTCTGGCAAAAGAATCATTCTACAAAATTCGGAGAGAACTTGGGATTCTTGATGAAGGTGACGTCTGATTTTTGTCTCTATTATATGTATACATTATTTGTGATATGTTTTCATGTGTATGTATTCTGTTTTTATGTATTTTTCAAAAATTCGAGCATGTTAATCGATTAACCATATGGGTTAACCGATTAACACTGTTGAATTTTCAATTCTGATTAAATTTTTTAATGTGTTAACCGATTAACCTATATGGTTAACCGATTAACACTGTTAATTTTTCAAAAAATCAGAAACGAAAATTAATTAAATTTTTGAAAATTTTATATTTTTCTTTATAGATTTTGTGTGGTTCATATTCTCTTAAATATCCACATCCATATCCAAAATCCACATTCCCTCTTAAAATCCTAACTTCTCTCTCCCACTCTCAAAAGTTGGAAAAACTCCCCACAACTTCTCTAACCCTAACTTCCTCAGAACCCACAACCCCTATTCTCTCAAACCTCCATCCATGGCTTCAGCATCAAACCGCGGCAAGGGAAAACTTCCAGAACATCATTCTGCATCAGAATCAGATGACAACAGTATTCCAATGGAAACCACCAAAAAGAGACGGATGGATTTCAAAGTGCGTGTTCGTCAACTTATGCTGGTAAAGTATGTGAATCTTCGAGCTTTTCCTGCAATATCTTTTGATTTTCCTACTCTGTTGGAATATCAGCGTATCGACAAGTTCGTCACCGACTCTGGTATTATCTATCCTGATCTGGTTAAAGCTTTTATGAATAAAATGTCTGTATATCTGGACATGGATGAGAACCACATGATCCGGTCCATCATTAGAGATCATGAGTTTGTTGAGAATTTATCCACCCTTGCTAGACACCTTAAGATTCCATCAAAGGGATGCTTCTTGAGGAAAGGTGTAAACCATGTAGATGGACCCTGGGCAAACTATGATAAAATGGAGTATTACTATCAGATTTGCAGGTTCCCAAAAGAAACCGTTATTGCAAACTCTCGCACTGCTCGTATGCTATGCTATGCTAAGAATCTGACAGTATCTAATCGAATGCTTCACTACATTATCTGCTATGTCCTCATTCCAAAGGACTCAAATCACTCTCAGATCAACGACTTGGAAATGCAGCTGATCTTTGCTATTAAGAATCGCATCAGAGTCAATTGGATTTTGACTATTATGTATCATCTGCAGCAACAACTTCATTGTATTACCCGGCTGCCGTATGCTCGCTTGGTTTCTAGAATTCTGGAATTAACTGAACTTGACCTCAACAGAGAACCATCCTCCAAGATGAAACCTACAACTAATGAGATCAATGAGATTAATATTGTGAAGAATACGAGAATCATCAAGGCGGCTGACGGTACCTACAGGTATACTGATGACGGTCCCGTGCATCACGCTTATCCACTGCCTGAAGGGGGTCTTACCAGTGAGTTTCTTTACACAACCATGATGAACCAGCATCGAGAATCCATGAATATGCATAGAGAGACCTCCCGAGCAATTGCCTCCCTTAGAAACCTCATTCTTAACCCTCCACATTCCAGCACCCGAGTTGTGGACGACGAGATTGAAGAAGAGGTTGATAGTGATGAAGAAGAAGAGGAGGAGGATATGGCGGATGAGGATTTTTAGAGAATATGTTGCTGCTGTTGTTTTTATTGCTTTGCTTTCTAGTTTTAAGTTTTTATGCTTTCATTTGAACTATGTTTTATTGTAACAAGTACAATTTCTATTTGTTGCATTTTATATGTACTACTGTTTGTGCTTTGTGTCTACTTGGCTTTGCATGTGCTTATTACTATATATACTGCTATCTTGTGATTTCTTTGAAAGCTCTTCCTTTTTGCTGATGTCAAAGGGGGAGAAGAGCTTGGTTCTGTTAATGTCTCTCTGTGTGCAGATTTTTTTTCCTCTGTTAAGATAGGGGGAGTTGCTAGACATAGGGGGAGAACCAGATCAAGAACCAAGAGATATCGCACAACATTTTTGATTGCCATCATCAAAAAGGGGGAGAATGTAGAAGCATGCTTCAGTCTCAAGTTTTGATGATGTCAATACTACTCAAGGTCATCTCTTGATTGCAAAAAGACAAGCCGTTCAAAGTCATCAAGATCAAGTCAAGCTATCTTTCAAGTCAAGCTACATATGGAACTATGATTCTTCCTGACTTGGCTGCATTACTGGTATATCAAATCCACCTTTATAATTTGATATACAAGTGTTCAAAAACATCAATCATTTTTGCATAATACATAAAGCATGTTTTTGAAACCTTAAAAATGGCATAACATTAATTTTAAAAAGCTTTTTTCTGAAAATTAACAGTGTTAACCGATTAACCATATAGGTTAACCGGTTAACCATTTTGAATTTTGAATTTTCTGGGCTAACGTACCAGTGTTAACCGATTAACCATATGGGTTAACCGATTAACACTGAACGTGCAGTGAAAAATTACTTTGTTTCAAGTTCAAAAATTATTTTAAAAAACATACCTTTTCATGGTTTGAATCTTTTAAAATCATACCTTTTCTGAAAGGTTATTTTACTGATATAAATTCTAAGTTTTTCATTTTTTGAAAAACAACCAATAGAACATAACTCAAAAACTTTTCAACCTCCAATACTCATTTTAAAATTATCTTAGAATCAAATTCATTTTTCAAAAGTGTTCATACTTGCATTGAAAATTTCACATTCATTGAACACTTGTATTGAAAAATTACAAAGAGTGAATTTTGATTCATTGGAGAAGATCACTTTGACAGTTATACTCAAACCAAATTCATTACAATTATTTTATTTTTGACTTGTGATCCAGGATTGTTGGACACAAGGGTGAGTGTTTACAAGAGGACTGTTCTTGTACACTTGTGATTTTATTGTTTGATAGTAGGCCTCACCGGTTGATGGTGTGATAGGTTGTACTGTTTTAAACAATAGTGAAAACTCTCTTTCATGTTGAAAGGGGAGTGGAGTACTCTCGGATTGTGAGGGGAACCACTATAAATCCTGTGTCTTCTTTCTTTCTGTTGATTTACTGCTTTCCATAACCAAGAACACCATTCAGTATATTTCCAAGAACCATATAAAAAACCGGAAAAATTTCAAAAGTCCTAATTCACCCCCCCCCCCTCTTAGGCATACTCTGTTCTTACAATTGGCATCAGAGCAGGTTAAGGTAACCTGTTCCTAACGATTCAGTATGGCTTCCGCAAGTACCAACCCGGTTTTCAAAGATGGTGGAAGTAGTAACAAACCACCACTCTTTTCTGGAGAATACTTTGATTTTTGGAAAATCCGTATGAAGGCACATCTTGAGGCTCAAGGAGATGGTATATGGGAAACCGTTGAAACTGGTCCACATGTTCCTACAAGTGTGGTAAATGGTGTTGGAACCCCAAAGATTAAATCCTCATATGATGAAGATGACAAGAAGAGAATCTTGAATGAGAAGAAAGCAATCAACATACTTCAAAGCGCTCTCAGTATGGATGAATTCTTTCGCATATCACAGTGTAAATCGGCAAAACAGATTTGGGATACCTTGGTAGAAACGCATGAAGGAACAGCAGAAGTAAAAAGATCAAGACTTAACACGTTAAGTCAAGAATATGAGATGTTCCGTATGCAGCCCGGTGAATCTATTGTTGCCTTGCAAAAGAGGTTCGTTCATCTAACAAATCACCTGATTGCTCTTGGAAAGACCTTCACCAACGATGATCTCAATCTAAAAGTCCTAAGATCCTTGACAAGAGAATGGCAACCAAAGGTGACCGCCATTTCGGAAAAGAAAAGTCTTTCAACGATGACATCCGCTTCATTATTCGGGAAACTTCAAGAGCATGAACTGGAACTTGGAAGGCTTGAGAAACATGAAAGTCAAGACAAGAAGTCCAAAAGAATTGCCTTGAAGACTGACACAAAGGATAACAAAATTGACGAATCCTCCGAAGACGAAAATTTCATGCTTCTAGTAAAGAAGCTCGGTAAGTTTTTCAATAATAATAAAACTTCTTCTTTTTCTAAAAAGAATAGACATTTCAGGAAAAAGGAGGCATCCACATCAAACCAAGAAATTACATGTTATGAATGTGGAAAACAAGGTCACATAAAGCCAGACTGCCCAAAACTCGCAAATAAAGGAAAATTCAAGGGCAAGAAGGATTTCAAAACAAAGAAGGCTTATGTCGCATGGGACGACAACGAAGTGAGTTCATCATCGGAATCAGATAGCGATGAATGCGCAAATATTGCCTTAATGGCCTCTCACCATTCCGATGACGAAAATGAGGTTAGTAGTAATTTTTCTGTCTATGATAATGATGCACAAGAAGTTATAGATGAACTTCTAAAAGAGTGCAAGACTTTGTATAAAGACATCTCATCACAAAAGAAAAGAATTTTACTTTTAGAAAAACAAAATTCTGATTTCTTGAAAAATATTGAAGATGAAAAACAAAAAGTGATGGATGAAAAACAAAGTCTTGTATGTAAGAATTGTGAGTCTTTGTCTTTTCAAATTGTTCAACTTAAAAGAGTTTTAGAAAGATACGAAAAAGGTCAAATTGGCTTGGAAGAGATTCTTAAACATCAAAGGTATCCTAATGATAAAAGTGGATTGGGATATTCTAAATTTTCAAAACCAAGCACCAATAAGACCATTTTCGTAAGAGCAAGTGAACAAATTGTGAAGAAAGAGACAAGCACTTCTAAAACTCAGCATCAAAATCATAACAAGAAAAGAATTAATAAGAAAAAGAATTATATTCCTAGATATAGAAGTCATTTTCAACCTACATGTTTTTATTGTGGTATTAAAGGGCACACACCTAATGCTTGCTATGTACGTAATATTGGTGTTGCAAAGGGGCATTATGTGCGGGTTGAAAAGGGTACTAACTATCAAGGACCCAAAGCAATTTGGGTACCTAACTCTACCTAATTTTGTTTTGTAGGTATGCTTGAAGACAACCACAAATGAATGGTATCTTGATAGTGGTTGCTCGAAGCATATGACGGGACATATAAACAAATTTTCAAGTCTATCATTAAAGGCCAAAGGATACGTCACTTACGGTGATGATAATAAAGGAAAAATTCTTGGAGTTGGAACCATTGGTGCACCTCCATGTACAATCATCGAAGACGTCCTTTTTGTTGAAGGCCTTAAGCATAACCTGCTTAGCATCAGTCAATTGTGTGACAAAGGGTTCAAAATCAACTTCACAAAGGAAGAATACTTGATCGAACACGAAGTCACTCATGAGATTCTGCTAAAAGGTAAAAGATATAATAATATTTTTATGATCTCTTTTGATGACTCTTCCTTGAAGGTAAAGTGTCTTATGGCGAACAACAACGAGGCATGGCTTTGGCATAAAAGATTTGCTCACATTCACATGGAGCATTTAAACAAATTAATCAAGCATGATCTGGTTGTTGGGCTTCCAAAGATAAAATTCATCAAGGATAAATTATGCGATGCATGTCAAAAGGGAAAACAGACCAAGACAACTTTCAAATCCAAGCAAGTGGTTTCTACATCAAGACCACTTCAATTGTTGCACATGGATCTTTTTGGTCCATCAAGAACGAAGAGCTTTGGAGGTAGTATTTATGCTTTAGTTATTGTTGATGATTTTTCTCGATATACCTGGACAATGTTTTTAGTGCAGAAAAATGATGCATTTAAAGCATTCAAAAAGTATGCAAAACAAATTCAAAACGAGAAGTCACTCACTATAGCCTCCATAAGAAGCGACCACGGTGGAGAATTTCAAAATTCAGACTTCGAAGAATTTTGCGAAGAACATGGAATTTCTCATAATTTTTCGGCACCAAGAACTCCTCAACAAAACGGCGTCGTAGAACGGAAGAATCGTTCACTAGTTGAACTTGCTAGAACAATGCTCAGCGACACAAATCTTCCAAAATATTTCTGGGCAAAAGCAGTAAGCACGGCATGTTTTGTAAGCAACCGCGGGAATATTCGACCGCTACTCAAAAAGACTCCGTATGAGTTGTTCAAGGGAAGGAAACCAAATATATCATTCTTCCACATATTTGGCTGCAAATGCTTCGTTCTCAACAACAATAAGGACAATCTCGGTAAGTTTGATGAGAAGTCCGACGAAGGTATATTTCTTGGTTACTCTTCTTCTAGTAAAGCTTTTAGAATTTTTAATAAAAGAACTCTTACCATTGAAGAGTCCATTCATGTTTCGTTTGATGAGACTAACCCCTCGAAAGAGGATAATATTGTTTTGGATGATGATGATGATTTTGTAGATGCTTCACCAAATGAAGAAATTGTTTCAAAAGATCAAACAATATTACAAGAAGATGTTACTCAAGAAAATCAAGATCTTCCGAAAGAATGGAGAACACACAGAGATCACCCAATTGATAAAGTTATTGGTGATATTAGTCAAGGCGTGGCAACTCGACTTAATTTAAAGGATGCTTGTCTCAACATGGCATTTGTATCTCAAATTGAACCATCAAAGATCGATGAAGCTTTAGGCGACGACCAATGGATTATAGCAATGCAAGAAGAACTTAATCAGTTCGAAAGAAATCAAGTTTGGACCCTTGTACCAAGACCGGACAATAAACATATTATAGGAACCAGATGGGTGTTCAAGAACAAACTTGACGAGAACGGGATTATAGTTCGTAACAAGGCAAGATTGGTCGCACAAGGCTACAACCAGGAGGAAGGAATTGATTTTGATGAAACATTCGCTCCGGTAGCAAGGTTAGAAGCAATTAGATTACTACTTGCTTACGCTTGTTCTATGAATTTTCAGTTATTCCAGATGGATGTCAAAAGCGCTTTCCTGAATGGGTACATTAATGAGGAAGTCTACGTCAAACAACCTCCGGGTTTTGAAGACTTCAAAAATCCCTCACATGTTTTCAAACTGAAGAAGGCTCTCTACGGTTTAAAACAAGCACCACGAGCATGGTATGATCGCCTTAGCAACTTCTTATGTGAGAAAGGATTTACAAAAGAAAAGGTTGACAAGACGCTGTTTATAAAGAAGATCAAGGGTAACACCTTGTTAGTACAAGTCTACGTCGACGACATCATATTTGGATCAACAAACAAAGAACTGTGCGAAGAATTCTCACTCATGATGCGAGAAGAATTCGAGATGTCCATGATGGGAAAGTTAAATTATTTTCTTGGACTACAAATCAAGCAAACCAAGGATGGAATCTTCCTCAACCAATCCAAGTACTGTAAGGAATTAATAA
This sequence comes from Lathyrus sativus, assembly GCA_963859935.3. NCBI lineage: Eukaryota > Viridiplantae > Streptophyta > Magnoliopsida > Fabales > Fabaceae > Lathyrus > Lathyrus sativus. The sequence continues at coordinate 414,832,429 of OZ012739.1, forward strand.
AGAAATTCGATATGGATAGTTGCAAGATGATGTCTACTCCTATGGGATCCGGAACGTATGTTGATCAAGATGAATCTGGTACTCCAATTGATATTACTAAATATCGAGGTATGATTGGTTCATTACTATATTTGACGGCAAGCCGTCCTGACATTATGTTTAGTGTTTGTTTGTGTGCGCGCTTCCAAGCAAATCCGAAGGAATCGCATCTCACTGCTGTGAAGAGAATTATCAAGTATCTCAAAGGAACGACCAACGTCGGATTATGGTATCCTAAAGGTAGTACTTGTTCTTTAGTTGGTTATTCTGACGCTGACTATGCAGGATGCAAAACCGATAGAAAAAGTATAAGTGGTACATGTCATATTCTCGGAAATGCTCTAGTATCATGGGCCTGCAAGAAGCAAGCTTGTGTAGCACTCAGCACCGCCGAAGCAGAATACATCGCCGCAGGAAGTTGCTGTGCACAAATTTTATGGCTGAAACAACAACTTCTGGATTATGGTGTTGACCTCGGATGCATTCCTCTACGATGTGACAATACTAGTGCCATAAATATCACAAAGAATCCGGTTATGCATTCCAGAACAAAGCACATCGATATCCGGCATCATTTCCTTCGAGATCACGTATTAAACAGAGATGTTGATGTTACTTTCGTCGACACACACAACCAACTCGCCGACATCTTCACCAAGCCTCTGGCAAAAGAATCATTCTACAAAATTCGGAGAGAACTTGGGATTCTTGATGAAGGTGACGTCTGATTTTTGTCTCTATTATATGTATACATTATTTGTGATATGTTTTCATGTGTATGCATTCTGTTTTTATGTATTTTTCAAAAATTCGAGCATGTTAATCGATTAACCATATGGGTTAACCGATTAACACTGTTGAATTTTCAATTCTGATTAAATTTTTTAATGTGTTAACCGATTAACCTATATGGTTAACCGATTAACACTGTTAATTTTTCAAAAAATCAGAAACGAAAATTAATTAAATTTTTGAAAATTTTATATTTTTCTTTATATATTTTGTGTGGTTCATATTCTCTTAAATATCCACATCCATATCCAAAATCCACATTCCCTCTTAAAATCCTAACTTCTCTCTCCCACTCTCAAAAGTTGGAAAAACTCCCCACAACTTCTCTAACCCTAACTTCCTCAGAACCCACAACCCCTATTCTCTCAAACCTCCATCCATGGCTTCAGCATCAAACCGCGGCAAGGGAAAACTTCCAGAACATCATTCTGCATCAGAATCAGATGACGACAGTATTCCAATGGAAACCACCAAAAAGAGACGGATGGATTTCAAAGTGCGTGTTCGTCAACTTATGCTGGTAAAGTATGTGAATCTTCGAGCTTTTCCTGCAATATCTTTTGATTTTCCTACTCTGTTGGAATATCAGCGTATCGACAAGTTCGTCACCGACTCTGGTATTATCTATCCTGATCTGGTTAAAGCTTTTATGAATAAAATGTCTGTATATCTGGACATGGATGAGAACCACATGATCCGGTCCACCATTAGAGATCATGAGTTTGTTGAGAATTTATCCACCCTTGCTAGACACCTTAAGATTCCATCAAAGGGATGCTTCCTGAGGAAAGGTGTAAACCATGTAGATGGACCCTGGGCAAACTATGATAAAATGGAGTATTACTATAAGATTTGCAGGTTCCCAAAAGAAACTGTTATTGCAAACTCTCGCACTGCTCGTATGCTATGCTATGCTAAGAATTTGACAGTATCTGATCGAATGCTTCACTACATTATCTGCTATGTTCTCATTCCAAAGGACTCAAATCACTCTCAGATCAACGACTTGGAAATGCAGCTGATCTTTGCTATTAAGAATCGCATCAGAGTCAATTGGATTTTGACTATTATGTATCATCTGCAGCAACAACTTCATTGCATTACCCGGCTGCCGTATGCTCGCTTGGTTTCTAGAATTCTGGAATTAACTGAACTTGACCTCAACAGAGAACCATCCTCCAAGATGAAACCTACAACTAATGAGATCAATGAGATTAATATTGTGAAGAATACGAGAATCATCAAGGCGGCTGACGGTACCTACAGGTATACTGATGACGGTCCCGTGCATCACGCTTATCCACTGCCTGAAGGGGGTCTTACCAGTGAGTTTCTTTACACAACCATGATGAACCAGCATCAAGAATCCATGAATATGCATAGAGAGACCTCCCGAGCAATTGCCTCCCTTAGAAACCTCATTCTTAACCCTCCACATTCCAGCACCCGAGTTGTGGACGACGAGATTGAAGAAGAGGTTGATAGTGATGAAGAAGAAGAGGAGGAGGATATGGCGGATGAGGATTTTTAGAGAATATGCTGCTGCTGTTGTTTTTATTGCTTTGCTTTCTAGTTTTAAGTTTTTATGCTTTCATTTGAACTATGTTTTATTGTAACAAGTACAATTTCTATTTGTTGCATTTTATATGTACTACTGTTTGTGCTTTGTGTCTACTTGGCTTTGCATGTGCTTATTACTATATATACTGCTATCTTGTGATTTCTTTGAAAGCTCTTCCTTTTTGCTGATGTCAAAGGGGGAGAAGAGCTTGGTTCTGTTAATGTCTCTCTGTGTGCAGATTTTTTTTCCTCTGTTAAGATAGGGGGAGTTGCTAGACATAGGGGGAGAACCAGATCAAGAACCAAGAGATATCGCACAACATTTTTGATTGCCATCATCAAAAAGGGGGAGAATGTAGAAGCATGCTTCAGTCTCAAGTTTTGATGATGTCAATACTACTCAAGGTCATCTCTTGATTGCAAAAAGACAAGCCGTTCAAAGTCATCAAGATCAAGTCAAGTTATCTTTCAAGTCAAGCTACATATGGAACTATGATTCTTCCTGACTTGGCTGCATTACTGGTATATCAAATCCACCTTTATAATTTGATATACAAGTGTAATACCCCAAATTTTACCCTTTCTTTTTTATTTTTATTTTAAATTCTGATTAACTTAATAAATTAACCTTTTTTTTAAATCTTGTTTTTTTAACTAATAATAATTTAATTAAATTTTTTTTATAACTTTACTAATGTTTTTTATTAACTTTTTTTTTATTTAGTTTATTTATTTAAATCATTTTAAGCTCTTCTTACTAACTTTTAGGATTTAGATTAAAATTTAACTTTTTTTTCTTTTCTTTAAAGAGTAAATTTTTTATAACCTTTTTAAATTAATTTCTAACATTTTTTTTTAATCAAATTCTAATACTTTTTTTTTAATAAAAATCTAATACTTTTTTTTTAAATTAAATCTTTTTCCTAACTTTTTTTAAATCTTTTTTCTAACTTTTTTTAAATCTTTTTTCTAACTCCTCTTCAAAGTTAAATCTTTTTCTATCTTTTTTAAAGCTAAATCTTTTTCTAACTTTTTAAAATTAAAACTTTTTTTCTAACTCTTTAAAGTTAAATCTTTTTCTAACTTTTTAAAATTAAAACTTTTTTTTCTAACTCTTTAAAGTTAAATTTTTTTCTAACTTTTTAAAATTAAAACTTTTTTTCTAACTTTTTTAAAGCTAAATCTTTTTTTTCTAACTTTTTAAAATTAAAACTTTTTTTCTAACTTTTTTAAAGCTAAATCTTTTTTTTCTAACTTTTTTAAAGTTAAATCTTTTTTTCTATTTTTTTAAAAAAAATCAAATCTTTTTTCTAACTATTTTAAAAGTTAAATCCTTTTTTTTCTACCTTTTAAAGTTAAATCTTTTTTCTAACTTTTTTAAAGTTAAATCTTTTTTTCTAACTCTTTTTAAAAATTAAATCTTTTTTTCTCTAACTTCTTTTTAAAATTAAATCTTTTTTTTTTTAACTTCTTTTTAAAATTAAATCTTTTTTTTCTAACTATTTTAAAAATTAAATCTAACCTTTTTTTTATAAATTAAATCTATCCTTTTTTTTTAAATTAAGATCTAAATTCCTTTTAAAATTAAATTCTAACAGTTTTTAAAATAATTCTAACATTTTTTAAAACCAACATTCAAATATTTTTTTTATTTTAAAATTCTAACTCAGTTTTTTTAAACTTAAAACTCTAATTTTTATTTAACTTGAAACTCTTATTTTCTTTGCTAACTTTTAAATTTAAATCCCAAAATTTTTTTAATCAAATCCAATCCCAATGAATTCCAGATCAAATCAATCAGATCATATCATCATCATAAGAAAATCAGCATCACCATCATTGAATCAAATCTGAAATCATCATAAAAATCTATTCAAATTAAATCTGAGATTAAAAAAGATTTAAAAAAACAAGTATAAAGGGGACGAAAATCATAACAAGAAGGGGGAACTTTTTCGTAAAATCCAAGCAAACCCCGTCAAAAATCCTCTAGCCTCAGGACAAAGCATCATCGGCCATCATCATTCCGTAAGGATCAAAAAATATAATTACAATTTTTGTGTTGCTTTTCATGTTTTTCAGGAAAAAGAGATGAAGAAGACAAATCGGCGGCCATGCAAAAGAAGAAGAAGATAACATCCGTGAGAGGCAAACAAGAAGGAGAGGAACACACGCAAACTCAGAGAGCAGAGAGAAGAAGAGTGATGACCGGCCCAACCCTCTTTTTTTTTTTATTATTTATTGTTTTTCCATTTGTTATTTTATTTTGTTTATCTTTTTAAAAAAAAATCAAGAAGGCCCTTTCTTTTTTATAACCAAAAACCTTTTTCAAATTAATTAAAACTCTTTTTAAATAAAATAATCAAATGTTTTTTTTTCAAATAATAAAAGTTTTTTATAACTTTAAAGTAAAACGTGTTTTTTAACTAACATTAAGATTTTTTAAATTAAACCAATTGTTTTTTTTAATGATTAAATCTTTTTTTCAAAATATTATCACTAAAACTCATTTTTTAGAATAATTAACCAAACTTTCACTTTTTTATTAATAATTTTTTTTTAAAACTCAAAACTCTTTTAATTAAAATTAATCTCTCTTTTCACAAATTTAAATCCTTGGTTAAAAAGACCATAAAAGTCCTCCAAAATTCATACGGTTTGTTTCTCGTTCAATTTTGATTTTGTTTTCGTCTAACCCCACATACTGACATTTTTGTTTGTTTTGTTTCTTGCAGCTATTATGTTCAATTTGAAACTTATTTTCGGTTTTATATTTAGCTATTATAATTGTAACTGCTTATGGGATGTAATTGTGCGAGACAATTGTCGCATTTATCTTTCCGCACTTTATTTTCTGCCGTTGTATGTATATTTAATTTCATCGCATCTTTATAATTAATTTCACTCCTCCGAAGGAATTAGGTCTAGCCATTTGACCGCCGTGTCAATAGTCCTCAACCTCAACTTCAAACCCTTACAACCTCACAAACCCTAATTTTCACAAATGCCTCACCGCAGGCGAGATTACAATTTTACCCCTAGCATTAGGTCAAAGAGTCGCCGCGCTCATTTTAGGGTTTCCCGCCGCAGAATCCCTAACCTAATTTAACCCTAATTACAACTTAACATTTCAACGTAGAGATTTGGAGTTTCTACACTCCACGTAAGCGTGTCCCTAAGATACGTTTATTCCCCTTGAGACCTTGACCACAGTCAAGAAGTTTCTAACCTCCCTATTGAGGGGAACTACGATTACTCTGATTCCACTCCCGTAAGGATACGTAGGCACAAGATGCGATGTCTTGCCGAGTAAACTTAGAATTAACCCCTTAGGTCTCTTTTCTCACTTTTAATCCTTTGTACATATACCTTAAGCAAATGAATAAAGCAAATAGTAAACAACTGAACAAAAGGTTCCTGTAGAGTACTACAGAAGTTTAGGGTGCTAATACCTTCCCTAAATTTAACCAACCCCCGAACCCTAGATCTTTCCCCGCATTGTGTTTACGATGCAAAATAGGTTTTCCCTCTTTTGACCTTTTCCTTCGGATAAATCAAAGAGCGGTTGTGAATTGAATTGCGATTCAAACTCATTAATGGTTTGTGATCCTATTTCCACCGCAACAGAAAATGGCGACTTCACTGGGGACTTTCTAAACTTTTGAGGGTTATCCCTAACTTGTTCATATTTATTACTATCTGTGTTATTATTCATTTACATGTATATATTTGTGCTTTGATTGTGGGACTGTTCCTTGTGCTGTGAGATAAGTCCTACGCCCGGACTAGTGACATTATTATAGGATGGGGATATATTCGATGAGGCTTATAGGGAGTGAATCCCGACCAAGCTAATTCGAGAATTACCGCTCAGTTGAGACCTTTTCGAAAATGGTTCGGTTGAACGAGTAATCGCGGAAACTTTTTCCATGGTCGATTGGAGTCTGTGATATTGAGGACCGTAGTACCTATACACCACCTTGGCCTTATTTAGGACGTAGTGCGGGAACTATGTAGGAGTAGTCCTACAATGGTTGCTACGCGATACTACACTCAAAAGAGGTTCTCTTGAGAATATTATTAACCCCCGAGTCAGTCGGAAGGTTGATAATATCCGAAAGATGGGTTGATGACTTTGGGCACTTTGTAGAACCTTGTTCGGCAGGTACAACTAACCTATAGTACACTCCTTTTGGGATGGGTAGACCTTGACTCCGCTCACGTTCCTTTAACCTAGGACTTTGTGTGTTTTCATGCATTGCATCCATAAAGCATCTCATTTCATGGAGTTCAAATATCATTTATGGATATCGCGGGATACCATAAAAATAAAAAAATAAAATGAAAAAACAAGAAAAAGATTTCTTTGGTACCCCACGACATTCGTAAATGTTTGAATTCCATGAAATCTTCATTTGCATTCACATTTTAGCATCATACTTTTGCATTGCATGTGTCTCCCGATTTCTCATACTCGGTTCTCTCACCCTCCAGTTTTGTCACCCTGAGTTCTCTGCATCAATACGACCCTCCAAAAGGATGGAAGATCAAAACCAAGAGATCAACCGTGTCAGCCATGAATTCGAAGATCTTCGAGGAAGTGTAGGGCAGATTTTGGAGATGTTACGAGCTCTTAGTGTGAAGGTGGATGCTCAGTCTACTGTTGTTTCTAAGACTAATACCGTTATGGAACCTCAACCAGCTGTTACTGTCAAGAATGTACCTCCTCACGGTCTTCAATCCGGTTTGGTGCCTCCCAGTGCTCGACCAGTTCGACGAGCTACCCCTCCAAAGTGCAAAACTCCTAACTCCGACCATGGTAAAGGACCTACACGTTCAAAGAACCGCAAAAAGGCTACTCCTCAACCTTTACAATATCAGCAGAGTTATGTTCAAGGTTATCCGTTTCTATATGTTCAACAACCCTATGTAGCTACTGTTGCACCTCCTTTCGATCAGTAGTTTCCTGCATGCCAGCCTGTACAGTCAGCTCCGGTATATCAGGCACCAGTTTATCAACAACCTTCCGGTTATTCGCCTATGCAAGTTCCTGTCGACAGTCAACGAGTGCCCAACGCTCCTGTTCACCAGCAATCACAGGATCAGGTTCCTTATCCCCGTAAGAGTCAGTATAAGCCTTGTCCTCCAATTCCGATGACTTTCACTGAGTTATACCCCCATTTGGTACAACAAGGTCTGATTACCACCCGTGCTTTGGGTCCTCCACCTAATCCATTACCTGCAAGTTACAACGCTACCGCTCATTGTTTATTTCATGAGGGTGCGCCCGGCCATGATCTAGAGAATTGCTATGCTCTTAAGAAAGTTGTCAGAGATTTGCTAGAAGCAAAGAAGTTGTCTTTTAGCAATGCTCAGCCGAAGATCGAGACTCCTCTCGGGGTCCCTCACTTGTCGGGTTTGAATTCTGCAAAGTATGTTGACCTCTCAGCAAATCAGCCGAATCCAGTAATTATTCAAAGGCCTAGCTCGCTTCATTTCAATAACCCTCAAGATGATATGATCGGGATCAACAAAGAATCTGGGAAATTTATTTTGAAGCAACGACTGAAAACTGTTGAAGATGTGACCAGCGTAACTGGGGCAAACCATGATGACTCACAGTGATCATAAGCCAGACGTCCTTTCCATTGAGGCTCCGCCAAAGGAAACTGTTACGTTTGAATGCAAGATTTCATAAACATTTAGAAGGATTTTTCCGACAGTTCATTTGTTTATATGTATTTCTCTTTGATTAAGCATATTTAGCATGTACGAATTTGTTTATCTTTGATTAATTAATGCAACGCATATGTTTGTCTTGAATAAATCCATTCGTTTCACTCATTCAAAAAACGTTTTCATAAATTACAATGCCAACTTTACCCGATCTCTTGTTCTGATGGAGAATTAGGGGGAGGATGACGAACCCAAAACGTCAGATTTCTTGTCGTATGCTTTCGATTGAAACTCGCTGATGATGTAAGGCATTGTTTCAATCCAAAACACTGGAGATATAAGGATGTTAATCCCTAGTCAACCCTTTGAGCCTTGAAGTAGGAGTTTTTCTTTCTTTTTAAGAACCTTCATCCTAACCTGGGGAAGGGTAGGTTTCAGTTAAACCGATCGAGCGCTTAGACTCTTAAAAAGGAAGAGCCAACCTTCGAGAATTTATCCTTAGCATCTTAAGAAGTCCAATACAATGGCTATCCCTCGGTTACCTAAGGAGTGGGGCAGTCACAAGCCTTTCGAAAGATTTACACGACTTGTGCATAAAAGAATATTCAAAAAATAATAAAAGCCCGCTAAGTCAAAACCTATGAAGGAGACTTAGGCAAAACTGGGGCATCCCGCTGGACTCCAAAGTCAAATCAAAAGACGTTGTCCAGGCAAAAGTTAGGGAATAAGAACAACAAACCAGTAGTTTTTAGAACCCCTATAAAGAACAAGGTCGTGTGACCAATTGCCAAAAGAAATAGGTGAGTGACTGCCATGTCCAAAGCCTTGATAAGTTCTCGACCATAGCAAATCCGCTTGAGATATGAGCGTTCGTATCCGGTTAACTGAATTAGGATTGGAGAACATCACGAAGAATGGGTGGGTACAAATATAACTTTGAGCCTTTATCCTTTGTTTCTTAAACCGTGAACCGAGCCACGATACAACCTTTAAAAGACCTAATTGAAGTAGGACTTCGGTTGAAAGCATACTTGACAAGATCACGTTTCCTGACTCCTACGAGCTATGCTCAGAAAAATTCATGTTGGCATTATAATTAAAACTTATATCCTGACTAGTGATTTCGGTCACAAGTTTTTGCGATATCTTTTTCAAAACAAAAATTCAGGACAAATATATGTGTACATTGACAAGCTCAGGATATGCATTTCAGGCATGACGACTTTGCTTGATATCTTAGAGATTTACATATGGACATAACCCGTGGAACTTGAAGATCCTGCTAAACAGGGGCAGGCAGTTTCCCAGTTCGCTTACCAACGCGAGGCTGACGTTCTTAAGAGTTATTTCTCAAAGATTTCGTCGTAACACGCTTAATTTGGGCCAGACCTGACGAATCTCTCAAAGAGTTTGAGAACAATGGGGCAACCAGACTCAGTGTTCTCTATAAAATCCTCTTGAGATGACCCTACCTCACAACACAAGTATTCTGGGGCACCATGTTTTTGAAGAAACAAATGGCGACTACTATAAGGTCCTTCAAGATCAAAACTATGTGGCTTCACAATTTTTTTCATGCACCCGATGGATTTTACTCACGGCGGCCTTCATTCTCCAGTAAATCTCAGTGTTGCAACAGGCTCTTAAACTATTGCCTCATCACAGTCCCCAGAGAGACTATAAGCTGACAACTTTTTCTGGGGTAACTCGAAAGTGTCCCTCAGGTTTTCTTCTCCCCATGTGAAGACATGATACTGTGCACCCAAGCAGATTACCTTCTCCCCAGAGAATTCAGAACTTTAAAACTAGATTCTACCATTGATCCGTCTCATCCATGATTGATGTATTGGTTGCAGAGAATGCAGGGTATCTCCGTCGAGATGTTTATTTCATCTCTCGTCCCGTCTCTAGTCTGTTCGTCAGTATACGCAAGGGCATAAGCATCACATGCCTATTTCATTACATATTCATTACATATTCATTACATATTCATTACATATTCATTACATATTCATTACATACTCATTTCATAACATCTTGCATACATAAACATCAACATACATTCATATTAACATATTCATTAACATACGCGATAACATGCACAGGTTCATCGTGTCTCCATCATTGGTCGTTACCACCGAGTAATTGGGGTTTGTCCATTCTCTCCAAATAGATTGTCAGCCCTAAGCATAAAATGCTTACTTGTTTCCAGTTTCCCCACAGAGCTCGATCCTCGTGGATGACGGTTACTTCAGCTATCTTTCCTCGCCAGGATTAGATATTTACCCTTCGAGATCATTCCCTCGACGGAGTTTTGATTTCCAGTCTTCTTTCTAGCTCGATCCTAGATTGAATCTCAGTCTTGTCGGTCGTCAATCCCAACCGGACGTGCATTTATTTTGCACCATCTAAAATTTTCATCATACATTGGCAGATACGCGACTATCTCGCTTGAGAAGTTTATCACTGTACCCGTACGTGCATTTATTTTGCACTATCTTTCAAGAAAATCAACTACAATCCTTTACAGATACACGCCAGTTCGCGCCTGGAAAATATATCAGTACAACACTTTACAATCCTACATGTTACAACCTTTTACACTTTACATTTTACAGCATCAACACACGACATTTCTCACCTAAGAAGTCGATCATATCCTCGTTATGACTCGCAGCAAATGGCCATCTCCATGGAGCAGTTGGGCTTCCATTTCCCTGCCGTCTTGAGGTACGAACCAATTCGTATTCAGGAGAGCATGATCTTGAGTTACGGGAAGGTTTGAGCGAAATCATATTCAGGAGAGCACGATTCTGAAGTTATGAAGAAGTTCATTTATCCTTTAGTAAAAGAAGGAGCGGAATCATATTCAGGAGAGCACGATTCTGAGTTATGAGGAAGTTCAGTTGGCCGTTTTTCAGGAGTGCACGATTCTGAAAAATGAGAAAATTTCAGTCATCCAGTTTCATATTCAGGAGAGCACGATTCTGAAGTATGAGTAAATTCAGTAAGCCAGTTTCATATTCAGGAGAGCACGATTCTGAAGTATGAAGATTTTCATTTACCCTTTATCCGAATCATATTCAGGAGAGCGCGATTCTGAAGTATGAGGAAATTCAGTTTACCCTTTTTTCATGTTCAAGAGAGCACGATCTTGAAGCAGTTTATTTATCCTTCAGTAAGAGAAAAATCAGAATCGCATTCCAGGCGCCGACCTTAAAATGCGAGAAGATTTATTTATCAGATAAGCAGCAGCCTCTTTATTTGAGTGCTTATCCATTTTTGCATATAAGTCCCTTCCAACGATAAGTGACAATTCTCCCTCGAGAAGCTTGTCAGGGCATTTCCCATTAAAGTCCATTTATTTTGGGCATACAGCCGGTCTTTACCCTGTATATTTGCTACGGATTCCCGAAAAGTCCGTTTGATCCTGTCACGAGGGATAGTTTACAGAAGCTTGGATGTTATTCTTTGCTCAATGCTCCAGCATTCTGTGATCGATCTTGCAATCGTACGCGATCCAGTTTTATTTTTAGATTCCCCAGTGGAGGCCGTCTCATAGGTACCATCTCCATTCGAGGATCTCGTTCCTTTTCTAAAAGTGACAATTGGTCATTCGCACCAGTTGACTATCATTTTTAGAATTCCCCAGTGACGTACTGTGTCTCAGCGCGTCATTTTCCCCAGTGTGTTTCTTCTCGTGGCGTCTGTCCCTGTGACGTCGTGTTCGTCAGCATTTTCGCATTCATCATTTCAACATACGCATCATATCATATTCATGACACCATCTACATTAGCTTGTTCTCGCATGGTCCATTGCATATCGTCACATATAAGGGCAAAATTTTCGGTTATCTATATTTAAATCCCTCCACCATGATTCCTCGAGTCTCCGCCACTCAAATCATCCGGTGTAGTTATTTAAATAGGGGCAACTGTAATACCCCAAATTTTACCCTTTCTTTTTTATTTTTATTTTAAATTCTGATTAACTTAATAAATTAACCTTTTTTTTTAAATCTTGTTTTTTTAACTAATAATAATTTAATTAAATTTTTTTTATAACTTTACTAATGTTTTTTATTAACTTTTTTTTTATTTAGTTTATTTATTTAAATCATTTTAAGCTCTTCTTACTAACTTTTAGGATTTAGATTAAAATTTAACTTTTTTTTCTTTTCTTTAAAGAGTAAATTTTTTATAACCTTTTTAAATTAATTTCTAACATTTTTTTTTAATCAAATTCTAATACTTTTTTTTTAATAAAAATCTAATACTTTTTTTTTAAATTAAATCTTTTTCCTAACTTTTTTTAAATCTTTTTTCTAACTTTTTTTAAATCTTTTTTCTAACTTTTTTTAAATCTTTTTTCTAACTCCTCTTCAAAGTTAAATCTTTTTCTATCTTTTTTAAAGCTAAATCTTTTTCTAACTTTTTAAAATTAAAACTTTTTTTCTAACTCTTTAAAGTTAAATCTTTTTCTAACTTTTTAAAATTAAAACTTTTTTTTCTAACTCTTTAAAGTTAAATCTTTTTCTAACTTTTTAAAATTAAAACTTTTTTTCTAACTTTTTTAAAGCTAAATCTTTTTTTTCTAACTTTTTAAAATTAAAACTTTTTTTCTAACTTTTTTAAAGCTAAATCTTTTTTTTCTAACTTTTTTAAAGTTAAATCTTTTTTTCTATTTTTTTAAAAAAAATCAAATCTTTTTTCTAACTATTTTAAAAGTTAAATCCTTTTTTTTCTACCTTTTAAAGTTAAATCTTTTTTCTAACTTTTTTAAAGTTAAATCTTTTTTTCTAACTCTTTTTAAAAATTAAATCTTTTTTTCTCTAACTTCTTTTTAAAATTAAATCTTTTTTTTTTAACTTCTTTTTAAAATTAAATCTTTTTTTTCTAACTATTTTAAAAATTAAATCTAACCTTTTTTTTATAAATTAAATCTATCCTTTTTTTTTAAATTAAGATCTAAATTCCTTTTAAAATTAAATTCTAACAGTTTTTAAAATAATTCTAACATTTTTTAAAACCAACATTCAAATATTTTTTTTATTTTAAAATTCTAACTCAGTTTTTTTAAACTTAAAACTCTAATTTTTATTTAACTTGAAACTCTTATTTTCTTTGCTAACTTTTAAATTTAAATCCCAAAATTTTTTTAATCAAATCCAATCCCAATGAATTCCAGATCAAATCAATCAGATCATATCATCATCATAAGAAAATCAGCATCACCATCATTGAATCAAATCTGAAATCATCATAAAAATCTATTCAAATTAAATCTGAGATTAAAAAAGATTTAAAAAAACAAGTATAAAGGGGACGAAAATCATAACAAGAAGGGGGAACTTTTTCGTAAAATCCAAGCAAACCCCGTCAAAAATCCTCTAGCCTCAGGACAAAGCATCATCGACCATCATCATTCCGTAAGGATCAAAAAATATAATTACAATTTTTGTGTTGCTTTTCATGTTTTTCAGGAAAAAGAGATGAAGAAGACAAATCGGCGGCCATGCAAAAGAAGAAGAAGATAACATCCGTGAGAGGCAAATAAGAAGGAGAGGAACACACGCAAACTCAGAGAGCAGAGAGAAGAAGAGTGATGACCGGCCCAACCCTCTTTTTTTTTTTATTATTTATTGTTTTTCCATTTGTTATTTTATTTTGTTTATCTTTTTAAAAAAAAATCAAGAAGGCCCTTTCTTTTTTATAACCAAAAACCTTTTTCAAATTAATTAAAACTCTTTTTAAATAAAATAATCAAATGTTTTTTTTTCAAATAATAAAAGTTTTTTATAACTTTAAAGTAAAACGTGTTTTTTAACTAACATTAAGATTTTTTAAATTAAACCAATTGTTTTTTTTAATGATTAAATCTTTTTTTCAAAATATTATCACTAAAACTCCTTTTTTAGAATAATTAACCAAACTTTCACTTTTTTATTAATAATTTTTTTTTAAAACTCAAAACTCTTTTAATTAAAATTAATCTCTCTTTTCACAAATTTAAATCCTTGGTTAAAAAGACCATAAAAGTCCTCCAAAATTCATACGGTTTGTTTCTCGTTCAATTTTGATTTTGTTTTCGTCTAACCCCACATACTGACATTTTTGTTTGTTTTGTTTCTTGCAGCTATTATGTTCAATTTGAAACTTATTTTCGGTTTTATATTTAGCTATTATAATTGTAACTGCTTATGGGATGTAATTGTGCGAGACAATTGTCGCATTTATCTTTCCGCACTTTATTTTCTGCCGTTGTATGTATATTTAATTTCATCGCATCTTTATAATTAATTTCACTCCTCCGAAGGAATTAGGTCTAGCCATTTGACCGCCGTGTCAATAGTCCTCAACCTCAACTTCAAACCCTTACAACCTCACAAACCCTAATTTTCACAAATGCCTCACCGCAGGCGAGATTACAATTTTACCCCTAGCATTAGGTCAAAGAGTCGCCGCGCTCATTTTAGGGTTTCCCGCCGCAGAATCCCTAACCTAATTTAACCCTAATTACAACTTAACATTTCAACGTAGAGATTTGGAGTTTCTACACTCCACGTAAGCGTGTCCCTAAGATACGTTTATTCCCCTTGAGACCTTGACCACAGTCAAGAAGTTTCTAACCTCCCTATTGAGGGGAACTACGATTACTCTGATTCCACTCCCGTAAGGATACGTAGGCACAAGATGCGATGTCTTGCCGAGTAAACTTAGAATTAACCCCTTAGGTCTCTTTTCTCACTTTTAATCCTTTGTACATATACCTTAAGCAAATGAATAAAGCAAATAGTAAACAACTGAACAAAAGGTTCCTGTAGAGTACTACAGAAGTTTAGGGTGCTAATACCTTCCCTAAATTTAACCAACCCCCGAACCCTAGATCTTTCCCCGCATTGTGTTTACGATGCAAAATAGGTTTTCCCTCTTTTGACCTTTTCCTTCGGATAAATCAAAGAGCGGTTGTGAATTGAATTGCGATTCAAACTCATTAATGGTTTGTGATCCTATTTCCACCGCAACAACAAGTGTTCAAAAACATCAATCATTTTTGCATAATACATAAAGCATGTTTTTGAAACCTTAAAAATGGCATAACATTAATTTTAAAAAGCTTTTTTCTGAAAATTAATAGTGTTAACCGATTAACCATGTAGGTTAACCGGTTAACCATTTTGAATTTTGAATTTTCTGGGCTAACGTACCAGTGTTAACCGATTAACCATATGGGTTAACCGATTAACACTGAACGTGCAGTGAAAAATTGCTTTGTTTCAAGTTCAAAAATTATTTTAAAAAACATACCTTTTCATGGTTTGAATCTTTTAAAATCATACCTTTTCTGAAAGGTTATTTTACTGATATAAATTCTAAGTTTTTCATTTTTTGAAAAACAACCAATAGAACATAACTCAAAAACTTTTCAACCTCCAATACTCATTTTAAAATTATCTTAGAATCAAATTCATTTTTCAAAAGTGTTCATACTTGCATTGAAAATTTCACATTCATTGAACACTTGTATTGAAAAATTACAAAGAGTGAATTTTGATTCATTGGAGAAGATCACTTTGACAGTTATACTCAAACCAAATTCATTACAATTATTTTATTTTTGACTTGTGATCCAGGATTGTTGGATACAAGGGTGAGTGTTTACAAGAGGACTGTTCTTGTACACTTGTGATTTTATTGTTTGATAGTAGGCCTCACCGGTTGATGGTGTGATAGGTTGTACTGTTTTAAACAATAGTGAAAACTCTCTTTCATGTTGAAAGGGGAGTGGAGTACTCTCGGATTGTGAGGGGAACCACTATAAATTCTGTGTCTTCTTTCTTTCTGTTGATTTACTGCTTTCCATAACCAAGAACACCATTCAGTATATTTCCAAGAACCATATAAAAAACCGGAAAAATTTCAAAAGTCCTAATTCACCCCCCCCCCCTCTTAGGCATACTCTGTTCTTACAGAACCAAGGGGTAGTTTTCGACGAAGATACCACCATTAACCAAATCCAAAAAAATATGAGAAATATACCCCAGGCAAATCAAGACAACCAGGGAATGATCGAACGACCTAGAGTCAACTCCCTAGGAATCAACTACAAATTCCTAGAGAAGAAGCACCAAGGGTAGTTTTGGTAAATAGGAACCAGGATGCTGAAAATGTTGTACAACAAGTTCGATGTAACAACGTAGTAGCAGATAATAATTTGGTTGCCATGGTCAAAAGAATCATGACACGTAATGGAGTAAATTTTGTCCCGCGACAGCTAAATTATACATCACCGATATTTGAATACATCCTTCAGTCAAATTTACCTCCAAAAACAAAGGTTTCTAAGTTTACTAAGTTTTTCGGGGATACCACTAAGTCTACTGTTGAACATGTGGCTAGGTATTTGATAGAAGCCAAAGAAATTTGGAATGATGAGAACCTTAGGATAAAATATTTCCCAAGTTCTCTTACAAAGAACACTTTCACTTGGTTCACAACCCTACCTCCAAATTCGATTCATAATTGGACCCAGTTAGAACGTTTGTTCCATGAGCAGTTCTACATGGGACAAACAAAGATTAGTTTAAAGGAATTGGATAGTATAAAACGAAAGTTTACTGAGCCAATAGACGATTATTTGAATAGGTTTAGACTTCTCAAGGCAAGGTGTTACACACAAGTTCCAGAACACGAGTTAGTCGAAATGGCTGCTGGGGGCCTGAATTATTCCATTAGGAAGAAACTAGATACTCAATACCTGAGGGATATGGCCCAGTTGGCCGATAGGGTTCGGAAGTTAGAAAGCTTGAAAGAAGAAAAGGCTAGGGCAAATAAGAATAAGAGAATAGTCTATGTTGAATTCAACGGAGAGGACGAAAAGCCTTACAGTGAGCCTGTGAGTTTCGATGAGAACAAAGTAGATCTCGCTGAATTGATACAAGGCTCACCCTATTCTTGCAAGGTTTTAGCACCTTCGAATGGAAAGAACCCTTCCAAATCAGAAAAGAATGATATGTTTTCTAAGAAAACTTACACATTCAACGTCACAAAATGTGATGAAATCTTTGATTTGTTAGTAAAGAATGGACAAATGATAGTACTACCTGGTGTTAAAATGCCTCCTTTAGAGAAAAGAAAGAAAAAAGGGTTTTGTAAATACCATAATTTCTTGGGTCATAAAACCTCTCAATGTTTTTTTTTAGGGATCTTGTTCAAAATGCTATCCTGGAGAGAAGGCTCAAGTTCGGGGAGAAGTCCAAGAACCAGATGAAAGTTGACACTGACCCTCTACAAGTTGTTGACGCTCATTATACGGAGCCAAATGAAGTCAACATGATCGAAGTGACTAAGAACTTCATCAATAAGGTTGTTTTGGTCCAGGTTACTGAAGGTCTCGACCAGGAGTCCACGAAAGACTTTGTTCGCGAAGCTACTGAAGGCTTCATCAAAGAAACTACTGATAATTTTGACTGCAGAGTTACTAATGGCTTCGCTGAAGGAGTTACTAAGGACTCCAACCTAATGATGATAACGAAGGAAACTGCTGATGGTTTCGTTTGAATGGATAAGGCCTTTGATGGCCTTCAAATGAAATTCTGTAAAATGGATATTGTTGATGACGTCAATATGGATATCAACATGGTGGAAATCTCACAAGAAACCCCCATGGAAGTCAACGAGGAGCGTCGAAAGGAAGAGTATAACAAATTTTCTTACCCAAAGAAGGAGGAGACCCTCATAGATTTTTTTCATAGATGTCAGGGAAAAAAGTCTGAAGTTATGTTGTGCCCAAGGTGCAGTGTTGTGTTTGACAGAAAGGCAACGAGTAATATAGAGGGCGTGAGGAAGGACAAAGAAAGGTGTGAGCACAAAGCCTCCTACAGGAAACAAGGTTTCGAACCAAGAATAGCCTCTTCAAGACAGGATGAAACCAAGCAAAGGGTGCCAAGAGTTAAGTCATCTACCTTTAAACCAATGGCTGAGGCTTCGATGGGAAGTTAGATGAAACCACTCGAAGGAAATCATCATGGACAACAGAAATGGAAAAAGATCGATGTGAACAGGGGCTCATCAATGTCTTACTGCAAGTAGTTTTAGGCTTCAAAGAAGACAGTATACATCTCAGAGAACTATAAGGGAAAAAATCCAATGACTAGATCCCAGTGGAGAAGGGAGCAGCGCAGAACGAAGGCCTAAAGAGAGGTTGGGGAAAAGGCTGAATCTAGTACTAACCTGCCTACCATAAAGGAGAAAAAGGAGGAACCAAAGCTTGTCGAGAAGCTACCCACGGGGAGGAAGCTGTTTGCCACCCAGGAACAGAAGGCCAAGGAGAAATACGATCGGGCAATTGATGAAGATGAAATGCTAACAGACAATTTCGAATTTGAGTCAGAGGCCTCATTAGATATCATAGTGAATGTGGTATTGGTTTTGCCTAGAGAATTCGACCAGATAACAGAGTTCAAAGAGTTGGACAGTTATACAGAAGCTGAGATGGCAACACACAAGCCAGTGTGCAACTACGTAATGAATAACGACTGTGTGGAAAAACAGAATGTGTTCTTCGAGCGTCCAGATGAGGCGATGAAAAATCATTTGAAGCCTCTATTTATTACTGGAAAGGTAGAAAACATTGTGGTTAATAAAATCTTGATAGACTGTGGCGCTACGGTGAACTTGATGTCGCATTTTATGCTGAGGAGAATCGAAAAATACGACACAGATACCGAACCACACAACATGGTGCTCTCGAATTACGAGGGAAGGTGGGTACTACCCTTGGTGTCATACAGGTCGACCTTATAGTAGGGACAATTATAAGACCTACTGTCTTTATGGTGGTCGAAACAAAGGCCAATTATAACTTGGTGCTGGGACGGGAATGGATCCATGGAATTGGAGTCGTACCATCTTCCATGCACCAAAGGATTATAATATGGCAACTAGACGAAATTGTCAAAAACATTGAGGCTGATCAAGGTTATTTCAAGGCCCCAATTAATCATGTCAAACAACGCAGTTTTGATAAGCACTTGGCCAACATTGCGATATGCAATCTGGCTGACTTTGCTTTTACCCTAGATGACGACGTCTACTGTTCGTTATATTGACATCTCACCCATGGTTTTTGATGGGATAGATAGGTGGTAGGAAGAGACAACCTTCTGTACCATGATACATCTGGGATAACCCCAACAGGTTAGGGAAGCGAATTCAGTGATGATGAATGAGTTTGAAGTGCTCAAAAAGATTTCGGCTTACATAGCCGAAAATAAATTACAAGTGGTCTTGGAGGCTGAAGTGGAAAATATGGTTGTTGAAGCCAACCAAAAATCATATAAAGGAGGTCCTGGTAAGGACTTCGATCCAGAACCACTCGATAAGGTTCAGGAAAAGCAACAAGGTCAGAGGCTCGATGCCATCTATGATGACGAGCCTTTGGGTTTCGAGAAGGATCTGTTGGCAGCCAATATCAAGATGCTAGCACAAGATCCACTTGAAGAAATCGATCTAGGAGATGGGGCAACAAAGAGGCCAACGTACATAAGTGCCAACATCAGCCCACAACTCAAGGTCGAAGTAATGCAACTATTGAAGGAGTTTAAAGACTGTTTCGCATGGGATTACGACGAGATTCCTAGTTTAAATAGAGATCTAATCAAATTCAAGTTGCCAATCAAGCCTGGAAAGAAGCTCATCAAGTAGAATCCAAGGCGGTTTGCACCGGAAATTCTCTCGAAGATTAAAGAGGAGGTCGAAAGGCTTCTCCGATGTAAATTCATCCGTACAGCCAGGTATGTCGAATGGTTAGCAAACATTGTACCCAAAGGATGAATATTCAATGCATGTGGCAGAGATGTTAGTCGATTCCACCACAGGCCACGAATACATTAGTATGCTTGATGGGTATTCGGGATATAAGCAAATTTTCATTGTTGAATAAGATGTCCCAAAGATAGCATTTTGATGCCCTGGGGCCTTAGGAACTTACGAATGGGTAGTGATGCCTTTTGGTTTAAAAAATGCTAGGGTAACGTATCAAAGGGTAATGAATTCGATCTTCCATGATTATATAGAGACTTTTTTTATCTAAATATGCATTGATGATATTGTTGTTAAGTCTATTTCAGGGAAGAATCATATCGACCATCTTCGACAATCTTTCGAAAGGATGAGAAGACATGGTCTAAAAATGAATCCTCTCAAATGTGCTTTCTGTGTGCAGGTGGGAGATTTCTTAGGCTTTGTGGTCCACAAAAAGGGAATCAAAATAAACCAAAATAAGATCAAGGCCATAATGGAGGCGAAATCGCCATCGACAAAGAAGGAGTTACAGTCACTACTAGGCAAGATTAATTTCTTAAGGAGATTCATATTGAATCTCACCGGGAAGACTCAAGCCTTCTCACCTATGCTTCGACTCAATAAGGAAGGATTCGAATGGGGGGAAACTCAACAAGAACTGTCATACCCCAAATTTGTCCTACCTTGTATATCACTTTCATCTGAACATCCACCCACTAATCATTATTCAAAAAATCCAAAAAAAATGTATTGTTTCTTCTTAGTGACTAAATTCAGAATTGGTGCAAGAGCATCAAGGTCAGGATGTGCATGATTCGTGTGGTGTGCGTCAAAGACCCTAATTAGGGTGTGTGCCAGTTCAAGTCATATGTACGTGGATTAGAGAATTAGGTTGTGATGAGTTTAAATATTTCATGATGGAGAATCATATGGAGTCCGTTCTTTTCAATTAGGGTTTCTGGACAGTAAAATTCACGTTTCAAGTCATATTCTTCTGATCTTATTGTTTCAAGGCCCTAATATACTTGAAGATCTGATTTGCTTCGTGTTCGTGCTTTTTCAAGATTAAATCAGAGATTGTTGGAGTGTAGTATTGGGTTAAGATTAATTAAAGAGTGCATTTGTGGATCTAAGTCGAGAACTCATTCTCATGATCCAAGTCCATCCAATTCCTTTTTGGTTCATATCCACTTTCCTTTTAGAACCAAATCATATTCTTTTATTCTTAATTTCCATATCCACATTCATTCCAATTCAATTTTTTCATATCATTTCTCCAAGTTCATCTTGTTTTTTATAACCATATTCAAATGTAAAGTCCATGTCACTTTACCATTACCATTTTTTATTAAAATCCATGTCGAGTTTACAAAAAAGCCCAACTCACAATTTCCACAAAGCCCATTACCTTTATTTATTTATTACCATATGCTAAGCCCATACATTGCAAAAATTAAAAAAAAAACACATTTGTCATTTTTGAATACATTCACAAAAATCATTACTTTTTTTAGGCCCATTTACACAAATAAAGAGTCCATTTAAATTCACACAAAAAAATGATGCAACTTCATACTTCAAAATCGTTCCAACCATAACAACCACCTGCATTTTTTTCCATACGATTCATACACACTACATCCTTAATAACCAGCTGCAAATAAAATAAAACAGTATTACAATTCATTTCCAAACTTACCCTGATACAAAGGACCATTTGCATTTATTGTTATTACAAGAAATTTCAATGTTAGTAGGTCTCATCTACAAAAGTGAAACCAATTGCAAAAAGTAAAGATAAGCCACACGATACAAACTTCAGCCAAGATGCAGCGACACCGCAATCTCCCCTCAATACTGGTCACGACAAATCACATCACAAATTTCGTACGGCATACCATGACGTGACCTACTGAACCATTCCACCCAAAGCGTACAAATTGTACCACACCAGCGCATATCTCAACTATATATTACACTACAAACTTTCAATTGCAAGGGGGAGAAAAAAAGCGGCTGCTCTTTTTTTCATGATAATTCCTTATCATCATCTTCTCCAATTTCTAAATCACAACGCACTACCTCTTCTTCCATATTCAACTTGCACACAAACCACAAATCCCTTCAACAAATCGCCATTCAACCCATCTTCTTCCTCGAACCTTACTTGTCCTCCTTCAACCCATTCAAGTCAGATCTACAAGTCCTTTTTCTCAACCTCCACCTTTGTTGCGAATCATAAGTAACAACAACCCAAAAACAAAAAGACTCAAACCAAGAACATAGAAATAGAAGAAGAAGCGAGAGTGAATGGAAATGAATCGAACCTAAATGAAACAAATACACACTTGAGACGGAGATGTTTTAGACGGGTTGAGAACCGAATCGTTTCTTCGTTGCAAGATCTCAAACTGAGTTTTGTTTTCCCTTTTCCATTTTTCCATGACACGCGATGATGATGAAGCCAATCTGAGCGTATTTTTTTCTTGATTTTGTTTGCCATGGCTTTGATTTACGTTCATAGAGGAAATAGGTTTTTGTTGCTCTGGTTCATTCACCATACCGTGTTTCAATGTTATCTGGTGTTTCTTTCAATTTATAAGGTTTAAAGAGAGGGATATGTAAGCTCGTTTTTTTTCTCCGTTTAATGTCTTGGATATGTGCCATGGCCTTTTAGGATGATGGGCTTTCGGAGCCCATATGATTCCTAGCTTTTTTCCCCTACTATCTTGCTTTTACAAATGGGTCATGGGGCCCATATAGTTTTTTAACATACACCACTTCAATTCAGTTTGCGCTCCCATTTTCTATGATTTAGATTTTATCTATTTCACCTTTTGATTCTTCTTTAAATTTGTTTAACTAAGAGTTTTGTTTTGTAACAATTAGGTTCCATGGAATCTTTATGTTATTTTATGTTTTATTAACTTCGACTTTATTCTCTTTTCGATTATTGGTCGATAAAGTTTTACTATTCACGAAAGTCGATTATTGAGGTTGTTTAACCTTCATTATTTTAAATCTGTAGAAAATGATCATCGAGATCATTTTCTATACTCTGGGATCATGATAGGTTACCTTCGATTAATTGACACGAGTTTGTGATTAAGAAGAGACCGTCGCCCTATTCTATCTGTGTGACACGATTACATTGGAGAATGATCTTCAATATCATTTCTCCATCATGTTTTTAGCACAGATATCAACTTGCACGACCTCCTATAGCTTGACCTTCATCATAGATCGAGCTACGATGGTTTAGCGCTACATTTTGTCCCGATTCAATTCACATCAACTAACAACTAACTTTACTTTCCGTCAATATACTATTGTTTTATTTTCAGTCATTATATCTTGATTATATTATCATTGTTCATATACTTGTCAACATTATCTTGATTACACTATTGTGAATATTATCTTGATTATATTGTTATATATCTTGCCATATTATTCACATTGTTCACATCATATTCATATTGTTCATATCATATTCATATTGTTCATACCATATTCATCTTGTTCATATCTCATTCACACCTTTCGAAAACATATAATAATGATCGAAACCATAAAAATCTAAATTGGTGGACTGTTGGTTACTTTTCCGAGCGACATGACTTGGACTTTATCAAATACCCTAACTTGGAGCTTTTGCCAGACTCTTTCTCAAGGCTTAGTTTAGGACACTTCGCACACACACGGCTTTCTCTTGGGCAACCTTACAATGAACCCTTTTATTTTGTGCAATCCCGTGTAACTTACATGTATCCCTCTCCCATTTCGATGTACGCATTCATATTGCTTTGATTGTGGTTTATCTTCTAGGAACACCTTCAGGGACTAGCATAGACTAAACTGTTTTTAAACTAATTCTCGATTCGTCATTGAGCCATTTTCAAACAACCCATGTAAGTCGATTACTCGTACGCATTCGCCATCAACCTATTGCACACACTTTCACATTTTATTGTGGTTTCGTTATTAGGAGCACCCTCAGGGACTAGTATCGTTTCTCACAACCTAACCCTCGATTCGTCGTCGAGCCGGTTCCATTTTCAACAAAACCCTTGACTCGTCATCGAGTCATTTTCAAATCAACCTCTTTTCAACACGTCTTTGCACGCAAATAAAATAAAACCCTTGATCCAACATCAAGTGGCATTTTCAAACTTATAAGTTGAGTGCCTTATGCCTTGCAGTCCACCTCTTTTCACAACTTATTCAATTCAGTCGTTTTCAATTGCTTTTCTTAACAAATAATGAAAGAAGAAGATTCTTGGAGTCTAGCATTCTTTGGATCTTCGAATGAATGGCCCTTGAGGCGCACGCTTTGGATTGTCGTTCATTCAACTTTTCGTCTTAAGACACCTAATTCTTTATTTGAACATTTTCATATTCAAACTTACGAAAGAAGGAGATTCTTGGAGTTTAGTATTCCTTGAATCTTTGAATGAATGGATCTCGAGGCACGACCCTTGAGTTGTTGCTCATTTAATCTTTCGACTTCAAAATGTTCAACCCTTTCTCCAAACCTTTTCAATCAACTCCCGAAAGAACTGAGTTCTTGGAATCTAGCATTCCTTGGATTCTTGAGTGACAGCTCTCGAGGCACGCTACTTGGGTTGTTTGTCAGTCAATCTTTCATTTCTCAACCAAACTTCAACTCCAATTCAACCTATCTCTTTTCGTGGTCGTCTCTACGAACTACAGATACTCTGATTCTTCATTCTCGTCCAAATGTAAGATACGTAGGCACAAGATTGCGATGATCTTGGCAAGCTACCTTCTATCCATCTTCTATTTCCCCTCTAACCTTTCCCGTAGTTGAGATACGAGAGATATGATTTCTCATTCTCGTCCGAATGAGCATATGTAGGCACAAGGGTCTAATCCTTGGCGAACACTCTATCCTTTAACCACCCATTTCCCCTAGCATTTGAATCCTTTTATCATACTGACGCATTTCATCATTGAGAAGAAAATAAGCAAGCTTTGATGACGCCCATCGCAAATCAAACTAAGAGGTTCCCGTTGAGTACAACGGACATGAGGGGTGCTAATACATTCCCCTTGCGTAACCGACTCCCGAATCCAGAACATTGGTTGCGACGATCGTGTTCTTGTCTTTCTTTTAAAAGGTTTTCTCGATATTTTCCTTTCCCATCTCTTTGGGATAAATAAAATCTGGTGGCGACTCTGTCAAACCGTATTTCGCGCCTTTAGCGCGAGGGTCGTGTGTTCAAATTATCTATGTGATTTTTCGAGGTGCACCAAGAAGCATTCGATAAAATTAAGGATTACTTGAGTCATCCTCCAATTCTATCACCACCTTGTAAGAATAAGAGCATGAGGTTATATATATCTGTGTCAAATAAAACTTTATGGAGCATGTTGGCCAAAAAGGATGAAAATGGTGTCAAAAGAGCCACTTACTACCTTAGTAGGGTTTTAAATGATGCAGAAACTAGGTATAACATAGTTGAAAATTTGTGTTTGAGCCTTGGAAATTATATTTTGATGGCTCTAGACATAAAGATGGAACCGGTGTAGAAGTGTTGATCATTTCTCCTGACAAAATTCCAACAAAATTCAAATATAAAATTGAAGGTCTCTGTTCGAATAATGAGGCTGAATATGAGATTGTAATAGCCGGACTTGAGATATTGTTGGAATTGGGGGAAACTCGATCGAAATAATGGGGGACTCAGAGTTAGTCATAAAACAAATCACAAAAGAGTACAAATGTGTTAAAGAAAACCTTATTATGTACTTTGTAATAGTCAATCGATTACTAAAAAGATTTGAAATGGTTAGTATTCGACACATACCTCGATTAGAACATCAAGTGGCCAATGATCTGGCTCAGATTGCTTCTGGGTATAAAATTTCGAAAGAAAAATTACAAGATGCAATCGAAGTCAGAGGAAGAGTTGTGTCAGCCAAATTGTCCCCATCAGATTTGGAAACGACAAAGCTAGGGTACGCTGATAAAGATAATTTTGAAATCTTTGCAATAGATAGCTTGACGGACGAAGATTGAAGGAAATCGAGAGTGGAGTATCTGCAAAATCCAACGGCATCCACAGAGCGAAAAATCAGGTATCGTGCTTTAAGTTATGTTCTTTTGGGAAATGAGTTATTTAAAAAGACTCTTGAGGGAGTTTTACTTAAGTGCCTTAGTGAATTAAAGACATATTTAGCCCTTTCGACTGTCCAAAGTAGGGCATGTGGGGCACACCGAGTAGGCCACAAGATGAAATGGTTGTTGTTTCGACAGGGCATGTATTAGCCGACCATTTTAAAAGATTGTATCGAATTCGCTAAAAGGTGCCAAGAGTGCCATGTGCACGCAGGTATATAACATCTTCATGCGAGTGAGTTACATTCCATAGTCAAACAATGGCCCTTTAGGGGTTGGGCTTTGGATTTAGTTGGAGAAATTCGACCAGCGTCATAAAAAAATCAAAGGTACATTTTGGTAGGTATTGACTATTTTAAAAAATGGATTGAAGCTATACCTTTTCCAAATGTCGACCAAGAAGATGTAATCGAAATCATCAAAAAAATATCATTTATAGATTTGGAATCCCATAGACCATTACAACAGATCAAGGATCAGTTTTTACTGGTCGAAAGATGCAAGAATTTGCCAAGGAAATGGGTTTCAAATTGTTAACTTCTACGCCCTATTATTCTCAAGCTAATGGTCAGGTCGAAGCAGCAAACAAAATAGTGATTAGTCTGATTAAGAAACATGTGGGAAGAAGTATAGAAGTTGGCACAAGACTTTAGATCAGGTACTCTGGGCGTGTCGAACTTCTCCCAAAGAATCGACTAATGCAACTCTATTTAGATTAACGTTTGGCCATGATGCAGTATTACCAGTGGAAATTTACTTCCAGTCAATGAGGATCCAAATGCATCATGAGATTCCATCCGAAGCCTATTGGAACATGATGTTGGATGAGTTGGTTGATTTGGATGAAGAAAGACTCAATGCCTTGGAATTGTTAAAAGGGCAGAAGAAAATAGTAGAGAAATCTTATAATAAGAAAGTCAAGATCAAGATGTTCTCACCAGGAGAATTGGTTTGGAAAGTAATATTGCCTATGGATCGAAAAGATAGAGCCTTAGGTAAGTGATCCCCTAAATGGGAAGGCCTTTTACAAGTCATACATGTTTTTTCTAATGGCGCATATGAGATTGAAGAGTTAGACGAAGATAAAAGAGTCTTGACGGTTAATGGGAAATATTTGAAAAAATATAAGCCTGCACTTCAAGAGGTAAAAATAACTAAAGAATAATCACACACGAAAAGGGTGAAGCCAATATGGTAAATAAAATGCCATAATGGCTTAATCCATTACAGCAAAATGGCCACAAAGGGCTAAAAGTCATGATCAACAAAAAAAAAAGTACTACAGGATAAACTTCAAAAGGGAAGAGAGCCTTTCATCTTGTCATACTTCGACCTTTGGGGCATCAGGCGACGCTCACAAAGAGCTTTTTTGGTCAAGAGGGTTTCAATCTCTTTCCCAAGCTGCTGAGCTTTTTCAAGATGTTGAAGTCCGGCCTGGATCTCTTTCGCCACCTCGTCCTCGACAGAACTAAGAAGGTTGGTCTTGTAATGTTTTTCTTGAGAGATTTTGTTTTGCAAGATGACAATTTGCCTCTCCCATTCTGCAATGTTTTTGTGGCATTTTTCGACTTCCTTCTTGTTCTGTTCAGAAAGTTTCTCAAGAGTCGAAACTTTTTCGATAGACGCAGAGACAACCTCCCAGACAGCCTTTTGATTTCCAATTTTGGCGGTGAGGTTGCTAGAAAAGTCTCTAAGGCTGTTTAGATCAGCAATAATGAGGTTGATCAGTGTACTCAGCTCCATAATAACATCAGCAACTTCTGGTGAGACTTTCAGGATATTGATTTGCTTCAGAAATTTCTTAAGTCCAAAGCTGACAGAAACATCCTGTTCTAAGATTTGGAATAAATCTACTGTAAAGATTTTCTCCTTTATCTGAATGAGCAGATCACTGTCATTTTTTTTACTTGGAAGATTCCCCAAAATGGTCGAGGTGCTGGTGCTTTTGTCGCTGAAGCTATATTGGGAACTGAGCATGGCCTTCAGATACTCCAATGGTCGTTGTACTTTTAAGGATTCCAGTTCCTCGTGTGAAAGGCTCGTCAATGGAGTTCTAGTTGAAGCAGTAATTGGAAGGGTCCTTAGATTGATTTCCTTGGTCCACTTTGCCTTCTTGGTCCTCCACCTCAACTTCTGCATCAGACACAGATTTTTGTTCCTCTTCCTCTTCTTCATTACTTTCTTCTTCTTCTTCTTCTTCTTCTTCTTCTTCTTCTTCTTCTTCTTCTTCTTCTTCTTCTTCAACAGGCCTTTCATCTTCACCTTGTTTCTTTTCAAGATTATCCTCAACAATTTGTTCTATGTTGGGCATCGCAGTGTCCCACGAGAGATCAGCAACTTCTCTTTCGACCAAGTCTGTTTTTAGAATGGCTACCTCAACATGTGGAAACTCAACAGCAGGAGCGAACTTTATTTTCTTGGGAGCACCTGCAGATTGGATTCCTTCATCAAATCCTTTGGTAGATCCTTTTGCAGAAGTCCTATAGGGAGTTATTGGATGATATCTAAGGTCACTACATGTTGTCGGAATGATTTACTGCACCATGGGTTATCCTCTGACATCGGTGGTAACCTAAGAACAGAAAAGTCAAAGAATTAGAAGGATAGATGGTGAAGAAAATTACGAGGTTCTAGGCAGAATAATTACCTTAGGTTCATCAGCCTCAGGACTGGAGTTATCACTCTCAGTTTGCACTACATTGTAAGCAGGGGATGCCTTCGTCGAGATCTTGCTAGCCTTCACTTTTGTTTGATTAAAAGCTTCATTTATTTTGGCCTGTTTCCTCCTCCTTTTAAGGGTTTGTTCTTCAAGCGGAGATTGATCTTCCTCATCCTATTCAATTATGATATGGCTGGAAGCTCCTTTTGATTTCTGATTTTTTGGAGTGGGTGGTGGTCTTCGAGAGCTCAGAGAAGAAAAGATTTGAAGTGTTAGACAACGTGATATTATGCAGTAAAGAAGAAATGAGTAAGAAAATTTACCTTAGCAACTTGGTTGCTTTCTTCTGTCTTCTCTTCGTTTTGATTTTTCTTCTTGGGTGCAACTTTGATAGTTGAAATTTAAACAAGTCACTGCAAGTAAGATGATAAAAATCGAATAAGAGAAATCTAGTTCGAAAACCTCCCATTCTACACCTTCATATATTTCGGGCTCGATGCGAACATCTTCGATATTGATATGAAGAGGCCCTTTGAAACTGTCTAAAGTATACTTAGTCACAACCACCCGTTGATCCTTCAGTTTGATTGTTGGCGAAGGATTTTTATAGAATCCCCATAGGTAAACCAGTCTGGAAATGAAGGGGCGAGGTCCACTCTAAAGTCAGTAGTTGGATGTCGAGGAAACTTGGGAGGAAGGGAGTTGGAAATGGAGGGGCAAGGATCACTCCAACGAACGAAGGGAGTTGTAAACTCTCCATTTTCTTTAGAAACGTTTCCTTTAACGTAACAGCTGTATCGTAGACGGTTCGACTAAGATCATTTGGTCGATAAATAGTTTCAAAGTACTTCTGAAATGCTTGGATTTATTTGATATGTGTCAAAATACCTTTCTTGGTCTTCTCCTGCACAGAGAGGAAAGCTTGGTTAATAAGTTGAGTGAATGAAGGAGCATCGAAGAACTCCTCAGCATAATATGTTGACCACCAGTTATTGAATTCTAGGGTGCAAAGAAAACATGGTTTGAAGCTAGTAGAGATGAGTTGAGCCTTATTAGCATAGAGAGCATGATGTGTCAAAGTCATCTCCTCGGTATATTTCACATGATGAAGAAGAAGAGGACCTTTCTTTTCAAAGAGACACTTGGGAAGAGCTTGGCCCAACACAAACTGTCAAGCAACTAAGTTTGGTTGGTAAGCAATCAGAGCCACTTGAGACTTTGAAATATTCAGTCGAAGGGTTAACAATCTTGGAACCAGAAAGGCCTCATAGATCTATAAAGACTCTGCTTCTTGAGCTTTGGTTGGGGCTGGAAAGGGTCTTATGAACCACTCAGGGCCGCACTTCCTTGTAGGAAAGGGAGCCATTTTCAACGTGAATTCACAATGTTTGGAAAACATCATGACATAGCTCAAGAATGTTGGCCTAAGAGATTGTCCTTCTTCACTAGGAGTAAGCTTGACCAAACTAGTGCCTTCAACTCTTCTATTCTTGATTTCTTCAGCGGCTTCATCTATGGGATTCTTGATCGGAAGACTGGCTTCAAATGATGTGTTATGCCAGAGTTGTAGCATCCAAAAGGGTCCAAACAGCAATAGGTTTCCTTTTTCTGTCAAAACTTTGAGTTGAGCCACTCCTTCATTCATAGATTCGTAAAGATTCCCTAAGATCATTTCGCTCAGACAAACATCATGGCCTTTGTGAAGCTGAGTGGCCAGAGTAATATATCTTCTAGCTACTTGTAGGGATTTCAAGCAGAAGACACAGTGAGGCAACCATACGGTCAAAAAGGCTATATGTTGTTTATCTGAGACATCATCAGTTGTTTGGTCATAGTAGTGTTTTATGAAATGTGAATATGTGGCTTTAGTGGATGCAAAACCTATTGAGTCATCAGATTCTAGGTCTAAGTTATAAGTGTTTCTAGTAGGTTTGAGCCTTGTGATAGCGGCTATGTCGAACAGTATGGGAGTCATCATCCCACAAGGGAGATGGAAGGTATAATGGGTGATATCCCAGAAATACAAAGAAGAGACCAACATGGTCGAACAATAATCGAGACCCATTTTCGACAACATGATCAGGTCATAGATTCCCAGGTTCTTCCAAGTTTGGGACTTAACTTTTTCTACCTTTGCTAACCAGTTCATACAGTCATCAGATTCCTTAATGGATGGGGTTGCTCGAAAGACTCTAAAGTTGTTATTCATGTATCTCAAGTCTATGTTATTCAACTATACTGCATCAAAAGAGGATTTTTCAACCCTAGATTTATTGGCTTGCCCTATGGGTTTGGATTTGTGGTAAGAAGGAAAAAAGTCCCTAGATTTGCTATGATTAAAGCTAAGAGTAGGTAAAGGACTGCATAATACATGTCGTTTACCAGAAACAATAATGGGAACAAGTAATTGAGATTCATAGATTTTTCTCTTTTCTTCTTCAAGTGGCTTAGGAATGAACAGTTAGTTCCCCACCATCTTTGGCCCTAAGAGTGTGTCAAAGGAAGGAGGCTAAGAGATCTTCTTTAGGTCTTTTGATTTTTGGCCTTTTTTCGATTCTTTGATGTTGGTGGTTGAAGACGCCAATGTTGAAGGTTGAAGAAATCTAGGTATTTTTGAAGATTTGGAAAGTAAAGAGAGAAGAAAATGCTTGAGAATTTTTTAGAAGTGTAAAAGTGAAAATGGCTAAGTATGGAGTTATTTATAAGCTCGTGGAAGTTTAAGGGACCTCAAATCAGCATTAAAAAGTTGATGGTTAGTGGGGCACGTGTCCCACCAGGGTTATTTGATTGAACATTGGCAGTTAATGCCTAGCGCACGATCTCCTAGAGTCTAAGAAGCGTGATGATGTCTAGAGATTTTGGCGTGCATTGATGAGACATTTCAGAAACCGCTATGATGATCGTGAAGTCATCGGTTTTCTGAAATAGTGATAGACATCAAAGGCATGCAAGAGTCATTTGAGGCGTCGAATGAAATTATCAAAAAAATCATTTTTCTTCAGTGATGTCGATAATGACATTTTTCGGGGTCAATTTGTTGGCTCTAAATTTCGATTCCTGAATGGGATTAAAAAGAAGTAATAGAGTTTCTAAAGAAATCAGATAACTTCGACCAGAACTATATTTTTGGAATGTGAGTCGAAGGAGTCCCTTTGTAAGGAGGAACTATTTTAGGGACTTAGAAATATTTCCTAACAATTGGGAAATGTGATTCGACAGAGGTGCTACTGAAGACATCTCGACAGGAAGATTTGAATTCAAATAAAGGAGGGAATGTTCGTTCTTATCCATTTCTCAAAGAAGACACGTGGAGCGCTTCCAAGAATCAAAGACATGCAGAATGCCACTTATCTCGATCTAGTTCGCTAGCCGTTGATGACATTTATTTTCGATTAGTATAAGTAGCAAATCTTAGTGTTAGGCTTTGTGTGTGTTCAATTGTGTACAAATTCTTCAATATACTCAAATTACCCCCGTGTAGAGAAACGAGTTTGTGAGAATATATGTTGATGTAATACCATTTTTACATTTCAATAAGTCTTTTTCGTTAAGAATTTATCTTTTGCTTGCGCAAGTTACTTTCTACATTTTTTACTAGTCTTTCGACTTTAATCTCTTGTGTTTAATTCCTTTACATTTTTTAAACAAGTTATTTTTTATCATGAACTTTGTCGAAGTGTTCATTGTTTTTCCAAATTTGGTTAAGATCAATTAGCACATGTTCTAGGATTTGTGTGGTCGATCCTGTGAGTAAAACAAATCTTTTTCGATTTGGAAGACCAGTGGTTGTTCACGAATTTTCACGGTGAACAAACAGGAAGACTCGTAAGAATATTCTTGACATGATCAGAGGTAGTGTAGCTCTTGTTCAAAACCTGAAGTCCAAACACAAGAATTTGAAACCTAGAAAACATGGTTTTAATATTGTCATCCTCCTTCATTCTGAATAGCTCATATTGATGAACTAGAAGGTTAGCCTTAACTTCTTTAACTAGTTGATTCCCTTCATATGTAGCATATAGAGATTTTAAAATGGTCTTAGCTATAGAATCATCAATGGTTTTGATGTACTCTGAATGAGGTAGGGCATTAACCAAGATGCCTCTAACTCTATGATGTTTTCTGTAAGTCTTTTTTTGACCACGTGTGGGAGATTTTCTATCAGACACCATTCTAACTCCATTGACTTGAATATCAATGCCATCTTCCGTAATATCCTACAACTCATCATTAAGACCTATGATATGAGTATACATCATGCTTTTCCACCATTCAAACTCAGTAGAGTCTCCAATGAATGTTTGAGGTCTATCTGTATAATTGTTTTCCTCAATGGTATTGTAGTCATGATTAACAACACCAAAATAATCAAGAATACCACCATCACCAGAGTGAGATACTTCAGAATCAACCATTTAATAAAATGTGTTTTTCTCAGGATCTTTTCTGCACCAATGTTAAGTGTTTATCACAGACATTGTTATGATGCCAACTGAAGAAGAGGAAAAGACAAGAAGGGGTTGAATTGTGTTGGCTTTTTCCTCCCTCAGTTTCTTCTTCTTCTTCTTCTTCTTCTTCTTCTTCTTTTTCTTCTGCTTCTTATTGATCTTAGTAAGATTCTGAAACTTAGTTCAGAGTCTGACTCACAATCACCTGGTTAGCTTCTGATAGTCCTTATCAGATTCTGAACCAGAATTTGACTTAGAGTTGCACAGTTGATATCAATGGAATATTAAGATCGAAAAGTAGGGAAGTAAAATCATAGACACATAGCAGTTATCCTGGTTGCTTTCACAACTTGAGAGTAGTCTAATCACCTTGCATTTCCAATGGATTTTCACTATAATCAAACTGATTACAGATGCTCAAGCACCAAGCAAGAGACTTCAAATGCTCAAGCATTAAAATAAGAGACTTCTAACTCTATAACAAACTATTAAGAGATTTGGGTAACAACTATACTTGATATATAATCAGAGGTGTAAACATAATACAACTTAGAAAGACTCTAAGACTTAAGATCTTCTAAAATATACAAAGTGTTAAGAGGTTCTAAGTCTAGCTTATTTTTGACAGAGTCACTTCTCTTTGAAATGTTAAGGTTAAGAGTCTTGTATTGTAGTGTATTAGTCTTATTCTTCAGGTCTTCTGCTCCTTATATAGAGAGGAGGAAAAGAGACATTGGAATACTTTCACAAAAAAGCTGGGCTAGCTTTGTATTTGATTAGACACATCAAGAAATAACCTTTCTACAAGAGGAATTACCCATTGAAGCTCAAACAACCAAGAATAGATTTTTTCTTAAATTTTCACGTGAACAAAAGATCTCTGAGTCTGTTAGAGTTGCCTTGATTGAAGAGATTATCCTTCAGAGGTTGACTTTCTTCAGACTTCACTCTTCAGTGATTGGACTCTTCAAAGTCTGCTTCTTGACTTTTGAAGCTTCTGAGTTTGGATCATCAGAGAATGACTTTTTTTAAGATGTTAACTTATTTAGAGTCAGGATCTTCCATCAGAGCTAGAGTCTTCAGAAGTGGTCTTCAGAGTCAGAGTCTGAACTTCAGATTCACAATCCCTAAGCTTCTCTTCATTTGTTCTTAGTATTATAATTTTGCATACTTGAACATATGTTAAAATACTCAATTGTTCTTTAAATACTTTGTATCATTAAAACTCAAGGGATATAGTATCAACCAATTTTGTTCCAACAATAAACGTCTTTCTACATATAACGTTATGTATGCAACAAGATTCAAATATTCTACTCATTATCTTACTGAATTGAGTTTTTAAGTGTTGACCTTGTATGTCACACCGTTGCACCGTGTTTGAAACTCACTTCATCACAAATGAACTCAATCTCACTCTATTATCAACTATTTTTAATATCGAAAAAAAACATATACTCCCTCCATTCTTTTTTATAAGCAATTTTTATTTTTTAGATTTATTAAATATTTAATGTATCTAATTTATATATAATTCAAATATACCATATATTTAATACACTACAAGAAAAACTTCATTTTCCCTAGTGATTTAGTGACGTGGTAATCACATGGGAAAAAAACACGTTACATGGGAAAAAAAACACGTCACTAAATTATTTAAATATTAAATTATTCAGACCTAAAATCTGCCATCAAAAATTGGAATTTTAAGAGAGAGAAATTTGAATTTTTAAAAAATTCATTTGTGGCGTGTAAAACACATGGGAACTGAAAATTCAAAAATATCATTTTATTCCCACGTGAATAACAGGTCACAAATTACCCACATGTAATTCACTTCACAAAATTTCAAATAGTAAATGTTTTTCTTTTCCATTTACTTTTCAGACGCATTGGTAGAAGGAATTGAATGCGACAACTTTCCCACATGGGGATCACGTCACAACCCACAACCATAAATAATTTTTTACTGTTGCGTTGTCCTTTTGTGTGAGAAACGAATATAATTTAAAATGTGTAGTGTTCCAACGTGAATGACATGTGGCAACTTTCCCACATGGTCATCACGTCGCAAATGATGCATAGTTGCGACATGGCATTTACGAGACAACCTTCACACATTATTATCACGTCGCAAATGGGAATCACGTGGCCATAAGCATGTTTGTTCCGACGTGGGAACCACATGGGTACCTTCCCACGTGTTGAACATGTCGCAAATCTCCCTATATATTAATTGGCCAGATTTTCCTTCAGCATCCCTTTTCATCTTCATTTGTTTCTTCATTTCTTCTTCACAATTCCATTTCTCTCTTCTTCACCATTGCTGCCTCCCTCAAAACTCCATTTCTAACTAAAATTTCTCAAAAAATTTAAGTTGATTGGTATGTATCTTGATTTTGTGAATGTTTTACCGTTTATTTTATGTTTATGTTATTACTAATTTTTTTTTCAGATCTAAGATTTAAGAAGTTCAATTGTAAACTTTGATAGAGTTAGTTAGCACATTAAGGTATTTATGCATTTCAATTTGTTTATTTTTGAGATTTTTGTGATATATTATTTTGTTGTGTTGTTGTTGATATATTATTTTGTTAAATATGTATTTTGTAGTAGAATATATATTTTTAGATAGAGTTAATAAAAATATGTATTTTGATAGAGTTAATAAAAATAATTTTGTAGAGTTAATAAAAATAATTTTGATAGAGTTAAATATTTATTTTTAATTTTGTAGAGTTAATAAAAATAAATTTGTTAGAGAATATGTATTTTGATAGAGTTAATAAAAATAATTTTAGTTAAAGATATTAGTTAGCAAATTAATTAGTTAAAGATTAAATATGTAGCTGATTAAATTAGTTAGCAAATTAATTAGTTAAAGATATTTTTAATTTTAGTTAGCAGATTAAAAATACATGGGAAATATTAGTTAAAGATATTTTTAATTTTATTTAGCAAATTAATTAGTTAAAGATATTTTAAATTTTAAATTTAATATTTATTTTAATTTTATAGTTGTTTTCAGTTAATATTATTTATTTTTTATTATTATTAAATTTTATAGTGAAGTGCATCCCATGTCACTAATTAGTGACGTGAGAATCACATGAGAAATATATTTATTCAGTGTGAGTTCCCACCTGAAAACAAGACCACAAATTAGTGATGTGAGAGTCACATGGGAAAATAATTCAACTTGTGTCAGGGAAGCGTGCAGACCAATTTGGTAAAGGTAGATTCCCACATGATTTTCACGTTACTAATTAGTGACTTGGTTTTCACGTGGGAATCTTTTCTACTTTTTTTTGTCATTTGCGACGTGGTTTATATGTCACAACTTTGTGACGTGTTTTCCACGTGGGAAAAAGTTCCCACAATTGCATTTTCGGCGTGTTTCTCCCACGTCGCAAATAGTGATTAGTGAAGTGATTTTAAGTTTAGTGACGTGAGAATCACTTGAGAAAATGCAATGTTTCTTGTAGTGATAAATTAAAAAGTAAAATTTATTTATAAAATAAAATGGAGGGAGTATATTTATATCAGCAGCCCAGCCCAGTATATATAATAACAGAAACGCTATGTTTACACCACATCTTACACCCACTTTCTACACCGTATACACTGTTCACCGTATTTATACGGTGAATAATGTTTTTTTATTAAAATAATATTTTTTTTTAAAATATTAATTTTTTTAAAAAAAAAATATTTATTTTTAAATTTTATTTTATAACACAAATATAAGATTGCGCATTAATCAATTTTACAGTTGCATTAACCACAAAAATCTACATCATTAACCAATTATTTTATTTATAATTTATTAACCACTTTCACTACTTCATTAACCAATAAAATACATACTATTAACCATGTTCTGAGAAATTTGTTCACGTATTTGTAAACAGAAAATTAGATGTAGGGTGTAGAAAAGAGTGTAAAAATAGCATTTTTCATGTAATAAACATGGTGGGTGGCAAAGCTTGATTCCTAGGTCAAAACCAGATGGTGGGTGGCAAAGCTTGATTCCTAGGTCAAACCAATATATAAAAGTTATAAATTAATATACTTCAAACAATTATAGATCCAGCTTGGAGTGCTATTATTGTATTTTCTTTTAAAATAATGTCACACACATAACCACATGTTTTTGCTGTCAATAAGCTATTAAAAGAAGTTACTTAATAACGAATCGTGAAGACATATACTATTGCTTCTTTTAAATTTGTTTTATATTCATTCACATTTGGCTTAATTGTAATTTTTATTTTTTATATTTTATTTTTTTTAATTCTTCTATTTTAAAATTTAGAATTTTTCTTTCTCTATTCTTAATTTTTTTTAATTTTTAGTCCTCTTTTTTCTAAATTTAAAATTTTAATTCTTCTATTTTTATTTTTTTATCCTTCCATTTTAAGTTTGTTTTGGATTTTAGCCCACTTCTCAATTGAAAAAAGAAATTACACGTTTAAAAAAATAATAATAAAAAGACTGAAATTTTAAATTTTAAAATAGAAGAATAAAAAATTAATAAAATTAACAATAGAGGAACAAAAATTTTAAATTTTAAAATAAGAGA
This sequence comes from Lathyrus sativus, assembly GCA_963859935.3. Classification (NCBI taxonomy): domain Eukaryota; kingdom Viridiplantae; phylum Streptophyta; class Magnoliopsida; order Fabales; family Fabaceae; genus Lathyrus; species Lathyrus sativus. The sequence goes on from OZ012739.1 coordinate 414,870,135, forward strand.
ATCAAAAGTAAAAAAAATAACATTGAGGGATCAAAATTGTAAGTAAGTCTACAAATTTTAATTATACAACTATTTTTCTAAATATACATAAAAAGTGTCAAATAATCTTTTAATGAAAGATAATTGACGAAAATTATTCTTTAAAACTGTTGAGGAAACAACTGGCAAATAAGTCTCACAGAACTGGTTGGAATTTTCCAAACATGATCTTTGAGTACTTGCATTTAAATTATACAATTTGCTTTAAGAACTTGCATTTAAATTTCAAACATTCTTTGTTTGACAATCGATTTTTTTTTAAATATGCAACATTCAATTTGTAATTGAAGGGTACTACCAAACATATACGACTTTTAGCCATTATTTTCCCTTTTTTTTAAATTTTTTGTGAATTTTGAATTTTATTAATTATTTTTATCAACATAACTATATTTACTTTACATTTTTTACAGTCAATAATATATATTATGTTGACAACATAAATTCACTCTTTTTCTAAAGATAAATATTTACATTCATTACTAATAAAGTTAATAACACTACCAATTATATATATATATATATATATATATATATATATATATATATATATATATATATATATATATATATATATATATATATATATATATATATATATATATATATATATATATATATATATATATATATATATATATATATATATATATATATATATATATATATATATATATATATATATATATATATATATATATATATATATATTAAAAATATAAAATTTATATATGAGTATATGACTATATAGGAATTAAAGAAAATTAATTAAAGAAAGTTAATAAAAGATTAATAACACAAATAAATGCAAATATTATAAAATCTCAACTATTGAAAGACAACTTTCTAGATCCTATAATTCTTTCTAAAAAAATATTATGACATTTAAAGCTTCAAAATTCCTCTATTATTGGAGTGTGAAGTTATCAACATCCAATCCGACAATAAAATCCAGAATATATCCGGATATTAGTGTTTTTGTGAATATATTGGCATGTTGTTCTTCTGTGTGAAAATAAGTAGTAGAAATTGTTGAAATTATGATTAATTTTAAAAAAAATATTTTAAAATGATTTATGTTAGTGCAAAGATAAAACTTCATAAAATAGAAAAAATAAATTAGAGAGGAAAGAAAATAATTAACACAAATAAAAGATATAAAGATAAAGAGATTGTATCAGAACTTATAGAAGTTTGACTCACCACTTAGTCTATTCTTCTTGGGAAATTAGAGAGAAAATAAAATAATTAACACAAATAAAAGATGTAAAGATAAAGAGATTGTATCAGAACTTATAGAAGTTTGACTCACCACTTAGTCTATTCTTCTTGGGAAATTTTTTTTTTAAGAGTTCCACCAAAATAATGTCATGAGCTTTTATGGATATACCCACAAACAGAATTTTTGACGATTGAGCTCACGAACCAAATATGGATTTTACCGGTTAATCTCAAGAATAAAACAAATATTTTACCTAGATAATCTAAAGAACTAAATAAACAGATTACCACTATAATATCAAGAACCAAACAGAGATTTTACAAGGATAATCTCAAGCACCACAAGATAAATCAAACAAGAGAATCACACTCTTGATAAAGAACACATAAGCACGAACACCAGTACAACCAAAATTCACAAGTATTTGTCAATCAGAAGGTACTAAGGCATGCGAGGCTCGCCCTCCCAAGGTTCCACGCTGGGAGGGAGGTCCTTCAGGACCCTAATGAGGTCTCCAAGTAATGAAAGAGGGCGAGAAATCAAGTAGTGGATCTGCTACACTCGAGCATTCTCTATGGAATAATCCTACCTTTAACGTGGTGGAGTTCTATGATCGTTACCTCCCTCTTTCAAAGAAATTTCCCGGTGATTATCAATATTTCCTTGGCATATCTTCCGCTAGGTTATCCACCCTACTAGAATTTCAACTCTTGGAGTGCCTTCTAGTGGGGAAAGCTCAAAGGGAGAAACACTCTCGCACTATCCGAGAACTATAGCTTAAGATGAACTGTGCAATGAGGAGTGCTCTTGAAGGTGGGGTGGCGGTAAGGTCGCTGTTAGATCCCAAATGTTGTATATACTTTACCCTTTTTAGGAGTGTTTTTACTTGTTTTTATCTAGTAGTGTTTAATTTAGTAGTAGAATTTGTTTAGTTTCATTTTGTTGTGATTCAAGTGAATGGTGTTCGTAATATTGTTGTTAAGTGTGCAGGTTTGACACTAATAGGAGCACCTTGGAAGGAATGAATGTGAAGCTGCCTGTAGAATGTTGAAAGATCAGAGCATTCGCCTGGCGAAGCCCAGCGAGTTCCAGCGAAGGTTCGCCCGGCGAGTGCTGGCGAGCCAAGGCGAATAATTCAGAATAAACTCCCAGACCTAAAGGGTAGAAAGTTCGCCAGGCGAAGGTTCTAGCGAAGCTTCGCTACCGTTCTCCTGGCGAAGGTTGCGGCGAAGAAGTCTCAGCTTTCCTCTTGCAATTCCAGTAGGAAAAGAGCACAAAATTCACCTGGCGAGTGATGCCAGCGAATGTTCGCCTGGCGAAGGCGCGACACACCAGAAGGGCGGTTTGCTTGTTAGAGGCACCTTGAAGTGCCAAGACATTTTATGTTAGCCTGGAGAAGGGATCTGTTCGCCTGGCGAATGGGCGAAAACAGAACTACTTTTTGACACTTTCTAGTGCCTTATAAGTACCATGCTTTAGCTACTTTTGGTGGGACTTAGAACATTTTGCAACATAACATTTTCTGACCTAGAATTGAAGAGGAGTTTAGTTTTTCTTGCTTTTTGGCTCATCTTGTAATCTTGAAAAGTGAAAACACATCCATCATCAATCCTTTGAAGTGGACGTTCTTCATCTTCTCCATTTTCTTCTTGTTCAAGCTACCATGAGAATGAGTAGCTAAGTTCATCTTTTTGTCAAGGTTAGATGTAGGTAATCATTAAATTTTGTATGTGTATGGATGATCCTCATTTGTAAACTCTTGGAAGATTAATATATGGTGAAAACCTTGTTTCATTTACAATCTTTTGTGTTGGTTAATGATTAAGAGATATTTACCAACTCTTGACCTAGGTTCTCATCCTTCTCTTTTCTTGAGCTAGAAATAGTCTTGGATGGTTTTGTTCACTTAAAATGTTAAACTTTAAAGTTGTCATTTTGATAGATTGTGTGAGAAATCAACAATGGATCAAAATGGTAAACATCACAATGTGAGTTAGAGATAATCATATTGAGAGGATATTGTGAATGTGTTTATCATTAAAAGGAGTTTATGCAATGTTGATTGAACATATGCATGCAAAGTGATTACCGAACCCTAACTTTGGCAATCTTTATTTAAACCGTCAAACCATTATTTTATCGCATTTCGTACTTATATGCAAAGCTACCGTTACTTTAAAACCAAACCTTTTGTTACTATAAAGTTACGAATTTAACAACTGTCGAACGACGGCAATATCTCATATTCCCTGTGGAGACGATAACAAAAACCTGACACTCTACCACTGTTCTAACAAAATGGCGCCGTTGCCGGGGAATATGAATTGATATTGCGAGCATCGCAATAGTTGCTGAATTTTTATCTTTGAATTTTTGACTTGTGCTTGTAATCTGTTTGGTTTAGTGTGTAGCCTTTGTTTTATGCGAGGACAGATCCCTGAAGACCAAATTCTTTTTGATCCAGAGATCGAAAGAACCGCAAGGAGACTGAATAGTAGAACAAGACGGAGGAAGCAACAAGCTAGACAAAGACAAGAGTAAGGAGAAAGTTCCTCTACACTACCACCATCACCGCATTTAACACCAACTATGGCAGCACCTCCACCACCACCTCCAGTTTCTACTCCATGCACGAACAGTCCAAGACATACAACTCAGTTCGCACGGAATCTTCAAAACGGAAGACAAGCTGAGATGAAAACGGGAATCCTAGCTCTAGTCTATCAAAATCCTTTCACGGGACTAGACCATGAGGATCCGTTCACCCATCTTACAAAATTCTATGAGATTGCTGGCGCAACGGGAGCAACAGAAGCTGATGAAGAGTCATTGTTTAGGAGACTATTCCCTCATTCCTTGATTGGGAAAGCAAAGGAGTGGTACCTTGATCAATCGACAACAATCATGACAGATTGGAATCTTCTAGAAGAGAAGTTTCTTGAACGTTTCTTTCCACATAACCGATTCGTGGAGGCTAAAACTGCAATAGCGGTATTTTCTCAAGGAGCTAGTGAATCACTAAACGAAGCTTGGGAGCGATACAAATCTATGTTAAGAAAGTGCAAGGGACACGGTTTCGACAAGCTCACTCAAGTTCATATTTTCCGCAATGGACTCCTTTCGGTTCACAAGACCTTATTGGGTGCTACAGCGGGAGGATCTTTGATGTCAAAAAGTGCAGATGATGCAATTGCGATTATTGATAAGATGGCACTTAATGATCATCAAGGGAATCATAACCGTGGGGTGACTCAAAGAAAACCGTGTGTGCTCGAGTTGGGAACAAATGACGCTATTCTTGCACAAAACAAGCTTATCTCACAACAAGTGGAACTGTTAACTCAACAAATAAAATAGTTAAAAGAACCGACAAAAGCTAAACAAATAGCTTGTTGTGAACTTTGCAAAGGTGAACACGACACCGGATTTTGTCCACCTCCAGGTTTCGAAGAAGTTAATTACATGGCAAACCAAAGAGATTACCAGCCGAGGCAACATCAACAACAAGAACCACCGTATCAACAACAACACCACCAAAATCCACAACAACAAAACTATCAAGGCAACCAAGGGTACCAACCTAGGGGAAACTATCAACATAACCAAGGTTATGGGGGTGGTCCTTACAACCTTCAAAATCCCTATCAAACTCAACAACCACCGGTCGTAGCTTCAAAATTGGAAGAGACATTGACGCAATTCATGCAAATGTCAATGGCGAATAAAAAAAGTAACGATGCGGCAATTAAAAATCTTGAGACTCAAGTTGGTCAACTTGCTAAGCAATTAGCAGAGCAACAATCCGGACCATCTTTCTCGACAAATGCACAAAAAAATCCTAAGGAGAATTGTAAGGCTATTAAAACGAGAAGTGGAAAGAGTTGGTTGACGAGAGTGAAAAAAGAGAGGTAGAGAAAAAATTGATGAACTTGATGGTAGAGTTGGGGAGTGGAGTGAGGATGAAGTTGAAAATAATTAGAAAAATGGTGAAGTTGAAAAGAAAGAAAAATTGGTTGAAGTTGAAAATCAAAAAAATGTTGTAGTCGAAAATAAAACAAGTGAAAAAGTCGTGGTGGAAGAAGAAGTGAAGAAGAAAAAAGAGCGAAATTCTAGAAGGAAGGAGGCATTGAGCACTACTCCGGTCCAAAATTTACCGTATCCTCATGCTCCATCTAGGAGAGAAAATGAACGACATTACGCCCGGTTCATGGATATCTTTAAACAACTTCAAGTCAATATCCCGTTTGCCGAAGCTTTGGAGAAAATGCCAAAGTATGCCAAGTTCATGAAGGACATACTCACCAAAAAGAGAAGGTATACGAAACCAGAAACAGTTGTTCTGGATGCGAGTTGTAGTGCCATCATCCAAAGGACTCTACCGAGAAAAGAAGTTGATTTGGGACGAGTCACGTTGCCGGTTACAATTGGCGACGTTTATGTTGGAAAGGGGTTAATCGATTTGGGGTCAAGCATCAATCTTATACCTTTATCTATTGTGAAAAAGCTTGGTAACATTGAGATTAAAGCCATACACATGACGTTGCAATTGGCCGATAAATCTACTACCCACCCTCATGGAGTAGCTCAAGATGTATTGGTAAAGGTTGACAAGTTTTTCTTTCCGATTGATTTTATTGTCATTGATATGGAGGAAGACGATGATGCGCCGCTAATTCTCGGAAGACCATTCATGAAAACCGCTCGTATGATGATTGATGTAGATGACGGTTTGATGAAGGTGAGGGTACAAAATGAAGAAGTCACTTTTGACCTTTTTGAAGCAATGAAGCACTCGAATGACAAACGTGATAGTTTTCGGATTGATGTAATTGAAGAAGCCACCTTTAAAGTTGCAAAACATGTTCATGACATAACTCCCATGGAGCTAGCCCTTGATGACTCTTTTGAAATTTTTACCGTTGAAGAAGAACAAGCCCTTGAAGAATGCCTCAAGGAACTTGATAATTTTAAAGAGTTGCAACCATGGGAAGTGGAGGAGGAAGTGTTGAAAAAGGTGGTTGAAGATGAAAAGCCAATGATTGAATTGAAGGAGTTATCAAATAACTTGAAGTATGCATTCCTAGATGAAACCGAAGAAAAGTCGGTTATCATAAGCAACCTTTTATCCAAAAGTGAAGAATCCCGTTTAATTGATGTGTTGAAGAAGAATGGAGAAGCGATGGGGTGGACTCTTTCCGATCTCAAAGGAATTAGTCCCTCCTATTGCATGCACACAATTTTAATGGAGGAGGATTTTAAGCCGGTGGCTCAACCACAACGCCGCTTAAATCCTACAATGAAAAAGGTTGTTAGGAAGGAAGTTGTCAAATTACTGGATGCGGGAATGATCTACCCTATCTCGGATAGCCCTTGGGTGAGTCCGGTGCATGTTGTTCCTAAAAAGGGTGGCATTACTGTTATTCGTAATGAGAAAGACGAGTTGATCCCAACAAAGGTAGCAACGAGGTGGAGAATGTGTATTGACTATAGGCGGTTAAATACCGCAACTCGGAAAGACCACTTCCCACTTCCGTTCATGGACCAAATGTTAGAGAGACTCTCGGGACAACAATTCTATTGTTTTCTAGATGGCTATTCCGGGTACAACCAAATTGCGGTTGACCCGACCGATCATGAGAAGACTGCTTTCACGTGTCCGTTTAGATTCTTCACTTACCGCAAAATGCCCTTCGGGTTGTGTAATGCGCCGACAACTTTCCAAAGATGCATGCAAGCCATTTTTTCCGATCTTATAGAGAAAACAATGGAAGTTTTCATGGATGACTTTTCGGTGTTTGGTAGTTTTTTATGCTTATGTCTGGAAATTTTAGAAACCGTGCTGGAAAGGTGTGTGAAGACCAATTTGGTGCTAAATTGAGAGAAATACCACTTTATGGTGACGGAGGGGATTATTCTCGGTCACAAAGTCTCGTCAAAAGGGCTCGAAGTGGATCATGATAAGGTTGATGTGATCAAGAAGTTGCCTCCTCCAGCTAACGTAAAGGGTGTCCGAAGCTTTCTTGGGCATGTCGGTTTTTTTACCGGCGATTCATCAAAGACTTCTCAAAGGTGGCTAGGCCTTAGAGTAACTTGCTGGCCAAGGACCAGGTATTTCTCTTATCCGATGAATGTTTAAAAGCTTTTGAGATTATGAAACAAAAATTGGTCACCGCTCCAATCATAGTTGCTCCGGATTGGAATTCAAATTTTGAGCTAATGTGTGATGCTAGTGACTATGCTATTGAAGCGGTGTTGGGCCAACGAAAAGATTTTTTTTTCATGCTATACACTATGCAAGCAAGGTTCTTAATGAGGCGCAAATTAATTATGCCACAACAGAAAAAGAATTGCTTGCAATAGTGTATGCACTTGAAAAATTTAGGTCATATCTCATTGGGTCTAAAGTGATTGTTTATACTGACCATGCGGCGATAAAATATCTGCTAACCAAACCGGATTCAAAGCAAAGGCTTATCCGTTGGATCCTTTTGTTGCAAGAGTTTGATGTAGAAATTAAAGACAAAAAAGGGTCCGAAAATTTGGTAGCAGATCATTTATCCCGCCTTGTCAACGTGAAGGTGACTACTTTAGAAAAGGAAATCCGAGAAGATTTTCCTGATGAGAAACTCTTTAAAGTTCAAGTGAGGTCGTGGTTTGCAGATTTTGCAAACCATAAGGCGAGTAGTTTTGTGCCGCCCGACCTAACTCCTAATCAAAAGAGGAAATTCCTCTCGGATGCCAAGTACTATGTGTGGGATGACCCTTATCTGCTTAAGCTGGGAGGTGACAATTTGTTAAGAAGGTGTGTTACGGGTGATGAGGCCCAAAGTATTCTATGGCACTATCACAACTCGCCTTATGGAGGTCATTTCAATGGGGCTAGAATGGCAAATAAAGTCCTTCAATCGGGATTTTATTGGCCTTCTATTTTTAAAGACGCAAATGCTCATGCGCAAAGTTGTGACAGTTGTCAACGGAGTGGTGGGATAGGAAAGAGAGACGAAATGCCTCTTCAAAATATCCAAGAGGTAGAATTGTTTGATTATTGGGGTATCGACTTTGTCGGACCATTCCCACCCTCTTTTGGAAACGAATACTTGTTGGTGGCAGTTGAATATGTGTCCAAGTGGGTTGAGGCGATTGCCTCACCAAGGGCGGATTCTAAAACGGTCATAAGCTTTTTAAAAAGAAATATTTTTTCCCGTTTTGGAACCCCCAGGGTGCTGATAAGTAACGTAGGGTCACACTTTTGCAATGCACCGTTAGAAAAAGATTTGCAACATTACGGTGTAACACATAAAGTGACGACTCCATATCACCCGCAGGCAAATGGTCAAGCTGAGGTCTCAAATAGAGAGATTAAAAGAATTTTGGAAAAAACCGTGTCGAACTCAAGGAAGGATTGGTCGCAAAAGTTAGATGAATCTCTATGGGCGTATCGCACGGCCTATAAAGCTCCAATTGGGCTAACTCCATTCCAATTGGTTTTTGGTAAAACTTGCCATTTACCGGTTGAAATGGAGCACAAGGCCTTATGGGCCTTAAAATTTTTAAATTTTGATAATGAGTTGGACGGTGAAAAGAGGAAGGTGCAACTTCTTGAGTTGGAAGAGATGCGCAATGCCGCATACCACTCAAGTTGGTTGTACAAGGAGAAAGTGAAGGAATACCATGATAAGAAGATCCGTAAGAAGGAATTTGCGCCGGGGTAGCTTGTGCTATTGTTCAATTCCAGGTTAAGATTGTTTCCGGGCAAATTAAAGTCAAAGTGGTTTGGACCATTCCGCGTTAAAGAGGTAAAAACTTTCGGGGCAGTTGTCATTGAGGATTTAGAGAAAAAGGACACCTGGACAGTGAATGGTCAGCGGTTGAAGGTATACCTTGGTGGTCTTGTGGACCAACAAAGCTGTAGTTTCCGTCTAGATGTTCCGGAGTGAGCATCTTGGACCGTCGCGCTTATCCGACGTTAAACAAGCGCTTGTTGAGAGGCACCTCAACATTGTAAGTATTTACATGTTTTTATGTTCATTTTATGCATTTTGAGAAAAGATGGTTGTGAGTTTGTGTGAGAGGAGCATGCAGCAGATCCTAATTCTACTGTCATGTTCTCTAACCTTCGCCTGGAGAACCTCAGCGAAGCTTCGCTGGCTTTCGCCTGGCGAGTGTGGCGTATCAGCACCCTAAATTGCCACATCAGTTAAAAATTTGGAGGCTTTTGGGATGGGCCACCTGGGCCCATAAACCGTTTCTTTTATTTATCTATTCTGAAACCCTAATCGTTCCTTCCTTTGTCTCCATTCTCACATTTTCACTTCTTGCAATTTTTACAAGTGCTCACTCTCTTTTCCTTTTGTGATTTGCTGAACTTCAATCTCCAGGTTTGCATTCTGATTTTCTTTTTAGTTTGTACATTATATATGTTGTTTACCTTTATTATTTGTCTCCTTTGTTCATGTGGGTAGAACTCTTTGAAATTGCCTCTGTAGTTGTGTTAGGTTTAGAATCCCCATTCACTGATTTTTGTTCTGATTAAAGTGTTAACATTTTTCAAATTCAGCCTATTTTGTGAAAGGGGGATTGTATGCATTGTGCGTGAAATATGGCACAAGAGCAGAGGCTCTGTTTTTCTGATTTTCGCACCTTCATTGGCATTCTCCAGGCGAGTGGTAGTGAGCATTCGCCAGGATTCGCCTGGCGAACCAAGGCGAATGCAGCAGATTTTTCTTTCCTTACTGTTTTGTGCTGTTAGTTCCTTCTAACTTGATTTGTGCTGTTTGTTGTGTTTGTGTGTCTCCGTGTATGCAGAATGGATCCTCGGATGATCAACCCACACAAGAGAAAGGCCTCCACCTCTCGTACCGTAGCGATCCGCTTCAATTTAGACAGGTTCCGCGGTGCTACTCAAGCTGCTCGCTACGAAACTCTTGAAAGGAGGAACATCGTGGCAGAGAAGAGGTTCCAGTTGAGTGACACTGGATCGTACCGTGCTATTGATGCGCTGTTTGTAGCGAAAAAGTGGGAGCGTCTGATGACTCCTTTGGATGGTTACAATGCTGAAATAGTGCGGGAATTCTATGCAAATGCCATCCCGGATGATGGTGAAGTGTTTAGTTGGGCCTCGACAGTCCATGGTGTCACGGTAAGGTTTGATCGGCGAGCTATAAGTAATGCTTTGGGTAATCCTCTGTCTCTTTCAGGAAGCCAGATAGATGAGTACCATCGGGACCTGAACAAACATCGTGATTTGGATGCAATGACCAGGGATTTATGCTTAGATGGCCGCAGTGTAGTGCGTAACTCTTCGGGGGTAGCCATTCGGTACCTTAGGACTGATATGAAGCCACTAGTGCAGCTAATTCTGTTGTTTGTTTTAACGAATGTAGTGCCAAGGTCCCACCACAGCTCAGTGCCTATACCTATTGCCCACTTGATTCATTCAATCCTGCAGAATGTACAAATTAACATTGCACGCATCATTGCTGATGAGATGCGTGTTGTGGTTTTAAGTCGACATGGAGGGATAGCGGCTCGCAAGAATGCCCCGCTAACTTTCCCGTGCCTTATTATGTCGCTTTGTGCTTATGCCGGTATGGATATCCCTCAGAGGAGACAGGTGACCATTCCTGCGGAGATTGATGATAAGTATGTTGACAAATTTTGTAGAGCTAGGTCTGCTGTTGGTGAAACTTCTACTGTCGATATTGATGCCAGCAGGCGTATCGAGGGCACTCCTTGATCTGGTCAGGATTCTCCTGCTTTCTCCCCATTTCAGCAGGAGATTTGTACTTATAATTGGGATTGGATGGCCGCTCAACAGCGTGCCACTTGTGATCTGCATGACTCCATGCAGCTTTTGCAGCTGCAGATTCGTGACCCTACCGACAACCACTCGATGATGACAAGGGAGAGATTCCTTGAGCATGTTGCATGGCCTGTGGACACGCCCAGTTTTGGTAGGGGGAGGATGCTGAGGATGATGATCCTGCTGGTGATGAGGTAGATGATGATGATGATGACGGTGACGAGGGTGATGATGACGATGATGATGGTTATGACATGTCTGAGGAGGAGGAGTGATCTTTGTGTGTTGTTACTTCCTTTGTGCTACAAAGTGAAGTTTTTTATTTTGTATTTCCATTCAGTTGTTTTGTGATGTACTTTGGATTGAGTTTCTATTTTGTACTTGTGCCTTTTAAGGTACTTTTGACTTTGTTGGTGTTATACACCGTATTATCTTTTATTATTATTATTAGCATATTTTGTTTTTATTATTATTATTATTATTATTATTATTATTATTATTATTATTATTATTATTATTATTATTATTATTATTATTATTATTATTATTATTATTATTATTATTATTATTATTATTTCTTTATTGTTTAAGTTTTATCTAAGGGTGGTTGTGTTGTGAATATTTTAACACCCTATTGTCGACATTTAGTGTCTTTTGTAGATATGCAAAAATTTTGTTCAAAGTGGGACAGCGATGATATTATCGTCTCACAAAGTTGTTGGCAAGGTACTTATTACCTTATTCTAGAATTTAGAATGTTTAAGAACTTGTTATTCTTTGAGCAATTTTGTAACTTTGATTCTTTTTGCAACTTTGAGGCTTGATATGTCATTTAGGTCCTAAACCACAAATGAAAGAATCCTCCCTTTTATTGTATATATGCTATGGATGGATGATGAATTTTGTGTATACTTATAATTCATGCTCTATCTTTTGTTCTTTATAATTTTGTGGAAGTTTTAGAGAGGATCAAGGCACTTGTTTGTATAGAGCACAACCATTTCCATACACGTCCTGTGAGGAATGTAACTCTCGTTAGCCCCTTTTGAGCCTTTCGAGTTTCTAATTTTCGATTTCTTCTTGAACCTTGTTATGCTTAAATTGTTTTTCTTGCTGTAAAAGCTTGGAACATTCACTTTGGGTAGAGTTGGAATTTAGTTGGGGAGAACAGAGAAAGTCGAGAAAATTGTGAAAACCTTTCAAGCAAGCGGTGTGTATAAAGACTGTTGAAATAATCAAAAGAAAAGAGAAATAGAACACAATGGAAAAAAAAGAGTATGCTTGCTTGAAGGAAAGAAAAAGAAAATAATTATGCAAAAGACTTGTGAGAGTTGGCATTTGTAGGAATTTGATGAATGAAGTGGTGATGTTGTGAATACCTGTATAGTGAGTGTTCTCGAGCATCGGAAATTTCGTTTCAATGGCCTTATAAATGACCCTTTGTTGTAACCCAACCAAGCTACAACCCTTGAAGTCCTATGTGATCTTTAACTTCCATAATTTTGTTGTGAGCATTTAGATATTGTATGAATTGTGTAGTATTGCATTATTTGTCATTTGAGTGAATTTTGGTCCCACGCTTTCGTGCGTTTTTACTTCAATCCTTCTTCGAAGTGGAGTGTTAGAATGACATGTCATGAGAATTAGTTGTTTCTTGAAGCATTGATTGATTTGTTTTAGAATCAAGATTCTTGTACATTATCTATTGTGGAATTGTGTAATATTTAACTTGTTGCATTTGTTGTGTGTTTGAGCCGAATATTTTCACTTTGAATGAATTGGTTCTTGAGCACATCCTCCTTTTTGTTTTGAGAGGCATCATTTACTTAAGGACATGCAAATAAGTTAGTTGGGGAGAGTTTTTAGATCCCAAATGTTGTATATACTTGACCCTTTTTAGGAGTGTTTTTACTTGTTTTTATCTAGTAGTGTTTGATTTAGTAGTAGAATTTGTTTAGTTTCATTTTGATGTGATTCAAGTGAATGGTGTTCGTAATATTGCTGTTAAGTGTGCAGGTTTGACACTAATAGGAGCACCTTGGAAGGAATGAATGTGAAGCTGCCTGTAGAATATTGAAAGATCAGAGCATTCGCCTGGCGAAGCTCAGCGAGTTCCAACGAAGGTTCGCCCGGCGAGTGCTGGCGAGCCAAGGCGAATAATTCAGAATAAACTCCCAGACCTAAAGGGTAGAAAGTTCGCCAGGAGAAGGTTCCAGCGAAGCTTCGCTACCGTTCGCCTGGCGAAGGTTGCGGCGAAGAAGTCTCAGCTTTCCTCTTGCAATTCAAGTAGCAAAAGAGCACAAAATTCGCCTGGCGAGTGATGCCAGCGAATGTTTGCCTGGCGAATGTTTTACTTCGCCTGGCGAAGGCGCGACACACCAGAAGGGCGGTTTGCTTGTTGGAGGCACCTTGAAGTGCCAAGACATTTTATATTCGCCTGGCGAAGGGCTCTGTTCGCCTGGCGAATGGGAGAAAATAGAACTACTTTTTGACACTTTCTAGTGCCTTATAAGTACCATGCTTTAGCTACTTTTGGTGGGACTTAGAACATTTTGCAACATAACATTTTCTGACCTAGAATTGAAGAGGAGTTTAGTTTTTCTTGCTTTTTGGCTCATCTTGTAATCTTGAGAAGTGAAAACACATCCATCATCAATCCTTTGAAGTGGATGTTCTTCATCTTCTCCATTTTCTTCTTGTTCAAGCTACCATGATAATGAGTAGCTAAGTTCATCTTTTTGTCAAGGTTAGATGTAGGTAATCATTAAACTTTGTATATGTATGGATGATCCTCATTTGTAAACTCTTGGAAGATTAATATATGGTGAAAACCTTGTTTCATTTACAATATTTTGTGTTGGTTAATGATTGAGAGATATTTACCAACTCTGGACCTATGTTCTCATCCTTCTCTTTTCTTGAGCTAGAAATAGTCTTGGATGGTTTTGTTCACTTAAAATGTTAAACTTTAAAGTTGTCATTTTGATAGATTGTGTGAGAAATCAACAATGGATCAAAATGGTAAACATCACAATGTGAGTTAGAGATAATCATATTGAGAGGATATTGTGAATGTGTTGATCATTAAAAGGAGTTTATGCAATGTTGATTGAACATATGCATGCAAAGTGATTACCGAACCCTAACTTTGGCAATCTTTATTTAAACTGTCCAACCATTATTTTATCGCATTTCGTACTTATATGCAAAGCTACCATTACTTTAAAACCAAACCTTTTGTTACTATAAAGTTACGAATTTAACAACTGTCGAACGACGACAATATCTCATATTCCCTGTGGAGACGATAACAAAAACCTGACACTCTACCACTGTTCTAACAGTCGCTGAGAGAAAAGTGGGAGGCTGTGAAGGCACAAACCAAGGAAATGGCTATTGCAGCTCTTGCCAAATTTGAAGAGGTGAGGTGTCTGAAGCATTCACTCAAGAAGAATCACAACACCATAGAGAGTTTAGAGGAGAAAATATTGTCACTCAATGAAAAAGTTGTGGTAATCTTCACCCATCATTTTGAAAACACGAGAAGACATGTTACTCTCTTTTACCCCGATTTGGACTTAAGTCAGATGGATCCCTTTCGGGTGGTTTGGGATGCTCAGCTAGTAGATGATGAGTAGTTCCTCGTGTTTTGGTATTTTGGTACCCATAGTTGGTGTCCCTGTACCCACTCTGCACCCGATGTTAACTATGAACTTATTCTACTTCAATGTCGCCCCGATAAGTACCTTGACAACAATGTAGAGTACGGGTAACACTAAGTTTGAATGTGCATCATGAGTCTTTGACTCGGCCATTAAGAAAATTTTCTTCAAACCCCGACACAACCCTAGATTTGCATCTAAAATCCTTTTTTTATATTATGTCAATTCTTAATGGAAACCAAGATTTGACTTCCGAAGACTGGGGTCGGAAACGGTGGTTAACCGAGTCGACTATGACGGGTCCCACTTTTTGCCTCCGAACGTTCCTTGATTCTGAAATTTAGAGAGGCTATGAACGATGAAAATGGAAAATGATTGAGAGATGATCTAAGAATTGTCGAAGATTGGGAAATTGGAACTTGATTCGTCCTTGATTTAGTGACCAATTAAGGTTACGAATTGGTAAATCGAAGATCTAGATTTGAACTGCAAAATCCATATCTGAAAAATTTTGAACTTGTTCAGCGCTGTTTGTGAAGTGAACGTGATTCTCGTCTTAATCGTATGAATCAGAAGTCGATTCTCACGGGAAATGTCTCTATTCTGTTTGGAAACTAGAAATGGATGTTCTAACTTCACGAAGGAATCATAAATAATAAGAGTTGGATAATTGCTATTCTTGAGCGGTGGCCCTGATCTCCTTTACGGTGGCGCAGAGTTGATCTGTATGATTATCACTCCAACGTCCAATTCAATTCAAGATTCAAGATGAGTAAAGTGAAATTGGATAGCAGAGATTGTGTACCTTCTCATGGTGTGGGAATTTTTTATATATATTGGTTCGAGTATATTGGGTTTGAGATGGATTGGACTTTGGTCAATTAGGTTTTTTTGGCCAGTACATAACACCTTATAATTTTGCTGGATGCTTTGTGGTCCCTCAACTTTACTTCTCTTGGGATTTTGTTGGTCCCCTCCAGTTTTGCAGACGCTTTTTGATCTCTTAACTTTACTTCCCTTTAGATTTTACAATCTTGGTAGTAAGGATAGAAATATAAGATATATAAAATTAACTTTACTTCCCTCTAGTTTTGAAGACGCTTTTTGATCCCTTAACTTTACTTCCCTTTAATAATTTTTATTAAGTTTTTTCAAAACTTATTGAAAAATTAATTAATACAAGTATTATAAGATGTTTAATGCCCATGTTTTTACCATATTTATCCAACCCACTAATTGATAATAACAGATGGTAGTGTAAACTATAGAAACACTAAAACTAGTTGTAGTAAAAAAGATGTGAGATTTGCTTCATCAACAACAAATATAGACTTTTGACCTGGATGCCACAAGCCTGAAAAAATTTGACCAAAATGCCACGCCTTAAAAAAATTACTAACATGCCACCTTTTGTCCCTTTTTTTATATAAAAAAGCAGTCATTCCATTGTAGATGACAAATATGTCAGTCCCCATTAAAGGGGCCTCCATCTGCAATGGTGCACCTTTTTTTTATAATTTTTTTAATTATAGTTACATGTTTTTGATTAATTTTTAAATATAATAATTATTTAAAAATTAATTTTTAAAAAGTAATATTTTTTATTATTAAATTTAAATAGTTTAAACAAAATTTAATTTAATTCGGCATTGAAAAAATTAAAACTGATATATAATATTGAATACTACATTACGACAATTGAAAATGTAAAAATAAGTTAATTATCTTGTTGACATGGTTCTTCGTTGTATTCGTTTAAATAGTGACTACCAGCTCCACATCGTGTACAAATTGAGACACAAAAACCACGACCATATGGTTGTGTTGAAGTAGGTGGAGGAGGGGATGAAGTTGTAGACAAATAGAATAAGGCATAAAGAACGGGGAGTTGGTTAGGAATTATTTTGAATTTATCAAAAAATTTTAAATCCATATTTATAGGAAATTTTCTTAGATAGTTGTGTGAATGAGGTGGGGTTGGGGTTTAAATGTTCTATTGATGCAGAGTAATAATCTGATACGTCGAAGGTTAATAATTATTGAATGATATTGGAGTAATCAAAGTTAGGACGAGGGATTGATGTGTAGTTGTGAGGTGGGTGAAGGTATGGTTGTCGTTATTGAGTTTGATATGTGTAGTGTGTTGGTTGTTGTGGTGTTTAATAGGTGAAATTGGTTGGTTGTTGTTGTTTTTGGAATGCATAGTTTGTTTGTTGGGATGGACTGAAGGTGGGAAAAACACTTAGAGGGGGGTTTAATAAGGGTTTTAAAAACAATTTGGATGATAGAAAAATAACACAGTATTTTTATCCTGGTTCGTTTGAACTCAAACTAATCCAGCTCATCCTACCAAGGTGATTTGCCTTTCTCAACAAGGGCTTAATCCACTATATCAAACTAATTACAGTGTTAACCACTAAGACAATTGTCTTAGTCTTCTCAAGAAATTCTGACCACAACTTGGTCTTCTTAAGGAAATCTTTTACAAAGATAAACTAACAAACGTGTTTAAGATGTGCTTCTAAAAAAGCTATATCACAACAGTGATTTTTACACAAGTTTTAGAACGAAAATAAACTATTCAGCTTATGAAGAAAGTTTGTATGAGTTGAGTAATATGCCAAGAATTTGTTTGAAGTTCGTTAACCTTTGAAGTGATGCTTAGACTTGCTTTTATAGTCCTTTGAAATCCTATTCTCAAAGACTGTGCAATCTGTGCATTCTGTTCTTTTTGTCTTCTATTGACTTTTCCTTTCTCAGAAGAGGAATGTTCTGACAAATCCTTTTTGTCTGAAATCCTGTGTCATGCACGAATAGGAACGTCTTGCATCAGAAACTCTGATGATGTTCTTAGTTGTTCAGGTCAGAGTTAACTCACTCAGAGTTTCTCTATCAGAGTTTGTAGCAAAGTGCTTTAAGCGCGAAATCCTTATCAGAACATACTTGCTTATCAGAACTTTTGTACTTGCAGCATTGAGTACTTCCAGAGTCTTCTGAAGCTTTACGTATGTTCTTTGCTCAAGTTCTTCTTAGCTTCGCTCAGAGTCATTGTAGCAGATCAGAGTCTTTTGATGAGTTGCTTCTGACACTCAGAGCTTTTTCGTTCTGTGGTGTTTAGAGGCGTTCTTGCTTCCAGAATAATATTAATTTTGATATCTGAAACAAATAAATACTTGAACAAAATTAGTGTATATAAATTCTCTATACAAAATTTCATTAATGTTATCATCAAAATAGTGAGATATATTGAACATTAATTTGTGTTCTAACAGGGGTGTATTGTGTTTGGTGTTGGAATGGATGATCGTATGATGGTTGTTATTGTTGTTGTTGTTGTGTTGGCTTGTTATATTGATATGACTGTTCGTAACGGTTGGATGTGGATGATTGAATATATG
Source organism: Lathyrus sativus (assembly GCA_963859935.3). NCBI lineage: Eukaryota > Viridiplantae > Streptophyta > Magnoliopsida > Fabales > Fabaceae > Lathyrus > Lathyrus sativus. Next base: position 414,888,258 of record OZ012739.1, read on the forward strand.
GTAAAGCCAACATCTGTGGTGTAGAACAATGTAGATGGGGTCATTGAGAAGTTAAGTGGTTGATGTTTATGTATATGGAAGTGATTTAAACCAAGATAGATACTCTTGATTTGGCTTAAATTCTCCCTCAAATGCATACCCAGGTAAGTAATGTTTGTGTCAGTTTCTCCATTGGCATTGCTCTTCTCTACATGATTCTTTATAGTTATACTTCCATAACTCTTGCATGTTCATTTCATGATGTTCTTTGAGGAATTTTGGTGGGCTGGGTATATCTTATAGATACCCAAATTGTAATTTGACCCTATCAGACTGATGCATTTCAATGATCAGAAGCATATGATATGCATTGTTGCATTCCAAATCAAGTTATCATCATTGTCTAGTGGTGGGAAGTAAAGATATGACCTCCATATAAACTGTTACAATATAAATATAATATCTTAGTGTAACAGAATTAATTCTAATAATGTATAGAAAAATTGTAAAGGCATATATATTATGTTTTTTTTGGCATCATGTGATTAATCATATTACGGTAACCAACAAGATAAAGGCGATAGTTATTAGTGTGATTCTTCTTGGTGACACCCCATCTGTAAACAAATGGAAAAAAAGAGAGAAAAATTAAGCACTTCGAAGAAAAACAAAATTTTATATAATATAGTAAAAATAATAAATAAACATTAACCTTGAAGCATAAGGATGATTTGATATCATTGGACATATTGATGCTATAAATAACATTTGATTAAATCCTCAAGCTTGGAGCAAAAGAATACATCCTCTCATTCCTTCAACATCAACGTCAACAACTTTACACATCTCCCTAAATAGGAATGCTAAAACAGTCGATCTCTAACTATACTCACCACATTTATTTAAATCTTGAAGGAATAGTAATGGACTTATTGAGTGACACTGAAAATGCAATGCAGAGAATGTTGTAAATCCTAGCATAAATAATTAATTCATTTATAGTTGAATTTTCAGATACTACACTATCTTTTAATATTTGCTTTAGCCAAGAGCTTTATAGTTCTACCCTTTGTTTGATATTATGGTGGCTCACGACCTAAAAAAACTAGTCCAAACATCTTTACTAATCTCAGTAGATCATATAATATGTTTACCATTAACGGTTAGGCTCAAAAGCATAGTGTCATCTTCCAACGTGATAGTACATTCACCAGTTATAAAATGAAAAGTATGGGTTTCGGGTATCAATCGTTCAAATAATGCTAATATAAAACTTGAATCAATTAGAATATCTTTAAGTGTGGCCACCTTTGTGAAACTGGCCATTTCCAAATAAGGTAATACAATAGGGGGTGCATCCAATTTTGTGTGATTTATTGGTCTAAACTTTTTCTCAGAGTCTTTCTAAAAGATAAAGTACAAAACAATAATCAAGACAATTAATGCATATTTAATAAATAAAAATTAAACCTTAAATAATATGTATATAACACATTTAAAGTAAACTTACTCACGCAACAATATTTTATGGCGTTCCTCTATAAATTGTACCCTTCTAAAAAAGGAAGTTTAGACATTGTAGTAAAAGAAATTAATATTAGATGGTATTTATATAGATAGACAATGAGTGTAGATGGAAATTGTATGATGAAAAAATGAAAGTGATGAAAAATTGAACTTGTATATGTATCAAGTCTAGCGTAAAATCATCACACTTAATATGGCAAAAAATGATTTTATTGTTCGGGTCAATTACAATGGAAGTATTTTTCTTAATATCAATGTTGGGGTTGTATTTCAAAACACAAACACAAAGCTATTCAATATTCACCATAAATCCAATTTTACACATTTGAGAAAGAAAATAAAATAAACTCCAATTGAGGATATCTGGCATTTTTTTTTTATCAATATCCATTTGTTAATGGAGATGATAATAGTGTCACAATTACAGAAATAAAAATTGAATATGGTGATGGTGTTAAATTAATGTTCCAGTGCCACACAACTTATAATTATTCAAGTATGATTAAATCATATGTTTTTTTACTAGAGCAGAATGAGCTACCCCAAATACTCTATCTGATACAGTCATCCCAATCACATCAATATCAAATGAGTCAGGAGTATACCCTACCAATGTCACCATAAATGAATCAGCTCAAATCACCAACTACATAAAATAAACCATTATTTCTAGATGAAGAGGTCAAGGACGATAGGGACTATGAAGAAGTGAGGTATGTAAATTTCCAAAATATTTTTAGTGGTGAAATCTGACGATGATATTGACGTGGGGAAACAACAAGATGTTCTTGATTTATATATTCCACCACTCCACACGATAAATCCCACCTTCTTAGATAATGAAGAAGAATAAATATTCGTAAGAGCACAACCGCTTGATATAGAAGGGGAATTGCTTGGTAAGGAATTTGACAACAAGAAAGGATGTGTGTTTACCATCCGATAATATCACAACAAACATTTTCTTGATTATTCAGTTTATAAGTTTGATTCTAAATGGTACATAAATTAAGTGTGTTAATAAGGAATGCAAGTTCAAATGTAGAGCCTCTTTGGGTAAGGGGAGTTGTAGGTGAGTGATTAGTAAGGTCGGTGGACCATACACTTGCATGTCGTCTGCAATGTCTCAAGATCACCGAAAGCTTGACTCCAATATCATCTATGACAACATCAAAAATCATGTTAATAATGATGCTCCATTAAAAGTGAAATACATCATGGCTCATATTTGTGAGAAATTCAACTATACAATCTCTTACAAAAAGTCATGGATTTCAAAGAACAAGGCAATCACATCTATTTATGGAATCTGGGAGACTTCATAAACTGATCTGCCGCAATGATTATTGCCATGAAAATATTTCTAGTTGATACTATAACATAACTAGAAATCCTTACTGTATTATAAGATGACGGAACATGTATCAGTGGTGATAGAATTTTCCATGGTCTATTTTGAGCATTCAATCGTGTATCAAGAGTGTTGCATAGTGCAAACCATTTGTTAAAGTTTATGCCACATGTTTGTATAGAAAATATAGGGGTACTTTGTTAATGTTTGTTGCACAAGATGGGAATAGGAACATATTTCCACTAGCTTTCAGTACTACAAATAACGCTTTTAACGTCGCACACAAAAGAGATGTAACATTGGCTACTGAGGTGACGTAAAAAATGGTGACATGAAAATATGCCACTTAACACCTCGGTTAATTAAAAACCGAGGGGTAAGTTATCTGATCACGGGTTCAAACCTCGGTATCTACATTTTTATTATTTACAAATCTGGATGGCGCGCCCAACATAACATCTCAGTTTTATTTAAAAACCGAGGTAATAGTCCTATATTATTACGTCAAATTTATTTAAAAATAGAGGGGCGAATTTTTTTAATAAATTTTCGTATGTACCTACAGAACCATATCACAGAATACATAAACGTATTTTACAGATTTCTGAAACAAAAACATTGTACCTACAGAACCATATCATAGAAGAACAATTTTTTACAACAAATGCAAAGCCAAAATTTGACAAACCTTATAATTTTACAACAAAACTAAATCAAATTATTAGCCAACAAAACCAATTACCAAAAAGGAAAGTCTTGTAGGTTGTCTAAAAGTTATATGCTAAGATTTGTCACCGATCGTTAAACACCTATAATTTGAACAACAATTTAAGCCAATTAGGATAATCAACAACAACATTAAATCTTAAGTAAAAGGAATAAAAAAATAGTAAAATGAATAATTATAAATTACTAAGTGATATAAACATTTACTTACTAGTTTTCCCATATTCCCTCTTTATGATCACTACAAATAGCATGCACATCATTTAAATCATTTTCTTCAAATGATTAACGTACATGTGTTGCAAAACAAGGGGTCTTGTAGTCAACATCTTGATTTTCACCATAAAGATATTTTCCTTAAAGTACAATTGACTATCTAGTGTTAGAAGGATCAGTGACATAAAAAACTTGTTTTTCTTGGGTTTTCATGATGAATGGTTCGTTCTTATAAGTTTCCTTTCGAAGATCAACCCGTGTGAATCCTAATTCATCAGTTTCTACATTAGTGTTACTATCAATCCACTTGCACTTAAATAAAGGCACTATAGAAGTACACAGATTTAGCTTCAACCATAACCCCACTATTTTGCGTGGTACTACAATCATCCTTTAATTTTGTATAGAATGAATATCTAGTAATGTTGCATTCACTCAAAGTAATTACATTAAACTTAGGCATACGTGACAACCATTTAATTGTCTATGATGCACTATTCTCTTTAGAAACACTTTCATTAAACTAAGTTATGAAAGTTTTGTTATGCTCAGCCAACAACCATTTTTCATCTGGGGGTATTTTTCATGTACAAGACTTTTGTGAGCGGTCAAGTAAGGTTGAAATTCATCAAGGTTATTCAATATATACAAATGTGTTTGAAGAACTACATCTCAGCTAAAAGTTTTAACATTTAAACCTTGAGTACCTCTACTATCATATCTTCCCTCGTACCGAGACTCGGGAATTCCTATAGAGTTAGCTTTTAACAAATACATTATTCAAAACTCAATAGCTTCTTCTGTGATGTACCGTTCAATAATCGAAGCTTCCAGATGGTGATGATTCTTTGTATACCCTTTGAAGATCTTCATGTAACGCTCTACGAGATACATCCACCGTAAATAAACTAGACCAAAAATTCTAATCTCCCTTACTAGATGAACAACTAAGTGAACCATATTGCCAAAGAATGATACAGGGAAAACTATCTCTAATTGACACAAGATAATTGCATCCTCATGTTCCAACTCGTCTAAATTTTCAGGATCAATGACTTGACTAGATATAGCATTGAAGAATAAACACAATCTAGTTATAGCTACCCTTACATTCCTTGGTAAATGTCATGGATAGCCACTAGTAGAAGTTGTTGCATCAAGACATGACAAACATAAGATTTTAGGCCAACTAATTTGTAATCGTTCTCTGACACAAGTTTCTTCACATTTGATGAGTACCCTTGGTGAACTTTGATAACATGCAAACAATCACAAAAACTTTTTTTTTTCTTTTTTAGACAGAGTGTGACAAGCTGGGGGGGGGGGGGGGGGATTTGTTCTATTTCCTATTTCTTTTGGGGCTAACTTTTGTCGTATACCCGTCATCACCATATCTTCACGAGATTTCTTAGTATATTTTGTCTTGCCTTTAATGTTGAGAAGTGTTCCAATCAAACTATAATATACATTTTTCTACACATGCATCACATCAAAAAAATATCTTACATCAAGACTAGACCAATATGGAAGATCAAATAACACCGACCTCTTTTTCTAACTATTTTTCTCCACAGGCCATTTTTGTTTACCTTTTAGTTTCTTTCCAAAGACAATATTCATATGTTATTGTCTTTTATAAACTTTCTTCTCGGTTAAGGGCTTTGGAGTGAAACCAAATTCCTACTTTCCATTAAAAGTATTCTGTAATCTATGGTATGGATGATTAGGTCTTAAATATATTTGATGCCCAGGATAAAAAGTCTTTTTCCATTTTGTAATTGGTGGTGGCATGTATCAAATTCACATATAAGACACGCTTTATGTCCCTTGTCGTTGTATCCAAAAAAATTACCGTATGCAGAAAAGTCCATGATTGTGCAAAATAACATGGCACGCAACTTAAAGTTATCACATATATATGCATCATTAACATCAACACCTTCCTCCCACAAAATTCTTAAATCTTCAATCAATGGAGTTAAATAAACATCTATGTCGTTCCCTGGTTGTTTTAGACCCGAAATTATCATTGATAACATCGTATATTTGCATTTCATGCACAACCATGGAGTTAGGTTGTAAATTATGAGAAGAATAGGCCATGACGTATGGTTAGTGCTCAAATTACCAAAAGAGTTCATTCTGTAGGTGGAAAGTCCAAGCCTAAGATTCCTCGGTTCTTTTGGAAATAAGGAATCAATTTTCTTCCATTGCAATGAATCAGCTACATGGAAAAAATTTCCATGACACACTCTTTCATCTGCATGCCTTCTAGTATTCTTTGCATCATTCACATTAGTAAACAACCTCTTTAACCTTTGAAATATCGGTAGGTACCGCATCACCTTGGAAGGAACAACCTTTATTGTTACATTATCATCCTCTTCGACACCATTGGCCTTCTTCTTGTAGCGTGGCTCCCCACATCTCGGGCACTCCTTCAATTTTTCATATTTTTTTCTATATAATATGCAATCATTATGACATGCATGTATTTTGACATAATCTAAATCCATTGGACACAATATCTTTTTTGCCTCATAACTACGGTTCGACAAGGTGTTACCTTCTAGAAGAATTTCTTGCAACAATTCAAGCAACTCAGTGAAACTTTTATCCTTCCACCCACCTCTTGCCTTAAGATTAAATAGTCTTAACACAACTGACAATCTTGTAAAACTTTTGCATCCTGGATACAACGACTCTTCCATATCTTTTTGCAAAGTATTTACCACATTAGCATTATTGAAAGCATCTATCCCAATATCACGAATCATATCTTCTAGAGTATCATTCATAAATTCATCACCATCTTCAACTGTAGGTGGCAGAGGTCTTTTTTGTCACTTCAGCGCGCCATACCCATTTCGTGTAATTTTGAATAATTTTATCACAACCTAAATGATTGAATATTTCATCCCTTGAATGTTTATGAATATTTTGGAAAACTTTACAAGGACACCAAAAAATCCCCTTCGCCTTAGGAAGATTTTTTCCTACAAAATCAAGAAATTGAATCACTCCATTCTCATACTCTTTTAATTTATTGGCTTTCATCCAACTACGATCCATAATCACATACAGCTTATGAAAATAAAATAAAAATAGTATACAACCAATAATAACTACCATAACAACATTATAGTAAACAACATCAAAAACTACATATGGAAACAAAATCAATGTGCGACGAAGCAACAACGATGATAATTTGTACATACCAGAAATGTGATGAGAGACTCAACGGAGAATAATTTGAGCTTACTTCCTCCTCAAAGAAGAAGGGCAGTGGTTCTGAGTATTGGGAAACTCCTTCATTTGCTCGAGAAGAATGGATTCCTTTCGTCTGCTAGGGCACAAAAAGTGAATGAGACAAAACATTATAATTCTGAAGGAATAAAAATTGTCTTTAGAGTTTTTATCTCGGTTTTCTTTAATAACCGAGGGATAATATCCGATGTGATATGTATAAAAAAAATAAAGACGCCTTTTTAGTTGTAAATAAAACATAAAATTGTAGAAACTGGGAATCGAAGATCAACCGTGGAACAACATTTTATGCTGGCTTTCCTAGAAAACCGAGGTTAAACATAAAGTTTCTTAAAAACAAAAATAATAAATAATGCGTTTCAGGTCATTTGACCCTATTTTTTCAATAACTGAGGTGAAATCTTCGTCATAAAATGTATTATTTGTAATAGTGTTTTGCATTGATAGAAGGTGAAACTGGTGATGCTTGGAGTTTTTTATAAAGAATCCAATAAAGAGTGTCTATAATAACCCGAAAAATGGGTAGAAATACCCTCTGTCGTCACATGTATATTGTACCAGACATATAACGCAAAACTTTAAGAGAGAAATCAGAGACAAAGACCTTAAAAAAAAAGTTGTTAACATGGGTAATGTTATAAGTCTATCCTTATTAAGACATCTTGAAATAAGTTCTTTATACTAATTTCTTTTTAATTTTCATAAACAAGATATGCATTAAATGAATCTACATACGAATACTCAGGAAACAGACGTGTGAGTGTGGAAATTTTAAAACTTTCCATGTCCCTTGTTCACATGTTATTGCAGCGTGCTCAAGCATACGACAAGACTATTCTGTGCATATAGCTAATGTCTTCAAAGTTGTTAGCGTCTTTAAGGTCTATGGAGAAAGCTTACTCGGGGTACCGACTGAAACAATTTGGCCTCAATATGAAGGCAACACTCTTTGCCACAATGACAATATGTGAAGAAAAAAGAAAGGTCGCCCAAATAATAACCACATTAGAACTGAAATCGAAAATGTTGAAAAAGAAAAAAAGAGACATGGTATTTGTCGCAAAACTGGTCATATGTGCATAAAATGTCCAATCAAGGCTAGAATTTCTACTTAATTGTGTTTGTTGTTTTAGTTCATCTTTTAATAAATTTTGGCTTAATTGTAACTTTAGTCCCACTAATTTACTTTTTTTGGGTTTTGATTTCCCCATTTAAACACCATGAATGTGGTCTCATTTTAAAGTTTTTGTGTTGTATTTTAGTCCCCAAAAGGGACCAAAATCCAACACAAAATTTAATAAGGGATCAAAATAGTGGTTTTTAAAATTGGGGGTGGGGGACCAAAATATAAAATAGAGGGACCAAAATTATAATTAAGTCATTATTTTATTAGAGACTATCTTGTAATTTCTTTCAACAACAACAACAAAGTTTATTTAAAACTTAAATCTTCTGATTACAATATAATGACGATTACAACAAAACATTTACTTAAAATAAAGTTACAACACAATAATGAAATCAACAAAACATAGACTTCAAATAAAGTTACATCAAATTAAGTCTAACATATATCATGTTGGACTGCTCAACAACAACATATAAAACAAGTGAATCTTCAACGCCTCGGTTTACTTTTTTACTATGTGTTGAAAACATACAATAAACATCTAAATCATTTTGTATATGTTGGCAATGATATACGTAGGTACCATCTGCGCTATCATCCGTCAAGGTTATGTATGGACAACAATATTTTATTTTTCTAATATTTCTAATTGGACCACCTAGTTGTCAAAAACTTGTGTTGATGGTTGAAGTCAGTCTTCTGAAATTCTAATGCGGCTTTAGGCATAGCCTCATGTGTTTATCCATTAAAAAAACAAAACAGATCAAACATAAATGATTAAGAAATATGTAAAATTAATAGAAGAAAATTGATAATACTACTTTTTTACACACCCCTATTTATAGAAGGTCCAACCCCAATCCAAATGGTGAAACTCTTATAATAAAATTTGTGGGCGGGAAAGCGTTGAACAATAAAATTTTCATTTTCATTTTTTATAATTTTAAATTTTTTAAATTTACACAATTATTAAATATTTATTTTAAATAAAATACACAAATATTAAAATATATTACTATATTAAAATAAGAAATACATTATTGTTTTAAAAAAATATTTTTTTAGGTTTATTTAATTTTTAATTAATTCTTACATTTAAAAATTTATTAAAACATTTAACCAAAATAAAAATTAAAAAAACGAAGAAAAAAAAAAGGATGTGTAAAGACAAGTTTCTCAAGTAATTGCTTTGATGAAGGCAAATCTATAAGAAAGTGTTTATGTCAAAAAGCATGGTTGAAGACTGACATCAAGTTCAAGTTAAGTTTTCATGTGATAAAGTTCAAGTCTTGAATTGCTTGTATTTGATTGATCATGAACTAATAAGGTACAAGCATTCAACCTCTCTATGATAATGTTAAGTGCTCAAAACATTAATTCAATCATGTCATAATTCATTAAAAGTTTTAGTGCATTAATCTTTGGCCAATATACAAATTTTAAAGAATTTTTGCCAATGCCTGCTCATGTAACCGATTACACCATATTTGGTAACCGGTTAACACACCTGAACCTTACATTCTTTGGGCACTTTCGCAAGGTGTAATCGGTTACTATAATTCATGTAACCAGTTACACATGAATTTTTTTCAAATTTTTTTTTAACGTTCCTTCAGGTGTAACCGGTTACACCATATATGGTAACCGATTACCACTGAAGGAGTGACAGTGGTTCATACATTTTTCAGTAGAAACGAAATTTTAAATTGGTTTTTGAAACATGGTATCTACTCATTCATTTGTACTCATCTAGAGAGGTGTTAAGGCTCTATATATACCTTAACTTTCAAATTTTTATATACACCTCTTTGATCTACAATTCAAAAATATTTTTCTTTCATCTTTCAATTTTCAAGTGTTTTTGAACAAAAATTTTTGGTTAAACTTCTGCACATAATTTTCATTGGAAATTCGTATAGTTTCATCCACATACATACTTGAGCACTTGTGTTTCATAAAGAGAATTGTTTGCTTGAAGGAGAAGAGCAATCCAAGTGATTGATACATTGTATACTACTTCAAAAGCTCTTGTAAATTTTTTTTACTATTGTTGAATTCCTTGTTGTTCATGATTGTTGGAAACAAGAAAGTGATTAAGGGAGGATTGTTCTCTTATTTCACTTTGTGTTAATCATAAGGGGCTTGTCCTTATTGATTTGTTTAGGATCTTGTGTATAGTGCTAGGATAGCTTGTAAAAAGTCTAAACAAGATAGTAAAATCTCTTATTGCATAAGGGGACTGGAGTGCTCTCGAATTATAAGGGAAACCAGGATATATCGTTGTGTTTTTTCTCTTTTCGCACTTTACCGCTTTCATCACTTAGTAACCAAACGGAAAATTTATAACACTTAAGTTTAAAACAAGAAAAATATTCAAAGTACCTAATTCACCCCCCTCTTAGGTGCAAACTTTACTTACAATTGATATTAGAGAAAGTTATAGGTAACCTGTTCCTACAAATTCAGTATGGCTTCCGCAAGTACAAATTCGGTTTTCAATTATAGTGGTAGTAGCAACAAACCCCACTATTTTCTGGTGAATATTTTGATTTCTAGAAAAATCGTATGAAGGCTCACTTAGAAGCACAAAGAGAAGGAATATGGGAAACCGTTGAAAATGATCCAGATAAACCAACTAGTGTCGTTAATGGTGCCAGTACTTCAAAGGTTCAAAGCTCTTGGGATGGAGATGATAAGAAGAAAGTCCTTAATGAAAAGAAAGCAATTAACATACTTAAAAGTTCAATTAGAATGGATGAGTTCTTCTGTATCTCTCAATGTAAATCGGAAAAGGAAACTTGAGATACATTGGTAGAAACTCATGAAGGAACCACTGAAGTAAAAAGATCTAGATTTAATACCTTGAGTCAAGAGTACAAAATGTTCAGAATGCAACCCGGAGAATCTATCACCGTGTTGAAAAAGAGATTTGTACACTTAACAAATCATTTGATTTCTCTTGGTAAGACTTTTACTAATGATGATCTTAATCTTAAAGTGCTTAGATCTTTAACCAGGGAATGACAACCAAAAGTGACGGCAATATCAGAAAAGAAAAGCCTTTCTACTATGACGTCCACATCATTGTTTGGAGAACTCCATGATCACAAACTTGAACTTAGAAGACTTGAAAAGCATGAGAATCAAGATAAGAAATCCAAAGGCATCTCTTTAAAAGTCGATTCAAAAGAAGAACAAGATGATAATGCTCCAGAAGAAGATGAGAACTTCATGCTTCTTGTGAAAAGGCTTGGCAAGTTCTTTGGTAAAAATGATAAATCCTTTAATTATGCAAAAAGAAAGAAACATTTCAGGAAAAGGAGGCTTCCACTTCAACACCAGATGTCACATGTTATGAATGAGGTAAGCAAGGCCATATAAATACGGATTGTCTGAAACTCTCCAAGAAAGGTGGCTTCCAAAATAAAAAGGATAAGAAGAAAAAAAGAGCCTACATTGCATGGGAAGAAAATGAAATAAGTTCTTCATCCGATTCGGATAACGACGAATGTGCAAATCTAGAATTGATGGATTCACATCATTTCGATGAAGAAAATGAAGACGTTAGTAATGAATTTTCTATTTATGATAATGATGCACAAGGTGTTATAGATGAACTTCTTAATGAATGCAAAATTATGTATAAAACAGTGTCAAAATAATATAAACAAATCTCATCTTTAGAAAAAAAATTAAGAAGATGGAAAAAGATTTTGAAGATAAAAAACAAAAGGTTATTAGTGAACAAAAATAGAATTTTGCATGCAAAGAATGTGAATCACTTTCTTTTCAAATTGTCCAATTAAAAAAAGTTCTTGAAAGAAATGAAAAATGACAAATTGGATTATAGGGTGTTCTTAGTCAACAAACATATTCTAATGATAAAAATGGTCTTGGTTATTCAAAATTTAGTAAACAAAGTTCTAGAAAACCTATCTTTGTTAAGGCTAGTGATTAATCCACCAAAGAGAAAGTAAACAAAGCCAAAGTTGTACATCCTTACCATAAAAGGAAAATATTTGTTAAAAAGAAATCTTATGTTCCTAGATGTAGAAGTAAATGTGTTTCTACATGCTTTTATTATGGAATAATTGGCCACACACCTAATGTTTCCTATGTTAGTAACTTTAGCTTGGCTAGTGGGCCTTATGTGTGAGTCAAAAAAGAACTAATTATGAAGGATCCAAGGCAATTTGGGTACCTAAGAAAACTTAATTTGTTTTGTAGGTATGCTTGAAGACCACATCGAATCTATGGTATCTCGATAATGGTTGTTCTAAGCATATGACGAGAGATATTGACAAATTTTCAAATCTAGTGTTTCAGGCCAAGGGATATGTCACTTATGGGGACAACAACAAAGGAGAAATTCTTGGCATAGGAAACGTTGGAGCACCACCTTTCACATCCATTGAAGATGTTCTTTATGTTGAAGGACTAAAGCACAATCTTCTAAGTATTAGTCAACTTTGTGACAAAGGCTTCAAGATCAAGTTCACCAAGGATGAATGTTTGATTGAAGATGAAGTCACACATGAGGTAATACTCAAAGGTAAAAGAATTAATAATATATTTATGATTTCCCTAGATGATTTATCTATGAAAGTAAAATGTCTAATGGTGAATAACAATGACTCATGGATTTGACATAACATAGTTGCTCATATTCATATGAAACATTTAAACAAACTAGTCAATCATGATCTTGTCATTGGTTTTCCTAAGATAAAATTTGTCAAAGATAAATTATGTGATGCTTGTCAAAAGGGAAAACAAACATAATTAATTTTCAAACCTAAGAATGTGGTGTCCATTTTAAGTCCACTAGAATTGTTGCATATGGACTTATTTGGTCCATCAAGAACAAGAAACTTAGGATGTAATGTATATGCTTTAGTTATTGTTCACATTTTTTTATAGATATTCTTGGACATTCATTCTAGTGCAGAAAAGTGATGCATTCAAGGTGTTCGAGAAGTATGCAAAGCAAATTCAAAATGAAAAATCCCTAAGGATTTCCTCCATAAGAAGTGATCATTATGGAGAATTTCAAAATGCTTCCTTTGAAGATTTTTGTGAAGAACAAGGAATCCTATATAACTTTTCAGCACCAAGAACTCCTCAACAAAATGGAGTGATGGAGAGAAAAAATAGGTCTCTTGTTAAACTTGCTAGGATGATTCTTAGTGATTCAAATCTTCCAAAATACTTTTGGACATATACGGTAAGCACCACATGCTATGTGAGTAATAGAGTTATTATTAGACCTATTTTGAAAAACACCCCCTATGAACTCTTCAAGGGTAGGAAACCAAACATTTCCCATTTTCACATATTTGATTGCAAATGCTTTGTCCTAAACAACGACAAAGATAATCTTGGTAGGTTTGATGAAAAATCCAATGAAGGAATTTTTCTTGGGTATTCACTTACTATTAAAGCATAGAGAATATATATTAAAAGAACTTTAACAATTGAAGAATTTATACATGTCTCATTTGATGAATCTAACCCCTCCAAGGAGGATATTATTTTGTGTGATGATGATGATGATGATGATTTTGTAGAAGTTACTAAGGAAGATACTTCAAACACTAACAATGATAATCAACCAAAACACCAAGAAGAACCAATTCGGAAAGAATCAAAAGATAGTGATCTACTTAAGGAATGGAGAATCTATCTGGATCATCCAATTGATAAAGTCATTGGTGATATAAGTCAAGGTGTTGCAACAAGATTGAATCTTAAAGATGCATGTCTCAATATGGCTTTTGTCTCACAAATTGAACCTTCTAAAGTCAAAGATGCCCTAGATGACGATCAATGGATTTTAGCCATGCAAGATGAACTAAATCAGTTTGAAAGAAATTGGGTTTGAAATTTAGTTCCTAGACCAAAAGGTAAACATATTATTGGTACTAAATGGATCTTTAAAAATAAACTAGATGAAAATGGTATCATTATTAGGAACAAGGAAAGATTAGTAGCCCAAGGCTATAATCAAGAGGAAGGTATAGATTTTGAAGAAACATTTGCACTTGTTGCTAGACTAGAAGAAATTATATTATTGTTAGCATATGCTTGTTCTTTGAATTTCAATTGTACCAAATGGATGTTAAAAGTGCATTCCTGGATGGATACATACTTGAATAAGTTTACGTAAGTCAACGTCCAGGATTGGAAAACTTCAAAGATCCTGATCATGTGTACAAACTCAAAAAGGCCTTGTATGGATTAAAGAAATCACCAAGGGTGTGGTATGATAGGTTAAGTAATTTTCTTTGTGAACACAGTTTCGAAAAAGGTAAAGTTGATACTACTCTTTTTATCAAAAGAATTAACCATCATACTCTCTTAGTGAAAAGTTATGTAGATGACATCATATTTAGATCAATAAATGAATCCTTATGTGAAGAATTCTTATCAATCATGCAAGGAGAATTTGAGATGTATATGGTGGGTAAGTTGAACTACTTTCTTGGGTTGTGAATCAAATAAAAAAAAGAATGAGATATTCATCAATCAATCTAAATATTGCAAAGAGTTTCTCAAAAGATGCGAAATAGACAATTGCAAGGCAATGGCTACTCCTATGGGATCTGGAAATTACATTGATCAAGATGAAGCTGGTGTTTCAATAGATGTCACAAAGTACCGAGGTATGATAGGTTCGTTATTATACTTGACGGCAAGTCGTCCTAACATAATTTTTTAGTGTGTCTTTGTGCGCAGTTTCAAGCCAACCCGAAGGAATCGCCTCTTGCCTCGGTGAAGATAATCATGAAGTATCTCAAAGGAATAACAAAATATGGCTTATCGTATCCTAAAGGTAGTGTATGTGACTTGATTGGTTTTTCTGACTCAAATTATGCATGTTGTAAAAGAGATCGGAAAAGCACGAGCGGAACATGTCATATTCTTGGAAACACTCTTGTATTCTTGGAAACACTTAACGACAAAACATATTAACATTCAAAATCATTTTCTCTATGATCATGTACTTAAATGCGATGTTGAAGTCTCATTCATGGATACTCATAATCAACTCGCAAACATATTCACAAAACCACTTGGAAAGGAATCATTTTACAAAATTCGAAGGAGACTTTGTATATTAGATGAGTTCCACATTTGATTCTTTAAAAGTGTACATCAATAATTGATTAAAAACCTAAGGTACATTCAAACTTTCAAATCTATTTTAATTCTCACTTTATTGTGTAAATTATTTATAAGTTATTGTGAAAATTTCAATTTTTTTATGATTTTGTCAAAACTTATAAGACATGAACGCATGATAAAAGGTGCTAAAAAATATATATTAACATGTATAAGTGTTATCTTAATAATTTTCAATGCATGTTGTCCTCCCCATTGGTTCTGTTTTTTTTTCATGATGTAACTGGTTACATCAATTATGTTAACCGGTTACATGTTCGTTTTCTAGTGTTACTAGTACACTTTCGTGTACTGCAACCGGTTTCCCTTTTTCTGGTAACCGGTTACAGCTACTTTGTTTGCTGAAAAATGTTACTTTTTAAAATTGCATTGTACTTTTAATTATATTTTTAGTCAAAAGTGCTTTTTGTTACTTTTAGTCAAAATAGCTTTTTTACTTTCCAACCACTTGTCTTAGAACTCTTCAAACTCTTCAACCCTACTCTTCCACCTTCTTTATTCCCATTCAATTCCATAAATCCAAAATTAAATCTCCTTTGTTCCCCATTCATAAACCCTCCTTATAATACATTGCTCTCACAAACCCACTTCTCACAATCTCATCAAATCCGAATTTTACTCTTCAAAAACCTTAACTTCTTCAACCTTTAAGCTCTCTCATGGCTCCTTCAAAAAAAGAAAGGGGAAAGGAAAAAAATGGGTGGATATAACTCAAAGAAACCTTCTGATGTTGAAGCCAACATCACAGAACCCACTCTCAAATCTAGAAGGCTAAGCTTCAACATCTGTAACCGTCCTCTTATACCAGCGAAATACGGTAACCTAACATCTTTTCCATCTCACAATTTTGATTTTCATGAAACCCTAAAGTATCAAGAGTTGTGTCTCTAATCTATGACTCTGGACCATTTTACCCAAACCTTGTTAGAGAGTTCTATGTTAACCTGTCTATAGGTACTGGTTGTGTTCTGTAATCTTTTGTTAAGAACAAAAATATTGTGTTGTCTCTGAAGGATTTTAAAAAATGTCTGGATATTCCTCATGAAGGTCAAGCAATCCAGCAGGAGTGTGTTCCTGAATGGCTGGGTTACAGCAAGGTTAATTGTTTTTTCGACATCTTGTGCTTGTCTCAACAGGACATCTTGAGTAAGAAAAATCCAGCCACCTCTCGTTTAACTTTGTTTGGAAAAAATATGTCTGTTAGTGATAGGATGCTTCATTATCTTATTGCCTACATCTTAATGCCAAAACATTTTAATCGCTCACACACCGGTGACGTGGAAATGCAACTAATCTATGCCATAAAGAATAAATTGAAAGTGAATTGGTCTCGTGTCATTATGCTTCATATGTTGCATCAACAAGGCTTGAGTGAAGGCATACCATATGCAAGATTCATGACCAAGATTTTGGAATTTTGTGATGTTGATTTGAAAAGAGATCCTAAAATAAGAATGAATCCTAAGGAGTGTGAAATCAATGTTGGGACTTTTTTGAGGAATACCGAAATCATACAAGACAAGGATGACATTTTTAGGTACAAGGATGATCCTTCAACTAACGCTCCTCCACCGACTCCCGAAGGAGGATACACTAATGAAGTTATTTACAACAAATTATGCTTCGTTGAGTCCTACATGATTAATTTTTTTAGAGAACTCTGACTTGAAGTTGCTTCCATAAAGAACCTTATCCAAAACCAAAACCAAGGTGAAAGTAATGAAGAGGAAAGTGAGGAAGAGGAAGAGGTTGACATGGAGGAAAGTGATTAGGATCTCATTGTATTTCTTATGATATTATGTGTGTTTTTATGTTTAACTGAGTTTTTGTTTGTGGTATTCTAGTTTAAGTTTAACAAGTTGATGTATTGTGTTTTTAAGACAAGTTATTTGTGGTTCCGTTTCTATTTTCTGTTGTATGAAATTAAGACAAGCTATGTTATGAAGTATGTTATATTGTTCTATTGTTAAATTTTCATTTTAATTTATGATACTTGATATATGCAACTTTAATGTGTATAAACTTTTAAGTCTTTTCCCATCCTTCTTGTTAATGACAAAAGGGGGTAAGATGTTATGTTATTGTAGATGTTATGTTGTTGTATGTGTATATCTCTAACAATTTGCAGCAAGCATATACTTTCAAATTCTCTCACTCATGGATCAAGGGGGAGTTACATTATTAGAGAAAAAAATTGCATCAAGTTTTCAAAAGGTTGTCATCATAAAAAAGGGGGAAGAATGTGAAGACAAGCTTCTCAAGTAATTGTTTTGATGAAGACAAATCTAAAAGAAAGTGTTTTTCTTACCCTAATTTTTACCCCTAAGATCACACCACATTTTCATATTTACAATGCATCAAGATCACAAGCTTGATTGTCCCTTAACCCTCTCACCTTCGGGTTTGCCTATGCAGAGATCACCAAGCACATTTTTGTGTATCTTTCTTTTTGTACATATATGCTTTATATTTCACTAACCTCTAATCAAAATACATAATATATGACTTGTCCCTTTGGTTCTTTTGCAAGGTAGGGTTGGAAGCAAGAGCATCAAGTGATTTCATCCTCAGCTAGGGTTTGAGATCCTCAAGTCAAAGTATGGTCAAACATTGATTTTCAAAGGCTATTCTGTAAGTTGTAAATGCGCCTAAGAGGGAGGGTGAATTAGGTTCTGAAAAAATTATTTGCAACCTTGTATGGTTCCTTGGTTCTTTTTCGGTTATTAGTTAATGGCTTGAAAGTAAAGGAAGGAAAGAAAAAGAGACACAAGAAAATTATAGTGGTTTCCCTCACACTCCAGAGTACTCCACTCCCCCTTTAACACGAAAGAGATTTCACTATAGTTCAGAACTATTGCAAAGCCTAATCACATCAAAAGGTGATGCTTACTATCTAAGCCTATAGGTAATCCAAGTGAATGAGGAACAATCCTCTTCAAGACACTTCACTTGCTTCCAACAGTCCTGGATAACAAGGTAATACAAAAAAAAATGTTCTTGAGAAATATTTGATAGAAAGTTGTTATCAATCTTCACGATTGATCTTCTTCTCGAAACAAATGTTACTCAGATAAATATACAAGTGTTCTTGTGAAAGAAGGTTGTGAGAGTGTGAAAGTTAAATCAATGGCTTCTTTCAAAAATGGTTTTGAACACTTAGAATGAAAATTTGAGATTGAAGAATGTGAGTAATTTGAGAGAATTTGTTTCTTGAAGGTGTATTGTAATTTTGAAATTAAGAACAATTTATATGCATTAGAAACCTGTTCAAAAGGGTGTGTTTTTGATGCAACAAAAATAGCCAGTAAAAGAAACGGTAATCAATGCAATTTTCCATAAACAACTGCCATTTTTTGCTTGTTGCTTCAGTGTTAATTGGTTAACCAAAATGGGTTAATCGGTTAACACCTTACAACGTTCAAAAATATTCAAAATTTACATGTGTTAATCGGTTAACCTATAGGTTAATCGGTTAACACTGTTATAAAATCACAAATTAATTAATTTTGAAGTGTGTTAATCGGTTAACCAATGTGTTAATCGATTAACACTGAAAGTTTTTCAGAAAATAATTAAATTTAAAAAAGAGTGAGTATTTTAAAAGGTTTTAAAAGTGTTAGTGATAATTGTGAAGTGAAAAGTTATTTTATGAACACTTGTATAAATATTCTTAAGTGAAATTTGTTATACTGTTGCTTTGATCATCATCATCACTTGAAGCTTGTAATCGAAGCTTGATCTATAGTAGTCATACGTGATAATACTATCTTGATCTTTAATGACTTTGATTCTCTTTCTTTTTGCGAAGAATATCTTGCATACAAAGCTTGTTCTTAGTTGTCCTCATCAAAACATAAAAGGCCTTGAAGCTTGCTTCTACAATCTCCCCCTTTTTGATGATGACAATCGATTCTTGAAAATTTTGCTTTGTGATATTGTTTCTCTACATTTCTCCCCCTAAGTTAGAGAGCTCCCCCTAAATACACGAGGGATAAAACTTTTCTGCACAGGGAAATGTTAGAGACAATCCTTCTCCCCCTTTGTCATTAGCAAAAAGGAAGAAGAGCAATGAAAAAAAAAAAAAGAAAACAAGCACACATAAAATAAACACAATCACATACACTTAACACAAAAAACATACACACATAGTACGATTACGAATACAAATACAAAACATAAAACTTAGTCTTTAAACAAATTCTAGAAAACAGTAAACAACAATAACAAGTGCTTTTTTAAATGTCATCATTCGACATATCCTCATTTGCATCTTCTTCCTCTTCACTACCTTCCTCATCTTTGTCGTATTCGGTATTGGAAGTTTGAGAGTTTATCACGAGTCTTCGGAGAGAGTTAATCGCTCGAGTGGTTTCTCTATGTTGGTTCATCATAGTGATGTAGAGAAATTCATTTGTGATGCCGCCTTCCGGAATGGTATAAGGATGGTTGAAAGAAGAAGATCTGTCTTCTGCATATTTGTAGGTTCCATCAGTATCTTTCACTATGTCGGTATTCTTGATGATTGTGATTTCATTTATCTCGTTCGCAGTTGGTTTCAGGGTAATTGAGGGTTCTCGGTTCAAATCCAAATCGGTTAATTCGAGAATTCTGGAAATAAGTCACCCGTATGGAAGTCGAGTGGACAAGGTGAGTTGCTGCTGTAGGTGATACATCATGGTTAAAATCCAATTAACTTTAATTCTTTTCTTGATTGCAAACATCAATTGCATCTCCAAGTCATTGATCTGAGAATGATTAGAGTCTTTTGGAATCAAAACATAGCAGATAATATAATGTAACATACGGTCATTGACGAACAGATTCTTGACATAACACAGTGTGCGAGCAGTCTGTTGACCTGCAATGACAACCTCTCTAGGAAACCTGAAGATATGATAGTAATACTCCATTTTATCGTAATTTGCCCAGGGTCCTTCCACATGGTTGACACCTTTCCGGAGAAAATAGCCATGATAAGAGATCTTGAGAGTTGCAATAATGTTTGATAAATCTTCGTTTAACTCACAGTCGCGAACCGTAGTAACCAACATGTGTTGTTCATCCTCATTGAAATGAATTGACAATTTGTTCATGAACGATTTGACTAAATCCGGATAGCAATGTCCGTTATCAGAGACAAAATTATCGATCTTTTGGTATTTCAACAATGCTGGGAAATCAAAAGTAGGAGCAGGAAAAGCTTTAAGATTCACGTATTTTACCGGAAATAGTTGACGAACTCTTACTTTGAAATCCATTCTCCGCTTTTTCGTTGATTCCATTGGAGTAATGTCTTCATCAACTGCGGAGCTGCTCTCCGGTAGCTTTCCCTTTCCCTTGTTGTTTGGAGCCATGGATGAGGGTTTGAGATTTTGAGGGTTTGAGATGTTCTTCTGGAGTTTAGGGTTTATGTTGTGATGGAGATGGTAATAATAGGAGAGGTTTATATAGAAGGATGATTTAACGGGTATTTAAGTGAGAGTGATGAGTGGGTAGAAGTTGGAAGGGTGTATTTACTTGGAGTTAGCGAGAAGAAGATGTTTTCCAAGGATAGTGGGTGAGATAATTAAAAAGCACATGCACCACACATAAAAAGCACATAAAACACATTAACCAAAATTTTGACCAATTTTTGTTTCTGTTTTTGAAAATACAAACAATGTTAATCGGTTAACCCTGGAGGTTAATCGGTTAACGCATTAAAAATTAATTCAGAAAACAAAAATTAACAGTGTTAATCGGTTAACCCTGGGGGTTAATCGGTTAACACCTTCAAAATTCCAGAAAAGTGCTTAAAAACAGTAAGTAAATAAGTTGGAAAACATAGATTCTACACACATTAACTTATGAAGAGTTTAGATGTCACCTTCATCGAGAATTCCGAGTTCTCGTCGAATCTTGAAGAAAGGTTCTTTTGCGAATGGCTTCGTGAATATGTCGGTGAGCTGGTTATGCGTATCCACAAAAGTGACTTCGACATCTCCTTTAAGCACGTGATCACAGAGGAAATGATGCCGAATGTCGATGTGTTTGGTTCTTGAGTGCATGACCGGATTTTTTGTGATGTTAATCGCACTTGTGTTGTCTCATCGGAGAAGAATGCATCCAAGATCAATTCCGTAGTCGCTTAGTTGTTGCTTTAGCCACAGATTTTGTGCACAACAGCTTCCCGCCGCTATGTATTCTGCTTCAGCCGTACTAAGAGAAATGCGTGCTTGTTTCTTACAAGACCACGAAAACAATGCATTTCCAAGGATGTGACAGGTTCCACTCGTGCTTTTTTGATCAGTTTTACAGCCTGCATAATCCGCGTCAGAATAACCAATTAAAGTACAAACACTACCTTTCGGATACCACAAGCCGACGTTCGATGTTCCCTTGAGATATTTCATGATTCTTTTGACTGCCGTGAGATGTGACTCCTTTGGATTTGCTTGGAAGCAAGCACATAAACACACACTAAACATTATGTCAGGACGGCTTGCCGTCAAATATAATAAGGAATCAATCATACCTCGACACTTCGTAATATCAATTGATTTTCCCGATTCATCTTGATCGACGTAGGTTTCGGATCCCATTGGTGTTGACATAGCTTTGTATTCATCCATATCAAATCTCTTTAACAACTCTTTGCAATACTTTGATTGGGTTGATAAAAATTCCGTCTTTTAGTTGCTTGATTTGCAATCCAAGAAAGTAGTTCATCTTTCCCATCATAGACATTTTAAACTCGCCTTGCATCATTGCCGCAAATTTTTCACATAGTTCCTTATTTGTTGAACCAAAGATGATGTCGTCCACATATACTTGAACAAGTAAGGTATTATCCTTTATCTTTTTAATGAATAAAGTTTTTTCTACCTTGCCCTTTTCAAAGCCTTTTTCGCATAAGAAATTACTTAGACGATCATACCATGCCCTTGGTGCTTGCTTTAGACCATAGACAACTTTCTTCAATTTGTATACATGTGAAGGAGGCTTGAAGTCTTCAAAACCCGGGGGCTTTTTGACATAGACTTCTTCATTGATGTATCTGTTCAAGAAGGCGCTTTTGACGTCCACTTGAAAAAGTTGAAAGTTCATTGAACAAGCATAAGCAAGTAACAAACGTATAGCTTCTAACCTTGCAACTGGAGCGAATGTTTCTTCAAAGTCAATTCCTTCCTCTTGATTGTACCCTTGAGCCACCAATCTTGCTTTGTTTTGAACAATTATTCCATTTTCATCAAGTTTGTTTTTAAACACCCATCTTGTTCTGATAATATGTTTATCTTTTGGTCTAGAAACAAGTTCACAAATTTGATTTCTCTCAAATTGGTTTAACTCTTCTTGCATAGCAGTAATCCATTGATCATCTTCATGAGCTTCATCAACTTTTGAAGGTTCTATTTGAGATACGAACGCCATGTTCAAGCATGCATCTCTGAGATTTAATCTTGTAGCAACACCTTGACTTATATCTCCGATTACTTTGTCGATAGGATGGTATCTATGAGTTCTCCATTCTTTTGGTAGATCGTTGATATTGGAATCTTGTTGAATGGGTCTATCTTGTTCTTTAATGATATCTTTAGAAGTATCTCCTTCGGGAATTTCTACAAATTCATCATCATTATCACAAACCACAATATCCTCCTTGGAGGGGTTAGATTCATCAAATTTAACATGCATAGATTCTTCAATAGTTAAAGTTCTTTTATTGTAAATTCTAAAAGCTTTACTAGTAAGGGAATAACCAATAATATACCTTCATTTGATTTTTCATCACACTTACCAAGGTTGTCTTTGTCGTTGTTCAAGACAAAGCACTTACATCCAAATATGTGAAAGTAGGAAATATTTGGCTTTCTCCCTTTGAAAATTTCATAGGGGGTTTTCTTGAGAATTGGTCTAATATTAACCCGGTTACTTACAAAACATGTCGTACTCACTGCATCCGCCCAAAAATACTTAGGAAGATTTGAGTCACTTAACATTGTTCTTGCAAGTCCCACTAACGACCGATTCTTCCTTTCCACGACATCATTTTTCCGTGGAGTTCTTGGTGAAGAGAAATTGTGTGAGATTCTATTTTCTTCGCATAATTCATCAAATAAAGCGTTCTGGAATTCTCCACCATGATCGCTTCTTATGGAGACAATTGTTAGCGCCTTTTCATTTTGAATTTGTTTTGCAAACTTCTTAAATGCTTTAAAAGCATCACTTTTCTGCATTAAAAAGTAAGTCCAACAAAATCTAGAATAATCATCAACAATAACCAAAGCAAAAATATTACCTCCGAAGCTTTTTGTTCTAGATAGACCAAAGAGATCCATATGCAACAGTTTGTGGACACCATATTTTTGGATGTGAAAGTTGATTTGATTTGTTTTCCTTTTTGACAAGCGTCGCGTAACTTATCTTTGATGAATTTGATCTTCAGCAATCCAATAACCAAGTCATGTTTGATCAATTTATTCAAGTGCTCCATATGAATGTGAGCAAATCTCTTATGCCATAACCATGATTCATTGTTACTTGCCAAGAGACACCTAAGATTCAAAGATACGTTATCCAAGGAAACTAAGAAAATATTATTAACTCTTTTACCTTTTAGCATAACTTCATGAGTAACTTTGTTTTCAATCAAACATTCATTTTTAGTGAAGTTGATTTTGAAACCTCGGTCACACAATTGGTTAATGCTAAGTAAACTATGCTTTAGACCTTCCACATATAAGACATCCTTTATGGTTGTTGAAGGCGGTGAACCAACGATGCCTACGCCAAGGATTCTTCCTTTGTTGTTGTCACCATAAGTAACAAATCCTTTGGCCTTAAGCGTTAGATGCGAAAATTTACTTATGTCACCCGTCATGTGCCTCGAACATCCACTATCAAGATACCATTCATTTGAAGAGGTCTTCAAGCATACCTACAAAAAGAGTTAAGTTTTATTAGGTACCTAAATTGCCTTGGGTCCTTCAAAGTTAGTTCCTTTCTTTACCCATACATAATGGCCTTGAGCAACACTAAAGTTTCTAACATAACAAGCATTTGGAGTATGTCCTTTTATACCACAATAGAAACATGTAGGCTTAAAATTGCTTTTATACCTAGGAGGATAGGATTTCTTTTTATTGTTTCTTTTCTTCTTGACGTATTGATGAACCTTTTTATGATTGGCACCTTTTTCAATAGGAACTTGTTCTTTAGCTTTGACAAATATGGTCTTGTTAGAAATTGGTTTAGAAAATTTTGAGTAACCAAGACCACTTTTATCATTTGAATATTTTTGACTACTAAGAACACTTTCCAATCCAATTTGTTCTTTTTCATATCTTTCTAGGACCCTTTTTAATTGGACTATTTGGAAAGAGAGTGACTCACATTTAGTGCATGCAAAATTCTTAATTAATTTTTCCTTTTCATCTTTAAAATTATTTTTCATTTTCTTAATATCTTCTTCCAAAGATGATATTTGTTTCTTTTGAGATGAAATGGTTTTATATAGAATTTTGCACTCACTTAAAAGTTCATCAATTGCTTCTTGAGCATCATTATCAAATATAGAGAAATCACTACTAACCTTATTGTCTTCATCGCCAGAATGATATGATGCCATTAATACGAGATTTGCGCTTTGATCACTATCCGAGTCTGATGAAGAACTTATTTCGTTGTCATCCCAAGCAATGTAGGCTTTCTTCTTGAAATCCTTCTTTCCTTTGTGGTCATGATTCTTTGTGAGTTTAGGACATTCTGATTTGATGTGGCCTTTCTTCCCACATTCATAGCATGTAATATCTCCATTTGATGTTGATGTTTCCTTTTCTTTATTTTTTGAGAACTTCTTTCTTCTTGTAAAACTTGAGTTTCTAACATTATTTTTTGCACCAAAATATTTCCCAAGTCTTTTTACAAGAAGCGTAAAGTTTTCGTCTTCTTCGGGATCGTCTTCTTTCTCCACTTCTTTGGACTCAACTTTTAAGGCAATGCTTTTGGATTTCTTCTCTTGAATTTCATGTTTCTCCAGTCGTCCAAGTTTTGTTTCATATTCTTGGAGTTTTCCAAATAACGTAGCGGATGTCATTGTTGATAGACTTTTCTTTTCGGAAATCGCCGTCACTTTCGGTTGCCATTCTCTTGATAAAGACCTAAGCACTTTAAGATTAAGTTCATCATTGGTTAGTGTCTTATCAAGTGCATTTAAGTGATTTGTCAAATGCACGGATCTTTTCTGCAAGTCTAAGATGGATTCTCCTGGTTGCATTCTGAATAATTCATACTCTTGACTCAATGTATTTAATCTGGATCTTTTGACTTCGACGGTTCCTTCGTGAGTTTCAACAAGAGTGTCCCATATTTGCTTAGCCGTTGTACATGTTGAGATACGGAAGAACTCATCCATTCCAAGTGCACTTTGTAAAATATTTATCGCCTTTTTGTCGTAGAGAACTTTCTTCTTATCATCATCATCCCATGATCCTTGCGGTTTTGATGAGCCGGCTTCGTTGACCACCGTTGTAGGAACAAATGGGCCATTTTGGACAGCCTCCCATATTTCACTTCCTTGTGCTTCTAGATGTGCCTTCATGTGGATTTTCCAGAAGTCAAAATATTCTCCACAGAACAAAGGAGGCCTGTTGCTACTGCCACCATCTTTGAATACAAGATTGTTATTTGCGGAAGCCATCTGGATCGGATAGGAACAAGTTACCTATAACCTGCTCTGATTTTAATTGTAAGTTGTAAATGCGCCTAAGAGGGGGGGGGGTGAATTAGTTTCTGAAAAAATTATTTGCAATCTTATATGGTTCCTTGGTTCTTTTTCGGTTATTAGTTAATGGCTTGAAAGTAAAGGCAGGAAAGAAAAAGAGACACAGGAAATTTATAGTGGTTCCCCCTCACACTCCAAGAGTACTCCACTCCCCCTTCAACACGAAAAGGATTTCACTATAATTCAGAATTATTGCAAAGCCTAATCACATCAAAAGGTGATGCTTACTATCTAAACCTATGGGTAATCCAAGTGAATGAAGAACAATCCTCTTCAAGACACTTCACTTGTTTCCAACAGTCCTAGATAACAAGGTAATACAAAAAAAATGTTCTTGAGAAATATTTGATAGAAAGTTGTTATCAGTCTTCACGATTGATCTTCTTCTCGAAACAAATGTTACTCCGATATATATACAAGTGTTCTTGTGAAAGAAGGCTGTGAGAGTGTGAAAGTTAAATCAATGGCTTCTTTCAAAAATGGTTTTGAACACTTAGAATGAAAACTTGAGATTGAAGAATGTGAGTAATTTGAGAGAATTTGTTTCTTGAAGGTGTATTATAATTTTGAAATTAAGAACAATTTATATGCATTAGATACCTGTTCAAAAGGGTGTGTTTTTGATGCAGCAAAAATATCCAGTAAAAGAAATGGTAATCAATGCAATTTTCCATGAACAACTGTCATTTTTTGCTTGCTGCTTCAGTGTTAATCGATTAACCAAAATGGGTTAATCGGTTAACACCTTACAACGTTCAAAAATATTCAAAATTTACATGTGTTAATCGGTTAACCTATAGGTTAATCGGTTAACACTGTTATAAAATCACAAATTAATTAATTTTGAAGTGTGTTAATCGGTTAACCAATGTGTTAATCGATTAACACTGAAAGTTTTTCAGAAAATAATTAAATTTAAAAATGAGTGAGTATTTTAAAAGGTTTTAAAAGTGTTAGTGATAATTGTGAAGTGAAAAGTGATTTTATGAACACCTGTATAAATATTTTTAAGTGAAATTTGTTATACCTTTGCTTTGATCATCATCATCACTTGAAGCTTGTAATCAAAGCTTGATCCATAGTAGTCATAAGTGATAATACTACCTTGATCTTTGATGACTTTAAATCTCTTTCTTTTGACGAAGAATATCTTGCGTACAAAGCTTGTTCTTAGTTGTCCTCATCAAAACATAAAAGGCCTTGAAGCTTGCTTCTACATATTCATCAAAGCATGACCTCTAATATCAAATCATAAAGTCTCAAGCATCATTCAACTTAATTTGATACAAGATGTCTCAAGATTGGATGACTTGTTTCTCAAGAAATTTCCGAGATTCGTGTGTTTATTTCCATGCCTTCATCCTTAAGTTTCTTCAAGCCATTACAAGCTTCATCAAATAAAATTCAAGAGTACATCATTTTGAGTTCATATGATCATCAATGTGCCTTGAAATGCAACAAAAAAAATGTCCAAGGTTGCAAGTTTGTGCAAAGAGGTTTGACAAAAAAGTCAACATTTCAAGCCTAAGTTCAAGACTGCACAACTTCTTCATACTTCAACATTTTAGAGTGCTTCTTTGGGAAAATGACTCATTCAGATATCCTCTCCAACTTCTCTTCACAAGTCAAGAGTAAATTGTGCCTGGAAGATCATCAAAAGTTTGAAGACATTATAGGTCATTTTGTGGACTTAGAAAATTTTGGCCTAAGTTCAAGTTTGGCCTAAGTTCCAAAGATCATAAATTCTTCAATTTTCAACTTTTATGGGAAGTTATTTTTTCTAAATATCCCTCTTGATGTCCTATACAACTTTGCTTTAGAGGTCAAACATCAATTCATGCTCTAAGGACCTCAAATCTTGAAGGCCATTTATGCATAAAACTAGGTCATGACCTATTTGACCTAATGTCTGACCTGATTTTCAGTGCCACAACCTCAACTTTCAACTCATGCCATTTTCACCTCAAGTATCTTTTTGGATTCATTTTTTTTGCATTGTGTTCTCCTCTATGAAATGATCATCTAGCTCAAAGAAAATCAAGAAATGCACGAGTATATTGTATTTGGCCTAGCTATGAACATGGCTACTTGAAACTGAGTTATGGTTCATGATCAGTTTTGTAATTTCATCTAATTCTTAATTTTAAGTCAATGTATACACGTATTTTCTCCATGATGAGGTTAAATGATATGTGAGGATAAAAAAATGACTCAAAATTTGAAGGTTCTCACTGCGCTTTGGCTGACTTCATGATCAAGTTTTATCACATTTTTGGCACACTCCATTTCACACGGTTGCAGCTAATTCTCACATGTATCCCATTCATTCACCTCATCTATAAGTAAAGGAAGAATTTTCACTGAATTCCAAGCTTGGATAGCCCGTCAAACCTCTTCTCAAACTCAGAATTTGTCTTCAAATTTTGAGATTTCGTGTTTCATTTCCAAGCTTTTCCAAATCCATTTCTTGCTTCCATTAGCGTCCTTACCATCCTCTGAAGTTAAAGCAACAAGAATCAAGTCTTGAGACTCACTAAATTGCTCTGACCTAATCAAGTTTTCAACACCTTCGATCATCATTTGGACAAGTTAGTTCTGAGCATCTTTTGGACTCAAACAAGTCACCACGATGTAGCATTTTGCCTCCTGATTGTTTCCCCTCACTTACCTTGAGTTGATTGTTCATATTCAACATTCAATTTTTGTTTTCGTATTTTCTTGCTTCATTGAGCTTCCTTCGAATTCTCTTTACTCACTTTCAATCAATAAAAATGAAGCATGAGGTTAAGTTTGCACTGATAAAACGGTTACAATGGTGGTGGTTTTGTGACCTGAAATTTCCATTTACCAAACTCTGGTGAGCAATTCACTGGAGAAGATGACCGAAAGTGCCTTGTGGTGACCTGAGTTTGTTTTATTTCAAATCTGATCCAATGTGCTTTTACTTAAGGTCCACCGTGTCTCATATGTTTTGGATCTTTAGAAATATTTTAAGGAGATCTGATGGCTACGTGCGCTTTATTTCCTCGCCATTAATCAGATCTGATGACTTTTGTTTTTTTCCAATTTTTTATTTCATTTTAATTGTTTTTCTTTTCCCATTTTATTTTAAAAA
Organism: Lathyrus sativus; assembly: GCA_963859935.3. Lineage (NCBI taxonomy): Eukaryota > Viridiplantae > Streptophyta > Magnoliopsida > Fabales > Fabaceae > Lathyrus > Lathyrus sativus. The sequence goes on from OZ012739.1 coordinate 414,917,515, forward strand.
TTCATAAAAAATAGCTCAATTCCCATTTTTCACTCCAATATTTTCTCACAATTTCCTAAAAATTATTTATGTTTTATGAATATTTTTCCATATTTTTATTCCTTTATTTTCTATTTTTCATCATTTTTCACATTTTTCATGCATTTTAGTTTGTTTAAAAATATGTTTATGCATTTTTAAATTCTCCAAAAATATTATATGATTCTTGAGTTGTTTCTAACTTGTAGAATTTTGCTTGATCATTTGATTTTAGTTTAGATGCCTCTTTCTCATTTTCTCTCTTGTTTTCATTTAAAAAAATCATTTTAAAAAGAATTTCATGCATTTTAATTGTGTATTACTGCATTTTTGGCTTGCTTGCTGGTTGTTGTCTTGGATCATAACTTGCTGATCAAGTTTCTCTTCAATTTAAATGGACTTTGGGTGTTAATGAGGTTGGATGAACCTTCATCAATTCAAATCTATCAATAAATGAATCGTTTGCTTCATTTTTGGTGCTTTGGGTTGATCATAGGTTTATTGCCTTAATTCACCACGAAAGGTGACTGAAATTGATGATGAATGGATCTTGAGTCTTGATTCAATTTGGTCATCTCTTTATCTTTCCTTCTCCTTCTTTTTATTTTTCTTTTTTCTTGATCAATTGGACAATTTGCTGTCCATCTTGTTCATGATGTTGGGAGTGATGCTTGATGAAATTTCATCTTTTCAAATCTACTATTCAATTGATCAATGATCATTAGAATTACTTTGGATTGATGCATAAGTTTTTCCTAAGTTGTCATGAAAAATTGATAGATGTAATGGACTAATCTCCTTGCCTTAGTGCTTGGTCCCTCCTTGGTTTTTACTAGTGCTACATGTTTTAGGAGTATGATTTCTATCATATCTCTAACATGTATGGTACATAAGTTGTCATTGACCGGCCTCCCGTAGTATGATATTCCTTATAGATTATGCTACGATTACTTAACATAACGCTAAATTTGTCTTGTATCAGATTATTAACTCTAACATCAATACTAACCATATTATTATGTTATACTTTATTTTATGTCATTTACTTTTATGCACCTTTATTTTTATATCATTTATATTTTTTGCTCTTTATATTGGTTTACTATTATCAGTTACATATCATATTCTTATTGTTTATGTCTATGCCATTTCCCTTTGTCCACTTGGACTTTTTCTCTTTCTTTTAAGACATTAATAAAGGAAAAACCCCTTAAAAGACTTAATTTCTTCTTTGGAATATTGGCTACTATCTCATGCTTAGATGATGGACTTATGGACCTAAAATTAGGTTCTTGATCCTTTTCTTTGGAGTTCTATCTTGAGACCTTGGAATTTATCTGGTACCTTTGATCTTGGGTTGACTTCTTGAAGACTTGGCTCTGTTACCTCATCTTGGACCTTGGCTTAAGTTCTTCTTTATCTAATACTTGATTTTTTCTTTGCTTAATAATTTCTTATTGCTTAATCCAAAGGATGGAAGTTTTGCCTTGACTTATGTTAGAAGCTTTCCATCTTGGTTAGATATTTCCTTCCCTTGCTTTTATTTTGTGCATTAGGGTAGCCTCTTCATCTCACCCCCCCCCCCCCTTGAATTTTCAGAATCTTCTCCCTTTTTCAAAACTTCTTATTTTCAAACTTGAATCACTTTCTCAATAAACATTGACTTTGTCAAGTTATTTTCTAACTCTTTTTCTTAAATAAATGCTAATTCATATTAAGCATATCAAAATCATTTTCAAAAGACTTAAAAAAACACATAACTCATTCAAACTATTTTGTGCCCTTTGTGCATTTTTTCTTTTAAACTTGTTCTTAAGGTTTAGACATGAATCATTTTCATAGTTGAGATATAATCTTCATATCCCCATAGTGATGTTTGATGTTGATTCTTTTCCACTTGAGAGAGTTATTGGCATACTTGTTGATCTCTATCCAAGTTGGAGCTCATCTCAATAGTGATGCAAATGTCTATTTTCATATACTTGTGGGTAACTAGTTGAGTTTTCTCCTAAAAATGACAACTTGTCTTTCCATTTAAAATCAATCACAACAAACAATTCATTATTTTTTACCATGAACTATGAGGCTTTGATTCTCCATTACACTTTATGAGTACGTAGGCACGAGGTTTAGGAAGTCTTGTTAAACACCAAAACCCTAATAAATATTTCTCTTCTCATCTCCCTAATCTTTTGCAAACAAAAACCTTTTAAACCAAACATAGATTTTCAAGAGGTTCCTATAGAGTACTATAGATGTTTTTGGTACTAACACCTTCCAATTGCATAACCAACCCCCTTACCTTTTGCCTATCTGTTTTATTAGTTTTGCTTTAAAACATCTGTGGATTTTATTCGTTCTTTTCCCATTCCTTCAGAAAAATAAAGTGTGGTGGCGAATCTTACTTTATGAGTTAAGTTAATCAATAGCTTAATCTCAAATTTTTCTTTGCTACAATGTTTATGTCAAAAAGTATGATTCAAGACTCACATCAAGTACAAGTCAAATTTTCATGTGAAAAAGTTCAAGTCTTGAATTGCTTGTATTGGATTGATAATGAAATAATAAGGTACAAGTATTCAACCTCTCTATGACAAAGTCAAGTTATTAAAACATGTATTCAATCATGTCATAATTCATTAAAATTTTTAGTGCATTAATCTTTGGCCAATATGCATTTTTCTTAAAATAATTTTTGCCACTGCCTGCTCATGTAACCGGTTACACCATATTTGGTAACTGGTTACCACACCTAAACCTTGCACTCTTTGGCCACTTTCATAAGGTGTAATCAGTTACTCTAATTCATGTAACCAGTTACACATGAACTTTTTTCAAATTTTGTTTAACATTCCTTCAGGTGTAACTGGTTACACCATATATGTTAACCGGTTACCACTGAAGGAATGACAATGGTTCATGCATTTTTCAGTAGAAATTAAATTTTAAATTGATTTTTGAAACATAGCATCTATTCATTAATTTGTATTCATCTAGAGAGGCATTAAGGCTTTATATATACCTTAACTTTCAGATTTTTATTTACACCTCTTTCATCTACGATTCAAAAATATTTTTCTCTCATCTTTCAGTTTTCAAGTTTTCTTGAACATAATTTTTTGGTTAAACTTCTGCACATAACTTTCATTGGAAATTCATATAGTTCCATCCACATACATACTTGAGCACTTGTGTTTCATAAAGATAATTGTTTGCTTGAAGGAGAAGATCAATCCAAGTGATTGATACATTGTATACTACTTCAAAAACTCCAGTAAAAATTCTGAATATTGTTGAATTCCTTGTTGTTCACGATTGTTGGAAATAAGAGAGTGATTAAGGAAGGATTGTTATCTTATTTCACTTAGTTTTAATCATAAGGGGATTCTCCTTATTGGTTTATTTAGGATCTTGTGTATAGTGCTAGGATAGCTTGTACAAAGTTCAAACAAGATAATATAATATCTTACTGCGTAAGGGACTAGAGTACTCTCGGATTGTGACGGGAATCAGGATATATTGTTGTGTCTTTTATCTTTCCGCATTTTACCGCGTTCGTCAATTAATAATCAAATAGAAAAATTATAACACTTAAGTCTAAAACCGAAAAAATATTCTAAGTACCTAATTCACCCCCTCTTAGGTGTAAACTCTACTTACAAGGTGCACCATTTCCGATGGAGGCCCCCTTAAAGGGGAGTGACACCTTCGCCATCTGCAATGAGAGATTGTTTTTTAATTTAAAAAAGGTGGCATGTTAGTAAAAAATTTTAAGGGGTTCATTTTGGTCAAACTTTTATGGCATGCGGGTTAAAAAGTCACACATAAAAATTTATTGTACTTTTCAAGTGTTGGGAAAAAACAAACAAAGCATTGAGAAAAAAGAATAACATAATCACAACACAAGAACATAGCATGGAAACTCTAAAATCGGAGAAAAAAACCACGACTGTTGTTAATAAACAACCAGAGAATAACACTATGTGAAAATTGTTACAACACATAATATACCCTCAACTAATTCAGACTCCCCAGTACACCCACACTCTCCAAAACAAATATTTAACTACATCTCAAAACACTCTAATACAAGAGTATAAGAGAACAAAAAAAGTTGTCATACCCCAAATTTTACCCCTTAGATGTCATCATCATTTGCATGAGCATCATAGGTCAATCATATTTGCATTGTTAACCAAACTATCAAGCCTTGTGGTTTTGTTTCTTTTGTGGAATTAGGGTTTTTTACAAGAAGGGAGGAAGTTTTGATTAATCATGATTTGAATGGAAAATCAACCAAGGAGATCCTCATACATCTCAAGTTCCCTAAGAGGTCATTTGTCCCAAGGAAATCCAATTCAAGAGCTTCTAAGTAGGTAGGAAAAGGGATTGATTCCATCTGATCCAAAAGTCAACTAAGGCATCTCAAAGGTCAACCATTGGGTTTTGAGGTTAACCAAAAGCTTCATAAGTCTTATACCATGTTCTCGTGTGATTAAATCAAGAAAAACAAATGGAAATCATAAAATCAAGAGTCTTGGAGAATTAGGGTTTTGTGGAGAAAATTTCTGTGTAAAAATCACAATTTCTAGCCATCTTGCAACATCCATAACTTTGCCATCCTTGACCCAAATGGAGGAAACTTCCTATCAAATTAAAGAGGACATCATGAACTACAAGTTTGAAGAAGGAAAAGTGTTCAAAATATTAATGGATTTCAAGTTATGAAAGCTTGAAGTTAGAAAAAAAACTAGGTTTTGAAGTTTTGTACTTAGAATTTTTTCTAAGTTGAAATCTCAACTTGGGGAGTGACTTTTCAAGGCAATCTTTCATCATGTTCCAAATCTCATTTCAATTTGCTTCCAACATGAAAGTTGTAAAGCTCTCTCTCAACTTTCTTTTGAGTACAAGAACTCTCCCATTGGATGTATAGAACTCAAGTTATGGATTCATCAAGATAAGGTTTCAAAGTTGTCAAGTTTGGCAAGATTTTGACAACTTCATGGGACAACTTTCCAAGTCTTTTTTCACCAAGTTCTTAACTCCAACTCATTTTCCTCACAGCATGGAAGTTATAGAGCTTTCTTCAAGCTTTCCATCCATTACTAGAACACCTCTATTGGATCAAAGTTCCCCATGTTGTGTGGATTTAAAAATGGGGTTTCAATTATGTCAAAACCCATAACTTAGAATTTTTCTAAGTTATTTCAAGGCAGATTTTGAAACATGTTTTTCAAGATCAATTTTCATGACCCTCCAAGATTCAAATCAAGTTTTCATCAACATGAGATTTGTTCCTCATCATGCAAGCTTTCTTATAACCTCAATAATTCACAATTTGAACCAAAAATTATTGAGTTAAGGTTGGATAAAGTGAGCCATATGGATTAGTGATCACACAAGTTATGTTGTCACATTTTTCATGTCTACCACAAATCATCTTGCAGCAACACATTTGTCCTCAATTTCATGTGCATAAGGTTTCACATTTCCACTCCAAACTGTGCCCAAACATTGCCTCAAATGCACAAGGCAAATATTGTATTATGTGGTTGCATTTTGAAAGATTTGCCCAAAAGAAGAAAAATGATAAAACTTCAAAAACCAGCACAACAAGGATATGCTCCACTACTGCACATTCTAACCATTATGCTACACCACAAAGGCAACCAAAAACAATTCTCATGCAAGGTTACTCGTAGCACACTCTTTTCCTCACTCTAAAATCATATTTTTCCCACATCATTCACCCAACTGTTTTAACCACAGTTACTCTTGTTTTTCACCTCCCAAAAACCTCATATAAAAGCTAAACGAAACCCTAGAGAGGAGGCAGCCACATTTCTCACAAACTCAGAACTGAAAACTCTCTCTTTCTCAAAATTTTCTCTTCTTTGAATCTCTTCATACATGGCTTCTATCTTCATTTCCTCATCACCATTGTCATCTATAAAGAAAAAGGAAGCTAAGGAGGAAGTTTGGCTAGGGTTTGAAGCAATATCAAGAGCTGCAGATTTGCATTTAGGAGGTAACTTTCTCTTTCCTTTTCCTCTCATTCTAAACGTTCACTAGGGCTCATGTTGGTTGCATCCGAAGTCCTACACATTGTAGGGCCATGTTCGCATTGATTTTATGTTGTTTTGATTGAGTTGCAGAAATCACGTGTTTTATTCATCTCTAGTTTTCATGGTTTTAGAGCTCTTAAAAATGAAAATGGATGTCATATTCTTGATCAGCATGACAAATCCTTGAGAATGATGTGAGGTTTGTTGAGTTTTGTTCCAGTTTTCAGTTTTCTCTGGTGAGAGTTACTGGAGAAGACGACTGAAGCCATAGCTCTAGCGTCTGATGATGTTTGCTGATGTGTTTCTTGTTTGACTCTGGTCAATGTTGATGTGCATGCTTGTTGGGCACCATGTGGTGCTGACTCATTTAATGAGTCCACACATGCTTGTTTTTCTTTTTTGTTTCTGATTGTTAATGGGTGGGACTGACTATTTTTTTATTTTCACAGCCCAAGATCTGAGTCCAATGCGCATGTCAACTATTTCTTAGTTCTTTCTGAAATTGCTCACACACTCGTTGCTCTTTATTTCCTTTTCTTTTATTTCTTTTTTTCTATTTTCTTTCTGATTTTATTTTTGATAATTCCAAATGTTATAAAAATAAAAATAAAAAATTTAGACACTTTGAGCTCTTATCTTATTTTTCATGTTTTTTATTTGACTTTTTAATTTATTTTTATATTTTATTGGTATTTAATGGTGAAAGGTGTTCTTCTTGACCTAGTTTTAATTTGATGCCTTGGTTAGGGTATTTCCTTTTTGATTCTTGGGCTGACTTTTTGAAGTGTTTTGACACACATTATGAGGTTGATTTAAATGTGTTTTATGGCCTTGAGTGATATTGTTTGAGATAGTTTTCACTTGCTTGTTTATGACCCTCGAAATATGCTCGATTGGTTGGATGTTTAACTTTGTTGGATCATTTGATGTTGTTCTCTTGCAATTTTGTTGTGATGTTTTGCAATATGACTCTTAACTCGTATGACATGAGTTTGAGCTTTGGTTTGGATTTTTCTTGATCACTTTCCTATGTTTTGAATTCCATGCCAAGTTGATGATCTTTTGTCCATGATAGTATGTCTACTTTGACCTAGTTTTTAAACTTGCTTCTTTGGGATGTTTGTCATGATGATTATGTGATTGTGTGTGCTTTAGAAAGTATGTTTAACTTCTGACTTTATGATCCCAAGTTGGTATTTCTTTCCCCTTTAGGTTTTCACATGTGCCTTGGTTTGTTTGGGTCCTTTCTTGAAGTTTGCTTTGATTCCTTGCATATGATATTGCATATGCCTTGGTGTGATTCTTGTTTGTGTTGACATGTTGAGGTTGAGTATGAGCTTTATTTAGTTCTGTATGCTACTTCCCATGTGGTTCTTGAGTTGTAACCCCCATGTTTGAATTATTCTTTGCACTTCTCTTGTTTGGTTTAAGTCTTGTAGCAAGTGTACTTGTTTGTTTTGGTGTGTGTTTGACCTTATTTTTGATCATTTTTACATGATGAGCATAATATGACATAGCTATTGCCCTTCTTTGATTGTTATCTTATTTGGATGCTTTGTCTTTGACACCATGTTTGTTATATTTCCTTTCCTAAGTTTATCACTCTTTTACTTGTTGTTACAAGTTTGTTTGTTTCCATATTCCAAAGGAAGGTTATTTTGTTGACTTGTAAGTAATTTTTAGATATGTTAGACCTTTATCTTCCTCTTCTTGATTTTGTTAGAATCTTTTCCTTAGGCCTTGTTAGAGCCACTTCCCTCCTAACTTAGTTTTTAGGGTTAGGGTTTGTTAACCCTGCTTAAGTACTTTTGTTGAGTGCTTATCCCTCTCCTATAGGTCTTGTTAGAACCAATAGGTCTTATAACTTAGATTTGGGTCTAGAGTTTGTTAACTCTAGGTGTTTATCATTGTTATGGTATTCACCTTCCCTTTGGCTTTTGTTAAAGTCAATTCCCTAGTTAGTTCAACTTAGACTTAGAGAGTTTGTCAACTCTGCATGAGTGTCATTGTTATGAACACTTATTTCCCCTGGAACCTTGACCATAGTCAAGAGTTCCTCATCCCTAATTAGGTGAACTACGGTTGCTCTAATTCCATCCTAGTTAGGATACGTAGGTACGAGATGCGATGCCTTGGCGAACATACTTAGTGTACAAACCCCTAGGTATTTACCTTAGCACATTTCCCTAAGCAAGCAAACTTTAACATAACACAAATACTAATAAGAGGTTCCTGTAAAGTATTACAGATATTTTGGATGCTAACACCTTCCCTATGTCACTACTAGAAAACTTCATTTTAGCTGCGAATTTAGCCTCGGCCACCGACACCGAGGCTAAATAGCCTCAACAAAACCGAGGCTACTCAAACGCAAAAAAACCATTTTAAAGTTTTTCTTTTACAATTATTTTTATTTAATTATTTAGACACGGCTAGGCCGAGGCTAAATTTTTTTAAAGTATTAGACACAGTCTCACCGAGGCTATTTAAACGCAATAAACCCCATTTAAGAGTTTTTCTATTTTTTAAATATTAGTCACGGATCAGCTGAGGCTAACATTTTAAATATTTTTCAAATATATATTTATTTTATCTGGTAGACACGGATGAGCCGAGGCTAAAGTTTTTAATATTTTTCGAATATATATTTAATTTATCTGGTAGACACGAATCAGCCGAGGCTAACGTGTTTTATTTTTTTATTTTATCTGGTAGACACGGATGAGCCGAGGCTAAGTATTTCCCACATTGTTTTTCATGTTTCCCTCTTAATTCCTTTCAGAATGAAGAAGCCTAAAATTAAACCTTCTGAAGAAAAAAAAACCCTAAAATCAAACAAAATCGATTCTTCTGATCTTCTCTTCAAAATCAATTCTTCTGATCTTCTCTTCAAAATCAATTCTTCATTCAAGACCATCTCTTCTTTCTCCAACTAGGTGAGATTCCTGCTCAAAGTCAACTTCAAACTACAAAAGCAGACATAAACACTGATTCTTCTTCTCTGATTCTTCTTTTCAATGTAGTGAGTTTCCTGCTTTTGGAGTTTCACTGCTTCGTTCTAAATTAGGTGAGTTTCACTGCTTCTGTTCAGATTTTACTCATGAGTTTGTTAACTTTCAAAACATTCTGCAATGTGTTCTTCACATGGTTTGTGTTTGTTTTGAGTATAAAAGGAGGAGAAGGTTCCAACATTCATCTTCTTCCATAGTTGTAGCAGGTTCTGATAGGGTTGGTGCTAGCAGTGGGAATTTGAGTTCAGGTTCTAGTTCTGTTTCTGGTTCAAGTTATGTTTCATTGGCGCAATTTGATGAAGAGGGTACAAGGTAAATTTCTACACCATTTTTTCAATTCAGTGTGGTGAATAATGATTTGTTATCTTGCTCTTTGAATGCTTGTGTCGAAGAGTGAAGCATATTTTGTGGGGACTGTTTGGTGAAGTTTGAAACTCTATGATGAATAGGAAATATTTAATGAGTTTGTTGCCATGTTAATTGTATTTATGAATGTTAGTACTATTATTATATTAAGCCTATGCATTGTAAGATGCGCGAGATTGCGGAATCATTTTTGGAACTGTTTAATGCATTTTCTTAAGTATTTGCAGTAATTTCAGTGGTATAAGATTTGCCGGTCGGCGAAATAGAGAATATTAGTTTTAAATTATTCACCATTTTATATTAGTTTCATGTTCGAGTAGTTTTTGTTGTGTCTTACAGATCCTTATATGGTGATAATGCTCGTAAATTTTCCGAAAGAACAAATGAAGTTACTGGTGAATATGCAAAAGTATGTGTTGAGACAGCTAAGGAAATGGGTGTGGCGTATATTGATTTATGGTCCAAAATGCAAGAAACATTCGTCAAAATTATTTGCCTCATCGTTATTATCGACGCAGTGTTATTTTTCGTGGCAATAGTGGACTTGAGCTTGTCTCCGATCTCCAAGACCCAGTGGTATATTATTTCAGATGAACCTCTGTTTCTTCCTTCCATATAGTTTTTCATCACGTGGTTCTATTTTCTATGTAAGGTTGCTAGCAAACATTACTTTCTATATATTTCAATATTAGGCTAGAGTAATGCTGTCAAATAACAGGCATGCATTGCACTCCAAGAAGTTGGTGTAAATAGCAACACTCCAAGGATTTCGGTAACTCAAGCATTTGGTTCAAGGAGCAACACCGAGAGGATTTGACCCTTGATTAAAGAAAGAAATGCTGTCAAACAACAGACAAACATTGCACTCCAAGAATTTGGTGTAAACAACAACACTCAAAGGATCTTGGAAACTGGAGCATTTGATACAAGGACCAACACTGAGAGGATTTTACCCTTGATTAAAGAAAGCAATAATCAAAATCAAGTATTTCACAACACTAAAGTGCAAAGTCATGCAATGCAGAAGCTGGTTAGAGCAGTTGCCTTTTAGAACTTGTGCCTGCTCCTTATTTGTGTTTTCATTTACTCATAAAAGTTGTGTGCTGAGACGTTGTAAAATCTATGAATCTTATATTGCTTTCATTTGACATCCGTTTCTCCTGAAGCACTGACTGCAGCAGTTGGCAAAATTGAAGAGGTGGTTCATTTGAATGATGAAATACCAGAGATGGTTGTTGAACAAGGACTACCAATCTTCATTACTCCTGTAGGTGCGGTGTCACCACTAAAGTGTTTAATTTGCATTTGGTATTGATGCATGTTCATTAGCAAGACTGTGACTTGCAATGATTTGTTATCATATGATGGAAAATCCGTTGCAACTTTGTTTCAACCACTTGTGATACTCCTAGCATGCAGCTAAAATACTGGCCTTTACAGTTGTCCTTGAGGAGATATATGCTACTGTCTTTCTAACACCCAAAGAGTTTGGAAAAAAACTCAAACACATTAAGACGGAGTGATCCCACTACTTTTGGATCTGTAAGAATTGTGTAATTAGTATATATAACAGTTCCAATCATGTTTCTATATTTTTCTCAATTCAAAAGTTATTTGTGACAGGATAGAAATTATTTCATGACATAGTGGATTCTTTAGTAGGTATAGCTCATTTATGTCTATGTAAGATGCACATCAAAGTTGTGTCTATCATACTGATTAATTCTCGATGAATGATATTTAAGTCTAGCTTCTATGTTGAATGTTAGGCTAAGCGACTCCGGAAAACCTTAGGTGGTGGAATGAGACAGATTGGCATCCTTTGTGCTGCTGCACTTGTTGCCTTAAAGGAAAATGTTGGAAAACTTGAAAGTGATCACAAGAAAACTAAAGTTTTGGCCGGTAAGTCTACGCGAGAAACTATCCGTTTTTAAGGAATCAAAATCCTTTTTCTTTTTTTTCTGTTCAATCGTACTTTTCTAATTCTTATAGTTTGTTCCCCTCATTTCAGATGGATTGAATGAAATTAAAGGGATCAGAATTAATCCCAGTTATGTGGAGACCAATATGGTAAGTATATTGTAACTTGTTTATCTTCTGTGGAGACCAATATGGTAAGTATATTGCCAACAAAATCATATATAACTTCTATAGCAGCTAACATTACTACATCAATTAACAGCTTCACTGTAACTAACCTATCTCAATGCCCCCTTTAGCAAAATTTTGAATCATCACCTATCATTCCAACCTCACTTAACTAAACTAACTCCCTATCTAACAGCCCAATGCGAGCTAAGTTATAACAGAATTCAACTAATTAACAGAGCCTAAACTCTGGCGCGACGGTGTTGGTTAAAGACTACGGCGAGGCAATCGGAGAGAAGAAAGTATATTGAACGTATTTCTGGTGTCGTGGAATTCGATTGTGTCAACTGGTATTTGGAATTAGGACCCCTTGGGATGCTGCTCAGTAGCATTTTTTAAACTCTTATTATTAATGTTTTTAATGTCTTGTTTTCATGGTTTCTTGGAGATTTTAGCTTTTATATATGTTTATGTGTTTAATTATTGTTTGGTTTGAATTTAGGTTATTGGTTCAGTGACTGAAGCATCTTTGGATGATTATGAAGAGGGGTTGAAAGCTAGCAGTGAAGCAGCTAAGACATGGAGGAATGTGAGTTTTTTTAAATATTTATTTCATTGATTTTTGCGAATTAGCGATAAGCCGATAGCTCATACTGAATTTGGGTACACTCGGAAACTAAATGAGAATGAACTTGTGATGTTTTCACAGGTTCCGGCACCGAAAAGAGGTGAGATTGTAAGACAGATTGGGGATGCATTGAGGGCTAAAGTTGGATCCACTTGGTAGGTTGGTGGCTCTTGAGATGGGCAAAATTCTTGCTGAAGGAATTGGTGAGGTTCAGGTATGTAAAATCTCTTTATTCTGCAAATTGTTGGTTGCAACTGTGTATATGATGATTTAAATAGTAAATGTTCTTTAAATTGCAAAAAGATTTGATTTGTCAATTTTTTTTAATGATTTTTCCTGCTGAGAAAGAAGCTGCTAAGATGAACAAGCGTTCATTCAAGTATGCCTGGGTGCTTGACAAGCTCAAGGCTGAGCGTGAAAGGGGTATCACAATTGAAATTGCTTTGTGGAAGTTTGAGACAACCAAGTACTACTGCACTGTGATTGATGCCCCCGGCTACAGGGATTTTATTAAGAACATGATTACTGGTACATCTCAGGTTGATTGTGTTGTTCTTATCATTGATTCCACTACTGGTGGTTTTGAAGCTAGAATTTCCAAGGATGGACAGACCCGTGAGCATGCTCTACTTGCTTTCACTCTTGGTGTGAAGCAAATGATATGTTGTTGTAACAAGATAATTGAGATTTCCACCTCTTTTGCAATTGATATTTTCATGATTCATGTATACAAATACTCATTATTTTCTATATTGAACATATGGATGCAACTAGACCCAAGTACTCGAAGGCTAGGTATGATGAAATCGTGAAGGAAGTGTCTTCCTATTTGAAGAAGGTTGGGTACAATCCCGACAAAGTTCCATTTGTTCCCATATCGGGTTTTGAGGGAGATAACATGATTGAGTGCTCTACAAATCTTGACTGGTACAAGGGTCCAACCCTACTTAAGGCGCTTGACAATATCAATGAGCCTAAAAGGCCATCAGACAAACCTCTCTGATTACCCCTTCAGGATGTCTACAAGATCGGAGGAATTGGAACTGTGCCTGTGGGACGTGTTGAGATCGGTGTCATCAAACCTGGAATGGTGGTCACTTTTGCTCCAACCGGACTGCAAACTGAAGTCAAGTCCGTGGAGATGCACCACGAAGCTCTCACGGAGGCCCTTCCCGGTGACAATGTTGGGTTCAATGTTAAGAATGTCGCTATTAAGGATCTCAAGCATGGTTTTGTTGCCTCAAACTCTAAGGATGACCCAGCCAAGGAGGCTGCTAACTTTACATCTCAAGTGATCATCATGAATCACCCTGGTCAGATTGGAAATGGCTATGCCCCTGTTCTTGACTGCCATACCTCCCACATTGCTGTCAAGTTTGTTGCGCTTCTTACCAAGATTGACAGGCATTCTGGTAAAGAGATTGAAAAGGAGCCGAAATTCCTGAAGAATGGTGATGCTGGTATTATTAAGATGGTTCCCACCAAACCCATGGTGGTTGAGACTTTCTCTGAATATCCTCCACTAGGTCGTTTTGCTGTGAGAGACATGCGTCAAACTGTGGCTGTTGGAGTCATCAAGGCTGTGGAGAAGAAGGAGCCCACTGGAGGACCCAAGATCACCAAGTCAGCCTTGAAGAAGAAGTGAATCGTGCAGGATGATGATCTATCGATGGGAGTTTATTTTTATGATTACAATAATAAATGGTTTTTGGATCCTAGTATTTCTGTTTTCGGTCTAGTTTTGTTTTTTGGATTAAGTGTGAAGTCTGCGCCGTCATCTCGCAGCTTTTGTTCCCAGAACTGGGTTCTAGATAGACAGTAATACGTCAACTTACCAAATAACAGTGTTACCAAAGCTATATAAGTTGATGCCTGTAGGAGAGCTTCAGCCAAGAATATTACTGAAGTCATTCCGTATTTTGGATATGCTAGAGCTGATAGAAAGGTCTGTTTGTCGGCTTTTTGTTTATATTGGCATTTCTCTGCATCTGTTTATTATAATTTGGATGTAAAGATGACAATCTCCAAGTCATTAGACCGATCATATTCTACATACATCTGCACCGGTACAGTTTCTGAAGTCATATATATTTAGCTATACAAAGTTATCTATCATTACTTGTACAATGCTATTGAACATTTTTATGATGAGAATTTTGAAAAGATCAATATTCAAATTCAGTTTAGTTAAAACACGATCATTATTATTGTTTCAGACTCAAGGGCGTGAATCAATTGCTGCTAAGCTTGTAGCAAATTTAATTACAGAAGCAGGTGCAAATCGTGTTCTTGCATGTGACCTCCACTCTGGGCAGTCCATGGGCTACTTCGATATTCCAGTTGATCATGTGTATGGACAGGTACATAGGTTGTTGTTAGCATATAATACTTTTGAAGAATAAAACTATGGGATCTGCTAAACATAAACAAGCATAGTATGAGTGTGCTGTATATTTGTAATAATTTATAGTAAGTTAATAATTTGTTACTTTATTCCATTGAGGCATCTTAATTCTGAATGGAAATGACAATTTTCTAGTGACATACATATTTCTGGCACACATTTTTCATTTGTGGTTAATTATTCTTCCTCAAAAATGTCAATGTAATTTATTTCGTTGATTGATCATTTGTCGTTTTGTGCCACCACCAGCCTGTTATTCTCGATTACCTTGCCAACAAGACTATTTGTTCCGATGATTTGGTAGTTGTCTCGCCAGATGTTGGTGGTGTAGCTAGAGCACGTGCTTTTGCCAAAAAGTTATCTGATGCTCCTTTAGCTATTGTTGATAAAAGGCGTCATGGGCATAATGTTGCTGAGGTATGTTAATGCACTTTTCTTCAGATCACTCTGGATTGGCTGCTTTCTATTATTTTTTCCCTTTAATCTAATGAGGCATATTTAAACTCTAGATTGAAGAAACTTTAGGTTTTCCTTTTTGGTTGAACCTCATTTTGCAGGTGATGAACTTGATAGGTGATGTAAAGGGAAAGGTAGCAGTTATGGTAGATGACATGATTGATACTGCAGGTGAGTTTGTATAAAACTCTTGATTTGCTAGGGAATTATTGATAGCTTGTCTTTATGACCCTTAAATCAGTTAGATTAGTGACTCAAATCAGTTAAATGGTGGTGGTCTTTGCTCTGCAGGAGCTACTGCTGTATTAGATTTCATAGCAGAAGTCCTTTCTAAATTTGTAACAGAACAGGTGAAAGCATCACAGCTTATAGAGAACATCTTGGAAAGTGTTCCTCTATATATTGATAGTGAATATGTGTTAGTTTTCCAAGGACTGTTAGTTATGCAACTAGATTTAAATGTTGGTACAATTTGCCTTTAGCCTCGGTTAGGCCAAAGCTAAATATTTTGTTGACTTATAAAGTTTGAACTTAGCCTCGAAAAAGTCGAGGCAAAATGTTCCTTTAGCCTCGACCAGGACCAAGGCTAAATATAAAGCTGGCTTATGGAGTTTGACTTTAGCCTCGGTCAGGCCCAGGCTATTTTTTGTTTTTTGACACGGCTTCACCGAGGCTAAAGTAGACACGGCTAAACCGAGGCTACATTAGACACGGCTAAACCGAGGCTACAGTAGACACGGCTAAACCGAGGCTGAAGTAGACATGGCTAGACCGAGGCTACATTTAGCCACGGCTCTTCTTGCCGAGGCTAAAAGTTAGCTTCGATCGTTTTAGCCTATCCCCGACACTGACGCTACGCCGAGGTTAATTGGCGAGTAGCGGCGGTTTTTTGCCTTATAGCCTCGGAAAGTGGCCGAGGCTAAATACAACATTTCTAGTAGTGTGTATAACCAACCCCCGAACCTTATATTCTCTTAGCTTCGTTGTAATGTAGCACACTTAGGGTTTTCTTCGATCTTTTCCCTTTCCTTTGGATAAATCAAAACTCGGTGGTGAACTTCATGATTTGTGATTCAAGTTAATTAATAGCTTGATATTCGATTCTCACCGCAACAAAAGTCAAATACAAGCTTAAAGTGCTTTTAACTGGTGCATCTTGGAATGAAAAACTTGAATCATATATATAGCCTTGGACTCTTTCTTTCTTCACAAAACTAAATAATGTAGGATTTCAAAGAACTTGTATCATTTATATAGCCTTAGACACTTTCTTCATTCACAAAACTAAGTAATGTGGTACTTCTTCAACATGTATATTTTCAACCAACCCCAATAATCTACACCTTGATTGAAAATAATACATAAACTATCATTGTCTTCACCGACAATCATACTCCACCATAAAGAGTATAGTAACTTGAAGCTACATCACTCCAAAAAATTTCACATTGTCTTCACCGACAATCATAGTTTTAAAAACTATCATATTCTCTCATGAAGAATATATTTCACTTGAAGAAAAACCACTTTAGGAATTTCACATTGTCATCACCGACAATCAAATACTTTATCATGAAGAATAAATTTCACTTGAAGATAAATCGCTTAGAGAATTTCACATTGTCTTCATCAACAATCATAGTTTTAAAAAACTATCTTACTCCACCTAAAGAAGAGAATATTTTACTTGAAGCTAAATCACTCCTAGAATTTTCACATGTTGAAAACTAGGTTGAAATTTTATGGTGTAACTTTCTTGCTGGCAGGAAACTCTTCAATCATTGACATAATCTTACACCTTGTGTAATCTTGATTGTATCAACACATCTTTGACTTGAACTTTCCACAAGTCAAAAAATTATTCCATTAATTTTCTCTAGCCTAAAATGCACAATGAAATTTCTGAATCTAACAAAAAGCTCTAATACTACTGTTAGGGAGTTTGGGAGAGTCGGAAGTACCAATGAGATTAATGCTCTAGGACCACAAGAGAGGGAGACATCACATCTCAATTCAAAATCTTAAAGTGTTACGTAAATGGGTCATCTCTCTTATAAATCCAACATTTCACTCATTTATAGACAATGTAAAACTTTAACCACTCACACTTACACCCAACATCAAGTTCCAATAAAATATAACATCTCGGTGTCCATGAATTGATTTCTTTGATCAAAGCATCATGCTTTCCTATTAAAACTTGTCTTTGCATCAGCAGATCAAACAATATCTAAAACAGTAAAAATAAATATATAAACAGGATTATATTCATAAAATAAATTAGACAATCAATGAAAAGCTTTTCATAGAAGTGAATACTTGTTGTTATAAATATGATTTTAATGTTTTTAATCTACCACACATCATTATTTGTGAGAAATTTTTGTATGATTATCAATGGAAAAGATAACCTGCGAGTCTGCTTACAATGCATGGTTTTAGCTAGGTTGTTCTTAGTTATCATTGATTGACGACCTTTCTCTTCATTCGTTGTGGCTTCATCATGTTTCTTTTTTCTTGGTTTCAATGGTATTGCTTAGTTATGGTTGAACTTTCATGTTGTTTTAATTACAAAAAGTTTAATGTTCTGTAAAATAATTTAAAATTTTGGTTTTTATAAATTGAAAAACTAATTTTAATATTTTATAATATAATTATATATAATTCAAGATTAAAATATAGTCAAAATTATAATTTGAAAAAAATGTTTTTCAAAATTAATATGAAATAGTTTGAAATTTAAGTAATTTTTTTGAAATTTTGATAAAAAATAATTATAATAAAATAATAAAATGTCTAAAATAACATTTTAAAAATAATTATTTAAATTAATTTTATATTTGAATAATTTTTAAAAAATTCTTTATAATTTATTTTAACAAAAACTATAACATTGTATAATTATTTTAATATAATTAAAATAAACGAGCCCTTTATTTAAATAGTCGCTTTATAGAAAATAAACATGAATAAATTGACCATCTTATGTGTTTTTATAGAACATATGTAATTGTTTTTCCAATTGTGGTTATATGTTACACAGTTCAATAAAATAAATAAAAATAAAAATTTAGTAAAAATATGATTTACTGATAATTCCAATGCAAAATATTTTGCTTTAGTCTACTACTACATTTAATAATAAATTTAACGAAAATCGAACCTAATTATTTTTGTAAAATTAAATATTTAAATAAACTCCTCTCACTTCAGCCGTTCCTTATGCATATTGTAATATATATAGTTCGAACAGAAAAAGAAGCATAGATTGATATGTTATTTATTTTCATTTTAAGAAGAAGATATTTATAATTTTGAAGTCAATTCAATGTGATGTATATAAGCAAAAGTATATTAATATTATTCTTAAATGTTTTTCGGCAAAATATCCTTCTTGGTCCCTTAACTATACCTCGGAGTTTATTTTAGTCCCTTAACTTTAAAAAATTTCATATTGGTCCCTTAACTCTTCAAACGTTCCATATTAGTTCTTTTTGACCTATTAGCGACGGATTTAGCGACGGTTTTTTGATTTTTTTTCCGTCGCTAATAGGTCAAAAAGGACTAATATGGAACGTTTGAAGAGTTAAGGGACTAATATGAAACTTTTTAAAGTTAAGGAACTAAAATGAACTCCGATATATAGTTAAGGGACTAAGAAGGATATTTTGTCATATTATTCTATTCTAAACTTACACTAGTACTATAAATATTTTTAGACGTGTATTTTATATACTTTCTTTTTCTATTCTAAACATACACTAGTACTATAAATATTTTTAGACGTGTATTTTATATAAATGACACTTAATTAAAATGAGGCATTATACTTCTTTTTGACTAAATAATTATGTAAGATTAGTAAGTTGACATTTTAACAACCTTTATTAATGACAAGTATTGTTTGCCGCCCTAATTGGGATATGACTGATAAAAGGGAAGACTGCCTCACAAAATGAGACTGCCTGGTTTAGAGGAACATGCCGGCTATTGGATTAGATAAATCTTTCAACCTATTTATGGCTTAGATAATCTCATAAGTCACTCACATCAAATCAACCATTGACTTTATTAGCCACATTTAATTAATTGTTGCTACTAATTTCTAATTCTGCATTGTAGCAGCACTCTCTCTTACATGAGTTGTAGCAAATTGTTTAGTGCAATGCGCGTGATCATGTATAGCATATGGGTTTTATAAACTTAGTTTAATCACTTGCAAGTAGATGTATATCAGGGTCATTATCAAAAAAGATTTTTGAAGGGTTAGCAAAATTTTAGGACTTTTTATCAATAAAAAAGATTAGGGCTTTTAGGGTTCATGTTTGCCAACTAAAAACTACTTGCTAATAAATAATATCTGAGTTATAAATGTTTTTTTTTTTATAAGCAATTATCCTCTCAAATACAAAAGTTAAGATAGATCAAAAGAGTCTTGCTCCAACACATAAAAATTAGAACATCTTTAGAGTTCAAACCTATGATATGTCAAATCCAAGTAACTAATTTGATGAAATTCATCACCTCTTTTACATCACAAATGTCTTCTCTAAAGAGAATAGTATTTCTCATGATCCAAACGCTTTAGTGTTATTGTATAAGTAATTGAGTTATATGAAAAGGTTCAGTCAATTTTTATCTCAACATATTTGTGAGTTGTATATGTTATTGTTTGTTCATAAGATGAGAGTTCGTTATATTTTAAACTCAGTCTAAGTTATTAAACTTAGATCAAATCATATATATATATATATATATATATATATATATATATATATATATATATATATATATATATATATATATATATATATATATATATATATATATATTATCAACTCCTCTAAAACAAGACCCCTAATATAGAGAATATGTTTAAGTGTTGTGTCTTTTTTGACTTTGAGACATTTCTTGTGGTTTGTGTTGTGGATCTTTAGAGTTGGCTGGCACATGTTTGTTACATGTGAAGTGGGAGTGAAATTGCGGTAGGTGACTTTTAGGTGGTTTGGGTGGTATTTTGTCATTCATAGGGTTCTTTGTTCTTTTTTTTAAAAATATTTTTATTGTTGGACAGTTTGTCTAGGATTAGTGAATTTGGCATTAAATTGTGTGTTTTATTTGAAAATCTCATAGTTATGGAATTTTTTAGGTACGCCTATGAACATGAATGATTTGGAAGATAAGAGCATTTTATATGCATGAAAATGATATTTTGGTAGGTCTTCGGCTTATTCATGTACTTTTCTAGCTATCTTGAGAACCCTATAATCTATTTTAGTCAATATAGCGACGTGAATTTTTTTGACCTGGCTCTTGGGGTGGAATGTTCTTGTTGTACTTTTGGAGTATATTGTTTTGTTTGATGGTAGTTTTTCGTTTTGTGTTTGTTTGGTGCTCTGTTTTGGTGGACGATTATATATATATATATATATATATATATATATATATATATATATATATATATATATATATATATATATATATATATATATATATATATATATATATATATATATATATATATATATATATATATTACAGTAATTCTTTTAGGGTTTTTTTGCCTAATTATCTTGGTCATTTTATTGTTTTTTACTACAACATATTGAGGAAGAAGATGTCAAGCAAGATCAAAAGGATTACGTGTTAGTTTTTTCGAACAACATCACAAAAAAGAAATTGATAGGTGTTGCTGTGATGGAAATCGATAAACCTCTCAAGAATCAAAATCTCACTATCAATAAGAACTTCAACAATAAGAAGAACGGGCAGTCCCGAGGTCCAAAAATGTGAATCAATGGAAACCACCATGAAATGACATTGGGTCATAATTCACCTTCTACAATCATGAGAAATTGAGTAATATGGAACACAAGTGTAAGAACATGTCAAGCTATACTTTTCCTATTAATGTATCTGAAGAGAAACACATTGTTATAATTATTGATATCAACATTGTTTTTATATTGATAATCTAATTAGTCAAACAAATGGAACTGAAGATGTGAAAACTCGCCTAATGCATATACTTAGTCTTTTTATATTGCCTTTGATTAATTGAATATAACACTACTAGAAAATATATCTTCGGTGACACAATATTACAACGTCATTTTTTCACTGTAGTCATATCACATTTTTTACGCGCATGTTTTTATTTTATTTTATTAAGAAACTTTTCATCCCAGTTCCTAAAAATAATCGTGATCATAGAATTTGGATGACAAGCTTCGAATCTCATCATCAACATTTTTCTATTTTTCAATAAAAATAAGTGTGTGTCCTTTCACATTTATTGTTATATAAAAATTGAAAGTATAACAACTACGGTTGTTTCACTCAACAGTGGTTACATGTTCCATATTTCACTACGGCTGAAGTTTGAAACCGTTGTGAAATTAGTTCCCACAAAGTTAATTCATAACAGGTACTTTATTTCATTCATAACACTTAAAGGTACCCTAGCGAACGAGACGACAATGATAGAGAAATCTTCACCATCTTCATTCATTTTTCGAAACAAATATCATTTTTAGAAACGAAATCGCAATCCTCTTCGAATTACAGTACATTATCATTCTCTCTATCTCTCTCTATGACGCTTTTGCATGTTTATGTTCTTTGCTAGGGTTGTTTACCATTCTCTCTCTCTCTCTCTCTCTCTCTCTCTCTCTCTCTCTCTCTCTCTCTCTCTCTCTCTCTCTCTCTCTCTCTCTCTCTCTCTCTCTCTCTCTCTCTCTCTCTGACGCTTCTGAATCATTATGTTCTTTGCTAGGGTTAATGGTTTATTTTTTGAACAGATAAATGATATAAGGACGTTGTGTATATTGACATTGTGATGTGTATTGTTCATGTTGTCATGTTCATGTTTTATTCACTTGCTTGTTCATCTAGTCATAGAAATCAGATATTGTGGTCCCATTTATTTAAGGTGGGTGTATTCTATAGAGTGATACATGAAGATATTTAAAGGATATACAAAGAATAATCATCGACCAGAAGCTTCGACCATTGAAAGGTACATTACAGAAAGCTCTTGAGTTTTGTTCAAATTATTTATCGGAAACATAGTCTATTGGAATTCCAAAGTCTCATCATACTGATAGATTTAAAGGTAGAGGAACTTGGGGTTTAAATGTTAATTCAACGGATCAGGATGTAGTAGTTGAAGCACATTTCTATATATTGAAGAATCTTAGTGTAGTTAAACCTTACATAGCTACTCACAAAACAATTATAAAGAAAAAATATCCTCAAATGATTGATAAGTTATTGTTGACACAACATAACAAGGAATTCATAAGTTGGTTTAATAAAAAAGATTTTTATTGATGATTGTGCATCTGATACAATTAAAAGATTGTCATACATGCCAAAATTTACTGCGATAACTTGGATGGCATTCGACATTTCTAATTATTCCTTTTATGCAAAAGATAAAGATGATCGTAGTACAATGAAAAATAGTGGGGTTATGGTTAAGTGCATGTATTTCTCTAGTTCAAAAGATAAGAATCTTATTTTGGCAACCACCACGTTTTATGGTGTCATTAAGGAGATTTTGGAGATTGATTATGTTATTTTCAAAGTTCCTTTATTTAAATTCAAGTGAGTTCTCAATAACAATGGTGTACAAACTAATGATTTCGGATTCACTTGGGTTGACATTGGCAAGGAAAACATCATTCATCATGGCTACTCAAGCAAAACAAGTTTTTATGTGGCAGACCATGCATATTTATCAAGGAGATGGTCAAATATTCTCAAAGAAAAACATATTCCTCCTAGTGATGATGAAAGTTTTGATATCCCTCCCACTCCTTCTTATGCAACACAAGTGCCTACTTCATATGAAGAAGTTGATAGAGATAATGTACATGTTATTCGTAACGATCATCAATAATGCATATGGGAAAATTAACAAGTAAATATTTTATATTCTTCATTTATAATTTATTGTATGTTATATTTTCTAATGATGTTATTTTCTAATAGCTATTATTATTTGAAATTATAGGTGTTTAAAGTCAAGACATCAAGAGATAGGACACAAGACAACATGATAGTATTATTTTATGTAATAATGTGTATTGTAGTTTGTTTTGTGGCATTTTGTTTTTGATGTAATATACAATTTTTGGTTATTAATGAAATTGTCTCATTGATGTAATACAATTTTTTGTCTAATTCAATTCACAAATGAGTGTATTGATGTTTCTGGTCTGATACGATTTAGAAATATTCCGGTTTAAAATTTGGGAATACTATAGAATTGAAATATATAAATAAATAAATAAATAAATAAATATATATATATATATATATATATATATATATATATATATATATATATATATATATATATATATATATATATATATATATATATATATATATATATATATATATATATATATATGTGTGTGTGTGTGTGTGTGTGTGTGTGTGTGTGTGTGTCAAAATGATTTTTAATTCAATTGTTGTTATAAGTAGAGTGTTATCCAGAATTTAAAAAAAAAAAGGTAAGAATTGTGTTGTTGGAATTTGAACCCAAGACCTATAAAAAAAAATTTCACAACGGTTGTTTGCTTTAACCGTTATTATAAGTAGCGTGTTACATAACTTATAATCACTTTCACTTTCCCTTGTGAAAACCAACATATATACAATCACACGCTACCTAACAGTGGACCTGAATCTGTCATTATATGTGTTTTTTGTACTAGTGTATATTAAGAAAAAGTATGTCTTGCAATACTAAAGCGATGCACACAAACACTAAAATCATTTTAAACTTTTTATCTTTTTTCTCAAACCTTCTTAAAACCAATCATGGCAGATACTTAAAATATTAAGAAGAAATTTCGATCAATTAGGAAAGTTAAATTATTTGTTTAATCGATCATATCTTTCATCTAATAAATTAAGGCATGAGTTAGCCTCATAATCGATTAGAAACCTTTTAATCAATTGAGTTAAGTAAATAATTAAGGTTTCCTTTATTGACTTAGTTTAATAGATTAGGCTGCCTTTTCTAATCAATTACACAGGGTCTAAGCCCATGAATTGTTTTCTTTTTTAGAAAAAAATTTCTCATATAAAGAAGTATTTTCCTCACTTCTAAATAATAAATTTTGTGAACTATATAATCTTCTATATAACTAATTATCATTATATTATCAATTTTATTCGCTAAAAACTGCTTAGTGCTTAGAGACTAAACAGTTTTCATCTGAGAATTGTATTTTTGTGTTATTGTGTTGAATTTGTGTATTCAATAGCTTAGTCCTTTTATGTTGTTATAACATACTTGAAGGTTGCATGCTAAAGTTGTATAAATTTTAGTGTAAGGTTATTAAGTTGAACCTATTTAAAAGCTCAAGTTATTGATAGTGTAAATATCAAGAGGAAACTCCTGTGGACTGAATTATGCTGCATGTTTTAAGGCCGGACTAGGATAATCTTTGGTATGATATCTCTTGCCTTATCTCTTTGTTTTGTCATTTGTCTTTTTTGCATCTTAATTATTTTTTTTATCCTCTTTTTAAATTCATGCAGCTTAAAACCAATTTTTTTTATAAATAAAAATTTTAGTATGATGACTTCTGTTATGAGATTAATTGTTCCAGGATATAATATGATGACTTCAAACACTTCTTTTAATAAGATTCTTCTTTTGAACAAACTTACAATGTTTAATGGTGAAAGCTATATCATATGAAAATCTAAAATAAAAATATCTTTAGATGTTATTGATTTTGATTTATGAGATTATATTTTAGATGGTTCTATTATTCTTGCTCATTTCATAAATAATGAAGTAATGAACAAATTGAGATAAATATGGACCCTAGAAGAAAAGGAAAAAATATTTAAAAGTTAAATACTTGATGACAAGTTCATTAAGCATTAGAGAGTATAATTATATGTCTAACTATAGCACTGCAAAGAAGTATGAGACACTCTTTAAATGATCTAAGGTTCTACTGAGATCAAAAGGGAAAGGATGAACAAATTGTTGAACAAGTGAATTCAAACACAAAAGGGGGTGTGAATCATGTTGCTAGTATTTTTTTTAAATAACAAAAATGATTTATTTTAAAATCAGAGATTATAGAGAATAAACAGAAGAAAGGATAAATAACTATGGAAAAGATAAAATATAGGAATATAAAGACATAAGGTAAGAAATATAACACTAGAGATTATTTTGGTTTGACCTTAAACCTTGCGACTTACTTCAGTCCCAAAAAGTTTCCTCTTGAGATTTCCACTAAATCCAATTTGAGCTTTTACATAGGATCAACATAAAAACCTTAACCAAATTGAGATTTGGCACATGATAAGCCCAACAACTTTACAGAAACAACTTTAGTTTTTACACAAGTTCAACTTAACAAACTTAACCCAAGATTTTTACATGTTTATCGTGTAACCATCAAATTTATTCCAATATCACAAGAGATCTACGCTTTTGAATAAACAAATTCAGCACAACACAAAGATACCATAACTCTCATATGAATCTTTTCAATCTCTCAACAATAAGTCAATGACTAGTGAATAAAACTTATAAAATAAGAATAATGTGAGAGATAAAAGAAATTATTATTCACAAATTTGTATGTTTATAATGTGAGAAACTAGTCTTAAAAAGGAAACAACCAACAAGCTTCGGTGCTTCCTAATAAATTATATAATGCCTACAAGTTAACCAAGAAAAGTAAACCCTTATATGTGACATCACTTAATCAATTAGCAAGCATATCTAATCGATTAGAATGAACTACTCTTATTCTAATTAATTAGAATCGGGTCATAATCAATTAGAAATTTGATTTTCTGCTTCCCTGATTGGTTAGAAAACTTATTAATTGACTAAGTACTTGCTTGGATTTGTTTTGAGAAGTTTTAGTAATAATATAAGCAGTTTGAAATACTTTTCTCTATGTGTGTGTGTGTGTGTGTGTGTGTGTGTGTGTGTGTGTGTGTGTGTGCGCGTGTGTGTGTGTGCGCGTGCGTGTTTTCGTGCACGCGCATCACTTTATCATTACAAGACTTACTCTTGCTTCATTTACAATCAACTGATCATACTACAAGATAATAAGCGCAAGAACATATGAGCTTTCACAACTTCAGTTCCTTCTTGATTTAACTTTGATTAACATTTTTAACTGAAACTTGAAAACTTTGACTTGTGCTTACTTCTTGATGGATGATGCTTATTCTTGTTGAGTTTCATAATAAAAAACTTTAGAATATGTTAACTTCACATCACATATAATCAAATTCTCCCTCATTTTTATGATGGCAACACATCTCTCAGGGAGGTGGTAAAATAGAAAAATATAAACAAAAAGATTTGAAGTTGTTAAGCTCTTTCTCACAAATAAAGAGAGTATACTCTGCTCCCCCTGAGAGTATACATTTGTCTCTTTGATATTATCAAAAAAATAGGATAGGTAAGGAGATAATAGACAAACAACACATAGAACATATATATCACATTGAGAAATGGAATAAAAAGAAGGAGAAGAAACACTTAAACAAATTAATCCATGCATGAGTGATTCAAGATTCCTAACTACATTCTTACAAAAATTATATTTTCTTTAGGAAGATGTTCAATAAAAATATATGTAATTTTTTTAGATGAAGACACAAACTCAATTACACAGTCTCCTTTTTCAACAAGATCCTTAATGAAATGGTGTCTAATCTCAATGTGTTTCCTTCAAGAGTGAAGAAGATTCTTGATGTGGTTTATGACACTATTTATATCACATTTTATCAAGACAATTTTTAAATTAACTTCGTAATCACTTAAATATTGTTTCATCCATATAACCTGCGCATAACAACTATCTGAAGTGGTGTATTGTGCTTCAACTATGGATAGTGCAACACTTGCTTATTTATTGATATGACAGAAGACAAGTGAGTTCACATGTAAGTGACACGTGTCACTGTTACTTTTTTGATCCAATTTACAACCAGATAAATTGCAATCAAAGTACCCAACTAAAACAAAATTATACCTTTTGGAGTACCATAAACACATAACTGGTGTACTAGAGAGATACCTCAGGATGTGTTTGATCGCAAAGAGGTATGATTCTTAGGGGTTTTATTAAAAACATGCATACTGACAAATAATAAACATAATACTAGAATGAGATGCAGTAAGATAAAGAAGTGAACCAACCAATACCTCAATATTTATTTTATTTAACTAATTTTCGTCCCTCGTCCTTATCCAAATTACACAAACTGTTCATTAAAGTTGAGATTGGTTTTTACTTTTCCATACCAAATCTTTTTAATATATCTTTACAATATTTAGCTTGATGGATGAAGGTTTCTTCTTTTGATTGATGGAATTGTAACCCAAAGTATCAAAGTTCCCCTATCATAGACATTTCAAATTCATTGTGCATCATATAATAAAATCCTTGCACAAACACTTATTAGTAGTATCAAATATAATATCATCGACATATATTTGCACAAGTAAAAAGTCATTCTAGATTTACTTAATAAATAATGTTGTATCAACATTCCCCTTTCTGAAAGTTGTTTTCAAGAAGAAACTTGCTCAAACATTCATACTAAGCTCTAGGGGCTCGTTTTAGATTGTATATATCCCTTTTCAAATTATATATATGATTAGGAGAATAGAAGTTTAGAAACCCATAAGGTTAATCAACATACACTTCCTCTTGGACGTAACTATTCTAGAACATGTTCTTTACATCCATTTAGAAGAGTTTGAAATCTAAAATGCATAAAAAAGATAAATGCACCCTTATGGCTTATAATCTAGCTATATGGGTGTTGGTCTCATCAGATTTTATGTCTTATTGTTGATGACATCCCTTTGCAACAAGCTTGACTTTATTTCTTAAAACATTTTCATTTTTGTCCAATTTGTTATGAAAGACTCGTTTGGTGCCAATCACTAAATTAGACAAAGGTTTGGGGAAAATGTCCCGAACATTGTTTCTCTTGAATTGATTTAATTTGTCTTGCATAGAAAGAGGAAAATGTTTGTCACAGAGAGTTTCATTGATGTCCTTTAGCACAAGTTAGGGGGAAAAACTCATAAAGTTCCATACATGGTTAAGGGAGTGTCGATTTGTGACTCCCTTATAAATATCCTCTATGGAGTTATGGATAGGATGATCTTTAGTTGTCCTCCATTTATTGGGTAGATCTTGATGAAATTTGCTTAATTCTCCATTTTGATTAATTTTAGTTATATGTTGGTCTTTTCTTGATCTTGGTCTTAATTTTTATTTTGAAGTTAACCTTTATCTTTAACTTGATCTTTATCTTTATCTTCATCTTCAAGAAGATATTTCTTTAGAAAACCTTCACACTCAGACACTTTTACCTGTACTGACTTAGGGGTTAGTTTCATCAAAGGTAACATAGACTGGGTCTTCTAAATACATGATTCTTTTATTAAAGATTCTTAGATTTCTTATAATAAGGTGTCCATAGAGACAATTGTTTTTTTTCCACTTAAATAGTGCACATATAAATTTGAAATTATTTGTAAAGGTAATGGGTGTTTGCAAGAATGACGGGATATATGATAAAATATTTTCATTCACATTGGATAATTTATTTTCAAATGACAACGTAACTATTCTAAAATACATAGATAATTTTTAAGATGCATTGTTGTGTGTAGGGGTGTACATGAGTCGGTTTGAGTTAAAATTAGTCAAAACCATGACCTAATTCATATATGATACATCGGTTTGGGTGAGGTAAAATAACTTCCTACAACATCATTGGATGGATTTGGATAAAATCACAAACTTGTGGGTTGGATTGAGTTTGATAGTTGGTTATCCAATTTTTTCCCTTTTTTTTTTCATCCTTATATAATTATAAATTATGTGTCACATTTTTTCTTAATACATAGTTTAACCTATTACCACTATTTTTTTTAAACATCAGATGTATAAATGTAGAATAAAATCCATCATAAACATATTTAGAAAAAGCAAAGTTACATTACGGTATACCTATAATTGCGTAAAATACTTGCAGCTTACAAGAATTAACATCAAAGTAATTAAAGTGAGACATCCTAAATAAGTTAAAATCATTACTTATAAAATAAAATATGTCCAAAAGGTTATAATTGATGCAAAAGACATCAAAGTCATCATTTATCAAATTACAAAAAAGTAGTTACTCAATATCTCATGGATTTTGTGGGTTAGGTGTGGGTTTACCCATAATCCAATTATTTTGAATGATTTTTCATTTTTTAAAACCGTGTTCATCCAATAATATGACCTAACCCATTTTTTAGGTCAGTTTGGGTGGGTTTGACTGAGTTTATTGGGTTTACCCAATCCATGTACACCCCTAATTTTGTAAATGTAAATATTTTTATGTTGAGTGTTATGCACATATATTAAGTTTCATAGTTCAATATGATTTAAGATAATGGAGGATGCTTTGAATAAAATTCAAGAAAGCGCTAAGTATTTGAGGAGAAATTGGCAGGGTTTGAAATTTGTATTGAAAATATGCATTTAAGTAATATAGGAAGTCGTTTCAAGAGGTTAGATGTGTCAATAGAATTTTACTTATAAGATGTTTGAAAATGTGGTTAGGTATTGAAAATAGGTTAGATGTATATGTGGTGTCTCTTACTTATAAAGTGCTCAACCGCCACTTTTCTATACAATGTGAGACTTAGAACTCACATTTGTTTCTCAACATAACTCACAATTGTTTCTCAATAATATCTTCCTCAAGTGTGAGTTCATCAGCTATACCCCTCTAAAGTGAAAGCTCTTTTATCCACATGCTTGTACTGCCATTGAGAGACACCCTTAACTCGTCATGGGCACTTCAACAGAACACGCAGTCTGACCACCCTTAACTCATCATGATACCATTGTTGGGGTCAATATGGCTCATCGGGCATGACAAAAGAAACTACAATTGGTCTACCCATATGCTCCATGTGGGTCTTAATTTTAGCATCATAGGGTTCACATCAATATAGCAACTTGCATTTCTACATCAGGAAAAATGGGAGGGCATAGGAACATCAGTGTAACCTTCCTCAACATCATTATCAGACAAGAGGGCGGCGAAAGAATCCAGGGAAAAAGCTTTATAATCAAGGGAATCCCTATATACCTTTTCTAAATCAAAATCATTGGTCAAGGATACAAATTTGTGGCCCATTAAATCATGGGCAAGGGGAGGGGAAAATGAATTGGGAGGTACCCCTGTTCCCACAGCAGAAGAAACATCATTATCAGAATCACTAACTATGTGAATAGGGCTTTCACTCATCTTGGCCAAAGAACAAAAAATGTTGAAAGTAAAAGTTTGAGTTAAGAAGGCTACTTCATAAGGAACAAATGGTGAGGAAAATTTAGTGGAGAAAGGTAGAAGCTTTGAGCAAAAAAGTTGCAATTGCTCTGATAAGTACTTTTAGGAAGGAAAAGAGGAAGACACTTGTTAATAAGAAACACTTGTGAATGAAAACTGACTCTCGGGAATTAAAAAAAGTTTCTTTTACACTCAACAATCCATATATAGGCGTAGATGATCAAACTAACAGATTCGCAACTAAAAGAAGTTACAAGATCAACGGCTGGTTTTTCCCTTGGAAACATAAACAAACACAAATACACTCGAGTGCGCTATAAGCAATGTCGTGCCTTACCTAGTCGTTTCATCCCACATGTCAGAGAGAAGTGGCACCATATTTCAATGATGGAAATTAATTTAACGCGTATGTTTTCCACTAATATTTCAACTAAATCCAAGTGTTTCTTTTTTGGTTTGAAGCATATGACATCCTTAAAGGCCGACCATGAGCGCTGCAAACTTCTCTGACTCCCTAAGTTCCCAACAAGCCTTGGAGAAAACTTTTTTGGGCCGACCAAAGACCTAAATATATGCAAATTCACTCCATATGAAAGTCATCTCACACGAAATGCAAGATACACTTTTCTGATCTCCATGTTTGATTACACTCATCTTGAATCTTAAACTGACATGGGAATGAGAATGTTAATCTTGCAGATCCACCACTGCACCATCGTATCAAAGATCAACATCCTTGATTCAGAATTCTTCACCACCTAATTCAACTATTTATGGTTGTATGAATGAACATGTACAAATAAGTATTAGCAGTTAATGTATCTTAAACTTCATAACTTTTATGATACAAAAATTTTGAATGAAAAATTATTATATATTGATAAAAGTAGAATAAAATCAACCACAAAGTACAAAAAAAAAAGGTTTTAATCAATATAATGCGTGCCTATAGCTAGAAACTCTATATAGAACAAACAAAAAAACAAAAAAAAGATAATTAAAATCCAATAAAACATAAAGAAAAAAGCCACATCAAACAAATCCTATAGATAAAAAAAGCATTCATTGGGACCACACTTCTAAAAAGCTCAATTTAGAATTCGTGTCATTAAGTCCTCCATCAACAAAAACAAATATCCCTAGAAAAAGAAAGATAGCCACTAAACAACTATGAAATTAGCTCATAGACACTCGAATTGATATTGGTTAAGATAATAAAAAAAAAAGGTTCTGAAGCTAATTAGAGCATGAACACAAGTTTAAGATACCACTTCCAAGCATGGAAATACTTTTTTCTTCTACATCTTTCATATTTGTTGATGAGATAGAGAAAATTATATAATTTTGAGATTTCCAAATTATTCAAACTACATAATGTCAAATCATAGCAAGTTCACCTATGATCTTAGTCATACCTCTAAAGGGTCAATAAACTAAAAATGGAGCCTAGGATCCCTTGGGAGAATCACTAATCACCACAATTAATGAAAGATGTTATACTACACAAACATAAATATCTCACAAGTGACAAATAAATCAGAAATCGGCTATACTCTATCTCCACCTACAGGGCAAGAGATTGCAGACAAGTTAACATTAAGGGGGCCTAACTATCTTTTCTTCAAGAGAAAAACATGCTTCACGTTATTTTTAAAACGGGTTAAACGGGACTGATTAATTTAAGACACTAAGACAAAAACTTCAACAAGTCAAAAATAGAATCAAATAGATCGACTCGACAAATCCAATCCGTTTTTCCACACTTATCTCTACAATGACGACAACACCTCCTATCTATATTCAAATTGAGATACTAGGATATTAGAGTTTTTGTTTTAATAAATAGGGACTAGGTTGGTTGTATTTTAGTTGAATTATATATTGTTAAAGCCCAATGGCTGTCTTAATTAATTAATATAAATAACTATTAGCATAGGTTAATTATCCTTTTTCAAGTACGTTTTAGAAATTATATTAGATGGACTAATTCAACTAGTTGAGGTTAAATAAAAAATTGGTTAGGCGTTCAATTCGTTTAATCCACAAAAATAAGTGGTTTGTTATCTATCTTGAAAAACCAATTTAAATTGATTAATTTTATTTTAGCATTGTTGTTTTGTTTTTATTTTGCATTAGAATGCATATTTTAGCCAAATAAAGCTCAAGGCTATGTTATATACAAATATATAACATACACTTTTATTATTTTACTTTTGAGTCACAAATTTATATGATTATCCAACTTTCTAATCTAAGGTGATATAGTTCAAATTTCATAACAGTTATAAAATAAACATTAATATAATTTTTATTAATAATATTTTTATTATATATTTAAAAATAATAATATTGATCAATAATAATATGATTAAACTAGTATCAATTTTCTTCAACCTCAAATATATGTATTTTACTTTTAATTTGCACTTTCAAATATATTAGAAATAGGGTTACCAAATATATTTAAAATTATGAAATAATTTTGTAGCAAATTGACATGTGTGGCAAGTTAAAATAAAGTCTTTTTCAATGCCATAGGTCACAAATTAAATGCTTAAGTTTTCGCCGAGAGTAGACAAACTAATGTTTCGCCTTTAGAATGCGACTTAAACATTCGTTCGATAAAACGAATCAATAATTCATAGTCTCACGAACTACGAAGCTCTGACTTTCTCATTACACTATGAGGATACGTAGGCACAAGATTGCGAGATCTTGGCGAGCTACCTTTTTGTTTTTTACCCATCTACATTTTCTTTTTTCTATCCACACCTTTCTCCCGTAGTCCCACGAGCTACTGACGATCTGATTCTTCATTTCTTGCAAATGAAGATACATAGGCACGAGGTTGAAAACCAAGGCGAACACCCTAATAAAAAATCACCAATTTCCCATTAGCAATCGAAACATTTTTCTCTTACATTCCGCATTATTCACTTAGAAGAAAATAAATAACATTAGTTAACAATCAATCACAAATTAGACTAAGAAGTTCTTATTGAGTACAACAGACATGAGGGGTATTAATACCTTCCCTTTGCGTAATCGACTCCCAAACCTAGAATTTGATTGCGATGACCATGTTCTTATCTTTAAAGATTTTCTTGATATTTTCCTATTCCTTAATTTGAATGAATAAAGTTCGATGGAGACTCTGCTCGAACAACTTTTTCTTCGTCCTATCGCAAAGGATTGTATTTTTTCGAGGTACGATAACAAGGTTCCAAAATGACATCATCTTCATTCCCAATGGAAGAAACATTTCTCAGAGACCAAAGTTTAGCAATCTCAAAGTCGTCAACAACACTATGGTCATAAATCATTACCTCCGGGTCAAACGAGTTTGTAATCTCCATTAGCACCTCTACAGATGAACCTGATAAAGAAGATTTGGAAGCATCCTTTATAATACAATCGAAATCAGTTTGGGTTAAAGTGTCCCTATGACCTCTTACATAAAAAAAATCCCAAAGATTTTTTATTTCTCGAGCTCTCAAAGTTCTTGGTATATTGGTACCAACATCACTTGCATCAACAATAGCCATTGGAATAAAATAGCATATAACAAATAAATAAAAGAAAATATACCTGATCCTGATGAGGGAACAAAAATCTTGAATCTTGCTTCGGGAAAGATTATGATGAGCAAGGAGGTGAATAGGTAACTTCAATAGGGATGAAATCCTTTTAAAGAACCAAGAAATTCAAAGCGTTTGGGATCCTTGAAGGGGATCAAATTCTCATTAAAAAATCATCATTGCTGAGATAAAAGAGAATCTGGCAAAAAATACACTAGGACACGTCATTAAAAGAAAGTGGGTACAGTGGCACAAGGAAGCCGGAAGGAAATTTTCGGTTCAGAACATTTGTGAGAGATACATTTCCGAGTTTACTTTGTCCAAACATTACAGTCCTCCAGACATCATGCTTGGGGGGGGGGGGGGGGGGGGCTTATGTACATCCCAGAAATTATGTTGACCAGCCGAAGAATGAGCCCGGTGGCACTAAATATACGTCCTGAAAGGGCTCTAAGGCCGAGTTGGAAGAATCTTCGATCTCGACGAAATTAATAAACCGGAAGGTCGTACTCCCACCCATAAGTAGGATTCTGATTAGGGGTAGTTTCATGAAACGAGACAAAGTTAACCTCGTATGAACCAAAGACTATCTCACCCGTACAAATTGGGACCGAGGACAAGGCTCGAATGCCATGGGAAGGGTCACAAGAAACTTCTATGGAAGTAATGCATTATGATTGAAGAGTTACAGATATTGAAGAGATGGGTGTTACACATCAATTATAAGAGGCGGCAGACAATTCTTAATGGATATTTATGAAGAATACGAAAAGTAAGTAGAAGAGGAAAATCTATAAATAGAGGAGGTTTTGGAAGGAAAATGGACAACCAATCCACGATAGACGTACACGAAACAAGCACCTTGACCAGCTATCTAAGACTCTCCTCGAGATAGAACACGGAAGTCAACCTTTTAGTATTTTAGCAAGAACAATATATATTCTAAATCATATCATTAGGTCAACTACCCAATAAAATAATAATAAAAACAATATTATCTCTATATTATTATTGTTATTAGAAATACATATTAACTTATTTATTATTACGACTAAATTAATTTAATTTAATATTAATACTATTGATCTCATTGTGTCTAACACCCTATATTTCTCATTAATTACTACCACATCCCTCACTTAAAATTATAATATTTTATGGACACTACCTCACACCCAAGACTCCTCTACTACCTCAACCATTCAAAACATATACAATACAATTAAATTATTCTATAGAATTAGAGATGTGGAGAAAGTGAAATAACTCTTCTCAATCAGAGCTAGTACCGAAGAAACTTTTATTGAGACTACATAGTTCAAAGATCAAAGGAAACACCTTGATTCAATAAGTTGCCTCTTCTAAAGGAAAAAGGCATGAAAGTTTTCATACCCAAAGTAAACAACACCTCATAGCTGTTGTGGTGCAGACTTGAGGTAGACCATTATGAAACATGGACATCAGAAACACCCATAAGGCAGACAAATTGTAAGTTGCCCACGAGGCAAGCAAATTTTAAATCACCCACAAGACCAGACAATTTTAAATTGCAAGGACGAAGAGCAAGCCCTAACACAATAGCAACTCGCAAACAATCAGTGTCACATGGCAACGATAAAGAAGATCCAAATATATATCTTGTACACAAAGCTGGAAAAAAAAACTCCAAAGCACTAAGGTAAGAATATATTTTATAAGTATTATTATCATAATCCAAGGAACACAAGTTTGGAAAATATTATAGGAAAGAAGAGTGGAAAAACAAAGAAGAGAAAATAATCAAGCTTCCACTTCCAGAGACGATGCATCCTGATCACCCTAAAATTACCCTTTAGAGAAGCCTTAAAAATGTCTACTCCTTCAAAGAGAATAAGAATATCAGAACATAATTCCCTCGACTGACTCACTGCTTAGTCGATGACCCCGTACACATCTTGCACAGTTTATTGAAGGGACTCCTGGAACCTCTCATTTGGAGCGGCCACCTTCTCTTAGTGAGTCTTTAGAGTATTGGCATGGGTCTCATTTTCTTGTTGAAAAGTTTTTGAGTCTACTCTACATGGCGGTCTACCTCAGTGACACCATTGGAAGTCTCTTTATGTCATTTCCTTTCTGCCTCGAGGGAAGATTCCAGCTCAATGATTTCGGTAGCCAGAGTTGAAGGAGAGTCATGGACCTTCGCCTCTTCTTGAAGAGCCTCAGTAAGCTTAATCTTTCTTTGAAGGTTGGTTAGTTTCTTCTAAATTTTCAAAATCTTCTCCCTTTTCCAAAATATTCTTGTTTTCAAACTTGAACCACTTTCTCAATAAACCTTGACTGTGTCAATTGATTTTGAAACTATTTTTCTTGAATAAATTCTAATTCATCTTAAGCATATCAAGACCATTTCATAAGACATAAAAAAACACACAACTCGTTCAAACCATTTTGTGTTCTTTGTGCACTTTTCTCTTTTAAAAAATTTTCTTAAGGATTAGACATGAGTCATTTTCATAGTTCAGATGTAATTCTCCTATCCTAATAGTGATGTTTGATATTGATTCTTTTCTACTTAAGAGAGTTAGTGACATACTTGTTGATCTCTATCTAAGTTGAAGCTCTTCTCAATAGTGATGCAAAGATCCACTTTCATACACTTGTGAGTGACTAGTAGAGTTCTCTCCCTAAAATGACAATTTTCCTTTCTGTTAAAAATCAATCACAACAAACTTTTTTGTCATTTTTACCACAAACTATGAGGTTTTGATCCTCAAATTACACTTTGTGGTATGTAGGCACGAGGCTTAGGAAGTCTAGTCAAAGACCAAAAACCCTAAAAAATATTTCTCTTCTCATCTCTTTAATCTTTTGCAAACAACACCATTTTTTAAAGCCAAACATAGATTTTCAAGAGATTCCTATAGAGTACTATAGATGTTTTGGGTGCTAACATATTCCCATTGCATAACCAACTCTCTTACCCTTTGTCTATCTGTTTTATTAGTTTTGTTTTAAAACTTTTATGGATTTTGTTCGTTCTTTTCCCCGTTCCTTTGGAAAAATAAAAGTGTGATGGCGACTCTTGCTTTATGAGTTAAGTTAATCAATAGTTTAATCTCAAATTTTGCCGCTACACAAATAAATGAGAAACTAACTCTACTTTATCTCCACCCAAAGGGCAAAAGATTTCAGACAAGCCAACATTAAGGGGGCCCAACTATCTTCTTTGGATGGAAATCTATCTTTCAAAAGTTGTCAAGAGAAGATCACCATTTTAAGGGGGCGCAAATATACCAAATAATAGAAAGGGTCAGATTTGAACTCTTGACATAGAGACCAAAAGAATTATTAAGAACCACCAAAATTTATTAGACAATGGTGAGAACAAAAATCTTTTCTTCTACTTAGGGATAGCAAAACGAATGACCTGAACCATTTATGTCTGCCCCGTTTAAACTCGTCTAAAAGCAGGGCAGACGAACTTAGACGTCCGAACTCAAAAGTCAAACTTAACCTATTTACTAACAAGTTAAAAGGTTGGCGAATTAGCCTGCCAAACTTTTTTCTTTTTTTCTATCTTTCCAATTTGATTTAGTACTTTATACACATTTTTGTTATAATTTGCTACGTTATTTACAGTTTGATTTACTACTTTATTTACAAACTTTTATACCTTGTTGATTTTTCATTTCATATATCATTATCTTTCAAATAATAATATACACTTTTAAGAGTCACTAAGCAATAATATATATATATATATATATATATATATATATATATATATATATATATATATATATATATATATATATATATATATATATATATATATATATATATATATATATATATATATATATATATATATATATATATATTATTTTACTAAGCAATACCTTTTTTTATTTTTTTTATTATTTTTTAAATTTTTTAAGTCTTATTTTCATAAATTATTAGTTTTCATGGTTGCAACATGCATCCATTCTCACAGTAAACGAAATAAAATAAAAATAAATTTTTCAATTCATGCCGACATTAAAAGTAAGTATTTAAATTCTAATTTTTTATCTACAAAGAAAATAAAATTAGCGAGTTAGTCTACTCAATTAATGCACTAGTTAATTTCATTCTAAATAAAAAAATTCGAGTGGTAAACGAACTCCAGCTAAGAAACGAAGATTCGAAAAATATCGAATTTGATTTTTGGTAAGAACAATGTTTGACCAGTATCATGACCTCACGACACGAGCTTTAAATTACTAGGGTCCATTTTCTCTAATAAGTAGTATATATATATATATATATATATATATATATATATATATATATATATATATATATATATATATATATATATATATATATATATATATATATATATATATATATATATATATATATATATATATATATATATATATATCATAGGTTAATTATCCTTTTCCTGACTAATTTAACTAGATGTGGTTGAATAAAAAATTGATTAGGTGTTCAATTCGTTTAATCCACAAAAACAAGTTGGTTTGTTATCTATCTTAGAAAAACCCATTTAAGTTGTTGTTTTGTTTTTATTTTTCATTAGAATGTATACTTTAGCCACACTACAAGAAAACATTGAATTAGTTAGGGGCATGGGCTAGGGGGAAAACCCCTCACTAAAATAAAACTATTTGCTTGGGGTTAAACCCCTCGCAAACTGCAAAATAGGGGAGAAAAAAATATAAACATTTAGCTAGGGGATACCCCTCGCAATGAAGGAGGGAAAAATTTGAATTTTTAAATGCACTTTTACTAGGGTTCAGCGCATTTTTTGGTGGAAAAGCTTATCAATTTGCGAGGGGGTAGCCCCTCACCACGTTACGTTCCCATTTTGCGAGGGGCAGCCCCTCACCAAATGTCCTACTTTAGTCAAATCTCACTGAAAAAGCATTTATTCCTCTGCATTACTCTGCAAAATGGTCTGCCACACGCAAAACGTGGCTAGGGGATGCCCTTCGCAAATTGCATGCTAGTAGCCTGCATGGAGTGGCCCCTCGCAAATGTTGCCACGTCATGTGACCGTTGAGCATTGCGTGGAGTATCCCCTCGCAAAATAAAATATTAAATGCGAAATTTATTTCGCAGCCCACACATTTATTCCTCTGTCTTCTCCATTTCTCCTCCCACATTCTTCTTCTTTCCCATTTCATTCTTCTTCTTTCCCATTTCATTCTCAGGTTTTCTTCTCTGTTCTTCTTCCTCCTTCATGTTCCAACATTTATATTCCATTTTATAAAAGTAAGTTATTTTATTTATGTATATTATTTTCGCATTTATAGTTTATTTTATTATTTAGATTTATTAATTAATTTTGTTTATTTATTTGTGTGGTGCATGTATTGTGTGGATAATAGAAATAAATATTTAAAACAGAATATTAAAACATATTATATATTATTTTTAAAAACAGAATATTTATTTATTTAAATTTGAAAACATATTATATGTTTTTTTATAAAAGAATAGATTATATATATTAATATACACTTTTATTTAAAAAGTATGAGTTAAATCATAAAAATATATAATTTATAATATATTTAAGTTACATATACAAACTTTTTATATAAAGTATATAATTTGTAATATATACATTTTCTAAAATATTAATATAATTTGTAATACATTTTCTAGAATATAATATATACATTTTCATAAAAATATTTATTTTTTAAAAATTAATATAATTTAGTAATATATTTATAAGAAACATAATATTCTTGTAAAAACTATGTAAATTTGTAAAAATATGTTATAATTTTATTTTAAAGTTGTAAAATATTTTATATTTTAATAACATATTACGTACATAATATTTGTATAAACATATAATTCTATAATTTGTAAGTTAAAATGTTATAAAGCATGTAAATTCGTAGAAACATAATATGGTATATATTAGGTAGGTAAATAGTCATAAGTTTGTAGGTAGATCAATTCCCCTTTTCTTAAATATAAATTTAAACATGAACAACCTTATACATGTGCAGTATGGAATATTACCAGTTCTATCGTAGTTGGATGTATGATAGAACGTATCCAGGAAGACGTGGGCTTAAACCACATTTTAAAGAAGGAGTTGTTGCGTTTCTTACTTATGTGTTTGCTCAAGAATGTTGTCGAAGCGAAGGAGGGGTAAGATGCCCGTGTTTAAAGTGTGGTTGCAGAAATATAACTAGTGACCCAAATGAAGTGAAACGACACTTGGAGAAAGATGGTTTTAGGCCAAATTATTGGGTGTGGTATTCTAATGGAGAAATACTGCCAGAGATGAATAGAGAGGCTTCAAGCAGTCAAACACGTATTGGAGTTGAGATAGGCAGAGAGACATCAAGCAGTCAATCACATTTGCAAGACCATGAACAATTTAGTCTCATAGATGATATGGTTGGTGATGCATTAGGGGTGAATGTGACTTATGATGAACCTCAAGATTTTGATGCAGATGAGCTCCCGAACGAGGAAGCGCAAAAGTTTTATCAACTGTTGAAAGAAATAAATATACCACTGTTTGAGGGGGTCTTCTGACTCCATGTTATCCATGTGTGTGAGACTCTTGGCCGCGAAGTCAAATTGGAATGTTCCTGATCAGTGTTTAGAATTCTTTGCAAAAATGATGTTGGATGCGACTCCTGTGAAATAAAATATGCCTAAAAGTTATTATGATGCAAAGAGAATGGTGTCGAAGTTGGGACTAAAAGTGAAAAAGATTGATTGTTGCATTGGAGGTTGTATGTTGTTTTATGATAACGAGTTTGGTACAAATGATGGGGGATTGGAGGAATGTAAGTTTTGTCAGAGTCCGAGGTATTTAGTTCACAGTAAAGGTGTTGATCAAACACAAAAACGATTTGCAGTGAAATCCATGTTCTATCTGCCAATAATTCCTAGATTTCAAAGGATGTTTGTGTCAATTCATAGTGCAAGCCAAATGACATGGCATCATACAAATTCCAATAGTTCAGGCATGATGCGACATCCATCTGATGGCGAGGCATGGAAACACTTTGATAGAGTACATACAAATTTTGCAGCAGAACCCAGAAATGTCAGGCTCAGGTTATGCTCAGATGGTTTTACTCCTTATATCCAATTGTCAGCAATTGCCTATTCTTGTTGGCCAGTTATTGTTACCCCATAAAATATCCCTCCTGAGATGTGCATGACGAAACCTTACATGTTTTTGACATGCCTCATTCCAGGACCGTCGAGTCCAAAAGCGGGAATAGATGTTTATTTGCAACCTTTAATTGATGATTTGAAGAGGTTGTGGATTGGAGAATGGACTTATGATGTGTCTCGCAGACAAAACTTTAATATGCAAGCTGCTTTGATGTGGACAATTAATGACTTTCCTGCATATGACATGTTGTCTGGTTGGGGTACGCATGGCAAAATGGAATGTCCATATTGCATGGGACACACAAAAGCGTTTACTTTGCAAATGGGTGGTAAAGTTCATGGTTTGACTGACACCGTAGATTCTTACCTAAGAACCATGTTTTTAGAAAAAATAAGAATGCTTTTAGAAAAGGAATAAAAGTAACAGATCTTTCTCCCCCTCGACTGTCATCGACTGAAGTATGGAATAGTGTTAGTGACCTGCCAAAATTCACAGATAATGGTAAAACATGCAGAATTCCAGGATATGGGGATACTCACAATTGGACAAAAAGAAGTATTTTTTGGGACCTCCCATATTGGAAGGATAATTTGTTGCGACATAATCTTGATGTTATGCATATTGAGAAGAATGTTTTTGATAATATATTTAACACAGTGATGGATGTCCAAGGCAAGACAAAAGATAATGAGAAGGCTAGAAAGGACTTGGAACTTTTGTGTAATCGAAAAGACTTGGAGTTAAAACCCCAACCAAATGAAAAATTATTAAAACCCGAGGCTTGTTACACTCTTACTCCCCAAGAAGCAAAAGCAGTATGTCGATGGTTAAATGAGTTGAGGATGCCCGATGGTTATTCTTCTAACTTAGCAAGATGTGCTGATGCAAAAACAGGAAAGCTGCATGGAATGAAAAGTCATGATTGTCATGTTTTTATGGAACGATTGCTTCCAATTGCATTCAGTTCACTTCCTAAGCATGTTCTTAATCCACTAATTGAGATTAGTCAATTTTTTAAAGACATTTGTGCGTCAACTTTACGAGTGGATGACATCTTTAAGTTGGACAAAAATATTCCTATCATTCTCTGCAAGTTAGAGCAAATATTTCCCCCTGGTTTCTTTGATTCTATGGAGCATCTCCCTGTGCATCTTGCTTATGAAGCTTACCTTGGTGGACCTGTTTAATATAGATGGATGTATCCATTTGAACGATTCATGGGTGATTCAAAGCGATCTGTGAAAAATAAGGCGAGAGTTAAGGGATCAATATGTGCACATTATTTACATCGAGAAACTTCACATTTTTGCTCACATTATTTCAATCATATGATGTTGACTCCGAGAATCATAAGGAATGAAGTTAACTTTAGTGAAAGAAGTCAATTCACCTTATCGGTTTTTGGCCGTCCCAGTCGTCCTTCTGGAAAGAAAAGTGTGCATTGGTTGTCTGAAAAAGAAATGCAATATGCTCATGTTCATGTGTTGATTAACTGCGTTGAAGTTAAACCATATCGTGAGTAAGTATATTAAATTAAGTTTGTATTTCTTTTTTTTAAATATACTTATTTAACATAGATTTTTTCTTGTTTGAAATAGGGCATTTAATACTTATTATTTTCAAAGCACGGGTGAACAACCATCGACAGGTTACACACATGCCTATTTTCCAGCATGGTTCAAGCAACAATTATATTGCATTGTTGCACCAAGTTCTGAAATAATTCATTTGAGAAGTTTATCTGAAGGCCCTCATCAGCGTGCAAATGAATGACACACTTACTTTGTAAACGGATATAAATTCCACACTCAAACATGGACAGAAGGGAAGAAAACAAACAGTGGTGTAGTTATAAAAGGAGTTACAGAGGGTGGTGAGGACGACTTTTATGGTGTTATCACACATATTTATGAGTTGGTATATAATTATATGGACTCGGAAAATAGAGTTGTCCTATTTTATTGTGATTGGTATGATCCATCTTCCAGAGGAACTAAAATAGATAAAAAAATATAACACTGTTGAGATACGAATGGATCGAAAGTACAAAGAGTATGACCCTTTCATAATGGCACATAATGTTAGGCAAGTTTACTATGTTCCTTATCCTTCAATTCAACCAAGTAAACGAGGATGGTGTGTTGTAATCAAGTCCAATCCAATGGGTTATATTGAATCTGACGGTGTAATGGAAGATGATGTTGCATACCAAGATGATGAGATTTCACCTGTGAATGGGTTAATTGAAATTGAGGAGATTACAAGTTTGGGTGATACTGTGGTTGTGGGTCAACAAGTTGATGCAACCATCTTGTTATCAGCAAATCATGTGGAAGAAGAGGAGGAAGAGTCAGGAGACTCTGAAAGACGACAATATCGTATCTGATGAAGACAGTGACGATTACAATGATGAATAATACTACTATGTAATTATACTATTGTGTAATAATACTACTATGTAATATGTATTGTTATATATATATATATATATATATATATATATATATATATATATATATATATATATATATATATATATATATATATATATATATATATATATATATATATATATATATATATATATATATATATATATATATATATATATATATATATTATTTACTTTTGTGTAATTTCTTGAATTAATTTACTTTTTTTATCATTTTATGAAATATTTTAGTTTAAAAATGCCACCCCGAAGTGAGGAAAAGGGTAAGGGTAAGGCTCGCCGCACAAGGTTTGTTGTAGAAGAGGTTCCAGATTCGTCTATGTTTATTTCTATGCCACTTTCGAGTCAGGTGCATCCTACTTCATTGCCTGTGCCCCCTACTCCACCTCCTATGCAGACTTCACCCATGTCTAGCAGATCTTTCACCGGATTACTATCCACACCTGATTTTCCTTCATTCCCACCGATATCTGCGCCGACCTTTATTAGTCCTCTTGGATATGCGCCTATTATGCATCCCAGTACCCCGCATCCCTCATATTTTCCGATGCCTTCCATGAATTCAAGCGGGCCTATTGTTCTGATGCCTTCCATGCAGTATTCAAGCGGGCCTAGTGTTCTGATGCCTTCCATGCGGTATTCTAGGCCATATACGGAGGCTGGTGGATCTGGCATGCCACATTCATCACCTGTGCATTCTACACATGATGAGCAGGGTGAGGAGGGTGATACTA
The DNA here is from genome assembly GCA_963859935.3 of Lathyrus sativus. Taxonomy (NCBI): domain Eukaryota; kingdom Viridiplantae; phylum Streptophyta; class Magnoliopsida; order Fabales; family Fabaceae; genus Lathyrus; species Lathyrus sativus. Next base: position 414,961,828 of record OZ012739.1, read on the forward strand.
GTGCTCATGGTCATGGAGGTACCAGTTCTTATGATCATGAAGATACTAGTGCTCCTGATAGTTCTCATGAGGAGCGACGGAGGGCACGCTTTTTGAGAAATGCAAAGCCGCAAACAATTAGAAAATACAAGGGCAGATATGTCATTCGTTGCGATGGAGGAAGGTATGTTTTATATATTATTTTTTTATAATTTAAATTTGTATTTTTTGGTAGGTAACTTAAGATTTTTTTGGTTAGCCTTATACCATCACACCAGGCAGTATCGTGTATAACAGAAGTTATTAAAGAAAAGTATAAAAAGTTTTGGCCGACATATGGAGCACTAGATGAAACAGAAAAGGAAGATTGGTTTAGTTTATTTCAGGTATAAAAGTAACTATTATTTTAATTTCTTATACATTTAGTTTATTTCATGATTTAACATTATTTAATTTTTTAAAATTCATAAAACAATGTAGGAGAAATGTGTTTGGGACTTTACAGAGCAGCAACAAGTAAGAGAAAATTTTGATACAAAATGTGCTGCCCGATTATCCGACACACTTAGACGTGTTCGAATTAATTGGGAAAATAAAAGAACATGTCCTTGTTGGATAGGTGAAGATGTATTTAAGCAACTTATTGATCATTGGAATTCGGATTCCTTTAAGCAAATATCTGAAAAAGCAAAAAAAAAACAGGGCATCTGAAATTGGTGGCTGCAACTACGCAGCAGGAAGTATTAATGTTTCTGAAATTGCACATAGGCTGGTAAATATATTTATTTTACTTAAGTTTTCATTTAAAATTTAGATTAAAACAAAGTATTTTTTTTCACTTATATGTTTTATTTTATTAGCGTGATGAGTTGGGTAGAACTCCGATGCTTAATGAGATCCATCTAGAGACTCATATCAAGAAAAATGGGAAGTTTGTCGATAAACGCTCAAAGGAAACTCAAGTAAGTTTTGCTAAAATTTAGTCATTCTATTTCTTTCTTTTATAACATGTTATTTAGTCATCTTATTTAAATTATTATAACATCTAAATTTTTTGTATAGGAGGAGTATGATCGAAGACTTGCACTTTCTTTATCTGAGCATCCTGAGTTACCTCCACCACCACAGGGATACCCTGTTGATCCTTGTCTAGGTTTTCAGACTTGGTATGATGCTGCTCGCGGGAAGAGGAAAAATGGAAGGGTGTATGGTGCTGGAGGGTATGCCAAAACAATTAAGCGGCGTGATAGGACTTTCAGGATGAGACTTGATGATGGAGAAGGATCATCGCGTCCACCTATATTAACCGCTGATATGCTTGAAACTGTGAGAAATTTGGCTCAGACCGAGGCAGCACGTGAGGCAGCAGCTAGACAAGCAGAGATGGAGGAAATGAGGAGAAGACAAGCTCAAATGGAGGAAGAATTGAAGAGAAAAACAGCGGAGTATGAGGAAGCAATGCGGATTGCAAATGAGCGCGCATTGAAATTTGAACAATTTATGGCAATGCATATGAATCAAGGTGCGGGAGGAAGAAATGAGGAAGATGAGGAGGATGAGGAGGATGAGGGGGATGATGAAGAAGTTGACTAAATGTGTTATGAATTATATATATTTTTATATTTTATTTTAATTTTGTCATGAATTATTTTTATTTTAATGATGGATTTGAATATTTACTTTTATTATACTTTTAGTTCTAAATTATTATTTTACAAAATATATATTTTTATTTATTATATAATTATATTAAAATATATTTTTATTTATTATATAATTATATTATTTTAATTATAATAATATAATTATAAAATGTAATAAAAATTTATTATATAATATATTATTACTAATTTTTTTTATTATATAATTATATTATTCTAATTATAATAATATAATTATAAAATGTAATAAAAATTTATTATATATATTATTATTCTAATATAATTATTTCAATATAATTATTAATTTTAAAAAAAAATATATAATTACTGGCTAGGGGTTAACCCCTCGCAAATCCCAAAATGTGGGACACCTGGCTAGGAGCTTAACCCCTCGCAAATGCATTACACAGCTGGATAGGGGATTCGCCCCTCACTAATTTAAGGAATCACGTGACTTAGTTAGGGGCTTAACCCCTCGCAATATGTTGTGACAGGTCTGAACCCCTCTCTGGCTCTAGTATGTGGCTATGTCTGTGGTGCAGAAGGGGGATTATTTTAATTACATTTTGCAAGGGGCTTATCCCCTCACCATTTTTGCGAGGTGCTTAACCCCTCACCAATGATTTGCGATGCCCTGATTAGCTAGGGGCTCTGTTCCCTCACAAATTTTGGTTTTGTGATGGGTTTTTTGACTTAGTGAGGGGTTTAATCCCTAACTAATTTCGGTTTTTCTTGTAGTGCCAAATAAAGCTCAAGGTTATGTTATATCCAAATATATAACATAAATATTAATTATTTTATTTTTGAGCCACAATTTTATATGATTATCCACCTTTCTAATCTAAGGTGATATAGTTCAAATTTGAGAATTTTTTTTTATAGTAGCTATATATTAGGAATTAAATACCAATATATTAAACTTTTCAAACAATTTATCAAACTAGCTACAATTCAGCATTGTTTCGCCATACCAATTGGCGAAAAAGTGTAATTGGAATTTTAGAAAAAGCAAGTCGCCATATCAATTGGCGAAAGAGGCAAAGTGATTTTTTTGGTTTTCGCTGTAAATTGTATTTTAATTTTTATTATTTTATTAATTCCAATTAATGTTTTAAAGTATTTATCATTAATATTTTGGAACTTTTAAATATTATTTTGTTTTTAAACATAATTATTATTAATAAACATAATTTATAATATAATTAAAATATATTAATGTAATGAAAATATTAATATAATTAAAATTACAACAACAAAAATATTAATGTAATGAAAATTACAACAACAAAAATATTAATATAATGAAAATTACAACAACAAAAATTTAAGTATAAAATAAAAATTATTTAGATAATATGTAAGGGTATTTTAAATAATATGTTAATAAATTTAAGTAATATTTTTAAATAATATGTTTAAATTATAAATTATTTAAAAGCGTATAAATTGATTTAAATTTTAAATTTTAAGGTGTATAAATTTTGTAAGGGTATTTAAGACATTTCATATGGGCCACGTACTATTGTATTTATCTATAAATACAACTGTGAACACATATATGTTTTCACAACATTATATGCCAAAAGATTACGTTAGTACATTTTGAGTGGATTGAAGTCTAGAATGTCTGCATTTTCAAATCAATGTTCTTCGTCGTCGTCATCAGTATTGGAGGAACCGTTTCTGGAGTTCGATCTAATGAAAAGAAATACCCTAGTTGTGTTTTCAGCAACCAAGCCTCCGATGAAGATGCTCCTGTGGAATACGCAGACGTTGGAGCACTTGCATAGGAAACTGTACCGCTGGCTGGAAGGAGATATTGCTCCAGGAGAAAAGATTAGGAAAATTGAGAGGCTTGTCGAGGAGACCGGGAGAAACGGAGTTACTTGTGAATGGAGAAAAGTTGTAAACGACGCTGGTGTCCTTGTGATGATATTGACACCAAAGCCGATAAAGTTGATGGTCGTGATATCGTAGACGCCTTGGTGCAGTGTTATGCTTTAAGTCTTTACGTTGTTGTTATGTTTGTTGAATTTATGTTGTGTCGGTGCAGTGTTTTATTTTCATATTGTTGTTATGACAGTTAAGTATGCTTTTAATTGATTGAAACTTGGTATTATTCTAATGAAATTTTTTATTAATGGATTAAAAGTTGTTATTAATCGAATGAAAGTTGATATTGATTTAACGGGAAGAGATTACATTTGAAACTATGATCTGTTGCTTGATCCTACGTGAGGACATTTTGTTCGATTGTGTCCTGGTTGCCTACACGAACTACACAATCTCACTAGCTTGCCTGCGGTATCCATTTCAGTTCGAATGCGCGTGCTGTTAGGCTGACCCTTTTTCTGTCTGCGCATCAAGTCATTATGCCAAACAATTTCGCCTTCGTATTAAGGCCAATAGTCCTCCTTTGCCACCACTTGAAAGTTGCATGCATAGACATTGCATAGACTAATGACTTGGTGAACTGCAGAAAGAAGGTTGGTTGGGTCCTAGCGCAACTTCGAACATGCTGCTATGACATGAGAGCAAGGCATACGAAATGCTTGAAACTTTCCACAATCACACCAGCTCTTATCCAATTCAACACGGTAACATCCCCTAGGTCTGCCTTCGTTGTGATCCATAGACTCGGCAACACTGAACCTACCAGTTGTACGGTCAAATATTGTCACCACGTGTGTGTTGGCCTTGGCAGCTTCGTCTTTCATGAATTTCATTGAAGTATCGCTGTACAGCTGACCCGATTGTAATACCGAACCCCACTTCGTGCGTCTGCTATCAAAGAGTGATCCTAGCCTAAAATAGGTTTCCTTTACCAAGGCAGTTATTGGGAGGTTTCGGATTCCCTTGAAAATAGAGTTCATTGATTCGACGAGATTAGTTGTCATGTGGCCCCATCGCACCCCATTGTCGTATGCCCGAGTCCATTTCTCCCTATCAATGTTATCAACCCATCCTCCAGCATCTGCGTTTGTCAGTTTGATCTCGTCGCGATAGTATCTGAAAGTGGGTTCAGTCAGTGCATATCCCGCGTTGACAACTTTCTTCCTTAGCGTCCGATCTTTGATTTTCCGCATAAAGTTTTGGGCGATATGCCTTATGCAATATACGTGGGTCGAAGGAGGATCCTGCCAACCGTTGTCAATGTTATTGTATGCACTCTCGATTGACGGGTGTCGATCGGAGATCAAACATAAGTTAGGTTACGGAGAAACGTAACAGCAGAGGTTTTTTAAGAAAAAACTCCAACCCCCAGCAGTAAATGAACGAATGTACAACAATGACGTACACTTGTCTGCATGCAGTAAATGAATGAATCTGCTTTATGTGACCATGCATGCAGTAAATGAACGAATCTGCTTTATGTGACCATACAACAATGACATACACTCTGCCATTCACATGTAAATCTGCTTTAACATGCAATCAATGACATACAGTCTGTTTGATGAGACGTGACTCTGCATGTTGCATAATAAACTATAATAAATAAAATGCATGCATTATACTTGATAAGACGGGACAATGCAAAGTTCTGCCTTTCACAAGTGACCATGCATGCCTAAGAGATTCTCTTTCTGCCAAACCTACAAGTGACCCTGCATGCAGTAAATGAAGGAATCTGCTTTAACATGCAATTAATAACATACAATACGAAACTATGTGCTTCACATGTGACCCTGCATGCCTATATTGACCATGCAGGCCTACGAGATTCTCTTCCTGCATGCATCAGGCCACTTGTCTAGCATGCATGTACAACACACATGCATCAAAACACTTGTTAAGCATGCGTTTACACCACACATGCACAATAACACTTGTTAAGCATGCGTTTACAACATTGCTTCAATCGTGAAATATAAATATAGGGTCTTCTGCCTCCACTCTCAAACTCTCAAACTTTCTAAGTCCTAAACTCTCAAACTTTCTAAATCTCAAAATCCCAAACAAAAATGTCTTTACTCACAATGGGTGACTCACACAGAGGGACAGCTTAAAACATTGCCGAGTTTGTAAGTCTTTTGTTCTTGTCTATGTTTACAATTTTGTCTAACAAAATGTTAGTAATTTTACTCCCTCTCTAACGTAACATTAATTATTTTGCAGGATGTATCAAGGTTTTGGTGCCGTGTGCATGATTATATACCACACGACCCGCTCATTAAGGACTACCTTACTCATTGTGGGTTTGGTGCTGTGCTCGAAATCAAATCTTACTCCCTCGACATGAAATTCATTCTAGCGTTGTTAGAACGCTGGAGACCGGAGACACATACATTTCACCTACCTTTTGGTGAGTGTACTGTGACTCTTCAAGACGTTTACATGTTGCTAGGCCTACACATCGACGGTAAGGCCGTTTACGGCAAAGTTGGTGTACCTGACCGACTTTGCGAAGATTTATTGGGTGCCCCTCTTTGCACTGACGCACCTCATGCGGAAAGCGAGGGCCGCCCGAGGGGTCAGGGGATTAATTTAAGATACCTTAGAGAACAGTACAATCGTATTGTCTTAACTAATGATAGCACCGAGTATGAGAAAATACAAAAAACTCGGTGCTATATTATGATTTTATTCGGGCACTTTTTATTTCCAGAGGGCACTGGAAACACCGTCCATACTATGTATTTACCATTATTGACCAATATTAACAAAGTGTGCGAATATAGTTGGGGATCAGCGGTCCTCGCCCATCTGTATAGCGCACTTTGTAAAACTTCAAAAAAAAATTCATGTACTTTTTATGGTTGTGCTTATCTTCTGCAAGCGTGGGGTTGGTCAAGGATGCCAATGCTTGCTCCAATAAACCGGAATTCTTTTACATTCCTGTACGCTAACAAGTAAGTATCTTTCCAAGATTACTTAACAAGTACATTTCCTTTTTAAGTGAATAATTTCTGAGATGTGTTTTAAAAGCTAATTTATATGTGTTTATTTTTTAGATGGTTTATTCCAGGGATGAATTATCAGAGATGTCCCAGGCACTCTATAATTCAATACCGCAACCTCATCGACCACCTTGGGCCAGATGATGTAAGTTATTTACCGTTAATTTTTTTTAATGTATATGCATAAACCTCTCAAACTCTGTCTAACTTATTTGTCCAACTGTATTGTAGTTTGTCTGGATGCCATACGAGGGTCTCGACCACCAGCCCAACACCGATGATGTCGCTGTGTGGACAGCAAGGACACCAATAGTTAGGTTCACTACAGTGGAGATGCACCAAACTGACAGGGTCAAACTACAATTTGGGATGCATCAGGATATTCCAGATGCTCCGATAGACTTGGGGCAGTGGCATCAAAAGCGGGTGGACGCACAATGGAGTGTGAGTGACTGGAAGGAGTTTGCGAAGGAGTTGCGTTTACATTGGAAAAGAAGAAGGCATCACTTATTAACCGACCGTATTGTGCACGGGGCCCGGCCAAGTCTTTAATACATGAATTGGTTTAGGTCTGTCACGACATCTCAGCCTTTCCTGTCCCAGCCAACCTATTTGGCCGACCCAAGGGAACGTGATTCTTCGTCCAACACACAACAAAATGACAATGCCCAAAATCAGCCTTACGAAAACCCATACGTGCCAACAAATACCCCCTATCAACAACGACAACCCTACATGCCATCCACCCAATCCCAGCCTCAACCACCATATCATTACAACCCTGATACGTCTTTTGAGCCTAACCCATCCACCTATAGCCCAGACAACTCATTCGATCCTACCCCCTCCAACTACCCATCCAACTACCCCTCCAACTACCCATCCAACTACCCCTCCAACTACCCACCCAACTACCCATCCAACTACCCCTCCAACTATCCACTGTTTGACTACCACACCCCACAACAACCAACACACCTAGACCAACCCAATTCCATGTACCAATTCGGACAACCATATCGGTCATACTCCACCCAACCTCCCCGACAATCCTTCGAAAACATGGGCATTGGGCTTGACTACGGAAGCGCCATTGACAGTGGACCTCCCAGCTATTGGGATCAAATGATGCAAAATCTATCTGATACGTTAGGTTCGTCCCAACAACATCCTCCTCCACAACCCAACACACAACGACCCGACACACCACAACAACCTCGTCGTAGACCTCGTCGCAACGCGCACCCTCCACAGTGTGGCACCGGTGGTCACTTGGATAGAGCCAGCCATTAGTTATTTTTGTTGTTATAATTTTCATTATATTAATATTTTTGTTGTTGTAATTTTCATTATATTAATATTTTTGTTGTTGTAATTTTCATTACATTAATATTTTTGTTGTTGTAATTTTAATTATATTAATATTTTTGTTGTTGTAATTTTCATTACATTAATATTTTTGTTGTTGTAATTTTAAATATATTAATATTTTCATTACATTAATATATTTTAATTATATTATAAATTATGTTTCTTAATAATAATTATGTTTAAAAACAAAATAATATTTAAAAGTTTCAAAATACTAATGATAAATACTTTAAAACATTAATTGGAATTAATAAAATAATAAAAATTAAAAATACAATTTAGAGCAAAAACTAAAAAAATCACTTTGTCTCTTTCGCCAATTGGTATGGCGACTTGCTTTTTCTAAAATTCCAATTACACTTTTTTGCCAATTGATATGGCGAAACAATGCTGAATTGTAGCTGATAAATTGTTTGAAAAATTCAATATTTTAGTATTTAATTCCTAATATATAGCTACTATAAAAGAAAATTCCAAAATTGATAACAGTGATAAAATAATTATTAATATAATTTTTATTATATATTTAGAAAAATGTGGATAAATAATAATATGATTAAACTAGTATCAATTTTCTTCAGCTTGAATCACAAATTTTTACTACTAATCAACTTTCTTGAAAAAATATGAGATTCAACCTCAGATTCACCTAAAATATATGTATTTTACTTTTAATTTATCAGTTTCAAATATATTAGAAAGAGGGTTACGAAATGTGTTTAAAATTATGAAATAATTTTGTAGCAAATGATGATAAGTCTTTTTCAATGGCATAGGTACAAGTATATGTACCTAACAAAAGACCAATAGCATGGAGCATGTCTTGATTATGATTAGCAAAATAGGAAATGTACATGTCTATACTTTATGAAGTAACTTTTAGGTATATATGAAAGGCAATGTATATGATAGAAAACCTCTTCAACGTGTTAAATAGCGTGATTTGCGGGGCCTGCTAATAGATCTATTATCGTCCCTTGGTAAATATTTGAAGGTGCTAGTTGTATATTTGACATAAATCAATATAGTTAATTTAATGAAATTTCAACATCAAATTATGACAAGTTGATTTGTCACGTATATTCTTGGCAATAATTTGTCTCAAATATGCAATGAAACAGCTTTAGGCGTGGGTGGGTGATCATTTTAAAACTCTAAATAGTGATTTATGTCAATGAATACGCTATCAACAATATTGTGCCCTTAGAGGTAGACAACATTAATTATGTTTCCCGTTATAAATAAACCTAAGATTATTAGTCTTGTGACGAGTATTGAATCTTAAACAGATACCTTGATTAGTGAAGGGTCATTCTAATTGATACACCTTCATTAAATAAATAGAACCCTGCCCATCAACAAGAGAACCTATATCTAACAGCTCTTCGATCAATGAAAAATCTCATCTTGTTGATGGAAATTCTCTATTATAGTCATCATTTTATACTATTTTATAATAGTATCTGCCACAAGTAAGGAAAAGTACAAATAAACTCTTAATTTTGTTTCATATAAAATAAAATCACTTTAATATATATATATATATATATATATATATATATATATATATATATATATATATATATATATATATATATATATATATATATATATATATATATATATATATATATTGTAATAGAATCAGGATTGTTCGCTGAGCCTGCTTGCAAAAATGTATATTTTCTACTTTTAAGTGAGAATTTGGTTCGAGGCCGACATATTTTGGACTCACCACTACTTCTATAGTGGCTAGTTACCGGTAGAAAGGGGAGGAGGGTTGACACGGTACATGTCTTTGTGGCCTTCTCTCTCTCTCTCTCTCTCTCTCTCTCTCTCTCTCTCTCTCTCTCTCTCTCTCTCTCTCTCTCTCTCTCTCTCTCTCTGTGTGTGTGTGTGTGTGTGTGTGTGTGTGTGTGTGTGTGTGTGTGTGTGTGTGTGTGTGTGTGTGTGTGTGTGTGTGTGTGTGTGTGTGTGTGTGCGTGTGTGCGTGTGTGCGTGTGTGCGTGTGTGCGTGTGTGTGTGTGTGTGTGTGTGTGTGTGTGTGTGTGACGGGGGGATGGGGTGAGCGTGTGTGGGTGTGGGTGTTGGCATTGTGAGGCTTTGATTGCTTTAGTTGTACATTTGTGGTGTTTGTGATAGCACCCCTGAGCCTTTGTAATGGGACTTTGAATGATTTGGTTGTATGCCGACGACATTCGTGAAAAGATCACTGACTCAACATTACCTTTTATAATAATAAGGAAAAAGAGTGTTTAGTTGAAATTTATTTATTCTCTGATAGACTTTGTACATCATATCTTTACATATTGACTAAATTAAAAATATCAAGTGGAGTAACCACTGTTTATTAATCACCGGAGACATGATGGTTGGCTTCGATTTCACCTAGATTGGTTACCTACACATATCCAGTCGAGATTAACAAGGGGTTGAGCATCTATGCTTGTCTCTCAACTTCCTGATTAGGGTAGCTACATTAATCTCCATAATTTTGTCTTCACCTTCATAATGGTCTTACTCCAGTACTTTGTATATCTTCTTCGCCCTGGATACGTTGATGTTTATCGTCAAAGGTTCATCATATACGTTATGGAACTTCAATTTGAGGTGAATTGTGGATGCATTGCGTCTAAGGCCAACGTTGAGGGTTTGACTAGGATGCAGTTGTAGACATTGTTGTAGGGAATGACCAAAAATTGAGATTCGATTATCCTAACATGTTGTCCCTCTCCCAAGGTGACTATCACATCAATATACTCTTAAGGATGAGATTTTGTGTTGTTAAAGGCTTACAGGTCAGATCCTTTATATGTCTATAACTTTTCTTTCGTCAAAATGTTCGAGTACACGATATCGCAAGAGCTTCCACCATCAATAAGAACTTGGGAAATGTTAAAATTAGTAATTATGGTCGTTAGCACCAAAGGAAATATATCGTCTAGGATCCCTCTCTACTTTCCCACTACAATTGAATCTGAGGAGTGGCCTCTTTGTCATCCCGATTGAAGTGATTCCCTCCTTCTTGCTAACGGTCATTAGCCTGGCGATCTTCCTCTTTATCATCCCTTTGGAGGGATTCCTTTCTCTTGGGGCGCCACCAATGATGAAAGTGATTTAGTAGCGCTTTAGTTTATGGATTTCTTCTTCTACATTATTGGTATCCTTCCTTTTGGATCTAGCAACAAATTTGATGATTTTCTTAGGGGATTTCTCCCTACGGGTGGAACACTCTTCTTTAGTGAACCTTTCTGGATTTCTTAACCCCTCTTATTATCTTTTATATATTCATTCATTTGTCCTTTTTTATTAGTTCTTCTATTGCGTCTTTCAGTTGGATGTAATCGTTTGTGTTATGGTTTTGACTCGAATGAAAATGATAATAATTGGACTAGTCTGTCCAGGAAGATTTTCTGACTGAGTATGGGATCCTGACCTCCCTTGAACTCGATGTTTGCGTGTTGCTTCTAAAAAATCCTTTAAATTATTCAAAGGAGTGTATGTGTTAAACCTGGACCAAGGGTCGTGCTCTCCTTCTTTCTTGTGACGACCATTGTCTTTCTCAAGACCCCGGTTGAGTTTGGCATTTCCTGATCCTCATATTCCTCCCTTATGTAGAAGTTTATCTTCATAATTAATTTAAGGTTGTGCCCTACTCAATAAATATTTTAAGATATGGGCCTCTTTGAGTCATAGCATCTCCTAGAACATGTAGTTTGACCTTAACCCCTTCTCGAATATCCATCATTTCATCTTATCTTTTGTGCCTCCCATAGATTCTACCATTTTGGTGAAGCGGTTGATATACCCATGTAGGTTCTCTTTCTTCCCCAGAGTGATACCACTAAGCACACCTATTGTTGTGGGTTTCTTGTTTCGACCAATGAAATGGGAGGTGAAGGCTTCATATAGATCTTTCAAAGAATTTATCCTCCCGTCCAGGAGGTTCATGAAGCATGTAATTGCATATTCATTCAAAGTTAGTGCAAAGAGCTTGGACTTTATGACCCCGTAGGCATGATAATAATCTAAAAGGTTGTCCACGTGTTTGTTTAGGTCCCAGTTCCATTATAACTTCTAAGTTTTGTAGATTTCCCTAGTGATCTTAAAATCATGTTGTTAATGACGCGAACAGATAGAGGATTTATTTTTCTCTATGGGATTGGAGAGTCTTCATCATACCTATCCCTTCTTCGAGAATGACAAACCTTTAGGCAAGTATGGATACCTGTTTTCCCTTCAATATCGGGGGGAGAACTTATACCTACGTGACAATAATGAATTGTCAATCTCAGGATTTCTCCATGTAATATTGCTGCTTCGATGAAAGCTAGCTCAAGAATGACAACTTTATTTCCTTGGTAGGCTACCTCCCTCACAATTTTATTCTTTGGATTGACGTGTTATAGCCTCTCTTATATCTAAACAGCCTTTTAGTCAGAAACTGTGGATTATGTTGTTGCACCAGATTGTACATATTGTTTAACATATCAGTAGTGTGGTTTTGTGTGGTTGCAATTATGATGTCTACAATAATCTGTTTGGTTTTGATATTGACACACTCATAACTGAAGTCTTCATCAAAAATGTTGATCAAGGCTTTCGGTTCGAATAATGATAAGTTAAGTTATCATCTGATATGATATAGTGCCAATGATTAAATATTAAGATGTCATTTAACATTGTGATCAAATTATCTAATGTGATAAAGTGGTGGAGCTTAAAGATCATGGTGTCATCTGATGCTGTAAATAAATCATGTGATGTGATAGTGTGAAGGTTCTTAAAGATCAAGGTGTCATCTGATCAAATTGTGGTGCTTAAAGATCAAGATATTAAAGCTCATCTTTGGAGTATAATACCTTATATCCACTGGGGTTCAGTGAAGATCTTTAATCAAGTAGTGTGTCTGATGTTGGTGTTTATCATGAAGAGTTATCACAAGCCTCATAAAATAGAAAATTTAAGGTTCCATTAAAGTGGTAAAGTCAAATATAATGTAGCAAGGAACCAAAATCTTTATTGTTGTGACCGAGAGGATATGTGAAAGCTCATCGAGTTTGTGTTGAGTAATATATGTCTGTAAAGGTAAAAGACTAACTCTCAAATTTACCAAGGAAAATTAGACACACAGTTTCTAATGATAAAAAAGTTTCTCTTATTTTATTGAAATGATCAAAAAAGGATTTTTGCCTACCTAGTTGTTTACCAGCTCAAATAATCCATTATGAGTGTAATTTACATTAAATAATCAATTTTCTCTTAGAATTAATCAATTTTCTATTTTTATAATGCCCCATGATCGATTATTAGGGCTTATAATGGAAAAGTAATGATTCTTTTAAAAACCTTCCATTTTTGTACTTCATAATCAATTATGGGATGTGCATAATTGATTGTGAGCCTTAAAAAACCCATAGATTGTTTCTATATTTGAGCCACCTTTTTTCCTATAAACAAAGGGTTCATTTCTCGTTTCATTCACACGAGAAAACATATTCTAAATAAATTTCTCCCACTTATCTCTCTCTCTCTATCTATCTATCTATCTTTCTCTCTCTCTCTCTCTCTCTCTCTCTCTCTCTCTCTCTCTCTCTCTCTCTCTCTCTCTCTCTCTCTCTCTCTCTCTCTCTCTCTCTCTCTGTGTGTGTGTGTGTGTGTGTGTGTGTGTGTGTGTGTGTGTGTGTGTGTGTGTGTGTGTGTGTGTGTGTGTGTGTGTATTCTCACTTTTTCCTTAGTGTTTTTGAGAGTGAAGTTTTTATATATGTGAGGTGTTTGAGTCTGGTGTATGGGAAAAATTGTAAATTCTTCTTAGCAATAAACTTCTTTTGGTTTGAGTTAAACCAAGTGAAATGCTCTTTTTTGGTTTTTGAGGAAAAGCAATTAAAACCTATGTTGAGTTGGGAAGGTCTCCATAATTAAAAATCCCAATCAATTCTTAAGCTTAGCTTGGTATTAAAAGCTCTTTTTTGGTTAGAGATTGTCTCGTGGTAAAATCTCTTGGTTAGGAGGTCTTTGTAGTTAAAACTTAGTATTTGTTAGGAAGTTAGCCATTGTAAAACTCTAATAATGTGTAAGAAGGTTCATGGGAAAATCCTGTTAAAAGCTTACATCATAGTGAACTCTTTAGAAGGAATTCTCGGGGAGAGTAGTAGGTCACTTCATTAGATCGAACATTTATAAATCTCTAGTGTTTTTTTTATCGTCCCTTAACTTTTTATTTTCTAGTTCTGTTGCATTTCCATTTATTTGATTTTCTTATTTTTGATGTTTTTATCTTGTTTGTAAAAAGTATTTCAAACTCTAATTTTGTCAAAGATTTTTATTTGGAAATGATTTTTCAAACCCATACAATTCACCCCCTACTAACTCTTATGCTTTTAGTCACTTGACCAACAAGTGACATCATACCCTAACTCCTGTTTAAATAATAATCATGTTAGCAAAAAAATTTCAGACATCCTTCACATCAAGTCTCTTGTGAAGAAGAAGTATCAACAAATGATGAATCAATGAAGAAAACATCAAGAGATTCATGAAGATATTCTTGTTGAGATGTCTTCAAAAATATACCTGATGATACATCAGAAAACTCTTATGAAGCCCCTCCTCCAAAAGTAGAATATGAAGAATAAAATTATGTATGTCTCAAATCTTCAAAAGAAGATGATATGGTGGTAACTTCTCTAACTCAAAATAAAATATTTAATTTCAGTGTTAAGCTTGTTAAAGAAAATGAGATATTAGAGAAAAGCATTATTGATCATAAGAATTATGTTAAATTCTTCAAAAATAATAATAAAACTCTTTGTGAAGAAATGACTAGCATAATAAACAAAACCTTAAAATTAGATAAATGTGATTCTTGCAAATATTTGAAAAATAAAGTAACCAATTAGCATAAATCTTATAGAAATTCACTAAGGGGAAAGATAAGCTCAATTTAGTTTTTTCTAACGAAAGGGTTTCTTTTAATAAAAGTGATGTAAGTTATAAATATGACATATTGCATGATAAAATCAAATTTAATTGCCATGTCTTTAAATGAAAATTCATAATACGGTTGGTCATCTTGATTTTTTTTCATTTGCTAAATTAAGAGGTATAAAGGTAATACTTACATAACTCTTAAATAATTTGTGTACCAAAGGTGACAACCTAATTTGTTTTATAGATAATGCTTAATGCTTTATAGATTTAAAGGTGCTTAATGAAAATTTGATAAAGTTGTACAAAGCATATATGTACTATGGTTATACAAAATAAGTTTGATATTTCTGATGATATCGTTTGATGGCATTGATGGATCAAACTGTTAGCACTGATGGTCGTGCTCAACAGTCGTATTCTTTATTGGAACATATGTTGGTGTTCAACAACATTTTGTGATCAAGTTGTTCGTTAGCATTGATGGTGATGTTTAGCAGTCTTGATGGTCCTGTTTATTTGAGTCTGAGGATCGCTGGTAATCATATTACTCTAGATTATGTTTAGCCAACTCTCATACAAAGCGATCTGTAGACATGGACTTTTGACAATGGTCCATCGTTCTCTTTTGAGAGGGTGGTTCCTCATGGATTTTTGAGATTTTGATGTATAGCGCTTAGTAGAAAATTGAATCGGAAAACTCTGAGGAAATTATCTAATAAGTGGTCTTGTTTATGCTTAGTGAAAATGATATGACTAACATATTTTTATTTGAGTTTTTGAACCGTTAGCAATTATGTAGAGCGAAAATGAAAATCTAGGCTAAAAAGGTGCATTTGTAAATCATGGGGATTCTAAAAGCTAAATTAAATCCTAATCTCATGACAAGCCCCAAAAGCATCAAATGGAGATGAAATCTACCTAAGTAATTGATTAGGCCTAGAGGTAATCGATTAGAGCAGATTTGAATTAAATTGAAAAATTCTCTCCACATAATCAATTAACCTTAAGGAATAATAGATTATGACATAGATCACTGTGTGCCTCGTGCAATCAAATGATGAGGGAATCTTAAATTCATTGCCTTAATTGATTATCAAGGAGGATAATTTATTAGAGGAAGAGTCCATAAATAGGTACTCCCCTCCTCTTTTTTCTCATTCCTCTTTTGCATTCTTCTTGTTATTTCTTCTTGTTTCCTATATATTTATTTTTTTGCAAACCCTCTTGCAATCTTCATCATCATCAATGGCTTTAGAAAGGATGTGTACCTTTATAAGCTCATCTTCATCACCCTTTTCCTCATATCTATTTTCATTACAAGAGCCAGAATCATGATTTAACCAATAATTTTCAAAGAGAAGAACTTTCAAATCCTATAACTTAGAAGAGAAAGTCTTCAAAAATTGTGAATTTTTGAAGCGGTTTAAAGAAGTCGCACTAAAAAGCTTCATATGTGACATTATTGACAAGATATTCCCAAATTTGGTAAGGATGTTCTATTCCAACCTCAAATGTGTTAGAAGGATCCTTAATAGTGAAGTGAAGAAGCGTCTAATTAATTTATCCCATGTAGATTTTTTCAGAGATCTGCAATCTTTGTGCATCAGCTTATAACACAAAGCTGAAGGTAATAATTATTCTTATTTGCCTACTGATATTTCTTTCTTAGTTGATCCTAGTTCAGAGGTCTCAACTCCTTTCAAGGTGATGGAAGTTCTCCTTGATATTCGTATCACTCACTATGTAGTCTCCCATATTCTTTCCCTAAAGAAACACAACTTTGGGCAACTATGAAGAAATGAGGTTGTTATGGTATGGAAAAATGTTAATGTAGTAGAAAAACATTAGTTAAGTTTTGTAATCTACCACATGATTGAGAGCAATAGAAAGAATATGTCGTTATCGGGTTGATAACAAAAATTTTGGAGCATGTCGAGTTCAACCTTGAGGACAAAGAACCAGATCAGGATTACACTGGAATAGGAAATAGCACAATAGGTCTAATGAGAATAGACAAAAAAATTGGTGTTATCCTACAAATCCTAAAAGGAAAAAAGAAATCTCCTCAAGTGAGCCAGTCCCACCTCAGTAACGAAATGTGTCTCTTGTAACACTCCATTTAAATATTTAGTCATTTGTGATTTTATTTGTATGATTATTTTTGGCATTGGTTTAGTTGAGGATGTGGGTGTAATGGTGAGTGTGAGAGCTTAGTGTAATTAGCTAATTAAAATTTAATCTTAGAATAATATTGTAATAATAATTATATAAATGATGAGATATTTCACTATTATTATTATTATTATTATTATTATTATTATTATTATTATTATTATTATTATTATTATTATTATGATTATTATTGCTATTAAAATTAAGGAAATAAACCATAATTAGAGAGAGTGGGGGAAAGTAAGTTACGGTATCTGTTACACGTGAAAAGAGAAAGGAGAGAAGAAAAGAAGTAGAGCTAGGGCAAGAGAAAATATCAAGGTTCCATCATTTTTAGAGAGCTCAAGCTTGGAATTAAGGTAAGGGGGAGAATGAGTTTATTAATGGTGACTAGAACATGAGAGGATAATGAGAGCTTTTTTCCCTCTTAGGATTTCTGCGTATTTCCTTGTGCATTCTTCTTCCTTGTTGCTTAAATTCGTATATGTGCAATTGCTATTATGAAATCATGTTTTGGGTACTGTTCTGATATGAATTTTATGTAAATTGTGTGTTGTTGTTACTATGTATACCATGAGAACAGATCTGGAAATTATGGGGTTTTGGGGGTTAACGAAAATGGGTTTCAAATTATAGAAAACTTTGATAAAATGATAAATGAATGAAGTAGAATAAAGACTTAAGATTATACTGTTATTGATGCTGTTTTGGTTCAGAAATAGGATCTTGAAAGTGCTCCAATAGGGGAAAATCACAATGTTGCGAAAATTGGGTTTTCTCTGTTCACATTTGCCATACACGTATGCTAGAGGGCCATACGTGTATAGTTCCTAAGGGCTTACGCGTATGATAAGTGCCCTGTCCCCATGGCCAGCACGACCTTTGATGATATGCATATGGGAGTGGACATTACGCGCATGGGGTAGCCATTACGCGTACATGATGTGTTTGAGAGGGTTTGGAAGGGAATTAGCCTCTAGACATATGCGTAAGGCAAGTGTCAATACATGTATGAGGTCTGGGCAGCTGAGGCCCTATGTGTATCATACACAAGGCTGGGGTAAGGAAGTGAGGCCATACGCGTATGAATTAGGGTCATACATGTATGGGCAGGCCTGTGTTGGAATTTTTCTGTTTTTGCGATTTCTTTCCCGATTTCGCGTGCGATGCCATTCCTCGTGGTTCATAAGACTAAAATGGTGTAAATGGACATAGGGGAACCGGTAATGATAGTAAATCTAGTAAAAATGGCATTTCTATGTGGTTTTCTTTAGGACGTTGATTGATGCTTGTGTTGCTAAGATTGTTATTATGTGAACAATCTTGGGCATCAATGGTAATTCTAGAGAGAATTACGGTGAGTATGTGGCTCACGTGTGATTATTATGGATAGTGTGTTATGCATTAATGATAATTATGTTATGCATACTTGTATGTAATGCATTCATGTTGTGTCCATATGGAGATGAGCCTAGGTGGAAATCCATGATGGGTGCCTAGTCTCACCCGGACTCCATGTGGGAGTCGAGTGGACATAAGTTGTAGTTCATAGGAATGTATACGACTTATCTGGATTCCCACGGGAATCGGGTTCAAAGATTAAACCGTATGGATTGTGATGGTACCACATGCATTGTGTCGTGTTATTTGAGTCGCATTACATATGTGTATGATTGAATGTGGGCTAAATATGTCGAGTGTTTATGTGGCACTTATATATGTGTCATGAATATTTGATTGGTGTGAATTGTGTGAATTACTACTCCTTAGCATGTGATTTTTAATGTATAATTATTGACTGTACTTCTCACCCCTTTTATATTGTTGTGTTTGTGCTCTTTGGGGAGTACAAATAATCAGGTACCCGAGTAGTGCTTGGAGCATTTGTTGCTATTGATCGAGTCTTAAGAGTCACTCTGATACGTAACATGGGAGGATTGGGATTTGTTTTAGTTTTCATTTGTGTTATTTCCATTTGTTATGTATCTTGTTTCTAATTCATGTTGAACCACGGATTTTGTGGAGTTTGATGTAATTGGAGCCTTTGTGTTGAACTATTTGAATATTCCGCTGTTTAATTAAGTTATTTTTATGTAAAAGTAAGATATGAAGTGACTTGATACTTCATGGGATTTTATATTGATGTGGCGTCCTACGTGTGTAACTCTGATTTTTTCCGCAACTATTTTGCTTATTTCCATTTATTAAATGTATGGGGGGCAAGGTGTTACAATTAGTATCAGAGCCTGGTCGGCCCATCCGGCCAGTGTTGTAATAGAGTTTGACTATAAAGTGAATATAGTCATATAATTCTTCTAACCTTTATTGTTGGTGTTGGACAGTATGGCTGGTAGGAATGATGTTGCAATTGTTACTGCGTTACAGGCTGTTGCACAGGCGATGCAGAATAACAATCAGAATACTGGGGATGTCGAGTTTCGTAATTTGGAGAAGTTCTAGAATAACAAGCCACTTAAGTTCGAGGGTAGGTACGACCTGTATGCTGCGGGAAAGTGGCTGAAGGACATTAAGAAGATCTTCAGAGTCATGGGATGCACCGAAGCTCAAAAGTTGCAATTTGGAACTCATATGCTGACTGAGGAAGCTGAAGATTGGTGGGATAATAGCCGTCAAAGGTTGGAAGCTGCAGGTAGTATTATCACTTGGACGGTGTTTAAAGCTGAATTTATAGAGCGGTATTTTCTGGAAGATGTTCGTGGGAAAAAAGAGATCGAATTATTGGAATTGAAGCAGGGAAACTCGACAGTCGCAGAATATGCGGCCAAGTTCGAGGAACTGGTGAAGTATTATCCTTATACAATACTGATGCTGCTATAAGTTCAAAATGTATCAAGTTTGACAATGGGTTGCGTCCCGAGATCAAACAAGGTATTGGCTATCAAAAAATTAGATACTTCCCTGAGTTGGTGAATAGGTGCAGGATTTATTATGAAGATAACAGGGCTCAGGTCGCTCACTACAAGGCGCTGAGTGACAAAAGAGGCAAGCAGAGGCACAGGGGTACGACTTACAATGCTCCAGCCGATAAAAGGAAGTAGAAAGATGTTGTCGATAGAAGCCGATTGGGGGAGGAAATTCTTCCAACTTTATCAAGTGTTACAAATGTGGTGGCGTGGGTCATCGTGCTAATGAATATCAAAATGAGGTGAAGAAATGTTTCAAGTGAGTGTTGTACTTCATAGGGAACCTCCAAAATCAGTGAAGGAGATTAGGAGTTTCTTGGATTTGGCAAGTTATTACCGTAGGTTTATCGAAGGGTTTTCTAATTTGGCCCTTCCTCTAACTCAGTTGACTAGAAATGGTCAGGCCTTTGTGTGGAATATCTTGTGTAAAGAAAGTTTTAGAGAATTGAAGAAGAGGTTGAATACAGCGCCAGTGTTGATTCTACCAAATCCAAATGAAACTTTTATGGTGTATTATGATGCGTCTAAAATGGGATTAGGAAGAGTATTTATGCAGGATGGTAAGGTCGTGGCTTATACCTCACAACAATTGAAGGTACATGAAAGAATTATCCTACTCATGATCTTAAGTTAGCTGCAATGGTTTTTATTTTGAAAATTTGGAGACATTACTTATATGGATCAAGGTTTAAAGTGTTCAGTGACCATAATACTCTTAAATACTTATTCAACCAGAAAGAATTGAATATGAGACAGAGAAGGTGGTTGGAGTTCTTGGAGGACTATGATTTTTGCTTGAGTTACCATCCAGGTAAAGCTAATGTCGTGGTGGATGCTTTAAGTTGAAAGACTATTCACATGTCGACATTAATGATTAAGGAGTGAGACTTAATTGAATAGTTTAGAGACTTGAGTATGGTTTGTGAATTGACTCCTTAGAGTGTGATGTTGGGTATGATGAAGGTTAATAATGAGTTCCTTAATGAATTTAGAGAGAGTCAGAAACTTGATCTGAAGCTGGTGGATTTGATGACCACAGGAGGGTCGAATACAGACGGTGACTTTAAGCTAGAAGATTTTGGTGTGTTGAGATTTCAGGGTAGAATTTGTGTCGGATAATCCTGAGCTGAGGAAAATGATCTTGGAGGAGAGCCACAGAAGTAGCTTGAGTATTCATCCAGGAGCTACAAAAATGTATCAGGACCTTAAGAAATTATTTTGGTGGCCAGTTATGAAGAAATATATATAGCTCGATTTGTGTATGCTTGTTTGACTTGCCAGAAGTCAAAGGTGGAACATCAAAAACCTTTTGGTTTGATGAAACCAATAGAGATACCATATTGGAAATGGGATAGTATCACAATGGACTTGTAACTTGGTTACCAAATACGGCGAGAGGCTTTGATGCTATTTGCGTGATTGTGGATAGATTGACAAAATCGACACATTTTATACCGATTAACATCAGTTTTCCTTTGTCGAAGTTAAAAGAGATTTACATCATAATAATATTGAAGTTACACGAGATCCCATCGAGCATAGTGTCTGACAGAGACACATAGTTTACTTTCGGATTTTGAAAGAGCTTGGAGGAGGCTTTGGGTTGTAGTTTGAAATTAAGTTTTGCTTATCATATGCAGACAGATGTACAATCTGAGAGGACTATTCAATCATTAGAAGACTTGTTGATGGCTTGTATACTCGAGCAGGGAAGTGCTTGGAATACCCATTTACCGTTGATTAAATTTACATACAATAAAAGTTACCATTCTAGTATTGGAATGACGCCTTTCGAAGCGTTGTATGGTAGGAGGTGTAGGACATCTCTATGATGGTATGAGTCGGGTGAGAGCATTATACTTGGACCCAAAATTGTGTAGCAAACTAGTGAGATAATCTAGATGATTATGGAGAAGATGAAAGCATGCCAGAGTAGACAGAAAAGCTATCATGATAATAGAAGGAAAGTTTTGGAATTCAGCAAGGGCGACCATGTGTTTCTAAGAGTCAATCCGGTGACCGATGTCGGTCGTGCACTGAAATCAAAGAAGTTGGATCCTAAGTTCATTGGACCGTATCAAATATTGTAGAGAGTTGGAGTTGTTGTGTATATAGTGGTGCTGTCACCCGAACTTTTGAATTTACATTATGTGTTTCATGTGTCGCAACTTCAGAAATACATTCATGATCCATCTCATGTTCTTCAGAAGGATGAAGTGCAGATTCGGGATAATCTTATGGTGGAGGAAATATCATTAAGGATTGAGGATCGCAAGATAAAATAGTTAAGAGGTAAAGAAATTCATTTAGTGATACTAGCTTGGGGAGGAGTTGCAGGAGGAAGTGTGACCTGGGAATTGGAGAGCAAGATGCGAGATTCGTATCCGTAATTGTTCTCATCGGGTACATTTTCGAGGACAAAAATATTTTAAGTGGGGGAGGGTTGTAACACCCCACTTAAATATTTAGTCATTTTATGATTTTATTCATATGATTACTTTTGGCATTAGTTTAGTTGAGGGTGTGGGTGTAAGGGTGAGTTTGAGAGCTTAGTGTAATGAACTAATTAAAATTTAATCTTAGAATAATATTATAATAATAATGATGATATAAATGATGAGATATTACATTATTTTATTATTAATATTCTTATGATTATTATTGCTATAAAAATTAAGGAAATAAACCATAATTAGAGAGAGTGAGGGAAAGTAGGTTACAATATCAGTTGTAAGAACAAGATTTGGTTCTACATCTGGCCATTAAGGTTGGATGATAACTGCACATGTTATCTAAGAGAACAATTCTGTATGATATGGTTTCTGTCTAGTGTATGGTTGTTATCAATATGATTCAGACTCTGATAAAAAGGTGTGTGACGTCATCAGACTCTATTATCAACACTCTGGAAGAAAACATATGTGTGTACAAGTTAAAGTCAAGATTCATGAAAGTTTCTATGGTTCTAATGAAGGTTAGTTCTAGACATTCTAATTAAGAATTTATGAGAAAGGTCTACAAGACTTTCTAATGTGATACGCTTTTAATGTTAGAAGTTCTAAAGATTCTGAAGATGTGGTCCAGGTGAACAAAGCTCTAAAGATTCTGAAGACACAATTTGTGAAGATCAAGTTCTTAAGAGTTTCTAAAGACAAGGTTCTAATTAGAAGAAGTGATGAAGACTCTAAAGACAAAGAACAAGCTCAATGAAATCTGAAGATAAGGTTCTGAAGGAACAGGTTCTGAAGACTCTAAAGATAATGCTTCTAAAAGAACAAGTATTGAAGATTCTCAAGATAAATTCTGCTGAACAAAGATCTTGGAATTCTGAAGACTATGTTTTTGAAGATTACGTAAAGAATGACTCTTCTACAAAATGCTTCATCAAGATAATATTTGAAGCCTCTGAAGATGCTAGAAGACTGAAGATCAGAATGGTTTTTAAGTTGAATATAATAGTACTAAAACTATGTATCCTCTACCTTGAAAAGGGGGCGCAGGAGCATCTTTTTGTACAGTGATGTTGACCATCCCTTCATATGAACGTTGGGATAATGTTGTTGGGATATGTTTCCTAGAATACCCATCAACGGATCTATTCTCTCCTGCTCTATAAATTGAAGGCTTGGAAGCTTGAAGAAATGTTATGCATGGCTAAGAAGCTAGTTGCTTGCCGCTCATAGCTTATTGTTGAAGTAACCACTAATCACAAAGAGATAAAGATAAAAGATTGTTGGTTGTTGTCCATACAAAGGATTATTATTCAACACAACAAACAAGTCAACATGTAGCAAGCAAGATGGAGTTGGTACCGTAAGAGTGTACAATGATGATTATGCTAACACCATATGAACTCAAGTGGGACATTATAAGTGAAGCATAGTAGCTTATTTGAAATTGATGGTTAAATTGGAAGAAACATTATATGCTCAAGAAATAAGTACAAAAGAAGAAGCTAGAAGCTTAATGAAAAGAAGTTGAAGTAATCAAACAAGAAATCTTTTAAGCAACAAAACTAGTGCTTTATAATCTCTTAAAGATTTATCATTAGATAGTTTTGTATTAGAAAGCAAGGAGTTGCGGCTCAAGAACTTGCTAGTAACACTTAGGTGTTCTTGTATTTCATTTGTGTAATCAGCATGTAAGAAGCATTAAGTGTACACATGTAAAATCCTTTTTCTAAAGGTGACGTAAATCTTTGTTGAAGGTGGCTTGAGAAATCCTATCTAAGGTGGTGTGAATCCTTGTTAAAGGTAGCAAAAAATTCCTTAAAAGGTAATGTTGATTCCTTGAGCGGTCGAGTGAAGACCAGAATGCTTGAGAAGACTAAGCGTGTTTCTAACACCTTAGTGGATGATTCCTTGAGAGGCAAATGAATGCCAGGATTCTCAAGAAGGAAATGAAGGGTTTCCATTGTGATTGTGATCGTTGATGATTATTGGATTAAGTACTTGTGATAAGGCGAAATCACCTTGAGGGGTAGACTAGAGTAACTTCGTTAACAGTGAACTAAGATAAAATAATTGTGTTCATTTATTTTATTTACTTGTTAATGCAGTTGATTTAAATTCTGCAAATGGGGACAAAATATGAAACCCAATTCAACCCCCCCCCCCCCCCTATTGTGTTTTTCAACCTTCAATTGGTATTAGAGCTCCAGTTATATTATTAATATTTATCAAACACTTAACTGTGTCAGATAAAGATCTGGACGAGCTTTGAGAAATGCTTTGGTGAATCTCCTCCACCATCTACAGTTTCAGTCTCATATAATGATGGAAGATTGAGTACTAATATGATAAACCAGAAAGGTTCATTCTGGGTTATGTCACTGATTCTTAAGAGCTGGTTGTTATTGATAATATAACTCTCTCTTATGATGCTTGCAAAAAGATTGAAAGGAAGATAAACAATCAGCTGGTAAAAGGAAAATAGACTCATCAAATATTTGAAGAATCCGATGAATGCTATTTTTGGAATACGTTAGTTGAGAACTATGTGTCTTCTCAAGGTGATGCCTATACAAGGCTTAAGAAGGATAATCTAAAAAGAACCAACAAGAATTATCAGAAACCAAGAAGTCTTGTTTGCTGAAAGTTATTCTTTCTGAGTATGGGATGTTTTCAACAATCAGACTTGGTATACTGTTGACTTTCTCAGTATTGCTCATTAGGAACTCTTTCATGCAAAGGAGAGAAAAATTTTGAAGTCATGATTCTAAAGCATGAACACTTCAAGATGAAGTATGCTGAAGATGTTAGAAATCTTGTCATCAAGATTTTAAATCATGACTGCATAATTTAAGATTCTTAGTGATAATTTCTTCGTCAGAATTCTTGAAGAAGATTATCAAAAGCTTGCTATGTGAATAGAAGCTTATGGAAAATGATCAAGCATGCAGAAGGTATGGAGTAAAGCCTCTCTTGAAGAACTAAAGATATGAGCTAAACAGTATAACTCAGAAAAGAAGAAAAACGTTATGCTTCAATGAATCAGAAGCTGAAAAGATTAAAAGAGAAAGATAAAATGCTACTTCTAGTTAGAAGATAAAGAAAGTCTTTATTTCTTCAAAAGGAAAAATCCTAAGAAGAAAGCATGAGATGATTAAAATAAATGGCTGAAGAATACACGAGGTGTTTCTATGTTCTGAGAAGGTACTACAAAAGAAGAAAGAACTAACATAGCATTCTTAGCTGATGTTAGAACGCCCAATGCAGAGGATCTCTCCAAAAGATAAAGTAGTTTCTTATGCAAAATAAACTATCTTTAATGCAGATTCTCTTAGTGGTGCAGTCAAAACACTAGCTGTGTTATCAGAATTCTGACAGTCCACATAGGATGAAGACATATACTCTGTTTCTGGAAAAGCTTCGCAGATTTCTAAAGTCATCAGAAAAGATGATTATCAAGTTGTCCGAAGTTTGGAAGAATAACGCATGTAAGATCAACTTTCTAATTTCTTGACATATGTGTGTTCATTAAGAGAAATAGCTCGACACAAGACAAGCAAGTTGTTAGCTTGAGAAAGATATCTCAATTGAACAAGTTTATGTTTATCAAAATGCTATCCAAAATTTTCTTCTCAGAAGTTTCTGATACATGAATGTATCCTTATGTCACTCACTACTTTTTGGACTCATGTGACTGAGTGGAAGTATGAGATAAAGAAGTTATCTAATAAAAAGAAGATTTTGACGTTCTAGTTCTTCGTAATCAGATACAGATGATTGAAGAATAGAACAAGCTTGAAAAGAAATGGCTAATCATCGTGACAAAGCATTTCTAGAAAGTAGCTAGCATGTTTATTTAGAATAGAATATGATTCAAATCTATTGTGATGCATATTGGTTAGATTGCTCTAAATATCTAAAGGCTACTGAAGTACCTTCATCAGAAATCAAATCAAGGTCAAATTTGATGATAAGCTTGAAAGTTAGAAACTAAAGCTTAGTGGAAGAATACAGAGCTAGAAACTATCTTCTCTATAATGAAGAAAACGAAGCTGCCGAAGCACAAACTCAGAAGGACCAGACCCGACATGGCACTTAAAATCAGAGAAGAGGTAAAAAAGCAGTGTGACGCTGGGTTCCTAGCCATTTTTGAGTATCCCGAGTGGATTGCCAACATCATCCCAGTTCCGAAGAAAGATGGGAAAGTTCAAATGTGTGTGGACTATCGAGATCTTAACAAGGCGAGCCCGAAAGATGATTTTCCTCTGCCTCATATTGACGCCTTGGTAGATAACACAATGCAGTTCTCTGTCTTTTCATTTATGGATGGTTTCTCAAGATATAATCAAATCAAGATATCCCTAACTGATAGGGAGAAGACTACCTTCATCACGCCTTAGGGCACATATTACTACAAAGTCATGCCATTTGGTTTGAAAAACACAGAGGAAACATACCAACGTGCCATGACAACCTTCTTTCACGACATGATCCATAAAGAGATTGAGGTTTATGTGGACGATATGATTGCCAAATCCAGAATTGAAGATGATCATCTGGACCATCTGAAGAAGTTGTTTGACAGACTACGGATGAATCCGGCAAAATGCACCTTTGGGGTTTGATCTGGCAAACTGTTATGCTTTATTGTAAGTCAGAAGGGCATTGAAGTTGATCCTGACAAGGTTCGGGCAATTCAAAACATGCCGCCTCCTAAAACAGAAAAAGAAGTTTGTGGCTTTCTGGGCCGACTTAATTACATTTCCAGATTCATTTCTCATCTGACAGCTACCTGGGAACCAATTTTCAAATTACTAAGAAAAAATCAATCGGTTGAATGGAACAATGATTATCAAGAAGCTTTTGACAAGATAAAAAAATATTTGCAAGAACCACCGATCTTAGTACCTCTGATTCCTGGTAGGCCTTTAATCATGTATCTCACTATTCTCAGTGAGTCAATGAGATGTGTCTTAGGTTAGCATGATGACACTGGCAAAAAAGAGCATGCAATTTACTATCTGAGCAAGAAGTTCAATGATTGTGAGACCAGATACTCACTATTAGAGAAAACTTGTTGTGCTCTGCTTGGGTTGCTCGATGCCTAAAACAATACATGATTTTCCATACTACTTTATTGATATACAAGATGGATCTGATAAAGTATATCTTCGAAAAGCCTGCTGTCTCTAGACGAATTGCTCGATGGCAAATGTTGTTGACTGAGTATGACATCCAACATGTTACCCAAAAAGCAATAAAAGGGAGCGTCTTGTCTAACTACCTTGCTCATCAACCTATGGAAGGTTATCAACAGATGAAGTTTGACTTTCCCGATGAGGATGTTCTATTCATCAGAGATAATGAGACTCTAGACCCTGATATAGTACAAGAACTAGGGGCGCGATGGACGCTTGTGTTCGACGGTGCTGCCAATGCTAAAGGTCGTAGAATTGGTGCCATCCTCATCTCTCTGAATGATTTTCATCTTCCTTTCACCACCAGATTATGCTTTGAATGCACCAACAATATGGCTGAGTACGAAGCATGTATCTACGGTATTAAAGCAGCAATTGGCATGAGAATCAAGATTCTTGAGGTCTACGGAGATTCTGCCCTGGTGATTGGCCAAGTTAGAGGGCACTTTGTAACCCGGGATTCCAAGCTGGTTCCGTACCAGAAACACATCGCGAAATTGATTTCCTACTTTGATGAAATCTCTTTTCATCATATTCCAAGGGAAGAAAATCAACTATTTGATACTCTTGCCACCTTGGCGTCCATGTTCAAAGTCAAGTGGAAGAACGAAGCTTCTTCTATCCGCATTGATCATTTGAACGAACCAGCACATTGTTTAGCAATCGAGGACGAGTCTGATGATAAGCCTTGGTTCTATGACATAAAAAGATATCTGGAAAAATAGGAATATTCTGAGGGTATCACTATCACTGATAAGAAAGCTCTCAGGTGGCTATGCGCTAAGTTCTTCTTGAGCGGTGGTGTACTGTACAAAAGGAATTATGATGTTGTATTGCTCAGATGCGTGGATAGACACGAAGCAAACACAATCATAAGGTTCATACATGAAGGTGGTGAGGGTGTACATGCCAAAGGTCTTGCTCTGGCTAAAAAGATCCTTCGAGCTGGGTATTATTGGACAATAATGGAGGTAGATTGTTACAACTTTTCCAAAAGATGTCACAAGTGCCAAATCTACGGTGACAAGATCCATGTGCCACCAACTCCATTGAATGTTTTGAATTCTCCTTGGCCCTTCTCTATGTGAGGTATTGATATGATTGGAATGATAGAGCCGAAGGCTTCCAACGATCATCGCTTTATTCTAGTTGATATCGATCATTTCACCAAGTGGGTGAAAGCTGTTTCTTATGCAAATGTTACCCGCCAAGTGGTTGCCAGATTTATCAAGAAAGAGATAATCTACCATTATGGTATTCCTAGCAACATTATCACTGACAAAGCAAGCAACCTGAACAACAAGATGATGTAAGAGTTGTGTCGAGAATTTAAGATCGAGCACCACAACTCTTCACCATATCGGCCCAAAATGAATGGTGTCATCAAAGCAGCAAACAAAAACATAAAGAGGATTGTCCATAAGATGGTCAGGACTTACAAGGACTGGCATGAAATGCTTTCGTTTGCACTACATGGATACAAAACCTCAGTTCGTACTTCCACTAGGGTAACTCCGTATTCACTTGTATATGGTATGGAGGTTGTTCTACCCATCGAATTCTAAATTCCTTCTCTCAGGGTCATCATGGAAGTAGATCTGGATGAAGTTGAATGGGTTCAATCCAGATACAGCCAGCTGAATCTCATCGAAGAAAAGCGCCTGACAACCGTTTTCCACGGTCAATTGTATCAGAGACGCCTCAAGCGAGCTTTTGACAAGAATGTTCTTCCTCGAGCATTCCAAGCAGGCAAACTCGTGCTCAAGAGGTACTCTCCTGTTCATTCGGATCCACGCGGCAAGTGGACTCCCAATTACGAAAGAACTTTCATTGTCCAGAAAGCCTTCTTAGGCAGAGTCTTGATCCTCACCACCATGGATGGGAAGGAGTTGCCACTTCCCGTGAACTCCGATACAGTCAAAAAATATTATGCCTGGAAAAAAGGATGAAAGCCCGCTAGATTGGCACCCACAAGGGTAATCTAGGCACAAAAAAATGGGCGTCACGATGGACCGAAAAAAGAAATGTCCATGCAAAATTTAGGGACAAATAAAAAAATAATTAAAACTCGCTAAGTTGAAAACCCGAAAGGGCAACTTAGGCAAAAATGGGTATCCTGGTGGACGAAAAGAAATAGAAATGTCCAGTAAAAAATTAGGGATAAAGGCATTTGACTGTGAACGCCTGAGCCTATCTTCGCCATGGCTAAACCTTAGATGGGAAATGATCAGTCAAATCATCATCAACTGACGCATAGTGTTGGAACGTGGACTTGTAGGGGATGGTAGCTAATGTTGTAATCAATTCAAAGTCAAGTTTCCCATTGCCATTTACTTTGTTTTTCAATTTTATTTTAAATTTCCTCATCAAGGATTTTTACATCCTTGTGCACATCTTATGTACAAAATCTTTTTACATTCAATAAAATGTTCATCCTTTGATTTCTCATTTGTCTTTTTTCAGTAATTTGTTTGCAAATTGAACAATTATTTGTGATCACATAATGCTATAAAGCGTTAAGAACATGAAAGCTAAAATCAACCAGGAAAACATTATGCATTGCATGCTTTACCAAAAATTATTGAAGGAAGATTGGTAGTTTTCCTTTTTAAACTTGATTCTCGGTGAACAATATCGTATTTGGTTAGGAATGCCGATTGCGTTCCTTTTCCCCAGCAAGTATCAGTATTGGTTCTTTAGAAGGTTTGTCTACCACTCCTCTCCCTAACAGAGCCAAAATTTCACCAGTGAGCATTAGATTGGTTCTTTGGGATGATCTATTTTTCACTTCCTCGGGAGAGTTATATTCCCCAAGCAGAGACTTGTTTGCTTTTCCCTAATAGAAGCAAAATTTCTTACAGCACCCCAATAGATCGAGGTTGTTAATCCTCAGCAGTGATGGCGCTTCATTTTGATCATCTTGACTTTATTTTTCCCCGAGGAGAGTTGGTTAGTTGAAGATCAGTCATGATTCCTTCATTTTCCAGCCAGGGTCAGCTATGGCTAGAAAATTCCTTTCTCTCCAGCAACAATGTTGGTAATAGTTTGGAAGTCTGAGATTTCTAAGATCTTTCCCCAACAACATCATTGGCTTCCCCAGTTGAGGATGTCTAGTTCGTCTTGCTACAATCTATGTCCGTCGGAGAAATCGCAACTCGACCTTTGTCGCTGCATAGCATGATATCAAGAAGCATGTTGAACATCATAGCATATGCATCATGGCGTACTTCCCTTTGATTGATAATCTCCCCAGCGGATCTCATCCAAACCTTGCTCTTGAACAAATCTTTACCTGTTTCCCCCGTCAGTCGTCGTCGGCCAAATCTTTAGCTACTCTTTTATTTAATCTCTTCCCACCTTGAATAATCAAAAAGCTGGCGCGATTCAAATATTCAGGTCCAAGAAGATTAAATAGGGGCAATTGTCATAACTCGAAATTTGACCTCCTTCTTGCCTTTTGCATAAGCATGTGCATTCGCATCATTAGCATACGCATTCGCATTTTTTCTCTGTGATTTTTTGTTGCAGGAATATTCAGGTTTTGCAAGCCCGATTAATCACATCCTCTCAAAGGTATCACATCACCAAAACAAACACAAAATGAAGGTTTATATGGCTATTCATCAGAGCAAAAGGTCGAAAATTGGAACTGCGGCCACATTACCATTTTTCAAGCAAATATGCAAATTTTGCCTGAAGTAACCGGTTACTCATTTTCTAGGCAAAACCAAGTAACTGGTTACTCTGTGTAAAAATGCAGTTTTTGCTGCATTTCTTTATGACAACAACTTTCACTCTACTTTTGGGTGTCTACATTGTTTTAGCATTGTGTGGAACATTCTAGACATCTCTAGATAATTCAAGACCTTTCCAAACACTTCAAGGCATTTGCTCCAATACATCAGTTTGGATTAAGACCGCCATGTTGCTTCATTCTCAAGCATGTGAGCCCTTAGATTCAAGTTTGCATTGGGATGGTTACCGAGTCAACTATCTAACTAACTGAGTTAACCTCTAACTCAGCGAGTTGAGGATAACTAACTCCAAGGCTAGTTCCAAGGCTGCATCCAAAGCTCAATCCGAACCTAGCGACTCCAAAGCAAAGCTCTATATAAGCAAATCACCACCATTTCACAAGGGGTTCGATCACAAAGGGGTTCCATCATTTTTCAGGGTTCAATCATTTTCTCAATTTCTAAATTCTTCCCTCTCAATTCTCTCACATTCTCTCTGAATTTTCTACAACATTTTCACCTTCATCTCCATCCTCTCTCAAAAACCCTCACAAAAGCTCAATTTCCACCATTAGAGTGTAACAATCTTCACATCGAAATTGTTATTCTCTTGAGCTAAACCTTATTCAACCATATTATTACTTGGATTTCTGGATTTATAGTAGATTCTTCTCCAATTCAAGTAATCATCTCAAGCTTCCTCGGTGCAAATAGGTATTCGGAGCATTACTCGTGTTTTTATCAGTTTCGCTACATTGGATCTCAAGCTACTAATTCTATGGGTTTCTTTGCTTAATTCTCATCACATATCAATATCAACAACATCCAAGGCAATCCTCTGCCTTATAGGTTGGTAGTTCGCACTTGATTTACTGTTTTGATCACTTTCGCGCGTTTACGATGTAGTTCGATCAGTTTTTAGTGTTGACTGATCATGTGATTATTCGATCTTTAATCTTCATGTTTAATGCTTTCAATTGATGCTTAGTTGATGCTTAAGTTATTTTGAACTTCATTTTTCGTGCTCAAGTGTTAATCATGGCATGTGGAGGTTCAGATAATTCTTTTGGTTGCTGAAAGTGATTTTTCAAAAAGCTGTTTTTACCACTGTCATAGTGATAATCGATTACTCACTTTCTAGACAAAATAGAGTAACTGGTTAATCTGTGCAATTTTCACTTGTTTTTTCAATTTTGAGCAAGTAATCAGTTACCTGATATAGAGTAACCGGTTACTTCAGTGGCAGAATGTCATTTTTGCCTATTTTCAAGCTTGTTTGTCATCTTTTCCTCATATAACTTCCATGGATTGATATGCTGGATATTTGTGGATGTCTTATGAGCTGTTTACCTTTTGCGTGAAGCATGTATGCAAACTTTCAATATGCGATTTTTCAATTCTCGGTTATTTTCATTTTTGACATTGTCTGATCATGATTTTTCTTGCACATTCTTTGATCACATGCTACATAATTTGTGATGCATACTAATTTTTTTGGTACTGTTTTACGCTTCCATTCATGTTTGCGTTAAGTTTGTTCCTCATTGGGAATGAACTTAATCTTGTACAAATCAATAACTCATCCTTTGCTTTAACGATTTTTCATTCCTTTGGAAAATTGTTGAGATCTTTCCCATTTGATGGATTAATCGAAACTTCGTTTCGGTTAGTCGATCCTTCCTTTTTCCTTCTCCTTTATATCTTCTAGAGCTTTTTCCTCTCTTTCCCCGTGGAGTTGAAGATTCTCAACGCATTGGAGCACTGTACAAACTTGGAACCATTTTGTTGTCCGTTCATTTCTTGTACCGCACGTTGGTGTTAGAGAAGGAATGAGAATGGAGATTTCCTACACTCATTCTGACTACTTTGAGTAGGGGACAAATGACCCTGTACTTGGAATAGTCGCCTCTATCTCCTTACTGTGGTATCCCTGCTTTCTTCAGTCGAGTCGATCCTTGATCACTTACACCATTATCTCCTTTTTGGAATTAACATCCTTCTTTCAATTCAACACTCTTTTCTCTTGAAGCCAATTCTCTTCTTCCCCAGCGAAGTCCTTCTTTCTTCTTCGGTTTACACAGTCATCCTGTTAAAACCTAATTCCCATCAGAGTTCACAACCTTCTCTCAGTTCTCTCTCCTTCGTGTTTGGTTAATCACTTCCTGTCAATTAAACATCAGTCATCTTTTCTTTAGTTAATCACAATACGCCTATTAATATTGAATTTTCTTTGGGCTAATCGCTTTCTTCTGGCTAATCACCTGATCTTTGGTTGATCACGGTATACCTATTAAAACCAGCTTTTTCTTTGGGTTAATCACCTTCTCTTGGTTAATCACCCGCCTTTCGGTCAATCACAGTCCGCCTGTTTGAACCAATCACCTTTTTTCTCAGTTAACCACAACCCGTATGTTAAGATACTGAGTTTCTTTTGAGTTAATCACCTTCTTTTGATTAATCACTCATTCTTTTCGGTTAATCATAGTTCGCATGTTAAGCACCGAACCCCCTATAGTTAACAACCTTTCTTTGGTTCAAACATTGCCAGCTTTGGGTTAGTAACCTTTATTCGGTTCAAATACCCTTCCCTTCGGTCAAGTGTTGTTTATTCAGTCAATGTACCGTTCTTTGGGTCACAACCTTCGCTTGGTTCTACACTCGTTCTTTGGGGCATAACCTTTGCTTGGTTCCACACCCGTGTCTTGGTTGATCATTGTTTATCAGTTAAAACTAGTTCCTTCTGTCTCTTGGTTGATCACTGTTTATCAGTTAAAACTAGTTCCTTTCTCTTTCTGGTTAACCACTGTTTATTAGTTAATATACCAATTTCCCCTTCAGAGTCAAACACCTCCCTTTTGTTCAGTACTCTCTTTCTCTTGGTTCGTCACAGTCCGTCTGTTGACACCAACCTTTTTGCTCTCCCTATAGAGTTTTACTCTTATCTTTCTTCGGTTAATCACTGCTTACCAGTTAATGCACCGAGTCCCCCATGGATCTTACCTTTATTTCGATTCTTGTCCTTTACTCCTTTCTTCCCTGGCCCCATCGCCATTCTTTTGTTTTATCCCTTATAGAGTCATCGCTTTTCTACTGCATTCATCGACAGAATTCTTGTCTTGCTTCTCTGTTCCTCAGCAAAGTTTTCTTTCGTCTCCTTTCTTGGTTTTAACACCATTCCTTTTGCATCTCCTAGTTGGGTCTTGCTTTCTCTTTTGGTTTTTGGCTTTGACGTCGTCTCTTTCCTTTTTCTTTCCCAGCAGTAGTTCCCTGAACTATGTAGGCTCTGATTTCCTCATTGCACTATGAGGGTACTTAGGCACAAGATTGTGAAATCTTGGCGAGCCACCTTCCTCCGTCTTCTTCCATTCTTCTGTCTCTCTGGTCCGTCCAAATCCTCTTCTTTTCCTTGTTTCCTTAAACTACGGAGCTTTGACATCCTCATTGCACTATGAGGGTACATAGGCATGAGGGCCCCAATCCTCCGTGAGCATTTTCCTTTCATTTTATTTCTTTTCTTTCCTTCTTTATTTAGCTAGAAGCCTTTAGATAGATAATCCATCCAAGCCTAGAAGCACGTGAAATGGTTCTCGTCGAGTATGACGGATGCTTAAGGTGCTAGTACCTTCCTTTCGCATAATCGACCCCCTTTCTTTGTTTCTCTTCCCTTGGGTTTTATCAATATTTTCCCTGTCCTTTGGGACTAAATAAAGTTCGGCGGAAACTCTGTTGTATCTTTGAGTGTGCGATTCACTCAGGTATAATCCCGCTAGCTTCACTTACACGTACGATCGTGCCCTGTCCTCATGGCTAGCACGACCCTTTGCTTATACGCGTATGGGAGTGGGCAGTACGCGTACGAGATGCTTTGGAAAGAGTTTGGAATGGAATTGGCCTCTGGTCATACGCATAAGGTAGGTGTCAATACGCATATGAGGCCTGGGCAGCTGAGGCCCTACGCGTAGCATATGCGGGGCTAGGGCGAGGAAGTGAGGCCATGCACGTATGGAGCAGGGACATACGTGTATGGGCAGGCGTGTGTTGGAATATTTTTGTTTTCGCAATTTCTTTCTCGATTTCGCGTGTGATGTCGTTCCTCGTGGTTCATAAAACTAAAATGACATAAATGGACATAGGAGAAACGCTAATGATAGTATATGGTAAAAAATGACATTTCTATATGGTTTTCTTTAGGATGCACGACTGATGCTTGTGTTGCTAAGATTGTTGTTATATGCACAATCTTGGGCAGCGGTGGTAATTCCAGAGAGAATTACGGTGATTATGTGGCTGACGTGTGATTATTGTGGATCGTGTGTTATGTATTAATGATAATTATGTTATGCATACTTGTATGTCATGAATTCATGTTTTGTTGTATGGAGATGAGCCTAGGTGGGAATCCATGATGGATGCCTAGTCTTGTTCGGACTCCATGTGGAAGTCAAGTGAAGATAAGTTGTAGTTCATAGGAACGTATACAACTTATCCAAATTCCGATTGGAATCGGATTCAAAGAGTGAACCGTATAGATTGTGATGGTACCGTATGCATTGTGTCGTGTCAGTTGAGTCGCATTACATATGTGTATGATTGAATGCAGGCTGAATATGTCGAGTGTTAATGTGGCACTTGTATGTGCGTCCTGAATGTTTGATTGGTGTGAATTACTACTCCTTAGCATGTAATTTTCACTGTATAATTATTGAATGTACTTCTCACCCCTTTTATGTTGTTGTGTCTATGCTCCTTAGGGAGTACAGATAATCAGGTACCTGAATAGTGCTTGAAGCATATGTTGCTATTGATCGAGTCTTAGGATTCACTCAGATATGTAACACGGGAGGATTGGGATTTGTTTTAGTTTTCATTTATGTTGTTTCCAATTATTATGTATCTTGTTTCTAATTCATGTTGAACAATAGATTTTGTGGAGTTTGATGTAATTGGAGCCTTAGTGCTGAACTATTTGAATATTCCGCTATTTAATTTATTTATTTTTATGAGAAAATAAGATATTAAGTAACTTGATACTTCATGAGATTTTATGTTGATGTGGCATCCTACATGTGTAACTCTGATTTTTCCGCAATTATTTTCTTATTTCCATTTATTAAATGTATGGGGAGTATGGTGTTACATTTCTTTTAGAAGAGTTTGATTATGAGATTCTAGAGACTACTCTAACTGAAGTTCTACTCAACAAAATCATCAAGAGGTAGAACAAGGCTAACAGGATGATAAACGCTCTGTCTTGTATGCTCGCTGAGAGTGGATCTCATATGACTCCTATAGTGTTTAACAATGATGATGATGATTTCAATTAGTTTTAATTAGTTACTCTTTTGTTTCTTTGATTCCCATTTTTCCAAATTTTTGTACTTGAATTTAGTTTATAAATTAATGAAAAAAATTTACTTTTAATGCATTTGCATGCTTTGGGGATTTATGTGCTTGAATACCTATCGTATATGTTTATTATTTTTCATGCCTTTTTGATAATTCCAAAGGATAAGAAGTATACTCTCAGGGAGAATAGGATATACTCTCTATATTTTTCAAGGGGAGTTTAATCACTCTAATTTATCATATATGTTTTTTTGTTGGTCCATCTCACTGAGAGACGCATTGTCATCATCAAAAAAGGAGGGAATATGGATCTATGTGTTTGTAGGTATGTTGTCTATTTGATTTTGATGTTGACGATGCTCTTAATTAAGTCCTCGTCTAAAATTTTAGTCAAGGCTTTTGGTTCTGGTAATGACAAGTGAAGTTATCATCTAATGTGATCAACTGGTGGTGCTTAAAGATCAAAGTGTCATATGATACTGTGATCAAATTATCTCATGTGATCAAGTGGTGGTGCTTGAACATCAAGGTGTCATCTGATCAAGTTGTGGTGCTTGGAGATCAAGATATGAAATCTCATCTTTCAAGGAAAACACCTCATATCAAGCGGCATTCGGTGGAGTCAATGAAGATCTCTGATCAAACATCGTGACTAATGATGGTGTCTATCATTAAAAGTTGTAAGTGAAAAATGCACCTAAGAGGAGGGGTGAATTAGGTACTTAAAATTTCTGGTCTTGTTGTAGAAATATTATTTTACTTTCCTAAAGATTCTCTAAGTGAGGAATACGGTAAATGCGGAAAGTAAAAGAGACACGGCGACATATCCTGGTTCCCCTCACAGCCCGAGGGTACTTCAGTCCCCTTTCAACACGAAAGAGATTTTTCAATATTGTTTGGTTCTAAGATAAGAATTTCTACCTAGTCTTTCTATATAGAAACAAATCAATGAAACCACCAAGAACACACTCTTAGATTTTTCAACTAAGTCCAATGAGAACAATCCTCTCAATGTAGACCTCTTGCTTCCAAAAATCCTGGACAGCAAGGTAACAACCTTATAAACTTAATTCCAACAATCCTGGAACACTAAGTATGTAATCAAAAGAATAAATGAATAAATTTGTTTGAGTATTTAAAATTGTCTTCAATATATCAATCTTCCGATTGATCTTCTAATTGATATTGCACCTCTTATATATCTTAACAAGTGTTCAAATGAGTAAGAATGAAACTATGATGAATTTCTGGAAATTGAAGTATGCAAGTTTCACTCTTTTAAAAATTCATAATTTTGACACTTGCAGAAAAAATGAATTAAAAATGAGAGATGAAAAATATTTGAAATTTTTTGCAAGAAAGTGAGATTCAAAATCTGAGTTTAGAGGTATATATATGCCTCTTAACACATTTTCAGAAGAGCTATAATGGCCAAAGGATGCCATGTTTCAAGACGAAGAAGAAAACATTTTTTCAGCCAAGAGATGCGACTTTCTAGCCTGCAGTGCCAATGGTAATTGGTTACCATAAGTGGGTAACCGGTTACTAGCCTCAACGTAACCAAAAATTTGAAATTTTACCTTAGGTAATCAGTTACCAGGTTTAGGTAACTGGTTACTCAGTATAAATTTCCAGAATCAAGTTTTTCAAAAATGAGGCATAAGTGCATAGATGAATTTTAAAAGGTTTTTCATGAAATGCAAGAAAGAGATGAAGTTGAACACTTGTGTAAGGTATGTAATAGCTTAAGTATTGTACCTCCCTTTGTGTAGAACTTGACTTCTTTCTTGATCAAGCTTTGACATAGTGAAATGAAAGTGAGTTGCTTGAAACTTTATATATTTGAAGTTGTGAAACCATCCTTGCATGTTGTGGATTATGTTGTCATCAAAATTTCTTGAGAAGTTTGTCTTCACAGTCTCCCCCTTTTTGATGATGACAACCTTTGCTTGAAAATTCATTTTCCGCCGACTTTTCTAACAAATGCTCGAAAGCTCCCCCTCTAGTAGTGTTCCCCCTTAATCATTGATTTAAGAGAGTTTTTGATAGTTTTCTGCACAACTTTGTTAGAAAACAAGAACATAATACATATATGTATTTCTTCTCCCCCTTTGTCAACAACAAAAAGGATGGGAAAAGGAACACACAAATATGGACAATTAAACTAAAACGCGAAAACATCACAATATGAAATATAGAAACATCACGAACATAACACTTGTATGAAACAACCATAATTGACGGTATGAGAAAATTGTACTTGGTTTTTACAAAACCAAACATAAACCGAAAACATAATAATTAAGTCTTAAAAACATAAACTTAAAAAATAGAAAGGGTAAACAAGAATAAATCACTTTCGAACATCTCGTTCTCTTCACCATCATTTTCATCATCTTCTTCAATGGCTTGTCGTTGCTTCATGGTCATGCTTTTAAACATTTTTCTCATAAAGGTCATGCATTTCCGATGCTCCCGAATGCTTAGATCCACTTTGGTTTCAAGTGACACAAGCTTTTTGTATATCAGTTCATTTGTATAACCCTCTTCGGGTATCGGAATAGCAGAAGAAGAAGACGAATCATCTTTGTAAGAAAACCACTTTGCATCATTTTGAACAATTCATGTGTTCTTAGTCACCATAGAAACGTTGATTTTGTTGACCTTGGATGTCATCATAGTTTGAGGTTCCCGTTAAAGTCGAATCGAACTCGCTTCCAAAATGATAGAGATTATTCTTCCGTAAGGAAGTCCTCCTGTTAAAGTCATGGCGTGTCCCATATGTTGCAAAATGACATACGCCCAATTTACCTACAAGTTATTTTTGACAGCAAACAACAATTGCATCGCCATATCACTCACCTTAGAGTGATTAAAGTGCTTAGGAACCAAAGCATATGCAAGAATACAATGTAACAACCGGCCGTTAACTGAGAGGTTCTTTGCCAACTTCATTACACGAGAAGACTTGGGGTTTTGCCTACTCATCAATTCTTCTTGGGTAATTCGGGATATCTCAATATAATAGTTCATTGTTGAAAACTCATTCCAAGGTGCTTCTTCCAATTGAAAACTAGTTTTGATCCTAGCACCTTTAGATGGAATTTCTAAACATAGTCCCAATTGTTCTAAAGTTGCAGTGATGGTTTCACCCTTAACAGTAGCTTGCATGCCCATATTTACCTCATCATCATGTCCAACAACAAGTGTAGAATAAAATTCCTTTACTAAGTCCAGATAAATCGGTCCAACATTGCTAACTAATATTTCTACGCCTTGTTTCCTAGGCAGTTCTGGAAAACTAAAGCTATGAGCAGGAAAGGAAGTTAAACTCACATATTTTACCGGCATGAGCGGTCGGTTCCGAGTGTTGAAATTAAGTCGCCTTGCCTTGACCGTTTGTTGTTGCTCAGCTTCTGTAGGCTCTGAAGATTCTCCCATTTTCTTTTTCTCTTTATTCTGCATTTTTGGTGCCATGGATGATGTCTGAAGCTTTTCTAGGGTTTGGACAGAGAAGAGTGAAATTCTGATTTTGGATGAGAAGAGAGAAGCCTTGGTGAGGTATTTAAAGAGTAGTGAGTGTTAATGGAGTTTTATGAGCTTTTACTCAACCTTTGAATGGGATGAAAAGAATGCTGAAGAGTGAGATGAAAGTGTTGAAGTGTCAATAGAGCCTTTAAGTGAAGAAATAAGTGCTTATGGGAGTGGGAATGAGAAATAAAGTTAAAATTTATGTTAACTTTTTCAGTTATGGTTTTTTTAAAAAAATGAAAATCGTTCAGTGGTAACCGATTACCAATAATGGGTAATCGATTACCTCCTCACAAAAAGGCCATAAAATCTGAAAACGAAACAGAGGTAACCGGTTACTCAAAACAGGTAATCGATTACTGCATGCAAAAAAACAACAACCTTTTTTCTCTTAACCACAAAGAAATTTCCACAAAGTTTTATCAAGACATGTTAATATAAGGTATAATGCACATGTGAAAAGATACACAAGTTGAAATAAATAATTTTACCTCATGTAAAAAGTAAAAATGAAAATTGTCAAGGTTTCACATATAGAAACAATATAAAGAAATAGTAAGGAATACCTTTGCATTATTTTAAAGAAAAATAATGAAATTATATTGAAGATTTACACATCACCTTCGTCTAATATTCCAAGTTCCTTTCTAATTTTGTAAAATAATTCTCTTAGAAAAGGTTTTGTGAATATGTCTGCCAGTTGATTATGAGTATCGACGAATGTAACTTCAACGTCCTTTTGTAGAACATGATCTCGTAGGAAATGGTGACGAATATTAATATGTTTAGTCCTTGAATGTATAACATGATTCTTCGTAATGTTGATCCCATTTGTGTTGTCACACCTTAGAGGAATGCATCTGAGATTTAATCCATAGTCATGTAATTGTTGTTTGAGCCAAAGAATCTGAGCACAACAACTTTCCGCTGCAATGTATTCTGCTTCAGCCGTGCTAAGGGCAACACATGCTTGCTTCTTACAGAACCAAGAAACTAATACATTTTTAAGAATATGACATGTTTCACTCGTGCTTTTGCGATCTATCTTACATCTTGCATAATTCGAGTCAGAATAACCTACTAGATTACATATACTATCTTTCGGATACCACAGTCCAACGTTGGTCGTTCCTTTAGATACTTCATGATCCTCTTCACAACGGTGAGATGTGACTCTTTTGGATTTGCTTGAAATCATGCACATAAACACACAGTGAACATAATTTCAGGACG
This sequence comes from Lathyrus sativus, assembly GCA_963859935.3. NCBI lineage: Eukaryota > Viridiplantae > Streptophyta > Magnoliopsida > Fabales > Fabaceae > Lathyrus > Lathyrus sativus. The sequence continues at coordinate 415,003,258 of OZ012739.1, forward strand.
ACTTGCTGTTAAATATAAAAGAGAACCAATCATACCTCGGTACTTTGTGATATCAACTAAGATTCCTGATTCGTCTTGATCAACATAGGTTCCTGATCCCATTGGTGTAGACATCGCTTTACAACTATCCATGTCAAATCTCTTCAACAACTCTTTGTAATAATTAGATTGGTTGATGAATATGCCATCCTTCATTTGCTTTATTTGTAATCCAAGGAAATAATTCATCTTTCTCATCATAGACATTTTGAACTCTCTTTGCATCATCAACGAGAATTCCTCACATAGATCTTTGTTAGTTGATCCAAATATAATGTCGTCAACATAGACTTGAACTAATAAAGTGTTATCCTTGATTCACTTGATGAACAAGGTCTTGTCAACTTTACCCTTTTCAAACCCCTTTTCGCATAGAAAATTGCTAAGTCGATCATACCACGCCCTTGGTGCCTGCTTTAATCCATAAAGAGCTTTTCTCAACTTAAAGACATGTGATGGATTCTTGAAGTCCTCGAAGCTAGGGGTTACTTAACGTAGACTTATTTATTAATGTAGCCGTTCAGGAAAGCACTCTTAACGTCCATCTGGTACAATTGGAAATTTAATGAACACACATAAGCAAGTAATAAACAGATAGCTTCTAACCTTACAACCGGAGCGAATGTTTCTTTGAAGTCGATTCCTTCTTCTTGATTATAACTTTGGGCCACCAATATTGACTTGTTTCGAACAATTATCCCATTCTCATCAAGTTTGTTCTTAAACACCCATCTGGTACCTATGATGTGTTTATTACTTGGTCTAGGAACAAGTTCCCAAACTTGATTCCTTTCGAATTGGTTTAACTCTTCTTGCATAGCAATGATCCATTGGTCGTGTCCTAAAGCTTCATCAACTTTGGAAGGTTCAATTTGAGATACGAACGCCATATTCAAGCATGCATCCTTGAGATTAAGTTTAGTTGTAACGCCTTGACTAATACCACCAATTACTTTATCAATTGGGTGATCTTTGTGTGTTTTCCATTCTTTAGGTAGATCGTTGTCTTTTTACTTTTGTTGAATTGGTTCTTCTTGATGCTTAGGTTAATCATTTGATTGAGAAGTACCTTCTTTAGGAATATCTACAATATCATCCTCATCATCACACAAAACAACTTCCTCATTTGAAGGGTTAGATTCATCAATTTTAACATGCATAGATTCTTCAATAGTTAAAGTTATTTTATTATAAATTCTAAAAGCATTACTAGAGAGAGTAGCCGAGAAATATGTCTTCGTCAGATTTCTCGTCAAACTTATCGAGATTGTCTTTGTCATTGTTCAAGACAAAGCACTCACAACCAAATATGTGAAAGTAAGAAATATTAGGTTTCCTCCCTTTGAAAAGTTCATAGGGAGTCTTCTTAAGAATAGGTCTAATATTAACATGATTACTTACAAATCATGTCGTACTAACCGCATCCGTCCAAAAATATTTTGGAAGATTCGAGTCGCTAAGCATTGTTATTGCAAGTTCTACCAATGATCTATTCTTCCTTTCTACAACACCATTTTGTTGGGGAGTTCTTGGTGCCGAGAATTTGTGAGAGATCCCATATTCTTCGCAAAATTCCCACCATAGTCGCTTCTTATGGAGGTAATTGTTAATGACTTCTCATTTTGTATTTGTTTTGCAAACTTCTTGAATGCTTTGAAAGCACACTTTTCTGCACTAAAAAGTAAGTCCAACAAAATCTAGAAAAATCATCAATTATAACCAAAGCATAAACATTACCTCTGAAGCTCTTTATTCTCGATGGACCAAATAAGTCCATATGTAACAATTGTAGTGGCCTTGTTATGGACACCACATTCTTTGACATGTGTCACACAACTTATCCTTGAAGAATTTTATCTTAGGCAAACCAACAACAAGATCATGTTTGACCAAATTGTTCAAATGTTCCATGTGTATATGAGCAAATATCTTATGCCATAACCATGAATCATTATTATTCGCTATGAGACATTTAACCTTCAAAGATAAATTGTCAAGAGAAATCATAAATATGTTATTGATCCTTTTACCTTTTAGTTTTACATCTTTAGTGACTTCATCTTCTATCAAGCATTCATCTTTTTGTAAACTTGATTTTGAATCCCTTGTCACATAATTGGCTTATGCTAAATAAGTTGTGTTTTAGTCCATCGACGTAAAGAACATCCTCAATAGATGTGAAAGGTGATGCTCCAACTTTACTTATGCCAGGAATCCTTCCTTTGCTATTGTCACCATATGTAACATAACCCTTGGCCTTAAGCTTTAGATTTGAAAATTTGTTGATGTCACCGGTCATATGCTTTGAGCAACCACTGTCAAGATACCAAAAATTTAAGTGGTCTTCAAGCAAACCTACAAAACAGATTAATTTTTATTAGGTACCCAAGTTGCTTTAGGTCCTTCATAATTAGTGCCCTTCTTAACCCACACATAATGCCCGCTTGCTATACTGAAATTTCTAACATAGCATGCATTAGGTGTATGGCCGATAATACCACAATAGAAACAAGTAGGTACAAGATTACTCTTATATCTAGGAACCAAAGATTTCTTTTTCGTAACCTTTTTCTTTTTATGATAATGATGCACAACTTTAGGCTTGCTCACTTTCTCTTTAGAAGTTTGATCACTAGCCTTAACAAAGATTGTCTTGTTAGAACTTGGTTTGGAAAATTTTGAATATCCAAGTCCGCTTTTATCGTTTGAGTATCTTTGTTGGCTAAGGGCCCCTTCTAAACCAATTTGTCTTTTTTCGTATCTTTTAAGAACTCTTTTAAGTTGAACAATTTGGAATAAAAATGACTCACAATTTTTGCATACAAAGTTTTGTTTCTCTTCACTAACAATTTTTTCTTTTTCATCCTTTTCATCTTTTTCATTCTTTTCCATAATATTTACTTTTTCTTCTAAAGATGATATTTGTTTCTTTTGTGAAGATATGGTTTTACGCAAAACTTTGCATTCATTTAATAGTTCGTTTATAGCCTCTTGAGCATCGTTATCGTAAAGTGAAAAAAAAGTACTAACCTCATCATCTTCGTCGTCAGAGTGATGAGAAGCCATCAATGCCAAGTTTGCACTTTCGTCGCTTTCAGATTCGGATGATGAACTAATGTCATTGTTCTCCCATGTAACATAAGCCTTTTTGTTCTTTGTCTCCTTTTTGCCTTTGAATCCATTCTTCTTTGAAAGTCTTGGACAATCCGGTTTAATGTGACTTTGCTTCCCACATTCATAGCATGTAACATCTTGATTTGATGTGGAAGTCTCCCTTTTCTTGAAGTGTTTCTTCCTCTTTGCATAGTTGACGGGTTTGTCACTTTTGTTGAAGAATTTTCCAAGTTTCTTAACTAGTAACAAAGAAATTTCATCTTCCTCTTATGCATCATCATCTTGTCCTTCTTTTGAATCTACTTTTAAAGAAATGCCTTTAGACTTTTTCTCTTGATGTTCATGTTTCTCAAGACGACCAAGTTCTAACTCGTGCTCTTGAAGCTTTCCAAAAAGTGATGCGGAAGTCATTGTTGAGAGACTCTTCTTCTCTCATATTGTCGTAACTTTGGATTGCCAATCTCTTGTTAAAGATCTTAACACTTTCAGATTTAATTCATCATTGGAGAATGTTTTACCTAATGCAATCAAATGGTTGGTCAAATGAATAAATCTTTTCTGGAGAGCAACAATAGATTCTCTAGGCAGCATACGAAACATCTCGTATTCTTGACTTAGTGTGTTCAGCCTTGATCTTTTAACCTCGGAGGTTCCTTCGTGACCCTCCACCAAAGTATCCCAGATTTCCTTAGCTGATATGCATTGTGAAATTCGGAAGAACTCATCCATGCTTAAAGCACTTTGCAAAATATTGATAGCCTTTTTCTCATTTAGGATTTTCTTTTTATCATCATCGTCCCATGAACTTTAAATTTTTGGAGTACTGACACCATTTACAACACTAGTTGGTACATGAGGGCCAGTTTCAACAGTTTCCCATATGCCTTCTCCTTGTGCCTCTAAATGTGCCTTCATGCGAATTTTTCAGAAGTCGAAATATTCACCAGAGAACAAAGGAGGTTTATTACTACTACCGCCATCTTTGAACATCGGATTTGTGCTAGTGGAAGCCATCTGAATCTTTTTAGGAACATGTTAGCTATAACCTGCTCTGATGCCAATTGTAAGTGAAAATGCACCTAAGAGGGGGGTGAATTAGGTACTTAAAATTTTCGGTCTTGTTGTAGGAATCTTGTTTTGCTTTCCTAAAGATTTTCTAAGTGAGGAATGCGGTAAATGCGGAAAGTAAAAGAGACACGACGATATATCCTGGTTCCCCTTACAGCCCGAAAGTACTCCAATCCCCTTTTAACACTAAAGATATTTTTCAATATTTTTTGGTCCTAAGACAAGACTTTCTACCTAGTCTTTCTATACAGACACAAACCAATCAAACCATCAAGAACACACTCTTGAATTTTTCAACTAAGTCCAATGGAAACAATCCTTTCAATATGGATCTCTTGCTTCCAACAATCATGGACAGTAAGGTAACAACCTTATAAACTTAATTCCAACAATCCTGAAACACTAAGTTGAGATTCAAGAAAAAAGATTAAAAAAATTAAAGATCTAAACTTCTAAGAAAGACGAAATCTAAATCTCTGAATAGGAAGAAATTTAAGGACTAATTCAATAAAGGGAAAAGTTTTGAGAAATAAATATTATAAAATAATAATAATAAACAAAAAATAAACTATTTTTTTTAAAAAAATGTACTCATGAAAACTATACCTATTTGATTCAATAAAAGTTAACAAAATCATCAAAATTCAAAAGTAATACTCGTCCGATATAAAATAAGTGATCTATTTAAAATAAAAAATATTTAAATGATCAATTTTAATTTTTAATATATATTTTTCAATTTTATTCTTTAATTAATATTACTTTTATCATTCTTAATAATTAATAAGAGATATTTTAATAGAAACATTATTTTTCTTTTTTTATATATTAATTTTTTTAAGGCAAAATATCCTTCTTGGTCCTTAACTATACCTCGGGGTTCATTTTGGTCCCTTAACTTTAAAAAGTTTCATATTGGTCCTTTAACTCTTCAAATATTTCATATTAGTCCTTTTTGACCTATTAGCGACAGATTTAGCGACGGTTTTTTGATTTTTTTTTTTCCGTTGCTAATAGGTCAAAAAAGACTAATATAGAACGTTTGAAGAGTTAAGGAACCAATATGGAACATTTTAAAGTTAAGGGACTAAAATGAACCCCGAAATATAGTTAAGGGACAAAAAAAATATTTTGTCTTTTTTTAATTTATATAAATTAATCAACTGGACCAATCATTTTGAGACAAGGGACTAATAAATTGCTATCCAATTCCAAAAGTATTATTGCGATCTTTGTATTATTTATTTTTTCTAAGTACCCGTGAAACCGTGTAAGGCTACGCATTCCCAAAATGATAACGTGGATGGAATCAAGAGAATCTCAGCCATTGAAAGAGTGTGATTCATGGTACTATACGGACGGTTACCGGTTACAGTATGTGGTAGTAGGATATGCACAATTCTGCTTTAAACTTTATTTTAACATTTCGGTTAGATATATTGTTCGTGATGTATCGTAAGAGGTTAAAATTAAACTTTTAAACAAAACAGAGCTTTCACTTTGATGTTTTCTACTATGTTGTATGTGAGGATATGATTGTAATTAAACTTTATTTTAGTTGCAATTTACCATTTGTTCTTCTATATTTTACACTGTTTGTCATGACTATGTGTTCTGTGTGCATGTCCATCTTTTGTTCCTTTTGATTATTGCAAAGAACTACTATTTTAAATTAATAAATTTTATGACTATACAATCATTTTTTTATTAAAATATTGTGGCATTATCTGAAAATATGTACCTCTTTTAATTATTGTGTTAAATATAATATTAGTCTCTATTTTAGGTATTATCTCACTCGTTCATTAACGTATACATTGAAACGGTTATATTGCAAATTCACCTTAGCCCCACTGTATCGAAAATTTGTTTTACAACATCTATTATTCAATCTCTATCTATTTTAATTCAACTCAGAATAATTACTAGATATATTTATTTTCATTTAATGAAAAACTATTTATGCTCCAGTCAAATACAACATAAGTTTTTATGAACTTCTTAGATAATAATTTATTGATCCACTTAAATTATTGTCTTTTGCGGTTCGTGATTAGGCTTCTATAATAAAATAAAATTGAAATTCATATTCGTTAACTTTTTTTTAAAAATAAAATTAATATAAAACAACATTGAATCAATTAAGAATTTAATTAATATGTATAGTTAATGCAAAGATTTTTTATACTGTCAGTTAATTTTAACGGCTGATTTATTAAATATTTTTATTTTTTTTAAAACACTTAAAAAATAATATCAACAAAAAGTATGATGTATTTAATAATTAATATCTCCAAATATACAAATATCATAGAAAAGTCAAATGGATAAACATCAAACCAACTATGAGGTGGGTGAGACAGATGAAAATTTCATGCAAATAGGTAATGATGAGCAATTAAAAAATTACATAAGCATCCAAAAACAAAGGATTTAAATCTTTTAAGCAAGTAATGTGAAAATTCGGTTAAACAAACGCTAATCTTGTGAAAATTAAATTTAAAATGAATATAATTTAAGATTTTTGAACCCACATTAAAAATATAATAATATTAACAAACTGTTATATTTTTATAAAATTAATTTTATAAATAATATTAAAATAATATTTAAATAACACAATTAAAAAGTAGTAATTATACTACATTAAAAAAATAAGAATAAAATTAATTTAGAAACAAATTTTATTTACGTCAATTTCATAAGATTTAAAGTAAAACTTACTTATCTATAACATAGTAATAACTCAAATATAAAACAAAAATGTTCAAGAGCCAGACAAAGTTGGAGTATAAAAAAAAACGGCAGTCATAATTATTTACGAAAACAGTATAAATATATATATATAAATATAAATCATTTAAAAAATATATGTAGATTTAAAAACGATGATTCACATCAGGTAGGCAGTCATGATGTTAGTGACAACAGCGCACATAACAATATTCTCTTAACTCACCAATCAGTTTTTGGACTTCCGCTGTCTCATACTCCAACCTTTTCTTCTCTCTCTCCATCAACTCTCAACCTCTTTATAAACCTCTTCCCATACCATTGTTTCTCCCTCACCACACTACACCCATCCTTCCTTTATTACAGATTCTTTCCGATCAATAATAATATACACGAACCCAATTATATAGGAGAGTATTATATTCTTCTCTTCCTCTCAAACATCAACAACACCATGGACATGGATATGGACATGGATGCTATCCATCACCTTGACTTCTCCGGACACAGCAGTACCCTCACCAACACCCCTACTTCCGACGATGGTTATGGTTGCAAGTGGAACCACTGGTCCCCCATCGTCAACTGGGATACCTTCACGGGTGCCCCGGATGACTTTCACCACCTCATGGACACCATCATCGACGACAGAACCACCGTTCTCGACCAGCTCAGTCCAACCACAACTACGACCACAACCACAACCACCGATGAAGAAGAAGAAACAGAAACCACAACCACCACCACAACAACAGAAACAACACAAACAGTTGGCGTTGGCGATGACTTAAAGGGGCTAAAACTAGTGCACCTATTGATGGCTGGCGCGGAAGCTTTAACCGGCTCCACCAAAAGCCGCGACTTAGCTCGAGTGATATTGGTTCGGCTCAAGGAGTTGGTTTCACAACAAGCTAACGGCTCCAACATGGAAAGACTCGCCGCTTATTTCACCGAAGCCCTTCACGGACTACTAGAAGGCGCTGGGGGTGCGCACAACAACAACAACAAACATTACCTCACCACTAGCGGTCCCCACGACAACCAAAACGACACACTCGCTGCTTTCCAACTACTTCAAGACATGTCCCCTTACGTCAAGTTCGGCCACTTCACCGCTAATCAGGCCATACTTGAATCCGTGGCCCACGAACGCCGCGTCCATGTCATCGACTATGACATCATGGAAGGGGTCCAATGGGCTTCACTAATCCAAGCCCTAGCTTCCAGCAACAACAGTCCGCATCTCCGGATCACCGCATTATCACGAACCGGAACAGGACGGAGATCGATTGCCACCGTACAAGAAACCGGCCGCCGTTTAACCTCTTTTGCAGCTTCCCTCGGCCAGCCGTTTTCTTTTCACCACTGCAGGTTAGACTCCGACGAAACTTTCCGTCCTTCTTCTTTGAAGCTTGTTCGAGGAGAGGCTTTGGTTTTCAATTGCATGCTGAATTTGCCTCATCTTAGTTACCGTGCACCTGATTCGGTTGCTTCTTTTTTAAACGGAGCAAAGGCTTTACACCCGAAGCTCGTGACGTTGGTGGAGGAGGAAAATGGATCTGTTGTCGGTGGATTCGTGGAGCGGTTCATGGACTCGCTTCATCATTACTCAGCGGTGTTTGATTCGTTAGAGGCTGGTTTTCCGATGCAGAACCGAGCCAGGGCTTTGGTGGAGCGAGTGTTTTTCGGGCCTCGAATTGCGGGTTCTTTGGGTCGGATATATAGAACAGGCGGAGATGAGGAGAGAAGGTCGTGGGGGGAGTGGTTAGGTGCGGCGGGGTTTAGAGGAGTTCCGGTAAGCTTTGCGAATCATTGCCAAGCGAAGCTGTTGTTGGGTCTTTTCAACGATGGGTATAAGGTAGAAGAGGTGGGTGTGGGTAGTAATAAGTTGGTGTTGGATTGGAAAACAAGGCGGTTGCTTTCTGCATCCGTTTGGACTTGTTCTTCAGATTCTGATTCATAGGTTGCTAATGATTAGTGTTAATCTAGTAGCTAAAGAGTTGATGATTCATGAGTGTGCCTTCTAATTTCTTTGATTTACTACTGACCCTCCAAAATGGAAACAATATAGAATTAGAATGTGCCATGTTAATTTCCACTTATGGTAGTTTTTGATCGTTGAAGGATCTAAAATTTTGTTGACAATTCTGTGACCTATGTTTGATGGTGCGTGCGCCTTGGTGTGTAAAAATTACTATGTGAATTTAATTTTATAAAGTTGATTTTAATTTCTTGCTGGTTTTGAACTAGAGTTTTTGTTTCTTGTAAAGAAAAAAAAAAAACTACAGTTTTAGAATCCAAGTAATTACTAGATCTACAAATAAATATTTGAAAAACCGGGATAAATATTTGAAAGTCCTATTGGCTATTATACATTCTAGATAATTTATTGGTTTTGATATACACGTTTTCAAAATAGTTCGCCTCAGCTTAATAAACAAAGCAGTTAAGTTAAATAAAACATATTAAATGGTTATGAATTACCTATTGCAGACAAGGGAATATGGAATTTGAATACACTTAATTTCCTCAAAGAGATAAGGGAATCAACATTCTAATTACCATCCTAATTACCAATAAATTGGTCGATTAAGATATAGAAGTGAGGAGATCCTAGATAAAGGGATCACCGGGGGGAAGAGATAAAAAAATATCTGATAGAAGGTTCTCATTGGTCTTTGATGGGACTAAAAATGAGTCTTGATTGATCTCACATCCGCGAGACGGTACAATGTTGTTCTTTGCATGAATAGGTGGCATTCTTCGTGGGACTTAGTAAAACTAACATGAGCCACACAAATATAATTTTTTAACACCACTATCATAAGAGGTTTACAGACGAGGATGAGTACCGAGACCATATTTTTGCGTCGGCCAATGATATTTCCTCGTTAACCCTCACGATTTAGAACACAAAAGGTAACAACAAAAAAGAAGCATAATTTGGTAAAAGGTAGCCGACAATGCTTCTAAGAAGCTCATCTATGTCGCCTAAGTTCTAAAATTCATATATGTTACGTCCTCGATTTCACTATCAAGTTCACTATTGTTGGTTTTAGTTTAATGAACAAATTGACTCAAAAACTTTCGAGGACCGATTTCTCAATACTTCCTAATCGGAAGCCTTGCGGTGCTCGTTCCAGATCGGCATCATGAAGTTTCGTATTATTTTTTGGGTCCTAGTCGGGATAATGTCGCACCTCGAAAAAATTCATTCGAACATACGACCCTCACGCGAAAGGCGCGGAAATGCGGTTCGACAGAGTCGCCACCGAACTTTATTTTTCCCGAATAAACGGGAGAGGAAAATATCGAGAAAACCTCTTGAAAACGAAAGGATAGGAACAGGGCTGTCGCAGCCAAGTTCCGGGTTCGGGAGTCGGTTACGTGACGGGAAGGTATTAGCACCCCTCACGTCCGTCGTACTCGACGGGAACCTCTTAAGGTAATTATGGGGAGTGTTGTTTAGGTTTACTTGTTTTCTTCTCGTTGTTAAAGGTAGAATTGGTAGGGTAAAAGGTTAAAGACGCAAAGGAGAGATGGGTGGATAGAGGATAGGGTGCTCGCCAAGGATTGGGGCCCTTGTGCCTACGTATGCTCATTCGGACGAGAATGAGAAATCAGAGCGTCGTAGTTCGACTACGGGAAAGGATGGGGGGAAACGGAATATGGATAGAAGTGTGCTCGCCAAGATCATCGCAATCTTGTGCCTACGTATCTTATATTCAAGAATGAATAAAGAATCAGAGCGTCCGTAGTTTGTGGTAACAACCACGAAAAGGTGAGGTTTGAATGGGTTGAAGTTTGAGTTTGAGACGAAAGGATGACTGACAAGCAACCCAAAAGCGCGTCTCAAGAGCTTGTCACTCAAGAATCCAAGGAACGCGAGACTCCAAGAACTCAGTTCTTTCAGGAATTGACTGAATAGGTTGAAGATAAAGAGTTGGGTGTTTTTGAAATCGAAAGAATAAGTTAATAACAACTCAAGGGCGCGCCTCGAGAGTTACTCATTCGAATATCCAAAGAATGCTAGATTCTAAGAATATCCCTCTTTCGCAAGTTTTTTAAAAATGTTTGTGGAAGGATCGAATCGAAGAATGGCATGCAAGGCCAACAATGAAGTTGTTTTGAAGTAGTTCGACGACGTGTCGAAGATTTGATCGAAGTTTGAATCGACTTGACGACGTGTCAAGGGTTAGGATTGTGAGAAACGATATTAGTCCCTGAGGGTGCTCCTAATATCGAGACCACGAGGAATTGTGAATGAAATGGGTTGCGAATGCGGACGAGCATTCGACTTAGGAGAATGTTTGAGAATGTTGGAATTTGAAAGAGTCGAAAGGTTGAGTGAATAACAACTCAAGAGCGTGCCTCGAGAATTATTCACTCGAAGACACAAGGAATGCTAGATCCCAAGTACCTCCTTCTTTCGGAGTTTTAATAGAGAAAATATTGAGAAAAAAAAAGTTTGAGAAAATCAAAAGATTGAGTGAATAACAACTCAAGAGCTTGCCTCGAGAATTATTCACTCGAAGATCCAAGGAATGCTAGATTCCAAGAATCTCCTTCTTTTGGAGTTTGATCGAGAAAATGTTTTAAAAAATGATTTGAAGCGAAAATGAAATAGTCTCGACTAAATTATCATCCATCAATAATTTGACCGATAATAATTATTAAAGTCATCATTGACTAAAGAATAAGAAGAAAAAAGGATAATGAAAGTTTTGACAACAAAATGGTCTCGGGTTTGTTATTATTCGTCAATAATTTGACAAACTATAACTCGGGGTATCGTCATCGACCAAAACGGAGAAAAATGAATAAAAAGTTCAATAACAAATACAAAAGAAAATCCAACTTTTAAAATAAAAGCATAAACAAGTTCTAAATTAAATATATAACAAAAAAAATCTAAATGAAATAATAAAAAAAAAACTAACGTTGTTCTAAAAAACCATGTATAAAAAACATATATATAGTTACAGTCTGTTCTTTATATAAAAAACTAATACATAAACATATTTAAACAAATTTTTTAAAAAAAATAATATGCTAACAAATTTCTTAAAAAAAAAAAAACAAAGAGTTAAAACAGTGGGATACGAGTGATGTATTGTGTAATGGACGGTGAAAGTAACGAGTGAACCAAAACCCAATGCTACCTCAAAGAGCCTGATCCGAAACAAAGTATAGCTCCATCACACTTCATCCACCAACATTGAATGGCATCATTTCACAACATTGAAACATGGGACGACATCTCGCTTCAACTCCCTCACTTGTCTCATTCAAACGTTAATCCTAATTCTTCTTCTCATCTCCCTTCTATTCATTTCAATCACGCAGGTTCACTAATCACCCAATCTTTTACTTCTTCTGTTTAGATTTGATTTTGTTCTGGTGGAGGTTTAGTTGTTTTAGGGATTATGGAGGTTTAGGTATGGAGGAGATGAAGAAGGTTTATGGGGTTTCGCGGGTTGTTGTTGGGAATGGTTGAAGGGATAGAACGAGAGTGTGCTTCCGGCGAATGGGTTTTCGGATGGTGATTTTGCGGTGGGTTTCGTAGTTCGAGGGTTAATGGCAGAAGGTGGATTTAAAAGGTGATGATGATATAATTTCTAGGTTTCGGATATGGATTGAAGGGTTTCCTTTGGTTCTGGGTGAGGAAGAATATTGATGAAGTTTTAAGATTGAAACCAGTAAGAAAAAAAAACGGAAGGGATTGAGGGTTGAGTTTCGGAGGAACTTGGGGATCATTGATGTTGGTTCGAAGGTTTAGAAGATCTCAGTCTGCTTTAGAACTTCTCTGTCATGGTTTTCTGTGTTGAAGGTGAACTGGTTTGAAGAAAGCTAGAGGGGTTTGAACAGTTTCAGTTGTATATTTGTGTATGGTTTTTTTGGTTGTTGAACAAAGAGGAAGGAGTTGGTTTTAAGATCTGTCACAGTGGGTTGATGGTTGATGATGAGTTGAAAGGTTCGTGGACTTAGAGCAGGTTGAACATACGAGGATTTCTTTAGGGTTGGAAGGATTTTTAGGGTGGTTTTTATGAGGTATCAATTTTGTAGTGGTGAAGAGTTGTTGAAATGAAGTTGAAGAAGGGGAGGGTTGTGGGAGATTTGAAGCTTCATTCAAGCTGCAGGGTTAGGTTGCCTTGAGGTTGAAGCTTAGGTTTGCTGAAGATTAAAGAAGAAAAGAAAAACTGAAGGTCGATTGTGCTTCGGCTCTTGGTTTCAAGAGTGGTGACTGAAGGTTGTGGAGCATTGGTCGAGAACTGAAGAAAGTTTAAGGTTGGAATTGAATTCTTTCAGCATCAACTTCGCTCCCCCCTTTTCAATGAGTATGGGTTCTCATTTATAACGTGAGTGAGGGCATAACAGGATTTTTATCTGAAATTATTGCAGTTGTTTCTTGCTGATTTTGTGGCTTTCGTACCCTTCAGTGCTGTTACAACTTGTGCATTTTATAATCGTGGTGTGTGTATTTTCTGGTGTAGAATGGACCTGTCCTTTTTCTCTTAATTTGCAGGTTATTGTCTGGTGTGGAATGGTGCAGGTAGTGTAAAAAAAAGTCATGGTTGGTTGGGAATTGGTTTGTTTGAAAACCGTACCATAGTGTACTGCTAGCAGAATCAACTCTCCTTTGTGTACGTATGAAAATGACCTGTGCATAGGCTTCAAAATTGTCATTCTTGCAATTCCTTCAATATTGATTTATTACATTTGGTGTATTGTGGATGCCATTCACTAGTTGAGTTTTTTTTCACTTTGCAGGTTGTGGATTTAATTGCAACATTGCATGATTTTGCTTCATACGACATGGGCACAAAATGAATCATGGGTAATATCCATACCCTCTTCCTTGTGAGTAACGACTATGTGCCTTGTTTGAGTGTGTATTGATTGTGCAATTTTGTCCTGGTGATAGGCATGGTTTTGAGGCTGGCTCGTATAAGTTGTGGTGCATTTTGGACTGTGGTTGCAGGAAAATAGTGGGTGCGTGACGGTTCGAGGTGGGGTCTCTTTTCAAAACCAAAAGACGCAACTGGAAACATAATTTCTCCTCATGGCTTTCTTGGACGACTCATGACAAACGTTGGTGGGCTATACTTCCTCCCTTTGTTTTCACCGTGGCTTGGTATCATTCCCAACAGCGACAAGGACATGTACAAATTCCAGCTGTGGGGATGTACTAGCGTAGTACATAAATCAGCAGGGTAATGCTTTTGGCCATGTATTGTCTGTTGCCGCAACTTGCAAGGCGTGATTTTTTGTGTATTGAAAATGAGGGAGATATTGGGTTTTGCACTGTCACATTCACAATTTGTTTTTTTCATTTTTGTGCAGGTACAGTTGGCTATGAAGGTAGCTCGGAGGAAATGGCTTGCCTTTTTCCTGTACTGTCGTTTGCAGGTTCGTCCAAGAACTTACTACGTACAGTTTCAAGGAGGTGGCATTAACAACCTTTTGCAACACATACCAAACGAATTATTCTATCATTTTTGGTCATAATTTAATAAGGATAAATCTCCTTTTTAAACTACTGCAAGTGGGTGAATTAGTTTTGATGCGTGAATTGATTGCTGAGAAAAAAATTTGTGGTATTACAGGTGGTGCAACGCGTTGTCCTAGGTGCCATTTGTGGTTATGCTTTGCAGGATGGCTTGTGGGGTATGGAAGGCACATGGGACTATTAAAAAATCTGTGGTATCACCGTCCTTTGCGTGGGGCCATCATGGAGGATTTGCCAAGAACTTGTATTTGAGTAATATGGGCTCATCTAGATGGGTTTTTAATGAAACCTCATGAATTGCCAACCAATGCTGATGTAATATTGATAAATTGACTTTGTAATGCATTTTTCTTAGTCATGACTTGGAGTGGCAATTTAGAAATAACACGATGTTATCCATACAAACTATTTTGATATTTGTTTCAAGTGTAACTTTTATGATTTGTATTATAATGAATCAGGGCTTTGGGCTTTGTACAAACTTTTGAATCCTTAAGTCATGAGCTTTTATCATAAGACCATGTATACTTCTTGGATAATGGGTCTTGAAGCAATACTATTAATTACACCCCATTTTAAACTTGAATCATACTTGAAGGAAGATAACCCTTGAAAATGATTACAAAGTGACTAGTAAAATCAAAATACAAGTGTTTAGTTCAATGTCTCATGAGCCAATTTCCTCTCCTCTAAATTCTTATTTTGAAATGAAACTTCGAAATTAACCACGAATCTAATCTGCAGTTCGAATGAATTGAAACCTGGTCCACCAACGAATCAATGCACTCTGACCTTTGATTTTGAAATAGATTCCCCTTCTTTGTACTCATGTAGAGATTTTGTAATTGATACATATTTTCCAATTTTCCTTGTAGAATTACAAATGGCTTTTGAATGGGCTTTGAATGGTAAATGGACCTCAACTTGTATCAATATTTTTTGTTGCATTTCTTATGACTATATTCAAATTTCTCAATAATAGCTTTTGACTAGACTTTCCTTATTTGAGACACAATTCCCCAATTGATCTTTAAACACGCGTCATTTGGATCGATACTCCCCCCAAAGTTGCGCCTGAAACAAATATTTGTCTAACTGACCAATTAAGCCATAATCATCAAAATTCAGTCCATACCATACACCTGACTTCAAACTTTAATTGTCAGACTCAATTCAAGTTAACCTTATGATATTCAAGCAATACCAACATATTCTTTGATTTTTTCTGAATAATGCAAGCGAGTGAATATACACAATGGAGGTTGTACAAGGGTAGGACAAATTTGGGGTATGACAAATGCCCCTATCCAATTGGCTTAGACCGAGTAAGATGAACGGCCATGGCGCTTATTCTTTCAAGGTAGAAGACAATTAGATATAAAAGAAGACCCTGAATTTGTCCGAAAAGAAAAGGAAAACTTGGGAATTGAAAGTGCTGGATGAGATATACCTCTGAGTAAACCGAACATAACTGGAAAAAGGTCACCGTCACCAAAAGGATGATGGGACGAAACAGACACGGCTACTATCACCAAAAGGATGATAGAGCAAACACATACCAAACAATATTACACAATCTATCATTAATGACCATGATAGATCCCCCACCAAAAGGATGACGGAGCGAAATACAAACAAAACATCGCACAATCTATCATTAATGACCATGATAGACCCCCCACCAAAAGGATGACGGAGCGAAATAGAAACAAAATATCGCACAATCTATCATTAATGACCATGATAGACCCCCCACCAAAAGGATGACGGAGCAAAACACAAAACAAATCGCACAATCTATCATTAATGACCATGATAGACCCCCCCACCAAAAGGATGACGGAGCGAAAATACAAACAAAACATCGCACAATCTGACATCGACGAAATGCTAGACCTACCACCACAAGGATGGTAGAGCGAAAACACAAACAAAACATCGCACAATCTGATATCGACGAAATACCAGACCTACCACCAAAAGGATGGTAGAGCGAAAACACAAATAAAACATCGCACAATCTGATATCGACGAAATACCAGACCTACCACCAAAAGGATGGTAGAGCGAAAACACAAACGAAACATCGCACAATCTGATATCGACGAAATGCCAGACCTACCACCAAAAGGATGGTAGAGCGAAAACACAAACGAAACATCGCACAATCTGATATCGACGAAATGCCAGACCTACCACCAAAAGGATGGTAGAGCGAAAACACAAATAAAACATCGCGTAATCTGACATCGACGAAATGCCAGACCTACCACCAAAAGGATGGTAGAGCGAAAACACAAACAAAACATCGCGCAATCTGACATCGACGAAATGCCAGACCTACCACCAAAAGGATGGTAGAGCGAAAACACAAATAAAACATCGCATAATCTGATATCGACGAAATACCAGACCTACCACCAAAAGGATGGTAGAGCGGAAACAATAAATAAAACATCGCGTAATCTGACATCGACGAAATGCCAGACCCACCACCAAAAGGATGGCAGAGAGAAACACAACACACAAGTCGCTATCACCAAAAGGATGATAGGACAACACAGATTTGAGGTTTACCAACACCAAAAGGATGCAGGCTAGGTTGAACTGACAAAGTTTGACTATCACCAAAAGGATGATAGTAAGGCAATTGACAGTGGTCATGCTTGCTGAATATAACTCATTGGAAAATACCCAAGAGGAAAATTGGGTTGAAATGGATCAGCGGGGACGACCACTGACTTCGCTTGGAAATCTAAGTTTGCTGAAATGATTTCATGGTTACGCCCATGAATTCTGAAGAGGATGCCCCTGACTGGGCTGAGCTTGTCTTGATGTCTTGTCTTGCTCGACAAAAGGCTGAACAACTTCATGAGGTACGCTCACGGTTTGGCTGAAGATGCCCCTGCTCGGGTTGGATCTTGCAGTGGACTTGTTGGATTTGCCCAATAAAAGGTTGAACAACTTCGTGGGGAACGCCCACGGTCTTGAATGGTATGCCCCTGACTAGGCTGAATGTTGACTTGCATTTTTGATCAACCACGAGGTTGAAATTCGTCACGGGAGACGCCCATGGTCTTGAATGGTATGCCCCTGACTGGGCTGTATATTAACTTGAAGATCTGATCAACCACGAGGTTGAAATACGTCATGGGAAAGACCCACGGTCTTGAAAAGACTGCCCCTGACTGGGCTGAATCTCGCTTTGAATAACTTCAAACTTTGTGGGAGAAGCCTATAATTGCAGAAGATTGCCCCTGCCTGGGCTGATGACTGCTTTGAAGCTCTTGAAAATCGTGGGATAAACCCACCATCATGTGGAAGATGCCCCTGAATGGGCTACCGATGGTCTTGGAAATCTTCGGGATTGATCCTGGACCTTGACTTGCATATATGAATGCTGAATGATATTCCATATGGGTGGAAGTACAAATGCAAATGCTGACGCGCGGAGATGCAAGAGCTGGGGAAGTATGGTATGATTGGAGTATGCATATGATGTAAGATGCTTATGAGGTCGAATGCAATGGGTATGATGCAGATGATTGCAGACAGGTAATTGGAAATGCAAGGTGGAGACGCCAGCGTGGTGGACTTTGAGTAGTTGCCAATGCGGATTGGACTTCGGGTGGTGGGAGGGATTGACTTCCTCGACACGCAGTTTGTTGAAGACGTCACGATTGAAGCAGAAGATGACGCTCTGGATGCCCCAAGTCTGGGTATTTTGTGGTTTACAGTGAATCTGCTTCAGAGAAAGTTGCAACTCCGCTTGTTGGTCAGGACGACCTGGTCTTGCCCTAGTTCGAACATGGCAATGGTCTGCCCTAGATTAACTAGTTCTGACATATGGAAGTTGAACTCGGATGACTTGCCCCTGTTCGAGCTGTTGAGTGATTTGCCCCAGCCTATGGGTTCTGAGGTAGTCTTGCTTCGTGTGCGCCACTGAAAGTCAAGTTCCTCCTCGATCGCTCCTTGCTGGAGTTTCTTTGAATACCTAGCACTGATTTGCAATTAAAATTGTACATTCACAGATGGTAATATTAATGCAAAGTTTGGTGCAAGTTTTGAAAAAGTGTTATTTATTGAGGTGTCGTGAAAGTGTGAAACGAATGGGCTGCTAGCCCAAACGTTGTGCTAATTTGATTGGTGTGAAAGATATATCAAGAGAAACGACACCAATGTTGATGATTAGAAATCATGTGAGGAGTCAGGTTACGCAACCTTGCGATAGTATGCTTTCAGAATAAACCTCGCCTCAATTAGGACTTTCGAGGGCTGTAACGTGGTCTGGTTCACGGTTATGAAACAAAGGATATTAGGCTCAAAGTATGATTTGTACCCACCCCTTCTTCTTAATGATCTCCAGTCCTACGCTCAGTTAGTCCTACACTTGTCTTAACGGTTCAAGGTATGCTCGAAATGGCAGTCACCTTATTTTGGTTTTTGATGGATATCAGTGCCCCTTTTGATTTAGGTGTCCACTGTATCTCATTTTGTTTTTGTTGAGGGTTTCGGGGTCCTCTTTTGCTTTTGTTTTGATCCAAAACTTTTGCATGGATTGACTTCGTTTGTCAGATCCATCGGGATTGCCTTGATTTTGCCTAAGTCCCCTCTAAGGTGTCTGACTTAGCAAGCTTTTGATGTTTTTTTTTGGATTTTGTTGGAAGTTTGTGACTGCCAGGTCATGTGTCATTGATAAACAGTCATCTCCTGAATTTTGCTTGTTGATTTGAGTGCGGAAATGGATTAACTGAACACTACCCTGCCCCAGGTTGAGTGTAAAAGGTTTGAATATCCGAAGGAAACTGCTACTTCTAGGCTCGAAGTGGTTTACTAGGGATTAACTCCTTATGTCTCCGGTGTTTGGGGAATTGAAGCAATGCTTGTACATCATTGACGAGATTCGGTCTGAAAGCATACGATTTGCAATTATGGGTATCTTGTTTTCATCATCCTCCCTCAAATCATGCTAAACAACAGTGAATAGAATGGAGTAAAGAGATGTGTCGGTGATAAGCGAAAAATGAGTGAATACGACATAACTAATTCAAAACATGCATAAACGATACATTAATGAAAACCAAACACGAATGGCAATTGTTCAAAGCATACAATACTAACACAAACAAAGACAAAACATAAGAAACTGCGAATAATGAAATGGCAACATGACTGCCTTCTTCGAGGAATAAACTTGACTGGAATCAATCTGACGTTGGCACTAGTTGACTGGTGGCATCGGATTGTTGATGATATTTGGAGACTTCCCATTGAAGTTGATAGCATCCCTATCGATCATGTCTTGAATTATGTGTTTGAAAGCCCTGCAGTCCTCAATGGTGTGACCTGGAGCGCCCTTATGAAACTCACAATGAGCATTTGCATCGTAATCGGCAGGAATGATGGTTGGAGGAGCTAAATCTCTCGGAACAACAGCTTTCTTCTCCATCAACTGAGCAAAGATTTTGGCATATGACATTGGTAGACGATCAAAGACTCTATCTGGTCTCCATGTTCTCTGCGGACGTTGTGGGCGAGCACCTTGTCGTTGCTGAGTTGCTTGTATCTGCTGCTGCTGAGGAGGATACTGATATCCTTGCTGGTTGTAGGCTTGTTGCTGAGGAGCCTGTTGCCGTGGCATCTGAGCTTGCACTGCTTGAACAGCTGGCTGATAGGGCATTGGAGCATATTGCGTAGCAGCAACATATGGATACTGATAGTAGGGAACTTGATAAGGCATAGGAGCAGGAGCTTGTTGAGAAGCTTGCCCTTTCTGCACAAAGATGGCATTTGTTTCGCCCTCTATCTTCTTGTATCCGTTGAAAGGCTTCTTGGCATTAGCCTGACTGCTAGAACCTCCTGGGATCTTCCCACTCTTCAGCCCTTCTTCAATCCTTTCACCGATGATTACCAAGTCAGAGAATCCAGCGGAGACACTACCGATCAGCTTTTCGTAATACTGGCCCTGCAAGGTGCCCATGAAGATATCAATCAATTCACGGTCAACAAGAGATGGATGCACCCTTGCGGCTAGCTCTCTCCATCGTTGCGCGTACTCCTTGAAGGATTCGTTGTCCTTCTGGGTCATACTCTGAAGCTGAGTACGATTTGAAGCAAGATCGGTGTTGTACTTGTACTGCTTGACGAATGCATCGGCTAGCTCGGCCCAAGTACGCACACTGTTACGCTCCAGCTGCATATACCATTCGAGTGATGCCCCAGACAAGCTGTCCTGGAAGCAATGGATCATGAGCTTCTCGTCTCTGGCATAGGCAACCATCTTGCGACAGTACATCTTCAGATGAATGTTTGGGCAACTGAGACCTTTGTACTTTGAAAATTCGGGCACCTTGAACTTTGGAGGAATGACAACGTCAGGCACCAAGCACAATTCCAAAGCACTGAAAGAATTTGAGTTATGCCCCTCCATGGCGCGGAGTTTCTCGGCTAGATCTCGACACATCTTCATGGCTTCAGAATCCTGAGCAGCAACAGGACTGGCGATGGGAATATCAGCATGATAGTTCTCAACATCGTCATACTGATCCATCAGAGTATCTTCTATATGAGGAACTGGGATTTGCACAGCAGTAGGCTGGGTCTGCGGGATAACTCCAACAGTAACTCCAGGCGCTGGGATTGGTTAAGAAGTGTTTCCTTCGGCTGCGTTGTTGAAGTTCAACGACATCCCCTGAGAATTTGGAATTGGAACCAAAGGGATAGCAGTAGACCCTTGTCCATTGACGACAGCGGCGGCTTCACGCTGTTCTTCCTCTCTCCTGGCTGTGAGGATGGCTTCGAGGATCTGGTCGATCTTTCCTTTCATGGAATCCAACTCTTCCCTGAAGGCGACTTGCTCTTGTTGAATCTGCTCAATCATTTGTCTGGTATTGGCTCTAGTTGCGTACTGGTGTCGAGGAATCAACTTGATTTACTGGAGAGGAAGGAACGAAGACATAAGATTCTGCTGAAGGACTGGAAATGCAAAATGCACAACATATGAAATGCAATGCAAATGATATGCAAGATGCAATGCAATATACAAGATCCAGGATCCCAAGATCACAAACAAACATCTCCTGAAGCTGGTAACTGTAATAGATAAGTAACCATAATTCCTGCTCAAAGAACATTGACAGGTACAACCTATACGGGAAGGTCTAAACATTCTACCCATAAACCCATTTACGGGATGGTTTCTATGTTTGGTTCCCAGGATCACGGACACTAGTCGTATTAGCGTCACGCAACAGGCTGGCTGTATTACGACGATAATGACGATAAGGTCTCTCCTGAGCAGGGTCCTCGTGCTAGGCGCACAAGGAGCGAGTCCTTGGAGACTAACACTACACGACCACCAATATCGGAACTGGTGCTAACAAAAGGTTCCAAGAATCACGGACCCTTCATTAATCAAGTCGTGCAACAGGCTAGCTGTGTTACAACAAGATCTACGAATAGGTCTCCTCTGGAGGAGCTTTCATGCCAGGCCCACAAAGAGCAAGTCCTCGGAGACTAACACTACTCGACTACCAATTCTAAACTATGTGTTCTCTCTGCTTTTACCAAAGCTCGGGTGTAGAGCCTTACTCATGATGTCATCCCAAAAACCAACAGGCCCAAATAACAAGCACAAATAAATCCACAAGAGAACAGATACAAAAAGCAAACAAATAAAAAACAAACACTCCTCACAAACCAAAAGATAGGCTCGACTCTCTCTTTGCATGGAGCAAAACGTCCCCAGCAGAGTCGCCACCTGTCGCACCTCGAAAAAATTCATTCGAACATACGACCCTCGCGCGAAAGGCGCGGAAATGCGGTTCGACAGAGTCGCCACCGAACTTTATTTTTCCCGAATAAACGGGAGAGGAAAATATCGAGAAAACCTCTTGAAAACGAAAGGATAGGAACAGGGCTGTCGCAACCAAGTTCCGGGTTCGGGAGTCGATTACGTGAGGGGAAGGTATTAGCACCCCTCACGTCCGTCGTACTCGACGGGAACCTCTTAAGGTAATTGTGGGGAGTGTTGTTTAGGTTTACTTGTTTTCTTCTCGTTGTTAAAGGTAGAATTGGTAGGGTAAAAGGTTAAAGACGCAAAGGAGAGATGGGTGGATAGAGGATAGGGTGCTCGCCAAGGATTGGGGCCCTTGTGCCTACGTATCCTCATTCGGACGAGAATGAGAAATCAGAGCGTCGTAGTTCGACTACGGGAAAGGATGGGGGGAAACGGAATATGGATAGAAGTGTGCTCGCCAAGATCATCGCAATCTTGTGCCTACGTATCTTATATTCAAGAATGAATAAAGAATCAGAGCGTCCGTAGTTCGTGGTAACAACCACGAAAAGGTGAGGTTTGAATGGGTTGAAGTTTGAGTTTGAGACGAAAGGATGACTGACAAGCAACCCAAGAGCGCGTCTCAAGAGCTTGTCACTCAAGAATCCAAGGAACGCGAGACTCCAAGAACTCAGTTCTTTCGGGAATTGACTGAATAGGTTGAAGATAAAGAGTTGGGTGTTTTTGAAATCGAAAGAATAAGTTAATAACAACTCAAGGGCGCGCCTCGAGAGTTACTCATTCGAATATCCAAAGAATGCTAGATTCTAAGAATATCCCTCTTTCGCAAGTTTTTTAAAAATGTTTGTGGAAGGATCGAATCGAAGAATGGCATGCAAGGCCAACAAAGAAGTTGTTTTGAAGTAGTTCGACGACGTGTCGAAGATTTGATCGAAGATTGAATCGACTTGACGACGTGTCAAGGGTTAGGATTGTGAGAAACGATATTAGTCCCTGAGGGTGCTCCTAATATCGAGACCACGAGGAATTGTGAATGAAATGGGTTGCGAATGCGGACGAGCATTCGACTTAGGAGAATGTTTGAGAATGTTTGAATTTGAAAGAGTCGAAAGGTTGAGTGAATAACAACTCAAGAGCGTGCCTCGAGAATTATTCACTCGAAGACACAAGGAATGCTAGATCCCAAGTACCTCCTTCTTTCGAAGTTTTAATAGAGAAAATATTGAGAAAAAAAAGTTTGAGAAAATCAAAAGATTGAGTGAATAAAAACTCAAGAGCTTGCCTCGAGAATTATTCACTCGAAGATCCAAGGAATGCTAGATTCCAAGAATCTCCTTCTTTTGGAGTTTGATCGAGAAAATGTTTTAAAAAATGATTTGAAGCGAAAATGAAATAGTCTCGACTAAATTATCATCCATAAATAATTTGACCGATAATAATTATTAAAGTCATCATTGACTAAAGAATAAGAAGAAAAAAGGATAATGAAAGTTTTGACAACAAAATGGTCTCGGGTTTGTTATTATTCGTCAATAATTTGACAAACTATAACTCGGGGTATCGTCATCGACCAAAACGGAGAAAAATGAATAAAAAGTTCAATAACAAATACAAAAGAAAATCCAACTTTTAAAATAAAAGCATAAACAAGTTCTAAATTAAATATATAACAAAAAAATCTAAATGAAATAATAAAAAAAAAACTAACGTTGTTCTAAAAAACCATGTATAAAAAACATATATATAGTTACAGTCTGTTCTTTATATAAAAAAACTAATACATAAACATATTTAAACAAATTTTTTTAAAAAAATAATATGCTAACAAATTTCTTTAAAAAAAAACAAAGAGTTAAAACAGTGGGATACGAGTGATGTATTGTGTAATGGACGGTGAAAGTAGCGAGTGAACCAAAACCCAATGCTACCTCAAAGAGCCTGATCCGAAACAAAGTATAGCTCCATCACGCTTCATCCACCAACATTGAATGGCATCATTTCACAACATTGAAACATGGGACGACATCTCGCTTCAACTCCCTCACTTGTCTCATTAAAACGTTAATCCTAATTCTTCTTCTCATCTCCCTTCTATTCATTTCAATCACGCAGGTTCGCTAATCACCCAATCTTTTACTTCTTCTGTTTAGATTTGATTTTGTTCTGGTGGAGGTTTAGTTGTTTTAGGGATTATGGAGGTTTAGGTATGGAGGAGATGAAGAAGGTTTATGGGGTTTCGCGGGTCGTTGTTGGGAATGGTTGAAGGGATAGAACGAGAGTGTGCTTCCGGCGAATGGGTTTTCGGATGGTGATTTTGCGGTGGGTTTCGTAGTTCGAGGGTTAATGGCAGAAGGTGGATTTCAAAGGTGATGATGATATAATTTCTAGGTTTCGGATATGGATTGAAGGGTTTCCTTTGGTTCTGGGTGAGGAAGAATATTGATGAAGTTTTAAGATTGAAACCAGTAAGAAAAAAAACGGAAGGGATTGAGGGTTGAGTTTCAGAGGAACTTGGGGATCATTGATGTTGGTTCGAAGGTTTAGAAGATCTCAGTCTGCTTTAGAACTTCTCTGTCATGGTTTTCTGTGTTGAAGGTGAACTGGTTTGAAGAAAGCTAGAGGGGTTTGAACAGTTTCAGTTGTATATTTGTGTATGGTTTTTTTGGTTGTTGAACAAAGAGGAAGGAGTTGGTTTTAAGATCTGTCACAGTGGGTTGATGGTTGATGATGAGTTGAAAGGTTCGTGGACTTAGAGCAGGTTGAACATACGAGGATTTCTTTAGGGTTGGAAGGATTTTTAGGGTGGTTTTTATGAGGTATCAATTTTGTAGTGGTGAAGAGTTGTTGAAATGAAGTTGAAGAAGGGGAGGGTTGTGGGAGATTTGAAGCTTCATTCAAGCTGCAGGATTAGGTTGCCTTGAGGTTGAAGCTTAGGTTTGCTGAAGATTAAAGAAGAAAAGAAAAACTGAAGGTCGATTGTGCTTCGGTTCTTGGTTTCAAGAGTGGTGACTGAAGGTTGTGGAGCATTGGTCGAGAACTGAAGAAAGTTTAAGGTTGGAATTGAATTCTTTCAGCATCAACTTCGCTCCCCCCTTTTCAATGAGTATGGGTTCTCATTTATAACGTGAGTGAGAGCATAACAGGATTTTTATCTGAAATTATTGCAGTTGTTTCTTGCTGATTTTGTGGCTTTCGTACCATTCAGTGCTGTTACAACTTGTGCATTTTATAATCGTGGTGTGTGTATTTTCTGGTGTAGAATGGACCTGTCCTTTTTCTCTTAATTTGCAGGTTATTGTCTGGTGTGGAATGGTGCAGGTAGTGTAAAAAAAATCATGGTTGGTTGGGAATTGGTTTGTTTGAAAACCGTACCATAGTGTACTGCTAGCAGAATCAGCTCTCCTGTGTGTACGTATGAAAATGACCTGTGCATAGGCTTCAAAATTGTCATTCTTGCAATTCCTTCAATATTGATTTATTACATTTGGTGTATTGTGGATGCCATTCACTAGTTGAGTTTTTTTTCACTTTGCAGGTTGTGGATTTAATTGCAACATTGCATGATTTTGCTTCATACGACATGGGCACAAAATGAATCATGGGTAATATCCATACCCTCTTCCTTGTGAGTAACGACTATGTGCCTTGTTTGAGTGTGTATTGATTGTGCAATTTTGTCCTGGTGATAGGCATGGTTTTGAGGCTGGCTCGTATAAGTTGTGGTGCATTTTGGACTGTGGTTGCAGGAAAATAGTGGGTGCGTGACGGTTCGAGGTGGGGTCTCTTTTCAAAACCAAAAGACGCAGCTGGCAACATAATTTCTCCTCATGGCTTTCTTGGACGACTCATGACAAACGTTGGTGGGCTATACTTCCTCCCTTTGTTTTCACCGTGGCTTGGTATCATTCCCAACAGCGACAAGGACATGTACAAATTCCAGTTGTGGGGATGTACTAGCGTAGTACATAAATCAGCAGGGTAATGCTTTTGGCCATGTATTGTCTGTTGCCGCAACTTGCAGGGCGTGATTTTTTGTGTATTGAAAATGAGGGAGATATTGGGTTTTGCACTGTCACATTCACAATTTGTTTTTTTCATTTTTGTGCAGGTACAGTTGGCTATGAAGGTAGGTCGGAGGAAATGGCTTGCCTTTTTCCTGTACTGTCGTTTGCAGGTTCGTCCAAGAACTTACTACGTACAGTTTCAAGGAGGTGGCATTAACAACCTTTTGCAACACATACCAAACGAATTATTCTATCATTTTTGGTCATAATTTAATAAGGATAAGTCTCCTTTTTAAACTACTGCAAGTGGGTGAATTGGTTTTGATGCGTGAATTGATTGCTGAGAAAAAAATCTGTGGTATTGCAGGTGGTGCAACGCGTTGTCCTAGGTGCCATTTGTGGTTATGCTTTGCAGGATGGCTTGTGGGGTATGGAAGGCACATGGGATTATTAAAAAATCTGTGGTATCACCGTCCTTTGCGTGGGGCCATCATGGAGGATTTGCCAAGAACTTGTATTTGAGTAATATGGGCTCATCTAGATGGGTTTTTAATGAAACCTCATGGATTGCCAACCAATGCTGATGTAATATTGATAAATTGACTTTGTAATGCATTTTTCTTAGTCATGACTTGGAGTGGCAATTTAGAAATAACACGACTCGTCCTGTTATCCATACAAACTATTTTGATATTTGTTTCAAGTGTAACTTTTATGATTTGTATTATAATGAATCAGGGCTTTGGGCTTTGTACAAACTTTTGAATCCTTAAGTCATGAGCTTTTATCATAAGACCATGTATACTTCTTGGATAATGGGTCTTGAAGCAATACTATTAATTACACCCCATTTTAAACTTGAATCATACTTGAAGGAAGATAACCCTTGAAAATGATTACAAAGTGACTAGTAAAATCAAAATACAAGTGTTTAGTTCAATGTCTCATGAGCCAATTTCCTCTCCTCTAAATTCTTATTTTGAAATGAAACTTCGAAATTAACCACGAATCCAATCTGCAGTTCGAATGAATTGAAACCTGGTCCACCAACGAATCAATGCACTCTGACCTTTGATTTTGAAATAGATTCCCCTTCTTTGTACTCATGTAGAGATTTTGTAATTGATACATATTTTCCAATTTTCCTTGTAGAATTACAAATGGCTTTTGAATGGGCTTTGAATGGTAAATGGACCTCAACTTGTATCAATATTTTTTTTGTTGCATTTCTTATGACTATATTCAAATTTCTCAACAATAGCTTTTGACTAGACTTTCCTTATTTGAAACACAATTCCCCAATTGATCTTTAAACACGCGTCATTTGGATCGATACTCCCCCCAAAGTTGCGCCTGAAACAAATATTTGTCTAACTGACCAATTAAGCCATAATCATCAAAATTCAGTCCATACCATACACCTGACTTCAAACTTTAACTGTCAGACTCAATTCAAGTTAACCTTATGATATTCAAGCAATACCAACATATTCTTTGATTTTTTCTGAATAATGCAAGCGAGTGAATATACACAATGGAGGTTGTACAAGGGTAGGACAAATTTGGGGTATGACAGATAAATCTAAGAAGGAACGAACCTCATCAATGGTGATATAACATTTTCGTTAAGAGGTTTGTCGCGAAGGTTTCATCATCACCAGAATCGGCGTGACCACCAATTGTCAGCAAAAACTTCTACAGGTTTAGGGATAATCTAATATGTTGTCTTCAGTTGCTTAAATTCATGCACCGACTACCATCGTTTCCGAAGAACGGCCATATTAACAGCGACGATTTTCTAGATGAATTCTCTATTTGATGAGTATCAAAAAACCGTTACGGAGGTTGTGAGTGTTGTTAAACATTATCATGTTGTCGAATTCAGGATTCTCAATCCTTCTATTGGACCAAAACTATGAAAAAGTTGCAAACAACCTTCCGGCATCGGACGACATTATTGATCTACTTAAATCTACGTAAATCAGGAAGGAGCGTCTTTACGATACCTATCGAAACACCTGCGAGTTTTGACATTAGAAAAACTAGTAGAGCTGCCAGCAGCGACATTCTCGATCTAGCATTAAATCCTAACTCAATGACTATGTTCAGTTACAAAGAAGCAATAGTGTGCACCGATATTGTTCAGAATCTCGTACTAGACTGCTCTGACGCTCATTCAGGTTCGAGGTGAACATGTACATGATTTTCCTGTGGGGACAAAGAGAATGCAAAATAATCAGCTTCTGTGCATAAATAATGATGTTCTTGGTTCTGAAATGATATGGTAAACCTTTACAAATATATTATTTGTAATACCCCAAATTCAATTAATTTATTTAATTGAATTATTTAGACTTTTATTTAGTTATTTGGTATTTGATGTGTCTTTAAATAAAATTATGTGATTATATGTGTTGTTGGGGTGTGGTGGTAATGGTAGGGTGTGGTGAGAATGTAGGAGTTTGGCAGAATAATTTAGAAAATAATTAGAATAATTAGAATTTTTAATTTATATTAGAATTAAATTGAGAAATTGGTAAATAAGAGGAATTAGGTCAATTGTGGGATTTGAGGGAAGTATGTGGTAAGAGGAGAGAAGCTGAAAATTAGTTAGACAATAATAATTAGAATACTATATATTCTAAAAGTTAGAGAAAATTGGATTTTTAAGGAACTTTTTGTCACTATGTGAAAATAAGGAAGCTTAGAGAAAACAAGAATATTTGGAAGGAGAGCTAGGCTTTGAAAGGAGAATCCGTAAGAGCTGTGTGAAGTGTTATTGTTGCTGGAAAATCTAAGGTAGTGGAGGATAAAAGGCTTTCAATATGGGTTTATTGTATGATGGGGTAGAGAAGAGAGGTTCTTGCTCTCATTAGGATTCCATAATTTAGTCTTGATGAATTGTTGTTGTGTTAGAAATTTGGAATTTGATGATTTGTTGTGTTTATACATGTGAATATGTGATTGAAATTATGTTTGTTTTATCATGATTATGCATGTATAAAATTATGTCATTGATTAATGTTTGAGTGCTTAGTTTGTGTACATAATTGTTAATGAATTGCTATGAATCATGATGAATATATGTGTTGTAATATGTTAATGGTGATGATAACATGAATCATTGTCAAATTCGTATTCTGGGTCATTTGATTTTGGGAAAATTGGTTGGATCATGTATGGAGGTTTATGGATGAAGGAGATGATGAACGTATGAAGAAAACAGTGTTTATTGGAAAAATTCACGATGTCAATCGATTGACATCCGATGATAATCGATTGTAGGCCTTTATTTTTGGAAATTTTGTCTATGACAATCGATTGACATTAGATGACAATTGCTTGCAACTGTGTATTTTTGAAAAAAAATTAAATGACAATCAATTGCCCCTTAGAATTAATCGATTAATTGGCTTGGAAATGTGAGTTTTGAGAATTTAGTAGCGAAATCCTCTTGATGACAATCGATTGTTGTAGGCCAATTTGTGAAAAAAAAATCTCTTTTTAATTTTGTTGCATTGTCCGACGATTTTGGCTGTAACTTTCATTTGGTAGGTCAAAATGAGGCACTGTTTGAAGCGTTGGGAAGCTAACGCGTGTAGCTACCTCATGGTAGCGTACAGTGAAATAATTGAATTGTAGTCATATTTCTATTATAGGGATGTATGTGATGAAATGTATGATCGATTAGCGAATCACTGCTTTTGTTTAATGATGTGTTGATGTTATAATGAATTAACATGATTGAATACTTATAAATATGCATTTGATAAGGCACTGTTGTTTGGTGTTGTTGGTTAATTTTTTGTATCATTGAATAATTATTATGTGTTGTGAAAGATGTTGTACATAATGGTGAAAATGCATGGTGATTCTTTTGTGATTCTTTTGATGATAATGTATGTTGTTAAGAGTCATTCATCATGGCGTACGAGCTTAGGTCCAAGTTTGGTGTGTTTTGGTCCTATGACGGGGATTCAGGAGCGAGTAGTTGGTGTGAGTGCAATATTCTCTTAAATAGGTTTTGTATGATGTCAAAACTAGGTAGCTTAGTTTTCTGTGTATGTTGGACCTTATAGTCTTTGTCTAGAAGTGCATCATCATCATAGGACATGCCAAAAATATGAGTTTTTCATAAAAAGTCATGCATGGGTCGATACATCTTTGGTATGTGTCGATACATACTGAGTTGATTTTCAAAGAAATTGAATATCCCTCTAATGTATCGATACATAGGAGGAATGGGTTGATACATCCTGCGAATGGGTCGACTCATTCTTGGTTGGAGTCAACTCCATCTGAAAGGAGTTCTCAAGCAGGCGTCACTTCCGTATAATGTATCGATACACTGAAGGAATGGGTCGATACATTGAGTAAATGGGTCGACTCTCTCATGTTTGGAGTTGACTCATTCTGAAACCTTTTTAACAAATTGGCTATTGCCTTCAATGTATTGACTATGTTTGGCTTCAAATTGATTCATTTAACTTATGTATTGACTCATTCCATTTTAGAGTCAATGCATTATGTACCAAATTTTAAAATGTGCATTTTGGGCTAAAATTCGGTTTTGCTCTATTATTTTCTACACACACATGCATAATTTCTAAGCAATTAAAACCTGAAAGGCACAAAGAATTCACATCATCTTCAACTTTTCTTTGGCGCATTCATCAACTACACATAATCATTTTTGTTGTTTGTTCTCAAGACAAGATTGGTAAGGTCCAATTTTGGTTGTGTAATTAAATTGGGTTGAGGTTTTCTTTGGGGGATTCAAGGATAAAACCTATAGGGTTTTAGTCCAATATCAAAGGTTGATTTGGAGATTTTTGCACAAGTCTTGTCAACATCGATTCTGTCAAGCGAAGGCTTAGAAGAACGATGGTTTGGTCAAAGGAGTAGCGGTAACTGAAGGATCAATTGAAAGACTTAGGGCAAGATTTCTCAATTTGGATTCAGCCGAGTGAAATCTTTCAAGAACGGTGGTTCGATCAAAGGAATAGCAGTAACCAGAGGATCATATTAGAGATCTTTTGTGACTTGATCTTGCTAAGGTCAAGGGTAGATAAGGAACTAGGATCAACATCAAGCATATGGTTTGAGGTTTGAATTTCTACTACTTATCCTACAAATTGATATTGCAAAGGTTAATTATAATATCTTAATTTGAGGGCAGATGTACCCATAATGAGGATAGTTAGGGAACTGCTTACACAAATCTTGGTGTTCTCTCTCTCTCTCTCTCTCTCTCTCTCTCTCTCTATCTCTCTCTCTCTCTCTCTCTCTCTCTCTCTCTCTCTCTCTCTCTCTCTCTCTCACACACACACACACACACACACACACACACACACACTTGATTTTGAAAATAATTAGTGTGTAATTTGATTGTCTTAAAATTATGGTTGTCTTGAAGTATCTTGAACTTATTTTGTGAAATCATTGCAATTGATTTGTTATAATTTCAACATAAAAGGAATCGAGCTTGGTGTATTTCACACCAAGTGTTCGATAAAATTACTACACACTAAGTGTTTAAAAAAATTTCTTTGTCAAGTTTTATTTTACTTCTCATTGGAAATCGTTTCTCTTAAGTGTGGTTTATATTCAAACAAATTATATTGAATTTGTTTATTAGTTATTCTCATCTTTGGCATACCTTATAATATGGTTTATACACATATTCGTTTCTACTAATAACAGTTCGGATAGATAAGATTCGGTCCGGATTCACTTCCACTTGCCATAGAAAATTACTTTTCAAAATAGAATTATAATAAGAAAATTTTCATTAGGTGATCTATTCAACCCCCCCCCCCCCCCTTAATTCTATATTTTTACCCTCGTCTAACAGCTGGTTCCATATGGGAATTAGTTAAGCGTTAGTTATGGTGATAATAATGATTTGGTGTGCTCTGGTCTTATGATGGGGATTCAGGAGCAAGATGGACCTATATTGTCCATAAATGGTACCACATGTATAGGTGTCACGTCATGTCGTGACTCACATTTCATATGTAAATGTGCATGTGCATGTTGTGATCAATGGGTGTGTGACTATGGTGTTTTTGATTGTGTAATAAATGTGTGTGTTCTATTTAATGTTCTCTACATTAGCATTCTTTATACTGTTTATATTGAATCTTGTTCCTCACTTCCTTTGCTTCATGTTTTCCACCATGGATATCTTGCAGATACACATGAGTAATTATTGTTGTTGTGTGTGGAAGGTGACTTGTTGGAGTTACTCTTTGCTTTTATTTATCGCTTTTTAATACATTAGCGGTTTTTAGTGCTTTGGTCGTGTGACATTGGGGATGAGAGTTATTATGTTTTTGAAGTTGATGTTGCTTTTGTTGTTTTGAAGTTTGCAAATTTATTTACAAAGTTGCTATGAAGTATTTTTCCGCTTTGTAGTTTCAAATGTTTTGGTGTGTTGTTGAAGGGTTGTCATTGGTGACGCCTTAAATTGTCATGTAAACCTTTTATAATAAGTTTCGGGTTTATTGTGTTACATAGTGGTATCATAGTAGGTTGATCCTTCCAGCCAGGTTTTGTAATGTTGTTTATTCCCTAGTATGCGACATGTGTGTGTACATTGTTAGTGCATTGTTTCTTCTAATGTTTGTTTGTTGGTCTGCATAATGGCTAGAAGAAATAATCGCACTATTGCTAAAGCTTTGGAGTCAGTGGCTTAAGTATTGTAGGTTAGCAGAATCAGGCTGGTGATGAGTTTTGTGGTTTGGGGAAATTTTAAAGGAATAATCTGCCGGCATTCAAGGGTAGGTCAGAGAGATCGAGAAAGTTTTTTGAGTGATGACCTGTACTGAGGAACAAAAAGTATTGTTTGGTACTCATATGTTGTCTGAGGAAGCTGAGGACTGGTGGGACAATGAGCGCCAAAGACTAGAGGTTGTTGGTGCTGAGATCAGTTAGGACGTGTTTAAAGCGCAATTCATTGAGAATTACTTTTCTAAGGATGTATATAGAAAGAATGAAATTGAATTCCTTAAGCTTAAGCAAGAAAACATGATAGTTGTAGAGTATGCTGCCAAGTTTGAGGAATTGGTAAAGTTCTGTCCTCACTATAATGGTGTGGTTGTGGAGAGGTTGAACTGCATTAAGTTTGAAAATGGACTGCGTCCTGAGATTAAGCAGGGTATTAGTTATCAGGAGATTCACAGGTTTCCTACGCTGGTGAATAAGTGCGGTATTTGTCGCGGTGCAAATTGGATATCAAGCTATTGATTAATTTGAATCACAAATCATATTCACTGCCGGTCTTTAATATGTCCAAGGGAAGGGAAAAAATATCGAATTACCCAAGTATGCAATGCAATGCAAAGCTAGAGAATCTAAGGTTTGGGGGTTGGTTAAACTTAGGAAAGGTATTAGCATCCTAAGCATCTGTAGTACTCTACAGGAACCTCTTGTTTACATTGTGTTTTTGTTGTTTGCTAAGGGTAAGAGACCTAAGGGGTTTATTTATAGGTATCCTCGCCAAGAAGTCGCATCTTGTGCCTACGTATCCTGACGAGAATGGAATCAGAGCATTCGTAGTTCCCCTAAAGGGATTGAGGAACCATTGACTATGGTCAAAGTTCTAGGAGGGAGAATGTTTTGTTGATTTATTCTAGGAGAAGAGACAAGTCATCATCTTAGGGAGAACACTCTACTTAACCACCACAAGCATATGGAAGATGGTCTTTGCATCACACTGAGAGAAGGGCTTCAACTCGGATTTGATCGACGAGTATGCCACATACCTCTCTCAGGCAAAAAAGATTCTATATCTTTTTCGATTATGTTATGGGGCAGGAGAATCACATCTCGACTACATAGATGAATCACGTCTAATTCTTTTGTAGGGAGAATAGAGGATTTAATCTATAAGTTGTCTAAGTTGAAAAAGGTAATCCTACATTGAAGATACAAGGGTGACCTAGGCTGATCGACCTGAAAAATCAGGGATCAAGCGGGGGAAAATGATGCAAAATGAAGATGCAGTACGACTTATAAAGTCATATACAGATTCCTCCCTTTGACGTAGGCGTAATCAAGATTGTGAAATAGTTATCAAATAGAAGCAAACAAGATATGATATATAGTAACAGATTGGCCACGAGGTCGAGGTTAATAGGGGGATTTCTAGCCCAATGTTATCACGCAACAGGATTAATACTAATGCCAAAAGGTATGCTCTAAATCCAATTAATTAGACAGAAGCTTAATTAGAAAGGGCCAGGGCCAATCCAAGGGGAGCAAGTGGAGATCAAAATGAGTAAAACACCGCAACGGTATCCACGTACTAGGATTAAAACTCAAAAATTTTAGCATCAATTTTAAATAACACTCGACAAGTCTTAATTGTTTTTTTTATAAAAAAAGATTATCCATTAAGGTTGGTTAAACGTTATCTAAATAGATAAGTGCTAACACAAATACGCAAAATTCAAGGTCATCAATTGGTTTCTCAATTAATTAAGGAAAAAAACCCGACTATTTAAGACTAAAGTTAAGTAGGAAATCAAACTCGACTATTTAAGGCTTCTTGTTCAAAGTCCTATGCAAAGGAGCTGAGTGATTGCGATTCGAGTGATGACGAAGATGACGAAAAGAATAAGGATATGAGGCTGTTTGTGAAGCGATACAATCGCTATGTAAGGAAAAATGGTATCCAACATTCTGAAAAGAATCTAGTCAATTTCAGAAAATAATCAAGATCTTCTAAGAATGAGGACAACAAAGAAAGTAGAGTTAGAGGGTCGTGCTTAAACTGTGGAAAAGCCGAACACTACAAGTCAGATTGTCCTTTGATGAAAAAGGACAAAGGAAAGGAAAGTAATCAGTCACACAAGAAGCAAGTTAAGCCAAGAAGGGCTTACATCGCATGGGAAAGCGATAGTGAGTCGTCCGAGGATGACAGTTCTAGTGATGAAGAAGAATCTGTCAACCTTTGTCTCTCCGCTCATCAAAAGAAGAAGAACAAAAAGGTACGACATATAAAATACGAAAATTCTACTAGATTGTCTCATTCTGAATTACAAACTGTCTTTGATACCTTACATTATGAAGCCAAAGAAGCCTTTAAACGGCTGGCCTCAAATAAACAAATATTTTCTCACTCAGAGCAAAAGATTCTCGATTTTGAAAGGAAACTAGAGGCTCTAAAGGCTTCCATAGTGGTGTTAGAACACAGATTGGTTCTTAATAATATCTCTATGTTTTGATGATAACTATTATGAAATTTTGTAATTAAGAATTATATACTCTAAAATTTGCTTAAGAATGGTTGCTGCAGATATTAAAGTAATTATCAATCCAGAAGCAAATCAGAACTGAACATAAGAAATATGCTAAACTCTGAAGCGTCAGATGCACTCATTAGAAGATCCTGAGCGCTGTCTCCAGAAGGATCTGAAGTAGTCTCCAGAAGGATCTGAAGCAGAAGCTCCAGAAGAATCTGAAGCAAGTCAGAAGCATCTGAACCAAAGAAGAATTCTGTATGAAGAGTTTTCAAGCATAGTTACTACAGAAGATTCTGAGAGTACTAAAGCTGCTAGTACTGAAGATCTGACTCAAATATGCTCTGAACTTATACACGCTAAAAGAACACTTGCTGCAAAGACTCTGATTCAGCAAAACTCTGATCAACATCCGAAGGCTCTGATCAAATTAGACTCTGACGATTCTTGCTGAAAATTGGTGAAGAAGAATTCAAAGATTATGTCCGTTGGAATATCCAAACGAATCTTTCCTTATTTATGCTAGACACAAGAACACAGACAAAAAGGATTTCTCTATGCTTTCTTATTCTAGGAAAGGTCACTTGATGTGAAGACAAAAAGGCTCAGACCTTTTGGTACACACTTCTCAACGTGAAAAGCTCTTGGACCACTGTGCCTATAAAAGCAAGTCTCCACCCATCTTCTTCAGTTGACGTTTTACCTAAAAAGAATTCATTATTCAAAGCTCTCATACAACTCACATTCTTTCTAGAATTAATTTCTTTGTTCTTAATATTAAGTGAAAAATCACAGTTGTGATAAAGCTTTATTAGAAGCATTTTAAACACTTGTATTTGTTATTACATTTGATTGTAAGAAAACCTTAAGAAGATCCAGTTAGGATCAGTAGTTCTTGAGAAGACTTTGAACAATTGTTCTTAGTGCTTACTATTGTAATCAGTTGATTAAATACTGGATTAAGTCCTTGTTTGAGAAAGGCAAATCACTCTAGGAAGGGTGGACTGGAGTATTTGAGTTCAACAAACCAAGATAAAAATACTTGAGTTTTATTTCTAAGTTTTTATCTTCATACTTATTCAACCCCCCTTCTAAGTATTTTCTCACCTTCAGTTGGCATCAGAGCTTCGGTTCTGTGTGTGCTACCACTTCACAGTGACAGTAAAGATCCAGTGAGAAAAACTTTGATATATATTTGGTTGTTACTATGGCTGATAATACAATGTCTAACATTAACAACAAATATGAAGAAAGGGACAAAATCAGCACAAAACCCCCTATGTTTGATGGGGAGAAATTTGATTATTAGAAAGACAGGATTGAAAGTTTTTTCCTTGGTTATGATGCTGATTTATGGGATTTGGTCATAGATGGATATGTTCATCCCATTGATGGGAATGACAAGAAAGTAGATAGAAAATCTATGACAGAAGCCCAAAAGAAGGAATTTAGAAATCACCACAAGGCCAGAACAATATTGTTAAATGCAATATCTCATACTGAGTATGAAAAGATCACAAATAGAGAAACTGCATTTGACATGTTTGAGTCCTTAAAGATGACTCATGAGGGAAACTCTCAAGTCAAGGAAACAAAGGCTCTGGCTCTAATCCAGAAGTATGAAGCCTTTAAGATGGAAGACTCTGAATCTGTTGAAGCTATGTTCTCCAGATTTCAAATACTTACAGCTGGACTAAAGGTTCTAGATAAAGGATACTCTACTGCTGATCATGTGAAAAAGATCATCAGAAGCTTACCTACCAGATGGAGACCTGTGGTGACTGCGCTGAAAATGGCTAAAGATCTGAACAAGATCAAGGAACTAATAAGTTCACTAAGAAGTCATGAAATTGAACTTGAGGAAGATGAACCTCAAAAGAAAGGTAAATCAATTGCTTTAAAATCTAATAAATATGCTAAAGCATTGCAGGTAATATAGGAAAGCTCTGAAGAATCCTCATCTGAAGATGAAGATGAACTATTCATACTGTCTAGAAGAATAAACAAACTCTGGAAGCATAAAGGAAAGAAGTTCAGAAACTTCAGGAAGCCTGACCAAAGAAAAGAGTCTTCTGGACACAGAAGATCTGGCAAAAAGCAGGTTGTCTGTTATGAATGTAAAGAACCTGGACATTAGAAAAAATGAATGTCCAAAGGTGCTGAAAGAAAAGCCTAAAAGAAAATCTGATAAGAAGAAAAATGTTCTAATGGCCACCTGGGATGATTCAGATACATCTAAATCTGAATCTGAGTCAGAAGAAGAATGTGCCAATGTAGCTTTGATGGCAGACATAGAAGATCAGGAGGAAGGAACTTCAGGATCTGAATCTGACTCTGAATCTGACTCTGACGCTGAAGAGGTAATGGCTAAACTCACTAAAGAAGAACTTATCAAAGTGTTATCAGAAGTTCTGAAGAGCTATAACAATATTAAGCTCAAATACAAGAAGCGTCAAAGCAATCTTGTATCTGAGAATAATATTCTCAAATCAGAAGTAGCTGAGCTAAATAAAAAGAACTTAAGATTGAAAATATTTTGGAAAAATATGATTACAGCTTTCAGAAGTTTCTTGCTAAAAGCATAGACAGAAGCAAAATGGCTTCTATGATCTATGGAGTTAGCAGAAATAACAGAAAAGGAATTGGATATAAATCTTCCTCTGGAAAGGATTTAAATCCAAAACCTGTTGATAAAATTATCATCAAGAAATCTCCTTTATACTCCCACTTTAAATTTGGTCACTTGAATGATATTGAACAAACACGTTCTGAAAAGAACATTCATGTGTTTAAATCTAAGGCTAGTCAGAATAAACCTTATGTTGAAAAGCAGAAGTTTAGATAAACCTTCAGAACAACTAACCCAAAAGGACCCAAGAAGATCTGGGTACCTAAAAGTAAAATAATTCCTATTACAGATGTTCTTAGCAGCAAGGTCAGGACGCCAATCATGGTACCTGGACTCTGGATGCTCACGACATATGACAGGAGAAAGGTCTATGTTCCAAAGTCTGGAGCTTAGATCTGGAGGTGATGTGAAATTTGGAGGGAATCAGAAGGGCAAGATCATTGGATCTGGCACTATTGGAAATGGTAAACTTCCCTCTATTACTAATGTTTTACTTGTAGAAGGATTAAAGCATAACTTATTGTCCATAAGTCAATTAAGTGACAATGATTATGATATAACCTTTAATCAAAAATGTTGTAAAGCTATTAGTCAAAAGGATGGCTCAATCCTATTTAGTGGAAAGAGGAAAAACAACATTTATAAAATAAAATTTTCAGAACTTAAGGTTCAGAATGTTAAATGTCTCTTGTCTGTTAATGAGGAGCAATGGGTCTGACACAGAAGATTGGGGCATATTAATATGAGACGTATATCTCAGATTAATAAACTTAATCTTGTCAGAGGACTTCCTAATCTGAAGTTCACCTCAGATGCTCTTTGTGAAGCATGTCAAAAAGGGAAGTTTTCAAAATCATCTTTTAAATCAAAAAATGTTGTTTCTACTTCCAGACCACTAGAATTACTTCATATTGATCTGTTTGGACCAGTGAAAACTGCATCCATCAGAGGCAAGAAGTATGGATTAGTCATTGTTGATGACTATAGTAGATGGACATGGGTAAAGTTCTTAAAACACAAGGATGAGTCACATTCTGTGTTCTTTGACTTCTGTAAACAAGTCCAGAATGAAAAAGATTTCAAAATTATAAAAGTCAGAAGTGATCATGGTGGTGAATTTGAAAATAAATATTTTGAAAAATATTTTAATGAAAATGGCATTGCTCATGATTTTTCCTGTCCTAGAACTCCACAACAAAATGGAGTTGTAGAGAGGAAAAATAGAACTCTGCAAGAAATGGCCAAAACCATGATCAATGAGACTAATCTGGCAAAACACTTTTGGGCAGAAGCAATCAACACAGCCTGTTATATTCAGAACAGAGTGTCTGTAAGACCTCTTCTGGAGAAGACTCCCTATGAACTGTGGAAGAACAGAAAGCCCAACATTTCATATTTTCATCCTTTTGGATGTATTTGCTATATGTTGAATACTAAAGAAAATCTGAACAAGTTTGATTCCAAACCACAGAAGTGTTTCATGCTTGGATATTCTGAACACTCTAAAGGCTACAGAGTATACAACACTGAGACACAGATTGTGGAAGAATCTATTCATGTTAGATTTGATGATAAGCTTGGCATTAAAAAGCCAAAGCAGTCTGAAAACTCTGCAGATAGAGAAGTAGTCTTCACAGACTCTGAAGGCTCAGAGGCAGACAAAGCTCAAGTGAAGAAACCAGAAGCAACGCTAGATGCAATTCCTTTAACCTCTCAGATGAACAATTTAAACATTTATGAAGAATCAACTGTTAGAGG
Organism: Lathyrus sativus; assembly: GCA_963859935.3. Classification (NCBI taxonomy): domain Eukaryota; kingdom Viridiplantae; phylum Streptophyta; class Magnoliopsida; order Fabales; family Fabaceae; genus Lathyrus; species Lathyrus sativus. Next base: position 415,043,156 of record OZ012739.1, read on the forward strand.
ATCATCTTCCAGAATCAAAGCTTCTCATCCAGAGAATGTTATCATTGGAAAGAAGGATGACCCTATCAGAACAAGATCCTTTCTCAGATCATCATCAGTAATTGAACCAACTTCTGTAGATGAAGCTCTGCAAGACAATGATTAGATTATTACCATGCAAGAAGAGCTAAATCAATTCACCAGAAATGATGTGTGGGATTTAGTTCAAAGACCAAAAGGATTCAATATAATTGGAACTAAATGGGTCTTCAGAAATAAGCTTAATGAGAAAGGAGAAGTTGAAAGAAATAAGGCAAGGCTTGTTGCTCAAGGGTACAGTCAACAAGAAGGTATTGATTATACTGAAACTTATGCTCCATTGGCAAGGTTAGAATATATACACCTTCTTATTTCATTTGCTGCACAAAATAACATCACTCTATATTAGATGGATGTTAAAAGTGTCTTTCTAAATGGTATTATAGAAGAAGAAGTTTATGTCCACTAGCCTCCTGGTTTTGAGAGTGAAAAATTTCCAGATCATGTTTTCAAACTAAAGAAATCTCTGTATGGTTTAAAACAAGCTCCCAGAGCTTGGTATGAGAGATTGAGCAATTTTCTTCTGGAGAAAAATTTCATCAGAGGCAAAGTGGACACAACACTCTTTTGTAAATCATTTAAGAAAGATCTTCTAATTTGTCAAATATATGTGGATGATATCATATTTGGATATACCAATACTATGTTGGGAAAGGAGTTTGCTCAATGTATGCAGGCAGAATTTGAAATGAGCATGATGGGAGAATTGAGATTCTTTCTGGGAATTCAAGTCAACCAAACTCCAGAGTGCACTTACATACATCAGACCAAATATGTTAAAGAACTTCTGAAGAAATTTAACATGATTGATAGTAAGCTGGCAAAGACTCCCATGCATCCAACTAGTTCACTAGGCAAGGAAGAGGTAAGTAAGAAAGTAGATCAGAAACTCTACAGAGGTATGATAGGATCTCTTCTTTACTTAACTGCTTCTAGACCTGACATTTTTGTTCAGTGTATGCTTGTGTGCTAGATTCCAATCAGATCCTAGAGAATCACACTTAACAGCTGTTAAAAGGATTCTAAGGTATCTGAAAGGTACTTCTAATGTGGGTTTGTGTTACAGAAAATATGATGATTTCAAATTAGTTGGATTCTGTGATGCTGACTACGCTGGAGACAGAGTGGAAAGAAAAAGTACTTCTGGAAGTTGTCAATTTCTAGGAAGAAATATAATCTCTTGGTACAGCAAGAAGCAACCCACAATTGCACTATCAACTACAGAGGCAGGATATATTGCTGCTGCTGGATGTAGCACGCAGATGCTCTGGATGAAAAGTCAGCTAGAAGACTATCAGATATTTGAAAGTAACATTTCTATATTCTGTGATAATACTTCTGCTATATGTTTGTCTAAAAACCCCATTTTACACTCTAAGGCAAAACATATAGAAATTAAGCATCATTTCATCAGAGACTATGTTCAGAAGGGAATTATAAATTTAGCCTTTGTTGATACAGATCATCAATGGGCAGATATTTTCATAAAACCCCTTGTTGAAGATAGATTCAAATTTATTCTGAAAAATATTGGTATGGATTTGTGTCCAGAATAATATTTGTCAGAAGCAAATTTTACAGATGCAAAAATGTTTAATGCTCTGAAGTATTTCATCTGATTACTTATTCATTTCCTTAAATTACTTTATTTGTGAAAATCTGAACTAACAATACTCAGAGGATCTGAATGTTGGTTAACGTTTCATTTCTCAAGAGAATTCAGAAGCACATGCAAGCAAACACGTGTCACTATAAATCTGCAAAGATGGCGTGTACACTACTGAAGAGACGTTTGAGGTGAAGTTTGAATAGTGAAAATCTTGATTTTCCCCCCAATTTGTCAGAATCAATTAATGCTTGAAATGATTTTTATTCTTTTTCATTAATTGCTATGTGTGAACGTGCCATTATCTGTCTGTTTGTATGCCTAAGTGTTTACTATAAATACCACATCTCTCACCACTTTCACACTTTTCACATCTCAAGAACGTTTATGCATTTCTGTCTTCTTTTCTCTCTTCACAAAAACCCTAAACCTTTGACAAAATCATCTTCAATGGCAACTTCATCCTCCACAGCTGCACAGTTTCAATCAACCATGGTTGCAGTTACTTCTGCAAATATGGGTGTGACTCCATATACGACACCTAAAAGAACTTTGTTAACACCTATTGACAAACTGGAAGTTCTCTGTGAATCAATGGTGGAATTTGATTCACTGGCTGAAAATGGATTTGATTTTCGTTCAATTATTGATGCTCAAGGCTGGGTAAAGTACTTTGACAGACTATTTGGACCAATTTACCCCCATCTGGTGAAAGAGTTCTGGATACATGCTTCTGTATACCCTAAGTTCATCTTGTCTTCTATTCTGGGTAAAGAGATAATCATTACAGAAGATCTGATCAGGAAACTCATTGGATATGAGGAGACTGATGGAGTATCTCATCTGCTAGCTGGGCGTGTAGATATGGAAGAAGTGTATGAGGAAGTCATGACTGCTGGACAGGCCTCTAATAAGTTTAAAGATCTGAAGCCTGACTACAAGATCTGGGCAAAGATTTTCATGGGATGTATTCATCACAGAAAGTCTACAAACTCTCCAGATTACGTGAACAATGAACATCTCTACTCTATGTACTGTTTAAGTCAGAGCACCAAGGTAGATCTTCCCTACATTCTGTTCATGCATTTATGGAATCATATAAATGCCTCCAGAGAATCTGTGAAAGACAAGGGTCAGAAGATCAGAACATGGATTCCTTTTGGAAGATTAATTTCAGATATTCTGACAGAAAATGGATTGGTAACTGCTCTGTATGCTGTTGGAGTCAAGGAGGAACTTGAGTCTATTGTTGGGAAGCCTCTGAATGCCAAAAGTCTTCAGAGACTTAAAATTGTAGAAGAACTCACATCCGCACCCAAGAAGCTGAATATTTCTGAACTCAGTCAGAAGAGAATCCCAGTAGAAGACTACCCTCTATTATGTGCTGAAGAACCAAGGGAAATCATTGTGAGATTTATGGATTCTTGCAAGGAAGATGGAATCTCAATCCTTGCAGATATTCTGAAAAGAGCAAGGGAACTAATGCCTGATGGAGGAGAAGAGATCACAAGAAAAAGAAGTCAATCAGAAGCAGAAGATGTGACTGTTCAGAAGAAGCCCAAAGTTGCTGACAAGCCTCAGAAGCTGATAAAGAGGAAAGCATCTGGAGACACTCCTTCTGTTCCTACAAAACGTATCAAGATTAAAGGTACCAAATCTTCTGTATCTTCTTTCAATAATACTGTTGTAAATGATTCAACATTTAAGTATATTCCAAAACCACCTTCTACTAAGAAACAATTTGTTCCTGCTCCATCTCATATATCTGTTCCATCCCCACAAAAATCATATAATCCTGCTTCCATCTCACCTGTAAAACCTTCTACTACACAATCATCTGCACCAAAACCAACAACAACAAAACCACAAAATCAGACTCCACAACCAGAAAAACCAACAAAACAATCTGTATCACAACAACAACAATCAGAAAAACAACCTCAAATAGAAAAACCTACAGAACAATCTGAACAACAACCACAACAACCAGAAAAACAATCTGAACAACAACAAGAAAAACAATCTGAACATCAACAACAAAAACAATCTGAACCACAACCACAACAACAAGAAAAACAACCACAACCAGAGAAACCACCATCAAACACATCTGAACCTATTGGATCTGCAAAAGTTACATCTGATCCTATTACATCAGAACCACCTACATCTGAACCCCCATCAAAACCTTCTGAACATCCATCAGAAACAGCTAACCCATCTGAAACCCATATCCCTGAGACAGAGGTTCTAAACATTACATCTCTCAAAACTGTTTTTGAAGTGTCCTCTACCTCTTACACTCCAACCACATCATCCAACTCATCAGAATCTGATATACACCCAGACTTTCTGGTATCTCCCTCTCACAGAAATTCTGAAGTAAACCAACCAGAACCACCTGTTTCTTCTGAAGTTATTATTCCAAATCCTATTCCAACACCTAAACCATCTTCTGAAATTACCATTCCCAATCCTACCCCTACATCCAAGCCAAGAACATTTGAGAATGTACCCTCTGCTTCGTACAAACTACATTCTTCTAACAAACTTCCCTTTGGTTTCACCTTGAAAATTTTCTACACCAGAATTGAACCATCTGACACTATCACTCCTCTCAAACCTAAACTTACCATCATTCTACCATCTGTGCTTCAAACATATATTAAAACAATGTCAGCAATACCTTCATCAGATCCAAAACCATACTCTGCTATATCTGCTAAATCTGATAAACCTGCTAAATCTGCTTTCAAACCTTACTCTGATAAACCATTTGATGTGGTTTCCTATCCAACAAAAGCAAAAGCAAATCTGATGAATGCTTTAACCAGATCAAAACTTGACAAATCATCTAAAATTCCATTCATACCCTACTACCCTCCTCCTCTGATCACCATTCATAAATCTATCTTTCCACCTACTCCCCAACCCAAGCCTATTACCTTGGAAACTCTGTTACACCCAAGACCTAGACTGAATGTTAATCATTTATTTACAAGTTTTTTTGCAAGAAATACAGATGTATTTAGGTTCTGTACAGAGGAAATGTTCATCAACAATGGATGCAAAGGAATCTGATGCCATTTGGAATGGCTTCATAAACAGATTCAACACTATAGCATCAAATCTGAAGAACGTATGTTCTGATGATGCGAAGCTCAGATTTGCTGAACCAGCTAGAGGTCTGTTATGGACTGTTAAGAGATCTGGACCACTGCTTCTTACAGATGCTCCTTTGTCATTAGAAGAGAATTCTGAATCTGCATCTGAAGACAACCCTCTGGCTATGACTCTGATAGAACATCCTTCTGGCTCTACTGCTCCTAGCTCCAAAGCCCCTATGGAAATTGACTCTGTTCAAGCTTCAGAAACTGTTCCACCTTCTTCATCTGAGATCAAGAAAGAATATCCAGATCTTGAAGATAAGATTGCAGTTCTGGAAGCTGGTCAATCAGAAATCAAGTCATGGATGGCTAAGCAAGACAAGAAATCTGAAGACATGGCTCAGTGGATGTCCAAACAGGACCAGAAGAATGAAACCATGGCTAAGTGGATGTCAAAACAAGAACAGTCTTCTTCTGAGATCACGAATCTGTTGAAGATGCTTTTGTCAAAACAATCTTAGTTTATTTATTTTTTCTTCTGATGTTTGCATCTAATGTTTGCATATGTATTTGAATATCTTCTGATGTGTGTACTTTTGCTCTGAATGAATGAATGAATGTTTCAAAGTTTTCTCCACATGATTTATCTCATTTATTGTTTCCTTTTCTTAGTCATTTCAAAGTTATTACTTTTTGCTTATGATAAAAAAGAGGGAGAAAATAGATCTGAACTGTTTAATTAAACTTCACCAGAATGAAACTTCAGACATATCAATTTTATCTAACATAAAATCTGAGTATTTCAGAACATTTGATAAGTATACTCTGTAAAAGAAACTCTGAGACTCTCAGATCATTTGAAAATTATCATACTCTGACTCTGAAATATGCAAGACACTTTGACTCTCAAATGGTTAAGAACAATCAAGCTCTAACTCTGAAAAATACTCAAGACAAAAGGGAAGTTTCTATTCCTTATTTATATTTAATTCAGGGGGAGATTCATCATCTCAGGGGGAGTTATAATTATTCTATTTTCAATTAAACAAAATTTCTGATGTTTTTGTCATCATCAAAAAGGGGGAGATTGTTAGAACACAGATTGGTTCTTAATAATATCTCTATGTTTTGATGATAACTATTATGAAATTTTGTAATTAAGAATTATATACTCTAAAATTTGCTTAAGAATGGTTGCTGCAGATATTAAAGTAATTATCACTCCAGAAGCAAATCAGAACTGAACATAAGAAATATGCTAGACTCTGAAGCGTCAGATGCACTCATTAGAAGATGCTGAGCGCTGTCTCCAGAAGGATCTGAAGCAGTCTCCAGAAGGATCTGAAGCAGAAGCTCCAGAAGAATCTGAAGCAAGTCAGAAGCATCTGAACTAAAGAAGAATTCTGTATGAAGAGTTTTCAAGCATAGTTACTACAAAAGATTCTGAGAGTACTAAAGCTACCAGTACTGAGGATCTGACTCAAATATGCTCTGAACTTATACACGCTAAAAGCACACTTGCTGCAAAGACTCTGATTCAGCAAAACTCTGATCAACATCAGAAGGCTCTGATCAAATTAGACTCTGATGATTCTTGCTGAAAATTGGTGAAGAAGAATTCAAAGATTATGTCCGTTGGAATATCCAAACGACTTTTTCCTTATTTATGCTAGACACAAGAACACAGACAAAAAGGATTTCTCTGTGCTTTCTTATTCTAGGAAAGGTCACTTGATGTGAAGACAAAAAGGCTCAGACCTTTTGGTACACACTTCTCAACGTGAAAAGCTCTTGGACCACTGTGCCTATAAAAGCAAGTCTCCACCCATCTTCTTCAGTTGACGTTTTACCTGAAAAGAATTCATTATTTAAAGCTATCATACAACTCACATTCTTTCTATAATTAATTTCTTTGTTCTTAATATTAAGTGAAAAATCACAGTTGGGATAAAGCTTTATTAGAAGCATACATATGTGGTCAAAAATCAAGATAGCAAAAGTGATACAAGAGTTAACTTTACTTGTTTGTATTGTTGCAAGAAGGGTCACACCATTGCTAAATGTCGCTTTAGGAGATTTCTAGTTCCTAAAGGGGTTTATCAATGGCTGCCTAAATGCAACCATGTTCTCACTCACAACCAAGGACCCAATAAGCAATTGGATACTTATTTTTATTAATTGTGCTCATAGGTGCAAAGTCTTGAGACTACCGAGAGAAGATGAGTTCTCAACAGTGGATGCTCAAGACATATGACAGAGACATATCTCTCTTCATTGATTTTATGGCAAAGAAGAAGGGATTTGTAACCTATGGAGACAATAACAAGGGAGCAATACTTGGAAAAGGTAGTGTAGGTAATCCCTCATCTACTACTATCTATGATGTATTTCTAGTCGAGGGCCTTAAACATAACCTTATTAGCATTAGTCAATTATCTGACAAGGGATACAAAGTATCTTTTCCAAAAGATTGTTGCTTAATTGAACATAATGATAAAATGAAGGATGTGTTTAATGGTCTGAGGGTAAATAATGTCTATATGCTAGATTTGAGTGAAGTATCATTGACTAGAGATAAATGTCTCATGACAATTAGTGAGGACTCATGGTTATGGCATAGACGTTTAGCGCGTGTCAATTTTGACTTGCTAAACAAGATAGTTTCAAAAGATATAGTTATTGGCTTACCCAAAATCAAGTTTACCAAGGATCACTTATGTGATGCATGCCAAATGGGGAAGCAAACAAGGATCTCGTTTAAATCTAAAAACATTGTTTCAACTGCGAGACCTCTTGAACTTCTTCATATGGATCTATTTGGACCCTCTAGAATTAAGAGTCTAGGTGGTAACTACTATGGTTTTTTTATAGTAGATGATTTTTCTAGATTTTTCTGGACTATCTTCTTAGCTTGCAAGAGCGATACATTCTTCGCCTTTGAAAAATTTGCTAAACTTTCTCAAAATAAGTTAAACACAAACATCATATCAATTAGAAGTGATCATGGGGGTGAGTTCGAGAATTACCTTTTTGAGGAATACTGTGGTAGACACGGAGTTGATCATAACATCTCCGCTCTGCGTACCCCTCAATAAAACGGGGCCGTGGAACGCAAAAATCAAATTTTGGAAAAGTTAGGGGGAACTATGATCAACGAAAGTGGGCTTCCTAAATATTTCTAGGCTACCGTCATTAGTACGACTTGTTACGTTTTAAATAGGGTGCTCATCCGCCCTATTCTAAACAAGACTCTGTATGAACTTTTAAAAGGGCAGAAGCCAAATGTGTCTCACCTCCATGTCTTCGGTTGTAAGTGTTTCGTGTTAAACAATGGAAAAGAAAGTCTAGGTAAATTTGACTCCAAGGTAGACGAAGGTATCTTCCTCGGATACTCTTAGTCAAGTAAAGCCTATAGAATATACAACAAGAGATTACTTACTGTTGAAGAGTCTGTTCATGTCACATTTGATGAGTCTTATCCGAAAAATGTAGAAAAAGGTAGTTCATTTCATGGTGCAGGTGTATCTTCTGAAGACATACTCAAGGGTGCTGGGACAGGAATTGATCAACCTGACCCAGTAAAAATTGAGGAGGAAAAAGATCACCGCCATGAAGGGATTGAGGAAGTTCATCCATCCAACAATGATGATCTCCCTCCAGCATGTAAGTCTTCCAAAGACCATTCCATCAACAATATCCTCGGTGATATCTCAAAGGGAGTGACGACTCGATCAAAGCTAAGTAATTTCTGTTATCACTTCGCTTTCGTTTCTCAAGTAGAACCTAAAAACCCAAAAGAGGCTTTACTCGATGAACATGGGTTCCTATCAATGCAAGAGGAACTCAATCAGTTTAAAAGAAATGAGGTGTGAGACCTTGTCCCTCCTCCCCGAGACCATCGAGTAATTGGCACCCGATGGGTGTTTAGGAACAAACTAGACGAGAACGGAGTAATAACTTGAAATAAGGCGCGTTTGGTCGCGCAGGGGTATAACCAAGAGGAAGGAGTCAACTATGAGGAAACTTATGCGCCGGTTGCCCGACTCGAGGCTATACGCCTTCTACTTGCCTTCGCTTGTGTGAAAGATTTTAAACTATTTCAAATGGATGTAAAAAGTGTGTTCCTTAATGGTTATATAAATGAAGAGGTTTATGTTGCCCAACCTTCGGGGTTTGAATCCCATGAGTATCCTGCTCATGTATACAAATTAAAACGTGCCTTGTATGGACTCAAGCAAGCCCCTAGGGCTTGGTATGAACGTCTAAGCAAGTTTCTCCTTGATCAAGGGTAATCAAGAGGAAAGGTTGACACAACTCTTTTTATTAAGCGTCAAGGAAAACACCTGATTTTGGCACAAATTTATGTTGATGATATCATTTTTGGGTCAACTAACATGAATATGGTAAGGGAGTTTTCTACTTTAATGCAGGGAGAATTTGAAATGAGCATGATGGGGGAGCTCACTTATTTCCTCGAATTGCAAATCAAACAACTGCATGAGGGTGCCTTTGTGAGCCAGACAAAATACTGCCTTGAGCTTCTCAAGCGGTTTGACATGGAAAACTCCAAGGCTATCGACACTCTAATGCCTACGCGTGCGAATCTTAGTCATGACGAAAATGGTAAGGATGTAGAGGTGAAAAAGTATCGAGGTATGATTGGATCTTTCCTCTATCTTACTGCTTCTATACCCAACATTATGTTTAGTGTCTATATGTGTGTGAGGTACCAGTCATCTCCTAAAGAATCTCACTTAAAAGCAGTAAAACACATACTTAGATACCTCTCTAGTACTCCAAAGTATGGGCTTTGGTATTCTAAGGGAAATGATTGCTCCTTGGTTGGCTTTTCTGATTCTGATTTTGTGGGTTGCAAATCAGATAGGAAAAGTACGAGTGGCACGTGTCATCTGTTTTCAAACTCTTTGGTAAGTTGGCATAGCAAAAAGCAAGTTTATGTTGCTTTGTCAATAGCCGAAGCAGAATACACTGCGGCCGGTAGTTTTTGCGCTCAAGTCTAATGGCTTAAGTAATAATTGCTCGACTTCAACCTAAAACTTGAGCGTGTTCCAATTTTTTGTGATAACACGAGTACTATTAACCTAACTAAGAATCCCGTGCTACATTCACGCACCAAGCATATCGAAATACGATACCACTTCCTTAGGTATCATGCGGAGAAAGGCGACGTGGTGTTTAAGCATGTTGACACTAAAAATCAACTTGCAGATATCTTTACAAAATCACTCGCTACAAATCCTTTCTTTCACATCCGGAGGGAACTCGGTGTTCTCGACATTTCAGATCGTGTTTAGGAAATATCTTTCGCATGCTATATATCTATATCTATATGTGCTTTGTTCATCTTTTATCTAACAAATGAAGAAGTTTAGAGCCATATTTGAGGGCATTAGCTAACAATTGAAGCTGAGGTAATATCTTTCCTTAATTAGAAACTTTCGCAATTCCCTTTTTCATATAATGTAATGTATCAAATTATGTGTTATTATTGTCGTGTATTCCATGATTACGCTTATTTCATCCCTTTGTATGTTTGAAATATGAATAGGCTATGTATTTATGTATTATTGTATGCTTGATTGAATAAATTTGATAAATTTTGTTGTTTCTGTCTGCATGAATCGACCTACACAGGGTTACGGTCGACTCACAAAAGTAAGATTTTTCATGCCTGAGAAGCGGGTATGCTCAGGTCGACCCTACGGTTGACGCATACCCTAATAACTTCTAACGTGTAATTTTTCACACAGTACGCGCCGACGCATGACCCTTCTGGTCGACGCATCGCGCGAAATTTCTGAAAAATTGTTGCTGAACTGTTCATTTTCCACCATCTTCAATGCATTTAAATCATTTTGTCTATTCAAAGTCATCATCATTAAACATTTGCATTGAGCATTTCAACCTACTCAAGGCTATCTATCTTCCTCTGCTCTTCCCAAAACTACATTCAAAACCTAGCCTCTACATAAAAGGGTAAAATCACTATCTTCTTTCCATCTCCAAGAGTAACTTTCTACATCAAATTTTTTATCTCCACACAAAAAATCACCGTGTCTACCAAAAGGATCACCGAAAAGAGATCCACCAGAGCATCATCATCTCAAGCCGGTCCATCAAGCGGAAATTTACCGGTAACTGCTGTATCTCTATTACCTCCTGAGTTTTCGGAAATTTATGAAAAGAATTTTAGCAAACAGTCTGTGGTTAAGTAACATGCTTACTACCAAAAGGTTGTTGAACGTATGCATATTCCGGAAGTTATTGATATTCTATATGCTCAAGGTTTCAACAACTTTTTGGAGTGTGATATTAAGTATAATGAAGATCTAGTGAGGATCTTCTACACAGGTATTAAAGGAAAATTTCAAGAGTTTGAGTTTAACACAAAATTGGGCAATACCAAGGTCCGTGTGAATGACCTAGTGTGGAAAAGTTTATTTGACATGTCACTAGTATCCGTTGAGCCCATTATTAAGGCCACAGATGCTCGTCCTATAATGGGCTACGAGTTCAAAGAAGCTTTGAACTCCATGCTGAAGAAACCATATGCTGATGATATTGTAGCAAGAGACCTCTTTCTAAAGACGGTCACAACGGGAAAAATTGAAGTCGGTGGATAGAATACTACAATGGATTATGGCGCATATTTTGCGGCCAAAGAAAGGCGACTACTCTCGAGTTGATCAAGCTGAGGTACACTTGATCTATATTTTGAAGAAAAATATCAAGATCAGTTGGCCTCACTACATCGCCAGTAGGATTTATTCGCTCAAGGATTTCGGTAGAGGGACCACTCTATCATACAGATCCTTTATCCAGTCAATTCTCAACAACGCCAACATTACTGTTCAAGGCATCCCTTACAAATCACTGACCTTAGATCAAGAGTTTTGTCAAAAGACTCTTACCATGATGGGCTATATATGGGATCAAACAGAAAGCCATTAGCGATTCATTGTCAAGGCAACTACCTCCCGGTTGGAAGAATCAGATGAAAGTGATGACCAGATCGAGGAAGCAGCAGAAGAAGAAGAACAAGTAGGTGGACATCCTATGGAGACTGATGATCAATATGATAGTGGATGGCTAAACCAATCACCTCACTTGGATCATGAGGATGACCAAGGGTGGGGTGCCTGGAAAAATACGGGATAAACATCGTTAGGTGCCAACTACATGCCACAACAGAATTGGGATCTTCAAGACACTCCTGACTGGAGCTATGTGCCTCAACCATCCCCGCATCTGCAACAACATATCTATGAACTCCTCGACATGATGAGGATAATGCAGCTTGAGCAACGTTCGTTCATGACTGCCCAGGATGAGCGGTTCTCTCAATTGTAGAGCCAATTTCAAGCTCACACGGAAAACTTTAATGCTTTTTCATCAGGTGTAATGAGAAGGATAGATGGGATTGTTGAAACAACAACGGGTCAACATAGGGCTCTTACCAGCAGCTTCAACATACTCAATAGAGCATCTTGGAGTACATAGAAAGAGTTGATGCACAATTGCCTCCGAAGTATCCCTCTCGAGGACGTGACCATCATTTTAGGGGGAGGAGACCCTGAAGATATCTTGCATTTTACATTTTTGCATCTTATGTCATCACATGCTCATTAATAGTCTTTGTTGAATGGTTCATGTACTTATTTGTGTTTGAAAACATGTTTATTGTTCATGACTGAAATAGGAATTTTACTGTTGTTTTATTATGCGTTGCTATATTTATCCAATTTATATGATTTTATTAACTACATTATATGTGAATGTGTGTTAATGTATAACCTGTTGTAAATGGCTGGAAATTGCTTATCTCTCTTCTGTTATACCATTCATTAACAATTTGCTTCTTTCTTTTTGATGTTGTCAAAGGGGAAGAAACATATCAAGCAGAAACATCATATGAGAATACTTATTATTCATGCAGAGTGTGTATAGACGAAGGCATCAAGTAAGGGGGAGGATGATATAATACATCGTACGTCAAGTTTCTATCGTTTTGTCATCATAAAAAATGAGGAGTATGTGAGGGCAATCTTCATAGGTAGTTACACTTGTTTCAATGATGTCAAAGCTTAGATTGATAAAAAATGTACTTTGGACAGTATCATCGTGTCACAATTGTATGTCTTGTCCCTCATGAGTCAAACATTTGTCAAAAACATTATTGATGCATATAGAAATGGCTACATCTGTGTTTCAAGTAGGGTTTGTCAAGCTAGTCAAGCTTACCATGTAATAGAGTTCATCAAAAGTGTCTTTATACATTAAAATAATCATTTTTGCATATTTTAGGGCTTTGAGTCGACTCAAAGCTAGCTCCGATCGACTCATACAGATAGTCTTTTTAATGGAGTACTCTCAGGAGAGCTCGCATCGACCCTCTGGTTGACTCATACTGAGTCCATTTTTATTTCCCTAAATTTGCATGCTTTGCGTCGACGCATGACCTGCTCCGGTCGATGCAAGGTTCTGTTTTTTGCACAATCAGGAAAACGGGTAAGCTCAGGTCGACCCTCCTTTCTGCATAGGTCGACCGCTCGCTGAAATTTAGTCAAAATTCTATTATGTTTGTTAATCAGTTATATCTGGTATATAAAGTGAGTTTTTCTCTTCCTTTTACACAACTGAGAAAAACAAGAAAAGTGAAAATAACATACTAATTTGTTCTCATCATCTTCATCCTCTTCATAGCATTTTCACAACAACTACACATAATCATTTTTGTTGTGCATTCTGTATGTTCGAGGTGATAACGTCCAAAATTAGGAATGGTGTAATTTGTTTTGGGTTGAGTAATCAATAGGTTTTTCTTGAATAAAACCGTTAGGGTTTTGTCCTTCAAGAATCTTAGATTGGGGGGGGGGGGGGGGGGGTTGCACGAATCAGTCCATCACAGATTCAGCCGAGCGAAGGTAATCGAAGAACAGGTGGTTCTGTTGGTTTAGTAGCGGTAACCGGAGGATTGTGAGTGGAAGATTCGGGTTTGACACGTGGGTGACTGAAATCAGCTGGGCAAGACTTAAAGACCGTGGGGTTGTTCAAAGGGCATGTCGTAGTCGGAGGTTTACTCACCACGTTCGAAGGACTTGATTCAACTTGAATCAAGAGGCAAGAAGAAATAGGCTCTACATCAACAAATTGTGTTAGATTGTTTGATCTCTATTTGCTTCTTGTGTAAACATTGACCAACAGGTTATATATATCTATATACAGGTCTCAATTCTATTGGTAGAATTGAGGGCAGACGTACCCCGAGCGAGGACGACCGGGAACTGTCTCAATAAATCGTTGTCTCTTTCTTTACGTTTATATTGTTTAAATTCTGAGTTTTAAGTGCAAACAATTGTGTTGATCAAATTCTGATTTGAGTAGTGTTGGATTATTTTTAAGTTTGTTACAATCCTTGATTGTAATAGAACACTTGAGCACTCTACTCTCATAATAGAATTCACTTGTAGTGCCTTGCACTCCAAGTGTTTGAACAATTGTGTGAACTAAAAACCATTGTGTTGTCTTTTCAAATTGTCCATATTTTAAAAGCATTGGAACTAGTCACACCTTATAGTGAACAAAATCTTATTGAAGTGTGATCAAACTGGTGATTCTCAAATCTCGTTTTATCAAATTTCATAGGTTTTACATATATCCAGTTTTTTGGTAAAGGTTCGTTTTAGACGAATATTGTTCCTCGGCCGCTTCCGTCTTAAACATTTTTAAAAATCAATTTTTGATATCACCGTCTCTATTTTAAACAAGCTATCTATTCAACCCCTTCTAGATCTGCGCCATTGTCTAACAGATAATATATTAATGATTAAACACAAATTTATTTTATCATTTCTATATGATTGTAGACCTCAATAAAATTTTTATAAAAAATGGAACCAATCAAAACTCCATTGTTTTGATTTGATTTGATTCAGTTTTATTTTTAAGAGCCAATCGAAACACATACTTTTTCTCTTGCGATTCAAATATCTTTTAACATTAAAACCACGCAAACCGCAGCACAAACACCCATAACAAAAATCTTCTTCTTCTCTCTCCATTTCTCTTTGATAACATTGAAATTATTTTAATCTTTCACCATCCTATTCCCAAGTAGAGTAACGAGACTACACTATGACATCAACATGAATGAGAGTCCTTGCAATTACACAATAAAGCTTTTGTGGCCGTCTGATTCAAGATTGATATTTTTTAATTATATAAAAAGATGTTATTTTTTTTGGACATGTGATTAAAATCCAACTGATATAAACAGCGTGTGATTGCGTGAATGCGACAATTTTTTAATTTTTTTAATTTTTTTTACATCAAAACAAATAACATTAAGTCAGACATGTCAGACATAAATTAATCAAATTTTATTAATACTCCTATTATCCTAAGCCTCATACTGCGCATACATTCACTCTTCATATTCACTTCACATTTGTTTTTCTAATAATTTCCACAACATTATCTCATATCTTTCTTTCATTGCTGCTTCCATGTCGACTGAGAATCAAACTCAAACCCATCCTTTGCAGGTTCATTCTCTTCCCTTCCACATCTCTCTATTTTGTGTTAATAGTTGTAACTCTGTATTGTTTACTATACATTTTGTTCATGTTTATTTTCCGTTAACTGTGTGTTGTGTTTCTACCTTATTTGAATCTCAATTAAACATCCTATGTTTATTTACGCTCTATTTGCTTATTACGTTAAGGTCTATTTGATGATGCTAGCTTCATTGTTTACCTTGTTGAATCTGATATCATTTGGCAAAATAAGTGCAGAAAAAGAACTTCATTGTTCATAGTGTATGTTTGGTTCTCTGTTGACAAAAGTGATTTTTTAGTCAAAAGTGAGTTGAATGTTTATTGTTTTATCCTATAGCGGATCCAGTGTTCATTTTGATATTGATTTTGACGTAGGTTCTGGATTTTGGTTGTGACTTGAGATCTAACCTTGTTGCCGGAGAGGTGGTTTACTCGATGTTTTTTGTCATTTGTTTGTTAGGTTGCAAAGCGGTTAGAGAAGTTCAAAGCAACAATTTTCACCCAAATCAGTGTGCTTGCCATTAAACATGGAGCTGTTAACCTAGGTCAGGGTTTTCCCAACTTTGATGGTCCAGAATTTGTAAAGGAAGCAGCAATTCAAGCAATCAGGGATGGGAAAAATCAGTATGCACCGGGTCATGGATTTCCAGACCTCAACATTGCCATTGCTGAGAGGTTCAAGGAAGATACTGGACTAGTAGTCGACCCTAAAAATGAAGTTACTGTTACAGCGGGTTGCACAGAAGCAATTGCTGCAACTGTATTAGGATTAATAAATCCTGGTGACGAGGTTATTATATTTGCTCCGTTTTATGATTCTTATGAAGCCACTTTATCCATGGCTGGCGCGAATATAAAAAGCATAACACTGCGCCCTCCAGATTTCGCTGTCCCGATTGATGAGTTGAAGTCGACCATCTCAAAGAACACTCGTGCCATTATTATAAATACCCCTCACAATCCTACAGGTAAGATGTTCACTAGAGAGGAGCTCTGTACCATTGCATCTCTTTGCATTGAGAATGATGTCTTGGTTTTCGCCGATGAAGTTTATCATAAGTTGACATTTGATATGGAACACATTTCGATTGCTACTTTGCCTGAAATGTTTGAGCGGACAGTGACAATGAATTCGTTAGCCAAGACATTCTCCTTGACAGGATGGAAGGTTGGATGGGCCATAGCACCGGAACACTTATCATGGGGAATGCGACAAGCTCACACGTACCTCAATTTCACAATTGCAAGTCCTTTGCAGTGTGGTGCTATTGCAGCTCTTCGAGCGCCAGATTCTTACTATGCAGATCTAAAGAGTGATTATATAGCAAAGAAAACTATTTTGGTGGAAGGTTTGAAGAGTGTTGGATTCAAGGTTTTCCCATCAAGTGGAACCTTTTTTGTGCTTGTAGATCACACGCCTTTTGGATTTGAAAATGATGTTGCATTTTGTGAATATCTAATTAAGGAGATTGGGGTGGCGGCAATACCTTGCAGTGTGTTTTACTTGAATCAAGAAGAAGGGAAGAATTTAGTCAGATTCACTTTCTGCAAGGACGAGGAAACTCTTAAGGCCGCCATTGCGAGGATGAAGGAGAGGCTTAGAAAATAATTTTTATGCATGGCCGGGTCACGCGACACATATAAATAAAGACATTTTCCTTTCAAGTATCCGAAAAGCTTTGATGGGTATGTGCTGTTGTTTTGTTATGCAGGAACATCCATCAGACTCCTGGTGTACAAACTCAGGATATCATCACTAGTTTCAACTTGTTTCTATAGTTCTAGCATTATATAGCCTATGCAGCATAGGCTCTCCTTTCTTGTCGCTTTGTTGTATTTGCACTTATAAATCAATGTTTTACCTACCTAGTATTACAGGATTTAAATTTGATCTTTTTTCAAGTTACTGATAATGTAAAACAGAAAACTTTGGATATTAAGAAGCAAGCTCTGGTAATGTCAAACACAAAGATTGGAGATGAACAATTCTCTCTTTTTCATCATTTTGAAAATGGTAACGTAGAACCTTGGTTTAAATCATGACAGAATCATCGTAGTCTCCTCTCCACCACCACTGTCACCATCTTAGCCTTCACAATCATCTTCCAAAGCAGATATTGTCATGTTTTAGTTGAAGATCTCAGAGAAGCTTGATGAAACAAACTTCTCTGTTTGGTGTCAACAAACCGAACCAGTATCTAATGCTAATTATCTCCAAGATTTTCTTCTTTACGGTGAAATTCCAAATCGAAGATCCTCATTTTCAAGCTTGGACACAGTAAGATTAATGGCTATTGTCATGGCTACAATCAACAATTTCCAATTCATTGATGACTCATATTCTTGGATGTGTTCATGCATCTAACTTTGGTCTCATATTCATGATCATTTCCAGAAATTAACTCGTACTCCTACATGTCAATTACACTCATAATTGTGTGCTACTACTACCTTAGATGATCGTAGCATCACTGAATATTTATAGCGAATCAAACTTTTTGTTTTTTCTCTAGCCTTAGTTGGAGATCCTATTCCACCTTAACAACACATTGACGTCATTCTCGAAAGTCTTCCACAAGACTATGGATCTGTCATCTCTGTCACAGAGAGAAAATTTAAGATGATTCAACTTGAAGAGTTTAAGCTCTACTAATTGCGCATTGCGCATGATATTCGTCTACTTAAACATGCTAATCCTGCCCAGTAGTAATGTCCTGCCTCCACTTCAAAACTGTCAAGGGTCGAACTGTCGGTTGATTTCCAACATTTTCGAGAGGTAATTCCAATGCTACAACAGAATTGTCAGAGCAGGTTTCAGCTGGGATACATCGAAAACCGGATGTATATCGCTAGAAGTTTCCAATTGAACCTCTTAGACAACTTATGAATCCTCCTGCCCACCACATAGTTTTGCCTATAAGGTCTTAGCTTCACAAAGAAGATCACATGTTCATGTTTGGATCAAGTTTTGTGTCTTACCATGACAGTTTATATATACTACATGTATGTATCATTTTACCTCACAATGATAATTTATAGACAAAGTTGATAGTTTATTCTTGATTCAAATTTGGACCGATCTGTTACTAACACCATATTCTTAAAACACATGCTGAAAGATAACATTTTTAATAAACAAAGAAACAAACATGTAAATCTTATTATCCCACAAACACATGACCAAACATGGACACTTATTTTAAATCTTAATGCATATTAAAACATAATAATAAAGTAATGATAATCGAACATCCAACAATGACAAAATAAAACACACAAACAAACACAAAACACAAAATTAACTTCTCTCATTGGAAAAATGGATTTGGCCAAAATCCATTTTGTTGAGGAATATTTCCCAAAGGAGGCGTGCCATCATTTCCACCACCACCACCACCATCCATGAAGTTCATAATCCAATGTTGCTTTTGCATAACATTAACATCCATATTCATATTCACCAACCCTTGAGCATTATGACTCCCTTCTCCCATCTCTTCAACCTTAGCCACTCCATTAGCCACCATTGGTAATGGTGGTGCCATCATTTGGCCTTGACCTTGACCTTCAGAATTCTTGGACAACATTTCAACTCTTCTGTTAATCTCTTTCAAATATTGATCAATCAACCATGTCATATCATTTAAATCAGCCATGCTTATATTATTCGTTACATTACCTGCACTAAGATATTGAAACATGAGTTGTGTCATTTCTTTTTCTCTGTTATCTTTCCTTTGTTTTGTCAGCTGATCTTTCGCCTTTTCAATTCTCTGTCTTAGAAAACTCTCTTGATTTACCATCTTTTTGCTTTGTTCCAATTCAGGCATTCTTCTAAACTTGTTGAGCACCCTATGGACTCCAGGTTGAGATGGCCAAACCTCTGGCTGAGGATCGTAGGGGCTATAGATTATAGCACAAGCATCGATTCCGCAAAGGGTGCTAAGTTCGCTAACCTTTTTCATTAGACCCTTCTTTCTTTTCTTGAATGTTGCTTTCCTCGAAGAATCATTGGTTATGAACGCGAGTTTCACTTTCTTTCTAGTCATGGTGTGTGGTGATGAAAATGAATGAAATGAGTAAACTCATTATATAGAGAATTTGAGATATATCCAAATTTATTGTATAGTGAATCATTGTAATGAATTAGAGATATGCGGTTAAATGTCAAATATGTTTGTTATGATTTGGAGATATTAGCTTAAATGTTTTTCTATGGTTGGAAAACCAATATATTATATGCCAGTAAGATATTCGAACTGTATGTGAAACCGTGGCATTCTTGATTTCTTATCCACTTAAGAAAAATTAAAATAATGAAATTAATTAAAAGATACTTACCCCAAACCAAAAACAAAACTTGTGAAAAATATTGATTTCATTCACACGGTTGTAGAAAGTTTTTAACGCAACTGGTTTAAAACTGGATCATTTTTGTCTTCTTCGCCATAGCATAAAAGACATATCAGAAAAGTAGATTGTTGTTGTTGCTACAAATGTTGTCGAGAGGCTTACGCATTCTAGCCAAAGAAGTCATATCGGAAGATATGCTTGTTGTTGATGCTACAATTGTCTTTAACAATGAACTTCTGGATTTTGCAGTAAAAAAGAAGAAAAGTTTTGTTTCTTAAGATAGATTTCGCTAAAGCATACGACTGTGTAGGTTGGTGTTTTTTGGAACAGATTTTGATAGCAATGAATTTTGGTGACTTATGGCTAAGATGGATAAGAGGAATGATTTTTAGCCCTTACTTATCTGTGTTGGTCAACGGGAGCACAACCAAAAATTTCAAGTTTAATAAGGGGCTCAGACAAGGAGACCCGTTGTCTCCGTTTCTCTTTGCTTTAGTGGCTGAATGCTTAGCACTCTTAGTTAGGAGAGCTGTTAGGAGAGCTGTTGATAGAAATATCCTTAAAGGTTTTGTGATTGATAGAGATATATTCGTTAAAATTCTTCAGTTTGCGGACGACACATTATTAGTATGTGATAACTCGTGATCAAATTTGTGGGGGTATCAAATCAATACTAAGAGGATTTGAGTTAATCTCTGGATTGAAGGTGAATTTTTGAATAAATAACTTATATGGAGTAGGGCTGATGCATCGTATTTGAAGGCAGCTTCACAATTTTTGGCTTGTAATATTAGGAAGTTTCCATTCAAGTTCCTAGGGCTATCTATATGAGCTAAACATAAGAGACTCTCATTCTGAAAATCTGTCATCAATTGTATCAAGGTACAACTGTCCTCTTGAAAAGGAAAGCTGCTCTCAATAGGTGGAAGGGTGGCATTAATCAGTTCGGTGCTCACCAATATGTCGGTTCATCATCTTTCGTTCTATAAAGCACTCTCAAAGGTCTTGAAAGAAATTAAAGTCATCCAAAGAAATTTCCTGTGGGCAGGCACGATTGAGAAAACATCCATGTCATGGGTTAATTTGTCTTTAATATGCAAGCCAAAGGATGAGGGTGGCCTTGGCATTAAAGACGTCGCAATTTTCAACAAAGCTTTGTTGTCCAAATGGCTTTGGAGATTCTCTCAAAAAACTGATGCAATCTGGATTGGTATTCTTGAGGCAAAGTATGATTTTTTGAAGTAAAGAATTTTGACAAAACACTGCCATTATGTGAGAGCGGCTTTACTTGATGAATATTGGCCCTTTTAGTCACGCCTTAATGTTGTTTGACCAAATATGATCTCATGTGCTTCATCATGTGAGTGTGATTTTACTTGAATATTGGACCCTTTTTATTAGTGATGGGACTC
Organism: Lathyrus sativus; assembly: GCA_963859935.3. Classification (NCBI taxonomy): domain Eukaryota; kingdom Viridiplantae; phylum Streptophyta; class Magnoliopsida; order Fabales; family Fabaceae; genus Lathyrus; species Lathyrus sativus. The sequence goes on from OZ012739.1 coordinate 415,064,289, forward strand.
AAGACCTTGTTTGGTAAGGCTGAGTAGATTTATGAAGCTTATAATGATTCAATTAGGCATGACGACAAAGACATGGTGAGGACAATGTTTACATTTCTTGTCCCAAATTCAACTACCTGATAAATACTAGTTTTGCTCTAATCTCCGACAAGGATGGTTAATAATAACATAAACTTGTACCAAACGGATTCTAGTATTCTCACCTCGAATCTAGATCTTGTCTCGAACCCTCATAAACAATAACATACACTACTTATAATAAATTAAAAGGTTCTTGAAAATTTCCAAACCACATTTCAAATAATAAAAATTACACCAAAATATCAATGCATTAACGATTAACTGTACGATTAATATTGTAAATTATCAAAATGAAAAAAATAAAATACAAATTGATATTTCAAACTACCATCAAAACAACTTTGTAACGTAACTAAAAATATTCTACATTTCAAACTACCATCAAAACAACTACTTAACCAAAAATATTATACTTTATTATTCATTGAAATTGCTAACACAAATAGTTAAGTCGATCAACATTAACTTTGATATAAATGAGGCAAGTTTGAGAACAAGTTTGGATGTACACTAATGTCTCTATTACCATCTTGTATCATCTTTTAAAATTCAAGAAAACTCAAACACAAACCTCAACTTACTTAAAGAGGATTTTTATTGTCAAACTCAAGATAAGTTTGGACAAATACCATGGATACGAGTTCTATTTTCGCCACGGTTGAAAGTTGAATACTCTCCCTTTAAAAATCTATTAGATACAAAATGGATTTTCTCCTCCAAATTAGAGGTCTTCATGGACCGATTTGAATCAATTTCAGGAGAATTTGATAACTAAACCGACAAAAAATATATGAATTGATTTAGATTGAATTTAATTTTTTTAACAAAGTCCAAACCAAAACAATCTGATAAACAACATATTGGTTTGAGTTGGATTGATAAGATATATTAGAAATAAATATGCAAAAACATTTTTAAAAAATACCTAATTTACATTAACTAATTATTTCAAATAATATAAAATTCTTAATTTTTTTCTCCATATTGATTCTGAATATCACAAATGACGTTTTATTTTAATTTTTTTTAAAGTTGAATACCTTATTCTAATTTTCATGATAATTATGATATATATTATACTAATTAATTATAATTGATTCGGTAGAAGGACTCACAAGTAAAATTTTAAAAATCTATTACTCAAATCAATTAACATCGAATTTTATTAATTTGCACTTTTGTTCGAAACAAAAAAATATCCAAAGCAAATATCATCGTTTAGTTTAAATTCCAATTTGATTCAAATTTTTTGAACTATAATAAATTTAATTAGAATTTCCTAAAAACATATTGTAAAACCAAATTGGCTGTATTCAATTCTTTCGGATAAACTTTCCTCAAGCACCACTAAATAAGATATAAGAAAATGAGTGACATTATTAAATTGAAAATGTATTTTTAGATAAAAAGTAAATTACATTTTTATGTTCAATACTCTCCTTCCACACCATAAACGGCACTGTCAAGACAAAACATAAATCTGAAAGGAATTAAATTCCAATCACTAATAATATATTATGCAGCTCTATAACAACCCTTGCTGCACACACTCTCTCTTCAGATTCATACCCTCCAAATTGTTACGCTTTTCTAATCATTTCAACACCCACTCTTTCTCCAAACCTCTCATTTCCGCCGCTATGTCCACCGTTTCCACGGAGACTCAGCCTTTGCAGGTTTTCCCTATTCTCTTATCCATTCCAGATCCTCTTTTTATTTCTTTTACATATTAAAATATTTTTTATATAATATATTTGATCGATTTTCTGTAACGGTTTATTTTCAATTAGTCTCGTTTTTGGGGTTTCGTTCTTCTTATCGATGAGATTTTTCACTGCAGTGATTTTTTTTAGCTTTCATTAGTTTGTGTAATTCACTTATTTGCCTTCAAATTTTTCATATTAACTTCTGAATTACTTAGGGTTTCGATCCCAAAACATAGGTTGGCTTTATGCTTTAAGCGCTTAATGAAACTGTTTATCAGAATAGAGTCTATGTTTATTTGATGATGCAAGCTTGTTTAGCTTTTAAAATAAGGTCTAAGTTCATTTGTAATGACCTAGAATCAAATCTTGCTTAGAAGTAGTGGGTAATTTATGAACGGAAGAACATTGGTCTTGTTAAGATGTGTAGCATAGTGGTTAATTAGGTACTTAGAGTAGTTCAGAGTTGTTACAGAAGTTAGTTGGTTGGTTAGTTAAGATAAGGTTGTTATAGGACTATTTTTTTAAATAGGAGAATAGAATACAGTGTAGAATGGATCATTATTGAATATTGTAATCATTTGTGAATAAAGTAGCGACTATATTGTGAACGGGAAATCCTTGGAGGAGAGATTTCTCTCCTATTTTCTTAATAAAAGTGTTGTTTCCTTGGAATCCGATTCTTGGGTTCCTAACAGATCTAGTGTTTAACTGTTATTACTGACCATAGTAAGTGCAGAAAATGAAGATGGAAGAAAAAGAACTTCATTGCTTCTAGTTGAGCTGTGTTTTTGTGTTAATATTTGCTGTTTGCTGTCATTTTGTTTGTTAGGTTGCAAAGCGGTTGGAGAAGTTCAAAACGACAATTTTCACCCAAATGAGTATGCTTGCCATCAAACATGGAGCCATAAACCTTGGTCAGGGTTTTCCCAATTTCGATGGTCCGGATTTTGTAAAGGAAGCAGCAATTCAGGCAATCAGAGATGGGAATAATCAGTATGCAAGGGGTTATGGAGTTCCAGACCTCAACAGTGCCATTGCTGAGAGGTTCAAGAAAGATACTGGACTAGTGGCGGACCCTGAAAAGGAAATTACTGTTACGTCTGGGTGCACAGAAGCAATTGCTGCGACTATTTTAGGATTGATAAATTCCGGTGATGAGGTTATTGTGTTTGCTCCTTTTTATGATTCTTATGAAGCCACTTTATCCATGGCTGGTGCAAAAGTAAAAGGCATTACTTTGCGCCCTCCAGATTTTGCTCTCCCGATTGAAGAGTTGAAGTCCACCATCTCAAAGAATACTCGTGCCATTCTTTTAAATACCCCTCACAATCCTACCGGAAAGATGTTCACTCGAGAGGAGCTCAATACCATTGCATCTCTTTGCATTGAGAATGATGTTTTGGTGTTCAGTGATGAAGTTTATGATAAGTTGGCATTTGATTTGGAACACATTTCTATTGCTTCTTTGCCCGGAATGTTTGAGCGGACGGTGACAATGAACTCTTTAGGGAAGACATTCTCCTTGACTGGATGGAAAATCGGTTGGGCCATAGCACCTCCTCACTTAACATGGGGAGTGCGACAGGCACATGCTTACCTCACTTTTGCAACCTCAAATCCAATGCAGCGGGCTGCTGCAGTAGCTCTAAGAGCACCGGATTCTTATTACACTGAACTGAAGAGGGATTATATGGAAAAGAGAGCTATTTTGGTTGAAGGGTTGAAGGCTGTTGGCTTCGAGGTATTCCCGTCAAATGGAACATACTTTGTGGTTGTAGATCACACCCCTTTTGGACATGAAAACGATGTTGCATTTTGCGAGTATCTTGTTAAGGAGGTGGGAGTGGTGGCAATTCCTACAAGTGTGTTTTACTTGAATCCAGAAGAGGGAAAGAATCTAGTCCGGTTTACTTTCTGTAAGGATGAAGGAACTCTTAGGGCTGCTGTAGAGAAGATGAAGGAGAAGCTTAGAAAATGATCTCTATTCTATGATCACGTCAATGTCATGTGTTGTAGGTAAATTTGAATATATTGACTTTCCTGAAATCCAGATGTAGGTAGGATTGTAATAACTTGCTCATGATTAGCTCAGCCGTCTCAGTCGTTAGCAACAACTTATCCGCCAAGATTGTGATTTTCCTCCTGAAACTTAATGTTATGACGGCTATGTTCTTTTCAATGAATAATAGTTTGAAGGGGTATGTTTTGTATGCAATTATCATAAAACACCCAGGACAATGTGTCATTTAGCATCCAGTTTGTGGCAATAAAGATCATTTTGATGGTAAGGATTGTGTTTGCCTTAAAATGGCAAATTGATTTGACACGATGCTAATATTTGTAGCTTATACTGTCAACCAAATTGATTCTACTCTTTTGCCGAACAATTATTTTATGCATTATGTTTGTCTATTATGTTTTTGTTTATATTTAAACTATGCTTATGTTGTTTTTCTTTAGGAAGTATGTTACTTTTTCTTATTCTCAATTATTTGATGTTATATGTCTTTTTAAATTTTATGTTAAAGGTTCTTATTATCTATGCAGAATTGAATTGTATAAAATTTAAATGACTATTTAAAATAATATATAATATGTGTTATGAATAAATGACTATTTAGAATAATATATAATATGTGTTATGAATAATCATGAGTTAATCCTTTGTCTCGTAACATTCTCACCCTAGTAAATGTTAATCAGTTCCCTTAATTGTGTATTAGAACAAAGATCTACTTTATACTGTTAAGTAATACTTGAGAACAAGACAATAAAAAAAACTATATTCTTTGTTCTTTTGACTATTTCCCTTTGCTCTAATCTTTTCTTCTTTCTTCCTATTTCACGAAGCTTTTAAGTATATATATTTTTTGTTTGAATCTCATAATAAAGATTGCATGAATAACATGTATTTCCTAAGGATTGCATAAATTATGTTAAAATATTCATGAATGATTTTATAAAGATTTTTATTTGGTTTTGATATAAAAGTTTATAATATGCTTATAAAATGATTGTCTTCCAGATTAATGATATGGATAATTTTAGCGTATCCTAGAAGAATAGCTATATTTTTTTTATCAATATTTATATTATTGTATTTTTTCTCTCTAGCTTTTGGCAGTGTTAAAAACTTCTTAAATTTGTTAGAGTGTTTGTTAGAGTATCATTTGTGGCTTGTTTGGGAGTACAAACATATTTAATTTAAATACATCTTAATTAAAAATGACTAGTACATAAAAATTTTAGAAATTTGGCTTGGATTTTAGTTAACTTTTTATCATATTTTTCAAATTAAATAATAATTTTTTTTCTAATATATAGGTCTTTGTTGTTTATTTTATATTGAATTTTTTTATCATATTTTATTAATTTAACATTTAATCTAACTTTTTTAATTTTAAATTTATGATAAAATTAAGTATGTCAAATCTTACAAAATTTAATTTTGAGATCCATGACATTTTGAGAAAGAATTAGGGAATTTCTTATCTCATTATATGGGATTGAAAAATACTATCAGAAAAACTCAAAATGTCTCTCAAATTTTAGAGATACATCTTCGAACATACTTTGAAATCTTAGCTGATTCGAAAATACATCTTCGTAATATTTTAAAGGATATACACCATTCATCAACTATAAAAGGCATTTGACATGCATGTTGTTCCAGAGATGCATCTTTGCTTATTTTATGGAGATATTTTTGTAATTTATCAAAACAATTTATGTTTATTCAGATGAATATTTATAATTATGTATCATGTTAAGTAACGAGATTTAAATGACACAATCAATATGCAAAAAATATCATATATAAATTCAGATGGTCCAAAAATGACATATATAAATAAAATCAAAATACACAATAAAATAACATGAAGTGAAAATAAAATAAAATACAATCTATTTAAACGCAAAATGTCACAATATACTATTAAAGAAGAAAATACATCATCTAATCAACAAAAAAAAACAAAGGACATGGTATTAATTCATTTTCATCTTCAAGAGGACCTTAGAAATGAACATCTTACTATAACTATCCAGGTGTTATGTGGAACAATTTAAAAGAAAGATATGATCATTAAAAAACAGTGATTCTACCAAAAGCTCATATTGATTAGATGCATTTGTGTTTGCAAAATTTTTAAAGTGTAAGTGATTATATTTCTACAATGTTTAGAATAACTTCTAAGTTGACATTATGTGGAGAAAAAAATATCTAATGAAGATATGTTAGAAAAAATATTTTTCACTTTTCATGCATCCAACGTGCTCCTGCACTAGCAATATCAAGAAATTTTTTTTACTAAATATTCAAACTTGATATCATGTCTTCTTATGGCCAAACAAAATAACGAGCTCTTGATGAAAAATCACGAGACTCATCTCACTGGTACCGCTTCATTTTCAAAAGTGAATGTAGCAAGACACATTTGTTATGGGAAAAATCATGGTTGTGGTCATAATTATGATTGTGGTATTAGTAAGAATACATCTTTTCACTAGAAGTAGAATTTTTTTGAAAAGAATGGTCAGAGTAGCAAAACTAATAAAAATATCGGCTATTGTTGTGGAAGAAAAGGCCATTTGAATCATATTTGTCGTACATCAAAACACCTTGTTGATTTTTACAAAAAATTACTGAAAAATAAAGATATAAGGATTGAGACACATTTTTCTAATGAAGATGATGATCCAAATTATGGGAATATGGATATTACTCGCTTAGATATTGGTGATTTCTTTATTGATCCTGATGAAAAGTTAATCACCTTATTTGAGACGGAAGTGTCAAAAAATAGATTTTGTCGATATTTTTGAAGTTATTTATTATAATAAGTTTTATGTCTTGTTTTAAATTTTGTTTCTTCTAATAATAATAAAGTGACCTTAATATTTGTAGCTTATATGACTTCTTAAATAACTTTATATTTAAAATGTGTTTATAACTTATTGTTACAATTTTTTTTCTTAGAATGAATATTGACACTAACACAAATAGTAAAGATATTTATCTTGCAGATAGTGCAATTATTCACACAATTTTGAAGGATAATAGATATTTCTCTTTTTTAGTTAGACGAAAAATTGATGTCAGTACTCTACCTCACTGGGTGTTCCAATTTATTTACCGTTATTTTTGGTAAATCAAATCACAAGTTTTCTTTCACTTATAGGATTAAACTCGAAAAAATCTCAGGACATATTGTGCAAAATATTTGAGAAAATATGTTTGTGCTTTGAGTGTTGATGTTTGAATGTCGAAAGTTTGGATACAAGCTATAACTGAAATAATGCATAATTGCTTTAAAAATAAAAAATAAACAAAGAACATAATAGATCATTACGTAAATGCTTCAAATTTAAAGATTAAGAAAAAATGATGCAGATTCATACATCTTCTAACAAACTGTTTTCTCTCTGTGACTTGAATACTTAAGTTACATAGAGAATGCTTAATGAATTTATGTGACCCTTGTTTACATGACTAAACTCGTCTTATATATTATTACAATGTTATCCTTTGATAACAATTATCTTCGTAGAACTCGTCATGTACTCCCTTACATGGACTCCAACCTTCTAATGTGCTTCCACGTGTCTTTGACATTTGAACTGTTTTGAACTGCTCTTGCTCTTTCAAGTCGTCTTTTAAATCTTCCAACTTCTTATGTCAAAAATGTCTTCTATCGAACCTTGGAGCATAACATCAAAATGTTTAATTAATTATACTTAGCCTGTGAATTTACCTCACTCTTCTATCAAATATGCCAAATCACAATAATTCTTTTCGAGATTCTGAACATGTTTTGAAGAGAGAGTGATCTCAATCTTATGGATATGTTCTTAAGATTCTTCTAAACCAGACTTGGCACGTTTCTATGTTATCTAAACCTCGAACTCAAAGATAGACTAAGTCCTAACACATCTGATAAGCGAGTCAAACTCATCCCTTCAGTCGAAGTTATAAAAAGTTTTGAAACAACAACTATGTTATTTTATACTTAGCAATCTCATAGAAGTATTAAACTAAAATTCTCAAACTAACAGGAATATAAAAAAAAAATCTGGTATGCATTTTTACCGACATTTTCAGAAAACCTGGTGTTGGTAAAATGCACCCCTATTGCATCCTCTATAATAGCAATGACATTGTTGACAATGTAAGACCTAAACCACATACCAATGCTCCCAGATGGCAGAAGAGGGACAGATCTAGGAATTCCCTGAAAATACCTAAACTGAATCAGTCATCTCTCAAGTAAATATCTAATCATTGAACTCTCCCTTCACAGATAACTCAAAAAAATGGTCATGTCATCGAACTCTCGATGCATTTTATGGTCTGCATAGATAACCATATGATATAGTCTATAGCCATAACATCGATCCTTCGCCTATAATCTTGAAGACTGCCTGAATGAGAATGTCTGGATCTCCATATGGTGGCATGTGACACTCCATCATTGATAAAACCGTGATCACAACTATCACAAATGGACAAGAAATGGTCGCATATCCAACACTGCACAAGAAATACAAATTACATATACGAAATGTCTTTTTATAAATAAGAACTAAATAAATAAAACATAATAAATACTAATACATGAAAAAGACTCATATAACCGACAAGTTGTTTCATCCCAAAGACAATCGCCTCTTCAAGGGCAATATATAATATCGTCAAAGCATCATAACCCCATGCCCAGTCGAAATGCACAAAGTTAGAAAACATGCATATGTATCTAATATCGATGTATACATGAGACTTATCCTCATATGTAACACGTATACCATATTGGTCTCCTCATGCATATAGTGTTCCACCATATTCATATATGTTTCTCGCAGCCAATATAGACAGAAGTGAGCACCCCTATTAGCTCTGAACTCATCCAAGACCAACCCCAATGTAACCCCTAGGTATGTCTCAGCCTCTATACACATAATCTTCCGATTAATGAGAGGACCAGTGAAGAAGTTACCTATAAGGAGAGAATGGAAGAGGCACGAGACATCATCCATGATAATCGTCATCTCATCAAATTGAAGATGAAATGAGGATGCCTTCTTTTTTCGTCGCTCAACAAAAGTAGACAATAATGGAGCATCAAGCATGGCGAGGGAAGATTCCACTAACGGAAGCAGACCGACATCAATGACAATCGACCTTGCCTCATCTAGCATATGTATATCAAAGAATTTCTACAATTTCACCGCCTAGGTGGACACCTTCAATGGAATGTGAGCCTTGTAACAATTAAAGTATAAACCACCAGTTACTTTTGATTAATAAGTAATAATAAAAACAACTTAAAATAAAATATTTATACATCACCCTGTCATAATCTAAATTTCACATCATCAACATACCTAGTGAGAAAGGTAAGGTCATTACATCCCCCATAGAACCTTTATTTGTGTGTACTAACGCTCCGTATTAGCCTGAGCCATCACGCCTGTATCACCTACAATAGCAACCTCTGTATCAACCTGAGGAGGAATCTTGATATCATCATTAGCTGCTAACTCTACATCACCAACAACGACAACATTTGACTCAACATTAAGATCTCTGACCCGTCCAGCTCTACGTCATCTACGCTAAAAAGTACGTGGTCCCTAAGACTGCTCAATCCTCCTAAGGTGAAAACCAGCGGGGACTACTCTACCCGCCCTAGTATTCAACCGCTCTATGTCATCTCCACCACTTTCACTAGAGCACTATACAATTGCTTTCTCTGCTCTATCGCTAAATCTAAGAACAATCTTGTCGTCTCTTCCTCTAGTCCTCACTACAGCAAAAAAATAAAAAATAAAATAAACTATCAAAAATTTTAAAATATCCAATCATGACCATGCATTTACCAGCATTTTTGAAAACTAAAAAATTATGATTTAAATATTGAAAATTGTAATTTTTTAAGTACAAGAATATTATAATAAAAGTGTTAATAATGTGGAGTTTCAAATTTAACTATTTGAGTGTGAGGTATAATTCTCTAAAAAATGTAAAGTATAATTTAAAATGGTCTTTGTATTATAATGCACATTGATTGCATATCAACGAAAGCTCACTACAAATTAATTTGGCTATGAAATTAATCTTACAAATTAGTCCTCAATAGACCTCATGACATTGATGTGAGATTAAGTTAAAATGACTGCAAATTCAGTAAAAGTGCCACCTCAAAAGTTTGTAATGGTTGGTCACAATAATGTTAAAACTCAATAATATGCACTCAATAATGTTGTTCGTGGACCATGGTTTAGCCTATTGAGGTTGGTCTCTATGAGTGGATGAAGCCTTGGGCCAATTTGTAGTTGAAACATGCAATGAGATGTCTCATGTAGGGTGCTATCAACAACCATATTCCCCAATCTTAAAGGAAAAAAAGAAACCAAAAGTTTAACCATCAAACTTGATGGTCACTTCTAACAATTGATCTTTGAGTCCTTGAAAAATAAGTCATCATAAAGTTCAACCGATGCAATTTATTGTTCCTTAATTTTAAGACATAATAAGAACCAGGTATCATCTATAAACGTAAAGTATTTAAATATATCTGTTTCGTTACATGAGTCAGTTGATAATCGTGCAAAAATATACTATTTATTTGATATAAATTCGAATCTGCAACTATTCATTTATTCACTTTAATAATTAATTTAATTGAAAAAAATAATACTGAAATGTATCTCATTAGTAGTCATGTTCAATGCACCCAACTCCAACATACACATATGATATAGATTTTCAACAAAAACATTCTATCTTTAGTCTTTACCTTGGTTGAATAATATAGTAGAAAGTGAAATTTGTTCAAAATTCAAAGTCAAGGATATGAAATATGAATGGTTGTACATACACATTTAATAAGTTGGTGTTTAACATCTCCTTACCTTTAATTTTGATGACAGTTTCAGATTCAAATTCAAATGTTTCTGCTTTTCCTTTTTACTAAAAAAAGAAAAAGTAATGACAATAACAGCATGAAGAATTTAAGCATAAGAATACTGTCTAAAAAACATAGGAATTCAAACATAAGATGTTATGTCACTAGTACTTTAGTATGTACCTTACCATGAATAAAAATATTGAATCAACTACACAAAATTAATTAAGAATTAAAACCAACCTGGTATACTTAATCGTATTTTTTTTCAAATTTTATTTATTGAAAGATATCTTTGGAGAAGTAAATAATATTTTTCTTTAAATAAAAGTCAACAATATTTTTAAATACCATATTTTGACTAATTCAATTGCGTTGCCACGACGGTGCAACCAATAATGCAAATTATATTTATTCATATTGATATTTCTTTTAAAAACATATCATTCATTTCTTTAAGTTAAAATATGAATGAGTATATCAACACAAGACAACAAGACTCCGACAAGAAAAAACCTAAGATCAACTTAAAAAAATAGTACGGTAAATTTAATCTTTAATAGTGTCCTATGTCACTCGCAATACATACGACAAAAGGCACAATAGCAACCGTGACAAGTTGATAGGGGTGTAATCAGTTTGGTTTGGATTAATTTTTTATTAAAAAATTGTCTAAATTGATGATATTTTTATAAGTTTGGTTTGCTTTGGATTTCAGTGTTTTTTTAAAATTGAACCAAATCAAATTAATCGATTTGGTTTGGTTTGGTTGATTGATTCATAAATTTTTTTTTATAAATATTATATTCATCTGTATATTTTCTGCTATCATATTTTTCAGTATATTTTATACTATTATATTTTAAATAATATATTTCATATAATATATTTTATAGTGTACTTTTCAAACTACTTATAAGTTGGTCTTAATCCATAGGAAGCATTGACATAATTTTCATTGCATCATGAAATAAATTTACTATCGAATACAAAAGTTAGCACATGAGAAGATTTGGAAGGAATTTGAAAGTTTTACAAATAAAATACAACAATAAAAATAAGAGGTTTTAATACACATTAATTAACATGATTTATACCTCAAACACACATCAAAATTATTTTGTTACAAGATTAGGAGAAAATTCATTGAAAAAGAAGAAGAAACAAAAAAAAGTAAGAAAAAAAATGAAAACTAAGAAGAAGAACCTGAACACGAATAAAGAGTTAATATATAATTCTTAATGCATCATAGCCATACGTGTGGCATAATAATAAGGTTCTAAGAACACTGTAGAAATATTAAAATAAAAATTAATTTATCAAAATATTAAATAAATTATTATTATTACAACCCTCTATTATTTCTGCCGGATTCACTTGAACATTATCCTCAATGTTCTAATTGATAGAGAGCTAAATCTAAATTTCTAGAATCATAAAGAAAAACTAAATAAAATAATAAAAGTCAAACATTTGATTTCATTGATTGATTCATTCTAAAGAAATATTACACTTACTATAGAACTCTTAATGCATCATAGTCATACATGTGACATAATCCTAAGTGTTCTGGCCTGGGCCCCGGCCTGACCGGGAAGACCCAACCCACCTATACTTGGGGAAAGGCCCAAAGGGGCTTTCCTCATATGTGTCGAGCACAAGGATCCCGTCGACTAGACATTGCCCTGCCGGGCATAACGCTTCCCCCGTCGGAAAGAAAGATGCGTGTCTCACACGTAGGGGTGTTCATGGGTGCGGGTCGACCCGCAAACCCGCCTACCCAAACCGAACCAACCCACTAATTACCCGGACCCATTCATTTACGGGTATACCCGACCCAACCGTAACAACCCGTATAGATTTGGTTCGGGTATTGGGTTTTAGTTTCTAAACCCATGAACCCGTTGACCCAACCCGTTGACGTATATGTATCTTAATATTTATGTATCTTAATAATTAATGGTGTATATATATCTTAATATTTTTTATGACAAAGAAAATACATTTCAAAATTTTAATTGTTATATTTTTAATTATTCTATTTTATATGTAGGATTTGTCTCCACTACGTAAATAATTTAATTGTTTGAAATATGCAAAATTATATTGAATTGTGTTATAGATTTTTTAAATTGAAACTAATAATTATTATATACACAACCCGTGGACCCAACCCTACCCAACCCGTAAATATCCGTGTTGATTCGGGTCGGTTTTTAAAGTAGAATTACGGCTTTGATGATAAACCCAACCCATTGAAAGTTGAACGGGTTAAGGCGAACCCGGTCCAACCCAACCCGCGTACACCCTTACTCACACGTACTCCACGTCCTCTCCTCCGCGGGGACACGTCATTAGACAACTACCCACCTCCGAAAGAGCAGGTCAACCCACCTTCCGGAGATCACAGGACAGTTGACCTAGGGCGAAGACCACGTCCCGGTGTTCACTACACCACGTAAGCCCTAGCAGTCACTTGGGTTGAGCCTGGCCATCCAGCCCAACTCAAATGACCGTTGGCCCTGCGCTGGGGTCTATCTATAAATACCCTCTTTCACAAGAGGGTCAGGTATTCAATTAAATTCTCAACCTTTTCTCTATATTTGCTTCACTCTGGTCCTTTCTCACTTTGGCATCAGAGTGTCTTGCAGGTACACCCCCTCCTCCTTCTTACCACCGGTGAACAGGAAGTAGATCAAAGACGCGTGGTGGTCCAGGGATTTACTTCTGATCAGGTCAGATGCATTTCAAACATACCAACTTTCGGGCATACAAACGTGCAGAAATAAAACAGGCATATCATCATGCAGAAACAAAACGAGCGCACACTTATACAAAATTTCATCTTATAAAGGCGGACACCAGCCCAGTAGTCATGTTACAATGTCAAAAAGGGCACGCAGGCCCATCAGAAACACTTAGCAGAAAAACATAAAAGATTTGGCGCGCAGGCCCAGGATCTACGAGCACGCAGGCCCGGAACAAATCTACACATCTTCACCGCCACCTAATTCAGGCTCGTCCAAGGGGGTAATGTTATCGGCAGCCTTGAGACTAGGGTCGACCACCCGTCCATCAACAATCTAGTGGAAATGCCCAGTTCCGTTCACGACCAGGCTGACATCGGGGTTGACCACCTTCAGTTGCGCCACAACACCATAAAAACCAACCCCAACTGCCTCCAGACAATCGTTCTCCAGCTCCCGAATCTTGCCGAACTGGTCTGCACAGGTAACCATCTACCTATCCTCGCCAGTCTCTTCCTCGGCATGACAGAGCGAATTCTCCAACTCCTCCACACGAACCTTCAGCGCCTGCACCTCCGCTTCAGCAGCCTTCAGCTTCTCTTCGACGCTATCTCCCCTCTTGCATTGTATGACCGTTTCCCCTGGCTTTTCTCTAGCTCCCCGGTCACCTTGGTCAGCCTCGACTGCGCGAAGGTAAGGTCGCCCTGTAGCTTAGATAGCTCAGCAGAGGAGCAGCTCTCATCGCTCAGGACCAGCGCCGTGGTGAAAACGCGCATCATGGCAGCCAGGTCCTCCACCAGAACCTATCGGCGAGCATCCCTATCCGAATTAAGAACCACCTTCGCCTCCTCGACAACAACGTTAGGCGACCTGGCTCCATGGAAGTAGCCAGGATGCTGGTGACAAGGCGGGATCGTGAAACCCTCCTCGGCAGACCCCTCAATTAGGTCGACCACACCATCTGCCCGCTGAATCTTAGGCCTTTTTGGAGCCCACTGAGATTTGGGCGACTAGATACTCTGGGGAGACGAAGAAGAAGACTTGCCCCCCCTGATCAGCACCAGCTTTCCCGACAACCTTAGCAAGCCGTGTCTTCCCGGCAACAGCGGCTCTCGAGGCGGCCAGCTTCTTCATCCTCTCTTCGACAAAAGACATATTCTCTGCAAAACGAAAGGGATGAGTTAGTAAACAAATAAAAGGGAAAAATGAGCTCAAGGGGAGAGACAACCACCACCTAAGTAATTAAGGGCCTCAACCTCCGACGAGCACTTGAGCAGAGCTTTCGTACTGATCAGCCTCTTCATCTGGCGAACGCGCCCCTCACTGTCGAGGATATACCTACCGTCGGGCGTCACTAAGTTCGACGGGGGCAGGCTAGCCCCGAATGCAACTATCTTTTGATAGCCGGCCAGGTCCTCCTCGTTGAGGGTCCCAGCCCGCACGATGTGTCGATCAGTACCCTTCAAAAAATGTTCCTCGGTCCACTCCATGGGCACCTTCGGCACCATGACGGCCTCCCTCTTCCCGTTTACCATTCGCTCCCCTGGCTGATACAATGAGGCACACGCTTCTTGGGTAACCGTCCTGACCATGAAGAAGCGGCCCTTGAAGTCCCGGACATAATCCATATACGTTTGAAAAAGTTTATTTGGTTGTTTCAGCAAGACCCATCCATGCCGGCCATCCACCGTCTGCTGTTGCAGATGAAAGAGACGGAAGAACGGCGGCAACGTGACCCCGATCTCCAAATACCTACAGACGAGCTCGAACGCTCAAACATATGCTATGGCGTTTGGGTGCAATCGTGACGGGGCTAACCACAACCAGTCGAAGACCCCCAACTGGAAGTCCGTGAACGGCAATTGGAGCCCGGCCTCCCGGAAACAGAACTGTTACATGGGGAACCGCATTCTCCCATACGTCGAGCATATACAGTGGTCGTCTCGTGGCCAATACACCTGCCAGCTTAGAGGGTCGTTTTCACCCCTGTCCTCAACAGTAGAAAAAGTTCCGATCGTCTCACTAGCAAAATACGAAGGCGTGGATAGCGGCTCATCGGCCACCCACTCCTCAACAGGGCGGACTCGCTCATTGACGGAGACAACGCCTGGTTCTTCATCTACGACCATAGTCCCCGGGACCTGCGAAGTCATTAACACCTGAAAAGCAGAAGGTCACGGTGAATTCGATAACCAAGATCAAATTCACCCTTCCACCGCAAGTCAAGTGAAAGGGCGACGAGGACAGCGCCTGCGGGCGACAGTTAAAAGCCACCCGGGCAGCATCCTCGAGGGACTCATTCTAATTCCTTCCCTCTCCCCGGGATACCCATCTATCTCTATCACGCATCCCCGGGACACTCATTAAATCGCTCTACAGCGTTCCTGGGGGATTCATCCAGTCCACATACTTTCCCCGGGACATTCAACTGATCCTATCGTCCCTCCCCGGGGCATTCATTAAAGCAAGCATCTGTCCCCGGGGAATTCAAACTATCCCCTCACTTCTCCTCGGCGCATTCATCTAAAACCCTAAAAAAAACCCCTGCAGCGTCAGAGATTCACCTCCTTCCTCGGGGCATTCAACACGCCCGATGCCAATCCTAGGGTACGGAACTAGAAAAGACAAGGAGAGGAAACTTACTGGATTATAGGTAACGACAAAATGCGCGGCGGTTGTTGTGGAGGTGATGGCAAGCAGGCACGAACAAATCAGTCGTCACGTGAGAAAGGTAGCAAAAGCAAAAATGTGGAATGGACGGGGGCTCACGTACTTATACCCCTAGCACGGGACTCGAAGCGTCCCTGGGCACTTGAGTGCCCTAGGGTAGCCGCCCCACATGGCCCATTCAACGGTTGACACGTGGCGTAGACTGACAGTCGCGTCCCTTCGCATCTCCCCGACAATAACCCTTACGCCTCCCCGACAAAATCCCTTCACATCCCGCTAACAACAACGTCTGTTGGGGCAGCGTCCTCAGCGTGGCGTCCGACAAACCGAACACGCCCATGCTCGCATCAAATAGGAACATTTCCTCGACATCATTGCTCGACAGTAGCTTTCCCGGCGCGCTCTCCCGCTAAGCGCAACATCACCAAGTCCTCGCTCCCTCACCTCGGAGCTACGACTTGGGGGGCTCCTGTTCTGGCCTGGGCCCTGGCATGACCGAGAAGGCCCAACCCACCTATACTTGGGGAAAGGCCCAAAGGGGATTTCCTCATATGTGTCGAGCACAAGGATCCCGTCGACCAGACATTTCCCTGCCGGGCAGAACGCTTCCCCCGTCAGGCAGAAAGACGTGTGCCTCACACGTTCTCCATGTGCTCCCCTCCGCGGGGACACGTCATCTGACAACTACCCACCTCCAAAAGAGCAGGTCAGCCCACCTTCCGTAGATCACGGGACAGTTGACCTAGGGCGAAGACCACGTCCTGGTCTTCACTACGCCACGTAAGCCCAAACAGTCACTTGGGTTGGGCCTGACCATCTAGCCCAACTCAAATGACCGTTGGCCCTGCGCTGGGTCTCTCTATAAATACCCTCTTTCACAAGAGGGTCAGGTATTCAATTCAATTCTCAACCTTCTCTCTGTATTTGCTTCACTTTGGTCCTCTCTCACTTTGGCATCAGAGTGTCTTGCAGGTACACCCCTCCTCCTTCTTACCACCGGTGAACACGCAGTAGATCAAAAACGCATGGCGGCCCAGTGATTTCCTTCTGATCATGTCAGATCACTAAGGCTCTAAGAACATTTTATAAATATTAAAATAACAACTAATTTATCAAAATATTGAATAAACTATTACTGTTATAACCCTTTTACCAAATAACCTTGCAGGTCCACCCCCACCAAACATGAAGTTCATTCCACCGCATCAGAACACAAGTCCACTCAATCTTCATCTACCTCTGGTTCTTGTATAGAATATTGACATCGTATGTGAGAATCGGCTTCTGATTCTCACAAATTTTTACAAAGAGTCACAATCTCAGATCATTGATCTTCTCTCTTTCAAGGTACAAATCTCTTTCTTACAAAGTTCATCGATCTAATCCCTATCGTCATGGTAGCATTAAAAGAAACTCGTTTGACTCTTAAACATGATGTCACCGTCATTCCAACTATCGTAACCAACATTCTAGATCGCATGAGGGAGACTCCAATCCTCCCACAAACTGTGGAAGCTTTAGTCTTAGTTATCCTCCTGAAGTTTCAAAGCTGCAAAATGAAACACCTCTGAACTAAGCCATATGCATTGGTATGGGGCATGTGCCCCCACTATATTTTAAAAAATTAAATACCAATATAAATGTATATAATAATATTTTTTTACAAGAATATATATAATAATCATTAAAAATAATATTCAATTAAAATAGTATAATTTAAGTTAATTGAAATAATATTCTTGTCATAAATATAATATTAAAAATTATGTGAAATTACATAGTATATGAATAATTGTTTAAGGTCCTGTTTGAGATGAGTATTAGTTTTTTATTTTGAAGTTAATTTTAAAATCAAAATATATCTACTAAAATATAGTTAAATTGATTTTGCGTTTCGTTTTAAAATGATTTTTCACTAAAATTTTAAAAAATAAATTTTGATCCATAGGTGTTTATTTTAACACTAAGATTTCATAAACAAAAATCGCAGACACTAATCATATCAAAATTATTTAATATATAAACATTGATAGATAAATATTTTTGTTTATAATAAAATTGAGAGAATAAAAAATATTGAAAAAAATTATAAATAATTTTTAAAGATAAATGTAAAAATATTATAATATATTTTTGCTTTAAAAATAAATGGTATCAAATTTAATACACTGTCCCCACAATTTAGAATTTCTGGCTTCGTCCCTGCCTCTGACAATCGGACAGGGAAGCTTCAAAGTTCATCTAACTTTCAACCTCCCTTAAAGTTGATCTAAGGTCAAGCTTCGAAGAAGCATTTGTTGCAATCTATGATTCCTAGACATGAAATGCTTCAGAATCTTCAACAGTTGCAAGTTAATTTAGGTGCGCAATAAGAAAACGATATGTTGAACAACATCAATAACATAATACAGTAATTGGATTCACACATCCTTGTTTGAAGGATATTTCAGATTGAAAAAACTTGAAGTTCACTTCCCCCAGGGTTAATTTCATTCCTAGAGTCGCTTCACGCGATAAGCAGATAGGTGATTTAGAGCCTATCCACATTGACATTATTTTACCACTCGTGACGACCCCTAGGTTGCTATACCACAATCATCATTGAGGAAATTGAACTCTACCTCATGGTTTTGGAGGAAGAAGTGGGAGTCATATGCCACTAGAGGACCGTCATCTCCATCGTCATCAGTCACCATCTGACCACTCTTGAAGGGAGGAACGACATGGTATTAAAGCACCAATCCACAATCGAAAGAACGATCTACTCTCAAGAAAGATCCTCAATAACAAGATCTCTTGAAAAACCCCAGAAGTTAGAGAGTTATGAAAGAACGGGAGATCCAGATGAACACATTGAGCATATAGACACTAAGTTGGATTACTCTAATGCCCGGGGAATCGTAAAATTCAATTCTTTCGTGTTAACCTTTAAGGGAACTGTCATGACATGGTTCAAGGCTCTCCTAGACAAAAGCATAAGTTTGGGGAAGGATATATGTAGTTCTTTCACCATCTAATTAGCAACAGAAAAGCATAAACCCGCCACCATAGTTGTCCTCTATGAAATAAAACAGAAAAAGAAGGAAACCTCACAGGAATATATTTACCGATTCACAAAGTAGTATAAGTAAATAGAAACAACGATTTGAAATATTGGATATTCAAGAAATATTTGCAGTCGAAGTTCATGTTCCGTAAGAAGTTAGGGCTAGAGGGAGCCAATAACCTTAATAGAATGTTAGATAATACCTAACCTTATATTAAATATAAGGAATAACTCACGTCTGAAGAAGGAGAGATAGGTCGGGGAGTAGTGAACCCTAAATATGGTTGAGAGAATGAGAAAGACTCCAACCATTATCGAGATGATGGTGACCAAGGACCTCGGTCTCGATTCTCTTCATACACTCCTTTGAACACATCGAGGAAGAAAATTTGGCAACAATGCACGAACATCGACTTTAAAGAACCTGGGATCACAAACCCTTACATGATTATGGAATCAACCATGGTAGATAAATCAAAGTGCTATCATTTTCACAAAATTCACGACCACAACACGAACGAATGCATTCACTTGATGGGTGCAATTGAGGAGCTAATAAAAAATGGGTGAATTACCTAGTACACACAGGAGGGAGGCCGAAAGGAAGATCAATATTAAAGGAAAGACAATAAGAAAAAAATAATCTCCCCTCCAGAGAAAAGGGTCCCCAAATAAAAGTATAAAGGTCGTCAACGTGGCTAAAGGAAAGAACAATGACAATGACATTGAAGAAGAAGACTGGAAGGGAAAGCTTCAATGCATAACATACATCATTGTGGGACCTTCCTCGATCATGGAACCCCTCTAAAGACATAATAAAAAGATGAATCGTCGAGCTAATGATGGTTAGTGAGGAATAGGGAGCAAGTTCTGAAGGAAAACTGGAGAAAACGTTTCTCAAATTCCAAGATAGTGAAAAAGTATGTGGAATCCCAAATGAAAATTTTCCTTTAATCATAAAAGAAACTATATCCAACTTTGACGTGTCTAGAATCCTCATCGATGGAGAAGTTCTTGTGACATTTTGTATGCATATCTTCTTGAAAAACTTGGGCTAAAAAAGAAGAAGTTGTGGCCATATGAGGGAGTCGGCTTATAAGCTTTCAACAAGATGATCACTCGGCCCAAGGGATAAATTGAGTTAATAGTCATCCTAGGGGAAAGGAGGGACAAGAATGATTAACTTGTAATTATTAGTGGTTCCTTGTACAAGCGTCTACAATTGCATATTAGGTAGATCCTTCGTAATAATTTTGGATGTGGTGGCCTCTCTAGTCTGCTTAAAATGAAGTATCACAACTTTTATGACAAGCCAACGACGATATGTGCCAAATTATCTGCATCGCGAAGGATACACGTGGCTTTGAAATGCGACCAAAAGTGTAAAGATACGGAGAATGTGATGAAAATTAATGTGACGTCAATCACCCAAAATACTGAAAGAAGTGACTATCAAGATTTCAAAGGAAGAAATAGGCAAGTGTGGCATGAATCATTATGACCTGACAGGTTCAAAGGAAGACTCTGAATGAAGGGGGGATCCGGTCATGGTGCACCACTCCAATGCTCCTAGAAAACAATAAGTAGGGACATAGTAACTTGGTTAAGTTTACTTTCTGTTATATACATAAAATACACTCAGAATCATAAAGTAATATCTTTTTCAATGAGAATAAATAAATTTTCACAAATTTTATTCCTTATGATTACAAAGGATATGCACAACCCATGGGTGTTGTCACAAATGTTGCTAGAGCATGACCAAAGTAATCAAAACCCTACAGTAGAAGTCATATGGTCAAATATCACATACCATGAAACAAAATGGTGATCAAGTCTCTCCCCTCTTGGTAGCTAGCCATTCTATAGCACACAAGTGAGTTTCCATTACATCGACCTCAAACCAAGCTCAAACTTTGGAGAAGGGAAGAGGTACCGACCCCCTTAGTTGGGCATGGTTATGAGAGGTTTACAACAAAACTTTCAGAAACAACCTCGGGCGTTAGCGTATTCCTAGATAAATTAAGTCTGAGAACCAAAGCAACACCATAATAGGTAGAAGCAATGGTAAGTAAACAAAATAATAAAATTCCCTAAAGTAGCAATTATGGAGTTTACTTACAATAAATTTTACAGTGGGTAAGTTCATCTTGAATGCAAACATATACTACGATCACGATTTGTCCCTTGCGAAGAACGACTTCTTTTCCACCATCTCTTGGTCAGGAAATATCTGCTCTCGCTAAATGTGTATAATAAGATAAAAAAATTCCACCTTCTATAAGGAATTTTTAAAAGAAACCTACATAATAGAGAAATTTTTTTCCACCAACTTTGCAAACTCTTGGAATGGCTTGAGGTTTTCCAGACACATCTTCCAAAGACCGACTTCAACCTTCTTCCAACCTTCTCGAGCCTCGCTCAGTGACGCCTCCAACTACATCACGATCTTACAGGAAGATTTTGATTCCTTGTTCACCTTAGTAAGAGCGGCCTCCGTTGTGGAAAGTGTCGACCAAGCATCATTAAGGCTTCATATTTCTTCTTCACCTCTTGCATAAGGCATTTCTCCCTCTCGGACAGGAAGCGATATTATCCAAAAGTCTTCACATTAATTCCCATCTATCTCAACAGATTGCTCGCCTAGGTGAACTCCTCTAGGTATTGATCCTACTCAATAGTGAGAGTGTTGACGCATTCCTGAAGCATTTCTTTCTCTTTTCATTGACGGTCAGGAAAAAATATACATCTTATCCTAACAACACCAATTTCTAAGATAAATGATGTCTGACATGTTTGATATGCCATTTATTTTGACTCTTCTTGACAAACAACCTCAACCTTGCTCAAGAAATATGCATAATGTTTTTCAAAAATAAAGGGCTGAAAACATGCTTTCGTTTAAGGACTAAGGTGAACAAGAAATCTAGGAGGTGAAGTGACCAGAGTCGGCGGTGAACCTTCCATGGGACCAGACCTTACTTAGTCTTGCATGGCTAATGAATCATTTCTTCTAGGTGGTTCATAACATAGTGGAATTTTGATACACATTCCAATGTGAGGAATTCTCTGAACCACACACAGGAGTGGCACAAATCACCCTCTGTTCAGACTAACCAGTAGATGAACTCGTGCCTAGAAAACCTCTAATATATAGCACATTGGTGGACCTTATAGAAAAAATGAAAACCCTATAATACCTCTTCATTTGTAGGATCGTGTTATGACATGTCATTTTATCTACATACCAAAAAATAAACAAGATAAGGAAGTGGTTTCCATGAAAGCAGTAAAAAAAGAAGAAATTTTGTATGTTACTCACCAAAGATGACCTGCTTCTCCTCTTTAGTATTGTCTTCCACTTGTAGGTGCATTTATATGTACCTAATTTTTTTTTCTTTCTTTAGAGCCTCCCTAAAAGAAGAAATGCCATCAACAAAACCCAAGTCATCAAAGAAAGTCACCAATTTTCTCTTCAGATAGGTTTCTTCCTAAGACAAGTTATTCAAGTTATTAACATAAGACACGACATCCACCAAGAAATGACTCTGACACAAGAACTTAGAATTTACCTGAACATAAAAAAGGAGGCTCAAAATCTAAGTTCCATATTCTAGCTTGATCCACCTCAGTAAGGGGAATAACTAGGTAATATTGATGCTTGAAGTTCTCCACTATCTCAGAAGTAAACCTCGAATATCTTACTATTCTACCTAAGGGCAATCAAACCTTGACTATACATTGAGTTAGCGAATATGCATTAGAATTTAATGAGATGAAAAAATAGTGTCAAGTTTGGCATGCTCTTCTTATACTCACATGAATACTAGAATACTTTTATGTAAGCCCAACTCACCGAGTGCGGTTACAAAGAAGCTATTGCTAGGTGATTTAGAACACCTAACTAGAATTCATTGAAAGAAAAACATAAACATATCAAGGAGAACATGCAGTTATAGAGAGGGATGACATATCCATTATTCTTGTTGCATATCCTATTACTCTCTTTGGTGGAGAATCACAACCCAGTTTGAGGAAAGACCAACCTCGGTAAAGGAATGATCTAGATTATCCTTGTCGACAAAGGTGGAGACAATATCCAATGTCTCTTAACCTACCCACACAATTGATTTATCTTTTATCATGTCCTGGGTTCTTGGATGAGAGTTATCCATTTAAAAGACAAGCCAACATATAAAGAGAAACAATCGTAAGTAGAAGTATGAAGTTGGTATAAAATCAAGCTTTACATCCCTATCAAAAGTCATTTATAGACCAAGATTTTGTAAAGGCTAGAAACCCTAACATCTTCCCGAAGTAGATACTGCCAACCAATTGAATTGGCTCAAGGAGAAACTTGGTTCAAGAAATTTTGAAAAAAGAAAGAATTAAAAGGATTTAATGGCCAAAAATTCAAATAATTCATTTTATGGCCAAATGAAACAAAATTATAGGTCAAATTGATTGGAAAAATGATTTTAGAAACAATGGCAATGTTAGAATTTGGATTTGAGGCCATTTGCATAACATTCCATTTCATTTCTTCATGATGAAGCAACATATCCAATTCATGCCTTTGGCTTGCAAACGAGGAAGATAACTTATCAAACTCATTCAAAATCTCATGAGAACTTGATTACACACATAGCCATGCCAAGAGGGAGTCAGAATGGTGATTGCCATGGATGAGATTTTGAAGAGATTTTGAAAATCCAAAATCTCATTTGGATGAATCCAGAAGTTTCTAGACAATCCCAATCACTTCTATATAAGTCATTGAGTGAACTCAGCCATTTTTTGGGAGGAATTGAAGCTGGTTGCAGAAAGAGCCATTGAAATTTTGAAGGTGCAAGTTGAAATCGGGTTTTCAATTCAAGGGAGAATCAAGCCAAATCAGGGTGTGCAAAGGCTTTGGGAGTGAATTTGGAGTGTGTCTGCATCATCTTGGCAGTTGAAGTGAGCAAAAACCACGTCTGTTACCTCTCTGAAACCAGGTTTGTACATTTCACCCTTATGCATGATTTAGGAGGAGATACTTAGCAATTCATATGTGGTTAGGATCCTTGCAACATGTAGTTGGATTTAGGATCAGAAATTGGTGAATTAGAGACAAAATAGGTGTGTGATCATTTTCTGTAGAGGTTGATATCTCAAGATTCTTGAAGGATTAATCACAATGGGATAGTGGAAATTGATCAGTGAAGAGTGAGGATTAATTTGAGACCTTTAATTTAAAGAATGGTGAAAATCAAGATTTGGAGGAATTCTGAGGAGGCTATCGGGTTTGAAAATCTAGAAGGAATTAGAAAATTCTGAGGCCAGATTCATGATCAGCGTGAGATTTTGAGTGGGATGAGGTATGGTTTTGTGATTTTGGATGACCTGTGGAGTTTGTCTCACCGAAGAAGACGGTGGCGCCACTGTTCAGGCCACCGTCTGAGAACTCCCTCCATTTCAGTTCAAACTTGGGGACGATGAGCAAGAGCCCTCAGATTAGGGTTTGACCTTGGACTCAGGCGTGCATTGGAGGGCCACGATTTGATCTCAGCGCTGAAGGGAGACGTTAGAATGAAACACACCGTTTCATTAATTGATTTGTTTTGGGCCTAGCACTCAGAGTGATATCCACACCCCCCTTTGGCCCATTTCTTTGAAATAAACTGTCCTGGGTTGCTATTTGACACGCATTGTTTATTAATTTTTATTTTATTTTCTTTATTTTCATCATTTCATATGACTTAGAGATTAATTCACAAAAAATAGGAAATTAACTCAATTAATTCTAAACTTTTTTCCCCTGATTCATGATTGAATCTAGAATTTTGTAGATTAAAAATATTAAGAATTCATGCATTTTTGATTTTATTTGCATTTTTTGAATTTTAATTGATATTAAAATGGCCATGGTTGATACCTTGTTTTGTTGAATTTTGTTTGAGCATTTGGTGATGATTCTTGACTTGATTTTTTGTGAGTAGCTAGCATAGATATGCATGTTACCCTTAGATTTTTCTCACATTTTTGTGATGAAATTAGGTGGTAGTTTTAAGTTGAAACTTTAGGTGCTCTATTTTTAGGGTTTATGCTCAGTACCTTGTGATTTAGATCTTAATTCTAGGGCTTCTTGGATGATTCAACCTCTGGATTTTGTATGGTAGATTCATGATTGAATTAGGGTCCCATAGTCATTTTTGTAGGATTTTACAATTGGTTTTAGTATTTTAGTTAGGACTAACTTTAGTACTAGGTTTTAGGTGATCCTAACTTGCTAATTCAATTAGATTGATTTCTCTAGTCCCCTTAGATTAGGGATTTGCCTCTCTTGCTCTTGGATGATGCTGAAGACAAGCTTGGGCCACCATGGAATGCTTGAAGAAGCTTGGATGTGAAGACTTCCCTTCTTTTGGTGTAGTGATGATTAGGTGTTAAGATTAGGGTTTGCAGGCAAAGCTTCTAGATAGATTCTCTTCTTTCATAAACATGGAAGGTGTTGATCACTTCCATTCTTCCCTATGATGTAAGGTCCCCTTGTAAAGGCCTCATCCCTCCTTTGGTAGGATGTGTGGCTCTTCACAAGTTGGTAGAACCTTTGAGGGTCCCTTTCTCTGATGATAGAGTGCTTAGTGGTGACCTTTGGTCTTCACTCTGCTGTCAATCATCCAAACCTTTCTCTTGTTAGATGAATCTTTCTCCCTTGCTAGAGAATGGAGTTACTTGTTAGAAGATTGAAGATGCTAGAGGTTGCTACTTCTTTGTATTTGAAGACTGCCATTGGAGCTGGGACTTGAAGACCAAGAAGAACAAGTTGACACTTGTGAAGGGAATCCAGTTGGGATCAGATGAAGAAGTTGAAGCTTGAAGTTGGAAAACAAGTTGATACTTATGTTGATACATTGAGAGCCTGAAGGAGCCAAGTTGATACTTGCTATTGGGATTGAAGCCTGAAGGTGGAGTTTACTTTGGAGCTGAGGCTTGAAGAAGAAAGAATAAGTTGATACTTTTGTTTGATGTGTTAGAAGCTTGAAGAAGTAAGTTGATATTTGCTATTGAAGATGATAGCCTTGAGGAGCAGTCGAAGACTGAGGACTGAACTGCTGTCAGAGGACTGCTTTGCTGCTTTGCTGTGGAACCTGTTGACTTGCTTTCTTTCCTGTCTGTTTTCTTTCTGTGCAACTGTATTGATGTGACTTGTTTTATTTACTTGATACATTAGAATAACTTCATGTTTAGACTGATTTAAGCTAGGAGCATGATTGCATTAGAGGTTGAGTTGCTCCCTCTGCTTGTATTTTTACTGTGTGGCTTTGCTTGCTGGTATTCGGTAGAGCTTCGCTCCCTTGCCTGTGTGGTTTGTGATTTGCTGATGGCATTTTGTTTATTTTTCTGTATGATTGCAGTTATTCATATCTGGCTTGAGGCCGAGACGAGTTTGTGGAGGCTGATGTCCCACACACATTTCCTCCCTCACTTTCATTGCATGCATTTTACAGTCGCTTACTGTATATCTGTTTACTGTTTAAGCTGACGCTTTATCTGTTTTTGTTTATCATTGACATGATCCCCTAGGAATCTCACTTCCTTTGATAAGGAAGTGATGATTAGAACTTTAGGTTGAAACCTATGCATGATAACTTCTAGGAGTTCCCTGTTTCAAACCTCAACCATAGGATGAATCCATGGCATGACAACATTAGGACTTGATAGTCCCCCCTTAGTTGAACCTGTTCGTTCTCTCTTCTCATCTCAAAACAAATTAAACTACAGTAATAAAGGTTAACTGATGTCGTACGTTACGAGCCTTAAGCTATCGGAGAAAGGATTGATGGAGAGTTTCTTTTCAACAGTCTGAATGTTTAGTATGGCACCCTTTGGGTGACATGCGACGCGGTCACTCTCAGGTCATAGTCTCTAGTGCGATATTAGTTGTAAACATCCATAAAAAATAGTTCTTTCGTAAAAGACAGAAAACAAACTTCAAACCTTTTTGCCCCGTGGGCCCGTAATTCAAAGGAAGCTTTTCTGAAGAAAAGAGTGTCGTTAACTCCCAGTTCTACCGCAAATGGTAACGCCTAAGTCTCCAAGGGTCGAGCTGCGTACACCAAACTGCTGGAACTGTTTGTTAACCCTACTCGATAAAACAGATGAATCTGAATTGCCGTAATCCTTATTATCCCGAACTACGTAAGCTCTGATCTCTCATATCTGTTGAGAGTACGTAGGCATAATACTAACGTATTGGCGAGCCATCTTCCCCATCACCAGTAGTTAGCCGAACTACGTTGACTCTGATTTCTTATTCTCTGATGAGAATACGTAGGTACAAAGTGCGACGCTTTGCCGAGTCATTTTCTTTTCTTTTAAGCCAGCCTTGATAGGTAGATAGATAAAACCAACCCGTCAGATAAACACAACAAGCGTGGATCCCATCGAGTACGATGGACGTGAGGGGTGCTAATACCTTCCCCTTGCGTAACCGACTCCCGAACCCAGACAACGTTTGCGATGACCTTGTCTTATACCTTTTTGCGTCAGGTTTTTCCGATCATTTCCTTTCCCGTTCTGAGGGATAAATAACGAAAGGTGGCGACTCTTCTATTTTGCGGGCACCTTATTTTCGCGGTAGCGACAAGCCTCTAAACAAACAACTCTTAACAGTTAGCATACAAGACAAAGGACATGTTCACAACAGTTAAACACACACTCAAATCAACAAAACAAACCAACCACACATGATGGACAAAAGCTGCTGGCAGAAAAAAGTTTTAACAAGGAGGACCGTTTTGGAGCAGTGGCCTAATGAGCTGACAAACTTCAGCAGAAATTGGCCAAAAGGTTAATGCATCAAGTCTCAACAGAAATACATCAAGGATATAACAAACATACTTTTACCAAAGCAACACAAACATAACACTCATTTAAACTGCAGCCTAGCCAAAAAATCCAAACAGCCAGAATGTTAATGCACTGAGTAATAAGAACAGTTTGTAAATTCAACAAAGTAGTGCATACCACAACAGCAGGCTTGACATCCAACAAGGTTCAAAACAATGATTTCAATGCAAACAACAAAATCCATGATAGCAAGTACAATCAAATTAGCAAAAAAACCAAACTTTAATAGCAATGGGCATAAACTTAGCATGGCAAGCACAAAAAACAACAGCAGGCTAGCATGGCATGATGAACTTCCCCAACAGTGCTCAACTCAAAATAAACATCCTCTTAACTCAAAATAAACCAACAACCAACAAGTTCACAATACTGCTAGAATAAAACCTATTATGGCATCCAAAACTGACTCAACAGCAGCCAGCAACCATGCTTCGAAATCAAACATAAGGCAAAGGCACACACAAAACAAGTGATTATATGCATAACAGTAGGCACATCCCAAACAGTTTGCACGTATAGCACGATAGTCACAATAATGTTAGCAACATGTTTATGAGTAAAACTGAGCAGAAGTAGTAATAGATTGGCATCATATTGCAAATACACCACTCTCATGACAATATCAACCCACTATCCCATGACAATACTACTAGTTCAAACATCAATCTCACACATTAATTCCAACAGCCAAAATAGATGAAAGCTCTCAAATTTGTTAAAACAATCACAACCAAATTTAAGCATGAACAAACAAAAAACAGCCAAATGAGCATAGTAGATTGGAGCAACAGCAGATATGGCAACAGTGGAGCATGACTAGCAAATCTCAATGCATCAATGTCCAATAACAGTGTTATGCAAGAAGAACGGTCCAGAAAGAAATTGATTTTTGAAAACAGAAGCAACAACTCAACTCTCCATTATAAAACTCTTATGACAACTCAAAACAAATCCTAATGAGCTAAACAGGTCCAGAAATGAGCAAAGTTTGGTGTTCATCAATGAGAAGCATCAACCACAATACTGTCATTTTAATGCAAATGCTTGTTTAATGTAAACAAAGTAATAGCTTGAATATAATTCAATGACAACAATTGACTCAACATAAATTTGACAACATAAGAGGTTAACCAATCCTTAAAACAGGCCATGGTAGTAAGTTGATGCTCTTTACTCTTTCATGTTTCAAATAACACACATAAATGAATTCCTGTACCAGAAATGCCTTCACAACAATAATGCACAAAAGAGTCTTCACATCTAAACTAACCTAACATGCTTGAAAAAAATCTAGTAGCCAATGATCAAACACAAGTAGCAGGTTTTTCTGACATAATAATGCCAAGCCAAGAATGATGCATACTTAAACAAAAAGCCAACAAACTCCAGGCATGTCATCATGAGTTGACAAATCCAAATTCAAAACAAGCTTCAGCAGCAAAAACCAAGACAATGATCACAACAAAAATCCAATTAGCATCACACCTTATTGACAACAAATATGCCAAATTCAGAGGTAATCTTCACAACACAAAACAAAACATATTATTCTTATGAGTCAAAACTCAATCAGTCAAAAAATAAGTCAAATAACACAACCTTATTTAAAAACAGGGACAACAACAGGTTCTTGGACATGGAAATATCAAGCATCAGTCCAAAGCAAAGCTTTAAGGACAATTCCTTCTCAATGCAAACAAGAACAAACACAACACCAAAAGCTGTAGAAGCTCACTCAAGGATGAGATTCCAACATAAATGACAGTGACAAACTTGGCTACCCCAATGTCAAACATTAAACCCTAAAACATCTACTAACTTGTCAAACCACAAACCAAGACCAAAATGTAGCATAAGGAATAACCTTGACAAATAACAAACGTGAACAAGACAAAGTTGATCATCATGGACCAGTACATGCTTCAATCAACAATATATGAATCATCTCAACAAACATAATGCATCAACATATACTAGCAGTTTCAAAAAAAGCAAGCAAAACCTCTACACCACACAATGACAGTCCAACAAAATGATGAGTTGAAACAAGTCAAACCTCAAAACAAAACGGTATGAAAACAAAGTTTAGAAACTGTGACTAAGAGTTCTAAGCAGCAACATTAATCATCAACATATCATACATACTTCAAAAGGGAGAGTCATAGCCTCAAGGCAGCAAAACAGCAAGTGATTAAACCAAACATAACACTAAACACAAACAGAGTTGTAACACCTCTTGCAGCAGCACAGGTGCAAAACCAAACATGACATGTTGTAACAAGAGCAAGCTTTACATAATAATATTAAATCCAAATTGAAAGATTACCAACTTCAAAACAACCTTTTGACAGCATGATTGACAACAAATTTCTCATGACAATGTACAAACTATATTCATCCAACACCAACCAAAACATGATGCATAATGAAGAAAGAGATTAGAAAACACTTACCTCTTGTAGACCTCCTTGAGCAAATTAGCTTTACAGTCTCCTTTTCCAACAGCAAGTGATTTTTTGAGGCAACTTTGAAGCAGAGTATCAACAACCTCCTTTTCTTTTTGCACACAGTTTGTGGGTTAAATTATGGAGGGTATGGAATGGCAACACACTTGAGAAAAGGGTTCAATATGGAGAGGGATTCGCAGGTTTTGATCAAAGAAAGGATAAGAACTCAGTTTCTGATTTTTTGCACAAAGTGGCTGCTAGGGTTTGTGTGAACTAAAGCTTAGCTTAAATACTGAATGAAATTAGGTTTAGGGTTTGACCAAGGCAAGAAGGTGAAGGGACAAATTTTCATCTCCATGACCACTTTTTGAATTAAGGGTGGATGCAGAAATGGTGCTGCAGCTGCTGCATCAGTTGTTTTCCTTGCAACAGTGTGGGAAGACTTTGGGCAGTGTAGATTTTGGCTGATAGCCCATTTGGTCAATTATTTGAAAATGAAAAAAATGGCACAAAAAGGGATTATGATGGTTCTGGCAAAACTTGGTAGCAACAAGAACAGCATCCCATGCACATGGGAGAGTGTGAAGGCTGATGAACAAAAGCAAAATAACAAAACCATCTTTCATTCTTTGGCCAAAAATGCTCAATGTACCAACTTTGATCAATGATAACTTTGTGCTCACAAATCCAATTACTTTGATCTTGGACTTTTTGGAAAGAGGGCATGGAGTATAACAAGTTTCATGTTGATGAAAGTTTCATTGGACCATTGGAAGACCATGAAATTCGTGGTTGAAAATCATGGCAAACAAACTGCCCATGATCAACTTAGAAAAAATTCTAAGTTATGAAATTATCTTATTTTTTCCAACTTTGCGCATCCATAACTTGAGCTTCATAAATCCAATGGAGGACTTCTAGGACTTTATGAAAAGCTTGTAACATGCTCTACAACTATCATATGGGAGAAAGTTCCATTGGATGTCAAGAAAGTAATGAAAATTGGCTTGCAAAGTAGGTTCAAAAATCTGTCCCATTTGCCAACTTTTGAAATCATTGAAATCTCAAACTTTGATCGATCATAACTTGAGCTCCAAATATCATATGATTATGAATTGGTACTCAAACGAAAGCTTGAGATACAAGTAACAACTTTGATGTTGGCCAAAGGTTCATTTGAAACCTTGATCATGAAGAAAAATGGCTGTTCCAAACATAAAACCTTCCAAAAATGGAAAGTTTCTAAAACCCTAATTCCCAAAATGGCAACTTTCAACAACCTTTGATTTTTCATGATTCCCTTGACTTTTCTTGATAAAATTCCACCCATTGGTCATATTGAAATTGAGGATAATGATCTTGACCTCAAAAAGTCAGGAGTTGACTTTTTCACTGCATAGTTGACCTTTCTCTAAACCTCTCGATTTTCAACTAACTGATCAATCAGAGCTCTTCTGATTAAAATTTATGATCGATCTCTCATCCTCAAACATATTAGGACATGTGAAGGGCCATGGAAACAAGTTTGCTTCAAGAAACAAATTTTATCTTGATTAAAATTGAAACCCTAATTCCAACCCTTTTGGCCTGGGCATTATTTAGATGAACTGAGTAACCATTCCACTTCACTATAACCTCTGAGGTATTCAACAAGCTTCTTCCTCGTGTTCACACTAGTGATAGGACCCTATGGACTCCTTGACAGTCTTCTGATGGTTCGTATCAGTGCCTTTGCTTGAGCTCGAAACCAATAAAGATTATCCTCTTAGGTGGTACACAGACAGACACTTGATCCCCTGTAAATGCAAAATGCTATGCAATGCAATATGCTAGAACGATGAAATGAAACATAAACCAAGTAAAGAAAAGGTTGGGAAAATTTTGGGGTGCAACACCCACCATTGATGGTAAGTTTCTCCATTAAAATACCCTTCTATGAAAACCCTAGTGAAACAAACATATGTAGAATTAGGGAATTTTTTTTGAGGTTTTACCTTGAAATAGATGAGTTGGGAAGCTTTCTCATTGAGCAATCCTACAAAAGGGGTGGTACAAATGGGTTTAAGAAGAGTAAGCACATAAGAAGAGTTCTCAAGATCCATAAGCAGAGAAAAGGGCGAAGATAAGTCAAGGGCTCTCTATATATCTTAAAGAAAAGGAAACCATACGATCCACAATAATAGATATTGGTAAACACGAACCTCACTGCCAACAGTCGAGATCTTACTTCAAATTGGTTATAGTACTCGAATACTCTAGTACAATAAGGCATCATTGCTGATAGACATAAGACCACACTTCAATGTTCCTTTTCTAAATGTTACTAATTACGAGGAATTTATTTAATGGGAATGTTCCTAATGTTAATGATGTATCATCAAATTTGTTCTAGTTTCTTTTTTTTTTAGAAGCTAGACTAAAGGAATGCACCACAAACCTTGTTCTACAATATGGACAAGGGCTTGACAACTTCACCTTAGTATATGGCACATGCTCTTCCAACATTAATCCCACTGTTGGATCTAATCGAACAGTTGCCTGCATAAGAAGTCAGATCTCATGAAGACCATTTTAACGTCCTGTCTTATATAAAGCATGTCACATGTCATTTTAGGTATTCATTCATTATACACTAAATATACTTTCTTACTCATTTAAAGATTTAGGCGTTCGAGTGCTAACCTTGCAGGTCAAACTTTATTGTACTGGAAGCTCACTCTACCGTATCAGAATACTAGTCCACTCGATCATCACCTATCTTTAGTTCCCGCACGAAACAAATAATATTTTATTAATTGCTATTAAAAGAATAAAACGGGACTTCTATAGTATTTTTTTTACAAAAATACTATCAATATTTAAATAAAAGGAATATTTTTTAAATATATTTTAGTAGTTTATAGCATTTTAAAAAATTAAAAATTCTTTACAAAAATTATATAAAATATTTTTTATTTTACTAGTTTATAGTATTTTATTTTTTCTAGTTTTTATTTTAATGATGTACAATGCTTTATAAAAGAAATAAATTATTTTAAGGAATGATTAAAGAAAGGATCGATATCCATAACGCTTTTTATAAAAAAATATAGAGTTAAATATATTTTTTGTCCTCATAAGTATTGTGATTTTCCCTTTTAGTCTATCAAAAAGATTTCTTCAAAGAAAGACCCTCCTAATATTTTCTTTCCACACTTTTGATCCCTCTTGTCAACATCTGTTAACAAAAATTGACGTGGCACGTCACGTGGACCTTTTTTGGTGACTGGATGCACACATGGCAATGTCAATGTGGAAAAGATGCTAACGTGACATTCCACATGGTTAAAGTCAACACCATAATTGAACCCATAAATATTTGTAGCTAATTGATAGCTAAAATCATAGCTAATTTGTAACAAATTCATTGCAAGAGTTATGGTTCTAAAAAATGCAGTCTGTTCAACCACAACATTAATGATTATATAGAAGTATAATCATTGCATATTGAATTGTTTCTTTGGTTCCAAAAGAGGGAGAAATCTGAGTAATTTGGCTATATTATTGACATAAAAATCTCTTTCTAACTCCTTGTACCCTCTCTATGTGTGCGTGTGTGTGTGCGTGCGCGTGCGTGCGCGTGCGTGCGCGCGTAGGTTATAGATTTATGTAGCCACTAAAAGATACAACATAAATTTTTATTTGATAGTTTCTCTAAATATTAAAAGTGTGGGCGGAAAAACTAACAACGAATTATACATTTTATTGATTTTGCAGAAATTATTATAGTTCTTCCATGATAAATTTTCTGGTTCTTGAATTTGCTACAAATTAGCTGCGAATTTTTATAGGTTAAAGTATAATATTGACCTTAGCCACATGGCATGCCACATCATCATGTTTGCGGCATTCACACAGCCACCTGCAAGCCTAATCATAAAAAATTTCACGTGGCAATGCCACGTAAGCTTCTGTTAACGGCCGTTAGCAAGAGGGACTAAAAGTGTGGATGAAAAATATCAAGATGACTATTCTTTGAAGAAATATTTTAAAGAGACTAAAAGTCAAGATGAATGTATTTAAAGGGACTAAAAACTTATTTAATTCAAAAATATATATTGTTAAAATTAACAAAATTTTTATTTAAAAAGCGTTGTTATTTTATTGATATGTAATTTAAAAACCAAACATGGTAGATGAATGTGTATTATGGTATTTTCTAATATGTGATAAATATTTTAAATATTGTATATTATGGTATTTTTTAGTATGTGATAAATATTTTAGATTTAATGTATATGATTCATTTCTTCTATGTGATATGTTTTAGTTGTGAATAACAATTGTATTTTTATCAAATCAACCATTTTTTAAAAAGTCTTAATATTTACAACTTTAACAACGTTTTATTGAAAAAAATTGTTTTCCTTTTTCAACCAACAATAAAAATTAACAACATTTATGATTAAAATCGCTCTCATTTTTTAAATATTAAATAATTGATAAAATTTTGAAATTTTTGTGTAAGTTGTTACGAAATTGAGAGCATCACATAATCATCATTTCCTTGTGCACTTGTCGTTACACGAAAAAATGCACAAAGTCGCCGAATTTTATTTATTCCAGAGGAAAGGTAAAACATCGATAAAACCATCTAAAGATGAAGAATGGTCTCGCAACCAAATTTAGATTCGGAAGTCGGTTATACAAGAGGAAAGTATTAGCACCCCTCACATCTGCTGTACATAATGGGAACCATCTAGGTCGTCTAAGCGCAAATGGACGTCATTATCTAAAGGTCTACTTGCTAAAGGGAAGATGGAGAGTATTTTATTAGGGTGCTTGCCAAGATCTCGCAATCTCGTGTCTACGTATTCTCATAGTGCAATAAGAAAATTAGAGCTCCATAGTTTGAGGTAAAAAATAAGTGTTTGTTGGTTGATTTTACCTTGAAAAGGGGTTTTCAAGATGATGCTCTAAGGCGAAAAAGAGATTTTGATGAGTTGAGATTGATTTTAGGGTGTTGAAAAGAGATTGTTCTTGATTTGATTTGCTCTAAAGATCATGGGTAGAGGTGAATATTTCAAACAACCAAGCCAATCATCTTGTGTCCAAAATACTTAGAGTGAGGGCAGGAGAGCTCCATTCTTACTCATTCTCCATCACTTAAGTCTCGCGGTGCATAATTCGAATTGTATTTTAACACGTTTTTTTAGTTTATTAAGAAAGTGCTGCTTAGCATTAGATCAAGGGTTTTATTAAGAAAATACCACTTGATGTTGGATCAAGGGTCTGAAAAATGGTGAGATCGATCTTAGTCCCTAAGGATAGCTAGCAAGGAAAACCAAACCAAAGGAAAGTGAGATATAAAGAAAGTACATTAAAAGAGGATAGAGGTGCATGAAAAATACAAGGGATGTGTGCAAGAAATAGAAGGTTCTCATTGTCAGGTAGCCTTAGAGACTAAAATATCAGTTAAATGCAAAAATGGTTTTAAAAATTATGTAAAAAATCTATGTAATGCAAAATATTTTATGGATTTTCTGTAATAATTTGGATCAAAATGAATTAAAAATAAAAAGAAAAAATAAAATAAAAAGTATTTGAATTATTTGAAAATTGGAGCTACAACTAGTTTTTGAAAAAACGTGTGCACCAGACTTCATCTTCAACCTTTGGTCAATCTTGCAAACTCCATAAACTCATGTTTTTAGCATGGATTCAATTGTGCAATATTTCATCATTCACATCTCTTTGCTTTAGAGCCATTGATTGGCTATGAGCAAAGAGAATTTTCTCAAGAACACGAAGAACCCTAGTTCTTCAAAGTAAAATTAAATGACTAATATGCAATATAAATTATAGGTAGTTGAAGGCTTTTAATCAGTGAATCAAGACGAAGAGAGTGATAACTTGTTTGCTCAAGAATTTAAATCATCGCTGCCTTTTCAGTTGAAGCTTCAGAGGTCAACAATGTTGGAAATGGTGAGCGTAATTCAGGAAGTTTCAGAGCACGACAATGGTTCAATTAGCTTTAGATGATACATGTGAGTGATTCTAAGCAAAGATTTCAAGCAAAATAAGCTTGAATTAAGGGAATGGATTTCTGATTTTGAAGGGGTATTAGGCTCGAGTGTTTCAGAGTTTCTTTGGTTTTCAAGCTTGGAAATGAAGGCAAAATGATTCTCTATTTATAGGAAACAGAATAAGGTCATGCTACGTGTGAATTAGAGGCAAACCCGTGTGAATTAGGGTTGAGTTTTCATGATTTTCAAAGCGTGTGAGATGAAGGATGAAAATCATGAATTATCACTTGAAACCAGTCATTTTCTGCTTGTTCACATGCATTTTAGGCTCACAAATGAGTTGCACATGGGTTGGTAGTCCTAGATTAAAGTTGACATGAATTTTGTGACCTGAAACTTGATCAAAGAGCAGAGTCCATGGTGCCACGTTTGAAGTTGGACCAAATGAGATCTACTCGTGCATTTTTTATTTTTGTTTGTGCCAAATGTTCCTTTAATTGCAAATAATCCAATGCAAAAATAATCACATCAAAAGGATGCTTGGATTGAAAATGGAATTGATTCAAAGTTGGGATCGTGACTTGGTTTCTAGGTTATGCATTAGGTCGAACCAAGTTTTGAAATGCCTGGCTAGTTTGACACCTCATGTTCATGACATGATCTTGGGTCAAATGATCCTTGCCATGATCTTAACAAAAGGCACAAAGAAGCTTGTTAATTGGATGCTTGAGATAGAAATGACACGGGTGGAAAGTAGGGGTCATAACAAGGTTTTGGCACTTTTGGCAACTTTGTCACTTCCAAAATTGAATTAATTAGTGTCGTAATCCAAAATTTGACCTCCCCTTTTGCCTTTTTGCATAAGCATGTGCACTCGCATTTCCAGCATACGCATTAGCAGTTTTTTTTCCTGTGATTTTGTTGTAGGCATATCAATAATTTCAGAAAGTTTCAAAGCCATAATTAGTCACATCTCCACAGAGTCATTACAGCCTTGATACAAGCCAAACAAAGGGATTTATATTCCTATATATCAAAACACAAGGTTAAAATGTGGAACCACAGCCAAAAAATTCCATTTCAAGCAAAAAAAAGTGAAATTTTGCCTGAGGTAACCGGTTACCTCATGAAGTAATCAGTTACATCAACATTTTTCAGCCCAGGAAGTCAATTTCATCATGAGGTAACCCGTTACCTCATGATGTAATCGGTTACACCTGCGTATTTTACAAAATTTTAGTTGTTCTTTAACATTGCAGCAATACCTATCTCATTCCCTTTGTCTACATTGTTCTAGTCTTATGTGAAAGGTTTTACACACTTCAAGGTATGACTTGCATTTGCTCCAATACATCACCAACAATAAAACTCATCATACACCCTCATTTCCAAGCATGTGAACCATTTGATCAAGTGAGTTGCATTGGAATTCTCCAACCGAGTTAACATATAACAAATCGAGTTAAACCCCAACTCAGTGAGTTGGGTCTAACTAACTCCAAACCAAATGTCAAACCACCCTTAACTAACCAAAAACCAAGTTCTAAACCTCCATTCACTCCAAACATATACTCTATTTAAGCAAACCTTCATATTGTTACAAAGGACCTTGATCATTCTCTCATTTTTCACTCTTCACCCTTGATCATTCTCTCATTTTTCTATGAAATTTCACTTTCACTCTCTGAATTGTCTGCAATTTTCTCTCTCAATCATCTTCATCTTCTTCACCAAGCCTCACAGAAGCTCTTTCCACCATTAAAGCTTATCAAGCTTCACACTGAACTTGCTATTTTTTAAGCTAGACCTCAATTACTATCCATTTCATCTCTAAGTTCTGCAGCAACATCATCCTTTACTTTAATTAAGCTTTAGAAGTTGACCATTGAAGGATTTTTGGTGTAAATTCGGATCCGACACGAATATCGCATTATTTTTTTTCTTACTACAAATTGCTCTAGATCTTGGAATTCTCTAGTTTTCTAAGCATCTTCTCTTCACATTTTGCTAACAACAATTACCAAGGCAAACCTTAGCCTTGTAGGTTGGTGATTCTTGCTTAATTCACTATTTTTGATGGATATCATGTTTTCGCAATATAGTTCTTAGTTGATGCATTATTGCTTGGATTATTTCTTTGCATGATTAATTATTTTCGCTTTCATTTTTTATGAATTAACATGAATTTTTCATCTCCTTCTATGCTTTCGTCCATTACAATTGCATACGATGAGTGATTCTGAAAAGTACTTTTGGAAATTCTGCTTTTGCTGTTTTTTGCTAAGGTAACCGGTTATTTCATGAAGTAACCAATTACTTCACCCCTGTGGCGCCTCTGGAAGTTATTTTTTCATAATGTAACTAGTTACCTCATGAAGTAACTTGTTACCACTGTCATTTTTTGCCAAAAACTTGTTGTTTGAGGCTGTTTTGCATGCTTTATTCATCTACTTTCCTATACCTACTTATATACATGTACATGTTACTGTTTTATCTCATCACATGCTTACAATATTTTTTTTTGCTCAATTAATTGCATAATTTTTCTTGATTAACTTGCAATTTCATCAATGTTTGAAGCACTTTTGCTCACATTTTTTCTTATGTGGTAACATGATTATGCTTAGTGATGCATGCTAGCTTGTTCTTGTTATTGCTTTACAATTTCAACTTGATGCATTATATTTGTTCTTCATTAAGCAAATTTAATCTTGTTCAAAATTATTCTCACACTTGCTTTGATAATATTTTTACTTGTTTGAAAGATTATTGGCAAGTTCTTCCCTGTGATTAGTTGACCGAAACCTTGTTTCGATTAATTAATCATCTCTTGCTCTTCTCTTTAGGATCATTTTAGAGTCTCTCTTTCTTGATCCCCTGTTGCGTCATATGTCTACACAACATGCTGGTGCACTGTACAAATTGCGTCGTTACTTTGTCGATTTCAGTTTTCGCACTATACTTTGGGTTCTAAAGAAGCGATGAGAGTGGATAATTCTTATAATCATTCTGGTTACTTTGGGTAGGGGTCGAATGACCCTGTGCCTAGACTAGTTATCTTAATTTCCAGACTATAGTGTCTCCTGATCCTCATCAAAGTTTATCTTTGATCACTCATACCCTTTAAATTTTTCCTTTGATCAATCACCATTTCCTTGGTTCAAGATCAATGTCTTCCTTCCCTCAGTTAACCACAGTCTATCTGTTAGCATATTGGGTTTTCTCTTGGGTTAATCACCTCTTGGTTCATCACCTGTTCTTTGGTTGATCACAGTCTGTCTATTAAAACCAATCTTTTTGTGGGTTAATCACCTCTTGGTTCATCACCTGTTCTTTGTTTGATCACAGTCCGCATGTAAAAACCAATCTTTCAGTGGGTTAATCACCTCTTGGTTAATCACTTGTTCTTTGGTTGATCACAGTCTGTATGTTAAAACCAATCGACCCCTGTGGGTTAGCAACCTTCTTTTGGCTCAACACTCGTCCTTTGGTCGATCATCGTCTGCTTGTTCAAACCAATCTTTCCATGGGTTAATCACCTCTTGGTTCATCACCCATTCTTTATTTGATCACAGTCTGTCTGTTAAAACCAATCAACCCTTATGGGTTAGTAACTTTCTCTTGCTTGATCAACAATGTTAAAATTTTCAAAAATCAGAAACGAAAAATTAATTAAAATTTTGGAAAATTAAGTGTGTTAAATGTGTTATTTATGTGTGGTTAATATTTTCTTAAACATCCAAATCACTATCCAAAGAATTCTTCTTCTTCTTCTTTGACTACACTTTTGGACTTCCAACAATTAAAACCCACTCAAATAACTCCTCATATTAAACCCCTCTCCTCCATCTCTCTCATCTCCATCATACCCTAAAACCTCAAGAATCCAGAACCCTCAGAATCTCTCAAACTTCATCCATGGCATCATCTCACAAAGGAAAGGGAAAGTTACCGGAATATGACTCTGCATCAGATGGAGACATCATTCCTATGGAGACAACCAAGAAACGCCAGATGGATTTCAAGGTTCGTGTCCGTCATATTCTGCCGGTAAAGTATGTAAACCTTAAGGCTTTTCCTGCTTCATCCTTTGATTTTCCTGCTCTGCTCAAATATCAGAAGATAGATAAGTTTGTTTCTGATTCTGGAAATTGTTACCATGATTTGGTTAAAGCATTTTTGAATAAGCTATCTGTGTATTTGAATGCTAACGATGAGCATATTATGGAAACCACTGTTCGAGACTGCTTCTTGAAAGAGAATCTAACAGATATTGCTGCGAAGTTGAAAATTCCATCCTCTGGCTACTTTCTCCGGAAAAGAGTTAACCACGTGGAAGGACCGTGGTCTAACTATGACAAAATGGAATATTATTATCATATCTGCAGGTTTCCAAAGGAGAATGTTGTAGCAAATCAACGAACGTCTCGCATGCTCTGTTATGCAAAACATATGACGGTTTCGGATCGGATGCTACATTACATAATCTGCTATGTGTTGATTCTGAAGGATTTGAATCATGCTCAGATCAATGACCTGGAGATGCAGCTTCTTTTTGCAATCAAAAACAAGATAAGGGTAAATTGGATTTTGACAATCATGTATCATCTTCAACAACAACTTTCTCTGTCGACACGTCTTCCTTATGCAAGGCTGATTTCAAGAATCCTTGAGTTGACGAATTTGAACCTTAACAGGGAACCGTTCACCAAGATAAAACCAACAACCAATGAGATAAATGAGATCACCATTGTTAAGAACACTGGTATTATTAAAGACGTTGACGACACTTATAGGTATGCAGGCGAAGGATCCGCCTCAAACCAAGCCTATCCCATTCCCGAAGGAGGTATTACAAATGAGTTTCTCTATACTACCATGATGACCCAATATCGGGAAACTATGAACTGTCACCGAGAAACCTCCAGGGCAATTGCTTCACTTTGCAACCTTATCCTTACCGCTCATCCTTCCAACCTCGGGACTGT
This sequence comes from Lathyrus sativus, assembly GCA_963859935.3. Lineage (NCBI taxonomy): Eukaryota > Viridiplantae > Streptophyta > Magnoliopsida > Fabales > Fabaceae > Lathyrus > Lathyrus sativus. The sequence goes on from OZ012739.1 coordinate 415,105,777, forward strand.
TGAAGAAGAAGAGGCAGGTGATGAAGGTAGTGAAGAGGAAGAAGCAGAAGATATGGATATGTCCGATGAAGATGTTTAGAAAATATTTTTTTCTGTTGCTTTTATTGTTTTTTCTTTCCGGATTATTGTTTAAGTTTTTAAGTTGTAACCGTACACTATTTGTTGCATTTCTATGCTTGCTGCACTTTTATTATTATCTATTATGCTGTGCTTGATTATATGTTGTCTTGTATGCCTATATTGCTTTTGTTTGTTTTTGAAAGCTCCTTCCTTTTTGTTAATGACAAAGGGGGAGAAGAGCTTGCTGTCTAATATCTCTCTGTGCAGAATTTTTGCCTCTGTTTAGATAGGGGGAGTTGCTGGACATAGGGGGAGAAACAAGAAGCAAGCCTAGAACGAGCATCGTCAAAAGATATCGCACAAGACACACTTATTTGTCCTTATCAAAAAGGGGGAGAATGTAGAAACACATTTCAATCTCAAGGTTTTGATGATGTCAACAAAGACTCAAGCTCATTCCATGATTGCAAGCAAAAAGTCAAAGCTTTTAAAATGATCAAGATAATTACACTATATACCCGTGGGGGTATATGTACTAAGAAGCTGCTTGCACTATATACCCGTGGGGGTATATACACTGAAGATAAAACCAGAAGCATATCAAGACTATAGAATATTGTCAAGCAATTCAAGAATCATGTGCAAATGATCATTCTACTTTCCAGATTTGGACTCAAGCTTCGGTATATCAATTTTCACTCCTTTAATTGATATACAAGTGTTCAAATATTTTATCTGATAACATATTGCATTTGCATGGTTTTAAAATCATTTGAATTGGTATAACACTTTTTAACTCAAGTATTTTTCTGAGTTTTAACAGTGTTAACCGATTAACCATATGGGTTAATCGGTTAACGACCTTAATTTTTGAATTCCCTGGGCCAACGTTCAAGTGTTAACCGATTAACCTATAGGGTTAACCGATTAACACTTAACGAATTTTGAAAAATTGTTGCTGTTAAAATTCAAATGTTGTTTGAATATATACCTTTTCATGTTTTGATTCAGACTTAATTGTACCTTTTTGAAATGGTGTTTTGCTCATATAAATTCTGAATATTTCAAATTGAAAAACACCTCCAAAAATTTTCAAAATATTCATTGAATCAAATTCACTACTTTTCAAATATTTTCAAAAAGTGTTCATATTGTTCATACAATTTCATATCCAGTTTTTGAACACTTGTATTGATATTGAAGAGTGGATTTTGATCAAAAGGAAAAGATCAATCATTAGATTGATATTATCATTGTATCACTTTCAAAATTACAAAAATACAAAGTTACTTCTATTTGTGACTTGTGATCCAAGATTGTTGGACACAAGGGTTAGTGTTTGCAAGAGGAGTGTTCTTGCACACAAGTTGTTGATTATTTGTTAGATTGTAGGCCTCACCGGTTGATGGTGTGATAGGTTGTACTTTCTAAAACTATAGTGAAAAACTCTCTTTCATGTGGAAAGGGGAGTGGAGTACCTTCGGATTGTGAAGGGAACCACTATAAATCTCCGTGTTCATTTTTCTTTCTGCTTTTACTGCTTTCATCACCAAGATCTTAAAGAAGAAAAATTCAAGAGGTTTGAAAAACCGGAAAAAGTTTCTAAAGCCTAATTCACCCCCCCCCCCTCTTAGGCATACTCTGAACTTGCTATTGGCATCAGAGCAGGTTAAGGTAACATGTTCCTAACGATTCAGTATGGCTTCCACTAGCACCAACCCGGTTTTCAAAGACGGTGGAAGTAGTAATAAACCACCACTGTTCTCCAGAGAATATTTCGATTTCTGGAAAATCAGAATGAAATCACATCTTGAAGCCCAAGGAGAAGGTATATGGGAAGCAATCGAAGAAGGACCACACAATCCAGTAAATGTGATCAATGGCGTTGGAATCGCAAAGTTGAAAAGCATGTATGATGAAGACGATAAGAAAAAGATTCTTAATGAAAAGAAAGCAATCAACATACTCCAAAGCGCTCTTAGTATGGACGAATTCTTCCGTGTATCACAATGTGATCGACAAAAGAGATTTGGGACACCTTGGTGGAAACACATGAAGGAACTGCTGAAGTAAAAAGATCAAGACTCAACACTTTAAGTCAAGAATATGAAATGTTTCGTATGCAGCCCGGTGAATCTATTGTTGACTTACAAAAGAGATTCGTTCATCTAACAAATCATTTGATTGATCTCAGGAAGACCTTCACTAGTGATGATCTCAACCTGAAAGTCCTAAGATCCTTGACAAGAGAATGGCAACCAAAGGTGACCACTATTTCGGAAAAGAAAAGTCTCTCAACGATGACATCTGCATCCTTATTTGGCAAACTTCAAGAGCATGAATTAGAACTTGGAAGACTCGAGAAGCACGAAAGTCAAGAAAAGAAGTCCAAAGGAATTGCCTTGAAGATTGACACAAAGGATGAAAAAAACGACGAAACTCCCGAAGATGAAAATTTCATGCTTCTTGTAAAAGCTTGGTAAGTTTTTCAATAATAATAAAAATTCCTCTTTTCCTAAAAAGAATAGACATTTTAGGAAAAAGGATGCATCCACATCAAATCAAGAAGTCACATGTTACGAATGTGGGAAGTAAGGTCACATAAAGCCGGATTTCCCGAAACTTGCAAAGAAAGGAGGATTCAAAGGCAAGAAGGATTTCAAAAATAAAAAGGCTTATGTTGCTTAGGACGATAACGAGATAAGTTCATCATCGGAATCGGAAAGCGATGAATGTGCAAATATGGCTCTGATGGCGTCACACCATTCTGATGAAGAAATTGATGAGGTTAGTAACGATTTTTCTATTTATGATAATGATGCACAAGTCATGGATGAACTTCTAAAAGAGTGCAAGACTTTGTATAAAAGCATCTCCTCCCAAAAGAAAAGAATTTCATTTTTAGAAGAACAAAATACTGTTTTCATGAAAAATATTGAAAATGAAAAACAAAAATTGTTGGATGAAAAACAAAGTCTTGTATGCAAAAATTGTGAATCCTTATCTTTTCAAATTGTTCAACTTAAAAGAGTTTTGGAAAGATATGAAAAAGGTCAAATTGGCTTGGAGGAAATTCTTAGGCACCAAAGATATCCTAATGATAAAAGTGGACTAGGATATTCTAAGTTTTCCAAACCAAGCACAAGTGAAACCATTTTTGTGAAAGCAAGTGAACAAGTTGTTAAAGAAAAGGCAGACAATTCTAAAACTATGCATCAAAGTCATAAAAAGAAAAGAATTGTGAAGAAAAAGAATTATGTTCCTAGTTATAGAAGTCATTTTCAACCTACTTGTTTTTATTGTGGAATCAAAGGCCATACACCTAATGCTTGCTATGTGCGCAACATTGGTGTTGCTAAAGGGCATTATGTGTAGGTTGAAAAGGGTACTAACTATCAAGGAACCAAAGCAATTTGGGTACCTAACACTACTTGATTTTGTGTTGTAGGTATGCTTGAAGACAACTTCTAATCAATGGTATCTTGATAGCGGTTGTTCTAAGCATATGACAGGAGACATAAACAAATTTTCAAGTCTATCATTAAAGGCCAAAGGATACGTTACTTACGGTGATGATAATAAAGGAAAAATTCATGGAGTTGGAACCGTTGGTGAACCTCCATGTACAATCATCGAAGATGTTCTTTATGTGGAAGGCCTTAAACACAACCTTCTTAGCATAAGTCAATTGTGTGACAAAGGATTCCGAATCAACTTCACAAAGGATGAATGTTTGATAGAACATGAAGTCACCCATGACATCTTGCTAAAAGGTAAAAGATTTAATAATATTTTCATGATCTCTTTTGATGACTCTTCCTTGAAGGTAAAATGTCTTATGGCGAACAACAACGAGGTGTGGCTTTGGCATGAAAGATTTGCTCACATTCACATGGAGCATTTAAACAAGTTGATAAAGCATGATCTAGTTGTTGGTCTTCCAAAGATAAAATTCATCAAGGATAAGTTATGCGATACATGTCAAAAGGGGAAACAGACCAAGACAACTTTCAAATCCAAGCAAATGGTTTCTATATCAAGACCACTTTAATTGTTGCATATGGATCTTTTTGGTCCATCGAGAACGAAAAGCTTCGGAGGTAGTATTTATGCTTTAGTTATTGTTGATGATTTCTCTCGATACACATAGACATTGTTTTTAGTGCAGAAAAATGATGCTTTCAAAGCATTCAATAAGTATGCGAAGAAAATTCAAAATGAGAAGTCACTCACCATAGCCTCCATAAGAAGCGACCATGGTGGAGAATTCCAAAATTCAGATTTTGAAGATTTTTGCAAAGAGCATGGAATTTCTCATAATTTTTCCGCACCAAGGACTCCTCAATAGAACGATGTCGTAGAAAGGAAGAATAGGTCACTGGTGGAGCTTGCTAGAACAATGCTTAGCGACTCGAATCTTCCTAAATATTTATGGGCAGAAGCGGTTAGCACGGCGTGTTTCGTAAGCAACCGTGTCAATATTCGACCAATTCTCAAGAAGACTCCGTATGAGCTGTTCAAGGGTAGGAAACCAAACATATCATTTTTCCACATATTCGGATGCAAATGTTTTGTTCTCAACAACAATAAGGACAATCTCGGTAAGTTTGATGAGAAGTCCGACGAAGGTATATTTCTTGGTTACTCTCTTTCTAGTAGAGCTTTTAGAATTTTTAATAAAAGAACTCTTACTATTGAAGAATCCATTCATGTTTCTTTTGATGAGACTAACCCCTCGAAAGAGGATAATATTATTATGGATGATGATGATGATATAGTAGGTTCTTCTCAACAACAAGGAGAGACTTCAAAGAATCAAGCAATAGCACAAGAAGATGTCACTCAAATCATCGAAGAACATCAAGATTTTCCGAAGGAATGGAGAACGCATAGAGATCACCCGATAGATAAAGTTATTAGTGATATTAGCCAAGGTGTTGCAAATCGACTAAATCTTAAGGATGCTTGTCTCAACATGGCTTTTGTGTCTCAAATTGAACCAAACAAGATTGATGAAGCCTTAGGCGACGACCAATGGATTGTAGCGATGCAAGAAGAACTCAACCAATTCAAAAGAAATCAAGTTTGGAGTCTCGTACCAAGACCGGACAACAAGCATATCATAGGAACGAGATGGGTGTTTAATAACAAACTTGACGAGAATGGGATCATAGTTCGTAACAAAGCAAGATTGGTCGCACAAGGCTACAACCAGGAGGAAGGAATTAATTTTGATGAAACGTTCGCTCCGGTAGCAAGGTTAGAAGCAATTAGATTATTACTTGTTTGTGCTTGTTCTATGAATTTCAGTTGTTCCAGATGGATGTCAAAAGCGCTTTCCTGAATGGATACATCAATGAAGAAGTCTACGTCAAACAACCTCCGGGTTTTGAAGACTTCAAGAATCCCTCGCATGTTTACAAACTGAAAAAGGCACTCTACGGACTGAAACAAGCACCAAGAGCATGGTATGACCGCCTTAGCAATTTCTTATGTGAAAAGGGATTCACAAAAGGAAAGGTTGACAAGACACTGTTCATAAAGAAGATTAAGGGTAACACCTTACTGGTTCAAGTCTATGTCGATGACATCATCTTCGAATCAACAAACAAAGAGCTTTGAGAAGAATTTTCACTTATGATGCAAGGAGAATTCGAGATGTCCATGATGGGAAAATTGAACTATTTTCTTAGACTACAAATCAAGCAAACAAAGGATGGCATATTCCTTAACCAATCCAAGTATTGCAAGGAATTGTTGAAGAAATTCGATATGGATAGTTGCAAGGTGATGTCCACTCTTATGGGATCCGGAACGTACGTTGATCAAGATGAATTTGGTACTCCAATTGATATTACAAAATATCGAGGTATGATCGGTTCATTATTATATTTGACGGCGAGCCGTCCTGACATTATGTTTAGCGTTTGTTTGTATGCACGCTTTCAAGCAAGTCTGAAGGAATCACATCTCACTGTCGTGAAGAGAATCATAAAGTATCTCGAAGGAACAACGAACATCGGGTTATGGTATCCAAAATGTAGTACTTATTCTTTAATTGGTTATTCTGACGCTGATTATGCAGGATGTAAGACCGATAGAAAAAGCACAAGTGCTACGTGTCACATTCTCGGGAATGCACTAGTGTCATGGGCCTGCAAGAAGCAAGCATGTGTGGCACTCAGTACAGCCGAAGCGGAATATATTGCAGCAGGAAGTTGCTGTGCACAAATTCTGTGGCTCAAGCAACAACTCCTTGATTACGGTGTAGATCTCGGTTGCGTTCCTCTTCGATGTGATAAAACAAGTGCCATCAATATTACAAAGAACCCGGTCATGCATTCAAGGACAAAGCATATAGATACCCGACATCACTTCCTTCGAGATCACGTACTAAATGGAGATGTAGATGTTACTTTCGTCGATACACACAATCAGCTCGCCGACATCTTCACCAAACCATTGGCGAAAGAACCGTTTTTCAAAATTCGACGAGAACTTGGGATTCTTAATGAAGGTGATATATGATCTTTTCTCTGGTTTATGTTTGCATAATGTATGTTTTCCAATGTTTGTGCATTCTGTTTTTAGCAGTTTTCCAAAATTCGCGTGTGTTAATCGATTAACCTATAGGGTTAACCGATTAACACTGTTAATTTTTCACTTCTGTCTTAATTTTTTAATGTGTTAACCGATTAACCTATATGGTTAACCGATCAACACTGTTAAAATTTTCAAAATTCAGAAATGAAAAATTAATTAAAATTTTGGAAAATTAAGTGTGTTAAATGTGTTATTTATGTGTGGTTAATATTTTCTTGAACATCCAAATCACTATCCAAAGAATTCTTCTTCTTCTTCTTCTTTGACTACACTTTTGGACTTCCAACAATTAAAACCCACTCAAATAACTCCTCATATTAAACCCCTCTCCTCCATTTCTCTCATCTCCATCATACCCTAAAACCTCAAGAATCCAGAACCCTCAGAATCTCTCAAACTTCATCCATGGCATCATTTCACAAAGGAAAGGGAAAGTTACTGGAATATGACTCTGCATCAGATGGAGACAGCATTCTTATGGAGACAACCAAGAAACGCCAGATGGATTTCAAGGTTCGTGTCCGTCATATTCTGCTGGTAAAGTACGTAAACCTTAAGGCTTTTCCTGCTTCATCCTTTGATTTTCCTGCTCTGCTCAAATATCAGAAGATAGATAAGTTTGTTTCTGATTCTGGAAATTGTTACCATGATTTGGTTAAAGCATTTTTGAATAAGCTATCTGTGTATTTGAATGTTGACAATGAGCACATTATGGAAACCACTGTTCCAGACTGCTTCTTGAAAGAGAATCTAACAGATATTGCTGCGAAGTTGAAAATTCCATCCTCTGGCTACTTTCTCCGGAAAGGAGTTAACCACGTGGAAGGACCGTGGTCTAACTATGACAAAATGGAATATTATTATCAGATCTGCAAGTTTCCAAAGGAGAATGTTGTAGCAAATCAACGAACGTCTCGCATGCTCTGTTATGCAAAAAATATGACGGTTTCGGATCGGATGCTACATTACATAATCTGCTATGTGTTGATTCCGAAGGATTCGAATCATGCTAAGATCAATGACCTGGAGATGCAGCTTCTTTTTGCAATCAAAAATAAGATAAGGGTAAATTGGATTTTGACAATCATGTATCATCTTCAACAGCAACTTTCTCTGTCGACACGTCTTCCTTATGCAAGGCTGATTTCAGAATCCTTGAGTTGACGGATTTGGACCTTAACACGGAACCGTTCACCAAGATAAAACCAACAACCAATGAGATAAATGAGATCACCATTGTTAAGAACACTGGTATTATTAAAGACGTTGACGACACTTATAGGTATGCAGGCGAAGGATCCGCCTCAAACCAAGCCTATCCCGTTCCCGAAGGAGGTATTACAAATGAGTTTCTCTATACTACCATGATGACCCAATATCGGGAAACTATGAACTGTCACCGAGAAACCTCCAGGGAAATTGCTTCACTTCACAACCTTATCCTTACCGCTCATCCTTCCAACCCCGGGACTGTTGAAGAAGAAGAGGCAGATGATGAAGGTAGTGAAGAGGAAGAAGCAGAAGATGTGGATATGTCCGATGAATATGTTTAGAAAATATTTGTTTCTGTTGCTTTTATTGTTTTTTTCTTTCCGGATTATTGTTTAAGTTTTTAAGTTGTAACCGTACACTATTTGTTGCATTTCTATGCTTGCTGCACTTTTATTATGATCTATTATGCTGTGCTTGATTATATGCTGTCTTGTATGCCTATATTGCTTTTGTTTGTTTTTGAAAGCTCCTTCCTTTTTGTTAATGACAAAGGGGGAGAAGAGCTTGCTGTCTAATATCTCTCTGTGCAGAATTTTTGCCTCTGTTTAGATAGGGGGAGTTGCTGGACATAGGGGGAGAAACAAGAAGCAAGCCTAGAACGAGCATCGTCAAAAGATATCGCACAAGACACACTTGTTTGTCATCATCAAAAAGGGGGAGAATGTAGAAGCACATTTCAATCTCAAGGTTTTGATGATGTCAACAAAGACTCAAGCTCATTCCATGATTGCAAGCAAAAAGTCAAAGCTTTCAAAATGATCAAGATAATTACACTATATACCCGTGGAGATATATGTACTAAGAAGCTGCTTTCACTATATACCCATGGGGGTATATACACTAAATACAAAACCAGAAGCATATTAAGACTATGGAATGTTGTCAAGCAATTCAAGAATCATGTGCAAATGATCATTCAACTTTCAAAATTTGGACTCAAGCTTCGGTATATCAATTTTCACTCCTTTAATTGATATACAAGTGTTCAAATATTTTATCTGATAACATATTGCATTTGCATGGTTTTAAAATAATTTGAATTGGTATAACACTTTTTAACTCAAATATTTTTCTGAGTTTTAACAGTGTTAACCGATTAACCATATGGGTTAATCGGTTAACAACCTTAATTTTTGAATTCCCTGGGCAAACGTTCAAGTGTTAACCGATTAACCTATAGGGTTAACCGATTAACACTGAACGAATTTTGAAAAATTGTTGCTGTTAAAATTCAAATGTTGTTTGAATATTATACCTTTTCATGTTTTGATTCAGACTTAATTATACCTTTTTGAAATGGTGTTTTGCTCATATAAATTCTTAATATTTCAAATTGAAAAACACCTCCAAAAATTTTCAAAATATTCATTGAATCAAATTCACTACTTTTCAAATATTTTCAAAAAGTGTTCATATTGTTCATACAATTTCATATCCAGTTTTTGAACACTTGTATTGATATTGAAGAGTGGATTTTGATCAAAAGGAGAAGATCAATCATTAGATTGATATTATCATTGTATCGCTTTCAAAATTACAAAAATACAAAGTTACTTCTATTTGTGACTTGTGATCCAGGATTGTTGGACACAAGGGTTAGTGTTTGCAAGAGGAGTGTTCTTGCACACAAGTTGTTGATTAGTTGTTAGATTATAGGCCTCACCGGTTGATGGTGTGATAGGTTGTACTTTCTAAAACTATAGTGAAAAACTCTCTTTCATGTGGAAAGGGGAGTGGAGTACCTTCGGATTGTGAAGGGAACCACTATAAATCTCCGCGTTCATTTTTCTTTCTGCTTTTACTGCTTTCATCACCAAGATCTTAAAGAAGAAAAATTCAAGAGGTTTGAAAAACCGGAAAAAGTTTCTAAAGCCTAATTCACCCCCCTCTTAGGCATACTCTGAACTTACACAAACTTCTCTTTATTCAACACTTCTCTTTTGGTTGATCACAGTCCGTCAATTAAAACTAATATCCTTTTGGGTTAGCAACCTTCTTTTGGTTCAACACCCATCATTTGCTTAATCACAGTTCGTCTATTAAACCAATCAACCCCTTTGGGTTAACAACCTTCTCTTGGTTCAATATCCTTTGCTTCGGTTAAAAAAAGCCTATTAGTTAATTCACCAACCCCTTCAGGTCACAACCTTCTCTTGGTTCTACACTTATTCTTTTGGGTCAAAGCCTTCGCTTGGCTCCACACCCGTTCTCTTTGGTCACAACCTTTGCTTAGTTCTACACCCGTCTTTTTTGTTGATCACTGTCCGCCAGTTAAAAGACCATTTTCTCTCCTCTTTTCAGTTAACCATTATTCTTCAATTAACATACCGAAGTCCCCAGAGAGTCAAACACCTTTTTCGGTTCGAACACCCACTCCTTTAGGTTAGTAACCTTCTCTTGGTTCAAATATCCTCTCCTAGGTCAAGTATTATATGTCAGTTAAATTACCGTCTCCCCAGCGGAGCACATTTCCTTCTCTTGGTTTTGACACCACTCTTTTGCCCCTGTTTCGTTAGTTCCCCGAACTACGGAACTCTAACTTCCTCATTGCACTATGAGGATACGTAGGCACGAGATCGCGAAATCTTGGCGAGCAACCTTCTTCCACCCTTCTTCCAATCTTCTTCCTCTCTCTCCTATCTTCCCTAGTTCCATGAACTACGGATCTCTGAATTCCTCATTGCACTATGAGGATACGTAGGCATGAGGGCCCCAATCCTCTGCGAGAACCTTTCTTCATCCCATTTTCTTTTCCCTCTTTAGCGAGTAGCCTTTAGATAGATAACCCATCCGAGCCTAGAAGCAAGCAGAATGGTTCTCGTCGAGTACAATGGGTGCGTGGGATGCTAATACCTTCCTCCCGCATAACCGACTTCCTTACACGTTTCTCTTCCCCTTGGGTTTTATCGATATTTCCCATGTCCTTTGGGACTAAATAAAGTTTAGTGGGAATTATGTTGTATCTTTGAGCGTGCGATACGCTCAAGTATAATCCCGCTAGCTTCAGCTAGCGACTCTGCTAGGGAATCCTTGATTTTTCAAGGCGGAGTCTTGCCTAGTTTTGTTCGCTTTTTTGCTTTTTTGGGTGTTTATATTTATGCTTTACTTGCTTTATATTTATGTTATTTCCCGCAGTCTTTTATTGCTTTAAATATTTAGATGTTACATACTCAGAATATCTGCTATATATTCTACTGTTGTTAGGATGGGTTGATGTTACTTGAGAGATAAGCAATATACCCCGCTCTTGAGCATACTCATAGGATAGAATCATGGATAGTTATGTTCCCTGCGTTTTGCGCATTGGATTGTCACGAGAGCCACACCCATACTAGTTTCATTTGAGAATACTTTTGTCCTACGAGAATTTTCTATGAAAGGGTATTTTTACTTGATTTCATGACTCTGGGAGACCTTCTAGGGACCACCTTTGGAAGACTAGAACACACCTGTGAGGGGATATTAGGTTTTTTCTGTAGGAAAACAAGACTCTTCATACCATTTGCTCTCTCATACATGTCATACCTTTGCATCTACATAGAATTATATATGCAGATTATCCAAAAGATGTTGCATCTCTAACCTACATTATTACATACAGTTATTGCATCATTGTATGTATCAGACTTTTGAGCCTAAACTATTGCATCATCAAATCTTTGAATCAGTAGGTGTTGCATATCTTATTTGCATTTCATTCACATAAACAACATATGCATACATACATTTGAATTCCATACACACGAACCAGAAAAAAGCTCACTGGTGTCAGATCATCGTTGTCTTCTGGCTGATGAAGGGAAGAATACTCCATTAGATCCAACGAGTCAAGAATTATGTTGATTATAAGAATACTGCTTACAAAGAAACCTTGGTTCAGTTCCAAGGTAGGGTGGATCAATTCCAGGGCAACATGGACACCATCATAGAACTCCTTCATACTCGGAGGGGTACCGTTGTTACTACTACTGCTGTCGCAACTGCCACTGATGCAACTGTTGTCAATCCTGATGTTACTTCTACTCCTGTTTTTGTTGAAGCTCCAGTCGAGATTATGATTCAACCGGCTGTCAAACTACCAAGCACTCAGTCTGGTCCAAGTAGGTTTCTTGTTGCCTATCCTCAGATTACTATTGGGGGTGCTTTTATGCCTTATCAACCGTTTGTTATACATGTTCCCAATGGGAACTCTGCTGCCTTTCCATGGGGCAGGTCTACTCAGTTACCACCTTTTATGGTTAATACCGACGATCATGAGATTCCTCAAGTACATACTCGCCAAACTCATGTACCAACTGATATTGAAACTCCTGATGATGAGCCAGTGTACCAAGGTCCTCCTATTCGTGTTCCGATTCTTCGTCAATATGCTCAAACTACTGTTCAAAATGTTCATTCTGGAATGCTCTACCCTGGGGCATCCTTAGTTGTTGTAGTACCTCCTCCTGGTTATCTATACGGTATTCAGATGGGACATACTTCTAGTCAGATGGTTAATTTTGGTTTGGTATATTCGTCTCAGTTTTCTTCTCCTCGAGTACTTACTCCAGTTGTGTCCCAGCTTCCGAATTTTCAAATATCTCTTAGACCTGCTGATCAGAACAAACCTGCCGACTACAAACTGTTGGATGAAAGAATTAAAGCTATTAAAGGTTTCTCTGCCTTTGGCATGGATGCCAAAGACATGTGTTTGGTTCCAAATGTTGTGCTACCCTAGAAATTCAAGGTGTCTGATTTTCCTAAGTACAAGGGGTTGAGTTGTCCATGAAGCCACATTACAATGTATTGTAGAAAAATAGTTTCCTACATAGACAATGATGATTTGCTTATCCAATATTTCTAGGATAGCCTATCTGGGGCTTCCCTGAATTGGTACATGAACCTTAACCAAGGTAAGATCAGAACCTAGAAAGATATATTTGAATCCTTCTTGAAGCAATACAAGTACAACTTGGATATGGCTCCCACTAGGTTGCAACTACAAAATCAAGCTCAGAAAGCTAGTGAATCATTCAGAGAATACGCTCAGAGGTGGAACGAGATAGCTTCACAAGTCCGACCTGCTCTATCTGATATAAAGTTGGTTGACATATTCACGGGAACTCTTCAGGGTTTGTACTATGAGAAGATGGTTGGTAGCTCATCTTCCAATTTTGCTGATGTTGTGGCTATTGGGGAACGTATTGAGAATGGGCTCAAGACAGGGAAAATTGTTGGCATTGTGAATCAACAATCAGGGGCCAAGAAGCCACAAGGTGGGTTCTCTGAAGAAAAGGAAGAGGAAACAAGTGTTGTCATGGCAAGTTTCTACCTTTAAGTTCAAACTTCCATGGCTCCTATGCCATACTGTCCGTACTCATATGACGCTGCAACCCGGTACCAACAACCACCATATCAATAACCTCCTCAGGATCATAATCATCAAGCCCAAGGCCAAGAGCGTCAAAACCAGCACAAATCCCAGAATAATCTAGAATAAAAGAATGCTCCTCTAGACCCAATTCCGATGACATACAGTCAACTTTTACCATATATGATTTAGAACTCGTTGGTGGTTCCTAAAGCTCTGAAGCCCCCACCAGAAAAATTCCCACCTGGTTATGATCCCAGTGTGCAACGAGGATATCATGCTGGGTCGGCTGGACATTCGATCGAGGACTACAACACTTTCAAAGTTAGAGTCTAACAGTTGATTGATAAAAAGTACCTAACTGTTCAAGGTGAGAATCTTTGGGTACGAAAATTCCTTGTCCCTGTAAGGGCCAAGACTGAAAAAGCATCCCTTGAAATAGTTGATCAAGCCATAGAGCACGTCCTCAACATTGGTAATCATTATGTCATTCCACCATTTCCATTTGTAGTCTTTTTGTTTGTCAAGCATTGTTCACTTGTAAAACTTGTGTGTTTTCGAATGATAATAATAATAAAATGAATGTGCATGTTTTGAATAAATCCATTCGTGTTCACTCACACTCTTTATCAGTATCACACATTTGATCAAGCAAAATCAATGGAGGATGATGAAATAAAAAAGACACAATATCACTTTCTGCATGCTTTTGAATAAAACCCTGTTGACAATGTAAGGCATTGGTTCTATCCTCAAAGACTGGAGGTATAAGGGAGATAATTCCTAGTCAACCCCTTTGGTCCTTGGAGTATGAGTTACTTTCTGTATATAGAACCCTCAATTTTAACCAGGGGAAAGGTAGTCTTTAGTGAGTTTTAACATGCGTTCAAATTTCAAAAAGGGTACTCCCATTTGAGGATCAACCACATTCTATCCCTCACAAGAGGTCAAAAAATCACAAATCCATAATGATTGTCCCTCACTGACCAAAGGAGCGAGGCAGTCACAATCCTTTATCAAACAAACAAATGTCACACGATTTGTTCCAAAAAAAAGAGTTCAAATCAAAAATCAAGAAAAATAGAAAGCCTGCTAAGTCGAAAAAATCAAAAATAACAGACTTAGGCAAAAGTTAGGGCATCCTGATAGACTGCAAATTCAAAATAATCAGTCTACGCAACAACTAGGAAAAACAAAAAGGACAAAAAGAAGAATCAAATAGAAAAATCCTTAGCAAGACCAAATTCGTATGACTACAGAAAAAACAAAAGGTGAGTGACTGCCACTCTGAATACCTTGTTGGTTCCTCTACCATCACATCTACCATTCAAAGCTCTTTTTGAAAGGTAAACGCTTGTGCCAAACTAGCTGAACGTAGGACTGGAGAACATCAAGGAGAATGAGTGGGTTAAAATAAATTTTGAGCCTTATATCCTTTCTTTCTAAATCCATGAACCAGGCCACATTATAACCCTCAAAATACCTAATTGAAGTAGGGTTTATTTTGAAATCATACTACGGTAAAATTGCGTCAAAACTGACTCCTAAAGATTTGATCATCATGTGTGCTGGTATTGACATGGCATCCTGATTAGTGGCCCAATTACTATACGTCATAATTTGAGTGAACATACTTGGATTTCAAAACTGACATATGCATAGCATTAAAATTACCATTTTTAAAACAAACACTTTTTATTTGCAAACAAACACTTGACATCGAGAAGTTTTCCTCAATGGGAAGTTTGATCACCTCAATAGGTAAAACGCCTGAGAACGCCGTTGAGCAAAAAGGAAAGTCGCTTCAAGATTCAGTCCATCTAGGGCAATCACGTTGAGACTTGACAAGTATCTCAGAGATCAGTTATTCAAGTGAATTCCCCCAAAGATCAGCTAGCCAAGGGCAAAATCACTTTGAGGCTCACACTAGGGTAGACCACCTCAAGAGCACAAGAAGTTAACCTATCCAAAATATGATTAATCAGGGGCATACTGTTTCGATACACTAGGGTAAGTCAAATCCAGATCACAAAATCACTTCATAACTTGTGACTGGGGAAATCTATGCAGATACTCAATAAACTGGGGCAGAGACAGGCTATCAAAGTACAAGTTCTCTCCCTATTTTGAGGCAAGAGCAATGGTGCATCAACAACTGCTGATCTTGAAGTGGTGTCGAGGAATCACGTCTTTATGACCTACACCCTAACCTCAACTCTTCCACCCCCCTAATGAAAGCCCTCGATAGATTCTCAAGAACTACTGCATAGACCATTCTCATGAATTAATCATGTCGCTTCACTCATGCATATCATTCATCTGGAATAGCATGAAACCTTGTCAAACAAGAAAGGCATAAGCCCGATCATACTTGACATCTCTTTAAAACCTAATTACTAACATTCTACATATAATAATCATCATGGCATGACATTGCATCCTCAAACACATAGCATACCCATCAAGATGGAGCGTTATGCCATACAGGTTTAAACATACTCCTCAAACAAAACCAGTTCTCGTCTAGTAGTCAGTTCCTGTCTGACCTTGCCCTACAAAAACCAGTTCCCATCTGGTAGTCAGTTCTCGTCTGACTTAATTAAGATCTAGTTCTCGTCTGGTAGTCAGTTCTCGTCTGGCTTAATCAAAATCTAATTCCCGTCTAGTAGTCAGTTCTCGTCTGGCTTAATCAAAACCCAGTTCCCTTCTGGTATTCAGTTCTCGTCTGGCTTAATCAAAATCCAGTTCCCGTATGTTAGTCAGTTCTTGTCTGCCTTTATCAAAATTCAGTTCCCGTCTGGTAGTTAGCTCCCGTCTAGTTTAATCAAAATTCAGTTCCCGTCTAGTAGTTAGCTCCCGTCTAGTTTAATCAAAATTCAGTTCCCGTCTGGCTTAATCAAAATGTAGTTCCTGTCTGGTAGTCAGTTCTCGCATGACCATACTTAATCAAAATCTAGTCTTCGTCTGGTAGTTAGTTCTTGTCTGACCTATCTTTACAAAATCCAGTTCTCATTTGGTAGTCAGTTCATGTCTGATTTGTCCTTGTAAAATCCAGTTCTCATCTTGTAGTCAGTTCTCGCCTGACTAATCTTTGAAATCCAGTTCTCATCTGGTAGTCAGTTTCCACCTGGCTTATCTTTGCGAAATCCATTTCTCGTCTGGAAAACTTTTTCAAAATCCAGTTCTCGTCTGGAAAACTTTTTCAAAGTCCAGTTATCGTCTGGCAAACTTTTTCAAAGTCTAGTTCTCGTCTGGATTTTTTTTTTCAAAATTTTCCTTTTCTTTGGTCCATCCAAAGTACTTCCCTTATCTTTGGTCACTCCAAAGTTCTTTCCTTATCTTTGGTCTGTCCAAAGTCTTTCCTTATCTTTGGTCTGTCCAAAGTTCTTCTCCTTTCTTTGGTCCACCCAAAGTTCTTTCCTTATCTTTGATTCATTCAAAGTCTTAACTTATCTTTGGTCCATCCAAAGTTCGTCTCCTTTCTTTGGTCCGTACAAAGGTATTTCCTTATCTTTGGTCTGTCTAAAGTTCTTCTCCTTATCTTTGGTCCGTCCAAAGTTCTTTCCTTATCATTGGTCCTTCCAAAGTCTTTGCCTTATCTTTGATCCGCCTAAATTCTTTCCTTGTCTTTGGTCCGTACAAAGTCTTTTCTTATCTTTGGTTTGTCCAAAGTCTTCTCTTTGTATTTGCACCGTCCAAAGCCTTTCCTTTACCTTTGGTCCGTCCAAAGAATTTTCCCTTTTCAATTTTTCTCTGGTCCATCCAGAATGTTTCCAACCCTCGTTGGTCCGTCCAGAACCCTTTATACTCCCCGGTCCATCCAGAACCCTTTATACTCTCTGGTCCGTCTATAACCTATTCAATTCTCTGGTCCGTCCAGAACTTTTTCAATTCTCCGATCCTTCCAGAACCTTTTCAATTCTTTGGTCCATCAACAGTTCTTTCAATCTCTTTGGTTTGTCCAGAACCTTTTCACTCTCTATGGTTCGTCCAAAACCTTTTAATTTTCTCTGGTCTATCCCAAACATTCTCAATTTCTTCTAGTTTGTCTGAAATATCTCCTTTATCTCTGGTCTATCCAGAATCTTTTCTTCATCTAAAGGCTGATTTATCCCTCGTTGTTATGATGAGTGCCCAAATGGAATAATCCCACTTGGTCACCTTTGGTGATCAATATGGTTTTTGTATCGATAAAATTATTTTTGGTGATCAATATGGTTTTTGTATCGATAAAATTATTTTTGGTGATTTGTTAATAAAATTGAATTTTGATGTTAAATTACAGTAATAATAATAACTTCATGAAAAAAGTATAAGTTGTGGAATATTTTCTAGAAATCCCAAAATCTAGTTTTTCTTTAAAAAAACTGACTTTTGTATCAAAATATATGAACATGAAAAAAAAGTGTTACAATATTCAACATAATTTGATTTATTGTAATAATTCAATTATTGGGATTAATTATTTAATTATAATAGTGATAATATTCTATCTTTAAAAATACATTAACCTTATTATTTAAGAGTGTATGTAATAATGAGGGTGAAAAAGTTAATTGAGATTTGAGGGTTGAGCAAATGACAACTCAAAAAGTTGAAAATAATTAATAGTTATAAAGAGTATTTTAGAGTGGTGAAGAAAAATAGAATTAATTAATTTAATAGAAATAATTAGATAATTGAGTATTTAGAGAAAATTAGTGGGTTAGGGGAATTAAAAATAACATAGTTATATTAGAGTTATAATTATTAAATAGTTGAGAATTAAAATTTTATAAAATAAATAAGTATTGGAATTATTAATTGATTAAGTAATGTAATATTAGATAATTTTAATAATTTAGTAATAATTGAAATAATTAGAGTTTTAGAAATAAATCATATAGTGATAGTTAAATATTTATTTAATTTTATATATATATATATATATATATATATATATATATATATATATATATATATATATATATATATATATATATATATATATATATATATATATATATATATATATATATATATATATATATATATATATATATATATATATATATATATATATATATATATATATATATATATATATATATATATATATATATATATATATATATATATATATATATATATATATATATATATATATATATATATATATATATATATATATATATATATATATATATATATATATATATATATAATTGAAATATTTATTTAATATGAATATTTATTTAGTTAATAATTATTAAGATAAAATAATTATTTTAAAAAGAATTTATATTATTAATATTGAGTTAATAATTATTTTGATAAATTAAAATAAAATAATTATTTTACAAATTAATATTATTAGTATTGAGTTAAACCACCATCTGCTATAATTATAGTAGGTTATCACTCGTGAAAGTTACCTTTGTGGACCCTTTCGAACCTTTTAGAGTAATTTAGGTGTTTTAATGTTATTTTTGGCTATAGAATAATATAACCACATTGTTGAGGTGTGTTGGAATTTTGGATGATTATAAGTATTAAAAATAATTATTTTGTTGTGATTGGTATGGTAGAATAATATAACAAGGTTAAAATGCGGAACGACGACCAAAATACTCCATTTTAAGCCAAAAAAGTGAAATTTTGCCTGAGGTAACCGGTTACCTCATGAAGTAACTGGTTACATTAGCATTTTTCAGTCCAGGAAGTCAATTTCATCATGAGATAACCGGTTACCTCATGATGTAACCAGTTACACATGCGTATTTTGCAAATTTTTAGTTGTTCTTCAACATTGCAGATATCACTTGCATTTGCTCCAGTACATCACCAACAATAAAACTCATCATGCACCCTCATTTCCAAGCATGTGAACCATTTGATCGAGTGAGTTGCATTGGGATTATCCAACTAAGTTAGCAAATAACTAACAGAGTTAGACCCCAACTCAGTGAGTTGGGTCTAACTAACTTCAAACTAAATGTCAAACCACCCTTAACTAACCCCAAACCAAGTTCCAAACCTCCATTCACTCCAAACCTACACCCTATTTAAGCAAACCTTCACATTATTGCAAAGGACCTTGATCATTCTCTCATTTTTCACTCTTCACCCTTGATCATTCTCTCATTTTGTTCTGAAATTTCATTCTCACTCTCAAAATTTTCTGCAACTTTTGCTCTCAATCATCTTCATCTTCTTCACCAAGCCTCACTAAAGCTCTTTCCACCATTAAAGCTTAGCAAGGTTCACATTGAACTTGTTATTCTTTGAGCTAGATTTCCATTCATATCCATTTCATCTCTGAATTCTGCAGCCACATCATCATTTACTTCAATTCAAGCTTTGAAGTTGATCATTGAAGGATTTTTTTGTGTAAATTCGGATCCGACACGAATATCGCATTATTTTCGGGTTTTCTTGATACGAATTGCTCTAGATCTTGGAATTCTCTGGTTTTCTAAGCATATCCTCTTCACATATTGCTTACAACAATTACAAAGGCAAACCTCAACCTTGTAAGTTGGTGATTCTTGCTTAATTCACTATTTTCAATCGATATCACGTTTTCGCAATGTAGTTCTTAGTTGATGCTTTGTTGCTTGGATTCTTGCTTTTCATGATTAATTCTTTTAGCTTTTATTTTCTATAAATTAACATGAATTTTGCATCTCCTTTTATGCTTTGATCCACGCAATTGCATACCATGAGTGATTCTGAAAAGTACTTTCGGAAATTCTGCTTTTGCTGTTTTTTGCTGAGGTAACCGGTTACCTCATGAAGTAACTGGCTACTTCACCCCTGCAGCGCCCCCGGAAGTTATTTTTTTCATGATGTAATCGGTTACCTCATGAAGTAACCGGTCACCGCTGCCATTTTTGGCTAAAAACTTGCTGTTTGGGACTGTTTTGCATGCTTTATTCACCTACTTTCCTATACTTAATTGTATACATGTACATGCTAATGTTTTATCTCATCACATGCTTACAATAATCTTTTGCTCAATTAATTGCATAATTTTCCTTGATTATCTTGCAATTTCATCAATGTTTGAAGCACTTTTGTTCACACGTTTTTTCTTATGTGGTAACATGATTATGCTTAGTGATGCATGCAAGCTTGTTCTTGTTATTGCTTTGTAATTTCAACTTGATGCATTAGATTTGTTCTTCATTGAGAAAATATAATCTTGTTCAACATTATTCTCAAACTTACTTTGATAATCTTTTGACTTGTTTGAAAGATTATTGGCAATTTCCTCCATGTGATTAGTTGATCGAAACCTTGTTTCGATTAATTAATTATCTCCTGCTCTTCTCTTTAGGATCTTTTTAGAGCCTCTCTTTTTTAATCCCCTGCTGCATCATATGTCTGCACAACAGGCTGAAGCATTGTATAAATTACGTGGTTACTCTGTCGTTTCAAATTCCGCACTATACATTGGGTGCTAGATAAGAGATGAGAGTGGAGAATTCCTATACTCACTTTGGTTATTTTGGGTAGGGGACGAATGACCTTGTGCCTGGAATAATTGTCTCTATCTCCAGACTATAGTGTCTCCTGATCCTCATCAGAGTTGATCCTTGATCACTCATACCCTTTTAATCTTTCCTTTGATCAATCACCATTTCCTTGGTTCAAAATTAATGTCTTCCTTCTCTCAGTTAACCATAGTCCGCCTGTTAGCATACTGGGTTTTCTCTTGGGTTAATCATGTCTTGGTTCATCACTCGTTCTTTGGTTGATCAAAGTCCGCCTATTGAATCCAATCTTTCTATGGTTTAATCACCTTTTAGTTCATCACCTATTTTTTGGTTGATCACAATCCGTCCGTTAAAACTAATCGACCCCTGTGGCTTAACAACCTTCTCTTGGTTCAACACCCTTCCTTTGGTCAATCATGGCCCGCTAGTTAAACCCAATCTTTCAGTGGGTTAATCACCTCTTGGTTCATCACCCGTTCTTTGGTTGATCACTGTCTATTAAAACCAATCGACCTCTGTGTGTTAGATACCTTCTCTTGGTTCAACATTCGTCCTTTGGTCGATCATATTACACTTTTTAAAATCAATTTTTCTGTGGGTTAATCACCTCTTGGTTCATCACCCGTGCTTTGGTTGGTCACAGTCTGTCTATTAAAACCAATCTTCTTTTGCATTAGAAACCTTCTACTGGTTCAACACTCGTACTTTGGTTGATCACAGTCTGTCTATTAAAACAAATATCCTTTTGGGTTAGATACCTTCTCTTGGTTCAACACTCATTCTTTGGTTGATTACAGTTTGCCTGCTAAACCAATCGACCCTTTTGGGTTAGCAACCTTCTCTTGGTTCGATACCCTTTGCTTCAGTTAATGACAACCTATCAGTTAATTCACTGAACCCCTTCAGGTCACAACCGTCGCTTGGATCCACATCCGTTCTCTTAGGTCACAACCTTCTCTTGGTTCCACACTCATTCTCTTGGGTCACAACTTTCGCTTGGTTATACACCGGTCGTTTTTGTTGATAATCATCCGCCAGTTAAAAGACCAATTTCTCTCCTCTTTTCGGTTAACCATTGTTCTCAGTTAACATACCGAAGTCCACAGAAAGTCAAACACCTCCTTTTGGTTTGAACACCCACTCCTTTGGGTTAGTAACCTTCTCTTGGTTCAAATACCCTCTCCTCGGTCAAGTACTGTTTGTCAGTTAAAGTACCGACTCCTCAGGGGAGCACACTTCCTTCTCTTGGTTTTAACACCACTCATTTTCCCCTGTTACCTTAGTTCCCCAAACTGCAGAGCTCTGACTTCCTCATTTCACTATGAGAATATATAGGCATGAGATCGCGAGATCTTGGCGAGCAACCTTCTTTTGAACTTCTTCCAACCTTCTTCCAACCTTCTTCTACCCTTCTTCCAACCTTCTTCCAACCTTCTTCCAATCTTCTTCCTCTATCTCCTCTCTTCCCTGGCTCCATGAACTACGAAGCTCTGAATTCCTTATTACACTATGAGGATACATGGGCACAAGGGCCACAATCCTCCGCGAGCACCTTTCTTCGTCCCCTTTTCCTTTCCCTCTTTAGCGAGTAGCCTTTGTCACATTTGGCTCAAAGTATCTTGTCCATTGGATGAAATTTGAGAGAGTATGGTGTTTGGACCAAATGGTATGCCATACTTGAACTTAGGCCATACAACCATGTATCAACTTGTGGTTTTTGCTATAATATTGAATCTAAAGGCTCAAATATGATTATGTGAACACCAAATGAAGAATACTTGATAGACACTTTTATAATTGGATGATGTCTTGTGAATTTGATGAAGGTGGCATGTAAATGAACATATGAACCATTCTTGAATCACTGAATCAACTTTGAATCTTCCTTGACCATAATGAGACCTCTAAAGCCATAGTGATCACACCTTGAGCATGAGATTCTCAATCCAATCTTGTACACCTAAATGAACACAAAGAAGAAAAAATAAGTGCTACAATCTCTTGATGTCTTGGTTAGATGATATGAGACCAATGCAAACCCTAATTCATAGAGGAATCATGGATCAAGTGCTATGCTAATGAGATGGTATAATGAATGTATGATGTAAAGGATATGGTGAAAATAAGGGTATGACAACTGCCCCTATTTAATCTTCTTGGACCTGAAGGTGTGAATAGAAACGACTTTTAGACATTCAAGGTAGAAGAAGATTAAATACTAGAATGCCCAAAATTTTCGGTCGTGTAGAAAAGGAGTGGATGTAGTGTAAGTTTATTATGGCTTTGTATTTATGGGATGGTAATGTAAGTTTATCTGTTGGGGATTTGGACAAGGTACTATGTTATAGGAACATGTCATTTATGAGGGTTAAGATATGCATGATATGTAATGCATGGTATGCTTCAATCAATATGAGCTTTCAATGATGAACTTTTCCATTCTTGGTAGTGGAGACATCCTTGCAGGATTTTAAGAGTTAAAATATTACGTATTTACAAAAGGCAGACAATCAAGGTATAACTGTAATTTAAATTTCCTTCTACAAAAGGCATAGAGAAGTCTTGCAAAAGGAAAGCATGACTTTGATGAGGGGGAAGAATATTTTCTGCTACAAAAGGTATATGACACTTGAAAAAGGAAAGGAAGAGCAAAACATTTCCTCGTGCGAAAGGAGACGATAACTCCTTAACAAAAAGGTTAAGAAGAAAATAACAACTCAATTTCTCATACAAAATATAGCAAGAACTTCTTAACAAAAGGTTAAGAAGAAATAAGGATGATTTGATTTCTCGTACAAAAGGCAACGAGAACTCCTTAACTAAAGGTTAAGAAGAAAGATCTGATTTCTTATACAAAAGGTAATGAGAACTCTTTAACAAAAGGTTAAGAAGGGATATAGGGTGTGATCTCTCATACAAAAGGTAGTGAGAGCTCCTTAACAAAAGGAGGAACTTGAAAAATATCACTCCATGATTAATTTGGTTTCTCGTACAAAAGGTAGCAAGAACTTCTTAACGAAAGGTTAATAAGAAATTATTGATTTCTCATACAGAATGTAATAAGAATTCCTTAACAGAAGGTTAAGAAGAAAGATCTGATTTCTCATACAAAAGGCAATGAGAACTCCTTAACAAAAGGCTAAGCAGAAATATAACTTGATTGGGTTTGTTTCCTCTCGCAAAAGGCAAGAAGGATCCAATAAAAGACTGGGTAAGTTTATGAAATGCGTATGAATAATAAATTTATTCCCTTATGCAAAAGGCAGTAAAGGATTTCGCTCGATGGTGTGGATACCTACAAAATGTAAGCAGTAGTAGTTATGATTTTCCAATGCAAAAGGCATAGGATTCTTACAAAAGGTAAGAAAGAAGATCACACTTCGTATAAAAGAAGACGAAAGGACATGTAAAAGGCAAGTGAAGAGGGGAACCCCCATCAAAAGACAAGTAGCAGAGGAGGACAACTCTTAGGGAATCCTGCCAGAATGTCCAAATAAGCCTTGTGCTTTTGAAAAAGGACTGGCTAAGGGTCGCGGTGAGAATTGGATATCAAGCTATTAATTAACTTGAATCACAAATCATAGTTCACCACCAATCTTTAATTTATCCGAGGGAAGGGAAAAAGAACGAATAACCCAAAATATGCAATGCAAAAACAAAGCAAAAGAGAATCTAAGGTTCGGGGGTTGGTTATACTAAGGGAAGACATTAACATCCTAACTATCTGTAGTATTCTACAGAAACTTCTTGTTTTATTGTGTTATTTGTTATTTTTTCTGCTAAGGGTGAAAAGGAAAAAAGGCGACCTGAGGTGTTATTTCTAAGTATGCTCGCCAAGACATCGCATCTCGTGTCTACGTATTCTGACGAGAATGCAATCAGAGCATTCGTAGTTCCTCTCACTAAGGGTAAACAAAGTTTGTTGGTTGGTTTTTAGGAGAAGAGACAAGTTGTCATCTTAAGGAGAATAATCAACTTAAACCACCACAAACATGTGTAAGATGGATCTTTGCTTCACATTAAAAGAATGGCTCTAACTCGGATATATAATCGACGAGTATGCCACATACCTCTCTCAAGTGGAAAATAATCTACATCTTTCTCAACTATGTCACGGGGTAGGAGAATGTTATCTCGACTAAGTATGACTCATGTCTAATTCCCTCATGGGAGAAAAGGGAACCTAATTGTAGGTTGTCTAGTTAACATCCGAAAGGAACTAACCTAATTCTATGAATCTAAAATAAGATTGAAGGAGAAAGCTATCTTATTGTTGTCATGTAAAGGATTTATCATAAGACCTAATCTGATTCAATTTATCAGAGATGAAGTTATATTATGGGTATACCCTTAAATAGGTTAACCATCTTAATTAATTTTAAATTTTAGTCTTAATAATATTTATTACAAAATGTTAGTTAACTCTAATTATCATAATTTAGACTAATTTGACTAACTAAACAAGGTGTTATGAATTAATTTACCTAAATAAAATAATAACAATAATTAAAAAGAATGGGGTGTGAATTAAATTAAATTAATAAGTAGACTGTAATTAGATCATTGTGAATGAAATAATAATAATAATAATAATAATAATAATAATAATAATAATAATAATAATAATAATAATAATAATAATAATAATATATCATTGTGAATGAAAGAAAAAGAATATAAAAAAATATATAAAAAAACATGAAGGTCTGCGTGAGATAGGAGCACCATTTTTAACGAAAAAATTATCCTAGTCACTTGATTTTAGCCCAAATGAAGTTACTATATTATCTTGATCTTTTCAAAAAAATTTAAAAAATAATAATAACCCACGTCATAAATAAAAAAATAAAAAAATTAAAATATAAGATGAGAAGGAACATATTAGATCCAAATTCTTCTCTCTCACTTTGACTTTTAAAATAAACTCATAACCCTTAGAATGACAACACATGGTAATAGAGTTTTTTTTTTAAAAATAAAAATAAAAATAAAAATAAAAAAAAATAAAAAAAATAAAATGTAGCTAAGCAAAACAAAAAGCTAGCAACATAGCAATATTACTCTCTCTCTCTCTCCTTATAAAAAAATTAATTTTTTTAAAAACTAAATTCTCACAATCACAACTCGTAAAGCCACATAGATCCAGATTTTGACATAACACAACAAATAAAACCAAGATGCAAGGGGCGATACCTAAATCAAAAGATGTTACGTCACTAAACAGAGGTGATCGGAACAACAGCCAGTGGTGAAAGGTGCGTCCGCAGCTGGAACAGATTGTGGTGCGACGATTCAGCCGAAAACTGTTTGTGCGCGTCAAAAATATCGAACTTCAACTTCTTAGTGTTAGTTTTTTTCCTTATTACTCTGTTTTTTCTATCTCTTGTATGTGTGTGTATTTCTGAACTTTTTTATACCTTTTTCTTGTTTTTTTCTCTTTTTTGTGTCATCGTTTGTTTTTTTTAATTCATATATATAGGATTAGAAAATAGACAAGAATGATAATAACAATTAACACAATGTTTTTTTTTTGTTTTTTATAATAAGACAAGAATAAAAAGAATTAAAAATCATGTTTTTGTGTTTTTTATGATAAGACAAGAATAAAAATTTATGTTTTTGTGTTTTTTATTTTTAAAAAGAAATTACTAATAAACAAATTAAAAATAAAATTAATTAGTAAATATAAAAATAAAAATAAAATATCCAATTAAATCTAAGTAAATTAAATGATTTTTAAATAAAAATGATTAAAAAACAAAATAAAAAGTCGGGCAAACAAATGCTCGAAAAAATAAAATGAGCACACCAAAATAATCAGCACGAAATAAACATATTGAAAAAATACAGCGTTTGATCAAATTTTAAAATAAATTTAGACCGATTTTCGGACACTATGCAAGATGAAGTGTGTCGCGGTGAGAATTGGATATCAAATTATGGATTAACTTAAATCTTAATTCATCGTTCACCACCGGTCTTTAATTTGTCCAAAGGAAGGGAAAAAGATCGAATTACCCATAATGCAATGCAAATGCAAAAGCTAGAGAGTTTAGGTTCGGGGGTTGGTTAAACTTAGGGGAGGTGCTAGCATCCTAAGAGTCTGTAGTACTCTATAGGAACCTCTTGTTTTATGGTGTTTATTGCTAAAGATTATCTGCTTAAGGGTGAATGACCTAGTGGTTTATTTCTAAGTATACTCGCCAAGACGCCGCATCTTGTGCCTACATATCCCGACGGGAGTGGAATCAGAGTATTTGTAGTTCTCTTAAAGGGTTTGAGGAGTCATTGACTGTTGGTCAAAGCTCCAAAGGGATAAGGTTTGTTGATTGATTGATTCTAGGAGTAAAGACGAGTTGTCATCTTAAGGGAGAACACTCGACTTAACCACCACAACTTGTAGGAGATGGTCTTTGCATCGTCTTGAGAGAAGGGATCAAACACTCGGATTTCATCGACGAGTATGCCACTAACTCTCTCAAGAGGAAAAGATCTACATCACACGATAATATTGTTATGGGGTAGGAGAATTACATCTCAACTATCAAGATGACTAACGTCTAATTCTCTAGTATGGAGAATAGTTGATTGAGTTGAATATTGGTTCATCTAAGTTGTAAAAGAAAAAGGTCCTCCTTAAGGGGTAGGAACTAAACATAAGCTGATCAACTTGAAAAGGGTCAAGGATCGAACGGGGAGTAATGATGCATATGAGATGCAATACGCACAAATTGTTAAGTCATGTGTAGGTTCTTCCTTTAGACACACACAATGCGGTAAAATAAAGACAAAGCAAAGATAATGATAAAATAAATTCAGAGCAGCAAATATAGATGCTTAAAAACAAGCCAAGCACGGGGTCGTGAATATTCGAATCTAAAACGGTGCTTAGAGGGTAGAATGAGATGGAAACACGTGTGGATTAAATTTTAAGCGAGATTAATTTTAAAAAAAGAGTTGGATTAACCTGAATTAATTTTAATTAAGAAATTAAATTATGAGTCGGTTAGTTTTGATTGAAATAAATAAATAAAGAAAAAGTTTTTCTTATTAAATATAAAAGTTGGTTATTATTATAAATTACTTAGTTTATTATAAAAAAAGGGGTTCTAATATTATAAAAAAAAAGTTGTAGTTATTACTAAAATACAAGTTAATTAGAAAAAGATTTTTGGTGACTAATATAATTATCACAAAAAGGTTAAGTGATAAAATAAATAAGTTAATAAAATAGAATAATTCTTGAATTATTAGATAAATAAATTTAAAAAGGGTGATTAATTAAAAAGTTAACTTAATAAGTGAGTTATTTAAATAAATAAAAAGATTACTAGTTGTTTTAAAAAGTTAATTAGATTAATTAGTTAATTAAATTAAATAAAAGGTTAATTATTAAGTTAAATAAAAACATATTAATATATTATTAATAAGAGTTATAATGATTAAGTTATTAATTAATTAGATTAATAGTTAAAAAAATTAATTAAAACAAAATTAATTTTAATAAAAAAAGAAAATGAAAGGTTTAAAAAAAAGGGGAGGAGGGGCGGCCGTTTCGCGTGTGAAAAGAAGATGAGGGTGCACGGTGGAGGTGCAATGTAGGTCGTGTGATGTGTGATCAGATGGTGGTGAGTGGTGATGACGCGTGAGGTGCGTGGTAATACCGTGTGTGTGCGTGTACATGATTACGACATAATATAAAACAAAAATTAAACAACAAAAAATCCTAAACTAAAAGCTCGCCTCCTCTCTCTTCTATGCGCCACGACTGGTGTTCTCTCTTCTCTCTCTCCACTTCACGATTTCTTCTTTCTTCTCTTGGCTTTGCATGTCGCGACTTTTTCTCCTTCTTCTCTTGCATGTTGCGATTTTCTTTTTCGTTGGCTAACCTGAAACAAAAATGAAATTCGAACCAAAAAACAGATTTGTTAAAACTTACCTAAAAATGGAGGATGAGAACGGATGGCTTAGTGGTGGTTGTTTGGTGAATCTCCAGCGATGATGAACGCGGATTCTGAGCCTTGCGGTTTTTTTGGTAACGGTGTCACTTTGATGTTGTTCCTGGTTTCGCGATGATGGTTTGTGTTCTTGTTGTTGGATCGTTTGGGTTTCGACGTGATTCTGGGTTTTCCACGATGTTGGTTGGTGTTCTTACAGTTTCGTGATGTTTCACGATTTGGGTTGCTATTTGCGAACGATTTTGTGACGATTTTGTGATTTGGCAATGATGAGTTTTTTTTCTCTGAGCCCTGAGTTCTTCTTCTTCTTTATATAGCTCGGATTTGAGATTTTTTGCAATAAAATTTTTTGAAAACCTTCCTCTTCCATTTGATATTGTCTGATGCTAGATTGGAAGATTTTGAAAATCTTTAAAACATTCTTTACTCGTTTTGATTTTTCGAATTGGATTTGGAAACTTTCGTTGGCTTTGATGGTTATTCCTCTTCCAAATTTGTGTTGTTTCGGATCTTGGATCCGTTTTAGAATATTCCATTTTTGCTACTTGCTGGTGATGGTGAAAATAGACCCGTTTTCGTGATTTGGGTTCGGTTTTGGATATCCTTCCATTTTCGGATCTTCTTATTAATTTTATGATGATGATGTCCAAATTTGTGACTTACTGTTTCCGGATTTGTTCGTTTTGGGATATTTCTGTCTTTTTGGATCTTATGTTGATGCTAATTTGGATCTGGATCTATTTTTGAACTTCTTTCTATTTTTGGATCTTATGTTGTTTTAATGATGAAGGCTGACTTTGGAAAGTTGGATCTTGGACTTGCTGGAAAAAAAACTATGTCTTTCTATTCTTCTCTGCTACAAAAATCCCCTTGTACTTTTAAGGACGGACTTTTGCCTTGATTTTTGTCTGATGCTATTGGAAAAAAATGCACTTGGTGATGATGACTTAGTCTGAACCAATTTTGGAAATGCCGCTAATGGTTCTGTCCCTTTCTACCGGAAGCTGGTGGAAATTCCAAATTGCTGCCCTTCCCTCTTGGCCCAATGATGAATCTTCTCTGAGGGTCATAAGAAACCCAAAGTCTTTCTCTTTTGAAATGACTTGAATTACTGTTTTTCATTATTTTGCAGGTACAAAAGATAGCAAAAGATGAAGACTTGAAGATCTTGAACTTTTAGGATAACTTAGGATTAATTTAGAAACTTCTTGATGTAACCAAATAAAAAATCTTGTAATTAAAAATAGTAACTCTTGTAGCCAAATGTACCTTGTAACCAATTTTTGAATATAATGAAAATTTATCTTGTAATCCAAAAAACATTTTGACCATGAGCTTTAATATTAACTGCCTTGAATGTCAAACCAAACATGCTTAAAGCACCCACATTTCCACCATGAACTTGATTTTATGCATTAAAACAGCTTGAAAATGGTAATTAGAGAACCTCAAAATAGTCAGAGCTTAACCCTTTGTGATGTGGACCAAAAATATCACTGCAACACCTTGGAAAATCATAAGACTCGAAGCATAACCGATTCTTCTCTTTTTGATAATGCATCTTTTGAAAAAGTTCCAGAGATGACCTGAGATGCTTAAATTGAGAGAAACAGTATCACTAAACTCGCCATACCTGCACAAACTTTTTTGTCACAATAAACATGAATATGAAATTATAAAGCCAGATAACGCAAGAAACGCACAAAGGAGGTGGGATCTTAAAGTCAAAAATTAGGGTGTGACAAAGTGCATGCTATGCTATGCGAATGATGCAAAACAGAATCTTAGGGTCAAAAATTAGGGTATGACAGATGCCCCTATTTAAGTTTATTTTATCTGGAGATATGGAGATTGAAATCTTCGTCTCGATGTTATAGGAGAGACTTAAATTCAAAGATCCACAATTTTTGGGCCTAAGATGCCAGAAAATGCTTATGATATGATATGATATGAAATGAATGTAAGACAGGGATCCTATGGGGAATGATGCCACATGGGATAACTATATAAGGAAATGTATAAACACAATTAAAGACCGGAAAACCCGACGAGGAACAACTTAGCAATGCAAGACTCCACGAGGAAAGATTCAATTCCACTAGGGATAAAACTTAACTCCACTAGGGAGGAGACTACCAACTGATGATCATAGGGTAACTTAAACACATGGTATCTCCAAATAGAACAAAAGTGTGTATTGCCTACTACCAAACATATGGTAGCCTGAGCAATAGTGAAATTCTGGTATGCAGATTTCAGATGTCCTAGACATATGTGGAGACATTAATCTCTGCTTAAAACAGAACAAGGACAAAACACAAGCATTTTTATATACTTTAAGAAATAATAGTGTCATGACATATGTTGTAACATCTGCAGACTGACAGAACAATTTATCTAACCATTTAAATTGAGCAGAATATTAAATACATAAAGATAAATAACACAATGAATTGTTAACCCAGTTCGGTGCAACATCACCTACATCTGGGGGCTACCAAGCCAAGAAGGAAATACACTATCAGTAGTATCAATTCAGAGCTAAACTCCCAGTTTAGAACCCCTCACTTAATCCCAACCAGTGCAACTTCTACCTAGGACACTCTTAGATATGAGACACCCCTCACTCCCCTTAATCACAACAGTGATAACAACAAATGAATAAGCTTTAGAAGACACTCTTCAAAGACAATACTTGATCTTTCTTAACAACTTCAATCAAGAACAATACACTCTTGCTTACAAGCTTTGAGTGAACAATTTACAATTAACAACTTACAACTTAAATATGTCTACCACGATGCATCAAAAGATACAAAGGGTGACTTACAAAGTCACACACAAAAGACTCTCAAAATCCTAAACCTTATTTTGCACTCAAGATTTTCTTGTTGTGAATGCTTGTCTTCTTTAGGTCTAGCAAGTCCTTATTTATATACTCTTCTAGTATGGGCTTGGACTTTAGCAGACGCTTCCTCAGATTTGATCAAATCAAATAATTCTTCAAATCTTTTCAAAATATAATTCTTCATATCTTTTCATAATTAACACTAATTTAGATTTGATCATATCAAATCAAATCAAACTCCAAATCTTCTCGTAATTAAGACCAACTCATATTTAACCAAATCAAATCAAATAACAAATCTTCTCATTGTAAATCTTCTGCAGAATCTTCTTCACAAAAATAGGAACAAATATTTTATAGTTTCCTAAAAAGTCTCAAAGATCCATTTTTATGAAATCCAATTAAATATGCACTTTGTTCCTAATAGATCTCGTTGACCTGCGCATACTGATGACGTATATCCAAGATGATCTCATCAAATTAAAACACCTCTGTCAAGAGATATAAAATAGCAGTGCCTGTTGTACTAGACAAAGATGTCATGACACCTGTCTCGACATCTTGTTTGAAACACATGACAGTAGTACTGTCATAACATTTGATGAAGATGTTATAACATATTACTTAACATCAGT
The DNA here is from genome assembly GCA_963859935.3 of Lathyrus sativus. Taxonomy (NCBI): domain Eukaryota; kingdom Viridiplantae; phylum Streptophyta; class Magnoliopsida; order Fabales; family Fabaceae; genus Lathyrus; species Lathyrus sativus. Next base: position 415,137,981 of record OZ012739.1, read on the forward strand.
GTAGAATCAGGTTTTACCAAAATTTAGCCAATCATAGAATCATGGAACTAACAATCTCCCCCTTTGGAAAATTTTGGTTAAAACAACCAAACCATAATAAATCAGCAACAACATTAGTTTTATCAAATACATCCAGCCTCACAAACTATCATTCTCCCCCTTAATAGTTGCATTCAGCAAGCAATAACAACACACTACTCTTTCCTTAGCAGTAGCAAAGTCCTATCACAATGTTGGTCAGCATGTCAATACATGTGACAAAACATCAGGACAACAGATAACATTAATACACTTTACTCCCCCTTTTTAGCCAAAAATTGACAAAAATTGGAGTAAATGTACACACATATAAACTCAGATGCACACAAATAAACTCATAACACATCAATCAGAGACAAACCCAAAAACTGAAACAGAATCATCATGCTTCAAAGCAAGACTCATCTGACAAACTGCACATGGTGTGCGAATATCTAGTCTGACATCTCACAACCTCCCAAGAGATACACAAACTGCTTGGTCCCCAATCAATATAAAGACTACACCATTGCAACAACAATCCATGGAAAATGACTTAAATGCCCCTGCTGAACTCACTCAACCACTCTAAAATTAATCCTGATTCGTACAGATCCAGATATCATAGCTCCTTGAGAATATATCTTGACACCCTAAACTATTCACCCACCTATAACATATATGACAAATGGCCTTACGCATCCACACACGTTATCATAACTCCTTAGATAAGCACGATGTTATGCATACTCGGCTTACCATTACTACCATACTCTGGAACAAAATTCTCAGTTTTCTTGTTTCATAATATCCAGATCACTTTCAGGAGAATAAGCCACCTTTCCATAAGCATTTTGATCCCATTATAACTCAAAGCACCAAGTTTTATATCTAACTTATGCAAATGAACAAGCACTCTGACTACTTTACACCATGATCTAGAGCAGTCTTGACCACTACCTCCACATCATACTCCATCATGATTAGATAAAACACTTTTGTGAGTATCAAGCCTCACAATCCTAATTCCAGCCCATTATGTATGACATCAACTCCTTTACTACTCACTTTGGTTCTTAAGACACCAACCACATGACTTATCATTTCCGTAGTAGTCCATACATTTCACTAAGATACACATGAAGCTCTCAGAAGGACACAACAACAACAGCTTAACAGATCATAACAAACACCAGAAAACCATAGAGAGAAATAAACTCTCATGTAGCTTCCTTAGAGATATGATGTTCAAACACCCTGTCTGACATTACAAAAACAATAATTATTCTTAAGCACCTTAAGAAATGATTCCTTCATCAGTCAAGCACCAAGTCATGGACATAAACTACTTCTCATTCTACTACTCTTTTGCATAGATCCATCGATAGTCGGGACAAAACGATTCTTCACCATGACCATTTTCATGATAAGCAATCATACACCATGCTTCATCATGATTAGAAATAACCTCCACATTATAAACTCCACATAGCTTTACCCCATGAACATAGTCATTGAATCTTGAGTTCTTGCCTTGTCTGAAGCTGCACCTTCAGGAGTAACAATTTTGACATCGCCAATTAAAAGGATAATCAATTAAATACTTGCTAATGCCACGAGTAACAAGTTATTTTAAATCCCCAATTTGAGACACACAAATATTCTGCAGAGAAAAATAAATTCTCCCAGACAATAACCAATGTTGTTTCCTAGGTTATTCATAAGAATCAAGCACAACTCTAGTTCAGACAAACAGCCTTACAAAGTCAAACCCACAGTCACATTGTCAAGGTAAACAGGTACACTAGACAACACAATGTCAAGACATCTTGTCTGACATTACGACCACACCAGTGGTCCATGAACACAAGCTTGCCTGAGAATCATCAAACTTAGTACATACTACATCAATGCAGCTACACATCAGACAGGTACATAGCTTCCCCTGTCATGCATAATCAACACTCCCCCTAAAAGAGAAAACCCAAACACATGAAGAGTCACTTCAACATCTTCATATTCACACACTTGAAACACATGTAACTTTACACCCCTTGTTTCACAAACCACACCAGAACCAAACCTAATAGAAGAGGTAGTCGCAGGATAGACATAACTATCTGCAAGATAACTTAGATTCAACTTTGAAAGACCAAAAAAATCAATAAGATGTCAGGGTGAATGTCCTTTCATATGCACAAAATCAAGGCTGATGGTGTCTTGATCTTCACCAGTCATACGAAAGCAAGACAAAACACTTGGATAGAGGCCCAAAAACTTGCTGACCAAAAATCCCTTTAGTGGAACCCAGATCATAATGCTCCCACCTTCATGTTACTCCCAATAAGCTTGTACATATCTGATTTGATCCATCGATACGCAGTGACAGAACAAAAAAAACACTTTCAAGTTCACCATGAGCTAGAACATTAACATAATGTCACAGTGTCTTGTCTGACATTCCATCCTCATAGAGACATACAATCACACACTGCTTGAAACCACAAACAATTTTGATAACTAATTGTACTATTGCAGCAAGAGATTCTTGATAGAAGTATACCTCCCCATATCAAGGATAACTAGTGCTGTTTTTCCAGAACAACACCTTAACGTGAATGGAAAACATAAGACTCATCTTCATGTCTTCAAGAGCTCACTCCTTGTTCAACACATCTGCTGAACACATTCACTTTGAATTTTACAGGCATAGATATCCATGTTCCTTGAAAAAATAAAACTAATTGAACATGGAATGCGTCACATTCCTTAAAGATACATGCAGAGCCTCTTAATTTGTTAGTTGTTCCAGATGTTATTCCCATCAGATCCATTCTCCAGAAATCCTCAGCTTACTTGCTTAATAGGTATCAAACTGATCCACTTCTTTCTAGAGTTACTTGCAACAAAAGAAAACACTTCTCCATAAGTATTCTGGCCTTAGCCTGAGTCAGAGAACAAGATAGACATCCCATAATCCAAGACAGTATTTACCTCATCATTCTCCCATATGATAAGTTAGAATACTTCTAATTCAACTAGTGAGTATTAGCTTCCACAATCTGAACCCCAGGTTCAGCAAACAAAATGATGTTCTAACATCAGTTAGGACATCCTAATTATCTCACAAACACCATATAATATGGTTCTTGATACAATAACCTATTGAACTTACTATCTGATTAGTAATCCAATCTGAGGATCTTCAGAGAGCACAATTCCACCAGCTTGATCAACGAGAAATCCAAATAAAGAGAAAGTTAAACTCTCAAACTTCTCCCAAAAGAAGGCATTCATCCTTAATCAACTTAGGTCTTCTACCATAAGCTCTAAGACATTAACAACACACGAACCTCCTTTGGTCTTCAAACAACTACCCTTCTATACAAGAGTAATTTTCTCCAAGCACACTTCTTAAATTACCAACTGCCACTGTTTGGTTAACTCAGCTTCTTTCAGAGCTCTAGAAAATCTTCTAATCCACCAAGCAAACTTGATCTTCAATTTACATATCCTACTTGCTCCATATAATCACTCTTTGAATCAACAAGACTTTGCATAATCTCTACTGATGGAATTTCTCAACATCTGGTTGAACATAAGATCTTTGGAGTATACCAAACAAAAATTTGACAATGTTGTACATTATGGATAACCAATTTAATACTTGTGCATTCCACAAATAGAAATTGATCATAAATCCACACAACTTATCGAGAAAACCATCTGGCAGATATTTATACTTCAGTAATACCAAAAGTATTCTTTAGTTAAAGGATCTTTAATGTTGAAACATCAAGGCTGACACCCTTGACTCAACCTGCCAATGACTTCCTCTACTGATAGAACCCTTACAAGTCAGGAGTGGCGAAAATAAACCACCTCCCACTATATTTAAGTAGAATAACATTCATCATCACCAGAGAACTTCAGAAATCGATCTTCATTATGAGAACCAGATTATCTTCCTGAAGGAACTCTTGAACACGACCAGAGATGCCTTTATGAGGGGATTTGAGAGATATCTCAAGTATCTTTGGAAACTTAGTTGCAAAAATATTTACAAATTTCATAGATCGTGAATATGATAAGTATGCTCTCTACTCACCTTCTCTGACTTCAAGATACATGATGGAACCAACATTCTTAGTACCAAGTTGACAGGCGTCAACAAATAACTCTCTCCATTCCATTTCTCCCGACTTTGGAACAACTAGAGCCTTAAAGAAATTCTGATATCTTCAAGAGCAGAAGTCAATAAGCAAGATCTTCCATAATCTTTCTTCAATCACAACACTAGAATAACAGGACTACCAGAGTTCTTCCATCAGATAAATATGCAGCGGAACCACCAAGGACCTGTTAGAACACAGATTGGTTCTTAATAATAACTCTTTGTTTTGATGATAACTGTTAGGAAATTTATATTTAAGAATGATATACTCTAAAATTTGTTTGAAAGTTTTACTGCAGATTGAAATAAAATTAACTCTCTAGAAGCAAATCTGTTTTGAATACAAGAAGTTATTCTGACTCTGAAGCGCCAGATGCACCTTACAGAAGAATCTGTTTGCTCCTTACAGAAGATCCTGAGCATAGTCTCCAGAAGGATCTGAAGCAAGAAGCTCCAGAACATTCTGAGTCAGAAGCATCTGAAGATAATCAGAAGCATCTGAAGCTGAAGCATCTGAAACATAGAAGAATATTTATTGAAGAGTTTCTCAAAGCATTTATCTACAGAAGTTTCTGAAAGTACCAACGCTGCCAAGTACTGAAGTTCTGTGTCAAAAATGCTCTGATGATCAACACGCTGTAAAGCACACCTGCTGCAGAAGACTCTGATACAGCATAGTTCTGAATCTCATTAGAAGACTCTGATCCATTCAGACTCAGAAGAACTTGCTGAAAACTGAAGAAGCAATTTTCAAGAATATATCCGTTGGAGCTATTCAACGTCTCTTTCCTCATTTGTGCTAGACACACTTACACAGACAAAAAGGATTTTTCTGTGCCATCTACTTCTAGGAAAGGTCACTTGATGTGAAGACAAAAAAGGCTCAGACCTTTTTGGGACTCTCTTTTCAACGTTCAGCTTGCTTGGATTAGCTACCTATAAAAGGAGAACTTCACCACATTCTTCAGTTACACGCTTTGCTGAAAAGAAATTATTATATTCTAAAGCTCTCATTCATTCTTATTCTTCATAGAATCTCATTGTACTTAAACTTAAGAGAAAAATCACTGTTGTGATAAAAGCTTTTTAGAAGCATTAAAACTCTTGTATTTAATTTACATTGATTGTAAAGGTTATTCCTTAAGAGGATTCAGTTGGAATCAGTAGCTCTTGAGAAGACTAAGAACTGTTGTTCTTAGGTGATACTATTGTAATCAGTTTGATTTAATAGTGGATTAAGTCCTTGTTGAGAAAAGCAAATCACTCTAGGAAGGGTGGACTGGAGTAGTTGTTAAACGAACCAGGATAAAAATAATTGTGTGATTATTTTTTAAGTCTTAATTTATCATACTTATTCAACCCCCCCTTCTAAGTATTATCTCACCTTCAGTTGGCATCAGAGCTCCGGTTCTGAGTGTGCTATCACTTAACAGTGTCAGTAAAGATCCAGAGAGATATACTTTGATATATATATTTATTTGTTATCATGGCTGATAATTCAATGTCTAATATTAACAATAAATATGAAGAGAGGGATAGGATCAGCACCAAACCCCCAATGTTTGATGGGGAGAAATTTGACTACTGGAAAGACAGAATTGAGAGTTTTTTCCTAGGATATGATGCTGATCTATGGGATCTTGTCATAGATGGATATGTACATCCCACAGATGGGGATGGAAAAAAGATTGACAGAAAATCTATGATAGATGCTCAGAAGAAAGACTTCAGAAATCACCACAAAGCCAGGACTATATTACTGAATGCTATTTCACATACAGAGTATGAGAAAATTACAAACAGGGAGACTACTTTTGATATGTTTGAATCCCTTAAAATGACTCATGAGGGAAATTCTCAAGTTAAGGAGACAAAAGCTCTGGCTCTGATCCAGAAGTATGAGGCTTTCAAAATGGAAGACTCTGAATCTGTTGAAGCCATGTTATCCAGATTCTAGATACTCACTGCTGGGCTGAAAGTTCTGGACAAGGGATATTCTACGTCAGATCATGTAAAGAAAATCATCAGAAGTCTGCCTATCAGATGGAGACCAATGGTGACTGCCCTGAAGATGGCCAAAGATCTGAACAAGATCTCTCTAGAAGAACTCATCAGCTCACTAAGGAGCCATGAGATTGAGCTTGAGGAAGATGAACCTCAGAAGAAAGATAAAGGTAAATCTGTAGCATTAAAATCTAACAAAACTGCTAAAGCTTTGCAGGTCATTCAAGAAAGTTCTGAAGAATCTTCTTCTGAAGAAGAAGATGAGTTATCCATGCTGTCCAGAAGGATTAACAAACTCTGGAAGCACAAGGGAAAGAAGTTCAACAACTTCAGAAGATCTGACAACAGAAAGGAATCTTCTAGTCACAGAAGATCTGCCAAGAAAGAAGTTGTGTGCTATGAGTGCAAAGAACCTGGGCACTACAAGAATGACTGCCCCAAACTTCTGAAAGAAAAACCTAAGAAGAAGTTCAACAAAAAGAAGAAGGTTCTGATGGCAACATGGGATGACTCAGATGAGTGTGAATCATCTTCTGAATCAGAAGAAGAATGTGCAAACGTTGCACTGATGGCTAGCACAGAGGATCAAGAGGAAGGTACCTCAGGATATGAATCAGAATCTGAATCTGATGATGATGCAGAAGAGGTAATGGCTAAACTTACCAAAGAAGAACTCATTAAAGTTTTAACAGAAGTTCTTAAAAGTTATAACAACATCAAACTCAAATACAAGAAGCTGAAAAGCAATCTTGAATCTGAAATTGATCTTCTGAAAACTGAACTTGTTGAGCAAAAAGAAATAAATTTGAAAATCAAAAATGAATTTGAAAGAACTCAACAAGAATCTGAATCTGAGACTAAGTCATGTGAAAATATTTTAGAAAAATATGACTCTAGCTTTTAGAGATTTCTCACTAAGAGCATAGACAGAAGCAAGATGGCTTCCATGATCTATGGTGTTAGTGGAAACAACAGAAGAGGCATTGGATATGAGTCTTCATCTGGAAGCAATCCAAAACCTGTTGACAAACTTTTCATCAGGAAGACACCTCTGTATTCTCAATTCAAATTTGGTCACTTGAATGACATTAAACACACAAGCTCTGAGAAGAGTACTTATGTGTTTAAACCTAAGGCAAGTCAGAATAAACATTATGTTGTAAAACAGAAGTTTAGACAAACCTACAAACCAACTAACCCCAAAGGACCCAAGAAGATCTGGGTACCTAAAAACAAAATAATTCCTGTTGCAGATGTTCTTAGCAGCAAGGTCAGGACACCAATCATGGTACCTGGACTCTGGATGCTCACGACACATGACAGGAGAAAAGTCTATGTTCCAAAGCCTGGAACTTAGATCTGGAGGTGACGTGAAGTTTGGAAGGAACCAGAAGGGCAAGATCATTGAATCTGGCACCATTGGAAATGGTAAACTTCCCTCTATTACTAATGTTTTACTTGTTGAAGGGTTAAAGCATAACTTATTGTCCATAAGTCAATTAAGTGACAATGGTTATGATATAACTTTTAATCAAAAATGTTGTAAAGCTATTAGTCAGAAGGATGGCTCTATCCTATTTAGTGGTAAGAGGAAAAACAACATTTATAAAATAAATCTTTCAGAACTTAAAGTTCAAAATGTTAAATGCCTCTTGTCTGTTAATGAAGAGCAATGAGTCTGGCATAGAAGATTGGGCCATATTAATATGAGACATATATCTCAGATTAATAAACTTAATCTTGTCAGAGGACTCCCTAATCTGAAGTTCACTTCAGATGCTCTTTGTGAAGCATGCCAGAAAGGGAAGTTTTCAAAAACATCTTTCAAATCAAAGAATGTTGTTTCTACCTCTAAACCATTAGAACTACTTCATATTGATCTGTTTGGACCAGTGAAAACTGCATCCATCAGAGGCAAGAAGTATGGATTGGTCATTGTTGATGACTTTAGCAGATGGACATGGGTAAAGTTCTTAAAACACAAGGATGAGTCACATTCTGTGTTCTTTGACTTCTGCAAGCAAGTCCAGAATGAAAAGAATTTCAAAATTATAAAAGTCAGAAGTGATCATGGTGGTGAATTTGAAAATAAATATTTTGAAAAATATTTTTCTGAAAATGGCATTGCTCATGATTTTTCCTGTCCTAGAACTCCACAACAGAATGGGGTTGTAGAGAGGAAAAACAGAACTTTGCAAGAAATGGCCAGAACCATGATCAATGAGACAAATCTGGCAAAACATTTTTGGGCAGAAGCAATCAATACAGCATGCTACATTCAGAACAGAGTGTCTGTTAGACCTCTTCTGAAAAAGACTCCTTATGAATTGTGGAAGAACAAAAAGCCCAACATTTCATATTTTCATCCTTTTGGATGTATTTGTTATATGTTAAACACTAAGGAAAATATGGGAAAGTTTGATTCTAAAGCACAGAAGTGTTTCATGCTTGGATATTCTGAATGCTCTAAAGGCTACAGAGTATACAACACTGAGACACAGATTATGGAAGAATCCATTCATGTCAGATTTGATGATAAGCTTGGCTCTGAAAAGCCAAAGCAGGTTGATAGCTCTGCAGATAGGTAAGTAGTCTTTATTGACTCTGAAGTTCCAGAAGCAGACAAACTTCAAGTGAAGGAACCAGAAGCAACTCCAGATGCTACTCCCTTGACTTCTCAGATGAATAATCTAAATTTTTTTAAGAGTCAACTATCAGAGGATCATCATCTAGAATTAAAGCTTCTCATCCAGAGGATGTCATTATTGGAAAGAAGGATGATCCCATCAGAACAAGATCCTTTCTAAGATCATCTGAAGCATCACTTTTTGGACTAGTATCAGAAATTGAACCATCTTCTGTAGAAGAAGCTCTGCAAGACAATGATTGGATTATTGCTATGCAAGAAGAGCTAAATCAATTCAGCAGAAATGATGTATGGGATCTAGTTCAAAGACCTCAAGGATTCAATATTATTGGTACAAAATGGGTCTTCAAAAATAAGCTAAATGAGAAAGGAGAAGTTGAGAGGAATAAGGCAAGGCTGGTTGCTCAAGGTTACAGTCAGCAAGAAGGTATTGATTACACTGAGACATATGCTCCAGTGGCAAGGTTAGAATCTATACGTCTTCTTATTTCCTTTGCTGCACAGAATAACATCACTCTGTATCAGATGGATGTTAAAAGTGCCTTTCTTAATGGTATTATAGAAGAAGAAGTTTATGTCCACCAACCTCCTGGTTTTGAAAATGAAAAATTTCCAGATCATGTTTTCAAATTAAAGAAATCTCTATATGGATTAAAACAAGCTCCCAGAGCTTGGTATGAGAGATTGAGTAATTTTCTTCCGGAGAAGAATTTCATCAGAGGCAAAGTGGATACAACTCTATTCTGTAAAACTATAAAGAAAGATCTTCTAATTTGCCAAATTTATGTAGATGATATTATTTTTGGATCAACAAATATTATGCTTGGAAAGGAGTTTGCTACATGTATGCAGGCAGAATTTGAAATGAGCATGATGGGAGAACTCAGATTCTTTTTAGGAATCCAAGTTAATCAAACTCCAGAGTGCACCTACATACATCAGACAAAGTATGTTAAAGAACTTCTGAAGAAATTCAACATGTCTGACAACAAGCTGGCAAAGACTCCAATGCATCCTACTAGCTCACTTGGCAAAGAAGAGGTAAGTAAGAAAGTAGACTAGAAGCTCTAAAGAGGTATGATTGGCTCTCTTCTTTATCTCACTGCTTCTAGACCTGACATATTATTCAGTGTTTGTCTGTGTGCTAGATTCCAATCAGATCCTAGAGAATCACACTTGACAGCTGTCAAGAGGATTCTAAGGTGTCTGAAAGGTACCTCTAATGTGGGTTTGTGTTACAGAAAATCTGATGATTTCAAATTAGTTGGATTCTGTGATGCTGACTATGCTGGAGACAGAGTGGAAAGAAAAAGTACTTCTGGAAGTTGTCAATTTCTAGGAAGAAATCTAATCTCCTGGTACAGCAAGAAGCAACCCACAATTGCAATTTCAACCACAGAGGCTGAATACATTGCTGCTGCTGGATGTAGCACGCAGATGCTCTGGATGAAAAGTCAACTAGAAGATTATCAAATTTTTTAGAGTAACATTTCTATCTTTTGTGATAATACTTCTGCTATATGTTTGTCCAAGAATCCCATTTTACATTCTAAGGCAAAACATATAGAAATTAAGCATCATTTCATCAGAGACTATGTTCATAAGGGAATCATAAACTTAGCCTTTGTTGATACAGATCATCAATGGACAGATATTTTTACAAAACCCCTTGTTGAAGATAGATTCAATTTTATTCTGAAAAATATTGGTATGGATTTTTGTCCAGAATGATATTTATCAGAAGCAAATTGTTACAGATGCAAAAGTGCTTAATTCATCTGAAGTATTTCTTATGTTTATTTATTCTATTCTGATTAATATTTCTGATGTGAACCTCTGAACTAACCATCTTTAGAAGATCTGAACGTTGGCTAACGTTTCATTTCTTGAGAGAATTCAGAACAGCATGCAAGCAAACACGTGTCACACAAAATTTGAAGAGGTGGCGTGTACATAACTGAAGAGACGTTTGAGGTGAAATTTGAATAGTAAAAATCTTGGTTTTCCCCCCAAAATTGTCAGAAGCATTTATTGTTTGAAATGATTTTATTCTTCTTCATTTAATGCTTGCTCAAACGTGTGTTTTTCTGACTTTTGATGTGCCTGAGTGTTTAGTATAAATACTTGTTGTGTATTCACTTTCACACTTTTCACTCTCAGAATTTACATGCGTTTTCATCTCTTGTTCTCTCTGCATAAAAACTCAAAACCTAAGTGTTTGAAAAAGCATTCTTCAATGGCGTCTTCTTCATCAACAACTGCTCAGTTCCAATCTACAATGGCTGCTGTGACTTCAGATAACTTAGGTGCTGCTCCATATTCTCCTCCCAAGAGAACTCTTCTCACACCTATTGATAAACTAGAAGTGCTGTGTGAATCTATGGTTGAATTTGACTCTCTGGCTAACAATGGATTTGATTTTCGCTCCATTGTTAGAGCTCAAGGTTGGGTGAAATACTTTGATAGGTTGTTTGGACCAGTTTACCCTCTACTTGTGAAGGAGTTTTGGATTCATGCATCTGTGTATCCCAAGTTTATTTTATCATCTGTGCTGGGAAAAGAGATTATCATCACAGAGGATCTGATAAGAAGATTGATTGGTTATGAAGAAACAAATGGTGTTTCCCACTTGCCAGCTGGGCGTGTGGATATGGAAGAAGTTTATGAGGAAGTTATGCCTGCTGGACAAGCTTCTAACAGATTCAAAGATCTGAAGCCTGATTACAAGATCTGGGCCAAGATCTTCATGGGATGCATACATCACAGGAAGTCAACAAATTCCCCAGATTATGTCAACAATGAACAGATCTATTTTATGTACTGCCTTAGTCAGAGCAACAAGGTAGATCTTCCTTACATTCTGTTCATGCATCTGTGGAATCACATCAATGCATCAAGAGAATCTGTAAAAGAAAAAGGCCAGAAGATCAGGACTTGGATCCCATTTGGAAGGTTGATCTCAGATCTTCTCACTGAAAATGGTTTAGTGGCTGCTCTGTATGATGCTGGGGTTACAGAGGAATTAGAGTTTATTATGGGAAAGCCTCTGAACGCTAAAAGTCTTCTGAGACTAAAGATTGTAGATGAACTCACTACTGCTCCAAAGAGGCTGAATATGTCTGATTTGAATAAGAGGGTTCCAGTATCTGACTTTCCTCTATTCTTTGCTGAAGAACCTAGACATATAGTACTGATGTATATAGAGGAATGCAAAAGGGAAGGAGTACCTGTTCCAGCAAATGTGTTTCAGCTTGTCAAACAACCACTACCAGATGCAGGAGAAGAAGAAGAAGTACCACTTCAGAGGAAAAGGACTCAGCCTGCAGCAGAATCTGAACCTGTCCAGAAGAAGGCTAAGATTGCTGAGAAACCCAAGAATCTCTTAAAGAGAAAGGATTCTGACGAAGCTGCCTCTGCATCTGCCAAGAGGATTAAACTAAAAGGTACTAAAACTTCTGTTATTTCTAAAAATGTTGTTATTAATGATTCAACTATTAAGTCTGTTCCCAAACCACCTGTTACTCAAACAACTTCTGTTGCTGCCCCTAGTTCTGTCTCACCTCAAAAACAAAACACTGTTTCTGTATCAAAAACACCTCAACCCAAAATACACATCAAACACTTCATTCCACGTCCATCACCATCAGAACCACAACCAGCAGAACCACAATAAACAGAACCACAACCATCAGAACTACAACAACCTTCTGATAAACAAAACTCTGATCAACCAAAAACTTCTGAACATCCAGAAAACCAAACCACAGAAGTTCAACCAGAAAAAGACTCTGTCATACCACCATCAAACATTCCATCTTCTGAACCTATTGCACCTGTTACTTCTGAACCCACAAAAGTAACTTCTGCTCCTATTTCATCAGAACCACCATCCCAACAATCTGATACTCCTTCAGAACCCACTCATATCCCTGAGACAGAAGTTCTTGATATCACTCCATTAAAAACAGTGTTTCAAGTCTCTTCTACCTCTTGTACACCTACAACATCCTCCAACTCATCAGAATCATAAATTCATCCAGATTTTCTGATTTCTCCATCTGACAAATACCCTGCACATGAACCTGAACCTGAATCAACCATACCTGCTAAAACTCCCATTTCAGACCCTTTGCCTCCACCTGCACCCTCATCTGAGATGATTGTTCCCACGTCCAATCCATCATCATCTGGTATCTCTTGTGCCCAAGTGTCTTCTCTTTATCATAATTTATCTTATGGTTTCAAACTGAAAGATTTTTATGATAGAGTTGAACCTTCTGAACCCCTGAAACCTCTGAAACCAAAACTCAGACAGGCTCTTCCATCTGTAATCCTTTCATATATTCAATCTATGAACAATGAAGGATCCTTAGCAACCATATCTGCTACATCTGGTAAAGCTGTTGTTTCAGCTCTGCAACCTGCATCTGATAACACAGTTGCATCTGATAAACCATCAACCTCTGCTTTCATACCATACTCTAATGAATCCTTTGATATTGTTTACCCACGCACAAGACCACAACCTAATCTGCTTAATGCTTTAAACAGATCCTTACCTCAAAGACCAGAAATTCCTTTCATTCCATATTATCCCCCTCCTCTGATTTCCATCCCAAAATCACTGATACCACCAACTCCCAAACCTAAACATATGACTCTGGAAACCTTGCTTAAACCACCACCCAGACTTAATATTGATCATTTATTTCAAACGTTTTTGCAAGAAATACAGATGTCTTTAGGTACTGTTCAGAAGAGATGCTTTGAAACTATGGATGCAAATGAAACTGACATCATCTGGAAAGGATTTATCAATAGATTCAACACTGTAGCTTCCAATCTGAAGAACGTCTGTTCTGATGATGCAAAGCTCAGAGCTGAAAGAACTCAATTCTGGATTGTCAACAAGACTGAACCTCTGCTTTGTTTGGATGCTCCTCCTCCTCCACCAGAACCAACTGCCAATGCATTGACTATGACTCTGGTAGGACCCTCTTCAGGATCTCCAGAACCTATGGAAATTGACTCTGTTCAAGTTGCAGAACCTCCATCTTCTTCATCAGAGATAAAGACAGAACATCCAGATTTTGGAGACAAAATTGCTGCTCTGGAGGCTGGTCAATCTGAAATAAAATCTTGGATGGCGAAGCAAGACAAGAAATCTGAGGACATGACAGAGTGGATGTCAAAACAAGATGAGAAGAATGAGACAATGACTAAGTGGATTTCAAAGCAAGAGCAATCTTCATCTGAGATTACAGACCTATTGAAGATGCTTTTGTCAAAACACTCTTAGATTTTTTTTCATTCTAATGTTTGTGCATCTGAATTTTATTGTTATATCTTCTGATATTTACCTATGTACTCTTGCTCTGTTATGTTAAATGAATCAGTTTTTCTCCATTGAATTATCTATTTATTGTTCCTTTTATTTTTCTTTATTAAAAGTTTTTACTTTTTGCTTATGACAAAAAAGGGGGAGAAAATAAAGATCTGAGCTGTTTAATATAACTTCACTAGAATGAATCTTCAGACATATCTATTCTATCTAATATTTAAATTGACCATTTCAGAACATTTGATAAGAAAACTCTATAAAAGAATCTCTGAGTTTCTCAGATCATTTGCTTTTTTATCAAACTCTGAATCTTATATCTGCAAGATATTCTGACCCTAAATTATTACAAAGACAAACAAGATCTGACTCTGAAGATTACTCAAGATAAAAGGGAAGTTTCTATTCCTTTTTCATATTTAACTCAGAGGGAGATTCATCATCTCAGGGGGAGTTATATTTCTTTATGTTCAGTTAAATAAAATTTCTGATACATTTTGTCATCATCAAAAAGGGGGAGATTGTTAGAACACAGATTGGTTCTTAATAATAACTCTTTGTTTTGATGATAACTGTTAGGAAATTTATATTTAAGAATTATATACTCTAAAATTTGTTTGAGAGTTTTACTGCAGATTGAAATAAAATTAACTCTCTAGAAGCAAATCTATTTTGAATACAAGAAGTTATTCTGACTCTGAAGCGCCAGATGCACCTTACAGAAGAATCTGTTTGCTCCTTACAGAAGATCCTGAGCGTAGTCTCCAGAAGGATCTGAAGCAAGAAGCTCCAGAACATTCTGAGTCAGAAGCATCTGAAGATAATCAGAAGCATCTGAAGCTGAAGCATCTGAAACATAGAAGAATATTTATTGAAGAGTTTCTCAAAGCATTTATCTACAGAAGTTTTTGAAAGTACCAACGCTGCCAAGTACTGAAGTTCTGTGTCAAAAATGCTCTGATGATCAACACGCTGTAAAGCACACCTGCTGCAGAAGACTCTGATACAGCATAGTTTTGAATCTCATTAGAAGACTCTGATCCATTCAGACTCAGAAGAACTTGCTGAAAACTAAAGAAGCAATTTTCAAGAATATATCCGTTGGAGCTATTCAACGTCTCTTTCCTCATTTGTGCTAGACACACTTACACAGACAAAAAGGATTTTTCTGTGCCATCTACTTCTAGGAAAGGTCACTTGATGTGAAGACAAAAAAGGCTCAGACCTTTTTGGGACTCTCTTTTCAACGTTCAGCTTGCTTGGATTAGCTACCTATAAAAGGAGAACTTCACCACATTCTTCAGTTACACGCTTTGCTGAAAAGAAATTATTATATTCTAAAGCTCTCATTCATTCTTATTCTTCATAGAATCTCATTGTACTTAAACTTAAGAGAAAAATCACTGTTGTGATAAAAGCTTTTTAGAAGCATTAAAACTCTTGTATTTAATTTACATTGATTGTAAAGGTTATTCCTTAAGAGGATTCAGTTGGAATCAGTAGCTCTTGAGAAGACTAAGAACTGTTGTTCTTAGGTGATACTATTGTAATCAGTTTGATTTAATAGTGGATTAAGTCCTTGTTGAGAAAGGCAAATCACTCTAGGAAGGGTGAACTGGAGTAGTTGTTAAACGAACCAGGATAAAAATAATTGTGTGATTATTTTTTAAGTCTTAATTTATCATACTTATTCAACCCCCCCCCCTTATAATTATTATCTCACCTTCAGGACCATCTTCAACATGCCCTAAACAAGGTGTCAAAACATCTTAAAGGACACCATACAGAAGAAGTAGCCACTCCTCCTGCACTTGTTGTAGAAACTCCTTAGAAACCTTGAACAATCATCAGATTTATTCCTCGTGATCCATAACACTCATCTCATCCATCAATAACCTTGAGTATATAAGAATGAATGATCTGATCTCTCCAAAAAAAAAAGCATTCAACAAATCACAGAAGCTTCTATATCGGAGAGCACAGCAACAGATACACAGAATCCTTCAAAAGCAGGAGTAAACACAAACTTCCATACACTCCATAAGCAAAAACTCCTCAAGAACCCATCAACAGCTCAAACATTTAGCGAGATCAACAAATCAGCTACAACTTCTCCTTGTTTAAAACACCAGAAAGTATGTCCCAAGATCTCATCCAGAACAGACATGGTGCCTACTCTGATACCAATTGAAATTCTGGTATGCAGATTTCAGATGTCCTAGACATATGTGGAGACATTGCTCTCTGCTTAAAATAGAACAAGTACTAGACACGTGCATTTTAATATACTTTAAGAAATAATAGTGTCATGACATATGTTGTAACATCTGCAAACTGACAGAACAATTTATCTAACCATTTAAATTGAGCAGAATATTAAATGCAGAAAGATAATTAACACAATGAATTGTTAACCCAGCTCGGTGCAACATCACCTACATCTGGGGGCTACCAAGCCAGGAAGGAAATCCACTATCAGTAGTATCAATTCAGAGCTAAACTCCCAGTTTACAACCCCTCACTTAATCCCAACCAGTGCAACTTCTACCTAGGACACTCCTAGATATGAGACACCTCTCACTCCCCTTAATCACAGCAGTGATAATAACAAATGAATAAGCTTTAGAAGACACTCTTCAAAGATAATACTTGATCTTTCTTAACATCTCCAATCAAGAATAATACACTCTTTCTTACAAGCTTTAAGTGAACAATATACAATTAACAACTAACAACCTAAATATGTCTACCACGACGCATCAAAAGATACAAAGGGTGACTTACAAAGTCACACACAAAAGACTCTCAAAATCCTAAACCTTATTTTTCACTCAAGATTTTCTTGTTGTGAATGCTTGTCTTCTTTAGGTCTAGCAAGTCCTTATTTATATACTCTTCTAGTATGGACTTGGACTTTAGCAGAAGCTTCCTCGTATTTGATCAAATCAAATAATTCTTCAAATCTTTTCAAAATATAATTCTTCAAATCTTTTCATAATTAACACTAATTTAGATTTGACCAAATCAAATCAAATCAAACTCCAAATCTTCTCATAATTAAGACCAACTCATATTTAACCAAATCAAATCAAATAACAAATCTTCCCATTATAAATTTTCTACAGAATCTTCTTCACAAAAATAGGAACAAATATTTTATAGTTTCCTAAAAAGTCTCAAAGATCCTTTTTATGAAATCCAATTAAATCTGCACTTTGTTCCTAATAGATCTCTTTGACCTGCGCAAAATGATGAGGTATATCCAAGATGATCTCATCAAATCAAAACACCTTTGTCAAGAGATATAAAATAGCAGCGTCTGCTGTACTAGACAAAGATGTCATGACATCTGTCTCGACATCTTGTTTGAAACACATTACAGTAGTACTGTCATAACATTTGATGAAGATGTTAAACATCTACTTAACATTAGTGTAGAATCATGTTTTACCAAAATTTATTCAATCATAGAATCATGGAACTAACAATCTCCCCCTTTGGCAAATTTTGGCTAAATCAGCCAAACCATGATAAATCAGCAACAACAGTAGTTTTATTAAATACATCCAGCCTCACAAACTATCATGCTCCCTCTTAATTGTTGCATTCAGCAAGCAATAATAACACACTACTCTTTCCTTAGCAGTAGCAAAGTTCTATCACAATGTTGGTCAGCATGTCAATACATGTGACATAACATTAGGACAACAAATAACATTAATACAGTTTACTCCCCCCTTTTAGCCAAAAATTGACAAAATTTTGAGTAATGTACTCACATATAAACTCAGATGCACACAAATAAACTCATAACACATCAATCAGAGCCAAACCTAAAAACTGAAACAAAATCATCATACTTCAAAGCAAGACTCATCTGACAAACTACACATGGTGTGCGAATATCTAGTCTGACATCTCACAACCTCCCAATGGATACACAAACTGCTTGGTCCCCAATCAATATAAAGACTGCACCACTGCAACAATAATCCATGGAAAATGACTTAAATGCCCCTGCTAAACTCACTCAACCACTCTAAAATTAATCCTGATTGATACAGATCAAGATATCATAGCTCCTTGAGAATATATCCTGACACCCTGAACTATTCACCCACCTAGAACATCTATGACAAATGGCCTTACGCATCCACACACGTTATCATAACTCCTTAGATAGGCATGATGTCATTCACACTCGGCTAGACATTACCACCATACTCTGAAACAAAATTCTCAATTTTCTTGTTTCACAATATCCAGATCACTTCCAAGAGAATAAGCCACCTTCCCGTAAGGAATCTGATCCCAGCATAACTCAGAGCACTAAGTTTTTTATCTAACTAATGCAAATGAACAAGCACATTGACTACTTTATGTCGCTACTGCGAAGATCGGCGCCGGCTTGACAGGAGAGTCGCCACCGTGCGTTATTTATCCCTCAGGGCGGGAAAGGAAACGCTCGAAGTAAACCTTGCAAAGACGAGAAAAGGTATGGTCATCGCAACCAAAACCTGGATTCGGGAGTCGGTTACGCAAGGGGAAGGTATTAGCACCCCTCACGTCCATCGTACTCGATGGGATCCACGCTTGATGTTTATAAGGAAAAGGGTGTGTTTATCTATCTACGCTAATGGCCAGTCTGAAAAGAAAATAAAAGGACAGGACTCGACAGAACATACGGTGTTCTGGGCCTACGTACTCCCTCGTGCAATGGGAAAGTCAGAGTCAACGTAGTTCGACTACCTACGTCTAAACGGGGGAAAGGTTGCTCGCCAGGACATCGCGTTCTGTGCCTACGTACTTCCATACAACATGGAAGATCAGAGCAAACGTAGTTCGACTAACTACGGCTAAGCAGGGGGCTCTCACACAGCAGTGAGAAGACAAACTGATCCTAAAGGTTCGGGAACCTACAACTACGATCTGGTCTCAAATGCACCCGGGCAAGAGAAAGGGATAACAATTAGTCGTCAGCGGGAAAATCTCGATCGCACAGCCGCGAGAGAACAAAGGTTAGTTGTTAGTGTGCTCGCTAGGATATCGCATCCTATGCCTACATATCCTCATCTGGTACGAGGAATCAGAGCAGCTGTAGTTCGGCTAACTACGACACAAGCTACTCAAAAGCTCCTACTGAAAGAAAAGGGAGAAGACACCCTAAAACTATGACTAAAGAGGGGAATCCACCTATTGATATCATGCCTGGTTGACCATCCTAATGTCTATCATAACAACTCCGCAGCGGAGAAGTCAGAGCTCCTAAGGGATCATGGCAACAGGACTAAACGGCAAACAAGAATTAACTACAAAGTAAAGAAATACTAGAAATATGCATGAATGCAACAACTAAACAATCAAGGCGCAAAGGCCGCAAACCGCAGAGGCAAGGGAGCTCAGCTCTACCAAATACCAACAAGCAAAGCCACTCAATAACAAACAAGCAGAAGGAGGACCACCTCAACTTCTCATGCACACAAAGTCTACTTCTAAGATGCACCTACCTCAGAACTATCTAGATGAATTCCTAAGTCTAATGCAACACAAAACCATACAAGTCAAACAACACAAAGAGAAGGCTAGCTAACCTGACAAACCTCTATCTACAAAACAAGAAACTACTCCTAGGCAAGGCCCCTAACAAACCTGAAACAAGCTTAATCTATCCCTGAACAAAACTCTATGCAACACTTAAACAAAACTCTAAGCAAAACTCCAATCAAAACCCTTAAGCAAGAGGAATCAATCCCAATCTCCAAGCTTCAGAACAAGCTTACCAAAGAAAGGGAGCTAAGCAGACAAACTCATAGTGCCTTCCTCAGGAAAGTACCAGGAGGTTACCACTCAGGAGTCATATCCTATGCGGCTCGACAACTGTGATCAGTTTACATTCCTCCTCAGGAGAAACTAAACTCACATGAAGGCTCCGACATCACTGGATATTTGAGAAAGCCTATCTGAACTAGGAGAACTAAGTGAACAGACCCATAGGACCTTCCTCAGGAAAGTACTAGGAGGCTGACACTTAGGAATCGTATCCTATGTGGCTCAACAACTGTGATCAGTTTACATTCCTCCTCAGGAGAAATTAAACTCACAATTTGGCTCCAGCATCATTGGATACTTAAGAAATCCTAGATAAACTAAGGGAGCTAAGTGAATAGACCCCTAGGACCTTCCTCAGGAAAGTACCAGGAGGCTTCCACTTAGGAATTGTATCCCATGTGGCTCAACAACATGTGATCAGTTTACATTCCTCCTCAGGAGAAATTAAACTCACAAGTTGGCTCCAACATCATTGGATACTTAAGAAAGAGGTGAGAAGAAAGAATGAAAGTCATTCATAGTGCCTTCCTCGGGAAAGTACCATGAACTTCCTTCAAACTTCAGGATCTCAAACCTCACAGACAGGGAACAAGCTCCTAGACTAAGCCTCAATCCACTGCATCCTTGCAAGCTCCAACAGGACTTCATCCAGCCTACTTCTCCAAGAAGAAACCACAGATCCTCAAACCACAAGAAACTACCTCTGAAGTTCAACCACAGTTGAACTTCAAAGTCAGAAGCCATCAAGACTTCTCCTATCCTCAAGCTCAGACTAAAACAATATCAGAACATCCTACAAAAATCTAACAAAAATCTATGGGAAACCTACATGGCTCTATGACAACATACTAAAAAATCAGAACCAAATTCAATACCAGATGAAAGAACCAAAATCAACAAAGCAGACATATCCACAAACCAATTATTCAATATCAAAACAATACAAAAAATGCAATTAAACTGAAAAGGCATGATTAAGCTAATGTTTTTGTACTATAAAATTCGACATTGAATTATGAGTCTACAGAAAAAAGAACGGAATTATTTGATCAAATCTACTATTTTTTATGAATTTCCTAATAATATGCATGCACTAAAAAATATTAAAAAGGTCATTTAAATGGAAAATATACCAAAAATAGCAAACAAAAATAAAATGACATTTTTATTTTTATTTAATTTTCTAGACATTTTCATGAAATGGTAGAAAAAACAAGAAATTAAAAATCAATCATTTTCATTTTTATTATGAATTTTTCAATATGCAAAGAAATATTAAAAGAAATAAAAAAACAAAATTGAAAAGAAGAAAGGAGGGGTGCTGAAAGCAATTCCTAGTTGTCTTATCTAGATGGGCCTGGGTCAGGGGGTGCGCATAGCAGTCTTGATAAGCCCATATGAGTCAGAAAGTCAGTTAAGAAAATGGAAACTCGTGGGGGGTGCAATCAACAGGTTTTCATGTTAGTTTTCATTGGGCTTCACGCTATGGGGGTGTGGATAGTAGGGGGCATAAGGCCCAGCCCACGTTCATTCTATCTCTCACGCAGGAGGGGAGGGTGAACAAGCAATGAGGGAGCAGTATCAGCAAACCCGTTTGGGCCTTACCCAAACACTAACCCTAACCCAATTAACCCTAACAACAAAACCTAATTTCCCCTTCCAAACTCAGATCACTGTTCATCCCCCCAAACTAAACCCTAGCCGTCTTCTTCGCTTCCCCCAAGTCTCTCTTCTCTGAAACCTATTCTCAGGAAACTTCAACCAACCTTCCCTCAGATCACTCCACAGAACAATCAAACAATTGCTACGAAACCCGCATCTCAACGAAACAATAACATCAAAACTCGCTCGATTAAGCAGAAGAACTAGCGTCATGCTTAGAGAATGCGTACCTGGAGAGGAATCAAGCTCGTGGAGTTCTTGAAGGGAACGTTGACGCTCGCTCGAAGATTTCTGGGAAAACAATGAAGAACTCAATGAGTTCTATGAAGATCTGGGAAGAAAACTTCAAGGACTGATGAAGACGATGATTCCGAAGCTGATAGATCTTGAAGGTTCTTTGAGTTGCTTGGATGTTCTGAGGAAGATCTTCAGAAGACCTTTGAATATCTTGATGAGGGAGGACAAACCACGAGGATCATCTTCGAAGGTTGTTGACGTTCGTTGGTTGATGGAGGTTTCTGGAAATTCCAGATGAACGATGAATGTTTGATGATGTTCTGGAAAACTTCTTGAAGAACGATGAAGCCTTGCTGATTTTCTGGAAAATTGTATGAAGGTTCTGGGCGCAAACGATGAGTTTTCCGGCGCCGTTGAGTTCTCCGGCGAAGGACAGATGGAGAGGGACGGAGGAGGAAGATGAAGAAGGAAACGTTTCTGGGAATTTCTGGAGCTTTTTGCAGTTTCCGGCAAGGGACGGTGGCCGGAGACGGTTGGACGGTGGCTCAGGGCGTCTGCATGCCCAGCGGCGAGGTCCCGGTGATGCTCAGGTGACTAGCTGTGGTGGTGACAAGTGGTGAAGGGGAGAGACTGGGGGAAGACACGTGTGAGATGCGCTGGCAGAGGGAGAGTGTAGTGGGACGCGTGTCCGTGAGTGGGAAGTTCTGAGTTGATGTGGTGGGGTCCTCTGAGTGTGAACGCGTGGCCCCCTTTATACTCGAACAAGTGGCATCCTCTGGCCAAAACCTGCACAAAAACGAATTGGACTGATAGTGAAGTGGGCTTCCCAAAAAAACTGTATTGGGCCCATACGGAAATTAATCAGAAAACCCTAAAAAACTAAAAAAAAACTCAATTAAGCCCTAATTAAAGCTAAACTACCACTTAAAATTGATTATAGATCTGAGCCTCAATTAACTAACTATTAACTACAGTTAACTCCTAATTAAACTGAACCTCAATTGAACTAAACAAATTCAATGGAAATCTAAACAAAAATTAACTCCTAATTAACCTAACTAAACCCTAATTAAATCTAAAAAAAAATAAAAAATAAAACTCTATTAATTTCTATACTATCATTTAATATCTACTTAAAAGAAAAACTATATTAAAACAAACTTTATTTATTTCTATTTTAAAAACTATTAAACTTCTATTAAAATAAAAGAAAAGTCTATAATATTTTCTATATTATCTAAAACAACTAAAACTATTTAAATTCTTTTATATTCTAAAAATGACAAAAAACTATTAAATCTATTTTAAAAAAACTATATAAAATTCTTAAAAGAGATTTAAACTATTTAAAATTCTAAAAAATCTATTTAAGTCCTAAAAAAAATCCTAAAGCCTATTTAAAATCCACAAAAGTCTATTAAACCCTGAAAATGCAGACAAATGCAAATGACCGCCATGAAAGAGCGCGCGAGACCAGGTCGAATTGAACAGAGAACCCCGGGCATCAGAATATCCCAAAATCACTATGCAAGCTAAAAATCACCGAGGAGCGCACAAGTTTCCCGAAAACAAAACCCTGATGATCTGGACTAGATCTGCCGTATCTGATAGACGAAAACCAAGCTGTAACCCTGATATCCTCTGTCTGTGCATAAATATCATGCGCCTGATTTGTGAATATGAATTTAAACCACGAGTCAGATAGGGGAATCGGTTGGTCAAATTTTAGGGTGCAACACTTTACACCATGATCTAGAGCAGTCTTGACCACTACCTCCACATCATACTCCAGCATGATTAGATAAAACACTTCTGTAAGTATCAAGCCTCACAATCCTAATTCCAGCCCATCATATATGACATCAACTCCTTTACTACTCACTTTGGTTTTTAAGACACCAACAACATGACTTATTATTTCCATAATAGTCCATACATTTCATTAAGATACACATGAAGCTCTCAGAAGGACACAACAATAACAGCTTAACAGACCATCACAAACACCAGAAAACCATAGAGAGAAATAAACTCTTATGTAGCTTCCTTAGAGACATGATGTTCAAACATCCTGTCTGACATTACAACAACAATATATATTCTTAAGCACCTTAAGAAATGATTACTTCATCATTCAAGCACCAAGTCATGGACATAAACTACTTCTCATTCTACTACTCTTTTGCACAAATCCATCGATAGCAGGGACAAAACGATTCTTCACCATGACCATTTTCATGACAAGCAATCATACACCATGCTTCATCATGATGAGAAACAACCTCCATAGTATAAACTCCACATAGCTTTACCCCATGAACATAGTCATTGAATCTTGAGTTCTTGCCTTGTTTGAAGTTGCACCTTCAGGAGTAACACTTTTGACATCGCCAATTAAAAGGATAATAAATTAAATACTTGCTAATGCCACAAGTAACAAGTGATTTTAAATCCCCAATTTGAGACACACAAATATTCTGCAGAGAAAAATAAATTCTCCCAGACAATAACCAATGTTGTTTCCTAGGTCATTCATAAGAAGCAATCACAATTCTAGTTCAAACCAACAGCCTCACAAAGTCAGACCCACAGTCACATTGTCAAGGTAAACAGGTACGCTAGACAGCACAATGTCAAGACATCTTGTCTGACATTACGACCTTGCCAGTGGTCCAAGAACACAAGCTTGCCTGAGAATCAACAAACTTAGTACAGGCTACACCAATGTAGCTACACATCAGACAAGTACGTAGCTCCCCCTGTCATGCATAATCAGAACTCCCCCTAAAAGATAAAACCCAAACACATGAAAAGTCACTTCAACATCTTCATATTCACACACTGGAAACATATGCAACTTTACACCCCTTGTTTCACAAACCACACCAGAACCAAACCTAATAGAAGAGGTAGTCGCAGGATAGACATAACTATCTGCAAGATCACTCAGATTCAGCTTTGAAAGACCAGAAAAATCTCCAAGATGTTAGGCTGAATGTCCTTTCATATGCACAAAATCAAGGCTGATGGTGTCTTGATCTTCACCAGTCATACAAAATCAAGACAAAACACTTGGATAGAGGCCCAAAAACCTGCTGACCAAAAATCCCTTTAGTGGAACCCAGATCATAATGCTCCCACCTTCATGTTACTCCCAATAAGCTTGTACATATCTAATTTGATCCATTGATACCCAATGACAGAACAAAAAAAACACTGTCAAGTTCACCATGAGCTAGAACAGTAACACAATGTCACAGCATCTTGTCTGACATTCCATCCTCATAGATACATACAATCACACACTGCTTGAAACCACAAACAATTTTGGTAACTAATTGTACTATTGCAGCAACAGATTCTAGATAGAAGTATACCTCCCCATATTAAGGATAACCAGTGCTCTTTTCCAGAAGAACACCTTAACGTGAATGGAAAATATAAGACTCATCTTCATGTCTTTAAGAGCTCACTCCTTGTTCAACACACCTGCTGAACGCATTCACTTTGAATTTTACAAGCATAGATATCCATGTTCCTTGAAAAAATAAAACTAATTGAACATGGAATGCTTCACATTCCTTAAAGAGATATGGAAACCCTCTTAATTTGTTAGTTATCCCAGATGTCATTCCCATCAGACCCATTCTCCAGAAATCCTCAGCTTACTTGCTTCATAAGTATCAAACTGATCCACTTCTTTCCAGAGTTACTTGCAGCAGAAGAAAATACTTCTCCACAAGTATTATGGCCTAAACCTGAGTCAGAGAACAAGATAGACACCCCATAATCCAAGACAATATTTACCTCATCATTCTCCCATATGATAAGTTAGAACACTTCTAATTCAACTAGTGAGTATCAACTTCCACAATCTGAAGCCCAAGTTCAGCAAACAAAATGACGCTCTAACATCAGTTAGGACATCCTAATTATCTCACAGACACCATACAATATGGTTCTTGATACAATAACCACTTGGACTTACTATCTGATTAGTAATCCAATCTGAGGATCTTCAGAGAGCATAGTTCCACTAACTTGATCAACGAGAAATCCAAATAAAGAGAAAGTTAAACTCTCAAACTTCTCCCAAAAGAAGGCACTCATCCTTAATAAACTTAGATCTTCTACCATAAGCTCTAAGACATGAACAACACCATAACCTCCTTTGTTCTTCAAATAACTACCCTTATGTACAAGAGTAATTTTCTCCAAGCACACTTCTTAAATAACCAACTACCACTGTTTGGTTAACTCAACTTCTTTCAGAGCTCTAGAAAATATTCTAATCCACCAAGCAAACTTGATCTTCAATTTACATATCCTACTTGCTCCATAGAATCACTCTTTGAATCAACAAGACTTTGCATAATCTCTACTGATGGAATTTCTCAACATCTGGTTGAACATCATATCTTTGGAGTAGACCAAACAAAAATTTGACAATGTTGAACATTATGGATAACCAATTTAATACTTGTGCATTCCACAAATATAAATTGATCATAAATCCACACAACTTATCGAGAAGACCATCTAGCAGATATTTATACTTCAGCAATACCAAAAGTATTCTTTAGTTAAAGGATATTTAATGTTGAAACATCAAGAATGACACCCTTGACTCAACCTACCAATGACTTCCTCTGCTGATAGAACCCTTACAAGTCATGAGTGGCGAAAATAAACTAACTCCCACTATATTTAAGTAGAATAACATTCATCATCACCAGAGAACTTCAGAAATCGATATTCAGTATGAGAACCAGATTATCTTCCTGAAAGAACTCTTGAACACGACAAGAGATGCCTTTATGAGGGGACTTAAGAGATATCTCATGTATCTTTGGAAACTTAGTTGCAAAGGTATTTACAAATTTCATAGATCGTAAATATGATAAGTATGATCTCTACTCACCATCTCTGACTTTAAGATACATGATGGAACCAACATTCCTAGTACAAAGTTGACATGCATCAACAAATAACTCTCTCCATTCCATTTCTCCCAACTTTGGAACAACTAGAGGCTTAAAGAAATTATGATATCTTCAAGAGTAGAAGTCAATAAGCAAGATCTTCCATAATCTTTCTTCAATCACAACACTAGAATAACAAGACTACCAGAGTTCTTCCATCAGAGAAATATGCAGCGGAACCACCAAGGACCATCTTCAACATGCCCTAAACAAGGTGTCAAAACATCTTAAAGGACACCATACAGAAGAAGTAGCCACTCCTCCTGCACTTGTTGTAGAAACTCCTCAAAAACCTTGAACAATCATCAGAGTTATTCCTCGTGATCCATAACACTCATCTCATCCATCAATACCCTTGAGTATATCAGAATGAATGATCTGATCTCTCCCAAAAAAGCATTCAACAAATCACAGAAGCTCCTATATCAGAGAGCACAGCAGCAGATACACAGAATCCTTCAAAAGCAAGAGTAAACACAAACCCCCCTACACTCCATAAGCAGTAACTCCTCAAGAACCCATCAGCAGCTCAAACATTTAGCAAGATCAGCAAATCAGCTACAACTTCTCCTTGTTTAAAACACCAGAAAGTATGTCCCAAGATCTCATCCAGAACAGACAGGATGCCTGCTCTGATACCAATTAAAATTCATTGTGTCCCAAGATCTACGTAAAAGAAAAACTATATTAAAACAAACTTTATTTATTTCTATTTTAAAAACTATTAAACTTCTATTAAAATAAAAGAAAAGTCTATAATATTTTCTATATTATCTAAAACAACTAAAACTATTTAAATTCTTTTATATTCTAAAAATGACAAAAAACTATTAAATCTATTTTAAAAAACTATATAAAATTCTTAAAAGAGATTTAAACTATTTAAAATTCTAAAAAATCTATTTAAGTCCTAAAAAAAATCCTAAAGCCTATTTAAAATCCACAAAAGTCTATTAAACCCTGAAAATGCAGACAAATGCAAATGACCGCCATGAAAGAGCGTGCGAGACCAGGTCGAATTGAACAGAGAACCCTGGGCATCCGAATATCCCAAAATCACTATGCAAGCTAAAAATCACCGAGGAGCGCACAAGTTTCCCGAAAATAAAACCCTGATGATCTGGACTGGATCTGCCGTATCTGATAGACGAAAACCAAGCTGTAACCCTGATATCCTCTGTCTGTGCACAAATATCATGCGCCTGATTTGTGAATATGAATTTAAACCACGAGTCAGATAGGGGAATCGGTTGGTCAAATTTTAGGGTGCAACAGCTGCCCCTATTCAAGCGACTTGGACCTGAAGGATTTGAAGAGCGCTCAGCCTTCAAGCATTCAGAGGTACGAGACGGTTGAATACAAATAAAACCCGAAAATTTGCCAACCGCGAGCATGTACTGTAAACTGCTTGGGGAATAAAGTCCAGAAAACCGAGCCCAGTCATTACGGCACCAAACTGATCAATCCTCTGATAAAGAACTCCTGACTTGAACGCCAATTACCTGTGATAACAAACCCTGAGGGTTGCAACAAAACACCTGATCCTTTCACATTGCCTACTGATAGACAGGAAGAGAAATATACTCACATCGTCCAAAGATGGACGGGAAGACACCCTGGTTGAATACTCACCTCGTCTAATGATAGACGGCAAGACAACATTAATCTCCATACTCACATCGTCTAAGGATAGACGGGATCATCCTGATTGATGAAACAAATCAATATTCACCTTGTCTAAGGATAGACAGAAAGAAATTCATAATCTCCATACTCACATCGTCTAAGGGTAGACGGAAAGACATCCTGATTGATGAAACAAATCAATATTCACATCGTCTAAGGATAGACGGGAAGAAAGCGTTAATCTCCATACTCACATCGTCTAAAGATAGACGGAAAGACACCACTAATCTCCATACTCACATCGTCTAAGGGTAGACGGGAAGACACCATTAATCTCCATACTCACATCGTCTAAGGGTAGACGGGATCATCCTGATTGATGAAACAAATCAATATTCACCTCGTCTAAGGATAGACAAAAAGAAATTCATAATCTCCATACTCACATCGTCTAAGGGTAGACGGAAAGACACCTGATCGAATACTCACATCGTCTAAGGATAGACGGAAAGACACCATAATCTCCAAATTCACATCGTCTACTGATAGACGAGATCATCCTGATTGATGAGACAAATCAATATTCACATCGTCTAAGGATAGACGGGAAGAAATAATCTCCATACTCACATCGTCTAAGGGTAGACGGAAAGACACCTGATCGAATACTCACATCGTCTAAGGATAGACGGAAAGACACCATAATCTCCAAATTCACATCGTCTACTGATAGACGGGATCATCCTGATTGATGAGACAAATCAATATTCACATCGTCTAAGGATAGACGGGAAGAAATAATCTCCATACTCACATCGTCTAAGGGTAGACGGAAAGACACCTGATCGAATACTCACATCGTCTAAGGATAGACGGAAAGACACCATAATCTCCAAATTCACATCGTCTACTGATAGACGGGATCATCCTGATTGATGAGACAAATCAATATTCACATCGTCTAAGGATAGACGGGAAGAAATAATCTCCATACTCACATCGTCTAAGGGTAGACGGGATCATCCTGATCGATGAAACAAATCAATTCACACCGTCTAAGGATAGACGGGAAGACAGCATAACGCAATTCAACACCATCCCTTGAATTTCAGAATCCTTCTGTCTACGGGAATTGATGGAAAGAACAATATCCTTGAAGGGGCCACATCATCAGTATGGACCGACGGGAAGAAAACCACCTTTAAAGAACCATGTCGTCAATAAGAATCGACAATCACGAAAACTAAACATTCTTCGAAGAGCCTCGACATCAATAAGGATTGACGGTCAGAAAAGTCCCTCTTGAAACGTCATCTCCTCCAATAAACAGAAAGGAAACCAACTATCCGAAATACTGTTTTGGAACCCCTCAACAATCAAAGATAGCCGGAGAAGACTCGCTGGGGAAACACCCCATCTGCATGAGCTGACAATAAGAAACCCGCTGAACAATAACCTGAAGCTTCACATCGTCTACTGATAGACAGAAAGAAAAGCCACTTGCTAGAGAAACCCCGTCTTGAACCCCACTAAAAATCACCCAAAACTTCACGTCGTCTGCTGATAGACGGAAAGAACACCACGTTCGAACTCAAGACGTCTAATGATAGACGGAGAAATCCACTTATTGGCGGAACACATCGTCAATATGAATTGACGGGAAGAAAAGCTTGCCGATACCAGATGACTGATTGATCAAAGCACAACTATTGTATGATCTGAGATACAAATAAACCGCTGAACTGTCTGAGCACTGCCGCTGGATAAATGCCCCGGAACTGATCACAGAGTAATTCGCGCGCCATGTGAGGCTGGCAGAAAACCTGACTTATGCTTCGTATGCATATGCATATGCTTTAATATTTCTATGGCGTAATGCTCCATTCAGGATGGAAATGCTACGCATTTTGAAAGTGACATGCAAGTATGATGCAAATATGATAAATAATGCAATATGCTAATGCGGGCTCGAGCTGCTGGAGCAAGCTGGGTACAGAAAACCACTTCAGCAACATAAATGTTGAAGACGAAGCCAACTCCGCTAGGGATAAACCCGGATGTCACAGGATTATCCCAGCAAAATAAATGCTGGGAGAGTGAAATCAACTCCGCTGGGGAAATTGGGAACTTAACCAAACACCTCGTTGAAATAACACCCTGCTGGGGAATATAACTCTGCTGGAGAATAGCAGATGTGTCAAGTATGATTGGACTTCTCTGGGGATAGCTCACCCATGCCACTGAAAAACTGGACTTTTGTTGGAGAAAATAGACGGAGTCTTCCTGCGTACTGATGACGATTGGATTTGGAAACTGATGTGCCAACACGGATGGGCCTCACAGTGATCGCCAACATGGATTTGGGTGAAAAATCGAAAGACCGTAACATGACTTCCTGACATTCGTCTCACACTTTAAGATTGACTGAATCTGCTCGAATAGCTCTGAGTAGCTCTGATGATACGGAGAAGAACAATTCCTTTCGCTTATGATATGCCCCAGCCCGCGGGGTCTCTGTGGGGATAGTCCTCGAAAAGAAATCAGCAAATCTGTTCCCTGACGGTCTGATATGACATGCCCCAATATTCTGAACTTCGGAAAGATACTTCACATCGAATGCTCCTCGAATAACTTCTGCGTGCTTAAGATGGTCTGCCCCTGACTGCATTGACGTTGCCCCTGATTATTTGATTCGGAGTAGTGCCCCTGACTACGCCGTATTTGCCTGAATCTCAACCTGATTGCCCCAGGATAACTGACTTCGAAAAGCTGACTCGACTGGGGATCACAATAATAACTTGCCCCTGCTCTCGGAACATTCGGGCGCTCTGTATTCTACCTTGACCGTACTTTCCAGTGTAGGAAACTCTTCTGCTGTCAAGCACTCACTCGCAAGTAAAACAAGTTGTTCTGCGTAAAAGATGTATTAATGCAACACATATGACAGCTTTCACATCCAATCTGTTCACTGGGAAAAGGAAAAAACAGTTTATGGCATATAATGCACAAACATTTATCAAGAATATCAACATTAGTACCAACATGGTAAGAGGAACCTTTTTAGGAGTCAGAATCGACGCGACCTTTACCAAAGTATGCTTTCGAAACAACTTGCTTCAATTAGGACTTTTGAAGGTTGTAACGTGGTCA
Source organism: Lathyrus sativus (assembly GCA_963859935.3). Classification (NCBI taxonomy): domain Eukaryota; kingdom Viridiplantae; phylum Streptophyta; class Magnoliopsida; order Fabales; family Fabaceae; genus Lathyrus; species Lathyrus sativus. The sequence continues at coordinate 415,169,648 of OZ012739.1, forward strand.
GGTTCATGGTTTTGAAGGAAAGGATAAAGGCTCAAAGTTTATTTTAACCCACCCGTTCTCCTTGATGTTCTCCGATCCTATGTTCAGCTAATTCAACCTTAGCGCTCACCTCTCGGAGGCTGAAAGATAGGAGTGATAGTTCGAGAAACTATGAGTTTTTGGAGTGACAGCCACTCACTCTTTCGTCTTTGACACTTGTGGTCACACGACTCGTATTTCCTTTGAGGATTTTTCTTTTGTCATCCTTTCATCTTTTTTCTTTCATATCCCTAACTTTTGCCTGGACTGACTCTTTTTGAGTTTCTTTTGATTTTTTAAGTCCAGCGGGATGCCCTCATTTTTGCCTAAGTCATTTGTTTTGAAGTTTTCTTGACTTAGCGGGCTTTTGATTCTCTTTTCTTTTTTTTCTTATTTTTTTCTATCGAACAAGTCGTGTGACACTGGTTGTTTGACTCTTTGGGGAATAACATGACTGCCCCACTCTTGATTGAACCATTGTGGTCTTTTAGGCACGACCTCTAGGGACGTGATTGATCCTCGAACGGACACTCCTTTTGCAATTTGGACGCTCGGTCAAATTAGCTAACACCTACCCTGCCCCAGGTTAAAGATCGAGGGTTTTTCGCTTTCAGAAAGAACTCCTACTACTAGGCTCAAAAAGGGGTTAACAAGCGATTATCTTCCTTATATCTCCGGTGTTTAGGGATTTGAAACAATGCCTGTACATCATCAGCAGGTTTTATTTCAAAAGCATACAATCGGAATTTTGCACGTCGTTCATTTTCGTCATCCTCCCCAGATTCTTCTTAACCAAGCGTTGGACATTTGTAAAAACAATTAGTGAACACGAATGGATTCAATCAAAACATGCATATTTATTTCATTATCATCAATTGAATGAAAACAACAAGTTTTACAAACAAGATTGCATTTTCAAACAGGAAAGAAACTACAAATGTAAAGACATGACAAGATAAAACAAGAAAAAATGCTAGCTTCCGAGAACCGGGCTTTCACATCTGTCCTGCTGCTGAACCCGCTATCTTCGCAATCGGTTATTAGAGACAATTTGATGCTGTCCTGATCTGCTTTCAACGACCCTACCAAATTATAGAGCCCTTCCTCCTTCGTTCAGATGATTTGGGACTTCCCTGCCCGAAGCTGATTGCTGCACTATCAAGTAGATCCTGCACTTTGTGCTTGAAAGCCAGACAATCTTCAATGTTGTGCCCTTGTGCTCCTGAATGGAAATCACAGCGCTCCTTGATATCATACCCTGCAGGAGGCGTCCCTGTCAGCGGGGCTAACTTCCTCTTCTCAACCAACTGCAATCGTAGCAACACCTGAAGCAGTTCGGCATACGGCATCGGAGGCACCTTAAATACCCTTAATGGCTTCTGATTTTGAGCTCTTCGCTGATTAGGATGCTTCTGCCTTTTCCCCTGTTGAGATCGTTGTTGTTGTTGCTGGCATCGGGTTGACTCTTGAACACCCTTCGTAGCAAATGCAACATCGGTTTCTTGACTTTCGCTGTATTGATTAACGCCCTCCTTATGCTTAGCCATTTTCTTTCTCAGATCTGCCCCAGGAATAAGCAACAGTTGTGGGCCTGGAGATTCTGACACCATGGAGTCCAGGATACGCTTCTGACCCACTGCAGCTTTAGAAACATCTGTCATCTTAGCATCGACTGAGACAGGAGCAATACGCACAGCTACGCCGCTCGGCGTGAATTCAATATCGTGCGAGTCAATCAGGTCTCGGACATTGTGCTTGAAAGCATGACAACCCTCGATGTCGTGTCCGAATGCCCCGGAATGAAATTCACATTGCTTGCCGGCATCGTACCCATGAGGAAGCGCTCTCGTGGGTGGTTCCAACGTTCTCTTCTCAACCAGATTAAACCTCAATAAGGTCTGCAAGAGCTCAGCATATGTCATAGGTGGTGCCTCAAATATTCTCTTTGTCTTCCCTTCCTGGATCCTCCGTGGAGCTGGATGCACCCTCTGTTGCTGCTGCTCAGGTTCCACATGCACGGGTGGCACGAGCTTCTTCATTGCGGCTTCAAATAGCTGATCATCCTCTTTCCTAAGCACATTCTTGACTACTTCCATGATCAAGGTCATTTGGGTCTTCAGTTGACTATTCTCCTCTTTGAGAATCTTCTGTTCCAGACGTATCTCTTGCATATCTCTCATCATCAGCCCCAGCTAGCTTCGGACTTCAATCAATTCGAACTGATTCTGTTCCATATCTCTGAAGGAATTCCTGCAATAAACTGAACGATGAGGAAATAAGACCCACGGTTCTGATGTACCTGTTAAATGATAATGCAGCGTAGAAAGCAAACACATATTCATAACGAGACAAAGAGAAACTCAAGCTATAAGCACACAGACGAACATCTCCCACACATGTATAACCAACAAAAGCATCACGTAAGCACAAATGAAGTACGAATACAATGACCCCAGCCAACAATCCTGGTGGTGGTCAGCAAACACTGATGCACAAAAGCTAAACGGGTTAGGCAGAGAAAACAGATGCGACACCCGACACATAAACTTCTAGAAACTTTTCCCATATTCAACTGAACTCCCTGATTGACAATCTTCAGAACACACACTTCCTGCGGAGTCTTCCATGACATTAACTGACGAATCCACATAACTGGATGATGGAAAATCATTAATCTGAACAAAACCCTGAGGAGTGATGCAAATACGGCTAGAGTCTAACAGATCTTGAACCTGGCTTCTAAGCACCTTACAATCATTTGTTGAATGCCCCTGTGCCCCAACACGGTACTCACAGCGGGCGCTGGCATCAAAACCTGGAGGATACGGTGGAATCACCGGCTTAGTCTCTTTCGGCACTATCAATCCACTTTTGACCAGATCTGGCAACAACTGACTGTACGACACCGGTAGCTGAGTAAATTGCCTTTCAGGTTTCCTTGGTCTTCGTGGGGCGTGCCGACGCGACCGACGATAAGATGACCGTTGACTTGAAGTGTCTGAAAACCGATCCTGAGATGCTAGAGATTCTGAGATGGCGTCATCTCCTTCCCACTCTTCTTGAGAACTGACAATTGACTCATTCTTGTCAACTGGGACGTAAGGGACATCTCGAAACTTTCCACTCTTGAGTCCTCTCTCAACAAGCTCTCCCATTCTCATCAGGCCCACAAAGCTTGTGCAACCGAACAATTTGTCAAAATAGTGGCCTTTCAGAGTACCCAAGAAGATGTCAACCATTTCTTTTTCCGGAAGCGGTGGTTGAACACTAGCAGCCAATTCTTTCCATCTTCGCAAATACCCTCTGAATGATTCATTCTCCGCCTGAGATAATTCTTGCAGATGCACGAGACTAGGAGCCAAATCCAGGTTGTAATCGTACTGCTTCATGAAAGCTCTGGCTAAATCCACCTATGATCGAATCTGATTACTCTCCAATTGCACATACCACCTCGAGGATGCCCCAGTCAGGCTATACTGAAAGCAATGGATCATTAATTTGTCATTTCGCACAAACGAAGTCATCCTTCGACAGAACATCATCAAATGCAGCTTCGGACAGCTATCTCCCGTGTACTTCTCGAATTCCGGCACTTTGAACTTGTAAGGCACCACCAGATCAGGAACCAGACACATGTCTACAGCATCCAGGTTAACGGCATCTTTCGCTTCTAAGGCTTTTATACCTTCTTCCAACGCTCGGAGTCTTCTATCCTTTTCAAGAGCTCTTGGATCTACCATCCCGGCCGTTGGAATATCTCTTCGGTAATTCATCGCAGGGAAAGCAACACCTTGATTGTTAGCAGGAGGATGACGTTCATTTCGGGCAACAAACGGCTCATGTCGATCTCGGTTCTGGACAGTAGGTTGTACAACTTGGTCTGCAGCAAGGTTGTTCGGGAAGTCTTCCATAGAATCATACTGAGGGTTGGACGCCATAGTAAACCTTGCCAAGGTGTTAGGAGCCTGGAAATTGCCTTCAGCCATAGCTACCAATTACCTGTAACCGACTACACTGCTTGATTCTGCTCAAAACTGCTTCAGCCCCTTGGTCGTCTTCAACACTCCACTATTGCCTCAAACAGTCCCACGAGAATCCCCCTCTGATGGAAACAAAAGTTGGATAAGTGCTCTGGCCTGCTAGAGAAATGCTATGCAATATGATTTATGCAAACAGAAATACAAAAAATGCTAACGTGCATGTGTGCATTGGAGATATTTCCCCTCCAATTCCAGTGTCAGTGGTAGCGAGACAAGATAAACCATAAAGACAATATTTAGAAAAACCCTCATATATTTATTAGAATATCAGTCTTGTCAAGATGTTACATAACTATGCTCCATACAACTGATATGATAAAGGAGGATCCCAGCCAACATGCCTGGTGGTGATCTCAACATACAGAATACAAGAGAGAAATCAAGTACGGGTACGGTTGCGGAAGTCCTCAACCAGCTTCTTTGTCTCCGCGTGGTCCGGTCGATAAATCAAATCTTCTATCAACTGATCCCTCTTTCTGACCGTTCCCTGGATATCTCTGACAAAGTCTTCCCAAGCCTTATCATGGGCACCGTCCCCAGGTTTGGGTCTCTTGGCATCTGCTCTGTGCTGAAAATCCTCCAAATTCTTCATGGCATCAATCAGCTTGCGCTCGGCCTCGTATCGGCGGCATGCTTCTTCTTCAAGCTCTTCAGTCTTCACTTTGACCTGTTCTTCTAACTGAGCAACTTGTGTCTTCAGCTCTTCGTCCCGCTCTTTGCGCTTGGCCATAGTGAGATCCCAGTGCTCTCTGAACTTAGCTAGCTTTGTGTAGGCCCTTTCCAGCTCTTGCTTCTTAGTGGCCAACACACTACTAACTGAGTCTACATCTAACTCCAGACGCTTCTTGGTTTCAGTCAATTCCAATAGCGTGGTCTTCAGATGTTTCAGAGTTTCAGCCTGTTGCTTAGAAAAATATCCTGTTTCAATCTTTTCATGACGAAGCTGGGCATTCTCCTGCTCTAAAGCCTCTTTAGCCTTTGCTAGCTCTTCTTTCTCCGCCATCAGCTGCTTGAATACCTGTATATCCACTGTGGTAGGCTCCTCCACCGGAGAAGGATGCAATGGTTGAACCGCTGGATATGGCATAAGGAATTTCACAGCTCGCTCACGAATCCATTCCACATACGGGCCAGGAACTCGAATATCCCCTCTGCTACCTGAAGGCTTCCCTCTCTTGTGCAGGTTCTTCCAGGCTTTCTCAAGTTTGGTCAGCATCTCTTTCCATATTGCCCCGGTGAGATATAGAGATTCCTGTATCTCCTCGGGCTTCGGCGCTCCCTGAGGTACATACCCAAATTGCCTGATCAATAAGGAAGGGTTGTAATTGACACAACCTTTCCTTCCTATTAACGGAACATTCGGGAATCCTTCGCATTTGAGTATGACCTCCACTCCGAATACCTCTTCATTGACCCATACCACATTCTCGGCATTCAACCCCATCAAGCTCTCGGGCCATCCTAGAGAATCAATAGAGGTGACAAAAGGTCCGGACTTAGGCATATGACTGGTGAACCACCTGCACAGGAGAGGTACACAGCAAGACACATTCCTTCCTCGCCGCTTTTCATTCTGGTAGTGGGTAGAGTGGTGGATATATCCCAGCAAAGTAGGAACTGGGTTCTTCGCAGCCAAAATATAGAAAGCATCTGAGTCAACAAAATTAGGAATGTTTGGGAACAACACGATGCCATAAATGCATACGGCAAGGATGACGTCAAAAACACCCCAACCACCCTTCTGGGCATACTCCCGAGCCTTCTCCACCAAGACATCCAACGGAAATCCCCATACATCTCCTCTTCTGATCATCTTCCCGGACAGCTCAGACTCTCTCAAGTACAGGATGGCAGAAAGCTCAGCCAGATTAGGCTCAGCGTTCGTACGATAGAAAGGCATCTGCTCGCGGATAGGTATATCCAAGAGTGCAGAATACTCCTCCAGGGTAGGAGCCAAAACAAAGTCGGGAAATACAAAACACCTGAGCTCCGCATCATAAAACTGTAACAGAGTATAAATGCCGCTGATCTCGTAGGCCGATGGCTGATAAACATAGGTCAGAATCCTCCCATATCTCTTTCTGAAGTCACCCATTACCCTCTTCTTAGCAATAGTAATCAATTCTAACAATAGACTGATATCCGGCGACGGAAACTTGTAGGGCAACACTCTCTTCAGGGTTTCCATGTCTTGCTAGGAACAGACACCAGAACTGGGAGGGAAAATATGTACCTGCAATACACACACGTTAGTTGAATGCAAATGGTAATGCAATGGTGCAGTATGATAAATAATGCAATCTGTGAACACAGGGGCTATGCTGTGGCCTGAAGAGGAACATCTCTGTGATCAAGAACAGAAAACCACCATAGTTACCAGAATCTCATGACACTAACTATCATCTGATACTCAAAATATCAATCCCCTGGTAAGAAAACCATCTGAACCTCTGTATCTGACGAGAAAACCATCTGATAACAGCATCAACCTCAGATAAGAAACCCATCTGACCCAGACAACACACTTGGAGATGAATCAAGAACACCGTCTGATAACTGCTGAATCATGGTTTCTGAAGGCCAGTTTTCCTGCAATAACCCAATCCCCCTCACAGGTATGATAGACCTAATCCACGGACAAAGGTACGGCATCCTATGCGGTCATCAGCGTCACAGACTTTCATGAGTGATGATACGATTCCCAGAAGGAGTGGCATCATCAAGTCATGAAGAGGCCTCACTTAGCTGACTTCCAAATGATCGGTCCCCAGAGTCGACAATCCCCACGTCTGGACTCCCCTCAGATCCTCAGGACCGGAAAGGAGCACCTCTGCGAGAACCTCGTCTGAGCGTAGATTTCGTAGGGAACTGTGCCTGCTCAGCAGACAGGTTCGTCTACTACTCTCCACAACTATATCTAGGTGCATACTCAAGCCCAGGTCCGGCTTCTCACTCACAGTAATCTCCCTTGCCCACAGCAATAAACATAATAATATAATGCTGGAAAATAAATGCGGATAGGTAAAGGTACAGAAAAGTAAAGTGCAGGAAAGTTAAACACATATGCACAACACCCAACAAATAAACACCCAAGCGCTAGGATTGACTCGCGTAGGGGATGGGAAACGGTCCCAGCATAAGGGATGGGAAAAGTCCCTAGATGTTATAATTCCCCAGCAGAGTCGCCAGCTGTCGCTACTGCGAAGATCGGCGCCGGCTTGACAGGAGAGTCGCCACCGTGCGTTATTTATCCCTCAGGGCGGGAAAGGAAACGCTCGAAGTAAACCTCGCAAAGACGGGAAAAGGTATGGTCATCACAACCAAAACCTGGATTCGGGAGTCGGTTACGCAAGGGGAAGGTATTAGCACCCCTCACGTCCATCGTACTCGATGGGATCCACGCTTGATGTTTATAAGGAAAAGGGTGTGTTTATCTATCTACGCTAATGGCCAGTCTGAAAAGAAAATAAAAGGACAGGACTCGACAGAACATACGGTGTTCTGGGCCTACGTACTCCCTCGTGCAATGGGAAAGTCAGAGTCAACGTAGTTCGACTACCTACGTCTAAACGGGGGAAAGGTTGCTCGCCAGGACATCGCGTTCTGTGCCTACGTACTTCCATACAACATGGAAGATCAGAGCAAACGTAGTTCGACTAACTACGGCTAAGCAGGGGGCTCTCACACAGCAATGAGAAGACAAACTGATCCTAAAGGTTCGGGAACCTACAACTACGATCTGGTCTCAAATGCACCCGGGCAAGAGAAAGGGATAACAATTAGTCGTCAGCGGGAAAATCTCGATCGCACAGCCGCGAGAGAACAAAGGTTAGTTGTTAGTGTGCTCGCTAGGATATCGCATCCTATGCCTACATATCCTCATCTGGTACGAGGAATCAGAGCAGCTGTAGTTCGGCTAACTACGACACAAGCTACTCAAAAGCTCCTACTGAAAGGAAAGGGAGAAGACACCCTAAAACTATGACTAAAGAGGGGAATCCACCTATTGATATCATGCCTGGTTGACCATCCTAATGTCTATCATAACAACTCCGCAGCGGAGAAGTCAGAGCTCCTAAGGGATCATGGCAACAGGACTAAACGGCAAACAAGAATTAACTACAAAGTAAAGAAATACTAGAAATATGCATGAATGCAACAACTAAACAATCAAGGCGCAAAGGCCGCAAACCACAGAGGCAAGGGAGCTCAGCTCTACCAAATACCAACAAGCAAAGCCACTCAATAACAAACAAGCAGAAGGAGGACCACCTCAACTTCTCATGCACACAAAGTCTACTTCTAAGATGCACCTACCTCAGAACTATCTAGATGAATTCCTAAGTCTAATGCAACACAACACCATACAAGTCAAACAACACAAAGACAAGGCTAGCTAACCTGACAAACCTCTATCTACAAAACAAGAAACTACTCCTGGGCAAGGCCCCTAACAAACCTGAAACAAGCTTAATCTATCCCTGAACAAAACTCTATGCAACACTTAAACAAAACTCTAAGCAAAACTCCAATCAAAACCCTTAAGCAAGAGGAATCAATCCCAATCTCCAAGCTTTAGAACAAGCTTACCAAAGAAAGGGAGCTAAGCAGACAAACTCATAGTGCCTTCCTCAGGAAAGTACCAGGAGGTTACCACTCAGGAGTCATATCCTATGCGGCTCGACAACTGTGATCAGTTTACATTCCTCCTCAGGAGAAACTAAACTCACATGAAGGCTCCGACATCACTGGATATTTGAGAAAGCCTATCTGAACTAGGAGAACTAAGTGAACAGACCCATAGGACCTTCCTCAGGAGTGTACTAGGAGGCTGACACTTAGGAATCGTATCCTATGTGGCTCAACAACTGTGATCAGTTTACATTCCTCCTCAGGAGAAATTAAACTCACAATTTGGCTCCAGCATCATTGGATACTTAAGAAATCCTAGATAAACTAAGGGAGCTAAGTGAATAGACCCCTAGGACCTTCCTCAGGAAAGTACCAGGAGGCTTCCACTTAGGAATTGTATCCCATGTGGCTCAACAACATGTGATCAGTTTACATTCCTCCTCAGGAGAAATTAAACTCACAAGTTGGCTCCAACATCATTGGATACTTAAGAAAGAGGTGAGAAGAAAGAATGAAAGTCATTCATAGTGCCTTCCTCGGGAAAGTACCATGAACTTCCTTCAAACTTTAGGATCTCAAACCTCACAGACAGGGAACAAGCTCCTAGACTAAGCCTCAATCCACTGCATCCTTGCAAGCTCCAACAGGACTTCATCCAGCCTACTTCTCCAAGAAGAAACCACAGATCCTCAAACCACAAGAAACTACCTCTGAAGTTCAACCACAGTTGAACTTCAAAGTCAGAAGCCATCAAGACTTCTCCTATCCTCAAGCTCAGACTAAAACAATATCATAACATCCTACAAAAATCTAACAAAAATCTATGGGAAACCTACATGGCTCTATGACAACATACTAAAAAATCAGAACCAAATTCAATACCAGATGAAAGAACCAAAATCAACAAAGCAGACATATCCACAAACCAATTATTCAATATCAAAACAATACAAAAAATGCAATTAAACTGAAAAGGCATGATTAAGCTAATGTTTTTGTACTATAAAATTTGACATTGAATTATGAGTCTACAGAAAAAAGAACAGAATTATTTGATCAAATCTACTATTTTTTATGAATTTCCTAATAATATGCATGCACTAAAAAATATTAAAAAGGTCATTTAAATGGAAAATATACCAAAAATAGCAAACAAAAATAAAATGACATTTTTATTTTTATTTAATTTTCTAGACATTTTCATGAAATGGTAGAAAAAACAAGAAATTAAAAATCAATCATTTTCATTTTTATTATGAATTTTTCAATATGCAAAGAAATATTAAAAGAAATAAAAAAACAAAATTGAAAAGAAGAAAGGAGGGGTGCTGAAAGCAATTCCTAGTTGTCTTATCTAGATGGGCCTGGGTCAGGGGGTGCGCATAGCAGTCTTGATAAGCCCATATGAGTCAGAAAGTCAGTTAAGAAAATGGAAACTCGTGGGGGGTGCAATTAGCAGGTTTTCATGTTAGTTTTCATTGGGCTTCACGCTATGGGGGTGTGGATAGTAGGGGGCATAAGGCCCAGCCCACGTTCATTCTATCTCTCACGCAGGAGGGGAGGGTGAACAAGCAATGAGGGAGCAGTATCAGCAAACCCTTTTGGGCCTTACCCAAACACTAACCCTAACCCAATTAACCCTAACAACAAAACCTAATTTCCCCTTCCAAACTCAGATCACTGTTCATCCCCCCCCAAACTAAACCCTAGCCGTCTTCTTCGCTTCCCCCAAATCTCTCTTCTCTGAAACCTATTCTCAGGAAACTTCAACCAACCTTCCCTCAGATCACTCCACAGAACAATCAAACAATTGCTACGAAACTCGCATCTCAACGAAACAATAACATCAAAACTCGCTCGATTAAGCAGAAGAACTAGCGTCATGCTTAGAGAATGCGTACCTGGAGAGGAATCAAGCTCGTGGAGTTCTTGAAGGGAACGTTGACGCTCGCTCGAAGATTTCTGGGCAAACAATGAAGAACTCAATGAGTTCTATGAAGATCTGGGAAGAAAACTTCAAGGACTGATGAAGACGATGATTCCGAAGCTGATAGATCTTGAAGGTTCTTTGAGTTGCTTGGATGTTCTGAGGAAGATCTTCAGAAGACCTTTGAATATCTTGATGAGGGAGGACAAACCACGAGGATCATCTTCGAAGGTTGTTGACGTTCGTTGGTTGATGGAGGTTTCTGGAAATTCCAGATGAACGATGAATGTTTGATGATGTTCTAGAAAACTTCTTAAAGAACGATGAAGCCTTGCTGATTTTCTGGAAAATTGTATGAAGGTTCTGGGCGCAAACGATGAGTTTTCCGGCGCCGTTGAGTTCTCCGGCGAAGGATAGATGGAGAGGGACGGAGTAGGAAGATGAAGAAGGAAACGTTTCTGGGAATTTCTGGAGCTTTTTGCAGTTTCCGGCAAGGGACGGTGGCCGGAGACGGTTGGACGGTGGCTCAGGGCGTCTGCATGCCCGGCGGCGAGGTCCCGGTGATGCTCAGGTGACTAGCTGTGGTGGTGACAAGTGGTGAAGGGGAGAGACTGGTGGAAGACACGTGTGAGACGCGCTGGCAGAGGGAGAGTGTAGTGGGACGCGTGTCCGTGAGTGGGAAGTTCTGAGTTGATGTGGTGGGGTCCTCTGAGTGTGAACGCGTGGCCCCCTTTATACTCGGACAAGTGGCATCCTCTGGCCAAAACCTGCACAAAAACGAATTGGACTGATAGTGAAGTGGGCTTCCCAAAAAAACTGTATTGGGCCCATACGGAAATTAATCAGAAAACCCTAAAAAACTAAAAAAAAACTCAATTAAGCCCTAATTAAAGCTAAACTACCACTTAAAATTGATTATAGATCTGAGCCTCAATTAACTAACTATTAACTACAGTTAACTCCTAATTAAACTGAACCTCAATTGAACTAAACAAATTCAATGGAAAACTAAACAAAAATTAACTCCTAATTAACCTAACTAAACCCTAATTAAATCTAAAAAAAATAAAAAATAAATAAAACTCTATTAATTTCTATACTATCATTTAATATCTACTTAAAAGAAAAACTATATTAAAACAAACTTTATTTATTTCTATTTTAAAAACTATTAAACTTCTATTAAAATAAAAGAAAAGTCTATAATATTTTCTATATTATCTAAAACAACTAAAACTATTTAAATTCTTTTATATTCTAAAAATGACAAAAAACTATTAAATCTATTTTAAAAAACTATATAAAATTCTTAAAAGAGATTTAAACTATTTAAAATTCTAAAAAATCTATTTAAGTCCTAAAAAAAATCCTAAAGCCTATTTAAAATCCACAAAAGTCTATTAAACCCTGAAAATGCAGACAAATGCAAATGACCGCCATGAAAGAGCGCGCGAGACCAGGTCGAATTGAACAGAGAACCCCGGGCATCAGAATATCCCAAAATCACTATGCAAGCTAAAAATCACCGAGGAGCGCACAAGTTTCCCGAAAATAAAACCCTGATGATCTGGACTGGATCTGCCGTATCTGATAGACGAAAACCAAGCTGTAACCCTGATATCCTCTGTCTGTGCACAAATATCATGCGCCTGATTTGTGAATATGAATTTAAACCACGAGTCAGATAGGGGAATCGGTTGGTCAAATTTTAGGGTGCAACACTTTACACCATGATCTAGAGCAGTCTTGACCACTACCTCCACATCATACTCCAGCATGATTAGATAAAACACTTCTGTAAGTATCAAGCCTCACAATCCTAATTTCAGCCCATCATATATGACATCAACTCCTTTACTACTCACTTTGGTTTTTAAGACACCAACAACATGACTTATTATTTCCATAATAGTCCATACATTTCATTAAGATACACATGAAGCTCTCAGAAGGACACAACAATAACAGCTTAACAGACCATCACAAACACCAGAAAACTATAGAGAGAAATAAACTCTTATGTAGCTTCCTTAGAGACATGATGTTCAAACATCCTGTCTGACATTACAACAACAATATATATTCTTAAGCACCTTAAGAAATGATTACTTCATCAGTCAAGCACCAAGTCATGGACATAAACTACTTCTCATTCTACTACTCTTTTGCACAAATCCATCGATAGCAGGGACAAAACGATTCTTCACCATGACCATTTTCATGACAAGCAATCATACACCATGCTTCATCATGATGAGAAACAACCTCCATAGTATAAACTCCACATAGCTTTACCCCATGAACATAGTCATTGAATCTTGAGTTCTTGCCTTGTTTGAAGTTGCACCTTCAGGAGTAACACTTTTGACATCGCCAATTAAAAGGATAATAAATTAAATACTTGCTAATGCCACAAGTAACAAGTGATTTTAAATCCCCAATTTGAGACACACAAATATTCTGCAGAGAAAAATAAATTCTCCCAGACAATAACCAATGTTGTTTCCTAGGTCATTCATAAGAAGCAATCACAATTCTAGTTCAAACCAATAGCCTCACAAAGTCAGACCCACAGTCACATTGTCAAGGTAAACAGGTACGCTAGACAGCACAATGTCAAGACATCTTGTCTGACATTACGACCTTGCCAGTGGTCCAAGAACACAAGCTTGCCTGAGAATCAGCAAACTTAGTACAGGCTACACCAATGTAGCTACACATCAGACAAGTACGTAGCTCCCCCTGTCATGCATAATCAGAACTCCCCCTAAAAGAGAAAACCCAAACACATGAAAAGTCACTTCAACATCTTCATATTCACACACTGGAAACATATGCAACTTTACACCCCTTGTTTCACAAACCACACCCGAACCAAACCTAATAGAAGAGGTAGTCGCAGGATAGACATAACTATCTGCAAGATCACTCAGATTCAGCTTTGAAAGACCAGAAAAATCTCCAAGATGTTAGGCTGAATGTCCTTTCATATGCACAAAATCAAGGCTGATGGTGTCTTGATCTTCACCAGTCATACAAAATCAAGACAAAACACTTGGATAGAGGCCTAAAAACCTGCTGACCAAAAATCCCTTTAGTGGAACCCAGATCATAATGCTCCCACCTTCATGTTACTCCCAATAAGCTTGTACATATCTAATTTGATCCATTGATACCCAATGACAGAACAAAAAAAACACTGTCAAGTTCACCATGAGCTAGAACAGTAACACAATGTCACAGCATCTTGTCTGACATTCCATCCTCATAGATACATACAATCACACACTGCTTAAAACCACAAACAATTTTGGTAACTAATTGTACTATTGCAGCAACAGATTCTAGATAGAAGTATACCTCCCCATATTAAGGATAACCAGTGCTCTTTTCCAGAAGAACACCTTAACGTGAATGGAAAATATAAGACTCATCTTCATGTCTTTAAGAGCTCACTCCTTGTTCAACACACCTGCTGAACGCATTCACTTTGAATTTTACAAGCATAGATATCCATGTTCCTTGAAAAAATAAAACTAATTGAACATGGAATGCTTCACATTCCTTAAAGAGATATGGAAACCCTCTTAATTTGTTAGTTATCCCAGATGTCATTCCCATCAGACCCATTCTCCAGAAATCCTCAGCTTACTTGCTTCATAAGTATCAAACTGATCCACTTCTTTCCAGAGTTACTTGCAGCAGAAGAAAATACTTCTCCACAAGTATTATGGCCTAAACCTGAGTCAGAGAACAAGATAGACACCCCATAATCCAAGACAATATTTACCTCATCATTCTCCCATATGATAAGTTAGAACACTTCTAATTCAACTAGTGAGTATCAACTTCCACAATCTGAAGCCCAAGTTCAGCAAACAAAATGACGCTCTAACATCAGTTAGGACATCCTAATTATCTCACAGACACCATACAATATGGTTCTTAATACAATAACCACTTGGACTTACTATCTGATTAGTAATCCAATCTGAGGATCTTCAGAGAGCATAGTTCCACTAACTTGATCAACGAGAAATCCAAATAAAGAGAAAGTTAAACTCTCAAACTTCTCCCAAAAGAAGGCACTCATCCTTAATAAACTTAGATCTTCTACCATAAGCTCTAAGACATGAACAACACCAGAACCTCCTTTGTTCTTCAAACAACTACCCTTATGTACAAGAGTAATTTTCTCCAAGCACACTTTTTAAATAAACAACTACCACTGTTTGGTTAACTCAACTTCTTTCAGAGCTCTAGAAAATATTCTAATCCACCAAGCAAACTTGATCTTCAATTTACATATCCTACTTGCTCCATAGAATCACTCTTTGAATCAACAAGACTTTGCATAATCTCTACTGATGGAATTTCTCAATATCTGGTTGAACATCAGATCTTTGGAGTAGACCAAACAAAAATTTGACAATGTTGAACATTATGGATAACCAATTTAATACTTGTGCATTCCACAAATATAAATTGATCATAAATCCACACAACTTATCGAGAAGACCATCTAGCAGATATTTATACTTCAGCAATACCAAAAGTATTCTTTAGTTAAAGGATATTTAATGTTGAAACATCAAGAATGACACCCTTGACTCAACCTACCAATGACTTCCTCTGCTGATAGAACCCTTACAAGTCATGAGTGGCGAAAATAAACTAACTCCCACTATATTTAAGTAGAATAACATTCATCATCACCAGAGAACTTCAGAAATCGATATTCAGTATGAGAACCAGATTATCTTCCTGAAAGAACTCTTGAACACGACAAGAGATGCCTTTATGAGGGGACTTAAGAGATATCTCATGTATCTTTGGAAACTTAGTTGCAAAGGTATTTACAAATTTCATAGATCGTAAATATGATAAGTATGATCTCTACTCACCATCTCTGACTTTAAGATACATGATGGAACCAACATTCCTAGTACAAAGTTGACATGCATCAACAAATAACTCTCTCCATTCCATTTCTCCCGACTTTGGAACAACTAGAGGCTTAAAGAAATTCTGATATCTTCAAGAGTAGAAGTCAATAAGCAAGATCTTCCATAATCTTTCTTCAATCACAACACTAGAATAACAAGACTACCAGAGTTCTTCCATCAGAGAAATATGCAGCGGAACCACCAAGGACCATCTTCAACATGCCCTAAACAAGGTGTCAAAACATCTTAAAGGACACCATACAGAAGAAGTAGCCACTCCTCCTGCACTTGTTGTAGAAACTCCTCAAAAACCTTGAACAATCATCAGAGTTATTCCTCGTGATCCATAACACTCATCTCATCCATCAATACCCTTGAGTATATCAGAATGAATGATCTGATCTCTCCCAAAAAAAGCATTCAACAAATCACAGAAGCTCCTATATCAGAGAGCACAGCAGCAGATACACAGAATCCTTCAAAAGCAACAGTAAACACAAACCCCCCTACACTCCATAAGCAGTAACTCCTCAAGAACCCATCAGCAGCTCAAACATTTAGCAAGATCAGCAAATCAGCTACAACTTCTCCTTGTTTAAAACACCAGAAAGTATGTCCCAAGATCTCATCCAGAACAGACAGGATGCCTGCTCTGATACCAATTAAAATTCTGGTATGCAGATTTTAGATGTCCTAGACATATGTGGAGACATTGATCTCTGCTTAAAATAGAACAAGGACTGGACACTGGCATTTTGATATACTTTAAGAAATAACAGTGTCATGACATATATTGTAACATCTGCAGACTGACAGAACAATTTATCTAACCATTTAAATTGAGCAGAATATTAAATGAAGAAAGATAAATAACACAATGAATTGTTAACCCAGTTCAGTGCAACATCACCTACATCTGGGGGCTACCAAGCCAGGAAGGAAATCCACTATCAGTAGTATCAGGAAGGAACAAATATTTTATAGTTTCTTAAAATGTCTCAAAGATCCTTTTTATGAAATCCATTTAAATCTACACTTTGTTCCTAATAAATCTCTTTAACCTACGCATACTAATGAGGTATATCCAAGATGATCTCATCAAATCAAAACACCTCTGTCAAGAGATATAAAATAGCAGCGCTTACTGTACTAGACAAAGATGTCATGACATATGTCTCAACATCTTGTTTGAAACACATGACAATAGTACTGTCATAACATTTGATGAAGATGTTATAAAATCTTACTTAATATCAGTGTAGAATCATGTTTTACCAAAATTTAGCCAATCATTTAATCTTGGATATAACAAACAGGAAATAAACTTGAAAGGAAAGATGACCTACTACCAATCCTGGTAGCCTAAGCCAAAGGTATTTAACCAAAAGATATGAGTATTACCTACTATCAAACATATGATAGCCTAAGCAAAGATAATAACCTGAAAGGAAACATCACCTACTACCAAACATGGTAGCCTAAGCAAAGGTGTCCGGAAAAAAGTTAATGTGTATTACCTACTATCACACATGTGATAGCCTAAGCAAAAGTAAACACAAAAGGAAAGATGACCTACTACCAGACCTGGTAGCCTAAGCAAAGGTATTTGACCAAAAAGATAGACATGTTACCAACTATCAAACATATGATAGCCTAAGCAAAGATAAACACAAAAGAAAATATGACCTACTACCAAACATGGTAGCCTAAGCAAAGGTATCTGACCAAAAGGTACGGTATATTACCTACTATCAAACATATTGTTGCACCCTAAACTTTTCCCACTGATTTTCCGACTTTGACTGGCTTTTTGCTTCATTTTCATCTGCATATCATTTAGGTCGCATCTTGCTCGTATTATCAGCCGGATTGAATTTATCAGGATTTTAGCCGCTTCGCTCGCGTTTCAGGCATTTCAAATCAATTCAAACGATAAGTTCAGTGTCAAAATCGAGCAAAAAGTCGCTCTCCTCTTGATGATTCAATATGTGTCGATAATATTGGCGCATTTCGGGGCTCGCCCGTTTTTCCATGGCATTTTGCATTTTTATTGCTATTTTCGCTTCTTTTATTAGATTTTTAATATTGTTTTTTAGAATAGATTTTATAGAAATAGAATTTTATTTGGTTTTAATTAGATTATTTGAATAGATTCTTTTTAGTTTTTAAATTAGATATTAGAATTTATTTGTTTTTTAGATTTATTTGTTAGAATTTTATAGAGATAGTTAGTTAATTTACTTAGGAGTTTAACTTTAATTAGGATTTAAATTATTTCTTAGAATTAACTAACTTTGTTTTTTAATTAAGCCAGCTTATAGTTTTTATTAAATTAGTTTCATTTAATTAGGTCAGCATTATCTTTTCATTAATTAATTAAGTCAACTAGATTTTCATTTATTTAGCATTAACCAGCATTTTTTATCGTTAGAGCTTTAGTTAACCAGTTCATTTGCTAATCAGCGTGTAATTGATGTTCATTAGTCAGCATTTTAATTAATCATTTGGTGACTCAGTGCCACGTGTCGCCATTCTGTGGTATATAACCACTGTTCACCATCTCTAACCTCAAAACCCTAAAAAATCGCCACTGTTGATCCGCCTCCCTTACCAAATTTCATCACTCATCATCACCTTCATCACCAACACAGAAAACACAGCCACCACCAACTTCCTTCATCATCGAACTACCTTCATCACCGTATTCATCTTCATCCAACCCTTCAACAAGAATAGAACCCAGAAATCTCCATCTTCATCTTCATCAACAAACCTCACTCAACATCTTATTCTCCATGACTCACCACTCCCATCATTTTCTGTCACCTTCCAACCCACTCCATACCGTCAACAACCATCTTCATCCAACCCTTCAACAAGAACAGAACCTAGAAATCTTCATCTTCATCAACAAACCTCACTCAACATCTTATTCTCCATGACTCACCACTCCCACCATTTTTCGTCACCTTCAAACCCACTCCATACTGTCAAAACCCATCTTCATCCAACCCTTCAACAAGAAAAAAACCCATTCCTCTTCAATCTCTTCAAACTCCATGAAAACCAACCCTCAGAACTTCAACCCAGATTCAACATTCATCACCAAAACAACCTTCATCCTTCTTTCAAAACATTCTCCATTTGCCTCAAGCCTCACGATCTAACAACCCAGAACCATTTTCCATACCCAAAATCGAAAACTCACCTTTCTCCAAAACCCATAGCCAAACCTTCAAACGGATAAAACCTTCCATCCCAAATCTCAACAATATCCAAAACCCAGAAATCAAATCCTCCATCATTTCCGCTCAAACCCTTTTCCACTTAACAGAAAACCTAGCCACAAAACCACTTCCATTTTCGAACTTCACTCTAAACCCATTTCACCTTTTGTTTTCTGAAACCTAACGGAAGCCCATATTCAAACCCAATCTCAAATCAACAACCCACTGAGATAGATCAATGAACAGATCCAAAAGTTGAGGTGAGAGAGAAGTGAAAATGGAAAGGTTGCAGAGAGATGATGAGTTGGTTTTGAACGAAAATGGAGAGGAGAATTTTGAACGAAAATGGAGAGGAGAATTGTTTTTTGGAATAGTGAGAGGGAGAGGGGTCAGAGCATGGTTGACTAAGAAGAGGATTTCCCTTTTTTTTTTGTTTAGTTACTCGTTTTTGTGCTGCTGTTGTTGATGGGATGAAAGCCAATTATGCTTCCTTTCTTACCACCCACCGTGTTCATATAAACCCTCCCCTTCTTTCTTTATTTTTAATGTAAATTTTTCTTTAGTTTAAAAAAAAGATTAGTTTAAATTATATATTAATTTTTAAAACAGATTGTATTTATATGTGTATATTAAATAGTATGTCATGTAAATATATATTAGTTTAGTTTTATATATTTCTTTTCTTAACATTTTCTATTTTAGAATTTTAATAGTATTTTTTCTTTAGAAGTTAGATTTTATTTCTATTTTGTTATTGGGCATTTTGTTCCATGTTCTATTTTGGTCGATGACGACACTTCCGTAATCCATTACCAGTCAAATTATTGATGAATAATATTGGATTCGAGACCACCTCTTTCTCTCCTCATTTTTTTCTTCTTCCGATTTTTATTTTTTGACTTTCTGTGATTGATGAAGTCTTGTATCCGTAAGCGTCGGATTTTTGAAGTCGATAACCTTCCCGATTTCAAATCTATGGAAGATGACCATTTGGGTCATTTTTTTATACTTTGGGATCGTGATAGGCTACCTTCGATTAATTAACAGTATTTTTGCGATTAAGACGAGATCCCACTGTTTTTGGTCTGTGCGACACGATTCAATTGGAGAATGATCCTCAATATCATTTCTCTATCTTGTCCATAGCACGGATTTCAATACGCGACCTCCTATAGCTTGAATTCCATTCATAAGTCGTGCTACGATGGTTTAGCATCACAATGATCCTGATTCAAAACATCATCATCGAGGATCAAAGAGGAGAAGCTTGAAATGAAGCTTGCACGCAATGTCAAGGGTCAACGAAACCACTTTGTTCGGTAACATCTTTCTAATTCACTCTTTTTTAATCAACCGCCGAGTGTTGTGAGCCGTCAGCGATAGACACGTGGGAAATGATGAGTGGGTGGCCTCCTCTCTCTCTCTCTCGTCTAGAGTGTTTAGCGTATGCCCTTTAGGAAATATACGACGCATTCGCTCATACGTTTTAGGATTTAGCGTGTGCGTCCCGTTCCGAACCTTTTCTCTCGCATCCTTGCGATTGAGCCCCTTTTCTCTCGCCACTGTGCAATTGAGACTCCCTTTTCTCTCACCTCCGTGCGATCGAGATTCCCTTTTCTCTCGCTCCCGTGCGATTGAGACCGTTTTTTGTAGTTGGCCGAACTACGACTGCTCTGATCTCTCATATCTGTTGAGAGTACGTAGGCATAGGATTGCAATAATCATAGCGAGAACTTTTCCCTCTTTCCTGTAGTTAGCCGAACTATGGCTGCTCTGATCTCTTATATCTGTTGAGAGTACGTAGGCATAGGATTGTGTTAATCCTAGCGAGCACTTTTCCCTCTTTTCTGTAGTTAGCTGAACTACAGTTACTCTGATTTCTCATGCCAGATAAGAATATGTAGGCACAATACGCGATGTCTTGGCGAGCACACTAACAACTAATTTATCTCTTCTCTCACCTCCGTGCGATCGAGACTTTCCTGCTAATGACTAACTTCCCCTTCTCTTGACCCCTTGCAATCGAGACTAGCCCGTTATTCGGAACCCTTTCCTCTCGAACCCGTGCGATAGAGAACTCCCCTATTTTTCCATAGTTAGCCTGAACTATGTTTTGCTCTGATTTCTCATACTAGATGAGAATACGTAGGCACAAGACGCGAACTACGTTGACTCTGACTTTCCCATTGCACGAGAGAATACGTAGGCGTAGAGCGGCGATGTCATATCGAGTCAATTATTTTCGTTCCTCCCCGTTTAGTAGCAGCCTTAGATAGTTTGTTTTTTCACCCATAGACTTAGACAACAAGCGTGGATCCCATTGAGTACAACGGATGTGAGGGGTGCTCATACCTTCCCCTTGCGTAACCGACTCCCGAACCCAAGATTTGGTTGTGATGACCTGTCTTCTCCCTTTTTCGTAGGTTTTCTCTGATCGTTTCCTTTCCATCTTTTGGGATAAATAACGAACGGTGGCGACTCTTCTTTCCTTGCCGGCCCCTCTTTCGCAGCGATGTGACAAATGGCGACTCTGCTGGGGACTTTTTCCATCCCCTATGCGAGTCAGTCCTAGTGCTTGTTTGCTTGTCTTTGGGTGTGTATATTTGTGTGTTGTATTTTGTATATTATTGTATTTACATTTTCCGCACTTTACTATTATCTGTTACTGTTGTGCTGTTGGGGGGTGTTCCATTTTGAGATGAGCCAAAACCCAGGCTTGAGTATAACCCTAGCATTAGAGTGGAAAGTAGTGAGGATCTGTACGCTAGGCATGCAATAGTCCTCATGAAATCTGTGTTCAGACGAGGTTTCTTTTTGAAGACATCCTATCTCGTACATTGGTCGAGAAAGGGTGTTGGATCTGGAAACTTTGGACTCTGGAGACCGATCATTTGAGAGTTAGCTAAGTGAGGCCGCTTTGTTACACTATGATGCCAAACCAAAAATGATGAACGTATCATCGTTTCTCGAAAGTCTGTGACGCTGACGACTGCATAGGATGCCGAACCTTATCATTGATTAGGTTCATACCTGTGAGTGGAACGGTTATGCAGGAAACTTGGATTTCAACCAACCCGGTATTCTGGTTTTCTCTTCAGAGCGGACTTTTGAACTTATCTAGTCAGCAGTACAACAGTTATTCAGAGCTTTGTGGAAGCTTTGATCTTTTGTTTGTTGCATCAGCATCTTTCATTGCATTGCATTTGCATCTCATTTTTGCATGTCCATCCTTGGCCCGGAACAGAAAGCTTACCCGTCTTTTATTCAACCCGCAGTTGATTTCCCGACATTCGCATTGGATTTGAATTAGCTTCTGGAAGAATCATGAACGTAGGAGAGAAGAATTTGGTTGTTACAAGGGCAGAGTTTGAATTGATGAAGAATCAGTTGGATCAACTCATGGAAGCCATGACAACTATGACCAGAGAAGAGGCCAATATTCAGAGGACTCCAGTGAACAATGTTGCTCAAGCTCAGCCTGGGCAGATTCCCGATGGAGATCAAGAGCATACTATTGTCCGAGATAGACATTCATTTTCTCTTAATGACTCAGATTATCAGAGCTTCACTTTCCCTGTGCCAGATTCTCAAAGGGCCGTTCCAAAGATTAATCCAAAGAGCTCACAGACTGTTGAATTTATAAGAAGATGTCGTCTGTTGGAGGAAAAGCTTGATACCCTGATGGATCAGGATGCTCTTAATCTGAATGCTTCGAGCATGTGTTTGGTGCCAGGTCTTGTGATGCCTCTGAAGTTTAAAACGCAAAATTTCGAGAAATACAAGGGGGGTAGTTGTCTGAAGCAACATATGGTTATGTTTTGCAGAAAAATGACCTCATATGTCCATAATGACAAGCTTATGATTCATTATTTCCAGGACAGTCTGAGTGGAGCATCATTGAGTTGGTACATGCAGTTGGAGAGTGGTTGCATCCGATCATGGTCAGATCTTGCCAATGCCTTTGTGAAGCAGTACAACTACAATCTCGACATGACTCCCAATCGCATGCAATTGGAAGAATTATCTCAGGCGAACAATGAATCTTTCAGAGCGTATGTGCAGAGATGGAGATAGTTAGCTGCTCGTGTTCAACCACCACTTCTGGACAGAGAATTGGTTGACCTGTTCATGGGTACTTTGCAAGGCCATTACTTTGATAAGATGATTGGTAGTAGGGCAGTAAACCTTTCTGACTTGGTGATAATAGTGGAACACATTGAGAGCGGACTCAAGAATGGAAAGATTTGAGACATCTTAGATACCTCAGTTTATGAAGGCGAATCAGTGGTCAGTTCTCAATGGGAGAAAGAAAGTGATGCTATCCAAGAATCTCCAGTGCCACAGATTCATTTTTTAGACACTTCGAGTATTCAGAGTCAGCAACCTATTGGGTCTGTATGTCAGATATTTGTTCCCTTCCAGAGTCAGCAGTCATACCATCATCAGCCGCGTCAGCACGCCCGACGAAGACCAAGGAAGCCAGAGAGGCATTTCAGTCAGTTGCCGATTTCGTACAGTTAGATGTTTCCAGATTTGATCAGAGGTAGGTTGATAGGGCCGAAGAAGATTAATCTGGAGATTCCTCCGTATCCGCCAGGTTTTGATGTAAATGCCCGCTGTGAGTACCATGCTGGGGCACAGCGGAATTCAACTGAAGACTGCAAGGTGCTTAAGAGTAAGATTCAGACTCTGCTTGATTCCAACATGTTCTCTATCTCGCCTCAGGGATCCAGATCAACAGTCTTCCTTCATCCAGTCATGTGGGTTCAGAAGAGTATCGGACTGACTTCGAAGAGCAATTCTGAAGATGGTTAGTTCAGCAGCAAATCAAGATTTGAAAGCCCAGTTCCCTGAAGCTGGCAATCTTTTTATCATGTCATTTCTTTGCATTTGTAGTTTCTTTTCTGTTAAAGTGCAAATTTTATCTGTAAAACCTGTATGTTTTCAATTGATAATGATAATGAAATGAATATACATGTTTTTGATTAAATCCATTTGTGTTCACTCAATGCTTTTATTGATGTCTAACGCTTGTTTAAGCGAAACCCTTTGAGGGAGGATGACAAAATTGAAAGACGAAAACTTCTGATTGTATGCTTTTGAATAAACCTCTGTTGATGATGTACATGCATTGTTTTAAATTCCTAAACACTGGAGATATAAGTAAGATAATCCCTTGTCAACCCCTTTGAGCCTAGTAGTAGGAGTTTCTTTCTGAAAATGAAAAACCCTCAATCTTAACCTGGGGAAGAGTAGGTGTTAGTTAATTTGATCGAGCATCCAAATTGCAGAGAGAGTGTTCCCGTTTGAGGATCAATCACACCTGTAGAGGTCGTACCAAAAAAACCACAGTGTTTATCCATCACCGACCAAAGAGTGAGACAGTCAGAATCCTTTCAACAAGTCAGACAAGCCGGTGTCGCATGATTTGTTCTTGGAAAAAAAAAAGAAGAATCAAAAGAAAAAGAAAAAGTAAGAAGCCCGCTAAGTCGATAACTTGAAAACAAGTGGCTTAAGAAAAAATTAGGGCATCCTGCTGGACTTCAAAATCAAAAGATATATTCAAAAGAGTCAGTCCAGGCAAAAATAGGGAAAATAGAAAAATGACGAAGAACAAGTCGTGTGATTCCAGGCACCAAAGACGAAAAGCGAGTGACTGTTACTCCGAAGACTTGTGGTTTCTGAACCATCACTCCTGTCATTCAACCTTTGAGAGGTGAGCGCTTGTGTCGAATTAGCTGAATATAGGAATGGATAACATCAAGGAGAGTGGGTGGGTTAAATGGAACTTTGAGCCTTATATCCTTTCTTTCAAACCGTGAACCTGGCCAAGTTCCAACCGTCAAAAGACCTAATTGAAGCAGGTTTGTTTCGAAAGCATACTTCCATAAAGATCGCGTCAAAACTGACTCCTAAAAGGATTTTCTTACCTTATGGGTATAGATGTTGACATTCTGATAAGTGATTCGTTCCCTATATGTCACAACTTTTTTCCAGTGAACAGACTTGGATTTCAAAATTGTCATATGCATTGCATTAATATTATCTTTTGCAAAACGATTTATTTTACTCGCGAGTAAGCACTTGACATCAAGAGAGTTCCTACAGTGGAAAGTTTGATCGAGATAAGACGCAGAACGCCTGAGCACTCCGTTGAGCAGGGGCAAGTCATGTCAAATGATCATATCAGGGGAGTCAGCCATCCAAGTGCAGTTAATCTGAGGCAACCAAGTCGAGATTCGGTAAATCTCTCAAATTAAGTCAGGACTACTTCTCCATTAATCAGCCAATCATAAGAAAAATCACTTCAAGGTTGGGGCAGGTCACCCTAAGAGCCCAATAGCTCGACTCCTTATCCAGAAGGCAACGAATCTGAAGCACCTCTCCGAGGTCCATGATGCTGAAGCAGTTCATATCAAACCATCATGGTACAAAGATTTCAGATTCCCTTTCAAGAAGATTTCTACAGAAATCCCACACGCTGGGGCAAATTTGGAAGCGAAGGAACTGTTCCTCTCCATATTTTTAGAGCTACTCAGAGCAATTCAAGCAGTTTCAGTCAACCTTTAAGTTCAAGATGAATGTCAGAAAGTCATGTTAACCATCCCCTGAACCTTTCAACCATAAAACTTGTATCCAGACAAGCCGTTTCCCCTGTATCCAGACAAGACACTTTATAACCCTGTATCCAGACAGGACATTTTTCCAGCGTCAGTGGTACCTGACCCTTTCACATTCACAAAAACCAATAACCATCAAGTTTCACCTGTCTGCACCAGCAAAAGTCCAATCATACTTGGCACATCCGGTTATCCCCAGTGGAGCTAGCCTCACCTCTTTAGCATTTATTTTGCTAGAGTGGTTCTTTCACATCCAACTTTCCCCGGCAGCCCAAGCCTGCATCTGCATTTTTGCATATAGTTATTATATTTGCATCATTTTTGCATTGCATCCTCAAATGCGTAGCATTTCCATTTCGTATGGAGCATTACGCCATAGAAAAATTCAAACATATGCATGCGAAGCATAAGCCAGTTTCTGTTAGCCTTCTGTGGCAACTTGAATCACTCTTCAATCAAGGCAGTGACATATCAATAGCCTGGTTCAGTCGGCTCATCTGCTTGTTTTCTTTTGGGTTTCAGATCATACGTCGGTCATGCTTTGTCCATCAGCCCTCTGATGATGACATCTCCAAGCAGATTTTCTTTGTCTGTCAGCCCTCTAATGATGACATCTCCAACAGGTTTTCTTTCCATTGATTCCTATAGACGATGTGGTTCTTGGATACAATGTTTCTTTCCGTCAATTCCTATAGACGATGCGAGATATGGATATGGTTTTTCTTCCCGTCTATCCTTAGACGATGAGAGTTTGGTATTTTTCTCTCCGTCTATCCTTAGACGATGCAAGATTTGGATATGTTTTTCTCTCCGTCTACCCTTAGACAATGCGAGATTTGGATGTGGTTTTCTCTCCGTCTATCCTTAGACGGTGCGAGTCTTGGTTATGATGTTCCTTCCCGTCTACCTTTAGACGATGTGACTTCAGATATGTTCCTTCCCGTCTACCATAAGACGATATGATCTTGGATATGGATATTACTTCCCGTCTACCCTTAGACGATGTGACTTCGAATATTTTTCTTCCCGTCTAACCTTAGACAATGTGAGTTTGGATATGTTCCTTCCCGTCTATCCTTAGACGATATGATCTTGGATATGGATATTACTTCCCGTCTACCCTTAGACGATGTGACTTTGGATATTTTTCTCTCCGTCTACCCTTAGACGATGTGACTTCGTATGTTTTTCTTCTCGTCTACCCTTAGACGATGTGACTTTGGATTTTGGTTTGTTCTTCCCGTCTACCATTAGACGATGTGATCTTTTGGACAGGTTCTCTTTCTGTCTACCCTTAGACGATGTAGATTTATGGTTTTGGATATTGGTTTTCTCTCCGTCTATCCTTAGACGATGCGAGATTTGGATTTTGTTTGCTTCCCGTCTATCCTTAGACGATCTGGCATTTGGATAAGATGTTCTCAACTTCGTGTTGAGTCAACCTTCGGGTTAGATGCTTGTTTTTATTTAACAGATGCCTGACGGCGAGGTCAAATGTTCTTCTCAACTTCGTGTTGAGTCGACCTTCAGGTTCTATGCCTATTTTTATTTAACAGATGCCTGACGGCGAGGTCAGATGTTCTTCTCAACTTCGGGTTGAGCCGGCCTTCGGGTTCGATGCCTGTTTTGTTCAACAGATGCCTGCGTGTTAGCAGATATTCTTCCGACTGCGTGTTGATGCCTTCTAAATTGGTAATGAGTTAGCTCATTTTCTTGTAACTTTCAGATACTTTTCTCAGATGAGCCTGATTGACAGATTCTACAATTTTCATCCCGATCATACTGCAAATTTTTGGGTTCTTGTGTATTCAATCACCTTCTACCATGAATGTCTGAAAGCGGTTGCTTTTCATCCCTTCAGGTCCAAGCTGTTTGAATAGGGGCAGCTGTTGCACCCTAAAATTTGCCCACTGATTTTTTGACTTTGACTGGCTTTTTGCTTCGTTTTCATCTGCATATCATTTAGGTCGCATCTTGCCCGTATTATTCGTCGGATTGAATTTATCAGGATTTTAGCCGCTTGGCTCGCGTTTCAGGCGTTTCAAATCAATTCAAATGATAAGTTCAGTGTCGAAATCGAGCGAAAAGTCGCTCTCCTCTTGATGATTCAATACGTGTCGATAATATTTGCGCATTTCGGGGCTCGTTCGTTTTTCCATGGCATTTTGCATTTTTATTGTTATTTTCGCTTCTTTTAATAGATTTTTAATATTGTTTTTTAGAATAGATTTTATAGAAATAAAATTTTATTTGGTTTTAATTAGATTATTTGAATAGATTCTTTTTAGTTTTTAAATTAGATATTAGAATTTATTTGTTAGAATTTTACAGAGATAGTTGGTTAATTTAGTTAAGATTCTAACTTTAATTAGGATTTAGATTATTTCTTAGAATTAACTAACTTTGTTTTTTAATTAAACCAGGTTAGAGTTTTTATTAAATTAGTTTCATTTAATTAGGTCAGCATTAGCTTTTCATTAATTAATTAAGTCAACTAGATTTTCATTTATTTAGCATTAACCAGCATTTTTTTATCGTTAGAGCTTTAATTAACCAACTCATTTACTAATCAGCGTGTAATTGATGTTCATTAGTCAGCATTTTAATTAATCATTTGGTCATTCAGTGTCACGTGTCGCCATTCTGTGGTATATAACTATTGTTCACCATCTCTAACCTCAGAACCCTAAAAATTGCCATTGTTCATCCGTCGCCCTCACCAAATTTTATCACTCATCATCACCTTCATCACCAACACAGAAAACACAGCCACTACCAACTTCCTTCATCATCGAACTACCTTCATCACCATATTCATCTTCATCAAACCCTTCAACAAGAACAGAACCCATAAATCTTCATCTTCATCAACAAACCTCACTCAACATCTTATTCTCCATGACTCACCATTCCCACCATTTTCCGTCACCTTCAAACCCACTCCATACCGTCAACAATCATCTTCATTCAACCCTTCAACAAGAACAGAACCCAGAAATCTTCATCTTCATCAACAAACCTCACTCAACATCTTATTCTCCATGACTCACCACTCCCACCATTTTTCGTCACCTTCAAACCCAGTCCATACCGTCAACAACCATCTTCATCCAACCCTTCAACAAGAAAAAAACCCATTCCTCTTCAATCTCTTCAAACTCCATGAAAACCAACCCTCAGAACTTCAACCCAGATTCAATATTCATCACCAAAACAACCTTCATCCTTCTTTCAAAACATTCTTCATTTGCCTCAAGCCTCACGATCTAACAACCCAGAACCATTTTCCATACCCAAAATTGAAAACTCACCTTTCTCCAAAACCCATAGCCAAACCTTCGAACAGATAAAACCTTTCGTCCCAAATCTCAACAATATCCAAAACCCAGAAATCAAATCCTCCATCATTTCTGCTCAAACCCTTTTCCACTTAACAGAAACTCAGCCGCAAAACCACTTCCATTTTCGAACTTCACTCTAAACCCATTTCACCCTTTGTTTTCTGAAACCTAACGGAAGCCCATCTTCGAACCCAATCTCAAATCAACAACCCACTGAGATAGATCGATGAACAGATCCAGAAGTTGAGGTGAGAGAGACGTGAAAATAGAAAGGTTGCAGAGAGATGATGAGTTGGTTTTGAACAAAAATGGAGAGGAGAATTTTGAACGAAAATGGAGAGGAGAACTGTTTTTTGGAACAGTGAGAGGGGGAGGGGTCAGAGCATGGTTGACTAAGAAGAGGATTTCCCTTTTTTTTTAGTAAGTCGTTTTTGCGCTGCTGTTGTTGATGGGCTGAAAGCCAACTATGCTTCCTTTCTTACCACCCACCGTGTTCATATAAACCCTGCCCTTCTTTCTTTATTTTTAATGTAAATTTTTCTTTAGTTTTTTTTAAAAAAATATTAGCTTAAATACATTTATATATTAATTTTTAAAATAGATTGTATTTATATGTGTATATTATATAGTGTGTAATGTAAATATATATTAGTTTAGTTTTATATATTTCTTTTCTTAACATTTTCTATTTTAGAATTTTAATAGTATTTTTTCTTTAGAAGTTAGATTTTACTTCTCTTTTGTTATTGGACATTTTGTCCCATTTTCTGTTTTGGTCGATGACGACACTTCCGTAATCCATTACCAGTCAAATTATTGATAAATAATGTTGGATCTGAGACCACCTCTTTCTCTCCTCATTTTTTTTCTTCTTCCGATTTTTATTTTTTAACCTTCTATGATCGATGAAGTCTTGTATCCGTAAGCGTCGGATTTTCGAAGTTGATAACCTTCCCAATTTCAAATCTATGGAAGATGACCATTTGGGTCATTCTATTTACTTTGGGATCGCGATAGGTTACCTTCGATTAATTGACATTATGTTTGCGATTAAGACGAGATCTCATTGTTTTTGGTCTGTGCAACACGATTCAATTGGAGAATGATCCTCAATATCATTTCTCTTTCTTGTCCATAGCACGGATATCAATACGCGACCTCCTATAGCTTGACTTCCATTCATAAGTCGAGCTACGACGGTTTAGCGTCACAATGGTCCCGATTCGAAACATCATCACCGAGGATCAAAGAGGAGAAGCTTGAAATGGATCTTGCATGCAATGTCAAGGGTCAATGGAACCACTCAGTTCAGTAACATCTTTCTAATTCAATCTTTTTTAATCAACCGTCGAGTGTTGTGAGCCGTAAGCGATAGGCACGTGGGAAATGATGAGTGGGTGGCCTCCTCTCTCTCGTCTAGAGTGTTTAGCGTATTCTCTTCGGGCAATATGTGACGCATTCGCTCTTACGTTTTAGGATTTAGCGTGTGCGTCCCGTTCCGAACCTTTTCTCTCGCATCCTTGTGATTGAGCCCCTTTTCTCTCACCCCTATGCGATTGAGACTCCCTTTTCTCTCGCCTCCGTGCGATCGAGATCGCATTTTCTCTCGCCCCCGTGCGATTGATACCGTTTTTCGTAGTTGGCCGAACTACGGCTGTTCTGATCTCTCATATCTGTTGAGAGTATGTAGGCATAGGATTGCGATAATCCTAGCGAGCACTTTTCCCTGTTTCCTGTAGTTAGTCGAACTACGGCTGCTCTGATCTCTCATATTTGTTGAGAGTACGTAGGCATATGTTTGCGATAATCCTAGCGAGCACTTTCCCTCTTTCCTATAATTAGCTGAACTACAGCTGCTTTGATTTCTCATGCCAGATGAGAATATGTAGACACAAGACGCGATGTCTTGGCGAACACACTAACAACTAATTTCTCTCTTCTCTCGCCTCCGTGTGATCGAGACTTTCCCGCTAATGACTAACTTCCCCTTTTCTTGCCCCCGTGCAATCAAGACTAGCCCGTTATCCAGAACCCTTTTCTCTCGCACCCGTGCGATCGACAACACCCCTATTTTTCCGTAGTTAGCCTGAACTATCTTTTGCTCTGATTTCTCATACCATATGAGAATACATAGGCACAAGACGTAATGTCTTGGCGAGAAATCCCCCCCGTAGTTTCCCGAACTACGTTGACTCTGACTTTCCCATTGCACGAGGGAATACATAGGCGTAGGGCGGTGATGTCCTATCTAGTCAATTCTTTCCGTTCCTCCCCATTTAGCAGCACCCTTAGATAGTTTATTTTTTCATCCATACACTTAGACAACAAGTATGGATCCCGTTGAGTACAACGGACGTGAGGGGTGCTCATACCTTCCGCTTGCGTAACTGATTCTCGAACCCAAGATTTGGTTGCGATGACCTGTCTTCTTCCTTTTTCGTAGGTTTTCTCTGATCTTCCTTTCCCTCTTTTGGGATAAATAACGAACGGTGGCGACTCTTATGTCCTTGTCGGCCCCTCTTTCACAGCGATGCGACACATATGATAACCTAAGCAAAGGTAAGCTTCTATGATTAAAATTGATTCAACATCTTCTTTAACTAAATGATTCATTTAGAAAGGGTAAATAAACCTCTCATCGCTTCAAGGTAGTATTCCATGAACGGGTCTCAATTTCTTCTTTGGTCAAGTCTTCACTTGAAAAGGGTAAAATAAGCCTCCCCTCACCTCAAGGTTGTATGCCATGAACAGGTCTCAGTTTCTTCTTTGATCAAGTCTTCACTTGAAAAGGGTAAAATAAACCTCCCATCGCTTCAAGGTTGTATGTCATGAACGGGTCTCAGTTTCTTCTTTGATCAAGTCTTCACTTGAAAAGAGTAAAGTAAACCTCCAATTTCTTCAAGGTTGTATGCCATGAACGGGTCCCAGTTTCATCTTTGAAAATGGTAAAATAAACCTCCCCTCGCTTAAAGGTTGTACATCATGAACGAGTCTCAGTTTCTTCTTTGATCAAGTATTCCACCTGAAAAGGGTAAAATAAACCTCCCCTCGTCTCGGGTCATAAGCCATGAACGAGTCTCAGTTTCTTCCTGGAAAGGTGAATACTTATGGGAGAGTATCTTCACAGAGGATTGGAATTTTACTGAAGATCTATGACTTCAGCGAGAATCCATAACTTGTTGGAGATTATGAAGTTTCATCGGGGATCTTCAAAAGAGATGCAGGTCGATTGATCTGTAAAACATGTCTTCTCAAATAAAGAGAAATATCAACTGTAAGAATCTTCAACAAACTTCTCGAAGAGATGCTATTTGATGGAAGCAAAATGAATAGTGGACTCACTGGGGAGAACATCACCGAGAAGCAATATTGTTGTAGTTTAGAATTGCATTGAAGCAAATAAAATCCTTGTATCAGGAATTCTCAAATAAAAAGAAAACTTGTAAAGTCTTCACCAAACTTCTCTGATGGATTTACGTATAGATGCCATTTGATGGGGGGATAAGTTGATAATCTTGATAAACTCATTGGGGATAGAAAAAAAGGTCTTAAGGAGACTATCATTTGTCATCCAAATAGAAAACCTGAGGACAAAACAAGTTGCTCAAATAAAGAGGTTGACACTTGCCCTCTGGGTATGAATTACTGGAGAAAATGTTGTAACAACACTGTTGGAGAAATATTTTGTCTTCAATGGTGATCTTCAAATAGATTATTCCAGGGGAGACAAAGTGCAAAATAAATGCACACTCGATCTAGGTTCAAAAGCCTAGAGAGATTCAAAAATTGTGATTTTCAAGGACCAAAGTTCAATTCAGGAAATAACTGGAAAAAAACGGTCAAACAAGACTCTATCCAATGAGGAATGAACTCAACTGGAGATTTATCTTTATCAAAAAATGGAAGAAAAAAAACTAAAGCAACCATCTTCCATGAGGATCGAACTTAGTGGGGAATTAGAAAGGATGTGCTCTTTCTGCTTAAGGCTGACGACTCTACTTGAATGACTCTACTTGGGGGGAGAAGACAAACCCAATCACTTGGGGATAAACATGGCCAAAGTGAATGAACAAACAAACATCACAAAATTCAAAATGTGTATATGCCATGTATTTATATGAATGAATGTATATTATGTTATGTTATGATTTTGTTGACAAAAAAAATAGGGAGAAGTAAACTGGAGATGAAATAAACATATCGACAAGGATACTATGCCATCTTCAAAGATAAAAACATCACTGAAGATGAAAGGAAAACCATATTTGAGACCACAGTCTTGCTTCAAGGCTTCAAACTTCTCTGGGGAAAAGAGAGCACTCCACTCGAGGATGAACATCATGAGTTCACTTAGGGGACTGTCAAGATGAACCTGCTACTTTTTTGGGGATGAGAAATATCCACTAGGACAGGGTCAAACTCATGACTGGAGAGACTTCATGGGGAATAAAGTAAATATCCACAACGAACTGAAGTAGTCTGAAAGGAAGTTATACTAGAGATGCTAGAGTTGAGGCTTCATTGGGACGAAATAAACATCCACTTTACTGGGGAAGATTGAAGTTGTAAGAAATCCACTGAGGAGTGAGATAACATCCACTTCACTAGGAAGGTTAAAGCCAAAGAAATTCACTGGCATAGGCTTAGGTTACCAACTAGGGAATTCTTGCATCAATTCTGCCATAACTACTTGAAGTAGAGATTCATCAGGGAATTGTCATGACCACCTGAAGTAGAGACTTACTGGGGACATGGGTGAAGAATTTTGTAACACCCCATTTCCCGAAATAAAATAAAACAATTAAATAAGCACACATCAGAGTTTCTCTCCCAAACGGGATGCCACAATTTCCAGCAATTTCCATAAATCATTTTTCCAAATTAATTTCTCAATAAAACTGCAGCGGAAAAAATATATACATAGTTTGTCATAAATCACAAAACATCATATATAGGTTATCCATATCCACCATCCTCGTCATATATATATATATATATATATATATATATATATATATATATATATATATATATATATATATATATATATATATATATATATATATATATATATATATATATATATATATATATATATATATATATATATATATATATATATATATATATATATATATATATATATATATATATATATATATATATATATATATATATATATATATATATATATATATATATATATATATATATATATATATATATATACAACAATCGGCCAACTACCTAAAATATATAACATGATCATCAAACATCATCACATGTTTCACAAAAGTCAGATACGCCACAGGGGCACACATATCATCAATAAAAATAAGACTCTCCAAAAGCCCCGATGTTACATATCAGAGCAGTCCTACAACGACGCCACAATCCAAGCTAGCTAAACACCTGGATAGTCTGTACTTCCGAAGAAGCACAGACCACAACAACAACAACAAAGGGGTGAGAATCACGATCAAATATTAACGATATCAACGTACATGAAATAAAAGGCAGAAACAATAACTTAATTATTTCATATATCTCACACCCAGACCTACTGTCCCATCAACAACAATCACACACACACAACCGCAATGCAACACATACACTCGACTCGACAATATGCGGTACCGACTCAACACAGGATAGATCGCATACACTCCCTCTGAGCAACGATCTATCCCTACCACGCTCCTCATGAGCTCATATAATCACATATCAACGTCCCCCACTTGGGACACGGGTGGTCGCATACACTCCTTCCGAGCAACGATCCAAATTCCCATCCACGCTCCCCACTGGAGCACGTGAGCCACACAGGCCTCACGTCCACACGCTCCCCATTTGGAGCACGTGAGTGAATCGCATACAACGATTCACCACGTCCACATACCATGCAAGATGTTATGCATAACCACACGGCACACACAGTGCATACGATCCTACGAATCTATTCATCATAATATGCATACATACACAAGCACACAAAGTATATCGATCCTACCGATCAACTCACCACACAACATATCACACATCGTGCACCTAAGGGATATCGGTCCTACTGACCCAATCCATCACACAACAGTATTTAACCACAACGCCTATAAAGCGTATCGATCCTCCCGGATCCACTCCCACAACACACCAACAAAATGCACTCAAGGCGCCACGATCATACTGATCCTCACATCTTACTCACAGCACGCATACGGTGCACATATCTCACGTACGCATCCACATTGGTTCATACATAATGCGTATTTCACCAATTAGGCCACTTGCGATAAACGCCAACTAAACAGCCTTACAACCACCAACATATGCTCGTATCAGCTCCCCAACCAGCCTCTCGTCACACATGACCAACGAGAGTCCAAGTCCACAACGAAACAATACAAAAACAGCAGCAGAATCACAAACTGCTGTCGGACTCGCTGGCACATTCACCGGCGAAGCCCCGCAGCGAAGGCTCACTACCATTCGCCTGGAAAACCCATGGTGAAGCCAAATAGAAGCTTCTGACAGCACTCGCTGGCTAGTTCGCCCAGCGAAGCCTTGTGAAGGCTCGCCTCCATTCGCCCAGCGAATACCTGCGCACACAGAAAAATTCTGCATTGCAGAATCGCCTCCCTCACCGATTTCGCCTGATTAAATCAATACCCACCACCATCCACATACGACAACTTAGCTACGGGGTCTATCCCCGATTCTATCCGACTAATCCTCAACTCTGCTCTCAAAACCAACTTCCAGCTCAACTTCGGACTTAACCAAAATTCCTAAAACTCATTCAACAACCATCAAATTCAACATGCATTACTTCTCCCATAATACCAAGGATTCATAACAGAAATTAGCAACTAGCAACAACAACAAAATCATCATCCACATGCAATAATCTCATACTTGGGGTTAGGGATTCCCCTTCTATCAATATTCATGTAAATACCTATTTTAACCGTTAAATCCCCCCCTTACGTCAAATTCGATTCTGATGATGATGAACCTTCACAAATTCACAACCTTCCCGTCTTTCTTGTCGAGCTTGTTCACTTGATCGCTTCAACCGTGCGTTCTTCGTCCTCCCTCCTTTGTTCTATCGTGTTCTTCTCTATCCCCTTTTTCCAAAATGCCACAATTGCCCTTAATACCCCAAAAATCACTTTTATTTCCAAATAAATAATATCCTCCATATTTCTTAATTCCATAATTTAATAATCTTATTTTCTTAATTTCCAA
This sequence comes from Lathyrus sativus, assembly GCA_963859935.3. Classification (NCBI taxonomy): domain Eukaryota; kingdom Viridiplantae; phylum Streptophyta; class Magnoliopsida; order Fabales; family Fabaceae; genus Lathyrus; species Lathyrus sativus. Next base: position 415,205,644 of record OZ012739.1, read on the forward strand.
AAAATTAATATTATCACTTCATAATACCAATATTAATATTAACAATAATAATAATAATAATAATAATAATAATAATAATAATATCAATATTAATATTAATTATTATTTATTATCATTATCAATTATCCAATATTAATATTATGTCTCTATTTCTTCACCAATTCCCACACCAAAACACGTTGACGAATAAAATAACACCGGAACTAAAAATAATTAAAATGGGTGTTACAAATGTTGTGAGAACAAAGTAGTTTTGAATTGATGAAATGTGTGGTGGTCGCCATTTTGAACAACAGTTGTTGTGAATGGATAAAATAATCTTCAATTCTCAAATGCCTCGGATCACATGGTTTATGAGAAGAAGTCATTCCAAGAGGATTTTACAGAAAACTTGGAATCCAAGATGTTCCAATATCTTCCAACTCTTGGAGAGATTTTTTGAATCTCAACATAACTGCCCTAGATTGACTTTATTATGTATAACCGAGTCTTCAAACTTGCCCCTTGTGGAAGCAATAATTGAGAAACAATTTTCCCCTGATCATCATGCCCCTAGATATGATCATCTTTTTGTAATGATTCGCCATTTTCATCAGAGTTTCAAGTCTCGAAAGATTAAGCTCATCATTGTTGTTTCTATGTAAGCTTCTATGATGTCAAGCAATATTGGCAAGCAGAAAAATATTAATTCTGAAACTGCTAATGCAACACACATGTTAGTCTTGAAGTTTTTATTGAAAAGATATCACAATAACTTGTGACTTAATCACTAGTTAGGAATTGAATTAATTTTATAAAGCCAACCTAAATTTCGAGTATGCTTTCAAAATAAACCATGCTTCAATAAGGTCTTTTGGTGGTTGTAACGTGGCTTGGTTCATAGTTTACAAAACAAAGGATATAGTGCTCAAAGTTTATTTTTACCCACCCCTTCTTCTTGATGTTCTCCAATCCTATATTTATCTAACTGACACGAGCACTCATCTCTCAAGAGGAGTTTTGATATGGTGGAGAAAACCATTGAGGCTTTGGACACGGCAGTCACTCACCTTTTGGCTTTTTGGTGTTGATCACACGACTTGTTCTTTACTAAAGATTTTTCTTTGTGATCCTTTGTTTTCACGTTTCGCATTTTATTTTATTATTTTTTTCTACTCCCTAACTTTTGTCTGGTCTGAGTCTTTGAATTTGACTTTGAAGTCTAGCAGGATGCCTCAATTTTTCTTAAGTCGTCTTCATAGGTTTTGATTAGCGGGTTTTTTGTTCATTCATTTTTTTTCTGTGATTTATGAACAAGTTGTGTGACTCTAAGTCATTTAAACCTTTTTTAAAGGATCGTGACTGCCTCACTCTTTATATAGTCGAGGGATAACCATTGTGGATTTGACTTCCAGCCTCCTAATGTGTGAGGAATAGATAAAGTGGATTCTTAAGTGTTCACTCCTCCTTTTTTGAAAGTTTGGGCGCTCGATCAGCTTAACTGAAAACTAGCCTGCCCCAGGTAAAAAATGAGGATTTTTTTGTTTGGAAGGAAACTTCTACTTCAAGGCTTAAAGGGGTTAAAAAGGGTTTATCTCCCTTATATCTCCAGTGTTTAGGGATTTAAAACAATGCCTTACATCATCAACAGGGTTTATTCAAAAGCATATGATAAGAGATCTTGCATTTTTTATTTCGTCATCCTCCCTCCAATTCTCTATCAGAGAAAGAGATTGGGTAAAATTGGCATTATAAAACATGAAAAAGTATTTTATGAGTGAATACAAATGGATTTCTTCAAGACAAATATATTTATTGCATTAATCATTCAAAACAAACAAGTTCTTACATGCAAATCATGCTTTTATAATCAAAAGAAATAACAACAAATGCAAGCGAACAAACAAACAAATAGCCTAATAAGCACTTTTCTTGATTTCACCGGCTTGAAAAGGACTTTCTTGAGTATTCATATCCATCAGCATAAAAGTGTTCCATTCACAATTGGGCTTCCTCCCTTGAAGGCCAGCACCTCATCGTTGATCATCTCTTGGACCTTTTCCTGGAAAGCCTTACAGTCTTCAATCGAATACCCCAATGCTCCATCATGAAATTCACAACTGGTACATGGATTAAACCAAAGAGGGCGAGATTTCATGGCTCTGGTCTTTCTGGGTGCCATTATCGAGTTTCGGGTAAAATAGGACCATAATTGATTATAAGTCATTAGGATTGGATCAAACTTCCTGTGAGCATGATTGTGATATGTTCTCTGACGAAACTGTGATTGAAAATTTAGAATTACCTGAGTAACCGGAGCAATAGCATCACATCCACAAGGTACAAGAGCAGATTTCTTACTTTTGCAAGTGATTACCCCTGGTTCGGGCACATTAAAATGCGGAACTATGACACGCACCCTTTCTCTAGCGATATGAAGTAGTTTCTGATCCAACATATCTTGGAGATCCCTCTTCACCATAGAACATCCACGAGGATTCTTTGAGCAAATTTTACAAGAAGCGTGATTATGCTCATAATGGGTAAGCCTACATAAATTGACGTGCATATCCACCAAAGATCCTCTTATTAAATTCACGTCAGAGATATAATATTCTCCAAGACATCCTTCCACAATGTTTCCATACTTGGGTAATAGTCTCGTTGAGACATTGGGTCCATAATTTTCAAAAGACAAAATACCACTTTGTATCAGCTTTTGTACTTCAGCTTCTAGAGCAAAACAATGTTCAATGTCATGAGCAGGTGCCCCTTGATGAAATGGACAAAAATGACCATTCTTAAACCACCATGGTAGATTATTTGGGATGGTTGACAAACTCTTTGTTTGCACCAAATTCTTCTGTACTAAAGCATGATATAATTCATAATAAACCATTGGGATTGGGTCAAACTAATTCACGTGTTGTTTACTTTTTTTATGAGATCCTCCATGTTTATCTCGCGAAATAACATTAACAGATTGTTCCTTCTCCTTGGGTAAACCTTCCCCAAGCTTCTTAGAGTTGTTAGAAGTGCTAATGGGAGTCACAAGAATGGGCATTGACATGATTTCAGAAATCACGGTCCTTTGAAGCACATACTGAGAAATATGAGGAGAAGGTTGATTTTGAGTAGCAACCAGAGTTTCAACCAAAGCAGAGAGCATTTCCATACCAACCCTCAAAGCAGTCACTTCCTTATGGACTTCATGGTTTTCTTGCTCAATTTTCTTCATCTTCTTTCTTTGATTGGCCCGAGTATTGAACTGATGAATTAGCTCGTCTCCTCTGAAGGAAGAAGCAATAGTAAGAACCTAGGATGCAAAGAATGCAATGTGAATGCAAATGCGCCAATGCAGATGAGTTTCAATGTACTCAAAGGTTATGTTCGCAAACACCACAAAGCGGACAATACTTTTGATAACTGAAAATCTCATTTTATTGAAAATAGAGCAATAATTTCAAGATCCATGGTAAAACCTATGATGTTTGTAAATAAAAGCTTTGAATTCCATGAACCTTTTATGAACATGATGTTTATGAGTGCATGTATGCTCAGACACAGGTATACACAGATCCATACGTACACATATACATTCAAACATGTAAAGACTTAGGTTTGAAAGTCAACGAGCCTGGAGTAATGTTCTACCCATTCCAAATGGTGTGGACTAAGGGTTTATTGTACCTGCAGAACAAAGATTCTAAAAGTCCCCAAAGTCATCAGTCCGTCTTTCGTATATTATCAATTTTACAAATATTCGCCAGTTAATAATATTCTCAAGATGGCCTCTTTCAAGTGTAGTATCGCGTATCAACTATTTTAGGACTACTCCTTCATAGTCATTGCACTATGTCTTAAGAAAGTCAAATTAGGTTAAGGGTAACTAAAGGTTCTCAATGTCACAGGCTCCTAGGTCGAAAATAGTAAGTGCTTTCACGAATACCCGTTCAACAGTACTATTCTCAAGAGGACCTCAATTGAGTGGTGATTTCTCAAATCAACTTGGTCAGGAATCAACTCCCTATAAGCCTCCTTGAATATATCATCTTCCTATCATGAATACACAAGTCCAGGTGTAAGATCTATCTCACCACACAAAGGTAACAACCCAAAGCAGAAACAAATATATACAGATAAGCAGATATATAAATATACAACAATAAACGCAAATAAACAAGTTAGGGGGGAACCCTCTAAGAGATCTCCCCAATGAAGTCTCCATTTCTGTCGCTGTGAGAATTGGATATCAAGCTATTAATTAACTTGAATCACAAATCATAGTTCACCACCGATCTTTAATTTATCTGAGGGAAGGGAAAAAAGAGCGAATAACCCAAAATATGCAATGCAAAAACAAAGCAAAAGAGAATCTAAGGTTCGGGGGTTAGTTATACTAAGGGAAGGTATTAGCATCCTAAGTATCTGTAGTACTCTACAGGAACCTCTTGTTTTATTGTGTTATTTGTTATTTTGTCTGCTAAGGGTGAAAATAAAAAAGGGAGACCTAAGGTGTTATTTCTAAGTATGCTCGCCAAGACATTGCATCTCGTGCCTACATATCCTGACGGGAATGGAATCGGAGCATTTGTAGTTCTTCTCACTAAGGGTAAAAAAAGTTTGTTGGTTGGTTTTTAGGAGAAGAGACAAGGTGTCATCTTAAGGAAAATACTCAACTTAAACTACCACAAACATGTGGAAGATGGATCTTTACTTCACATTAAGAGAATGAATCTAACTCGAATATAGAATTGACGAGTATACCACATACCTCTCTCAAGTAGAAAAGAATCTACATCTTTCTCAACTATGTCACGGGGTAAGAGAATGTTATCTCGACTAAGGATGACTCATGTCTAATTCTCTCATGAGAGAAAAGGGAACCTAATTGTAGGTTATCTAGTTAACATCCGAAGGGAACTCACCTTATTCTATGAATCTAAAATAAGATTGAAGGGGAAAGATATCTTATTGTTGTCATGCAAAGAATTTATCATAAGACCTAATCTGATTCAATTTATCAGAGATGGAGTTGAATTATGGGCCTACCCTTAAATAGGTTAACCAGCTTAATTAATTTAAAATTTTAGTCTTAACAATATTTATTATAAAAGTGTTAGTTAACTCTAATTATCATAATTTAAACTAATTTGACTAACTAAACAAGGTGTTATAAATTAATTTACCTAAATAAAATAATAACAATAATTAAAAATAATGGGGGTGTGAATTAAATAAAATTAATAAGTAGACTGTAATTAGAAAGTGTTAATAGTAAAAAGACCTAAAGTCTAACTCATAATCCTAACATACATCACTAAATCATATCCAATAATAATAATATTTATTATAATTATAATAATTATAATAATAATATATCATTGTGAATGAAAGAAAAAGAATATTAAAAAAAATATAAAAAAAACATGAAGGTCTGCGTGAGATAGCAGCACCATTTTTAACGAAAAAAGTATCCTAGTCCCTTGATTATAGCCAAAAAGAAGTTACCATATTATCTTGATCTTTTCAAAAAAAATTAAAAAAATAATAATAACTCACATCATAAGTAAATAAATAAAAACAATTAAAACATTAAGTTAGTTACATGGTTCTATGATTGGCTAAATTTTGGTAAAACATGATTCTACATTGATGTTAAGCAACATGTTCAAACATTTTCATCAACTATTATGACAATATTACTGTCATATGTTTCAGACAGATGTCATGACATCTTGGTCTGGTACAGCAGGCGCTGCTATTGTATATCTTTTGACAGATGTGTTTTGATTTTATGACATCTTCTTGGATATACCTCATCATTATGCGCAGATCAAGGAGATTTATTAGGAACAAAGTGCATATTTAATTAGATTTTATAAAAAGGATCTTTGAGATTTTTTAGAAAACTATAAAATATTTGTTCCTATTTTATGGAGAAGATTCTTCAGAAGATTTACAATGAGAAGATTTGGAATTTGATTTGATTTGATTTGATCAAATATGAGTTGGTTTTAATTATGAGAAGATTTGGAGTTTGATTTGATTTGATTTGATCAAATCTAAATTGGTGTTAATTATGAAAAGATTTGAAGAATTTTTTGATTTGATTTTATCAAATCTGAGGAAGCTTTTGCTAAAGTCCAAGCCCATACTAGAAGAGTATATAAATAAGGACTTGCTAGACCTAAAGATGACAAGCATTCATAACAAGAACATCTTGGGTGCAAAATAAGGGTTTAGGGTTTTGAGATTCTCTTGTGTATGACTTTGTAAGTCACCCTTTGTATCTTTTGATGCATCGTGGTACACATATTTAGGTTGTATATTGTTCTTGATTGAAGCTGTTAAGCAAGATCGATTATTATCGTTGAAGAGTGTCTTCTAAAGCTTATTCATTTATTGTTATCATTGCTGTGATTAAGGGGGAGTGAGAGGTGTCTCATATCTAGGAGTGTCCTAGGTAGAAGTTGCACTGGTAGGTATTAAGTGAGAGGTTTTAAACGAGGGAGTTTAGCTCTGAATTAATACTACTGATAGTGGATTTCCTTCCTGGCTTGGTATCCCCCATATGTAGGTGATGTTGCGCCGAACTGGGTTAACAATTCATTGTGTTATTTATCTTTCTGCATTTAAAATTATGCACAATTTAAATGGTTGGACAAATTGTTTAGTCAGTCAGCAGATGTTACAACATTTGTCATGGTACTATTATTTCTTAAAGTAAATCAAAATACTCGTGTTCTGTCTTTGTTCTGTTTTTAGCAGAGATCAATGTTCTCGACATCTCTTAGGACATATGAGATTTGCATACCAGAATTTCAATTGGTATCAGAGCAGGCATCCTGTCTGTTCTAGATGAGATCTTGGGACATACTTTCTGGTGATTTAAACAAGGAGGAGTTAGAGAGATCAGATCATTCATTCTGATATACTCAAGGGTATTGATGGTTGAGATGAGTGTTATGGATCTAGAGGAATAAATCTGGTGATTGTTTAAGGTTTCTGAGGAGTTTCTACAACAACTGCAGGAGGAGTGGCTACTTCTTCTGTATGGTGTCCTATAAGATGTTTTGGCACCTTGTTTAGGGCATGTTGAAGACGTCCTTTGGTGGTTCCGCTGCATATTTTTCTGATGGAAGAACTCTGGTACTCCTGTTATTCTAGTATTGTGATTGAAGAAAGATTATGGAAGATCTTGCTTATTGACTTCTGCTCTTGAAGACATCAGAATGTTTCTAAGGCTCTAGTTGTTCCAAAGTCAGGAGAAATGGAATGAAGAGTTATTTGTTGATGCATGTCGTTGTTGACTTGGTACTAAGAATGTTGGTTCCATCATGTATCTTGAAGTCAGAGAAGGTGAGTTGAGATCATACTTATCATATTCACGATCTATGAAATTAGTAAATACCTTTGCAACTAAGTTTCCAAAGATACTTGAGATATCTCTCAAGTCCCCTCATAAAGGAATCTCTGGTCGTGTTTAAGAGTTCCTTCAGGAAGATAATCCGGTTCTCATACTGAAGATCGTTTTCTGAAGTTCTTTGGTACTGGTGAATGTTATTCAACTTTAAGATAGTGGGAGGTGATTTATTTCCACCACTCGTGACTTGCAAGGGTTCTACCAGCAGAGGAAGTCATAGGCAGGTTGAGTTAAGGGTGTCAACCTTGATGTTTCAATATTAAAGATCCTTTAACTAAATAATACTTTTGGTACTGTTGAAGTGTAAATATTTGTCAGATGGTTTTCTCGACAAGTTGTGTGGATTTAAGATAAATTTCTATTTGTGGAATGCACAAGTATTTAATTGGTTATCCATAATGTTCAACATTGTCAAAGTTCAGATGGTTCATCAGGTGCATGATCCAAGTTAGTCTTCTGGAAGAAGGATTCCTTTTAAGGATTTAAGATTCATTGCTATTCACAAATATTTAATGGATTATCCTTAGTCAATGATCAAGGTGTCTCATCAATTGTTGCTCAAGTATCTGGCCCTTGATTTTTTTGGTCTACTTCAAAGATCTGATTTTCAACCAAATGTTGAGTAGAGATTATGCAAAACGTTGTTGATTCAAAGAGTGATTCTCTGAAGCAAAGGATATGTAGCTGATGATCTTGGTACCATTTACATGTGTGTTTGCATTCTTCCTCAGCTTGGACCTACAGAGGCACGCAATTTGTCTAGAAAGTTTCCTGGCAAGAAACTTATCCAAAAAAAATTAAAGTTGAAGATTTCATCATCTTGATGAATTGACCTTGGATCAGTTTATTTTTGATCTAGGTGTAATGGAGTGCAGTAGGTATCAAGGATAAGTGGCGGTTATCTTTGACTTTCTCAAGAAGTCTCTACTTAAGGAAAGCGGGATTCCTTTTGTAAAGATCTTTTGTGACTAATCTTCACTAAAGAATCAAGCTTTGGCATGTTTGGTTTCTCTAAAGAGGAGTTCTTGAAGCAAATGCATTTCAAGGTATTTGTTGTGGTACAATAAAGAAGAATAGAGGTTGTCTACTCAAACTTGATATCATTAATCAAGTCTATGTGAACATGGAACTCTTGTTCTGATAGAGTGATGAGGTTCTTCTAAGTGGCATAATAAAGGACTGAACTCACCAGCGGGATATTTTATCAGAGATTCTGACATCAAGCTGATCTTCAGGGTCTTAGTTGATGTAATGGTACATCATTTGAAGATAAGTTGATCTTCTCGGGTATGAATGGAATTAATGCTTCAAAAAGGTCTATCTCATGCAGTTTGCGGGAGCTGCGAGAAGGAGTAGATGTTGCAGGTCCAAGTCTTAGTGTATCTAAGATGCCTTACTATGGAGCAAGTAGGAGATGTAACTTGAAGATCAAGTTTTCTTGGTCGATCAGAAGATTTTCTAGAGCTCTGAAAGAAGCTGAGTTAACCAAATAATGGCATTTGGTTATTTAAGAAGTGTGCTTGGAGAAAATTACTCTTGTGCATAAGGGTGGTTGTTTGAAGACCAAAGGAGGGTCTGGTTCTGTTCATGTCTTAGAGCTTATGGTAGAATCCCTAAGTTGATTAAGGATGAATGCCTTCTTTTGGGAGAGGTATGAAAGTTTAACTCTCTCTATGTTATTTGGATTTCTCGTTGGTGAAATTGTGCTCTCTGATGATCTTCAGATTGGATTACTATACAGATAGTAAGTCCAAGTGGTTATTGTATCAAGAACCATAATGTATGGTGTCTGTGATATAATTAGGATGTCCTAACTAATGTTAGAACATCATTTTGTTTGCTAAACTTGGGGTTCAGATTGTGGAAGCTGATATTTACTAGTTGAATCAGAAGTGTTCTAACTTATCATATGGGAGAATGATGAGGTAAAGACTGTCTTGGATTATGGGTAGTTATACTTCTGTCTAGGATATGTTGCTGCAATAATACAGTTTTTTTCAAGATTATTTGTGGTTTCAAGAAGTTTATGATTATATGTCTCTATGAGGGTGGAATGTCAGACAAAATGTTATGACATTGTGTTACTGTTCTAGCTCATGGTGAACTTAACATTGTATTTTTTTGGCTCTGTCATTGGGTGTCAATGGATTAAATCATATTTGTACAAGCTTATTGGGAGTAATATAAAGGAGAGAGCATTATGATCTGGCTTCCACTGAAGGAATTTTTAGTTAGCAGGTTTTTGGGCCTCTATCCAAGTGTTTTGTCTTGTATTTGTATGACTGGTGAAGATGATGATCAAGACACCATCAGCTTTGATTTTGTGCATATGGAAGTCAAGGAAACATGTCTAGGACATTCACCATAACATCTTGGATATTTTTCTAGTCTTTCAAAGTCGAACCTGAGTGATTTTGCAGATAGTTATGTCTATCCTGCGACTACCTCTTCTATTAGGTTTAGTTCTGGTGTGGTTTGTGAAACAAGGGGTGTAAAGTTGCATGTGTTTCTAGTGTGTGAATATGAAGATGTTGAAGTGATTCTTCATGTGTTTGGGTTTTCTATTTTAGGGTGAGTGTTGATTATGCATGACAGGGGGAGCTGTTTACCTGTCTGATGTGTAGCTGCATTGTTGTAGCCTGTACAAAGTTTGCTGATTCTCAGACAAGTTTGTGTTCTTGCACCACTGGTGAGGTCGTGATGTCAAACAAGATGTCTTGACATTGTGCTATCTGGTGTACCTTTTTACCTTGATAATGTGATTGTGGATCTGGCTTTGTGAGGCTGTTGGTTTGAACTAGGACTGTGCTTGTTTCTTATGAATGACCTAGGAAACAACATTGGTTATTGTCTAGGAGAATTTATTTTTCTCTGCAGAATATTTGTGTGTACATTAACTCCAATTTTTGGCTAAAAAGGGGGAGTAAAGTATTAGTGTTATTTGTTGTCCTGATGTTATGTCACATGTATTGACATAATGGCCAACATTGTGATAGGACTTTGCTACAGCTAAGGAAAGAGTAGTGTTTTATTGTTGCTTGCTGAATACAACTATTAAGGGGGAGCATGATAGTTTGTGAGGCTGGATGTACTGGAGAAAACTGTTGTTATTACTGCTATGATAAGTTTATATCTCAAGATTTATCATGGTCTGGTTGTTTTAGACAAAATTTGCCAAAGGGGGAGATTGTTAGTTCCATGATTCTATGATTGGCTAAATTTTGGTAAAACATGATTCTACATTGATGTTAAGCAAGATGTTCTAACATCTTCATCAACTGTTATGACAGTACTACTGTCATATGTTTTAGACAGATGTCATGACATCTTGGTCTGGTACAACAGGCGCTGCTATTTTATATCTTTTGACAAATGTGTTTTGATTTTATGAGACCCTCTTGGATATTCCTCATTATTATGCGTAGGTCAATGATGTTTATTAGGAACAAAGTGCAGATTTAATTGGATTTCATAAAAAGGATCTTTGAGATTTTTTAGAAAACTATAAAATATTTGTTCCTATTTTTATGGAGAAGATTCTTCAGAAGATTTACAATGAGAAGGTTTGGAATTTGATTTGATTTGATTTGATCAAATATGAGTTGGTTTTAATTATGAGAATATTTGGAGTTTGATTTGATTTGATTTGATCAAATCTAAATTGGTGTTAATTATGAAAAGATTTGAAGAATTATTTGATTTGATTTTATCAAATCTGAGGAAGCTTTTGCTAAAGTCCAAGCCCATAGTAGAAGAGTATATAAATAAGGACTTGCTAGACCTAAAGATGACAAGCATTCATAACAAGAACATCTTGGATGCAAAATAAGGGTTTAGGATTTTGAGAGTCTCTTGTGTATGACTTTGTAAGTCACCCTTTGTATCTTTTGATGCATCGTGGTAGACATATTTAGGTTGTATATTATTCTTGATTGAAGTTGTTAAGCAAGATCAAGTATTGTCATTGAAGAGTGTCTTCTAAAGCTTATTCATTTGTTGTTATCACTGCTATGATTGAGGGGGAGTGAGAGGTGTCTCATATCTAGGAGTGTCCTAGGTAGAAGTTGCACTGGTAGGGATTAAGTGAAGGGTTGTAAATGAGGGAGTTTAGCTCTGAATTGATACTACTGGTAGTGGATTTCCTTCCTGGCTTGGTAGCCCCCAGATGTAGGTGATGTTGCGCCGAACTAAGTTAACAATTCATTGTGTTATTTATTTTCTACATTTAAAATTCTGCATAATTTAAATGGTTGGACAAATTGTTCTGTTAGTCTGCAGATGTTACAACATCTGTCATGGTATTTTTATTTCTTAAAGTAAATTAAAATGCTCGCGTTCTATCCTTGTTCTGTTTTTAGCAGAGATCAATGTTCTCGACATCTCTTAGGACATCTGAGATCTGCATACCAGAATTTCACATAAGATGAGAAGGAAGATATCAGATCCAAATTCTTCTCCCTCATTTTGGTTTTTCAAATAAACTCCTAACCCTTAGAATGGCAACACATGGTAATAGAGTTTTTTTTCAAAATAAAACAATAAAAAAATTATAATAATAAAAATAAAAATAAAACGTAGCTAAGCAATACAAAAAGCTAGCAATGTAGCAGTATTACTCTCTCTCTCTCGTGTCCTTACAAAAAAATCAAATTTTTTAAAAACTAAATTCTCACAATCACAACTCGTAAAGCCACACAGATCCAGATTTAGACATAACACAACAAATAAAAACAAGATGCAAAGGGAGATACCTAAATCGAAAGATGTTATGCCACTAAGCAAAAGTGATCGGAACGACAGCCAATGGTAAAAGGTGTGTTCGCAGCTGAAAAAGAGTGTGGTGTAACGGTTCACCCGAAAACAGTTTGTGCGCGTCGAGAATATCGAACTCCAACTTCTTAGTGTTAGTCTTTTTCCTTATTACTCTATTTTTTCTATCTCTTGTATGGTGTGTATTTTTGAACTTTTTTCGGCCTTTTTCTTGTTTTTTTTTCTATTTTTTTGTGTCATCGTTTGGTTTTTCTAATGCATATATATATGACTAGAAATAGACAAGAATGATAATAACAATTAACACAATGTTTTTTTTTTTTTTTATAATAAGACACGAATAAAAAGAATTAAAAATCATGTTTTTGTGTTATTTATGATAAGACAAGAATAAAAAATTATGTTTTTGTGTTTTTTATTTTTAAAAAGAAAATACTAATAAACAAATCAAAAATAAAATTAATTAATAAATAAATTAAATATCCAATTAAATCTAAATAAATTAAATGATTATTTAAATAACAATGATTAAAAAGCGAAATAAAAAGTCGGGCAAAAAAGTGTTCGAAAAAATAAAATGAACAACCAAAATAATCAGCGCAAAATAAACATATTAAAAAAATACAGCGTTTGGTCAGATTTTAAAATAAATTTAGACCGATTTATCTGTAAATCCAACAAATTTATTTTGACTGACATTTCGGACACTATGCAAGATGAAGTGCATGTTATGCTATGCAAATGATGCAAATCAGAATCTTAGGATCACAAATTAGGGTATGACACTAAGAGTGCATGTAATAATGATTAATGTATGCAAAATGTCGATGTATTCTCAGGCTGCTAGGGATATGAGGATATGTGTTCATGGGTTATAAATGTGCCAAGTATGTTTGGGCTTTTGGTTTGGGAGGTGCCAAATATGATTAGGCTTTGGTTCTGAAAGGGTAATAAGCTAGACTTATCAAAAACTTTGTCTTTTAACAGTAGTGTCACAAGGTTTGGATCTTTCTAAACCCTCAAGTTGGTTTTGATCATGCAAGTCGTGATAATTTCCCAGAGCTGGATTGCCCATTCTTGATCAGGTATAGGTGACCCTTGTGACCTGATGGTGTTTTTGTGTATCAAGTAAGCCATTTGGATACTATGGTTATCCTTCCCACAACTTTCTAGAAAAATAACATCGTGTTTTCTTTCAATACTTGTATTGTTATCCCCAAAATTCTCAATGCATTGTTTATTAAGAACAAAAAATTGCGTTTTGCAAACAAGCAGTAAAAGTAAAAAAAAAATGGATCACATTTAACGAAAGATATTTTATTGACGATAACTCGTAAATGGGTGATTTACATGAGGAAGCAATTCCTAAAAGAGGCCATTGTGAAAAATGGAAAAAAAATACAATGGCAATGAGAAAAGCTCGGATTTCTATTGATTTTTAATTCTGCTATAATCCTTATGTCCTCAAAAGTCCTTGTGCTCTAATTCTTAGGAAAATGATTAGATTGATCCTTCCCATTCGAGGTTTCCATGATTGGGGAGAGGTATTCACAGATCTTTCGCAGATCGCAGCCTTACGCCTTTTAAATCCCTAACTTTTTCCTAGACCACCCTTTCGGATTTTCAGTATACCTGGATACCCTTCTTTTTTTTTTCCTAAGTTGCCCTTAAGGGTTTTCAGCTTAGTAGGTTCTTTATTTCTTTTGATTTTATCCCTAATTTTTTTCTTGGATCTTTTCTTTTTGCAGTCAACTAAGATGCCCATTTTTGCTTGGACCTTTTCATTTTATGGTCCACCAGGTCTATTTTTAGGCGAAGTATTTTTTTGCTGTGTCTGTGTTCATGAGGGATGCGAGATCTTCACCATCCATAGTTGAGAGAATCTAGGCTTCTTCAGAGGAAATATTTTTCACAATGTATGGACCTTCATAGTTAGGTGTCCATTTGCCTCGTGGATTTATATGGATTGGTAGAATCTTTCTCAATACCAAATCTCCTATTTCAATATGCCGAGGACAAACTTTCTTGTCAAATGCCCTCTTCAACCGCTTATGGTATAATTGACCATGACAAACGGCTGCCATACGCATTTCATCGATGAGGTTGAGCTAGTCAAGTCTTGCTTGCACCCATTCAGCTTCGTCAAGTTTGACATTTGTCAATATCCTTAGGGAAGGAATATCTACTTTGATAGGCAAGACTGCATTCATGCCATACACAAGAGAGAAAGGGGTTTCCCTAGTGGAAGTGTGTACGAAAGCACGATAGCCATGTAAAGCAAATGGTATCATTTCATGCCAATCTTTGTATATTTTCATCATCTTCTAAACGATCGTCTTGATGTTCTTATTTGCTGCCTCAATGGCGCCATTCATCTTTGAGTGGTATGGCGTTGAATTTTGGTGCTCATTCTTGAAGCTTTTGCATAATTCTTTCAATATTTTGTTATTAAGATTTGAACCATTATCAGTAATTATCTTATTAGGAGCCCCATAACGACAATTGATTTCTTTCTTGATAAAGCAAGCAACCACTTGCTTGGTGATATTGGCATAAGAGACAACCTACACCCATTTGGTGAAGTAATCAATAGCCAATAAGATGAAACTATGTCCATTAGAAGTAGTTGGTTTAATGCGTCCAATCACATTTATGCCCCATATGGAAAAAGGCCAAGGTGATGTCAAAAAATTTAGAGGAAGTGGTTATGTATATATTTTATCTGGATAGATCTAGCATTTATGGCATGTATGCACATGGTGATAACAATCCGTTTCCATTGTCAATCAATAATAGCTTTCCCTTAAAATCTTTTTGACCATTGTGTTTCTGCTGGCATGAGTCCCAAAGGAACCTTCATGGATTTCATTTATAATCTGATCCGCTTCGTGTCTATCCACGCATCTGAGCAAGACCGAGCCATAGTTCCTTTTATAGAGCACATCTCCGCTTAAGAAGAATTTGGATGATAGCTTTCTCAAGTACTTCTTATCAGTGATAAATATGTTCTCTGGATACTATTGTTTTTCTAGATATCTTTTGATATCATAGAACCAAGGTTGGTTATCAGTCTCTTCCTCGGCTGCCAAATAGTAAGTTGGCTCATCTAAATGTTCAATATGGATGGCGGGAGCTTCATTTCTCCATGTGACTTTGAACATAGATGCTAGAGTGGCTAAAGCATTGGCCAATTGATTATTTTCCCCGGGAATATGGTTGAAAGTAATCTCATCAAAGTATGGGATTAGATTCAAGATATGATCTCAATACATAATTAATTTGACGTTGCAAGCTTCCCAGTCACCTCTGACCTGACTGATGACCAGGGTTGAGTCCCCATAGACTTCTAGAATCTTGATTTTATGATCAATAGTTGTTTCAATCCCAAAAAGGCAAGCTTCGTACTCTGACTTGTTTTTGGTACATTCAAAGTATAATCTTGCAGTGAATCGAATATGAAAACCAATGGGAGAGGTGATAACTACCCAAATTCCATTGCCTTGAGTGTTTGTGACACCAGCGAACACGAGCGTCCGTTGTGATCCCTGTTCAGGTCCATCATCTGGGTCTGAAGTTTCATAATCTCTAACAAACATAATATCCTCATCTAGAAAGTCGAAACACATTGACTGGTAATCTTCCACTTGGTGGGCAAGATAATCAAGAAACACACTTCATTTAACTGCTTTTTGCATGACATATTGAATATCATACTCTATCAATACCATTTACCAACAGGATACTCTTCCTATGAGAGCAAGCTTCTTGAAAATATATTTGATCGGATCCATCTTGGAAATTAGCAGAGTTATGTGGGTTAACATATATTGCCTCAGGCGCTTAGCAGCCCAAGAAAGTGCATAACATGTCTTTTCAAGCATTGAATATCTTGTTTCAAAATCATTTAATTTTTTACTCATATAGTATATTGCATGTTCTTTTCTACCTGTTTCATCATCGTGCCACAGTACACATCCCATGGATCCATCCAGGACTGTCAAGTACATAAGGAGAGGTTTGCCAGGCATGAGAGGTATCAAGATCAATGGTTCTTGCAGATATTCTTAATTTTCAAATGCTCTTTGGAATTTGTCATTCCATTGAATCGCTTGATCTTTGAAAATCAACTTAAATATAGGCTGACAGGTGGTTGTAAGGTGAGATATGAATCTAGCAAACTAGTTTAGTCTTCCTAAGAAGCCACATACCTTGTTTTCTGTTTTTTTACTAACATATTTTGGATAGCTTTAAATTTTTCAAGATCAACCTCAATCCCTCGTTGGCTCACAATAAAACCTAGCAATTTTTCAGATCTTACCCCAAAAGTACATTTGTTAGGATTTAGTTTCAACCTGAACTTTCTCAGTCTTGCAAACAACTTTTCCAGATGCACAAGATGCTCTTCCTCAGTTTGAGATTTTGCAATCATATCATCGACATAGACTTCAATCTTCTTATGAATTATATCATGAAAGAGAGTCATCATTGCTCGTTGATACGTTGCACCAAAATTTTCAAGCCAAATGGCATAACCTTGTAGCAAAAGGTTCCTCAACGGGTGATAAAGGTAGTCTTTTCCATGTGGTCTAGAGCCATTTTAATCTGGTTATATTTGAAGAAACCATCCATGAAAGAGATCACAGAGAACTAAGTCGTATTATCTACCAACATGCAATGCGAGGCAGTGGAAAATCATCTTTTGGGATAACTTTATTCAAATCTGTGTAATCTACACACATTCGTACATTAACATCTTTCTTAGGTATTGGTACAATGTTTGCAACCTATTGGGGGTAGTTTGATACTGTCAGGTACCCTGCATCCAGTTGCTTTTGAACTTCATCCTTGATTTTGATGGCCATGTCAGGTCGACTTCTTCTCAATTTTTGCTTTATCGACAAACATTCTTCTTTAAGAGGACACCTATACACGACAATGTATGTATCCGGCCCAGTTATGTCTTGGTATGACCAAGTAAACACATCAGTATATTCATGCAGGAGCTCGATTAGTCTTCTCTTTGCATCATCATCTAAGGCAGCGCCTATCTTGAATTCTTTCTTATCATATTCTATTCCAAGATTGAAAATCTCTACTAATTTCCGATGCAGTTGAATGACTCTTGATTCTTGCTTTAGCAATCTGCCCAACTCCTCAGGGAGCTCATAATCTTCCTTACAGTCCTCATCAGCGTGGTAGATTGGATTATTAAAGTCATATTGGGCCATAAAAATATTGTTTTTAATAGAATTCAAGGTGGACCTGCATGATTGATGATTCATGTTTTACTTTAGAATGATGAAAAAGGAAAACATTTCCATTTTTGTTTATGCAAAAATAAATAATGAAAGACAGGAAGCATAATTAAATGTAAAAAGGCTTATTTTATTTGTGATAAACGTTGATTGAAAACATGGGGGCCCTACAAGTCTATCCTTATGCCTTGGGCAGAGCATAGGACTTTAAAAGCAAAACACAGAAAATTACTCTTCAATAAAAGTAACTTTCGGGACTTGCACTATGGTCCAATTATTGAGTTGTTGTCCTTAGGCCTTTTGATACACAAGGCAGACTGTGTTAGAAGTACTGCCTTCTTCCACAAAAGTGACTTGAACAACCACCCTATCAAACATTGTGATCCCCAATTTCTGGTTGAAGTTCAACAAGAAACTTCATACATTCATCCAAAACTCCCAGAAACCCTCCAAACCATATGAACTCTAACTCCAACCCTTCAAACCCTAACCTAGGTGATGAAACCTAATTAGGTTCAAATGAACTCTAACCAAAAAAATGAAGAACTCTAACCCTATTATACTACCCCAGACGAACCATAGGGATGAACCTTAACAATATTCATACATTACCTCAAGAACACTAACCCTAATTTCCCAGAAACCTTCTAAACCTACCCAAATCGAAACACGAATAACTCTAAACCATAAATCTAAACACATCAAAAACAAATTAACCATTCAACCCCTAACATGAATCAATAAAAACAACCCCAAGTCTATAGTCGGACTCAAATAGTATCCATCTTAAATCAGCACACAAACAGAATACATGCAAAACAAGCAGCGAGAATCCGGAAATAAATAAAACGAGCAACCAACCTACGAAGAGGAGATGTTCTCTGGTCAAAAAGTAAAGTCTCTTCTTTCTTGCTCTGAACTCTCCTTTTTCCCTTTAGATTTTTTCTATGTCCTATAGACTTCTTCTTATTTTCGTGCAAGGTACTTTTGGAACCGTGGTGGAAGGTTGAGCTCAGATGAACTAGGGTTTCGATGTGAAACCTTGAACACCTATGATTCTAATCTTTGAGTATTGGTTGGGGATTTTCAACAACAAATATTAGGGTTTTTTTAACTCTTTTCTTCATCCCTGATTCTGAAATAACCTTAGGTTTATATAGGTTAGATTTTAGGTTTTGATTTTAATTAGATTATTGTATTAGGAAATATGTAATTTGATTGATTATTTGATTCAATAAGAAATTATGACTTTTGGATCTGTAAAATCCATTGTCCAATGTATATGTGTAATAGAAATAAAAATATTGTATTGATATTGTAATTTGATGTTTTGATCCTTTTGATTGCTAATTATGCGTAGATTAGGATTTCTGAAAGATCTAGGCTTTGAGACCCGAGCTGACCTGATCACTTAGTTTGGCCAGGTTCATTCTAATTAGAAAGACCCTAAGTGACACAAATAAATAATTATTAACTTAATAATCTAGCCTAAATAATAATCCTAACAATAAAGTTAATTAAGTAGTTGATAAAAGCTAACTTAATTAATTCTACTTAACTATGTTAAATAAAAAATAAAAATCCTAAATGGCCAATTAGACCATGACCTAATCATATAAGTCTTTAATATTTAAGTAATCTATAAAAAAAATTAAAAACAAAAACTACTTGATTAGTTAATAATAATATTAACTAAATAATACATCATTAATTAATTAATAGTTTTTTCTATCTAAATACATTAACAAATAACCAAAAGACCTCAACTTTTAGTTAAAAGTATTTTCTAATAAATAATAACTAATAATAATAAAAACCTATATATTATTCTAAATAATTAATAAAACTATATATTAAGTTGGCAAATTAAATTGTACCCTCAAAAGTCCTAAAATAGCAACTAATCCCTATTATAAGATCAAACTCCTTAAGGGGGGATAAAACTTAAAATGGTCCTCTTTGACTTTTTAGGTCATTTGGGTTGACCAGATGACCTGTATGGGACCCTAGACATGTCAATAACCTATACTCTAAGTCAGATGAAAAGAAAACAATTTATGGTCAAAAATTGGGATACGACAAGTACATTAAAAAAATGGAGTGAAACATTCTGACAAGAATATCACCAACTATATAAGGCATTCAAATATCTCAAAGGAAGATGTGAATAAGAAGGAAAAATCTAAAGGTTCATACTATAATTGTGGAAGAGTCGGTCATTACAAGCCGAATTGTCCATTGCTTAAGAAGGATAAAGGAAATGGCCAACAGAAGAAGTCTAGCAAGTCTAGAAAAGCATACATTGATTGGGAAAATGATAGTGAATCCTCAAACGAGGACAACTCAAGTGAAAGTGATGAAATGAAAAATCCTTTCCTCATGGCCTGTCACAAGAAAAAGAATGTAAGTCATTCCAAATATGAATCTATTGATAAAATGTCTCACTCTGATTTACAAATTCCTTTTGAAAATATATATAGTGAAGTTATAGAAGCTTTTAAAAGGTTGACTTCAAATAAAATAATATTTTCATACTTAGAAGCCAAATTTATAGAAACTGAAAAACAAATGGAAGCTCTTAAGCAAACCATGTTAGAGGCTTCAAAAGTTGATGTTGAGGACGAGAAGTCTTCTTGGTTTGGTTGTGAATGTCACATTTGGAAAAAAGAGGTTATTACTATAAAAGACAAATTAAACAAGGCTTTAGAATCAAAAGTTACCTTCAATATTAATCCAACAAAATCTAAGAGATATTTAAATGTACCGTACAAAAACTATAATTTTGTTGTAAGGGAATCAAATAGAGAAAGCCAATCTCATCATCACTTGGCTTGCCATTGTTGTAAGAAAGGTTATACCATTACTAAATGCAAATTTAGAAGATACTTGGTCCAATGAAAATTGGGTACCTATCAATGTTGTTTGATCTTATAGGTTACATGTCTCGACACTGGATGCTCAGGGCATATGACGGGTGACATTTCCCTATTCATTGAATTCACAACAAAGAAGAAGATTTATGTGACCTACGTAGACAATAATAAGGGTGTTATACTTGGTAAAGGTGGTGCAGAAATTACCTACAATTAAAGAGTCTGTGCATGTCACTTTTGATGAATCTTATCCGAGAAATGTTAGGTAAGATATTTATTTTCATGATGTAGACGAATATTAAAAAGACATACTCAAAGACATCGAAGAAGGAGTTGATCAACCTGAAGTAGTGAAACCTGAGATGGAGGAAGATGATGATCTTGAAAAAGAGAAGGATGAGACTCCAACTAAAGTGGATGATCTTCCATTGGCTTGGAGGACTTCCAAGAACCATCCAATTGATAACTTTTTTGGATATATCACCAAAGGTGTGGCTACATGCTCTAAGATAAGTAATTTTTGTTATCACTTTGCATTCGTGTCTCAAGTTGAACCTAAAAATGCAAAATAAGCCTTAGTTGGTGAGCATTGGCTTATGGCCATGCAAGATGAGTTAAATCAATTTAAGAAAAAATGATGTATGGGACCTTGTCCCACCTCCACGAGATCATCAAGTTATAGGAACTAAATGGGTTTTTAGAAATAAAACGGGTGAAATAAGAGTTATAACAAAGAACAAGGCCCAGATAGTGGCTCAAGGATATAGCCAAGAGAAGGGCATAGTGTCGCTTGCGCGAAAATAAGGTGCCGGCATGACAGAAGAGTCGCCACCTTTCGTTATTTATCCCTCAGAGCGGGAAAGGAAACGATCGGAAAAACCTGACGAAAAAAGGGTAAGACAAGGTCATCGCAACCATTGTCTGGGTTCGGGAGTCGGTTACGCAAGGGGAAGGTATTAGCACCCCTCACGTCCGTCGTACTCGACGGGATCCTCGCCTGTTTGTTTACTTGGACGGGTTGGTTATAATCTATCTACCTATCAAGGCTGGCTGAAAAAGAAAAGAAAAATGACTCGGCAAAGCGTCGCACTTTATGCCTACGTATTCCCATCAGAGAATGAGAAATCAGAGTCAACGTAGTTCGGCTAACTACGGGTTATGGGGAAAGGTTTGAAGATTGCTCGCTAGGATATCGCATCCTATGCCTACGTACTTTCATCTGGTATGAAAGATCAGAGCAAACGTAGTTCGGGAAACTACGGGAAAAAATGGCTCAACTAGGAGGGAGACTATCAAGTCCTACTGTTATCATGCCATGGATTCATCCTATGGTTGAGGTTTGAACAGGGAACTCCTAGAAGTTGTCATGCATAGGTTTCAACCTAAAAGTCTATCATCAAATCCTTATCAAAGAAAATGAGAGTCCTAAAGGATCATGTCAATGATACACCCAAAACAGACAAAAGCATCAGCTTTAACAGTAAAATGCATGCAATGCAAGTGAGGGAGGAAATGTGTGTGGGGTTTCAGCCTCCACAAGCTCGTCTCGACCTCAAGCCAGTCATGAAATGACAGTAATCATACTGAAGATAAACAATCTACTATCAAGCAAAAACAGATAAGGGAAATGAAGTACCATCAGGCAAACAAACACACAAGCTTGAGAAAGAAAGAATCCACTCTCTAATCCTAACCCTAATCACAGAACCTGAACCAAATCTAAACACTAAAGCAAGACCCTAGACAAGAGAAATCAATCCCAGTCTTCAAGCTTCAGAACAAGCTTACCAAAGAAAGGGAGCTAAGTAAGCAGACTCATAGTGTCTTCCTCAGGAAAGCACTAGGAGGTGTATACTCAGGAGTCATATCCTATGTGGCTCAACCACTGTGATCAGTTTACATTCCTCCTCAGGAGAAACTAAACTCACAAGCAGGCTCCTACATCACTGGATATTTAGGAAATCCTATCTGAACTAGTGGAACTAAATGAACAAACTCATAGGACCTTCCTCAGGAAAGTACTAGGAGGCTTCCACTTAGGAGTTGTATCCCATGTGGCTCAACAACAGGTGATCAGTTTACATTCCTCCTCAGGAGAAATTAAACTCACAAGTTGGCTCCAACATCATTGGATACTTGAGAAATCCTAGATAAACTAACGGAACTAAGTGAATAGACCCATAGGACCTTCCTCAGGAAAGTACTAGGAGGCTTCCACTTAGGAATTGTATCCCATGTGGCTCAACAACAGGTGATCAGTTTACATTCCTCCTCAGGAGAAATTAAACTCACAAGTTGGCTCCAACACCATTGGATACTTAAGAAAGAGGTGAGAAGAAAGAATGAAAGTCATTCATAGTGCCTTCCTCAGGAAAGTACCATGAACTTCCTTCAAACTTCAGGATCTCAAACCTCACAGACAGGGGACAAGCCCGGCTCTGGGTCTCTGAGTCTTGATCTACAATCTTCACTTCATGATGCTCTCCATCAAGGTCTTCAAGGCAACACAAGCCCCTCAACAAATTCCCCACAATGAACCCCAAAGATGAACAGATAACCACAGGGGAGACAAAATCAATAGGCAACTTCAGAAAATACCTAAAAATACTAAACTAATGGGGAAAAATCTAACAATTATTCACAAGGGTCCTCAACACCTACTCATAACATCTACATAGGCCTCTACCTAAGAATCAAGATAAAACTCAATCAAAGAAAGTGAATCTTCACCTAAACACAAGTTAAACCCTAATTAGGACACCCTAAATCTACCCTAACTAAACTAATCAAAATTTAATTCTAAAATTCTAGAAAAAATCCTATGGGGAACTATGATTCATCATCTAATTGCACAAAAAAGAATGGATTAAAAAACCTAAGGGAAGGTCCTAAAATAATTCCTACAAAATCATGCATCAACTAAAATAAGGAAAATACACTATGTTAAAGAAAATATCACTAAAAATTCCACATTAAAAATAAAATTCCATTTTTATTTCTATATTTTTCTACACAAAATCATCTAATCATAGAAAAAAGAAGAAGTCAAAAATCATTTTTTATCAATTATTTATGAATTAATCAAAACAGAAAAATAAAAGAAGAAAATAAAATAATTTAAATCAATTAAAGGGAGGGGGGATGAATAGCACACGCGCCAGTTCAAAATAATTGGGCCAGCAATAAGGGGGGGCGAATAGCAAGCTGAGCCCAGAATGGCTTTAAGTGAAACGACCGCGTTTCGCTTATTTGAATCTTTCCCTCCATTCTTCAGACTCACTCACGGCCGTTAGATCTGATGAATTGGTCAAACTCTGGAGCCAATCTAAGGCACCTCCTTCATCGTCCCAAACACAAACTAGGGTTTTCAGAACCCTCCTCCCATGCACTCATCTTCCTCCCACTCGTTCTCTCTGCTCAGGCCATGGTTTAACACGATCCAAACACGAAAATTGCAGTACTCAATGAGAGGAACAAGATGGTACGCGTGGATTTCCCCGATTCGTTCTCAATAATTCCAACAGAAGACTTCAATGTCATGGTCCAGCTAAACATCACTTGCTATCAACTGGTATCAACCTTCACCAAACTTCAGTCTAATGGTTTACAGAGCTCCTACAAGATACCCTAGCTATTCTACACTAGTTCTTGATGATTAAAACTCCTAATTCAAACAATTCTTGCAAATCAAAGATTCATGGTCCTGCTATGGAACTTCACAGATCGTGCCCTAATTCATGGGGAAGAGTCATCTACCCTAGTGCAACCTTTCTATGCCTAAGAAACTAGTTAAAGCTCAATAATTTAGGAGATAGAAGGTGAAGAAGAAACTTGTCAAGAAGATGAGATGAGGTGATGTTGAGCACGATTCAGAGCTTGTAACCTCTCAACAATGCCCTTCTAATGGTGGAAGATCTTCTGTATGCACTTGTATGGGAGGAGAATGCTTGTAGTGGATGAAATTCAAAGTTGCTTGAAGTTGAAGAAAGCTCTTTAATGGCAATGTATCTCTCTCTTTCTCCTCTGACTTGACTCTCTATCACCAACCTTGATCACTCTCTGATGCACTCTCTTTATAATGATGGTTAGATGCTTCTAGATTCATCTAGAATGTGGTGGAAGTTTCTTGAAATTCTCATGTGATGACAAGTTGGAAATCTCATCTCCCATGCTTCATGCCTTACCATTTGGTCTTAAAATATCTTTTCATGAGATATTGAGAAGGGATGAGTGAAAAACAAGCTCATCTTTGGCTTGTGTAGGGTTTTTCAACATTGCCTTCTTTTTCAAGTAATAACTTTTCAAAGCATCACCCATTTTAAAGCTCCAAATCAAAATTCTAGCTAAACCAATGTTCTCAAAATGGTTTTTCCAATCAAAATGATATATTGGATGACCTATTTTGGATTTGTGGATCTTCCAAATCACTTTTCAAATTCAACTTTTCAAACTTATAAGCCATTTTTAGTTCATTTTGGACCAATCATGTAATCTCATGCTATGAGCTTTTCCAACAATTTGTGACCTTCTTTCTAGACTTAAAATCACATTTTGAGCAACTTTCATGTTTTGAGTTTTTCCATTTGAGGCTTGGAAATAGGAGTTTTAGGCATTGGCTAAAATGACCTATAACTGACAAATGACCAAAATACCCTTGTCTTGTTCAAATCATAAGTTGAGTTCCACAAATCCAATCAAGGACTTCTACCACTCAAATTAAAGCTAAGAAGATGCTCTTCAACATTCATGTTGACCAAGAAATCATAGGAATCATCCTACTAGGGCAAAAGTTGTCTGCAAGTTGGGTGACTTTCAAGGACCCAGATTCACACACCTCTGCTGACCTGTAATTTGTCAAAACCATAACTTGAGCTCTGTAACTCCTATCAAGGACTTCCACCACTCAAATTAAAGCTAAGAACAAGCTCTACAACATTCATGTTGTGGGGAAGATGAGATATCAATCACATCTAGAGCTAAAACTGCCTGGAAGATAGGGATCAAATTAGGGTTTTTTCACTGACAATCCTTGGAGACCCTAACTTGAAACTTCTCAAACTCCTCAATCATGATGAGTTGGTCCAGGAATCATCTTTATAACATCTCTATGCATCATTCCATGATCTCATGGCCCTTGGATTAGATCTCAACCTTCTCCAAATCTTCAGCTGATCTAGGGTTGACCCAGTCAAAAACCCTAATTCTACCATTCATGGTTGAATCTTCTGAATTCTTGCATAATGACTTCTCTGGGCTTTATGATGGCTATCAAGACATCTCATAGGCTTTCCCAAAACATCAAATTCATTCTCAAAGTCTCAGAATCATCTGAGGGGCACCCATAACTCTCAAGCTATGAAGCACACAACCCTGGTTTCACCCACTTCTTCTGAGGATCTCTTGAACTTTCTGATGAAGATACCAACTTTCAAACACTTAATGAATAAATAAATGTTGGTCAAATTTTGGGGTGCAACAGCTGCCCCTATTTAAACGGCTTGGACCTGACTGGGTGAAAAGCGAACGGCTCTCAACCAATCAAGGTACGAGACGGTTGAATATTGGTAAACCCGAAAATTTGCCAACTGCACGAGCAAACAGTACTCTGCGGGGAACAAATCTCTGAATATTGCAATGCTAGCTGCTCAACAACTAGATGGAGAAATATCGACCTGACATCACCGTCAGACAATCAAAATACCCAACATCACCGCTGGAGAACTAAATCTGACATCACCGTCGGACAATCGAAGTACCCTGCATCACCGCTGGAGAACTAAATCTGACATCACCGTCGGACAATCGAAGTACCCTGCATCACCGCTGGAGAACTAAATCTGACATCACCGTCGGACAATCGAAATACCCTGCATCACCGCTGGAGAAACATCTTCGACTTCAATCAGAAGACGTATCATTCATTTGATCGCACTCAATCATCACCTCAGGATAACTGACTTGGTCTTCAGACCCACGCGAATCGCTCTGTACAACTCTGGAACCTTGTCTTTAGCCCCCCGTTGATTCTTCAACACGGAAATCTGGACTCACCGGAACCTTCTGATATCGCCATCGGGCGCTTACGAAATCCATCTTCAGATTAGACATCGTTGTTGGAGCAGACATATCATGCTGCTGAGGACTTCAAGAATCACCTTGACCAAACAGATCCATCGGGCATCTTCAAGAATCGTCCTGAACTAATAACCTTTCCGGAGCAAACATTCTGCTGGGCATCCCCGAAATCTTCCGGGGCCACTCCTGCTGGAGATGCTATTGGGGAGCTCAAGAATCATCCTAAGCAGACAACTCGGGAAGCTGTACTGAGGTCTTAAGAAACATCTTAAGCAAATGGCCCTACTGAGGGACTTGAGAATCATCTCGAACTGAAGACTTCGCTGGGGGATCTCAAAAATCATCTTGAGCGAGCGACTGTGGGGATTACACCGGGGTCTTAAGAATCATCTTAAGGAAGCGACCTCGTTGGAGAGAACCTCAAGAATCATCCTGAGCAACCGGTCTTTCGGTGGTACATCTGTACAATAAGGATGATAATGACCTAGATCATGCTTATGATGCGTTATGCTTCGGCACCACGCCCCACACAGTGGAAATGCTATGCGTTTATGCCAAATGCTATGCAATCATGCACAATGCTATGCAATCATGCAATATGGTGCGATCCCGTCAGCCAAAATAAATGCCGAAGGGGAGAAATCATCCTGTCAAGGAGAAAGAACTACTCAGGTAGGGGAATCATCCTACTGAGGAGAACGTGAACACGCCAATATCAATTAGGCTCTGTCTGGGGAATTGATCTTCCGCGAACTGCTACAGGGGAACAACTTCAGCTGACTGCTGCAGGGGATGAAGCTCTACGAGAACTTGGATCTGCTGATATCAATCGCGAGAATGAATTGCGCGGCCGTCTCGGCTACTCTTCTGGGGATGACCACTCTGTGGGGAACCAACTTCAGCTGCTCAACACTCCACTGGGGAAAAACCAATCATGATCTGATCAACTTCCAAGGATTCGGATCTCTTGGACATCTGCAAACTCGGCTGAGGAAGGAGAAATCATTCTGCTTCGATGGAGAGAGTGCGATTCTGGGGAAACACAACACTAGCTGCCCCATGCTCTGCTGGGGAAAATTGATCATGATCTGATCAACTTCCAAGGATTCTGCTTTTCTGCGGACTCAGCCGGGGAGGGAAATCATTCTACTTTGCTGGAGAGTACGACTCTGATGGGAAATTCGATTCCACTGGGGAAGAAAGGACCATCTGCCTTCAGGAGAGAGCATGACTCTGCAAGGGAATACAACATCAGCCGTTCCAATACTCTATTGGGGAAGAGGGAATCGTCCAACTTCAGGAGAGAGCCTGACTCTGGTGAGGAATCTCAATTCCACTGGAGACTTCAGTCTGGCACCATCAGTTACTGCATACTTCGGTATACGACTAGCTTCCTACGAAACCTGCACTTGTGACCCGGTGCGGGGGAGACACCTGCTTTGGTAACTTTACTGGGGAAAACACGAGCTTCGGTACTCAATCATTTCTATGAACTCTGCACTTGTGACCCGGTGCTGGGGAGAGACGACATCATTCTTCGGTGCTTGATTCAGCTGATGAGGTGACGTTCCTTCGGGATGCGTCTGCTTGGGGAAGAGAATCACCTCTACCTGGGGAAGACATATCAATGCTCACTATTCTGATTCTGATTCTGCGGAGGAGAGACTACTGAACTCTGCTGGGGAAGGAGGACTCATCCTGCCTCGGGGATGCGCACGACACATCTTCTGGCAAGGTGCTACACCTGCAACAACACAAACAAACAGACAAGATACCCTCCTCAAAGGGGCATATCCAGGTTATTATCTCGTGACAATATTCAGTTAATTAGTTGTTTCAACAATCAATGGGCTTAGGCCCGCAAGTTTATGTATGCGCATTTTATCAAAAACACATCGGCGTTCTCATTCGCAAACAAAACAGGTAAATGCTAAACAGACAAGTAGAATTGCTGAATAATGTGCATTTTATTGATGATGAACCCCTGAATGGGCAAAAAAGTTTTACAACAGAGGCAAGCTCCTGGAATGAGGAAGCCGCGCAAAAAGAAAACATAAATATACATCAGTATATACAAATGTCGGCAATCGAGGCGTAGACGAACACCATGAGTTGATCCCTCTAAGACCCGCTCGACTTTGATACTTCTCCGATGCTTCAGCTTTGGAAGAGATTGATTTAGATAAACGGCCCTCAGGTCTTCCGAACCACTAAACAATGAAAGTCCATACGCGGAACGCAGTCATTTGCTTATTCAAATCCCTAACTTTTGCGTGAACCGCCCTTCCGGGTTTTCAGTTCACCGGGATACCCTTTTTTGCCGAAGCCGCCCAGTGTAGGTTTTCGACTTCGCGGGTGTACATTTTTTTCAATATATCCCTAATTTTTGCCCGAACCTTTTATTCTGTTTTTGGTTCGCCGGGATGCCCCTTTTTTGCCTGGACTCTTTCTTTTTTTTGTCCAGCGGGTCGCTTTCAAGCAAAGTATTTTTTAACTGCGTCCGCGTTCACCGGGGATGCAAAATCTTCACCATCCATCGTGGATAACAACAAAGCCCCTCCTGAGAAGACCTTGCTGACGACATACGGCCCTTCGTAATTCGGAGTCCACTTGCCCCGGTGATCGGAGTGTGGCGGAAGAATCTTCTTCAGGACGAGATCACCCGTCTGAAAGCTTCGAGGACGCACCTTCTTATCATAAGCTTTCTTCATTCGGCTTTGGTACAGGCGACCAAATGCAATCGATGCTAACCTCTTCTCGTCCATCAGGCTGAGCTGGTTCAGGCGATTCGTAACCCATTCTGCCTCATCAAGTTTCACATCAACCAAAACTCGCAAAGAGGGAATCTCCACTTCTAGCGGTAGGACAGCTTCCATACCGTACACCAAGGAGAAAGGAGTTGCCCCGGTCGACGTACGCACCGTGGTACGATAACCGTGCAAGGCAAACGGCAGCATCTCGTGCCAATCTTTATACGTCATAACCATCTTTTGAACAATCTTCTTGATGTTCTTATTGGCCGCTTCAACAGCGCCATTCATCTTCGGCCGGTAAGGAGATGAGTTGTGGTGTTCGATCTTGAAGCTCTGGCACAGCTCCTTCATCATCTTATTATTCAAATTCGAACCATTATCAGTAATGATCCGCTCGGGAATTCCATAGCGACAGATGATGTCCCTCTTTATGAATTTAGCTACCACCTGCTTGGTCACATTAGCGTACGAGGCTGCCTCCACCCATTTGGTGAAGTAGTCGATAGCTACGAGAATGAAACGATGACCATTGGACGCGGTGGGCTCGATCTTGCCTATCATGTCGATGCCCCACATGGAGAACGGCCAAGGGGAGGACATGACATTCAATGGGCACGGCGGCACATGAACTTTATCAGCATAAATCTGGCATTTGTGATATTTCCTCGCGAATCTGAAGCAATCCGACTCCATAGTCAACCAGTAATATCCTGCTCTCAGGATCTTTCTCGTCATGGCATGCCCGCCGGCGTGCGTACCAAATGTGCCCTCATGGACTTCTTCCATGAGCATACTCGCCTCTTTCTCATCTACACATCTGAGTAGTACGAGATCGTGGTTTCTCTTATACAGCACTCCATCAGGATTGAGATAAAAGTTTCCAGATAGCCTCCTCAGAGTCTTCTTATCCTGGGTTGACGCACCCGCAGGATACTCCTTAGTCATAAGGAAGGTCTGGATGTCGTGGAACCATGGCTTGCCGTCAGTGGCATCCTCGATTGCGAACACATATGCTGGTCTATCAAGACACGAAAGAACAATGCTTGGAGCTTCATTCCAAAGATTGACCTTATACATTGAAGCCAACGTGGCTAAAGCATCAGCCATTTGATTTTCAGCCCGGGGTACATGATGAAGTTCTACTCGGTCGAAGAACGGAAGCAGCCTCCTGGCATAATTCATGTACGGCACTAGATTCGCTTGACGAGTTTCCCACTCCCCTTTAATCTGATTGATTACAAGCGCTGAGTCACCATATATGTCTAGATTCTTGATTCTCAAATCAATTGCCTCTTCTAGACCCATAATACATGCTTCATACTCGGCTTCGTTGTTGGTAACTGGAAACGTCAGTCTTGCAGTAAACGGGATGTGGGATCCGTGAGGAGTCATGATGATAGCCCCGATACCACTTCCATAGGAATTAACCGCTCCGTCGAATATCAACTTCCACTGAGACTTCCTATCTGGCCCCTCATCGGGCAATGGCTCATCGCAATCCTTTGCTTTGAGAAACATAATGTCCTCGTCAGGGAATTCGAACTTCATCGGCTGGTAGTCTTCGATCGGCTGTTCGGCAAGGTAATCAGACAATACGCTTCCCTTGATGGCTTTCTGAGAGACGTACTGAATATCATATTCTGTTAACACCATCTGCCATCTGGCAATCCTGCCCGAAAGAGCCTGCTTCTCGAAGACGTACTTGATCGGATCCATCTTCGAAATCAGCATAGTGGTGTGATTGAGCATATACTGTCGTAGACGTTTGGCGGCCCAAGCTAATGCACAACACGTCTTCTCCAGCATCGAGTATCGAGATTCACACTCAGTGAACTTTTTACTCAAATAATAAATGGCATGCTCTTTTCTGCCCGTCTCGTCGTGCTGACCGAGAACACACCCCATACTATTCTCCAGAACCGTCAGGTACATGATTAATGGCCGTCCAGCCACTGGGGGTATCAAGATTGGAGGTTCTTGAAGATACTGCTTTATCTTATCGAATGCCTTCTGGCAATCCTCATTCCAAGTAATCGCCTGATTTTTCTTTAACAACTTGAACATCGGTTCACAAGTGGCTGTGAGCTGAGAGATAAACCTTGCAATGTAGTTTATTCGGCCCAAGAAACCACGGACTTCTTTTTCTGTTTTCGGCGCTGGCATTTCTTGGATAGCTTTTATCTTCGCAGGATCAACTTCAATACCTCGTTCACTAACGATAAACCCCAATAACTTTCCGGACCGGACTCCGAAAGTGCACTTGTTAGGATTCAGCCTCAGCCTGAACTTCCTAAGCCTTTCAAACAGCTTCAGCAAATTGACCAGATGCTCCTCCTCCGTTTGGGACTTTGCAATCATGTCATCAACATAGACCTCGATCTCATGATGAATCATATCATGAAACAAAGTTACCATTGCTCGCTGGTAAGTGGCCCCTGCGTTCTTCAGACCGAAGGGCATTACCTTGTAGCAAAACGTGCCCCAGGGGGTAATAAACGTCGTTTTCTCCATGTCCTCCGGCGCCATCTTAATCTGATTGTAACCGGAGAAGCCATCCATGAACGAAAACACGGAAAACTGGGTTGTATTGTCGACCAACACATCGATATGAGGCAACGGGAAATCATCCTTAGGGCTCGCCCTATTCAAATCCCGATAATCGACGCACATGCGTACCTTACCGTCCTTCTTCGGTACAGGCACTATGTTGGCGACCCACGGAGGGTAAGTGGTAACGGCTAGAAATCCTGCGTCCAACTGCTTCTGGACTTCTTCTTTGATTTTTACAGCCATGTCTGGTCTCGTCCTCCTGAGCTTCTGCTTGACTGGAGGGCAATCTTCTCGCAACGGCAAGCGATGAACCACGATATCTGTGTCAAGTCCGGGCATATCCTCATATGACCAAGCAAAGACGTCACTATACTCTCGAAGCATCTCGACCAGTCTATGCTTGACATCATTCTGCAGCGCAGCCCCAACTCTGACATTTCTGACAAGCTCCTCAGAACCCAGATTTACAATCTCAATATCCTCCTCGTGAGGCAGAATAACCTTCTCCTCTTGTCTCAACAAGCGGGCCAACTCTTCCGGAAGGTCTTCGTCTTCGTCAATCTCATCCTCGGCTTGATAGATCGGGCGATCAAAGTCGTAGTGAGCCGTAGAGGGTCCAGAGTCGATGTCATCTGTTACGTGGATCCTGCAATAACAAGGGTTAAGTTTAAAGCAAGAATATGCAGGTTAGCACGAACCTCGTTGCCATTTTGCTGTTTTTCGAAACAAACATAAAGCATGAATAACAGAGAACACAATATTTGATTACGAAGAAAACGCCTTTTATTTATTAACAAAATGCATACACATAATCCAACAAGGCCCTGACAGTAAAACCACTATGCCCCGGGCAGGACATAGGGTTGTACAAAGATTGTAAAAAGCAAATCATTACTCTTCACTTGTCAGCTCGATAATCTCCTTGATGGTCCAATTGTGGAGGCGCTCGCCTGGCTTGCTTGGTTGAATCCAGGCATCAAGATCACAATCACTGTCTCCGCTGTCCTCCGACGTAGCGTTGATACTCTCAAAAATTACTCCCCCCTTGGTGAATAAGATCGGCCCTTTCCCACGAGACGAACTGCCAGAAGAAGATGAAGCTTCAGCTTCAGGAGAATATCCCAATCCAAACTTATCCTGTTTGATTGGTATATCCAAAACATGCCCCCAGCCTGGGGTGGAACCAGCTTCGACAACAGCCCGAGCTTCCTTAAACGAGGAGAGGTTCACCTCTTGCTTCTCTGCAACAACGGGAGCTACCTCCTTCACCCTGACGGTTTCAAAAGCTTGGCAAAGAGTCTCATGGATCTCACCATCCATCTCGACATATTTGAAGGACGACAGGTGGCTTACCATGATGTCCTCCTCTCCACAGACTGTCACTATGCTGCCCCCAACAGCATATTTAAGCTTCTGATGCAGCGTGGACGTCACGGCACCAGCAGAATGAATCCACGGCCGACCTAAGAGGCAACTATAGGCGGGCATGATATCCATGATATAGAAAACTGCATTAAACGTCTCTGGACCAACTTGAATTGGCAGGGTCAATTCTCCGAAGACGTGGCGCTTGGTTCCGTCAAAGGCCTTTACGACCAGATCACTGGGCGTGCACAGCAGTCCACGGGTGTCCAACTTCATCAGTGCCTTCTTCGGAAGCACGTTAAGCGAGGAGCCCGTATCTACTAGGACATGTGACATAATCGTGCCTCTGCACTCTATCGAGACGTGCAAGGCGCTGTTGTGATCTCTTCCCTTGGGAGTCAGCTCCAGATCTGTAAATCCCAGCCCATTACCAGCATTGACATGGGCTACTACTTCCTCGAGTTGATTAACTGATATCTCCTGCGGCACGTATGCAGCATTCAATACCTTCAGCAATGCGTTGCGGTGCGCTTCAGAACACAGCAACAGGTTAAGAATCGAGATTTTCGACGGAGTCTGGTGAAGATGATCTACAATCTTGTAGTCACTTTTCCTGATTAGCCGCATGAACTCTTCTGCATCTTTAACCAACAAGTCTTTCTCTGCCCCTGCAGGAACCTCCTCAACAGCTTTGCCTTTGCCCTTATCCATAGCGTCAGCTCGGACCACTTTCTCTGCTGCAACCTCCGCCGGTGCGAATACTCTTCCGCTCCTGGTGATACCACTGACTTCAGTAAGACTCTGCGCAGTCGATCCGGATGACTCAAGCTCTATCTTCTGACCGTTACAATACACTTCGGCGCCGTAATGCCATGGGACGGCATTAGTGCTCTCGAATGGGATTGGTCCGGCCCTGGTGATGGTGATAGTAGGCGGTCGGGGCGCAGAAATAGTAATAGGGTGACGAGGAATGGTAATGGTAGCAACTTCGTCCGCCTGCTTCAGCACGACTTCCCCTGACGCATTCTCAATGCTCCGACTGAACTGCAAAATACCCTCGGTCATCAGACTTTGGATACCTTCGCTCAACTGCTCACACCCATCAGGAAGTGTAGCACCAGCCATGCAAAACTCTCCACATCCAGGAAAGAAGCCTTTCTTTAGCAACTTAGCTTTAACAAAACTCAACGGCGTCTTCAAATCTCTGACATCAGTCAGTAAGTCTGAATTCTCTTCAGTGATAACAGCATTTACTCTGCCTCCTCTATGATGAGGCATTGGATTCTTGGTGACGTTGGGCACGCTGTCAGAAAAGTTGATAACCTTGGCGTCGACCAAGTCCTGGACTTTGTGCTTAAAAGCTTTGCAATTCTCAACTGTATGGCCAGGTGCCCCCGAATGAAATTCACAAGTAGCATTAGCATCATACCCCGGTGGTGGTACCCCTGTCAAGGGAGCCATTGTCCTTTTCTGAACTAATTGGAGCTGAAGCAACGTTTGCAGAAGCTGTGCATATGACATAGGAGGAGTTTCCAAATGACGATTTGCCAGGGGACCCCGATTCTGATATCTCTTATATCCCGGATTATTCTGTTGCTGGGGCTGCTGTTGCGGCTGCGGGGGAGCAGCTGCGGCTGCGGGGGAGCAGCTGGGATGTTTATGCTAGCAATCTGAGACTGAGGGCCCTTGCCCTTTCTCCTAGCATTAGTGACAGCATTGGCATCGCCCTCTCGGCGTTTGCCAGTGTAGGGTTTCTTGCTAGCTCCTCCAGATGAGGATGATTCACCTTGAATCTTTCCAATCTTTATACCATTTTCAACATGCTCGCCCAAAGTGATGAGGGCTGAGAATGTTCCGGACATGCCACTGATCAGCTTCTCATAATAGACTCCGGGAAGGGTAGCCACGAACATTTGTACCAACTCACGCTCAACCATCGGCGGTTGAACCCGAGCAGCCAATTCACGCCACCGCTGGGCGTACTCTTTGAAGCTTTCATTGCTCCGCTGCGAGAGATTCTGAAGCTGAACTCGGTTGGGAGCCAAGTCGCTATTATATTGATAGTGGAGGACAAACGCTTCTGCAAGATCCTTCCAGGTGCGCACAGCAGCGGGTTCCAAACCCATATACCATTCGAGCGATGGACCAGAAAGACTATCCTGAAAGAAGTGCATCAGCAACTTCTCATCATCAGAATAAGCGGACATCTTTCTGTAATAAGATCGGAGGTGAACACGGGGACAAGTAGTGCCCCTATACTTCTCAAAGATAGGCACCTTGAACTTGTGAGGTACTTTAAAGTCAGCAATCAGCCCGAGCTTGGACATGTCAACGCCCAATGTGTTCTGATTCTCTATATCTCTCATTTTATCTTCCAGCGCCTTGAACCTGAGTCGAGCCTCAGCAGTCAACTCAGCCTCTACACCTCTCTGAGAGAAAATGTCATCCTGATGGTCCTCCAGCCACGGTTAAGGCACCACCATATTTCCTGCACTAACATTGCCGTTGACCGGCCCCATGTTAACATTGGCTCCCAAACCACCATTGACGGCGCCCGCCGCATTAAGTCCGAGATTAGTCATAAGATTGCCGTTAGCACTGCCGTTGCCCCCGGCAGCAGGAACAACGTTCTGTGGAGTATCCCCTTGAGGAGGAGTGGGCACGGCCCCGCCGTGAAGTATTCCATTACTATCAACCCTGGAGATGAGAGGTTGAACCAAAGTACGAAGCTGGTCTTGCCCATTCGCAACCACTTGCATCAGCTCCATAAAACGATCCATCCGTTCACGAAGCTCCTGAACATCTGACTGTACCTGGTCCATGATTCTCGTTTGATTGGCGCGAGTTGAGTAGCGGTGGATGAATCTTTGATCAATCCTGGAGATCGAAAACAGCTCGGAACCTGAGTACCTGAAAAACCTGTCAACATCAAAGGTTAGGAAAAGCAACAGAATGTATGTCATGCAAGAATGCTCCATGCAAATGCATGCGTGTGTCTGCGTGCTTGAGAGATTTTCCCCGATCCTGGCACCTGCTGGCAATAATAAGGAGAGGAATCCAGGCCCAATCATGGAAACAGTAACCTCACATAGCAATAGTCAGATTCGACACATCAAGGACCGAGAACTCGTACGCAACAGTCTTTCTGAGAACGGCTGCAGTAACACAATGAGAGATCTTGGATCCGGGAAACGGTACCTGTCACAGACACACGCTAATGGAATGATTATGCAAGATAATGCAAAATGCAGGTATGCGACAATATATCCGGGTGGCTGCTGTGGAGATTCGATGTCAACAGTCGCTGATGAGAAGGAAACCCCGGTGTAAAACCACTGATCTGATCTGCTGTGAATAACCATCTGGTAGGATCGAGATCAAAATTCTGCTCTGACAAGAACGAAGGCCTGATAATAAAGACCCCGGATGCAAGATCAAGGAATATCTGTTGATGAAGTCTTCAGACCCCAAATCACAAATCTGCCCTATCAAGAACAAAAATACAGCTGCTGACGAGATCTTCAAACCCCACTCAAAATCTGCCCTATCAAGAACAAAATAACAACTGCTGACGAGATCCTCAGACCCCACTCAAAATCTGCTCCATCCAGAACAAACCTCTGATAACAATACTCTGATCGGAACCTGCTCTATCAGGAACAGACAAACACCCGATGATAAAATCCTCTGATCAAACCCTTGCTCTATCAAGAACATATCTGCAACTGAGAACCCAACATAACTGATTCACTGTCAAGAAAACCAGGTAGTCTGGAGGTCAAAGTTTCCTGCAATATCCCAACCCCACTCACAGGTATGATGGACCTAATCCACGGACAAAGGTACGGCATCCTATGCGGTCGTCAGCGTCACAGACTTTCACGAGTGACAATACGATTCCCAGAAGGAGTGGCATCGTCAAGTCATGAAGAGGCCTCTCTTAGCTGACTTCCAAATGATCGGTCCCCAGAGTCGACAATCCTCACGTCTGGACTCCCCTCAGATCCTCAGGACCGGAAAGGAGCACCTCTGCAAGAATCTCGTCTGAGCGCAGATTTTCGTAGGGAACTGTGCCTGCTCAGCAGACAGGTCCGTCTACTACTTCTCCGCAACTATATCTAGGTGTGTACTCAAGCCCAGGTCCGGCTTCTCACTCACAGTAACCTCCCTCTCCCACAACAGCACAGATAATCATATCAAACTGGAAATAAAATGCGGGAAATAAAATGCGGGAAGTAAAGATGCGACAAATAAACGCAACCCAACAAGCAAACACACAAACGATAGGATTGACTCGCGTAGGGGATGGGAAACGGTCCCAGCATAAGGGATGGGAAAAGTCCCTAGATGCTGTTGTCCCCAGCAGAGTCGCCAGCTGTCGCTTGCGCGAAAATAAGGTGCCGGCATGACAGAAGAGTCGCCACCTTTCGTTATTTATCCCTCAGAGCGGGAAAGGAAACGATCGGAAAAACCTGACGAAAAAAGGGTAAGACAAGGTCATCGCAACCATTGTCTGGGTTCGGGAGTCGGTTACGCAAGGGGAAGGTATTAGCACCCCTCACGTCCGTCGTACTCGACGGGATCCTCGCCTGTTTGTTTACTTGGACGGGTTGGTTATAATCTATCTACCTATCAAGGCTGGCTGAAAAAGAAAAGAAAAATGACTCGGCAAAGCGTCGCACTTTATGCCTACGTATTCCCATCAGAGAATGAGAAATCAGAGTCAACGTAGTTCGGCTAACTACGGGTTATGGGGAAAGGTTTGAAGATTGCTCGCTAGGATATCGCATCCTATGCCTACGTACTTTCATCTGGTATGAAAGATCAGAGCAAACGTAGTTCGGGAAACTACGGGAAAAAATGGCTCAACTAGGAGGGAGACTATCAAGTCCTACTGTTATCATGCCATGGATTCATCCTATGGTTGAGGTTTGAACAGGGAACTCCTAGAAGTTGTCATGCATAGGTTTCAACCTAAAAGTCTATCATCAAATCCTTATCAAAGGAAATGAGAGTCCTAAAGGATCATGTCAATGATACACCCAAAACAGACAAAAGCATCAGCTTTAACAGTAAAATGCATGCAATGCAAGTGAGGGAGGAAATGTGTGTGGGGTTTCAGCCTCCACAAGCTCGTCTCGACCTCAAGCCAGTCATGAAATGACAGTAATCATACTGAAGATAAACAATCTACTATCAAGCAAAAACAGATAAGGGAAATGAAGTACCATCAGGCAAACAAACACACAAGCTTGAGAAAGAAAGAATCCACTCTCTAATCCTAACCCTAATCACAGAACCTGAACCAAATCTAAACACTAAAGCAAGACCCTAGACAAGAGAAATCAATCCCAGTCTTCAAGCTTCAGAACAAGCTTACCAAAGAAAGGGAGCTAAGTAAGCAGACTCATAGTGTCTTCCTCAGGAAAGCACTAGGAGGTGTATACTCAGGAGTCATATCCTATGTGGCTCAACCACTGTGATCAGTTTACATTCCTCCTCAGGAGAAACTAAACTCACAAGCAGGCTCCTACATCACTGGATATTTAGGAAATCCTATCTGAACTAGTGGAACTAAATGAACAGACTCATAGGACCTTCCTCAGGAAAGTACTAGGAGGCTTCCACTTAGGAGTTGTATCCCATGTGGCTCAACAACAGGTGATCAGTTTACATTCCTCCTCAGGAGAAATTAAACTCACAAGTTGGCTCCAACATCATTGGATACTTGAGAAATCCTAGATAAACTAACGGAACTAAGTGAATAGACCCATAGGACCTTCCTCAGGAAAGTACTAGGAGGCTTCCACTTAGGAATTGTATCCCATGTGGCTCAACAACAGGTGATCAGTTTACATTCCTCCTCAGGAGAAATTAAACTCACAAGTTGGCTCCAACACCATTGGATACTTAAGAAAGAGGTGAGAAGAAAGAATGAAAGTCATTCATAGTGCCTTCCTCAGGAAAGTACCATGAACTTCCTTCAAACTTCAGGATCTCAAACCTCACAGACAGGGGACAAGCCCGGCTCTGGGTCTCTGAGTCTTGATCTACAATCTTCACTTCATGATGCTCTCCATCAAGGTCTTCAAGGCAACACAAGCCCCTCAACAAATTCCCCACAATGAACCCCAAAGATGAACAGATAACCACAGGGGAGACAAAATCAATAGGCAACTTCAGAAAATACCTAAAAATACTAAACTAATGGGGAAAAATCTAACAATTATTCACAAGGGTCCTCAACACCTACTCATAACATCTACATAGGCCTCTACCTAAGAATCAAGATAAAACTCAATCAAAGAAAGTGAATCTTCACCTAAACACAAGTTAAACCCTAATTAGGACACCCTAAATCTACCCTAACTAAACTAATCAAAATTTAATTCTAAAATTCTAGAAAAAATCCTATGGGGAACTATGATTCATCATCTAATTGCACAAAAAAGAATGGATTAAAAAACCTAAGGGAAGGTCCTAAAATAATTCTTACAAAATCATGCATCAACTAAAATAAGGAAAATACACTATGTTAAAGAAAATATCACTAAAAATTCCACATTAAAAATAAAATTCCATTTTTATTTCTATATTTTTCTACACAAAATCATCTAATCATAGAAAAAAGAAGAAGTCAAAAATCATTTTTTATCAATTATTTATGAATTAATCAAAACAGAAAAATAAAAGAAGAAAATAAAATAATTTAAATCAATTAAAGGGAGGGGGGGATGAATAGCACACGCGCCAGTTCAAAATAATTGGGCCAGCAATAGGGGGGGGCGAATAGCAAGCTGAGCCCAGAATGGCTTTAAGTGAAACGACCGCGTTTCGCTTATTTGAATCTTTCCCTCCATTCTTCAGACTCACTCACGGCCGTTAGATCTGATGAATTGGTCAAACTCTGGAGCCAATCTAAGGGACCTCCTTCATCGTCCCAAACACAAACTAGGGTTTTCAGAACCCTCCTCCCATGCACTCATCTTCCTCCCACTCGTTCTCTCTGCTCAGGCCATGGTTTAACACGATCCAAACACGAAAATTGCAGTACTCAATGAGAGGAACAAGATGGTACGCGTGGATTTCCCCGATTCGTTCTCAATAATTCCAACAGAAGACTTCAATGTCATGGTCCAGCTAAACATCACTTGCTATCAACTGGTATCAACCTTCACCAAACTTCAGTCTAATGGTTTACAGAGCTCCTACAAGATACCCTAGCTATTCTACACTAGTTCTTGATGATTAAAACTCCTAATTCAAACAATTCTTGCAAATCAAAGATTCATGGTCCTGCTATGGAACTTCACAGATCGTGCCCTAATTCATGGGGAAGAGTCATCTACCCTAGTGCAACCTTTCTATGCCTAAGAAACTAGTTAAAGCTCAATAATTTAGGAGATAGAAGGTGAAGAAGAAACCTGTCAAGAAGATGAGATGAGGTGATGTTGAGCACGATTCAGAGCTTGTAACCTCTCAACAATGCCCTTCTAATGGTGGAAGATCTTCTGTATGCACTTGTATGGGAGGAGAATGCTTGTAGTGGATGAAATTCAAAGTTGCTTGAAGTTGAAGAAAGCTCTTTAATGGCAATGTATCTCTCTCTTTCTCCTCTGACTTGACTCTCTATCACCAACCTTGATCACTCTCTGATGCACTCTCTTTATAATGATGGTTAGATGCTTCTAGATTCATCTAGAATGTGGTGGAAGTTTCTTGAAATTCTCATGTGATGACAAGTTGGAAATCTCATCTCCCATGCTTCATGCCTTACCATTTGGTCTTAAAATATCTTTTCATGAGATATTGAGAAGGGATGAGTGAAAAACAAGCTCATCTTTGGCTTGTGTAGGGTTTTTCAACATTGCCTTCTTTTTCAAGTAATAACTTTTCAAAGCATCACCCATTTTAAAGCTCCAAATCAAAATTCTAGCTAAACCAATGTTCTCAAAATGGTTTTTCCAATCAAAATGATATATTGGATGACCTATTTTGGATTTGTGGATCTTCCAAATCACTTTTCAAATTCAACTTTTCAAACTTATAAGCCATTTTTAGTTCATTTTGGACCAATCATGTAATCTCATGCTATGAGCTTTTCCAACAATTTGTGACCTTCTTTCTAGACTTAAAATCACATTTTGAGAAACTTTCATGTT
Source organism: Lathyrus sativus (assembly GCA_963859935.3). Taxonomy (NCBI): domain Eukaryota; kingdom Viridiplantae; phylum Streptophyta; class Magnoliopsida; order Fabales; family Fabaceae; genus Lathyrus; species Lathyrus sativus. The sequence goes on from OZ012739.1 coordinate 415,246,852, forward strand.
TTGAGTTTTTCCATTTGAGGCTTGGAAATAGGAGTTTTAGGCATTGGCTAAAATGACCTATAACTGACAAATGACCAAAATACCCCTGTCTTGTTCAAATCATAAGTTGAGTTCCACAAATCCAATCAAGGACTTCTACCACTCAAATTAAAGCTAAGAAGATGCTCTTCAACATTCATGTTGACCAAGAAATCATAGGAATCATCCTACTAGGGCAAAAGTTGTCTGCAAGTTGGGTGACTTTCAAGGACCCAGATTCACACACCTCTGCTGACCTGTAATTTGTCAAAACCATAACTTGAGCTCTGTAACTCCTATCAAGGACTTCCACCACTCAAATTAAAGCTAAGAACAAGCTCTACAACATTCATGTTGTGGGGAAGATGAGATATCAATCACATCTAGAGCTAAAACTGCCTGGAAGATAGGGATCAAATTAGGGTTTTTTCACTGACAATCCTTGGAGACCCTAACTTGAAACTTCTCAAACTCCTCAATCATGATGAGTTGGTCCAGGAATCATCTTTATAACATCTCTATGCATCATTCCATGATCTCATGGCCCTTGGATTAGATCTCAACCTTCTCCAAATCTTCAGCTGATCTAGGGTTGACCCAGTCAAAAACCCTAATTCTACCATTCATGGTTGAATCTTCTGAATTCTTGCATAATGACTTCTCTGGGCTTTATGATGGCTATCAAGACATCTCATAGGCTTTCCCAAAACATCAAATTCATTCTCAAAGTCTCAGAATCATCTGAGGGGCACCCATAACTCTCAAGCTATGAAGCACACAACCCTGGTTTCACCCACTTCTTCTGAGGATCTCTTGAACTTTCTGATGAAGATACCAACTTTCAAACACTTAATGAATAAATAAATGTTGGTCAAATTTTGGGGTGCAACACATAGATTATGAGGAAACTTATGCTTCGGTTGCCCGCCTCGAGGCTATATATCTTTTACTAGCTTTTTCTTGCTCTAACGTTTTTCAAACTATTTCAAATTTATGTTGATGATATTATATTTGGTTTTACTAACATAAAATTGGTCAAAGAGTTCTCAAAGTTAATGCATGGCAAGTTTGAAATGAGTTTAATGGGAGAATCGACTTTCTTTCTCGGACTTCAAATTAAGCATCTCAAAGAATGAAAATTTGTGTGTCAATAAAAATGCTTCCAAGAGTTGCTTAAATGATTCGGAATGGAAAATGGAAAGTCAATCGACACTTAAATGCCTAATAACAGGAACTTAGACAAAGATGAAAGTGGTAAGGATGTTGAGTGCATTCTCCATCTCTCATCCTATGAGGTAGTATCGTTTCACTTATCTCTTTGTTCCTAATTTTTTATTTCATGTGTTGCTTATATGTGATTACATGCTTATGTTCCAAAAATGTGTGCTACAATTGATAAATGATACATTTCATGTATGCTCACTTCCAAAAAATTTATTGTTAACCCATGTGTGTTTAAATTTATATGTTTATAGTGATTTTATGTTATTATGTCATTATTATGTGTGTTTAATGCTTTTATATCTTCATATTGGAAGTATTCTTGAAGCTAGTGATGTTTTAGCATGTTATTTTGTTTTGTCCTCTTGTTTTTCTATTTTATCAATGTTATAATATGTGTGTAATGAACTCCTTATAATCTTGAATGAATTTCATGTTTATTTATGTTTAGAAAATCTTCACTTTAACGTCATTCTAATGATATGTGAGTGCACATTATCATTGAACAAATTATCCTTGCAATGCCTCTGAGTGTTATATATATTTTTGTAAGTTTTACATGATGCTTCTCGCATTTTGTGGCATTGTCTCTTTTTTATGTTTTCAAACGGGGAGAAGTTCATGCATGAAAAAAGTCTAAGGGTGCACATATTCAGGGGAAGCTATGATCAAGACGTCAAATACTTGGCATCTATGATCAAGACATCAATTACTTAGTACATTTTTCCATCATAAAAAAAAGGGGGGAGTATGTGAATGCATTATCCTTTTAGAAAATATTTTGGATGATGGCAAAACTAGGATACTTAGTATTTGTGTATATTAGATCTTATTCTCTATGTCTAGATGTGTATTTTCATGTTAGGGCACTTAAAATCATGTCAGATAGGTTTTTACAATTCAAAATTATGGTTTTACATGAAAAATAAGGTTATGGGTCGATACGCCCATGTTATAGGTCAATACTCAGCGAAGGCCTTTTGAAATAAAAGTTATTTTCCTTTATGTATCAATACATAACATCTAGGAGTCAATACATAACATTTTGGAGTCAATACGTAAGATTTTGGAGTCAATACATACTGCACATATTTTGCTTCTGTTCAGTATGTATCAACACGTAAAGTTTTGAAGTCAATACATAGATAATATGTGTCAAAACATAAGATTTGGGAGTCAATACATACTACAAAGATTTTTCCTCTGTTCAGTATGTATCAATACATAAAGTTTTGAAGTCAATACATAGACAGTGTGTATCAATACATAAGATTTTGGAGTCAATACACATTGCTTTAATTTTTTTCAAACTTGTGATTTTATTACAAATCTTTTTTTTTTGGTTATTTCTTTCTTACACTCATATATATATATATATATATATATATATATATATATATATATATATATATATATATATATATATATATATATATATATATATATATATATATATATATATATATATATATATATATATATATATATATATATATATATATATATATATATATATATATATATATATATATATATATATATATATATATATATATATATATATATATATATATATATATATATATATATATATATATATATATATATATATATATATATATATATATATATATATATATATATATATATATATATATATATATATATATATATATATATATATATATATATATATATATATATATATATATATATATATATATATATATATATATATATATATATATATATATATATATATATATATATATATATATGCATTCATGCATTATTTTTCAACATTGAAATCAAGAACAAGTAGAGATTTTTCTCATCATCTTCAATCTTTTCTCTTCACACATTCAACAATTACACATAATCATTTTTGTTGAGTGTCATCTAGATTAGATTGATAAGGCCCAATTTAGGATTCTTGTAATCAAATTGGGTTTAGTATTCTTTGGGGGTTTCATTGATAAACCAGGTTAGGATTTTTCCTATAAGATCAAGGATTTATTTGAGGGTTTTTGTATAAGATTTTGCAACGAGGATTCATCCGAGTTAAAGCTTTGAAAAACGGGGTTTTATCAAAGAAGTAGTAGTAACCGGAGGATCGACTTGGAAGTCTTGGGTCACTTGATCTTGCTTAAGATCAAGGAGAAATAAGAAGTTAGAATCAATATCAAATATAGAGTTTGGGGGTTTGGATTGCTACTTTTTATTTTACATACAACTCTTGCAAAGGTTAACTACATATCTCAATTCTATTTAGATTTGGGGGCAGACGAATCCATATTGAGGATAATTGGGGAACTTCCTAAATAAATATTAGTGTTCTCTCTCTCTCTCTCTCTCTCTCTCTCTCTCTCTCTCTCTATATATATATATATATATATATATATATATATATATATATATATATATATATATATATATATATATATATATATATATATATATATATATATATATATATATATATATATATATATATATATATATATATATATATATATATATATATATATATATATATATATATATATATATATATATATATATATATATATATATATATATATATATATATACTAGAAACTCTTTAAATTAATAATGTCAGGACCGGAGAAATTTATTAATTTAGAGAGTTATTAATTTATCGATAAATTTTATAATTATTAATTTAAAGAGTTTTCAAGTAATTATACTGTACATACCAAACAAAAAGGCAAATTAGTCTATGCCTCTTAGAATTACGTTGCAGTGAACCTTGGGACTCAACGTAAATTAGTAACTACTGTGTTCATATGCATTGGAAATCAATAATGACTTTTTGAAGTACAGTAAATGTAAACAAGAGGAACAAATGTGTTCAATGTATTCTTAAGCAAGTTTTCCATATATAAACTACATGAATGTGTTAGAGTATTCAAACCATATTTCACAAAACGGCTTCTCATCTAAAAGGTGTTGTAAAATCAACTATGTCAGATCAAATACGTAAGGAGTTGTGTGAGTACAAGAGAGATAATCCTGCAAGCACACAAAAAGACTTGCAGAGATGGCTTGAGGGAAAGTTTCAGTTGAATGTTAGTCAAGGAACAATATCAAACACACTTAAACGGTCAAATGACTATCTCTCTGCTGAAATAGAAAAGGGAAGAGCAGAGATCAAAAGACACAAACCAGCAAAATATCCTGACATGGAGAAGGTTATTTATGAGTGATTTCTCCAGCATCAAGAACGTGTGAATATCACAGGAGAATTAATTTTGCAGAAGGCAAGAGATACAATGAAACTCGTGTACCCTCATGATGATTCAGATTTTAACTTCTCCATAGGATGGCTTGGGAAGTTCAAGAACCGACATGGCATAAATTCATTTCGTCGTTTTGGAGAGAGTGGGTCTATTGATGTACAAGACATGGAGCAAAAATTGGTATCGATTCGGGAGAAAATTGATCAGTTCTCTATGAAAGATGTTTTCAATATGGATGAAACTAGGTTCTTTTATAGCTATAAGCTGATCATTCACTGGCAAGAAAACAACTTGAAGGAAGAAAACAAGATAAAGAAAGGTTGACGGTAGTTATTTGTTGCAATGAAGATGGCTTTGAAAAAATCCCTCTATGGATTACTGGGAGATATGCAAAGCCTCATTGCTTCAAGAATGTCAACATGAATAGCTTGGATTGCCAGTATTGAGCTAACAAAAAAGCATGGATGACTAGTGTACTTTTTGATGAATATGTTCGTTCATTTGACCAAATGATGCATGGTAAAAGAGTTCTACTTGTGGTGGATAATTGTCCAGCACATCCAAGAAATATTGAAGGGCTAGGAAACGTTGAGTTATTCTTCTTGCCACCCAACATGACATCAAAGATTCAACCTTGCGATGTTGGGATAATAAGAGCTTTCAAGATGCATTATCGTAGAAGGTTTTACCGCAAAATATTGGAAGGTTATGAGGTGGGACAATCTGATCCAGGGAAGATAAATGTCCTTGATGCTATCAATTTGGCAATCCCCGCTTGGATGATAGATGTTCGAAAAGAAACAATAGTGAATTGCTTCCGACACTGTAAAATTCATTCAGCTAGTGACGTTGCAAGAAATTTGGATGAATCCACTTTTGATGAAGAAACTCAAGACCTCGAGACTATGATCAATCAATGTGGCTATCTTAATAAGATGGATATCGACAATCTAACGAACTACCCAGGTGAAAATGAAGCATGTTCGGAGGTTCAGAGTTTAGAAGATATTGTGGGTACTATCATTGAGAACAATGCAGAGGATGACGGTGAAGATGATACGGTGTCTTTGGATCCTGTTACGCGAAAGGAAACACTTATGGCGTCGAACAATCTTCACAACTTTATGATACAATACAAAAATACAACACATGAGCTATTGGATGCAATAAGAAAAGTTAGAGATGAGCTCCAAATAGACTTGAACTTTAAAGGAAAACAGACAACTATTGAATCATATTTCAATACAGTGTAATATATTTTTTTTAGTTTCTATGAATTATTAATTTATGATTTTCTTGGGACCGAAAATTATAAAGGGATCTCCCGAGAAATTATCATCTTATTATTTTATCAAGTTTTTCAATTTTTTACATTGGCCCAAATCGGGACCGGACAAATTTATTATTTTAGAGAGTTTATTAATTTACCGAGTATTAATTTAAAGAGTTTCTACTGTATCTACAATTTGATAATACACTCCGTGTGCAATTTGATTGAAAATTTTGTTTGTGTAGATGTAATTCAAACTGTTTTGTAAAGATAATTGCAATATAAACAATTGCAATTGGTTGTTTGTGTCTTCAACATAAAGGAAAATCAGCTTGTTGTTTATGGAATACCAAGTACTCGATAAATTATCTTAGCTAACTTTTTATTTCCAATTTCATTGGAAATTGATTACATAATTGTCGCTACTCGAAAAATGCAACGATGGGAAGGCGAGAATGAAAGACAGAAGAGTTGTCATCGAACTTTATTTATCCCATGAGGGGAAGGGAAAACGTCGAGAAAACCCCAAGAAAGAAACGGATAAGATGGTCTCGCAACCAAGAACGGGCTCGGAAGCCAGTTATGCAAAGGGAAGGTATTAACACCCCTCGCATCCATCGTACTCGATGGGAACCATTTGTTTTCTTATGTGTGATGATATTTGCTAAAGGTTATTGCTTTCTAAGAGTGTTCCAAGGGAGATAGAAGGGTTAGAAACAGGGAAAGGAGATAAAGGGGGGAGAAAAGACTCGGTAGGACTTCACGGTCCTAGGCCTACGTATTCTCAACAGATATGGGAAAGTCAGAGTCCACGTAGTTCGAGAAACTACAGGTGAAAGATGGAAGAGTGTGCTCGGCAAGGATTGGGGCTCTCGTGCCTACGTATCTTTACTTAAAAGAAGTAAAGAATCAGAGCAGCCGTAGTTTAGCCTACTACGGGTAAAGGAAAAAAAGGGTGCTCGCCAAGACATCGCCATCTTGTGCCTACGTATTCTCATCTGCCATGAGAAATCAGAGCAACAAAGTTCGTGAAACTTGTTAACTGGTGTTTTATGGATGATGCTATCATACACATTCTAGAAGTTTAGGTGTATTGTTGCTTGCTCGTTGGAGACTTAAGCGTTACCTGTTTGTGGTAGAATGGACGTAACATATCCTTTTTGAAAATATTAATTTTCTCCTTTCAAGGCAAGATGTCACGTTTGATTTGTGAGAGTTATTTTTTAGGGGTGAAATAGGTCCTCGGATAGTAACGCTAAACCATCGTAGCTCGACTTATGATGAAATTCAAACTATAGGAGGTCGCGTAAATTGATATCCGTGCAAAAGACAAGATAGAGAAATGATATTGAGGATCATTCTCTGATTTAATCGTGTCGCACGGACCAAAAGAGGTGGGATCTCGTCTTAATCGCAAACATTATGTCGATTAATAGAAGGTAGCCTATCACGATCCCAAAGTAAAGAAAATGACCCAAATGGTCATTTTCCATAGATTTGAAATTGAGAAGGTTATCGACTTTGAGAAAACGGTGCTTATGAATTGAAAGACTTCATGGATCGAGAAAATTAAATGAAAATAAAAAAGTGAAGAAGAAATAAGGAGAGAAAAGAAGGTGGTCTCGGATCCATCATTATTTATCAATAGTTTGACTAGTAACGATTTTTCAGAGGTCTCGTCATCGACCAAAGAAAATTAATAAAAATGAATAAAAATCGAAAATGAAAAGTTGTAAAGAAAATTGGTCTCGGACTTGTTGCTATTCGTCAATAATTTGACAAACTTCAACTTGGAAGTCTCTTCAATGACCCAAACGGAAAAATACGAAAATAAATCCTCAATGATAAATAAAAAATGCTAAAATCTATCTTTTAGAAAAAAATGTATTAAAACTCTAAAAAAACTAATTTTAGAAGAAAAAAAAATATAACTTTAAAACTTAGTTGGAATAACCTAAAAAAGAAACTAATTTAACTAATATATTAACAAATCTTTAAAAAACTAATTATAGAATATATTAAAACTGGTTTTATAAAATACATTAACAATTCTTAACAACTAATTATAAAATATATTCATATTAAAATTACTATTTTGTAAAAAAAACTTATAAAAAAACTCTAAAAAAATAAAAAATAAAATGTCACAAAGGAGGGTGAGTTAGATCTGGGGTGAGTGTGCGAAGGCGAAACGGGCTTTAAGTCCTGATAGACCTAAAATATACTGTTTATTTGACTCGATTCGCACGTGTTATTTAGGATTTTATCATTGTCTTCTTGTATTATGCCTCCGTTTTGTCTCTTTTTCAGGATTTTATATTTTCAGAGCTACTCAAGAAGAAATGAAGAAAAACAAGCAAAAAGACCAGCTTTTCTGGAAATTGTACACATGGTACTCATCATGGCGGGCGCCATAAGAGAAGCCATGACTTGAATAAGAGACCAACTTCTGACAACTGCCACGTCTCCCACTTCTTTCCACTCTAGTACACATGGCGGGCACCACCCTTGTATTCTATTTTCCCTCCCAAAAGAAGTTGGGGGCATTCTAGTCTTTCCCTGTACTTTCCTAGCATTATAAATAGAAGAGTTCTCCCTCATTTCTAAGCATCCAAGCTTAGTTACAGAACTCAAGCCATAAATTTTCATCTTTGGTAGAAGTTAATACTTCTGCCATTTTATTTCAGTCTTTTACTTCAAGTTGTACCAAGATTTAAAACCTCCCGTTTGGAGCAGGTTTCTATTTATTTTTCGCTTTTACTTATCCGTATTTATTTCCTGCACTTTATTTCCTACAATTTATTTACTCGGAATTTATTTACCGCCCTTATTTATCGAACTTTATTTACCATGTCTATTTACGTTTCCATGTCCAGCTAAATCTTAGAGGTTAGGATGTGAGGATCATATTTAAAAATGGTATTCCATACGGCTGTCGGTAGAATCACTTAGGATTTATTCTGGCTTTTAATACATCTTTTCTGCATTTAAAATTTGTTGGGTAAGATCGAAAGTCATCCAACCTTTAGATAAATTTGGTTAGTCTTAACTATTCAAAGGAAGCGAAAGCGCTTAGTCCAATTAAGCAGGAATATTTAATGCTTTAGAAAAACGATTTTAAGACTATTTTCGGACGCGTTTATGGATTTAAATCCGGTTCGCAAGAACCTCTTTTTGTTAGAAATTCCAGGTCAAAATACTTTTCAACCAAGTCAAGAAACTATATTTCTTAAAAATAGGTTTAACCACTCTAACGCAATGCGTGTCTTTTTATAAGTGACAATAAGAGGGATCAATTATGGGATAAACTCGGTTCTGAATACGCGAAAGCGACAGTTCCCGTTAAATTAGTTCTTTTCATGAGTGGAAAACATTACCCCTTAAGAAGTCTATTTGCACGCATTTAGAATACTCTCTAGCTATGTGAATTACATCCAAGCCTGGTGTTTTATTATTGAATTTATTCTCGCACTTTACTTTTATTTCGCACAACCCAATTCCAAATTGACTTACCTTAGATAAACATCGTAACAACAGTAATCGGTAGATTGACGTTTGGTGTCTGTGGGATCGATAATCTTTTATATTACTCTGAAGCTACTCGTGCACTTGCAAATCACAGCATCAAGCCCAACACAAAATCAAACAGAATCATTTAAAAAAATAAAACTAAAACAAAATGGCCATTTCATCCTCATCGTTTAAGACTCTTTGAAACAACCTCTTAGAATCATCAACGGACTTCTTGTTGTCCTCCTCCGGCTCTTTCTCAGCAGCAGTGGTTTTCTCTTCTTCTTCCCTATCTTGTTCTGTTTCAGATCCCGTGGCAGTGACTCTCTTCTTATTTTACATGCAGCGGCGTATGGTGAGGGAAGTGGTGGTGAATGGCCGAAAATGGGTTTCGAATTGGAGAAAAAGTGAGTTGGGGAGGACGATGGTGAGAATAAGAGGGAGGTTTCTGGGTTTGTTTGGAAATTTACGATTTTCGTTGGTTGTTAATAGAGGAGATGATGTAGAAGAAGGGTGGGGCATGAGAGTATGGGTTTTGTGTCTGTTAATGGTTGGGTTTGAAGAAAAATGAAAGTGTGGATTTGAAGGAGTTTTGGGGGGTGGTTTCACGGATGGAGGATGAAAGGAAGAAGATGGTGATGGGTTTGCGTCGCGGTTGGTTTCTGGGAGAAGATGGAGTGAACCCGGCGGCGGCTAGGGTTTGCGTTTGGGTTGATGATGATGATGTTCTGGGTTAGGAAAAATGAAGGTGTGGTTAGGGTTCCTTCAAAGGGAAGATGAACAGGGACGTCGCCCTAGGGTTCTGCCTTTTTTTTTCGAAGAAGAAAATGAATAGCAATATATATATGCTAAAAAACTAACACGTGTCCTGCTTGTTTTGTCTTTTTCTGATTAATTTGTATTAATTTTAATAATTCTGATTAATTAACTCTAACCTAAACTAATTCTAAATTTAAACTTTAATCTAACTATTAAAAAATTAAAAAATCTAACCTAATTTCTAATTAAAAACCTAAACTCTAAATTCTAATCTATTAAATCTAAATTATAATTTCTAATTAAAAAACCTAATATGAATTCTAAATTAATTCTAATTTCCTAAATTAAAATTCTATTTCTAAAATCTAATTTAAAACTAAACAATTATAATTCTAATTTCTAATTGAAAATTCTATTCTAAATTCTAATTTAAATTGAATTAAAATCATAATCTAATTTTATAAATCTATCCTAATTAGATTCTATTTAAAATCTAATTAAAATTCTATTCTAATTCCTAATAAAAAAATTAAAATTCTAATTCTAGTCTATTTAAATCTAATAAAAATAATAATTTTTTAAATTAAAAATAAATCTAATCCTATTTTCTAAATATAAATTCTAAATCTATCTATTTCTACTATATTAAAAAACAAAAACAAATGTACAAAATATTATTATTATTAAAAGAAAAAAATAAGGTTAGGAAACTAAAAATGGAATTAATATTTACAAAAATAACATCCTTAGGTCACGTGTCACACTCTCATTGGGGAAAATAACAGAGATTCGGGAAATCACCCAATTGTGGATGGACACGCGTCTAAATGGCATGAAACTCGATGATTTGATTCAGAGGAAACTCTTGATCCCATGTCTTAAAAGAAACCAATGCAAAATATGATTATGAACTATGACCTAATGAAAATGCATATGAGCGCGAAGCAAAAACTAGTCGAAGTTAGAAAACCTGAGGGAAAATTTTGGGATGCAACAGCTGCCCCTATTCAATCGACTTAGATCTGAAGGGATGAAAAGCAATCGCTTTCATACATTCAAGGTAAAAGGTGATTGAATACAAAAGAACCCATAAATTTGCAGTCTGTTGGGGTGTATGCAATTGGAGTCCGGTCATACATCGTCGGAAAGAAAACAATACCCAAAGAAACACATCGTCAATAGGAATTGACGGAAAGAAACACCATATCCAAAAAAACCACTTTGTCAATAGGAATTGACGGAAAGAAAACATATCCAAAAAAATACATCATCAATAGAAATTGACGAAAAGAAAACATATCCAAAAAATCCACACCGTCAATAGGAATTGACGGAAAGAAAACATATCCGAAGAACCACATCATTAATAAGAATTGACAGAAAGAAACACCATATCCAACGAACCACATCGTCAATAGGAATTGACGGAAAGAAAACCATCTCCAAAGAACCACATCGTCAATAGGAATTGACGGAATAAAACACCATATCCAACGAACCACATCGTCAATAGGAATTGACGGAAAGAAAACCATCTCCTAAGAACCACATCGTCAATAGGAATTGAAGGAAAGAAAACCATTTCCAAAGAACCACATCAGCAATAGGAATTGACGGAAATAAAACAATATCCAACGAACCACATCGTCAATAGGAATTGACGGAAAAAAACCATCTCCAAAGAACCACATCGTCAATAGGAATTGACGGAAAGAAAACCATCTCCAAAGAACCACATCGTCAATAGGAATCGACAGAAAGAAAATCATATCCACATATAAAATCGTCAATAGGAATTGACGGAAAGAACGCCATATCCAAAAATCCGCATCGTCAATAGGAATTGATGGGAAGAAAACCATATCCAAGATCACATCGTCAATAGGAATTGACGGAAAGAAAACAATATCCAAAATCACGTCGTCAAAAAGAAATTGACGGAAAGAAAACCATATCCAAAGAACCACCTCGTCAATAGGAATTGATGGAAAGAAAATCACATCGTCAATAGGAATTGACGGAAAGAGAACCATATCCAAATATCACCTCGTCTAAGGGTAGACGAGAAGAAATCCATATCCAAGATCCACATCATCAATAGGAATTGACGGAAAGAACGCCATATCTAAATAACCACCTCGTGAATAGGAATTGATGGAAAGGAAATCAAATCCGGAGAAACACCTCAGTGAATCCCAAAGCCACATCGCCAATAGGAATTAACGAAAAGAAACACCATATCCAACGAACCACATCGCCAATAGGAATTGACGGAAAGAAAACCATATCCAAAATGACATCGTCAATAGGAATTGACGAGAAGAAACACCATATCTGGAAACCACATCGTCAATAGGAATCTCCAGAAAGAACGCCATATCCAGAGAAACACCTCAATGAATCCCAAAGCCACATCGTCAACAGGAATTGACGGAAAGAAATACCATATCCAAAAGCATACCATCTAATGATAGACGGGAAGAAAACCTACTTGATGATGTCATTATTAAAGGGTTGATGGACAAAGTATGACCGACATATGATCGGAAACCCAAAAGAACGTAAGCAGATGAGTTGACCAAAAAAGGCTGCTGGAGATATGTCACTGTCTTGATTAAAGGGTGATTCGGGTTGCCACGAAAGGTACCAAAACTGGGTTATGCTTCGCATGCATATGTTTGAATTTTTTGGCATAATGCTCCATACGAAATGGAAATGCTATGCATTTGAGAATGTAATGCAAAGATGATAACTATATGCAGAAATGTAGATGCAGGCTCGGGCTGCCAGGGAAATAAAGATGCCGCAGGTATGATTGGACTTTGGCTGGGAAAGATACGTGAAACCTGAAGGTGATTGGTTTTTCAAAGGTGAAATTTTTTTGGGTACCAATGGGGATTGGATTTTGGAATGAGGCACCAATAGGAATTGGACTTTAGGTTATCTGTGAGGGGTCAAGTACGACTGACGTTGGAAAATGTCCTATCTAGATACAAGGTTTATGGTTGAAGGGTCAGGGAATGGTTAATATGACTTCTCGACATTCGTCTTGAACTTGAAGGTTGACTGAACCCGCTTGACTAGCCCCGAGCAGCTCTGAAGATATGGAGAGGGAAAGTTCATTTGTTTCCAATTTTGCCCCAGTCTGTGAGATCTCTGTAAAAATCTTCCTCGAAAGGAGACCTAAAATCTCTGTACCTTGATGGTTTAAGATGAATTTCCTCAGCATTTTGAACCTCAGAGAGGTGCTTTAAATTAATTGCCTTTTGGATAAGGAGTTGTGCTCTTGGGGTGGTCTGCCCCAGCCTTGAAGTGATTTTGCCCCCTGATTGGCTGATTTGTGAAGGAGTGCCTCTGACCAACTGACCTTCGAGAGATTTATCGAATCTCGACCTGATTTCCCCTGATTAACTGAATCTTGGAATGACTAACTCCCCTCATGTGATCCCTTGGCATGACTTGCCCCTGCTCAATGGAGCATTCAGGTGCTTTGCATCTTATCTCGATCAAACTTTCCATCATGGAAACTCTCCTGACGTCAAGTGCTTACTAGCAAGTAAAACAATTCGCTTTGCAAATGATAATATTAATGCAATGCATATGAAAGTTTTGAAATCCAAGTATGTTCACTCGAAAAAAAAAGTTGTGACATATAATGAACAAATCACTTATCAGAATGTTAGCATCAATACCAAAATGGTAAGAAAATCCTTTTAGGAGTCAGTTTCGACGCAATCCTTATCGAAGTATACTTTCAAAACAAACCTGCTTCAATTAGGTCTTTTGAAGGTTGTAACATGGCCTGGTTCACGGTTATAGAAAGAATGGATATAAGGCTCGAAGTTTGTTTTAACCCACCCATTCTCTTTAATGTTCTCCAGTCCTATGTTCAACTAACTCGACACAAGCACTCACCTTTCAAAAGTTGGATGACAGGAGTGATGGTTAAGGAAACCACAAGTTTTCGGGGTGACAGTCACTCGCTTTTCGTCTTTGGTGTCTGGAGTCACACGACTTTATCATTTTCTGATTTCCCTATTTTTCCCTGGACTGACTCTTTTGAATTTTTCGATTTCGAAATCCAGCGGGATGCCCTAATTTTTGCCTAAGCCACTTGTTTTCAAGTTATCAACTTAGCATGCTTTTTTCTTTTTCTTTTCTTTTTGGGAACAAGTTGTGCGACACCGGCTTGTTTGACTTGTTTGACAGGATTATGACTGCCTAACTCCTTGGCTGGTGACGGATAACCACTGTAAGTTTTTGAGGTACGACCTCTACAGGTGTGATTGATCCTCGAACGGGAATACTCCTTTCGCAATTAAGATGCTTGGTCGAATTAACTGACACCTACCCTACCTCAGGTTAAGATTGAGGTTTTTTCATTTTCAGAAAGAAACTCTTACTACTATGCTCAAAGGGGTTGACAAGGGATTATCTTCCTTATATCTCTGGTGTTTAGGAATTTGAAACAATGCGTGTACATCATCAGCATGGATTTTATTCAAAAGCATACAGTCAGAAGTTTTGCGTCTTTCAATTTCGTCATCCTCCCTTGGATTCCGCTTAAATAAGCGTTTGACATCAATGAAAAAGTATTGAGTGAATACAAATGGATTTAATCAAAACATGCATATTCATTTCATCATCATTATCAATTGAAAACAAATAAATTCTACAGATAAAATTCGCACTTTAACATAAAAGAAACTACAAATGCAAAGAAATAACATGATATAAAAGATTTCTCTTTTGGGAACCAGGTTTTCCAATCTTGATTTGCTACTGAGCTAGCCATCTTCAGAATTGCTCGTCGAAGTCAGCCTGATACTCTTCTAAACATCTGCTCTCGGTAAATTCCTCCACAACATGAACTGATGAACCCACATGACTGGACGAAGGAGGATTGTTGATCTGGATACTCTGAGGCATGACTGAGAACATATTGGAGTCAATCAAAGTCTGAATCTTGCTCCTAAGCATCTTATAGTCTTCGGTTGAATGCCCATGTGCCCCAACATGGTAATCACAGTGGGTGTTGACATCAAAACCTGGCGGGTATGGAGGAATCTCTAGATTAATCTTCTTCGGCACTATCAATCCACCTTTGATCAAATCTGACAACATTTGACTGTACGACATCGGCAACTGAGTGAAATGCTTCTCTGACTTCTTTGGTCTTTGTCGGGCGTGATGACGTGGCTGATGACGATATGACTGATGACTCTGGAGGGGAACATATATCTAATATACAAACCCAACAGGTTGCTGACTCTGAACAACCGAAATGTACGAAAAATGAATCCGAGGTACCAGGGATTCCCGGATGTAATTACTTTCCTTCTCTCATTCTTCTTGAGAACTGACAACTGATTCGCTTTCATAAACTGAGATGTTTGAGGTGTCTCAAATCTTTCCATTCTTGAGTCCGCTCTCGACACGTTCCCCGATTATTTTCAAGTCAGAAAATTTTAATGTCCCACTACCAATCATCTTATCGAAGTATGGACCTCGCAAAGTATCCATGAACAGGTCAACCAATTCTCTTTCTAGAAGTGGTGGTTGAATGCGAGTAGCTAACTCTCTCCATCTCTGCACATACCTTTTGAAGGATTTATTGTTCGCTTGAGACAAGTCTTGCAACTGCATGCGACCAGGAGTCATGTTGAGATTATAATTGTACTGCTTCACAAAGGCATTGGCTAGGTCTGACCATGATCGGATGCAACCACTTTCTAACTGCATGTACCAACCCAACGATGCCCCACTCAGACTGTCTTGAAAACAGTGAATCATAAGCTTGTCATTGTGGACATATGAGTTCATTCTTCTGCAAAACATCACCAAATGTTGCTTCGGACAACTATCTCCTTTGTACTTCTCAAATTTTGGCATCTTAAACTTCGGAGGCATCACAAGGCCTGACACCAAACACATGCTCGAAGCATTCAGATTAATAGCATCATGACCCATTAGGGCGTCAAGCTTTTCCTCTAACAAACGATATCTTCTCATAAACTCAATAGTATGTGAATCCTTAGGATTAATCTTTGGAACAACCCCTTGAGAATCTGGCAGAGAGAATGTGAAGTTTTGGTAGTCTGTATCATTGAGAAAAGACGGATGTCTATCTTGGACAATGGTACGCTCTTGTATAACTTGATCTTCAACAGGAATCTGCACAGGCTGAGCTTGAGCAACATTGTTCATCGAAGGTGGAATAACATCCTCATTATCTGGAGTCCTCTAAATATTGACCTCTCCCCTTGTCACAGTTGTCATGGCTTCCAATAGCTGATATAGCTGATTCTTCATCAATTCAAACTCTCCCCTTATAACAACCGAATTTTGCTCTCCTGAGTTCATGATTCTTCCAGAAGCTAATTCAAGTCCGGTACGAGTGTCGCGAAATCAACTATGGGTTGGACAAAAGATGGGTGACCTTCTCTGTTCTGGCTGACGATGGATATGCAAAAATGAGATGCTAATGCAATATAATATGAAATGCAACAGACACGGGATCAAGGTCACAGATCCTGCAAGGTAACACAACGAGATATATCTCACCTCAGGTGGGCAATCTACTGGTTTATAAGAGGGTATCCCAAAGGCTATAAACAAAGTCCTATGCACTAACCCTCAAACTTTTTCCATCATAACGATGATTCGTAAGACGGTAATCCCTTCAAAGGATGAACACAAAGTTATGTATTAGTAACCTTCGGAATAAGGTTCTACAAAAGGTCCTCAGAGTCACAGACTCCCAGGTCAGAAATAAAGACGCCGTTACGACTACTCGTAAGACATAATCATCCCAAAGGGGTCTCATCTGAGCGGTGGAATTCAAACCAATTCAACGAGTCCTAAGTCTCACAAATCAGACAGAAACCACCTCCTAGTCTTGATGTATACTAGAAAGCTCGGGTAGAAAGCTTTTATCCTCACAAACCATCTCCAATAAACCCAATCGGTAAAGAGAAACACAACACAATAAACAATAAAAGCAAATAAATCAAACATGCGACAAATAAACTAGGTTTGGCTTGCTAGGTGTCCCCAGCAGAGTCGCCAGCTGTCGCCACTCGAAAAATGCAACGGCGGGGAGGAGAGAATGAAAAACATAAGAGTCGCCATCAAAATTTATTTATCCCATGAGTGGAAGGGAAAACATCGAGAAAACCCAAAGAAAGAAATGGATAAGATGGTCTCACAAACAAGAACGGGTTCGGAAGCCAGTTATGCAAAGGGAAGGTATTAGCATCCCTCGCATCAATCATACTCGATGGGAACCATTTGTTTGTCTTATGTGTGATGATATTTGCTAAAGGTTATTGCTTTCTAAGAGTGTTCCTAGGGAGATAGAAGGGTTAGAAACAGGGAAAGGAGATAAAGGGGGGAGAAAAAACTCGGTAGGACTTCGCGGTCCTAGGCTTACGTATTCCCAACATATATGAGAAAGTCAAAGTCCACGTAGTTCAGGAAACTACGCGTGAAAGATGAAAGAGTGTGCTCAGCAAGGATTAGGGCCCTCGTGCCTATGTATCTTTACTTAAAAGAAGTAAAGAATCAGAGCAGCTGTAGTTCGGCCTACTACGGGTAAAGGAAAAAAGGGGTGCTCTCCAAGACATCGTTGTTTTGTGCCTACATATTCTCATCTGGCATGAGAGATCAGAGCAATGTAGTTCGTGAAACTTGTTAACCGGTGTTTTTGTGGATGATGTTATCGTACGCATTCTAGCAGTTTAGGTGTATTGTTGCTCGCTCGTTGGAGACTTAGGCGTTACTTGTTTGCGGTAGAACGAACGTAACATATCCTTTTTGAAAAGATTAATTTTTGCCATTCGAGGCGAGATGTCACGTTTGATTTGTGAGAGTTGTTTTTTAAGGGTGAAATAGGTCCTCGAATAGTAACCCCTTGCGGGTAGTACCCAATTCTTTATCTCAAAGGTTTTGTTATGAAAAGGTGTGGCGAATACAAGCGTGTCTTCATATTGAAATACGAGTATCGAGACCACACACTCTACAGTGAGTATCCTGACACTCGGAGAGGAAGAAGTCTACACTCAATCCTCTCTCTTTAGTTCAATATAAAAGAGAACTTCATTCTCTTATTAAAAAAATGTTTTTGATCTTGAATGGTAAGTGTTTTGCGATAGTGAACCCTAAAGGTAATGTCAAGCACTCAGGATAGGAGAAGGCTCACGCCTAACTACTCCACAACCATTCAAGTTTTATTATGAAAAGAAATTGAAAATGCACTCGGCACGGGACCGAGGTTTTTAGGAGAAAAAGTTTCGAAAAGAAGTTTTGAAAAGATGTTTATAAGATACCAAATGAATACGAATATATACATGATACAGATAATATACATCATATATAATCAACAGTCCACCAATTTAGGGTTTTATGGTTTTGACAATTTATTAGGTGCTTTGAAATAATGAACAAGTCAGTTTGAATATTTACAAGATATGGATAATATACAGAATATAACAATATGTACAAGAATATAATGACTGAATTTAAAGCAGTTAATATTTGACAGAAAAATAAAAGTTAGTCGTCAGTTTGTTAGTGAATCGAATCGGGGAAAATGTAACGTTAAACCGTCGTAGCTCGACTTATGATGAAAGGTGAACTATAGCAGGTCGCGTAAATTGATATCTGTGCAAAAGACAAGATAGAGAAATTGTAAGTGCTCTTGATTGGCTGCATTTTATGGCAAAACACTAGAGCATGTATGTATGTCATGATTGATGGTAGTGCATACATAATATAGTTTGCACAGGGTAAGTTGACTTAGCTAAAAGCAAGTTAAGCTGGATGTCATACCCAATGTTATGACTTGGGTCGTATAACATCAAATGCAGGTTTTTTTTCTGGTAGCTAGAAACCAGGAAACATAATAGGAGCTCAAGCTAGATATTAGGAGATTTTCTAGAAGCCCTAGGCGAACTAAAGTATCCCTGAATTAAGTGGAAAGTGTGTAGATTATTGAAAATAGGTTTGTTATGAATAAAACCTAATTTATGCCCAAGGCCCAAAAGGACTGACAGCTGCTATAAATATCAGAAGAAGCAATCCTGAACAGTAGCTCTTGACAGAAGAATAGAGAGTGTAAATTAGAGAGTCCTTATGAGTGAAGAAGGCTAGTCTTCACGTGTGAATTGAGTCTTAGGAATACTTGTACTTCAAGCAATTGTCTGTTGGATGATTACATTGATTAGGTAGATTCTAAGCAGTTTCTCACTCAAAGCTGTTAAGTAAGAGTGTGTGAGTCCTTGATCAAAATTGTGAAGCAAGATCAAGGTGTGTATGAAGTGTTTCTTCATATTTACTTTTGTAACTGTGAATTGTATATTACTGTGGTGATTGAGGGGGAGTGAGTGGGTATACTCAGGTCTAGAGTGTCTCAAGGTTGAAGTGCCATTGGGTAGAGCTTAAGTGAGAAGTGCAAACTGGTTGTTTGACTTTGAATTGATTCTACTGATAATGAATTTCCTCCCTGGCTTGGTAGCCCCTAGATATAAGTGTTGTTACACTGAACTGGGTAAACAATTACTGTGTTTTTACTGTTTTACTTTACAGTTATTAGTTAGTACAGCAGCCAATGTCACAGTGGATGTTATAACTTTGGTAATAACATCCATCGTGTGCTTGCCAGAATTTTCAATTAGCATCATAGCAGGCACCCTGCCTGTCTAAATCTGGATGAAATCTAGGGAAAATAAATTTTGGTACAATGGACAAAGACATAAGATTCACCAATAGACCACCAATCCTGGATGGGTCAAATTATGACTATTGGAAACCAAGGATGATTTCATTCTTGAAATCTATAGACTACAAGGCTTAGAGAGCTGTGAATTCAGGATGGGAACATCCAGTGAAAACTGACAAGGATGGAGTAGATGTGTTAATTCCTGAAGAGGAATGGAACAAAGAGCAAGAGGCCTTAGCCCTTAGGAACTCTAAAGCATTGAATGCACTCTTCAATAGTATAGACAAAAACATCTTTAGACTAGTACACCATTGTGAACTAGCAAAGGATGTTTGGGACACTCTCAGAACTACTCATGAAGGAACTTCCAAGGTCAAAATGTCAAGACTTCAAATGCTGACCACCAAATTTGAAGGTTTGAGAATGAAGGAAGATGAGACCATTCATGAGTTTTACATGAATGCTCTTGAACTTGCAAACACCTCAGGAGCTTTGGGAGAAAAGATGACTGAAGAGAAGCTTGTAAGAAAGATTCTAAGGTCACTACCTAAAAGGTTTGCTATGAAAGTAACAACCATTGAAGAAACCCAAGACATATGCAACGTGAAGGTAGATGAACTTATAGGTTCTCTCCAAACATTTGAGATGGGCATGTGTGATCAGTCTGTGGAGAAAAAGAGCAAAAGTATAGCCCTTGTCTCAAACACTGCAGAAGAGGCAGGAGGAGAAGATGGGGAAAAAGAAGAAAATTTGTCAGAAGCAATAGCACTGCTTGGAAGATAATTTAGTAAACTGATCAAAAGAATAAATCAGAAGTCAAAGCCCTATGTCAAAAATAGCTCCTCTGACATCAGCAAAGCTGGCCAAAGCAAAGGAGTCCAATGTCATGAGTGTGAGGGATATGGTCATATCAGAAAGGAATGTCCCACATACCTCAAAAACAATGGAAAAAGCCTAACTGTTACTTGGTCAGATGGAGATTCTGAGAGTGGATCAGAAGATGAGTCTGCAAAATATGTCACTGCTCTGAACAATGTATGTGTATCTGATGGTGACTCAAGTGAAGGTGAGCTAACTTATGATGAACTAGCAGAATCATATAAGAAGCTGTCCATCAGAAGCATTGAACTGTATCAGCAAAGAGAGAACTAGAAGAAGTGCATAATGGAATTAGAGGCTGAAAAGATAGAGGAGCTAGCAACGATAGACTCACTCAAAAGTGAGGTCAACTTGTTGGAATCCAAAATGGAGCAGATGGCAAAATCTATAAGGATGCTAAATCCTGGGACAGACACTCTAGAAGAGATTATGTAGAGTGGTCAGAGCTCAGGAAATAGGTCTGGACTAGGATTCGTTGACAGACAGAATCTTGTTATGAAACTCAAGAGATTACCACCTGAGATTCAGAAGTTAAAAAGGATGTCACGACCAATGTCACAACATCCACCACACAGAAACTCGAACCAAGTCAAAAGACCATTCCAAGGTTATAGATGTTACTACTGTGGAAAACTTGGACATATCAAATCTATGTGTTTCTGGCTGCATGGATTTCCTAGTCATCATCATCAAGGCAAGTCCAAACAGGGTATTCATGTCAGGAAGCAGTATCATGCTCAACCCAAGAAAAAGGTTCCTAACAAGCAAAGACAATGGGTTGCCAATACCTTTGCACTAGCAGCCCACACTTCCCTAAGGATGCCAACCAAAGAGGATTGGTACTTTGACAGTGGATGCCCCAGACATATGACTAGAATTGAGGATCACTTGATTAAACTCAAACCTCACTCCTCAAGTCATGTAACCTTTGGTGATGGAGCTAAAGGAGAAATCACAGGTGCTGGACAACTTGACAGTCCTAAAGCTCCAAAATTAAGGAATGTCTTGCTGGTTAAAGGGCTGACTGTAAACCTAATAAGTATCAGTCAGCTTTGTGATCAAGGCTTAAAGGTCCAATTTACCAAAGGTAAATGTGTTGTCACCAATAAAGAAGGGAAGGAAGTCATGAGAGGATACAGAGCAAAGAATAACTTCTATCTATGAGAGCCTAGAAGTAACCTCAATGTCTTGGGCAATGAAGAAAAGGATCAACTGTGGTTGGAGAAAGGTGGACATCCTCAAAGAATAAGGAAGGTCAGCACCAAGGAATCAGTAAGTGGAACTTATAAGGTTTCTCTGGACAGAAATACAAGCTATGGGGTTGGCAGGAAAGTCAAGAAAATATATTCTAAGGATGAGCATCATATAAACCTGGACTTGCTGTACTGGAAGCTTATGAAGATCATGACAAATGGTCAGCATAAGAAGGGAAATGTTCCTCAGAATGTCATGACCCTATATTGTAACATTCAGAGTAACATAAATATGGACTCATATCAGATTGAAAGGAATAAAGCATGTGAATTGGTTCCAAGACCAAATGGAACTGACATAGTTGGAACGAAGTGGATGCACAAAAACAAGTTTGATAAATAAGGAAGAGTAGTCAGGAACAAGGCTAGGCTAGTAAAAGGAATTGATGAAACTGTTGCACCAGTGGCAAGGCCAGAGTCAATCAGGTGGATGTTGGAAATTGCTTGCATTCTGAAGATGGATGTAAATAGCGCCTTCCTAATTGGATACTTGAATAAGGAAGGATATATGGAGAAACCCATGGGATTTAATATTGTGTACAAGTTGAGGGAAGCTCTCTATGGAATACAACAAGTTTCCAGGGCTTGGTACGAAACACTGACTAAATCTCCTACTACCCATGGATATAGAAAAGGCGAAATGAACAAAACTCTTTTTGCTAACAATAAGGATGGCGAACTCAAAACTGCTCAGATGTATGTGAAGGACACGGTCTTTGGTAGAATTTCTGAGAGGTTGGTAAAATAATACATTAATCAGATACAATCTGAGTCTCAGATGAGTCTGTGTATAAAATTAACCTACCTTCTTGGGATACAAGTCAAGCAAATGGAAGACCATATACTGCTCTCACAAAGTCAATATATCAAAGGCATTGACAAAAAGGTTGGGTTGGACAATGCTGGCCACAAAAGGACATCTACACCTACTCATATGAAGCTACCAAAGTATGTTCAAAGCTTGTACAAGAGCTTGATTGGAAGCCTTCTGGATCACACAGCCAACATACCTGACATTGCTTTTGCAGTTGGCGTATGTGCTACGTATCAAGCAAATCCCAAGGAAAGTCACATGAATCAAGTGAAAGGTATTATCAAATATGTGAATGGAATCTGTGGCCATGGCATAGTTTACTCTCATGAGTATGATCCTACCGTGTCTGGGTATTGGGAAGATAGAAAGAGCACAGCTGGTGGATACTTCTTAGGTAACAACCTAATATCTTGGTTCAGCAAGAAGCACAAGTATGCCTCACTCTCCACTACTGAATCTAAGCACATAGCATATAGTAGCAGATGTTCTCAGCTGGTCTAGATGAAACAAATGTTAATAGAATACAATGTCACTCAGGAAGTCATGACATTGTACTGTGACAATCTTAGTGCTACTAACATTTCCAAAAATCCAATCCAGCACAGTAGAACTAAGCACACGAACCTTGTGAAAGACAAAGTGATTTTCTTGGAGCATGTGTCCACTGAACCACAGTTAGCTGACATGTGTACAAAGGCTCTAGGTGCTGCTCAAGTTGAAAATCATAAAGGAAAGTTGGGTAGTTGCATGTATGAGGATGCATAGCACTTAATGGCACGTAGGAGTTTTAAAACTCCAATACAGTCCAAGTCCTTAACCAATAAAGCTCTCCATTCCATACAAACATGCTTCTTCGCCCCCATTATCTTCCAACACCTTTCCCAGACCTTCACTCTCAACAACAACATGTCTTCATCTAAGACCAACCCAAAACCCTCCAAAGACGCTCCTCTCTCGCATGAAGAACGAAGACGCAAGTATCCTCCTCCTACTGATGAAGAACTTAAGAAGAAATCAGCCTTCTTGGGTATGTTACGAGAGGAAATTATTGATGAGATGTTCGAGAAAAGGGTGGTCCTCAAAGGCATCACTGTTCCATTGGCTCGCATGGATCCACCTCATTATTCTGACAAACCAGAAGAAGATTAAGGTAACAGTCTAGTTTGTGACTGGACTGCTGGTCTGCGCATTTCTGTGTTTTGCTTTCCTTCTGGAATGCGGTTTATTTTTGTGGGGCTCTTCAAAGAGCAGTTTATTGTAATGTAACTCCTAACAATTGTAATGTTACAATGTATGATCTATGCTAAGTCCTTAGTTGGATCTTAATTTGTGGCTAAAAAGGGGGGGAGAGAGAGAGAGAGAGAGTATAAATAGAAAACAGCAGGTGGTGTGCAGAACAGTGCAGAACAGGTGGGATAGCATATGTGCTATTGTGTGCACATGGTAGAATCATGCTTGCTGCTGAGGATTTGTGTGATAACAGCTACCTAGTGCTGTTAGTAATTTGCTAAAGCAATGTGTGTGTGAATTCCTATGGTGTATATAACTGTTTGTTAGAACTGATTGGTTGATTGTGCATGTTACTAACCATGTGTGATCCTAGAAGGTGTTTAGGAGTTGTGTGTGTCTGCAGGATAGTAGCAGAGTGTGTTGTGCATCTCTTCAGGAGAAGTAGCACAGGTGTTTGTGTAGGATTCAGGGTGTAAGTTATCCTGAATGTCATAACATCTAGAGCATGAATATGTGTGACTGCAGATAGTTTGCAGGATGTGTGCTCAGATATGAGAGGATATGCATCAGTTGAGGGGGAGTAACCCAGTGTGTTACTCAGCAAAGTGTAACATCTGTAGTGGCAACTAACAGATGGTTAACAAGGTGAGTTATAACAGTGAGAGCTAATTGTGAGGACTCAAAGAGACTTGAGCTAGTAACTATCCTGCATGACAGAACACATCATAAGTCTTCTGCTATGTAAATCTCTGATATGATGACAGAGTGTTTTAGCCAAAAAATTGTCAAAGGGGGAGTTTGTAAGTGCTCTTGATTGGCTGCATTTTATGGCAAAACACTAGAGCATGTATGTATGTCATGACTGATGGTAGTGCATACATAATATGGTCTGTGCAGGGTAAGTTGACTTAGCTAAAAGCAAGTAGCTGGATGTCATACCCAATGTTATGATTTGGGTCGTATAACATCAAGTGCAGGTTTGTTTTTCTGGTAGCTAGAAATCAGGAAACATAATAGGAGCTCAAGCTAGATATCAGGAGATTTTCTAGAAGCCCTAGGCGAACTAAAATATCCTTGAATTAAGTGGCAAGTGTGCAGATTATTGAAAATAGGTTTGTTATGAATAAAACCTAATTTATGCACCAAGGCCCAAAAGGACTGACAACTGCTATAAATATCAGAAGAAGCAATCCTGAACAGCAGCTCTTGACAGAAGAATAGAGAGTGCAAATTAGAGAGTCCTTATGAGTGAAGAAGGTTAGTCTTCACGTGTGAATTGAGTCTTAGGAATACTTGTACTTCAAGCAATTGTCTGTTGGATGATTGCATTGATTAGGTAGATTCTAAGAAGTTTCTCACTCAAAGCTGTTAAGTAAGAGTGTGTGAGTCCTTGATCAAAATTGTGAAGCAAGATCAAGGTGTGTATGAAGTGTTTCTTCATATTTACTTTTGTAACTGTGACTTGTATATCACTGTGGTGATTGAGGGGGAGTGAGTGGGTATACTCAGGTCTAGAGTGTCTCAAGGTTGAAGTGTCATTGGGTAGGGATTAAGTGAGAAGTGCAAACTAGTTGTTTGACTTTGAATTGATTCTACTAATAGTGAATTTCCTTCCTGGCTTGGTAGCCCCCATATGTAAGTGTTGTTGACACTGAACTGGGTAAACAATTACTGTGTTTTTATTGCTTTACTTTACAGTTAAATTAGTTAGTACAACAGTCAATGTCACAGTGGATGTTATAACTTTGGTAATAACATCCATCGTGTGCTTGCCAGAATTTCCAGAAATGATATTGAGGATCATTCTTCGATTTAATCGTGTCGCACGGACCAAAAGAGGTGGGATCTCGTCTTAATCGCAAACATTATATCGATTAATCGAAGGTAGCCTATCACGATCCCAAAGTAAAGAAAATGACCCAAATGGTCATTTTCCATAGATTTGAAATCGAGAAGGTTATCGACTTCGATAAAACTGCGCTTACAAATTGAAAGACTTCATGGATCAAGAAAATTAAATGAAAATCGAAAAGTGAAGAAGAAATGAGGAGAGAAAAGAAGGTGGTCTCGAATCCATCATTATTTATCAATAGTTTGACTAGTAACGATTTTTCGGAGGTCTCGTCATCGATCAAAGAAAATGAATAAAAATGAATAAAAATCGAAAATAAAAAGTTGTAAAGAAAATTAGTCTCGAACTTATTGCTATTCGTCAATAATTTGATAAACTACAACTTGGAGGTCTCTTCATCGACCCAAACGGAAAAATACGAAAATAAATCCTCAATGATAAACAAAAAATGCTAAAATCTATCTTTTAGAAAAAATGTATTAAAACTCTAAAAAAACTAATTTTAGAAAAATATATATAAAACTTTAAAACTTAGCCGGAAAAACCTAAAAAAGAAACTAATTTAACTAATATATTAAAAAATCTTTAAAAAACTAATTATAGAATATATTAAAACTGGTTTTATAAAATACATTAACAATTCTTAACAACTAATTATAAAATATATACATATTAAAATTATTATTTTGTAAAAAAAACTTATAAAAAAAACTCTAAAAAAATAAAAAATAAAATGTCACAAAGGAGAGGGTGTGTTAGATCTGGGGTGAGTGTGAGAAGGCGAAGTGGGATTTAAGCCCAACAAAAAAATCAAACAGAACCGTTAAAAAAAATAAAACTAAAACAAAATGGCCATTTCGTCCTCCTCGTTGAAGACTTTCTGAAACAACCTCTTAGAATCATCACCGGACTTCTTGTTGTCCTCCTTCGGCTCTTTCTCAGCAGCAATGGTTTTCTCTTCTTCTTCCCTATCTTGTTCTGTTTCAGATCCCGCGGCAGCGACTCTCTCCTTATTTTTCACGCGGCGGCGTATGGTGAGGGAAGTGGTGGTGATGGCCGAAAATGGGTTTCGAATTGGAGAAAAAGTGAGTTGGGGAGGACGATGGTGAGAAGAAGAGGGAGGTTTCTGGGTTTGTTTGGAGATTTACGATTTTCGTTGGTTGTTAATGGAGGAGATGATGTAGAAGAAGGGTGGGGCATGAGAGTATGGGTTTTGTGTCTGTTAATGGTTGGGTTCGAAGAAGAATGAAAGTGTGGATTTGAAGGAGTTTTGGGGGGTGGTTTCGTGGATGGAGGATGAAAGGAAGAAGATGGCGATGGGTTTGCGTCGCGGTTGGTTTCTGGGAGAAGATGGAGTGAACCCAGCAGCGGCTAGGGTTTGCGTTTGGGTTGATGATGATGATGATGTTCTGGGTTAGGAAAAATGAAGGTGTGGTTAGGGTTCCTTCAAAAGGAAGATGAACAGGGACGACGCCCTAGGGTTCTGCCTTTTGCCTTCTTTTTTTTAAGAAGAAAATGAATAGTAATATATATGCTGAAAAACTAACACGTGTCCTGCTTGTTTTGTCTTTTTCTGATTAATTTGTATTAATTTTAATAATTCTGATTAATTAACTCGAACCTAAACTAAATCTAAATTTAACCTTTAATCTAACTATTAATTCTACTCTAACTCTAATCAATTAATCTAATTCTATCCTAATTTAATTCTAACCCTAATTCTAACTATTTCTAATCTAATTAAATAATGAAACTTAAATATATTTTTAAATTAAATCCTAATTCTAAAATAAAAAGTTAATCTAAACTAATTATAAATAATTTAATAATCTAATTCTAATTAATAAAAATCTAATTCTATTAAATAAAAATCTAATTCTATTTTTTAAATAAAAACTTAAATTCTAATTAATTCTAAATCTAACCTAATTTTATTAAAATTTCTAAAAAAAATTAAAAAATTAAACCTAATTTCTAATTAAAAACCTAAACTCTAAATTCTAATCTATTAAATCTAAATTATAATTTTTAATTAAAAAACCTAATATAAATTCTAAATTAATTCTAATTTCCTAAATTAAAATTCTATTTCTAAAATCTAATTTAAAACTAAACAATTCTAATTCTAATTTCTAATTGGAAATTCTATTCTAAATTCTAATCTAAATTGAATTAAATTCCTAATATAATTTTCTAAATCTATCCTAATTAAATTCTATTTAAAATCTAATTAAAATTATATTCTAATTCCTAATAAAAAATTAAAATTCTAATTCTAGTCTATTTAAATATAATAAAAATAATAATTTTCTAAATTAAAAATAAATCTAATCTTATTTTCTAAATAAAAATTCTAAATCTATCTATTTCTACTATATTATAAAACAAAAACAAATGTACAAAATATTATTATTATTAAAAGAAAAAAAGAAGGTTAGGAAACTAAAAATGGAATTAATATTTACAAAAATAACATCTTTAGGCCACGTGTCACGCTCTCATTGGGCAAAATAACAGAGATTCGAAAAATCACCCAATTGTGGGTGGACACGCGTCTAAATGGCATGAAACTCGATGATTTGATTCAGAGGAAACTCCTGATCCCATGTCTTAAAAGAAACCAATGCAAAATATGATTACGAACTATGACCTAATGAAAATGCATATGAGCGCGAAGCAAAAACCAGTCGAAGTTAGAAAATGCGAGGGCAAATTTTAGTGTACAACAATAATGTGATTTGGTTCAAATGTATTTTGTAATACATATTGATTACCTTTCTCATCATTACTTTATGTTTTGTTACAGTTTAAATGCATATCTCATTCTTCTAATAACGGTTCAGATAGACGAGTGTCGATCCAGAATAGATTTTCCTTACCATATCAAATATTTTTGAAACCATAATTTTTAATTGAAGAATATTTTATTTAACACCCCTTATAGATTGTTGCCTTCACCTGAAAACAATTATACTCCGTCGTACAAGAAAACATAGATAACTATGACTAAGGTGGTTGAACGAGTATTAAAAAATTCAAAGGATTCATACAAAAAACTTCCACAATACCTGGTGGCACTTAAGCATTATTCTCTGGGGAATGTCTCCATTTTGGAGACCTTGTCGGCATATACCCCATACGAGACTTATGTTAGTGGCAATGGCATATTCCATCGACTCTTCTGGGCGTATGAACCATGTATCAAAGATTTTGATTTATGTAAACCTACTATACAAATTGATGGAACATGGTTGTACGGTAAATATAAAGGAACATTACTCATGGCAGTGGCACAAGATGGCAACAACAACATTGTTCCAATTACCTTTGCTCTGGTTGAAGGAGAGACTGCTGGTGGATGGAGTTTTTTTCTTAAAAATCTCCGATTAAACGTTTCTCCTTAGCCTAACTTATGCTTGATTTCAGACAGATATCTATCAATTGATAGTACTTATGAAAACCTTGATAATAGCTGGAAGGATCCTTCTTCTACGTGTGTCGACTGCATTATACACATCGCTCAAAATTTCATGCGGGAGATCAAAGACAAGATGTTATGGAAGAAGGTTGCGAACACAGAGTATGCATTAACACAACCTTCCTTCAAACACTACTGTGAATAGAACAGGTTGACAAATGCAGATGCAGTAAGATGAATCGATAATATTCCATTGGAGAAGGGGACCAGTGCATTCGACAATGGTCAACAATGGGGCCATATGACAACAAATATCGTGGAATCAATGACTACGTCTTTAAAGGCATCTGAAACCTACTGATAATTGCTTTGGTGAGAGCAGCCTATTTTAGGTTAGGGTCACTATTTGAGATCACACGTTAAAAATGGGATTCAGTGTTAGAATCATGGCATATGTTCTGTGAAATTTTAATAAAATTAATTAAGGAGGAAAGTACCAAAGCTAACACACATGTGGTCACAATGTTTGACCGGAGCAAAGGTTGGTTCAGTATAGATGAGACAATGGACTATAATGAGGGGAAGCCAAGAAGATAATACCAAGTAGAACTAGATAGAGGTTGGTGTAATTGTGATAAGTTCCAAGCCATCTGTATGCCTTGCTTCCATGCCATAACGACATGTTCAAATGGCTTGACAAGACCCTTCCAACTTACTATCCGCCATTTACAAAGTCATAAATCTATGTAATGTGTACAATAATAGCTTTCCGGTGGTAACAAAGGATGATTGTTGGACTGCATATTAAGGAGAGATAGTTTGGCACAATCAAAATATGCGAAGAAAGAAAAAAGAGGAGTCCTAACAGCACGCGAAGTCGAACCGAAATGGATACAACGAATAAAATGGCAAGATTATTCAATATTGAGAACAATGAATAAATCACCATAAGATAATTTGATATGTAATCATTTTATTTGATATTGAAAAAAAACGTTCATTTCATAAATATTAAAACATTCGATTACAACAATTTAAACAACAACTAAACAATAATTTAAACAACAACTAAACAACTATACAAACAAATACAACGATTAAACAACATGTCTATGTGATTACAACCATCAAGACAATTTCCTCATTGATATGCATCATAATACGACAATCTCTGTAAGTTTTAACTGAGTCATATAAACGACTTTCTCCATTGTCGTTGTACATCGTAACAAGCCTTTGAATTCTTTTGGTCTTTTCACCGTCTGCAATATCTCCATCTATCCAACATATGAAGCTCCTATTAATATGCTTGAACGTCTTTGTGTTCTAGAGTCAGATCTTCATCAGAAGCTTTAGTGCTGAACAAATCAAATCGGCATATCTCTTGTGTATATAAGGAGACATATAAGACGACATTTTCAAAAAAAAAAAACTGAAGGAGATACTTAGAATATGGGTGAAAAATTATGGGGAGGGGATGAAGATTGATGAAAAATTATAAGAGAATAAAGTATATATAAAAATCAGAACAATGTAGTAGCCACTGCATGTGGCGCATGCACATGCTCCTAGGATGCGTGCATGTGCCACATACAGTGACATGTCCACTAAGCACGTGCCATCATGTATGGCACCTGTGTACAACACATAAGAACATGCGCCACTCATGTGGCTATTTCTCTTGTCAGCGATTTTCTTTTAATTGATTAATTTGCTATTTTATTTAAAATTTTAATTATTTTAAAAAATTAAATAAAAAAGATGACTATTTAAAAAAAGTTGTTTTATGAACTTTTTATTATTTATATAAGTAGTAACATGTAATCTACATCTCGAATAAATAGAACAAATCACGTGAACCATGTTAAATCACATTCTAACTCCAACCCGTACAAAATAGCATTAGAATCCTCTTTTTACATCCTTCTAGTATGCTACACATCCTACATGGTAGCTACAATGGACCGCATCACATGCAGATAATACCCAGATATCATCCATCATGATTCATGATGAAACAGAAACTGAAACCTGATTAATTATTCTATGTGCTAAAATTAACCTGAGGTGAACGAGTCACATGGTAAAACCGTAACGGCACGTGCCGGCCTGTTACAGTAAACGCAAAATCAATCCAGATCCAACGACTATATGTTCCCCTCAAGACCGGGACCACGACTTCTCCATTACGAAATCCAACGGCCAGAATTTCAACGTTCCATCCTACGGTAAGCATTGAATCTAACTCCCTCATTGCTCGGTCTTTAAATACACCAAACCCGGCACCCACTTCACGCTCCTTTTGTTCCAACCTTCACCTCCAACTTCGACCAACTAAACTCTTCTTCTTTTTCTTTCTTTTTTTCTCTGAAAAAAAATAATTAAATAATAGATAGAAAAGAAATATAAAAGAACCGTTCGTTTAGTTCAAAATTCAGTTCGCCACCTCGCCACCGTGAAATGTTACCGGCGGGAAACGTAACAAGAATTACCGGTACCGGAGATAAAGATCTAGTTACTTAGAATCGGAAATGGAAACACAGAAGAGTCAAGTGAAGCTAACAAGAACACAATCGTCACTTCTCAATCTCAGTTCTTCACCAACAATCCGATCATCGTTTCAAAGCCTTTCTTCCATCAACGATTTCTACGACGAAGAAGACGACAAGAACAACAAGAAGAAAATCAAGAAGCCACAAAAATCCTCTTATTACAGCAATTCTTCACCGCGATCCGGGTCGACCCGAATAACCGCACCGGTTATCGCGGTTGTTTCGTTCGGTTTCCTCGGCGCGTGTTCTTTCTTCTTCTACTTCTCCTTCCTCGGGAGTGACGAGGTGCCGACCTCGGAGAATCTGTTACTCGCGTTGATTTTCATCGCCGTCGCGCTTTACTTCGCGTCGAGGAACAAAGGCTTAATCAACCATGGAATTTCGGTTGTAAAGCAGTGGTACGACGGGAACGTGAAACGGTTCGGGTTAACGAAAACAGAATCGAAACCGGTTCAGTGGTTCATAGGTGGTTCAACAACAACAAAAGCTACAACAGCGAAAAAGAAGAGTGTGAGGGAAGGGGTTGAGTTTTACAGCAATGGTGATTTTTACGAAGGGGAGTTTCATAAAGGAAGGAGTAATGGGAGTGGTGTTTACAATTACTTTGTGAATGGAAGATATGAAGGTGATTGGGTTGATGGAAGATATGATGGTTATGGAATTGAGAGCTGGGCTAGAGGGAGTCGATATAAGGGTCAGTATAGGAAGGGAATGAGACATGGTTATGGAGTTTATAGATTCTACACCGGAGATTCTTTTTCCGGTGAATGGTCTAATGGTCAGAGTCATGGTATGGGTCTTCAGACATGTTCTGATGCTAGCACTTATGTTGGTCAATTTAAACACGGTGTCAAACATGGTCTTGGTTGTTACCATTTTAGGTAAATTTTATCTCTTTGTTATTCTTGGTTTGAGTTTGATA
The DNA here is from genome assembly GCA_963859935.3 of Lathyrus sativus. Lineage (NCBI taxonomy): Eukaryota > Viridiplantae > Streptophyta > Magnoliopsida > Fabales > Fabaceae > Lathyrus > Lathyrus sativus. Next base: position 415,279,528 of record OZ012739.1, read on the forward strand.
TGTTGCATGTGATTTGTTTTGTTTAATTCTTAGATGGTATGCTATGTGTATGAATGTGATTGTGTCTTGTTCAATTATTGGTAGTGTTGCATAGGGTTTTACTATATATGGTATAGTAAATTAGTTTTGGTTGTAGTTATTTTTGGAAGCTGTTTTCTGAGTTTTGGTATATTTGGTTGCAGAAATGGTGATAGGTATGCAGGAGAGTATTTTGGAGACAAAATTCATGGATTTGGAGTCTACCATTTTGCTAATGGACATTGTTATGAAGGAGCGTGGCACGACGGTCGTAGGCAAGGTATTGGCTCGTATACTTTTCGAACCGGTGATCGAAGATGTGGTGAATGGGATGCTGGCAACCTTAAGCACTCTCTTCCACCGCCAACTGATGTTGTCCTTCGAGCAATTGAGGTGGGTGTTATTACCATTCTTGTTGATATTTTATCTTTACAATGTTGGTGATTTTCTAAAACTTACCTTTGATGGGTTAAATTGCAGGCTGCTAGAAAAACAGCTGCAGATGCGATAAACCTAAAGTCCGTGGATGATCAAGTTAACAACGCAGTGATCGCTGCGAACAAGGCCGCCACTGCTGCTAGAGTTGCTGCTGTGAAGGCTGTGCAGAACAGAATGGATGGAAAATTTTGTGAAACTTTTGTCTGAGATAATTCAATGTTAATTAGCTTTTGTTTGCAATTGTAAATTTTTACTAATTTTGAGTTACTTGGAAGATGACAACACCCTGATGAGCTAAAGCTGATTGGAGGTTGAAAAAAGAGTATGCTTTGTGTTTTTTTTTTTACCAACACCATAACATGTATATAAACCATGTATATCAATGAAAGTTCAAATTTCAGCATTTCTTTCTTGATGCGTTTTTTTCTGATGTCAAAATATCTTTTCTGTAAATCTAACATGCAAGGGTTGCATTTGGCCAGGAACTTGTCATGTGTAAAAAAGTTGAGTGTGTTCTTTAATTGATATCATGTGTTTGTATGATGATAAAAAAACATTCTCAGAAGCAACAACCTTGAAAGGTAAGATACATTAAAGATTCGTGTAATAAAGTTATCATGTTATTCAAACAGGAAAAGATATATCAGTATGTGGAAAAGATATATCAGTATGTGAAAAAGCATTTATGAATGTAAGATTGACCCTTTAAGTGCACCAAGAATAATGACTATGCCCATACTTCCATACTTCTCTAAATTTAAATTGCGAATTGCAATTGTAATTTTAACTGCATTGTAACTGTGGCTGCGAGTAACTGCAACTATGGCTGCAGATGAGGGAAACATTTTGTTGTAGACATGATGATGAATACTAAGATGGAATAAAATTGAAAGAGAAGGAAACAAATGTATGATGTTATAATCTATATAGCATTATGTGTTTTTTGTAATAAGAATCCATGTGACACTCTACTCATGTAGGAGTAGGACAATGACAGGATTTCTCTTTCCATTGTTATTATTATTATCATTATTAATTTGTTTAAACATGAGCACATGATGTAGGGTGGGTAAGATCTTTATCATTTTTCACAAAATATAAAAGGAAAAAGAGCATGACTTTTCTAGCATGCTGGATCTATAATCTCAACTTCGCACATTCTAAAAAGACAACAATTTAATAATTTTATTTCTTCTTACTACTTTTCTTGCCTAATTTTCATTACGAAATGTCAGATTAATTTTTCATTTTTCATGTCCATAGCGTCACTTTGTATCTTACCACTGAATTCATATCTTTTCTTGTTTAAGTTATGTTGTTCAATGACTCCACATGCAACTCACAAAAGTCCAACCAAGAAAGGGTGGGTGGTGGGTGGTGGGTTACTACGTAGGTTGGGATTATTTTTGGGACTGAATCCAAGCTTATCTTATGGTTGAAAACAATCATGTTTAATATTAATAGAACAAGTCGTAAAATATTTTAAAATAATTTATTGATTATGTAATAATATTTGTTGGTCATAGCCATGTTATAATATTCAATTGTGTGATGATCCAAAAATTGGAAAAGATGATAATGATATATCTGTGTTTAATCAGAAGTACCAATTCGAAAGATTAATTTCTATTAAAAGTCTCCATTAAATAATATATAATTTGAATATGTTTTTATAAGTTGGAGTAGTTTTCACCCTATAAACTAGTTTTGTAGGATTGAGTTAGGTTAAACGATATTTTTTAACATAGTATAAAAGTTGGGTTTAAGATATAATTAATCATCTATTATTAAGTTTTAGCTATCAAACTATCCACAATTTATTTCTACACTCTAGAAATTCAGTCTAGATGTGAGGTGTGTGTGTGTTAAAAGTTCCACATCAGACAGTATATAATATGAACATATGTTTATAAGTGAGATAAATTTTCACCATAGTAGTCGGTTGTATAGAGATGAGTTAGGTCCAACCAGATTTATTAACATAACATTAGAGACTAATTTATGATTCAGTGGGTCACATGCTATTAGATTTTCGCGTTCAGAGCATTCATCATTTATTACCACGCTCCAAATATCCAGTTCAGAACGTGAGAGAGTGTGTTAAGAGTCGTGTACATCAGACAATATATGATATGAAACTGTCATATAAGTGTTAAGTGAAAATCTATAATTCATGTGCAAGAATTGGTTACCATAGTGGTGTAACCGATTAAGCCAAAAAAGCTTAAGAAAAGTGATTCTATCATGGGTGAAAAAAACCTTAGTATTTTTCAGTTTTGTACCAATTATAATCGGTTACAGGTTTAATGTAATAAGTTATAGGCACGAAATTTCTGTTTTTTTTCTTCTGTTATTTGACCTGTTGCTTGTCTCTCAATCCACTTGTAATTGTTTATATATCTTAGAGGTATCATTATCAATGTTATGATATTTCTCACCTTAAATTATTCTCTCTCTCTCTCTCTCTCTCTCTCTCTCTCTCTCTCTCTCTCTCTCTCTCTCTCTCTCTCTCTCTCTCTCTCTCTCTCTCTCTCTCTCTCTCTTAAATACTCCATTTTCACCGACCGAGTGATTCCTAGTTCTAACATTTGGCATTAAGAGACTGGTTCAATCCACCAAACACCTAGTGTGCAACATGAATTTTGTCTCCAATGAAAGAATCTCTACAAAGTTACCCATCCTTAATGCGAAAAACTACGAAAAATGGTGCAAACAAATGAAAGTGTTGTTTGGCTAGCAAGATATTCTTGAAGTGATCAAGAACAAAGTGAATCCTCTTGTTAAAGTGCAACAGATGCACAACGAGCAACACATAAGAAAGCAAAGAATAAATATTTCAAGGCGCCATTTTTGACCCATTAATGTGTGGATGGTGACAACTTTGAAAAAATTAGTTATTGCAAATTAATGAAGAAAACATGACAAATCTTAGAGAAGGCATATGCAGGGACTAACAAGGCGAAGGTGGCGAGGTTTCAAACTCACACACATCAATTTGAATGGATTCAAATGGAGGAGAAGGAGACCATCAAGGATTTTAAAATGAGAATTACTCAATTGGTGAGCCAAGAAAAAGCATGTGGAGAAACAGTCACGAAGGAGTATGTTGTCGCAAAAATATTGTGCTCTTTAGTGCCAAGATTTGATAATTGGTTGTAGCGATTGAGGAATTGAAGGATCTTGCAAGGAATGGAAAATAAGAGCTACAAATCTATCTTGAGGCACATGAGAAAAGAATGGAGGAGAGAAATTGTCATAAGAAAAAGGCATAGATTGCTCTGCAAGCTCGTTTAAACGAGAAGAACAAGAGATCAAAAGGAAACTGACGCATGAAGATAAAAGGGAATTTTCAAGATTTTGGTAGAAGAGAATCCCAAAATTCCAAGAATTTGAGTTGTCAAAGGGGTGAGAGCAGCTGCAACAAAAATGGTGGTCAAGGCAACTTTAGAGGTGAAAGGAGAAGGATAGACAAGAGCAAGACGCAATGCTTTGTTTGTCAAAAGTTTAGTCATTTTTCAAGGGAGTGCAATGCGAACAAGAAGGAACCTCAAGTAGATGAAACCAAGGTTGCTAGACAAGAGTTTTATTAGGAGAATGCACTTTTGGTCATGATTATAGAAGGGGAATGCAGTAGCAACAGGTTGCGGGACAACATCAACTGTAGTTTTGGAAACGCTACAAAATTATTTTGTAACTGCTTACATAAAAGTTGTGACCGACTATAGGCAGAATAAAATGTAATAGTGACTTTGAAAGAAGCATTTTAAAGCAGCGGTCAATGGTATTTGGACTCCGGATGTTCTACTCATATGACAGGGAGGAAATATTGGTTTGTTACAATTAATCGTTTAAAGCAGGGATTAATGGTATTTGGACTCCGAATGTTCTACTCATATGACGGAGAGGAAATATTGGTTTGTTACAATCAACTGTGCCATGAAAAACAAAGTGAAGTTCGTAGATGATACCACTCTAGAGGCCGATGAGATCAATGATGTTTTGATCATGAGAAAGGATGATAGATATTCCTTGATAAAAGATGTGTTGTACATTCGAGGAATCAAGTGTAACCTTCTAAGTATTGGTCAATTGCTTGAGAAGGGTTATAAGATTCACATGGAGAACAAAGTACTACATGTTATGGATGCAAACAAGGTTTTGGTCCTAAAAGCTCCTATAATTGCCAATTGAACTTTCAAGGTTGAGTTGAAGGTTATGATGCATATGTGTCAATAAGAGTGGATATGACTCTATAGGTTTGGGCATATCAACTTTAGAGATATCAAAGCCTTGCATATGAACGAAATGGTAATGAGGTTACAATTGGTTAACATACCATATAGAATTTATGAAGAATGTGTGCAAGCAAAGTAATATAAGGGTAAATTCAGAAAGGATATAGGTTATGGAACCAAGTATCACCTTGAAGTGGTGTATTCGGATGTGTGTGGACCAATGCAAGTTGACTCAATTGGTGGCAATATATTTTTGTCACATTCATTGATGATCATAGTAGAAAAATATAGACATGCCTAATCAAGAGAAAGGATTAGGTATTCAAAATGTTTAAGAAGTTCAAGTCTATGGTTGATAGGAAAAGTAGTCACAAGCTCAAAGTGCTCAAAACTGATGGTGAAGGCGAATATGTCTCAAATGACTTTGGGAAGTTTTGTGATCAATAAGGGATAATACATAATGTTGTACCACCTTATACACCGTAGCAAAACAATGTGGCTAAAAGAAAGAATCAATCGATCATGAACATGGTGAGAAACATGTTGAAAGGGAAGAACTTGCCGAAATAGTTATGGGGAGAAGCGGTGTAAACATTGGTGTATTTGTTGAATAAGTGTCCAACAAAAAATATTAAGAAAATAACATCGAAGGAAGCATGGTCTGGATTTAAACAAAACCTGAATCAGTTGATAGTTTTTGGTTCTGTAGCGTATCGACATGTTTTGGGGCAGCTCATAAAGAATATGGATTATAAGGGAGAGCTGATGATACTTGTAGGGTATCACTCTACAGGTGGTTACAAGTTGTTTGATGTAGCGAATATAAGGATTGTGATCAGCTAAGAAGTCATTTTTTATGAGATCAAGCAGCAGCAGCCTGTAACTGGTTACCAGAAAGTTGTAACTAGTTACAACAATGAAAATTATGTTTCTGCATAATTGGAAAGTGCAGAAATGCCCCACGTCAAATCCAAAATCAAAGAAAATGTGAGAAGATCAACTAGGAATATAGGTTTTCCTCTAAGACTCCAATATTGTGGTTTGTTCTAAGACAACAAAGTCAATTATGATGGTGATTTTATCCATTTTGCACTTATGGCAGAATGCAAACCAGTTAAAATGAAAGAGGCCTTGAGTGATCTAAAATGGAATTGTGTTATGAAGGAGGAGCTGGAATCCATTGAGAAGAATAATACTTGGGAGTTGGTTGATCTACCAGACGGGAAGAAGCCAATTGGTGTGAGATAAGTGTCCCAAGTGAAGGAAAATCTCAAGGGCGAAATAATCAAACATAAAGCTTGATTAGTTACAAAAGGATTCTTGCAAAGAGAAGGCGTATACTTTGAAAAGATATTCACACCGGTTTCTAGGATTTAAACCATTAGGTTGGATGTTGGTATTGCAAATAACAACAATTGGTCCATCTATCAAATGGATGTAAAATATTCATTTTTGAACAGATTGCTTGAAGAGGAAGTTTATGTAGAACACCCCTCTAGTTTAGTTTTGTTGTGAGAAACCAAGAGTCAAAGTTCTACAAATTGAAGAAAGCATAGTACAATATGAAACAAGCTCCAAGAACTTGGAGCAAGAGGAAAAATGGCTCCCTAAATGAGATTGACTTTAATAAGTGTGTACCCGAACATGGCATGTATGTGAAGACAAATACAAGTGAATGGGTGATAATCCTTTGTCTATATGTAGAAGACTTATTGATTACGGGAAACAATGAAGAGTGCATTTCTAAGTTCAAGAGTGAACTTATGAAAGAGTTTGAACTGATCGGCCTTGGCCACATGACATGCTTCCTTGGTATTTGAGTTCCACAAGTTCAAAAGGGGACTGCTCATGCACCAAATAAGGTATGCGTTTGAGATTTTGAAGAAGTTTGAAATGGAACATTGTAATGCTGCCATTACTCTGGGTGAACCGAGGCTAAAGTTGTCGAAGAATGAGGATGACAAAAAGCTAATCCAACTTAGTATAGGAGGCTGATTGAGTCCTTGTTTTACTTGTGCAATTTGCGTTCGAAGTTAGGGTTTAATGTTGGTATTGTGAGTAGATTCATGGAGAGGCCGAAGGTGTCGTCTCACTTGGAAGTAGTCAAGAGGATCCAAGATACATTAAAGGATCTATTGGTTTCAGAATTCTCTTTCTCATAGTGGACACGAGCATAAAATGCAATTTACTCAATTTTACTAATTCCAATAGGTGCGGAGATAAAGATGGTCGAAAGTCTGTAGCTATATACATATTTATGCTCAGTGAAAGATCAATATCATGGTGTTCAAAGAAGGAACTAGTAGTAACACCCTCATCTTGTGAGATCGAGTACATTATTGCTTTGTTGTGTGTGTGCCAAGCTGTGTGCTTGATGAATCTATTGAAGGAACTGAGCAATGATGAACGTGACATTGTAACGCTCTTGGTTGATAATGTTTTCGCGATAAATCTTGTTAAGAACCTAATTTTATATTAGAGAAGCAAACACGTTGAGATGAGATTTCACTACTTAAGGGAACTTCTTATTGAAGGAAGGTTGAGATTACCATATATGATTACGATGATATCAAGTGAAGAGAGTCACATTGTGGGAATTTCTTTTTAGAGCAACACCTTTGTGAGAGACACGTCACATATTCACCTGAAACCTTAAGGTTTTAGGTGAATATGTGGTGTATCTCTCTCACTTGTGTTGCTTTTGGCCCAATGTCAATGCTCCCTAGTGAAAAACTCTTCCAGCAAGTGGTATAAGAGCCTTTGGTTCATAAAGGGACCAACTTACTTATATCAAAATGCTCAGGAAGAGGTGTCCCGTTAAAATCGGTATGCCCAGAGAAGAGGTGTATCGAAATGCCTAGTAAGAGGTGCCTAATAATAGATGTCAACGGAGATTCCACTTAAGGGGGAGTATTGTGGATTCACACTTGAGGGGAGTATTGAGAATAATAAAGTCAAGTGTGAGTTGAAGTCCCACATTGATTATAAATGTGGATAGTTGAGCATTTATAAGTGAGAAAACCCATACATTTATCACCTTAAGATTTTGGGTGAATATGTGGTGTCTCTCTCACTTGTGTTTCTCTTGGCCTAATGTAAATGCTCCCTAGTGAAAAACTCCTCCAACAGAGATTGAGATATTGTAGAAGTGAAAACCAAGTGGCTGATTCAAGAGAGTCACAACTGAAGTGTTAAGAGGTTGAAGATGAACATGAGCATGGAAGACTTGGAGCACTTGAGTTAAGGTGGTGTGTTAAGTAAAAATTTTATAATTCAAGTGTTGTAACCGGTTACCCCGAGGGTGTAACCGGTTACAACTATGAAGAAAAGTTAAATAAGCTGAAGAAAAGTGATTTTGTCATGGGTGTAACTGGTTACGCATTCGCAGTAACCGGTTACCGCAATTAGTATTTTTTAGTTTTGTTGCAGTTGTAACCAGTTACATGTACAAAATTTTGTTTTTCTGTTATTTGATTTGTTGCTTGTATCTCAATCCTCTTGTGATTGTTTAAATATTTTGAAGGTATCATTATCAATGTAATGTCATTTCTCATCCTCAATTATACTCTCTAATTCTCTCTCTCACTCTCTCCCTCTCCACCCTAAAACACTTCATTTTTATCAACTAGATAATTCTAAATTATAATAATAAGGGGGAATAATCCTCATTTTATAAATTAGTTTTATAAGATTGAGTTAGAAAAAATTATATTTTTTATCTGTGTTTATTTTTGTTGTTGGAAGTAGAGGATAGTCAACTTATAATTAAAAAAAACTTGAATATGCGATCATAGTGGTTCAATTTGGGTAAGTCATTTATTTCTAACCAAACCGCCCAAACTTTATAACTACAATCTCAAATTCAAATATTTTCTCAAGTAGATCACTCAAATGAGAAACTAAAAGTAGTTATTTCAAGTACATGTCAACAACAAAGGAAAACATTTCAAAACTTTATTGAAATGAAGATTTTCAATGGTTTATGTTGAAAATTTGTAAACTATCCACTCCCTATTTTAAATCAATTTTATTTTATTAGAAGTAAAGTTCTGAGCGGGAAGCATGTCTCGTTTGCATTCATTATGCATATTGTTCCAACATTTTCCGGTGTCACTGTCCCCTCATTAATGCTTCCAATTATATTTTAGTATTTTATTTTTGGAGTATTGCACTTGTATACTTCTTCCAATTCGTTTACTAATGCTAAATTATCATGCAAACTATGCTTGGATATTAGCAATCCCACCAGATTTTGAATGGATAACTTAATCATCTCTTTAGTTAGTATATTTTATTTGAATTTGTTATAATATATGAGAAGAACATCAATAATTTATTTTTATTTAAATAAATTATTATTTGAATTATTTTATTTATCAATTTTAAAAATAAACAAGTAAAATATCGCAGATTCAATAATATACCTCTATATATTACATTTGATATCTCTGCTTCAGATATCTTTGTATCTCACATCTGATATCTCTACACATCTATATCTTAAGAATCATTACTTGAATTCTACGCAATGTAAATTATTCCAATACTGTTATTTCTATCCGTTCTGAATTAGCATGTTAAGTATCATTTATTAAACAATTTTTCCTTCACATGGGTATTTCAAACCATGTTAGAAGGAATTCATTAAAATAATTTATACTAGCTAGTAACAATTTCTGATCCAGTTCATGTCAACAACTACCCCTACTTACAGATATTCATTATTGTGTCATAAAATCAAACATTCAAAACACAATAATTAATGAATCAGTTGTTCAGTACAACAGTTTGTACTTGTTCATAGTTGTTTTGTCCAAACCTAATTGACTTGTATAGGTCAAAGAGTACTTTGTTGACCAGTTTGCACTCTTTTTTGGGAACTTAAGATTGAAGTTGCATGTAAAATATTTTCTTTTGTTCTTTTCCATTGGATAGTCTATATTTTTCACAATCCATATTAGTATGTAATTATTTGATGATATTGGAAGGAAAAAAACATGTAATAGAGGATTGTTAAAGTGAATTTTAAAAGAAAAGTAGATAAAAAGGTTGCTTTGAAAGTCACTAGCGAAGGGTAGTTTTAAGAAAGTGGTAATTAAAAATCACATTTATATATTCTGTTCATGCATCAAGACAGATCCATTCTGAAACTACACAATATTTATATATATTTTTTGCAGTAACATAGTGCACCGTTAGTGTTTTATTTTAAAGATTTCTATGCCTATGGGTTGGTTCAAGAAATGCTATTTGGTGGCCACATGGCTTGATTCTTTTTACACCTTTCTTCAAAGAAGTACTTTAGTGTAAAGAGGGTAAAATTCAAACTATATATTGAGTACTGATCATGGACAAGATAATTTATTTGAAATTTTCATGTTTGGATATTAGTAAATCCAAAAAAACCGACTTGCACCAGTTCAAGTATCTATTTTATTTTATTCAAAGTCGATTATTTGACATTTGAATTCAATTATAAAATTAAAAAAAATTAACTAAATTGCTAAATAATAAGTAGTATCGGATAATCTCAGCTAAGTTGATCCTATATATAGTGATCTTAACTTGATTGACGTTACTAATCAAAATGACAACAATACCGATTCAAATGAATGTATTGAAATAAACAAGACGAAGAAAAAGAAGTATGAGGAACAATAATCAAAATTTATATAAATATCATTTAAATTTAAAAGTTGACATATCACATCTATTGCCATTAAAATCTACTATAATAAAAAAAGAGGGATCAATGTCTCACTAAAAATGACAGCGTGAAGCAATATTGAATAAAGAAAATTCATCAGAGAAACTAAAAATCTTATAAATTGAATAAAAGGCAAGTTTTTCAATTTTTGTATGATTTAAAAAAACAAAATATACATTAGAGAAATCATTTACCACAAGTTTGAAATCACCCGCTAACCAAAGATCATTTCAATTTCTTTTGAGATCTTAATAATTAGTGTAGTAGTTAAGACTTGAAATTTTTTCCTTATAAATTTTAAAATGCCATAGTTTTACAAATAAATTCTAAAATGTCATCTTTTCAAAAAAATTCAATTTTTGGCACAACGTAACCGCCCATCCATTGGGCGGCAGTGTTTTATGCAGATTTGGGAACCGCCCATCAATTGGGCGGCAGTGTTTTATGCAGATTTGGGAACCGCCCATCCATTGGGCGGCAATGTCTCTGAATTTTTTTTCGTTTATTTTTTATTTATTATATTTAGTTAATTATAAATAATAATTGTTAAAATAATTATAAATAGATAATATTATAATAAAATAATAATTACTTAATTATAAATAATAATCATTAAAATAAAATAATTATTAAATAGATAATATTATTATTAAATATAATAAATAGATAATATTTAGATAATTATTATATTTATTACATTGTTTTTTATTTATTATGTTTATTATATTTAGTTAATAATTATTAAATAGATAATTATAGTAAATTAAAATAAAATAAAATAAAAATAATTATTTTAAAAATAGTACTAATTAAAATAAATTACTACATTAAAATATAATACAATAAATAAACTAAAATAAATATTTATTTATTCTTGAAATAAAAAAAGTACGTTAAAATAAATGAACTAAAAATTCCTATTCACCCTTAATTAATTTTGACCCGGTCGACGTACGCGTTGGTGGGTTCCACAGGCAGGAGCTTGTACATTTCTGGTGGACCTTCTACGATCAACCTCAGCGTTTTGGGTCTGTGTAGATGGACCTGCATCATTGTTAGGGTTCATGAATTGAGCGACCAAATCATCATTGAAATCGTCGTCACATGGTATCGTCGCCGCACTTTCATAACTTAATCTTGTACCCTTGTTAATCCAACTTGGTGGGTTTATAGGTGGCGCCGCGTTAGTCATGTAGGGGGTGTATGGATGTTGGTCTTGAGAAAGGGTGAAGTTTTGTGAAGGGTAAAAAGGAACTTGTGGTTGGGGTGTTTGATAGTTGTGTCTTGTTGGGTAGGTTGAGAGAATGAGAATTGGTTATATTGGGGGTATGATGAGGTTGGGTTTTGTTGTTGGATGTTGAAGGGGTTTGGGTTAAATGATGTGTAAGGTTGATTGTAGTGTTGGCTTGGGGTATAAGGTGGTTGTGTTGGGTTTGGGTTGAATGGGGTGTTAAATATTTGTTGTGGGGTGTTAAATATTGGTTGTGGGGTGTTAAATATTGGTGGTTGGGTGTCATAAGTCATGGAGGGGGTGTTTTGGAAGTTTGACGAAGTTGGTTGGTTTCGAGGGTCCCACAAGTATCTATTTTGTGATAGATACAAATTGGTCACTGATCTATACCAACTCATGTATTCTCTACTTGGTTTACATTCGGCATCCATGACATTTCCTCGTAGAACAGTGCGGCGACGATTCATCTAGTGTTGTCGTTCTTGTCTATTATGGTCTCTCCAATCATCAAATTTTTATTGGTCGTTTGCTGCACTCTTGTGGTACCTCTCCATGCATGTAGGTGGACCAGGAATGTCTTGTTTAATTCTGAATTGGAGTTTCACCCTATCTGAATGATGCATTTCAACAATAGTGAAAGAAATTATGAATGTTGTAGAACTCCACATATCGCTTTCAGTTGGATCCTCATCTTCAAGTTCAAGATAAGGTCTCCATAGAAACTATAACATAATTAAAAAGGGATTAGAGGAAAAAATATGGAAAGTGCTAGTATGAAAATAAGGGATTAGAGATAATACATCATCTTCCTCAAAATGATCGAAGAACGTCTGATACCCAGAAGCACAATGATGCAGAGTTTTTTCGTAATTCATCCCATACGCGGACCACCTATAAAAGAAATAGTTAGTAAAAATTATAGATGAAAATAATATATACATAAACTTTGTATACTTACTTGGTTGCGTATGGAAAGTGAAATGGATTGGGGTTGATCGGTGACAGTCTGGGCATTCTGGACCATCCCCAGGCTTGAATCAAAACACCACAACCAACAAAATTATGCACATTTTTCATTGCGCATCTACACAATTTTCTGTATAGATGCGCTAATGTAGCAGCGCCCCAACTATAATTACTCACTTCTCTTAAATCTTCTAATAATGGTAAATATTGAAGATGGATAGTATTACCATTAGTATCCGGAAATAAAAAACATGCAAAAAGCAATATTAAATAAATTCTAGTCTTATAAATTTTTTGTTCCTCGGGAGACTCATTGGTTATGTTCAAGTTGCCATAAATTCTTTTTAGCCATGTGATTTTAAGGCTTTGCCCCTTCCTATCACCTCGTTCTAAAGGCACTCTCAATAGTTGTTCCACTAATTCATAGTTAACGTTTGTGTTACCCACAACCGCTGAGCCATTGACACGGAGACCCAACAACATATGGACATCCTCAAGTGTCACTGTGCAATCCCCCGTGGGAAGATGAAAAGTGTGGGTTTCGGGTCGCCATCTTTCGCACAACGTGAGAAGAAATTTGCGATCAATTCCATATGATGTTATCTTGATGACGTGACCAAAACCCGCTTGAATCAAATACGGTAGGATAACCTCATCAGGCTCTATATACTTATGTGAGTGTGGTTTGAAATTTTTTTCATCCTACAAAATAAAAAATAAGTAACATCATAAATAACATTAAACTAACATTAAAAATAAGTAACATGATAAATAAATTAACTTACTTTAAATAAATATACTTATGGTGAGTAACATTATTAGAATATAACATAACTAACTTACATTATTAGAATATAACATAACTATTAGAATATAACATAACTAACTTTAAATAAATATAAATTAACTTACATAAGATGCAATGTTTTCAAGTGTACCACGGTGGTCATCTCCTAAGGTGAGTAAAACCATTTTTGAGAGATTTTTTAAGAGTAAGATAGGTATGCTGAAGTTGACTGTGTCGCTGCCATTAAGCAATACCACATGAAACACTGTGTGGATTATAAAGTGACAGATTCTGACAAGAAGAGATACATAATTTGTTGCAGGAATGATTCCTGCAAGTTTCGTCTAGTGGCGTCCTACCGAAAAAGAAGTGAGATGTGGGAGATAGGCATTATGAACCCACCCCATAGTTGTTCAACAACTTTGTTTAATCAGGATCATCAAAAACTAACCTCGCAGTTAATGTCTCAAAAATTAATGCCTTTTGTAGACAAAGATCCTTCTATTAAGGTTAATGTTTGCATAAGTAAAATTGTTTCCAAATTCAATTTTACTCCGTCTTACAGAAAGACATGGATAGCAAGAAATAAGGCAATTGAACAAGTCTACGGTAACTGGGAGAGCTCGTACAATGAACTTCCACATTTTCTGTTAGCACTTAAAAAATATGTTTCGGGCACTGTGCTGGAAATAGAAACACTACCCATGTATACATCTGACGGAACTATTGTTGAAGGGAAACACATCTTCCACCGGCTATTCTGGGCATTCCAACCATGCATCAGAGTTTTTGCCTATTGAAAACCTATACTTCAAATTGATGGAACCTGGTTATACGGTAAGTACAAGGGTACACTGCTTATCGCAGTGGCACAAGATGACAACAACAATATATTTCCGGTTGCTTTTGCCCTTGTAGAAGGTGAAACCGCTGAAGGCTGGGGTTTTTTTCTGAGAAACTTAAGGAGGCATGTCGCGCCACAACCAGATCTATGTTTAATTTCAGATCGACATGCATCAATTGAAAGTGCATACAACAATGCGGAAAATGGTTGGCACGATCCCCCTTCAGTGCATGTTTATTGTATCTGACACATTGCACAAAACTTTATGAGAGAAATCAAGGACAGGAACCTACGGAAAAAAATAATTAACATGGGTAACTATATTTCTTAATATTCATTAAATTTTGTTAATAACATATATTATTTTGTCAATATTTTAATTTGATATTTTAATTATTCAGGATACGCTTTAAACCAGCCAACATTTCATTACTATCGGTCAGAGATTGACATGGCAAATGCAGATGCTTTAAGGTGGATTGACAGTATTCCAGTCGAAAAATGGACAAGGGCATTTGACGGCGGTCGACGTTGGGGTCACATGACTACCAACCTTGTCGAGTCAATGAATGTCGTCTTTAAGGGCACACGTAATTTGGCCATTACAGCATTGGTAAGGGCAATGTATTATAGACTAGGATCTTTATTTGCTGAAAGGGGTGGAAAGTGGAGTGTTGTGTTGAATTCTGGCCAAACATTTACAGACAACTGCCTCAAGGTTATGAAAGAAGAAACAACAAAATCCAGCACACATCAAGTCAGAATTTTTGACTACAGGAACAATGTTTTCAGTGTGCAAGAGACAATGGACCATGGTGAGGGAAAACCTATGGGACATTATAAGGTCGACCACTTGAACGGGTGGTGTGACTGCGGAAAGTTTCAAGCATATCGTGTCCCTTGCTCACATGTTATCGCTGCATGTTCGAATGTGCGCCACGATGCTTACCCTCTTTTGTCCGACGTTTATAGGGTTACAAACCTGTTTGGGGTTTACAGCGCAAGCTTTCCAGTGATGCCATGCGATGAATATTGACCTATTTATGAAGGAGATCAAATTTGCCATAACCCAAGAATGCGGAGGAACAAGAAAGGTCGCCCTGTGAGCACACATATTACAACAGAAATGGATAACTTTGAAAAGCTTGAGAGGAAATGTTCCATGTGTCGTCAAACGGGGCACAATCGCACCCGGTGTCCCAATGTGGGAACAAGTAGTCGTTAGTATTTTTATTAATCATCATGTATTAAATAATGTTAGTTAATGATTTCAATCAATATAAATTATGTCTTCAAAATATAAATTAATATTAATATTAATAATAATGTCACATAATACATATATTAATAAATATTAATATTATTAATATTAATATATATTAATACTATAAATATTAATAATATTAATTTTAATATATATTAATAATATTAATATTAATATATATTAAAATTAATATTATTAATATATATTAATAATAATATATATTAATACTTATATTATTAATAATATAAATATTAATATATATTAATATTATTAATATTAATATATATTAAAATTAATATTATTAATATATATTGATAATAATATATATTAATAATAATATATATTAATATTTAAAAATATATATTAAGACAGAAAAACGAAATGTAAATAAAATTTGGTCTTGGTCACTACCGCCCTTCCAATGGGCGGCTCACTTCAAATTTAAACATAACCGCCCAATGAATGGGCGGCATGCTTCAGCCAAAAAAATCGTTTTTGAGAAAATGACATTATGGAATATATCATGAAATTAATGGCATTTTGGATATTTCTGCCCATAAAGATGGCAGGGCAGTAAAAAATTCGTTAAGACTTAACCTACGTCAGAAAAAGTGTTCCCTATGAAAGAAGCAAACTAACCCATAATTAGTACACTACTACTGCAATATGCCAATAAAATTAGGGTTTTCCTCGTCCTCTTATCATAATTTTCTTTGATTCAACCACAATATAATTTACTCTAAATTATTTCAAATTAAAGATTACCGCAACCAACTTACAGTAAAAAAAATGTCAATAAATTAGGCTGACGAAAAATCACATCGATTAATTATGGATAGTTTTGAACAAGAATAAGAGGAATAAATCAAGTATTTTAGAGGATAAGTTTACGAATGGAAGCCCAAATAAATAAGGTTGTAGAAGTAGGAAATTACGATATCTAAGTTATATGGTTAAAAAGCCACTAATAGTTTCAAAAGTTAGTTTTTTTAAGCAAGGAATCATATAAAAAGAGTATTGGGGGTACTCTAACACTTCTTACAAAAATAACCCTGCAAAATAAAATAAAGGAAGATAAATTTCTGACCAATTGGAACTAAGACAAATAATTCAAAGGACTCTGAAAAAATTTGAAAAATTACAGTTGGAATGAGAATTATCTCCTTCTAACGACCACTTCCAAGCCGTTAACTTAATCTCGCAAAGAAAATCCAAAACATTACAAAAAGCACCATTAAAAATAATTTCATTTCTAATCTTCCATAAATACCAAACGACTGCCATTCATACAATACCTTCTTTTCCATTCTTCAACTTCTTAAACTTATCGGTACTGACCCAACACAAGAAACTCTTCCTAACGATGACTTCACTAACCTGAATTATTCCAATCCAATCGACCACTTTCTTCCAAATTAGATTCGCCACCACACAGTTGAAGAAGATATGGCACAAGTATTCGTCTTCTTGGGAACACAACACACAAGGAAGATCACGTAGAGAAGATAAAATACCTCTTCTATGTAGTTGATCTTTACTCGTAATTCTATTTAGAAAAATCCTCCTAACAAAAGATCTAACTTTGAATGGAGTATGAGCTTTCCAAACTCTACCATAAGCTTCCATCTTGGCATCTTCCACATCTTTCATCACTCTACCCACTTCTAAGATATCGTACCCAAATTTCACAGAATAACCAGCTAGAGGGTCAAGTTTCCAAATAGTTGTGTCGATATCTCCTAACATCGGCACACCTTTGCGTAAATTCTCCTTAAAAAGACTAAAACCGGCTGCAGAATAAACTCCTTCTGACCCTGACAAGCCAAAATTCTTTTTTATTTATAAACAAATCTGGGAATTTTCCTTTAAATAGCTATTGCAAACCCAATTTGCTGACCACAAGGGAATAAACATACTGTCACCAACTCTAAAGCTTACATTGTCGGTAAAGTAATGAATCAAACTTGTCATCATGTTGTCAGTGTTGATAAGACCCTTCCACCAAGTTGAACCATTCTTCTTTTGGCCTTTGTCAATCCCAGTCAAAATAAATTTTCTGATGTTCCAATATTTAGACTTTAGAATCTCCAACCAAAGAGTCTGCTTTTCCACCAAGATCCTTCATTTCCACTTATGCAATAATGCTATGTTGAAACCTTCTATCTTCTTCACCCCGAGACCTCCTAGCTGAATAGGTTTTCAAACCTGATTCTAAGCGACCCAATAAATCTTTTTACTTTCCTTAGATCATCTCCAAAGAAACTAGTTTTGAATACTCTCAATCTCTTTCTAAACCGTCATCAGAGCTTTGTAGAGAGCCATAAAGAAAATTAAGAGACTTCTAATAACGAATTTAATTAACATGATTCTCCCTCCTATATATAGCATTCTCCCTCCTATAGATAGCATTTTGCCCTTCCAACTAGCTAATCTTACTCTAACTATCCCTAACAATGGCTTCTACGTATTAATTCTCCTAGGATTAGATCAAATATGAATGCCAAGAAAAGAAAAAGCTTTATCATCAACCCTGCACAAAATAAAATTAGCTCCAACAGACAGAAAATCAGGGTTAGTGTTCAGCCCAATAACTCTACTCTTGTGATAATTGACACATAAATCAGAGATAATCCCGAACCCTTTCAAAATAGATTTAATAACCTAAAAGTTTTTCTAATTTTATTCTCCTATTATAAGAGCATCGTTCGCAAATTAGAGAGTAATAACACAACACGAATCACGAATAGAAAACCCCTTGAATTCACCAAGCTTTGTCACCTTCCTCAACAAGTTGAGAGAGGGGTGAAATTCTGGTATGCAGATCTCATATGTCCCAAGAACACTGATCTTTGCTGAAACATGGACGAGGACAGATCATGACCAATTTAAATTTCTTTAAATTGTACCAATGTCATGGCGTCTGTTGTGACATCTACATACCGACAGACCTATTTATCTGAACATTTAAATTATGCATAATTATAAATGCTGAAAGATAAATAACACATTAATTGTTTACCCAGTTCAGTGTCAACAACACCTACATCTGGGGGCTACCAAGCCAGGGAGGAAATTCACTATTAGCAGAATCAATTCAAAGTCAAACGACTAGTTTGCACTCCTCACTTAATCTCTACCCAATGACACTTCAACCTAGAGACACTCTAGACCTGAGTATACCCACTCACTCCCCTCAATCATACCACAGTGATATCAATACACAATTATACAACAGTTATGGAGATACACTCCAAACATACACCACGATCTTGCTTCACAACTTTGATCAAGTGAGACACACTCTTGCTTAAAAGCTTTGAGAAACATAATGAACACAACAGTTCATACACAATAACCAAGGCAATTATATAACCTACAATTGCTTGGCACACAAGAAATCCTAAGACTCCTAGACACATGTGAAGAGCAACCTCTTCACTTACAAATATGTCTACCACAATGTATCAAATGATACAAAGGGTGACTTACACACAAGGTACTTTCAAACCCTAGACCTTTATTTTCCACTCTGGTTTTTCTTGATGTGAGTGCTTGCTTTCCTCTGCTTCTGCTCTTCCTTAAATAGCAATGTAGACTGGGTTTGGGCTGGTCACAAGTAACAAACATTAGGTTTAACAAAGTAAACCTAATTTCCACAATTCAAGGTGCTGTCAAATTTGGTCATGATACTGCCTAGAATCTCGTCTGAGATAACTAAGAAGTCATACCAGGTTTCCTGAAATTTAACCTGAGATATATCAGGTATCATACCAGAAAAACAAACCCTGCTCGTCTGATGTCATACGATCAATGTCATGACATTCAGTATGACATTCTGTTTTTACTTACTCTTAGCTGACCAACTTGCTCTGCTGCACACTTCTGCAGAATCTTCTTCATGACAGTAGAACCAAATGTATTATAGTTCCTAAAAAGTATCAAAGATCCTTTTTATGAACACACATTAAATCTGCACTTTGTTCCTAATGATTCTTTTTGGCCTGTACATACTGATGAGGAATGTCCAACAGTACCAAAACACTTATGTCAAGAGATATAACATAGCAGACCCTGCTGTA
This sequence comes from Lathyrus sativus, assembly GCA_963859935.3. Classification (NCBI taxonomy): domain Eukaryota; kingdom Viridiplantae; phylum Streptophyta; class Magnoliopsida; order Fabales; family Fabaceae; genus Lathyrus; species Lathyrus sativus. The sequence continues at coordinate 415,299,097 of OZ012739.1, forward strand.
CAAGACATTGATGTCATGACCCTCATCCATGACATCAGTTTTGTCATCTACTCTTGTTAGCTCCTGCTGCACCAGATGTCATGATATTGGTAATGACATCCTGTTTACAACACATGACAGCAGTTCTGTTATCAGCTCCTGCTGCACCACTACTCCTGCTGTTTCTCACACATGACAGTAGTTCTGTCATGATAGCAGATGGATGTTGCAATGAATGTCACAATATTCGGTATGACATTCACATTAAAACACTCCACAGCAGTTCTGTCACCACAGCAGATGAGATGTTATAACATCCTGCTTAACATCAGTGCAGGATCATGTTTTACTAAAATTTAGCCAATCATAGAACCATGGACACTTCTATATCATAGAACCATGGAACTAACAATCTCCCCCTTTGGCAAATTTTGGCTAAAACAACCAAACAACCTATCAGGGCAGCAACAGTAGTTTACACAAACTATCATGCTCCCCCTTAGTAGTTGCATCCAACAAGCAATAGCAGCAACAACACTTTACTCCCCCTTGGTTTAGTCAAAACTTGACAAAAATTGGAGTAAATGTACAAACTGTACAAGCTGCTTGACCTCTTCTAAAGACTGCACCGCTTCAGCATCAATCCATTGGCAAGGATTTAAACCTCTCTGCTGAGCTCAACATAAATCAGAGCACTAAGTTTTAATTGTCCAACTTATGCATGTGAGAAGCACACTGACTACTTTACACCATGATCCATCATGATGAGAAACAGCCTCCTCTGCAAAAACTCCACACAGCCAGTGTAAAAGCATCCCTGAACCACAGTTTCTTGAGAGTACACCTTGGATCAGCCTTGAATCTTGGGTTCTTGTCTTGTCTGAAGTTGCACCTTCAGGAGTGACACTTACCAATTAAAGGATAATCAGTCAATTACTTGCCAAGTAGCCACTGATTTTAAATCCCCGAATTGAGACACAGGAAAATTCTGCAGAGAAAAATTAATCCTCCTAGACACAACCCAATGTTTTACACAGCATATTGCCAACACAAGCAATACAGCTGTACAGCTCCCCCTGTCATGCAAAGTCAGCACTCCCCCTAAAAGAGAGAATCCAAACATATGAAGACTTTCTTCAACATCTTCATACTGCAGCTTTTCATTCCTACACACCATACTGGAATAGATAGCAGAAGATTGCAGAATAACTATCTGGAAGATCTCCAAGATGTCAGGGTAAAGGTCCTTCCATCTGCACAGGATCAGAGCTGATGATGTCTTGATCTTTATTTTCACCAGACACACTAGGATAGAGGCCTACGAACTTGACTGGATCCATGGATATCCTAAGTACAGAACCCAACAGAAGACACTTGTCATGTTCACCATGAGCTTGGAGCAGTAACCCAATGTCAAAACATCTTGTCTGACATTCTATCTTCATAAAATCCCAAACTGTTTGAAACCACAAACAATCTTGGTACATAACTGCACATTTGCAGCAACACATCCTAGATAGAAGTATATCTCCCCATATCAAGGGTAACCAGTGCACATGAATGGAAAACATAAGACACATCTTCATGTCTTCAAGAACTCATTCTCTGTTCAACACACATGTTGAACGCATTCACCATAAGCAAATAGTACACCCATCAACCAAAAGCTCTCCCCCTATCTTTGACAGAAGATGCTCCAAGATCACAACATTATCTCTCATGACCAACTCCATGATCATACAGTGAGAAGGTACCAACCAGATCCACCTCTTCCTAGAGTTACTTGTAGCAGAAGAGACCACTTTTCCACAAGAATTCTGACCTTAGGCTGAGTACAAGATAGACACCCCATAATCCAAGACATTCTTTCCTCATCATTCTCCTATATGATAAGTTAGAACACTTCTGATTTAACTAGGGACTTTATCACATCATAATGCAATCAACCAATGATCCACTCCAGTCTTGTATAATACCTTCACATCATACTCCAAGACAGTCCTTTTACTTCATCATTCTCCCGTATGACAAGATAGAGTACTTCTTAGCCAAGATGTGAATCACAAGTTCCACAACAGATCTTTAAGTCTAACAAACAAAGTGATGTTCTAACAGACATCATACATTACCCACTTGGACTTACTATCTGAGCAATAATCCAATCTGAGGATCTTCAAAGAACACAACTCCACCAGCTTGATCAAGTACATCTCCAAAAGAGGGTAATCTTCCATACACAACTCAGGGCTTCTAACACAAGTTCCAACATATGAACATAAACAAATCCTCCTTTGGTCTTTAACCAACTACCCTTCTGCACAAGAGTAATTAGTTCCAAGCATGAACAGTCCCATAACCTTCTGTGGTCTTCAAATAACTACCCTTCTGCACAAGAATAGTTTTCTAAAGGCTCACTACTTAAATAACCAAATGCCACTGTTTGGTTACTCAGCATCTTTCAGAGTTCTAGCAAGCTTGATCTTCATATCCTACATGCTCCAAGGAAACTTAGATACACCAAGACTTGGACCTGTAGCACCTACTCCTTCAAACAGCTCCTGCAAACTGCATGAGATAGTATCAATTCCATTCATACCTGAGGAGATTATCTTCAAATAATGTGCCACAACATCAATGAGCCCCTGAAGTTTCTGCTTGATGTCACAACTTCGGTTAAGACATCTAGCTGGAGAGTTCAGGCTTTCATTCTGCCACTTAGAGTAACCTCATCACTCAATCAGAAAGAGCTCATAGACTTAAGTTTGAGTAGACAGCCTCCATCTTGTTTTATTGGACCACAACACATTGCTTGAAATGCATTTGATTCATGAACTCTTTAAGAGAAATCAAACATGCCAAGGCTTGATTCTTTAATGAGGAAGAGTCACAAAAGAAATCTTTACACAAGGATTCTCGCTTTCCTTAAGTAGAGACTTCTTTAGAAAGTCATAGAAAACTGCCACTTATCCTTGACCTCCAATATGACCAAGGTCATATGTTCCTATGCACTTAGATCAGAAATAAATTGACCCAAGCAGTGCTATCACCAACATCATCTTCTAGATAAGCTTTCTAGTTAATGGATTAGATGCTTCTAGTAGAAACTAGAACACATCAACTGCACTCTAATACTCCTAGATTAGGAATAACCAGATCTAATAACAGTGTCTTCATCTTCAGTTCCATCAGCACTACATTCTAGCCTTAGTTTCTTGCCAAGAACCTTACTAGAATGAAGACAGATCCAGCTAAATCTCCTGTTGAGCTAGTGATCCACTCCTTGAATCAACAGAATTCTGCACAATCTCTGCTGATGGAATGTCTCAACATCTGGTTGAACATCAGATTCTTGAAGTAGATCAAACAAATCAGGGGCCTTCTACTTGTGCTGCTCCTGATGAGACACCTTGATCAACTAAGGATGATTCATTAAATATTTGTGAATATCTCAAATAGCAATGAATCTTAAATCCTTTAAAAGAAATCCTTCTCTGAACTTCAGCAATCTTGAACTTCATGGATAACCAATTAAATACTTGTGCATTCCACAACTAAAAATTGATCTTAAATCCACCCAGCTTGTTGAGAAGACCATTTACACTTCAGCAATACCAAATGTATTCTTTAGTTGAAGGATCTTTACTGTTGAAACATCAAGGCTGACATCCTTGACTTAACCTGCCTATGACTTCCTCTGCTGATAGAATCCTTGCAAGTCATGAGTGGAGAAAATAAATCACCTCACACTATCTTCTTTAGTACAACTTCTAGCAATCTGCCACATCCATACATTAAACTGTATATGAGCCAGTCTTCTCCCAGGGGCATCAGAGTTCTTTTATCATAGAAATATGCAGCGGAACCACCAAAAGAACATGCCCTAAACAAGAGGTCTGATCATTCAACAGGTCATAGGAGAGAAGTAGCCACTCCTCCTTTGGCAGAACATACAGCAGGTCATAGAAGCTCCTGTATCAGAGGGCACAACAGCAGATACAAGCTTCTCCTTAGCTTCATAAGCAGTAGCTCAAACATTCAGCAAGATCAGCAACTCAACTACAACTTCTCCTTGTTCCAAAACACCAGAAAGTATCTCTCAAGATCTCATCCAAAACAGACCGGATGCCTGCTCTGATACCAATTGAAATTCTGGTATGCAGATTTCATATGTCCCAAGAACATTGATCTCTGCTGAAACAAGGACGAGGATTGTAACAGTCCAATTTTCAATAATTGATTAATTGTACTAATTAATTAGTTTATGTGATTTATTTGATTTAAATGAATTATTGGATTTAACTGATTTATTCTATTTGGTAGAATAATGTGGGTTTACTAGATATTTTCTAATTAATGATGAGATGGGATATTTTATGAGAAAATGAATTGGTAAATATTTTGAGAGAAGAATTATGATGGAAGGAAAAATGATAGAAAGAGATATAAAAGAAAAGTAGAGAGAAAGGGAAGGAAAGAAAAAAACATAAGAGGAAGAAGGGTGGAAAGAAAGAGGAAGAAGAGAAAAAAGGAGAAAAAGGGAAAAAACTTGGAATCATCAAGAACGACTTCTAGCTTCGATTTAATCAAGGTAAGAGTGTGAAATCTTATCCTCTTATCATTGTGTATGATTATGTATGTGTTGTTTGGATGTTTTTCCCCATTTTCCACTTCCAGGTCAGAAATGGTTTAATCGATAGAAACCGAAGTTTTAACGGTTAGAATCTGGAATAAATGGTGTAGATTAGTCGAGAAATGTTAGACTAAGACTACTGGAACTTGTTGGAATAGAATCGGTTGATTTGGTGACGATTTAATGATTTTGGACAATTGGAGGTTAAGATTTTTGATGAAAATCGGAAGTCGTAGAATTTGTGTTTTATGATCCTAAATTGTTACCATATGATTGGTAATGATGAGTAAGTATTTAATTGGGAGAAAATAATTAAATCGATCGGGTTTTTGGTGCAAACCCGTAGCTGTTTTTCCAAGTTTTTCAGGTGTTAACTGGTTAACACTATGGGTTAACCGATTAACGATATTAAAAATGGCCAAAAACTGGGTTTTTGGAGCCGTTAATCGGTTAACGGTATGCGTTAACCCGTTAACGCTGTAAGTGTGAGAAAAAATATTATTTTTCAAAACTTTGAAAATTCATAACTTCTTCACCGTTTATCAGATTTTGTCGTTCTTTATATCAAACTAAAGCTAATAATATGTTCTATAACTTGGTGAAAAGAAATATTATTTTTAGCCGACTTTACCGATTAATCGAGATTAATTATTTTAAGTAAGTGAGGCTTAAATAATTAGAGCGTCCGATTGTCGTTTGACATATTTGTCGTGGATGCATGATGAGATTGATTGTGAATGTGAATCTTGTATGAGATGGTAGGAGATGAATGATGCATATATATATATATATATATATATATATATATATATATATATATATATATATATATATATATATATATATATATATATATATATATATATATATATATATATATATATATATATATATGTATGTATGTATTGTGGTATATATATTGTGAATGCATATTGAATGTATGCGATGGAATGTGAAGAATGCATGAAAAATATATTTGCGAATATGTATACATTTCAAGAATGTCATGAGTCATTTTGCATGTGAAGCATCATGATCGCGACTTTCTATGTCTAATACAACCTAACTGCAAGTGCACAGTCTATCGCGTAGTAATAATAGATATCGATCCCACAGGGACTCGTAATCAAACTAGTGTTCTCGGGAGTTACTATGTTTAGCTAGGTAGAATATGTTTAAGGGAATAAGATTGTCACTAAAAGGGAACTAAGAATGCTACTTAGATTATAAATGATTGAATCGATATGTAGTAATTGTGTTCTTCAGGGATTTGACAAGTTACCGGTGTATGAAATAATTTTCAAAGTTTATTTAAGCAGAAAATGGTGATTTGAAGACTCTCGCCTCACGATGGTTGTTGACGCTAATCATAATTCTATGGGCCAAACGTACACTTTCGCATCCCATTCGGGGTTAAAATTATTTTTTGGAAATCTCTAAGTTCTAATTCATTTTAAAGTGCTTTCGCTGTTATTAAAATGAATGACTAGTGTTTACTATCTGACCTTACCGCAGCTTTCGCTTGTAGGTTCGTATCTTAATTAATTTCCCACTTTCGTGGCAAAACTACTTTTAAATAAGTTCTCGCTTTCGCGACAAAGTTTATTCAGTAAATTAATTTTAAACACTCAGACCATAAATTACTTTTGAAAAGAAAGTTTTTCAACCATTTGTTATCAAATCCCGTTCGAATTATTACCACACATCGATTACTCAAGTTTAGCTAGACATGGATTTGGGAAAGATAAAACATAAATAAAAGCAATAAATAATAATTTGCATTATAATAAAACTGGAAATACGATTGAAATGAGAAACCTGTAAATATTCCAATTGGCCTTTGGGCAGATCCTCCACAGATGTTGGCAGGATTCTGGTCTCTATGCCAATTTGATCGTACAATGAAAGTAGAAATTACAGAAGAATGAAAGGAATGCAGAAAAAGTAAAGAGAAACAAATAAGAATATTAAACTGGAAAATATGCTCTGGAAATAAATTTGGCAGCACTTCGTTGTATGAATGCGGCTCCCTTTTTGAGGTCCCCTTCTTCCCCTTTTATAGAAGTGGAATTCTAACGGTTATCATTGAAGATGGTGGACTTTGAGGCAGATAAATCATGGAGTAGCGGTCCACTCTTTGGGAATTGGAACTGCTTCTGTTACGTGAAATTGAAGTGGGGCGTTTTTGTCTGCATGACGGTCGTCACAAGGTGTGACGGTCGTCACCCGTGTGACGCTCGTCATGCAGCTGTGACGGTCGTCACATCAGCAAAAACAACCTTCTGCGATTTTCATGATGTTTTCACTCTTTTTTCGTCCATATTTCATCTGAGATTGCTTCTTTTCTTCATGTTACCTTGTTTAGACGTGATCGTTGAATACCTGCAAAACATCAGACAAATAACACGGAAATAACCCGAAATCGGATCGAAAACGGTTAAACTTTAGTTGAATTATGCATCAAAATATATATACGATTTCGTGTTATCAAAATCCCCTAAGCTTGAATCTTTGCTTGTCCTCAAGTAAAACATGAAAAGGTCGGCAAGCACGAGACAGCTTCTTCGTTCGCAGAGTTGAGAAAAACCGGGATTCTTGGTAGGAACAAGACGAGTATCATGACGACACTGGACTACAAGTCTTCGAAGGTCTCCTTTTTATGCAAATCGGTCCCAGTCATGCTACTGTAGCTTGGTGTCAAGGTTCTCGCGGCAAGTTCACCCTGTTTGTTCTAGCGCAATCACATTAAGCCTGTTGTCCGTACACTTTCATGGCAAGTCGACCTGTTAGTGAATATGATCTCATTTCTGTTTTTGATATTCTTCATTGATCATAAGCTTATGTCATTGATTTTTCAATGAGTTTTCGTGCCGTTGGCCTAAATGCTCGGGTGAGGAGCACCTAACTTAGAAGGAAACGTGTCTTATATTTTTGGGCTATTTAGCTCTCTTTTCATGATTTTTCATCTTTTTGGAGATCATACACTTATCTGCATCGTTCGCTTGCTTAGAAGTGTTTTAGGATGGTGCTGACTGCTAGTATAAACTACTTGGGGCTGAGTTTGCGTAGATACTCGAGACTTTGGTACACGTAGATAGTGAAACCGACTCGCATAAACCGGAGATCTAAGGTGTCAGGACGGTACTGGTTTTGTTAGAACTGTCGTTTCCTCGGAGTTTCAAAACTTGTTTTGAACTCGGGTGCATTCTCGTGGTGCTTTTGGTTTTGAGGAACGAACGAAAATTTTTGTTTACGTTGAATAATGTGGGGATGTTTGCGTAACGGAAAAAGTATATATAAACGAGCTTTATTTGCTAAAAATAGAAAATGTCTAAATAGAAATTACGAAATTCAAAGTACAGTGGAATGGAAATAACAGTGGAATGGAAATAAAGGCTCCGCTCCCACACTATCTCAATCAGTGTCCCCACTGATTTTGAAGCATGCGAGAGGGAGATACAACTGAAATGAAAGTACAAATAAATGGGAAATATAGTAAACAAATAAGGAAAGATGGATGACTAATCACGTCCGCTGCCTCGGTCACGTCCACGCTGGCGTCCTCTGGCTCTGGCAAGGGCTACTCGGTCCTCATAACTCATGGCTCCTGTGTGGTAGACGGTGTCCCGGAGTCCTTCGACCTGCAAAGTCAGATTCGCCAGGTTCTCAGTAATGGTAGCTTGGCCGGTTTGAAGTTGTTGCATTTGAGTCCGGTGCCAAGCTTCGAACTGGTCTGCTCGCTGATTCTGCTGCTGCAGCATGGCGAGTATCTAGGCCTGCTGGTCGAGAGAGCGGCAGAGGTCCTCTTCTGTGTAGTCGGGCATTGGATGATGGCGGCGGCGACGAGAGGATGTACCTACGGGAGGAGGAGGCTGCGATGCCTCCGGTTGCTCGGACCTGTCCAACTCAGCTTGGATTTCATCGTCAGAACCTTGGGTGTGGTCCTGAGTAGGAACAGCGGCAGTGAGGTCAAATAACCAGTTGGTACGATCTTCTGGGTGTGTTCGGGTGCGGGACGGAAGGATGATGCTTCAGACGGTCTTGCCACGCACTACCGGATGGTACTTGCCGTCAGCTCTGGAGCGGATAAGGTGGGAGGCTTTGCAGTGGTCGGTGTCAAGGAACACCGAGGGGATGGAATGGAGGTGCTGGAGGCGGTCGCCAAGGTTCAGCCCAAGTGCAATGACAGTGACAATCCTGTTGCACCCCAAAATTTGCCCTCACAATACAAGACTTTGTGTTCCAAGAAGGTTCACAAGGTTCACAAAATTCACAATTGGTCAGAAGAGTTGACAATTCCCTCAGACAATGCACCTCCTAAGCAGTGCATCCAAAACTAGGGTTTTGACTTTAATCAGGCTAAATGGACTTCCAAGACTTCAAGTGAGCTTCATAACATCTTATATGTGTATAAGAACCCCCATGTCAAGTTTCAAGACTTTTCTCAAAAGTTTGCTCAGTCAGATGATCAGATAAGTCAAAAGCAGTCAATGCAGTTAAAAGGTCAAACTGAGGTCAACTGTGGTCAAACCAAAGTCAAACTTCATGATTTTTTTTTGCCAACATCAAAGAGAGGTTGGGTGAGAGATATTATCATAATAACTGTAATACCCCAAATTTTGCCCTAAGATTTGTCGTCGCATTTCATTGCATTTAATCAATTACTAACAAATTTGTGTAGTCGTTTGACTTTTTGCAGGTAAATATCATATGGCATGCATTTTTTTCTAAAAAGTAAAAATGGCACAATTGGCAGGAGGACATGTGTAAGGAGTTATGAGTGTGAGAGGTTGAGAGTTCGAATCTCACCTTTGTCACTTTTTTTTGTTTTTTATTATTTTTACTCTAAATTTTTCTATCTTTCATTAAAAAAATAACAAAAATAGTTTTTTATTATTATTTAATTATTATTTTCGTATTTTAATTAAATCATTTTTTAAAATATTATTTTTTTCACTTTTTTCTAAATTATTCATAAAAATATCCAAAAAATCATAAAATAAAAAATATTGAAAAAATTTTGTTCTTTTTATAATATTTTTTATTTTAGGAATCAATAGGATTATTAGTTTTTATTTTAAGTTTATTTTAATTATTTTAAATTACTTAAATTTTATTTTTCTTAACTAATTATTTAGTTTGGGCTTTAAAATGGGTTTTAGGGACATTATTGACAATTTGGTGTTAACCCTAATTTGTTCCCTATACATGTGTTGCCTTGTTGGAAAAGAGGAGAGAAGGAAAAAAAACCTAAGAGGAGTGAGTGCCGTTTGCCGTTATTTAGTTTTCTTCTTCATCCATTACTATTGTTTCTTTTTCTTCATCGTTTACCGTTATTTCTTTTCCTTCATCTGTTACTGTTGTTTCTTTTTCTTCATCTTTTACCGTTATTTCTTTTTTCTTCATCTATTACCGTTATTTCTTTTTCTTTATCTATTACTGTTACGTTTATATATATATAATTTTTAAATTGTTAGAGTTTATATATATAAGATTTTTGATCGAATTATGTCGATACGATGTTTGCACATTTGTGTGCATGACGCGTGACATTTGTGTTAGTTCGATCTGGTTGCGATGATCGCATTTTTGTGTGAGCAATAATACTATTTTTTGCTTAATTTCTTTTTCTTTGCGATAAATTTTGTTTCGTCCGATTTAGATCTGGTTGCGATGAGCGCATTTCTGCGTTAGCAACATTGTTGGGTTATTTGGCACATTTAAAATTCATTATTGCTTTATTATTATTATTATTATTATTATTATTATTATTATTATTATTATTATTATCATTATTTATTATTATTATCATTATTATCATTATTATTACCATTATTATTATTATTGTTATCATTAATTTATTAAAATTTGTTATAATATAAAAATCTGTTTTTTAAAATAAATAACATTAACATCTTTTCCAAATTAATATGAAAACCTATTATTTTTAAGAAAAAACTTTTTTTTTAGATAAATTTAAAATAATAACTAAAATCTTTTTTTTAAAATAATAACTAGAACCGTTATTTTATTATTGTTCAATTCAAATTTCATTATCATATTGTATCTGCTCCTCTCATGTAACCTCGCGAACTTAACAATCGCTCTTTAAATTCTACCTTTAAATTTCTGCTTGCATGGTTTAAATTATGACATTATCTCTCTGTTTGTATGATTCAATTATCTCACGCGTTTACTATTATTTCTGTCACATTGCACACATCCGAAGGTTAGGTCTAACTGTTTGGCCGCCGCGCCAATAGTCCGTAAAACTTCACACATTCAATTTCAAATCCTCAAAACTACAAACTACAAACCCTAATTTTCACAAATTCCTCGCCGCAGGCAAAATTACAATTTTACCCTTAGCATTAGGTCAAAGAGCCGCCGCGCTCATTTTAGGGTTTCCCGCCGTGGAATCCCTAATTTAACCCTAATTACAACTTAACATTTCAACGTAGAGATTTGGAGTTTCTACACTCCACGTAAGCGTGTCCTTAAGATGCGTTTATTCCCCTTGAGACCTTGACCACAGTCAAGAAGTTTCTAACCTCCCTATTGAGGGGAACTACGATTACTCTGATTCCACTCCCGTAAGGATACGTAGGCACAGGATGCGATGTCTTGCCGAGTAAACTTAGAATTAACCCCCTTTATTATTTATTATTGCTTATTTATATTTTATTTATCTTTGCTATTTAATTATTTTGCTTATTATTTTGTAATTGTTTCTTGGATGTAAAGTTGTTTAATTATTTAATTATTATTATGGTTAGTAATTAGGGAGTGTAACAACATGTATGTAATATTAAAATAAATTTAGATCACTTTTAAATAAAGATAATTAAAATAAACACGTCACACACGTAAGTCGATTTTAATCGCCGTCTCACTTCCTAAGGATATCCCTCAAGTTGCCTACGAATAATGGTTAAGTGGGGTGTATAAAGCAAGTCCCTCAAATAAAAAAATCATCAAAGTCCCTTATGGTTGCCTTTACGAATCAAGTCCCTTTTGAAAAATGATGATGGTCCCTTATATGTGCTTATTACATCCCACAATGGCCTTCAAAGTCAAATTGTCCCTCACATACCCCTTAACATCCAAAGTAAGGACTACCTACTCCATTATAGTAGGGATAGTCTTACTAAAGGAAAGAATGAAGAATAAGAAAGACCTTTAAACATTAGGGTAGGTTACTCCTAGGTGCTTGCTCACTTCAAAATTGTTTCGCACTTAAACAAATTTTCAACAAGTTTTCAAACAAGTTCTTAACACATCCTTACATGGATTATTTATTAACTATTCTGAAAATTTTCTATTCACACACTACAATTTCAAAACAATTCGAAAGTGAGCTTAAGTACCTAAGAGCCCATGGATAACCATGGATGAAAAGGGTGCTAACACCTTCCCTTTTCATAACCTACCCCCCGGACCCAAAATATTCTCTAAGGTCTTTCCTGTTCTTTTATAACCTTTCCTTATGGATAAAATAAAAGTCGGTGGCGACTCTTGCTATCCGCAACATTGTTTAAAGTCAGTTCTCCCACCGTGTTACAAATCCCGCCAAAGTAGAATGGCTTGGAGCCACGGTTGCAGTTGGCCTGAATGTGAGCCAGCAGGAATGGAGCGGCGTTGACAGGTTCGTTGTTGAAGACGCAATGGAGGAAGAAGAGCTCTTTCGAGTTCACCTTGTGGTTGCTGTCCCTGGCGAAGATTGTGTTGCTCAAGGCTCTGTGAAAGTACCTGATGGTTGGGTTATGGATATGTGTGGCATGTAGAGAGTCCTAACCATCGGCATTGATGCCGGTCAACTGGTACCACAGCGCGAAAGGTTCGTGCTGGAACTGATCGGTGATGCGGCGGTGAGCATTGTCGCCGCGAGGTAGCTGTAAGATTGTGGCGATCTGGTTCTGGTTCACCTGGTAGTTTGTTCCGAACATCCGGAAGCATGCGGCACCTGAGTGCTGGCTAAGGTCGCCGCTGAATGTGACGTAAGTAAACGAACTCAAGAACTCGAGAGTGAGTTGTTCGTATGTTGGCAGGGGATTGATGCAGAGATTCCAGATGCCTGCTCTTTGAAGCATCCAAGTTACGCCTTCAAGGAGTCCGAGCTACGTAAGTGACGGAATGTATGGATAATGAGTCGGCTGGAGCGACCTTTGATGGAATACGATGTAGTTTGCCCGCTGTCTGTCGCCTAAGTCACCTTCACTGAAGACAATGTTACTGATATCCGGGGTTTCTGCATTTCTCGCCATTGTTGGAAGATTGAGAGGGTTCTGAAGATTGGGGTTTTTTCTGCAAAGTTGGAAGAATTGACAGAAGTGTGGTTGGAAGTTGAGATTGGAGTTCAAATATATGGTGCAATGAGGGGAGAACGAAAATTTGTAGTGGGGTAGGAGTTCTGATGATTGGAAGTTGAAATGGGGGTAGTGGGAGAGAACACGCACCCTGTTATATCAGATAGCAGTTTTTGGGTTCGTGACGGTCGTCACGTATGTGTGACGGTCGTCACCCGCGTGACGCTCGTCAGGGTCTTGTGACGGTCGTCACAGCAGCAAAATCTGCAGAACGCAGAATTTTGCTCTGAGGGCGTTCTTGCAGTGACTTTAAGGCTTAGTATTGATACGGCAATGTAATATAGCAGCCAACGAACAACGAATAATGCAAAAACAGAATAATTGAATAAAAACTAGAATTGAAATAACATAAAATTGAAATGATTGTATGTAGTACATAAAGAAAACTAACAATGCGAAAAATTCCAAATGAGTAAACAAAACTAAACTTAAACTAAACTAAACTGAATCTACTGCTAAAAACTAGTATCTAGTCTTTTCGTGTCTTCAACTCATCGAATTTCTGTGCGTAGTAGTCGAGTTGGTCGCAGACTAAATCCATTGAAGCCTACCAGTTCGCTGTGCATGCCTGCGATGTCAGCTTTTACATTAGTCAGAGCTGCATCAACGTCGTCCAATCGGAGTAAAACGGTATCCATTTTGTTGGTGGTTTCCTCAGGGATAGGCTCAGGATAGGTGTTGTAGTGCGGAGGAGTCATAGGGTCCACTTCAGCTTCGGATACAGCATCCTCATAGTACATATAGTCGTGTGCCTCAGAGATGTGGTCACTGTCATACATATAGTTCTGTGGTGTTGACTGTGGTGAAGGAGGTCCCATAGGCTCATCCAATTCATAGAGCCAGTTGTCCTTGTTGTGGATACTTGTCATCAGATGATCAGGCAGTGTGAATAGCTGTACTGGTTTTTCGTTAATGAGGTACTCATACGGTCCAGGTCCCATAGTTCCTAAAATGCGCCTGTTAAAGCAGAATTGTATATTCATGGGTCGGGTGGTGCCAAAACGAGTGCTGGCATTTAAGTGGAATCTAAGGCCAAGCTCGTGGGCAATCATTGTCACGAGGCCTCCTATAAGAATAGGTGTCTGTGGTTCCTGCGTGAGGCGTTTGAAAGATCTCATCATGAAAGGCACTGCATTTACTGTACGTCCCTGAGAAGCACAGAACATGATGAATAACTCCTCTTTAGATACTGTAGTAATATTTTCTTCTTTTCCAAACAAGGTGTGAGCTAGTATCTTATGGAAGTATCTGAAAGCTGGGTTATGAATATCATCATTGTACATTCTGTCTGGTTCAGGGTGATAGTCGCCTGTGATTCTACCCCAGAATTGATCGAGTTGAAAATCAATATCGTCATCTTCTGCACTGATGAACATATGCGGTCCGCTAGGAAATCCTAGGAGGTTAGCTAGTGACATTCGGCTATGGGTTAGGTCCATTCCAAACATTCGGAAGGTAATCAGCTCTGTGTTGGATCCAAAACCATAGTTGGGTATGTATCTGAAAGAACTAAGGAATTCATAGGTAAGATCCTTATAGGTAGCAAAACGTGTTTTCAGAGCAGTGTTCTCCCAACCCAGTTGATTGAACAGGTATTGAATGCTATCTGTGATTCCTAGTTTATCCATGGTAGCCTTATCATTATACAGCGTTAAGGTGAATTCTCTTTCGGTTAGTGCTGCAAATCTTGCCTTTTGAGCTAGTCCTCGGAAGTGAACCTTTATGAAGTCGTACTCGGCCATACTCGCAGGTAATTCGGAGAAAACATAAGGAATGTTTTGAAGACTTTAAAAATCCTGAAAAGTTTAAAACAGGAGTTTGAAGTCAGGATTTTTAAAAACAAAAAGCGGTAGAAACAAAAGACAAAAGAGAAAAATAAAATAGAAATAAAAATATGAAAACAAACTAAAGTAGAAAGTAGTAGTAATTATAAGTTTAGAATTTTTGTTGGATTTTCAAAGTAAAATTTTAAAGAAAAATGAAATACAATAACGAGGGAAATTGGGTTGCCTCCCAGTAAGCGCTGTTTTTAACGTCTAAAGCCTGACGATAGCTTGGTGAGAAGCTATTCGGGTGTTTGAGCTGGAAGCTCAAGCAATGCTATACTACTGACTTGAGGACTGTTGTCGTTCTTATTATAATGTTTTAGACGTTGCCCGTTTACGATAAACGGTGCATTCATCTTATCGATAATTTCAAATGCTCCACTCTGAAGTACTTTAGTCACTTCATAAGGTCCAGACCACCTAGATTTTAGTTTACCTGGGAAGAGTTTTAATCTTGAATTAAATAGCAATACGATGTCTCCCACACTGAATTGTTTCCTGACTGGACGTTTATCATGCCACTTTTTAGTTCGTTCTTTGTAGATACGGGCATTTTCGTAAGCGTCTAATCGAAGTTCTTCCAACTCGTGTAAGTTCAAGATTCGCTTTTCTCCTGCCTCGGTGTAGTTGAAATTGAGTGTCTTAATGGTCCAGAAGGCCTTATGCTCTAATTCTACAGGGAGATGGCAGGATTTACCGTAAACTAATTTGTAGGGTGTAGTACCTATTGGTGTCTTAAAAGCGGTCCTATAAGCCCATAAAGCTTCTTGTAGCTTTGACGACCAATCTTTCCTTGAGGTAGCGACAGTCCTTTCCAATATCTGTTTTATTTCTCTGTTCGAGACCTCTACTTGTCCGCTAGTTTGCGGATGATAAGGTGTAGCTACTCGGTGTCAGACTCCATATTTAGAGAGAAGTTTATCGAATATTCGCGATATGAAGTGAGATCCGCCGTCACTAATGACGAGTCTTGGTACACCGAATCTAGGAAAGATTGTGTTTTTGAAGAGTTTGATTACTACTCGTGCGTCGTTTGTTGGAGCAGCTATGGCTTCTATCCATTTAGACACGTAGTCTACAGCGACGAGTATGTAGTTATTACCAAAAGAAGATGGGAATGGTCCCATGAAATCTATTCCTCAGACGTCGAAGATTTCTACCTCTAAGATTCCTTTCTGAGGCATTTCATCGCGTCGTGAGATGTTGCCAGTTCGTTGGCATCGATCACATTTTAGCACAGCGATGTGAACGTCTTTCCAGAGATTAAGCCAGAATAAGCCGGCTTGAAGAATCTTAGCGCACGTCTTGGATGTACTAGCATGACCACCGTATGGTGCTGAATGGCATTGGGAAATGATATTTTCTATTTCTTCCTCTGGGACACAGCGACGGTATATGTTGTCGGCCCCTCTCTTGAAGAGTAGAGGTTCGTCCCAATAATAGTGTTTCAGATCATGGAAGAACTTCTTCTTTTGCTGATAAGTGAGATCCGGTGGAAGCACGCCCGCAGCGAGATAATTAACGATGTCAGCATACCAAGGTAATGTGACTTGGGCATAGACGGCTTCTACGGCTTTTTCGAATTCTGGATCTTCCGAGATTGAGTTAGGCATGTCACTTTCTAATTTGGCTATCAGACGTTCGTACAGGAAATCGTCATTTATCGGTACTGGTTCATGTTTGATGCCTTCTATTCGGGATAAGTGATCTGCAACGACGTTCTCGGTTCCTTTCTTATCTTTGATTTCTAAGTCAAACTCTTGTAATAACAGGATCCATCTCAATAGTCTTGGTTTGACATCCTTTTTACTTATTAGGTACCTTATGGCAGCGTGGTCTGTGTATATGATAATTTTTGCTCCTACTAAGTAAGAACAGAATTTGTCAAGCGCAAATATAACTGCTAGAAGTTCCTTTTCTGTGGTAGCGTAGTTCATTTGGGCAGGATATAAGGTTCTACTGGCATAGTAGATGGCATGGAGTTTCTTGTCATTCCTTTGTCCTAGAACTGCGCCTACGACATAATCACTCGCATCGCACATGATTTCGAACGGTAGTCGCCAATCGGGTGGTTGCATGATTGGTGCGATGATAAGGGCTGATTTTAATGTTTCGAATGCTTTTAAATAGTCGTCGTCGAAGACGAACTCAGCATCTTTCATCAACAGGCCGGTCAGAGGTTTTGTGATTTTCGAAAAGTCTTTTATAAATCTTCTGTAGAAACCGGCATGTCCTAGAAAACTCCGTATTTCTCGTACGGATTTTGGAGGTTGGAGATCTTTTATAATCTCTATTTTAGCTTTGTCTACCTCAATTCCTTTATCTGATATGACATGTCCTAGAACTGTTCCTTGTCGGACCATAAAATGGCATTTTTCCCAATTTAGGACGAGGTTTACTTTTACACAACGTTCTAATACCATTTCTAAGTTTTGTAGGCATCCTTCGAAACTTTGTCCACATACCGAGAAATCGTCCATAAACACTTCCATGATGTTGTCTATGAAATATGCAAATATTGCCATCATGCATCTTTGGAAGGTTGCTGGAGCATTACAGAGTCCGAACGGCATTCGGCGGTAAGCAAAAGTACCATAAGGACAGGTGAATGTAGTCTTTTCTTGGTCATCAGGATGGATGGGAATTTGGAAAAATCCTGAGTAACCATCTAGATAGCAGAAGTATGAATGTTTGGCTAATCTTTCCAACATTTGGTCTATGAAGGGTAACGGGAAGTGATCTTTGCGTGTAGCCTTGTTAAGCTTTCTATAATCAATGCACATCCTGCTTCCAGTCACGACTCTTTTTGTTATTGATTCGCCTTTTTCGTTTTTAACTACAGTGACTCCTCCTTTCTTTGGTACGACATAAACTGGGCTGACCCATTCACTATCGGAGATCGAATAGATGATTCCTGCATCTAACAATTTCTTTACTTCATCTCTGACTACAGTGCTCAGGATGGGGTTCAGTCTCCTCTGATGCTCTCGAGAGGTTTTAGAGTCTTCCTCTATTGTAATTCGATGCATACAGATCGAAGGGCTTATACCTTTTAGATCGCTTATGTTATAGCTTAACGCGGTGGGGTACTTCTTTAAGACTTCTAATAGCTTTTCAGTTTCTGGTTGTCCTAAGTCGGCGTTGACTATCACTAGTCTTTTTAGTTCATCGTCTAGAAATTCATATCTAAGGTTTTTGGGTAGTGTTTTAAGTTCTAAAGATGGGTTCTTCGGACCTGGCATATGGTTTGGAGTCAGTGCTAAGCTCTCACTTAGGCCGTCGTCTTTATACGGTTTACGCCAATCATCGTCTTCAGAAATATCGAGTATTTGAATCTTTATTATTTCTGAATACGTGGTCTCTTTATTTTCAAGTTCTCTTATGCATTCGTCAATTTCGTCTACTAAATAGCAGGTATCGTCTATGGCTGGTGCTTGTAGGAACTTGGTGAGAATGAACTCTATCTTTTCTTCTCCTACTTCGAATGTTAGCCTTCCTTTCTTCACGTCTATAATAGCTCCAGCTGTAGCTAGGAATGGTCTTCCTAGGATAATTGGGGTAACGGTGTCTTCCTTGATGTCCATGATTATGAAGTCGGTTGGAATGTAGAATTGTCCTATGCGTACTGG
This sequence comes from Lathyrus sativus, assembly GCA_963859935.3. Taxonomy (NCBI): domain Eukaryota; kingdom Viridiplantae; phylum Streptophyta; class Magnoliopsida; order Fabales; family Fabaceae; genus Lathyrus; species Lathyrus sativus. The sequence goes on from OZ012739.1 coordinate 415,317,527, forward strand.
AACGTTTTCCAGTATTCCGACGGGGTATTTTACTGATCGGTCAGCTAATTGTACGGACATTTTGGTTGGTCTGAGGTCTCCCATATTCAGCTTTTTGCATATAGATAAAGGCATAACACTGATACTGGCTCCTAAATCGCATAGAGCTTTGTCTATCACGAACTTTCCAATGACGCAGGGTATGAAGAAACTACCTGGGTCTTTTAATTTAGGAGGCATGCGGTTTTGAATAATAGCGCTACACTCTGCGGTAAGTGTAACTGTTTCGTTATCCTCGATCTTTCTCTTATTCAACAGGATTTCTTTGAGAAATTTAGCGTATGACGGCATTTGAGTTATCGCTTCTGTAAAAGGAATAGTAATATTCAGCTGTTTAAGGAGCTCTACAAATTTCTTAAACTGTCCTGAAGTTTTGGAGTTTATTAGTCTTTGAGGATAAGGGATAGGTGGTTTATATGGCGCTGGAGGTGCTTGAGTTTTTTCACTTGCGGTATCCTCCTTCTCGTTGTCTTCCTTCTTCTCTAACTCGGATTCCTTTTCTGCTTGTTCAGTTGGTTTTTGTTGCATGGCTGAGTTTTTGGTCCTCGGATCGATCGGTTCGTCTAATTCTTTTCCACTTCTTAGTATTACAGCATTTGCTTGGCCCTTTGGATTCTGTTCGGGTTGTCCAGGAAATGTGCCAGCAGGTGCGGCAGCAGAGGCTTGTTGTTGAGCCACTTGTGATATCTGCGTTTCTAGCATTTTGTTGTGGGTGGCTAAAGCGTCTACTTTTCCGGTCAACTGTTTAATTTGCTTGCTAGTGTGTATGTTTTGATTCAGGAATTCTTTGTTTGTTTGAGCTTGAGTAGCTATGAATTTTTCCATCATCAACTCGAGGTTTGATTTCCTAGGTGCATTCTGAGCAGCTGGTTTTTGATATCCTGGTGGAGCAGTAGGCATTTGCAATGCATTTTCGCTTTTGTAAGAAAAGTTTGGATGATTTCGCCAACCTGGGTTATAGGTATTTGCGTAGGGATTTCCTTGAGCATAATTTACCTGGTCTGGTAGGATTCCGGCTAGCAATGGGCATTCGGGCGCATTATGAGTGGTGCTTCCGCATAACTCGCAATTTGGAGTTACTGCAGCGACAGTTGCAGTGGGGTTAACGGTCAGACTATCAATCTTCTGTGCTAGAGCATCTACTTTAGCATTGAACTTTTCAAGGCTGCTGATCTCGTACATACCACCTTTCGTTGTGGTTTTCTCTGTTGGAGTGCGTTCACCTCCCCATTGGCAATGGTTTTGTGACACATTTTCGATTAATTGATAGGCTTCATCGTATGGCTTATCCATAAGTGCACCGCCCGCGGCAGCGTCTATTGTCAATCTAGTATTGTATAGAAGCCCATTATAGAAAGTATGGATTGTCACCCAGTCTTCTAGACCGTGGTGAGGACATGTTCTCATCATATCTTTGAATCGTTCCCATGCTTCGTAAAGAGATTCAGTATCTTTCTGTCGAAATCCGTTGATTTAAGCTCTAAGCATAGCAGTTTTGCTTGGCGGAAAATATCTCGCTAAGAAGATGTTCTTCAATTGCTCCCACGTCGTAACGGAGTTGGATGGTAAAGATTGTAACCATGTCCACGCTCTGTCTCTAAGAGAGAATGGGAAAAGACGAAGTCTTATCGCGTCTGGAGTTACTCCATTTGCTTTCACTGTGTCTGCGTATTGTACGAACTTCGTTAGATGTTCGTTCGGATCCTCAGTTGCGTTTCCTGAGAATTGGTTTGGTTGTACAGCCGACAACAATGATGGTTTCAGCTCAAAATCATTTCGGGTAATAGCTGGGGCAGCAATGCTACTTCTAGGCTCCATCTGAGAGGGCGTAGCGTATGCCTTCAGCGGTTTGTTTGGAGGTCCTTCAGCCATCGTTGGTTCTTCTTCTGATTTGGGAATGGGAGTGAGAGGTTCGGGAATGTTATGTTTGAGTTGTTTGAGTTGGTACTCAATGATTCGACTTCTTAAATGTAAGAAGCGCTCTAGTTCTGCGACTGAAGGTTTTACGATATCGCCTTACGGGCGATTACTTGGCATACAATCGACAGAACTAGTAAAGGAAAAATGAAAATTGTTAACCTAGTCTATACGGCGTAACAGAAGGTTACACTATTGACTAAACGGGTCCCCGACAACGGCGCCAAAAACTTGATCGCGACTTTCTATGTCTAATACAACCTAACTGCAAGTGCACAGTCTATCGCGTAGTAATAATAGATATCGATCCCACAGGGACTCGTAATCAAACTAGTGTTCTCGGGAGTTACTATGTTTAGCTAGGTAGAATATGTTTAAGGGAATAAGATTGTCACTAAAAGGGAACTAAGAATGCTACTTAGATTATAAATGATTGAATCGATATGTAGTAATTGTGTTCTTCAGGGATTTGACAAGTTACCGGTGTATGAAATAATTTTCAAAGTTTATTTAAGCAGAAAATGGTGATTTGAAGACTCTCGCCTCACAATGGTTGTTGACGCTAATCATAATTCTAAGGGCCAAACGTACACTTTCGTATCCCATTCGGGGTTAAAATTATTTTTTGGAAATCTCTAAGTTCTAATTCATTTTAAAGTGCTTTCGCTGTTATTAAAATGAATGACTAGTGTTTACTATCTGACCTTACCGCAGCTTTCGCTTGTAGGTTCGTATCTTAATTAATTTCCCACTTTCGTGGCAAAACTACTTTTAAATAAGTTCTCGCTTTCGCGACGAAGTTTATTCAGTAAATTAATTTTAAACACTCAGACCATAAATTACTTTTGAAAAGAAAGTTTTTCAACCAGTTGTTATCAAATCCCATTCGAATTATTACCACATATCGATTACTCAAGTTTAGCTAGACATGGATTTGGGAAAGATAAAACATAAATAAAAGCAATAAATAATAATTTGCATTATAATAAAACTGGAAATACGATTGAAATGAGAAACCTGTAAATATTCCAATTGGCCTTTGGGCAGATCCTCCACAGATGTTGGCAGGATTCTGGTCTCTATGCCAATTTGATCGTACAATGAAAGTAGAAATTACAGAAGAATGAAAGGAATGCAGAAAAAGTAAAGAGAAACAAATAAGAATATTAAACTGGAAAATATGCTCTGGAAATAAATTTGGCAGCACTTCGTTGTATGAATGCGGCTCCCTTTTTGAGGTCCCCTTCTTCCCCTTTTATAGAAGTGGAATTCTAACGGTTATCATTGAAGATGGTGGACTTTGAGGCAGATAAATCATGGAGTAGCGGTCCACTCTTTGGGAATTGGAACTGCTTCTGTTACGTGAAATTGAAGTGGGGCGTTTTTGCCTGCATGACGGTCGTCACAAGGTGTGACGGTCGTCACCCGTGTGACGCTCGTCATGCAGCTGTGACGGTCGTCACATCAACAAAAACAGCCTTCTGCGCTTTTCATGATGTTTTCACTCTTTTTTCGTCCATATTTCATCTGAGATTGCTTCTTTTCTTCATGTTACCTTGTTTAGACGTGATCGTTGAATACCTGCAAAACATCAGACAAATAACACGGAAATAACCCGAAATCGGATCGAAAACGGTTAAACTTTAGTTGAATTATGCATCAAAATATATATACGATTTCGTGTTATCACATCATGATATGCATTCTTGTGTTGATTGATCCCTAGGAGGATCTGCAGAAACCTCGTGTGCCCATGTGGGGTGTGAGCGATGGTTTATAATTGGTTCCACGTAGAATCTGTAGAACGATTGTGTTCCCATGTGGGGTATGAGCAATCAGATTGTATGCTCTGTGGGGTGTGAGCAATCCCGAAACATCGTGTGCCCATGTGGGGTGTGAGCGATGGGTGAACATCGTAGGCCCGACGGGGAGTTACTTCGGTAACGAGCGATGGTTCCATTTGGTTCTTCAATTGAACCTGCTGAATGAGTCGGTACCGCATGTGCATATGCATAGAGTCGTGAGTCGGTCTCTATGAGTTGCATTCATCATTATGAATTGTGTATTGGTAAATAAACATGATTGTAAATGTTTATGTGGAGTGATAGATATGTTTATTGTGAATTATATATATGTTGCGATATATATATATATATATATATATATATATATATATATATATATATATATATATATATATATATATATATATATATATATATATATATATATATATATATATATATATATATATATATATATATATATATATATATATATATATATATATATATATATATATATATATATATATATATATATATATATATATATATATATATATATATATATATATATATATATATATATATATATATATATATATATATATATATATATATATATATATATATATGATTGAATTGTGATAAATGTGGTGATGGTTTTGAATTATGAATGCATAATAATTGTATGCGATTGTATGTGAAGGATGCATGAGAATATATTGTGAATATATGTGCATTGCTTGGTAAATGTGATGATGATGTTGAAAATATGTATATGTGTAAGGCTCGTACTCACTGGGGTAGAATAACAAGATGTTGTTCCTAGTAGAGTAATCACTGGGGTAGAATAACAAGGTGTTGTTTCTAGTGAGGTATAGTGACATGGTCGTATACACTGGGGTAGAATGACTAAGATGTCGTTCCTAGTGAAATAATCACCGGGGTAGAATAACTGAGATGTTGTTCCTGGTGGGGTATAAGTGATGTACCTATAATCCCAAGTAGGGATTTGTGAGAATTGATGAGTTTTATATGAGTCACATGACATAGATATCATTGTTATATGAAAGTATCCTTGTGTGTGAATTGTTGAATTGAGAACTTTGGATATATGCATGATATATATATATATATATATATATATATATATATATATATATATATATATATATATATATATATATATATATATATATATATATATATATATATATATATATATATATATATATATATATATATATATATATGTGTGTGTGTGTGTGTGTGTGTGTGTGTACTTTATGATGAATTGTGATGAATAAACATAATTGTAAAGGTTTATGTGAAATAATGTGAATTGCGAATGTGTAATTGTGAATGATATTGACTGAGGAATTAATGAGTAAACATGATTGTATATGTTTATATGAATTATGGTGAATTAAACATAATGTGTATGTTTAGGTGAATTGATTGAAATTGTGGATGTATGTATGAGGAAATATGCTTGGTGATTGTCCATATATTTGTGTATACATTGTGACGTATATGGATGACTTGTGGTGATAATGTTGATTATGTGTATTCTAAGATTGTGGATATATATAATTATATGCATTGATTAGTATGATAATATTTCTCACCCTTCTGCTGGAATGATGTCCTATCTGGCATCGTGTAGGTATTAAGAGTAAAGCTGCTTGTAGTTGCGTGGTCGCTGTTGGCGTAGCTATTTAGTGATTTAATTATATTGGGTCGAGTCATGCTCTGGTCATGTAACACTGGGATTGTTTGGGTTATATTTTAGAGATACATTATGTACTCTATGATATGTTTTTATATTCATTGCAATATTATGATGTTGGCCTTAGTGCCTAAGAAATGTTGAATTATATGATGAGCATGGTTATTCTGTTAAGAGAATTATGATATAAATTGAATCCGCTGCTGCATGCAGAATGAAACTTTGAAAAGCATGATTATTTATTGTAGTGTTAATGAGCATGACAGGTGGTTTTTGATGTATGAAAGTTATGTGTGATGCCCTTTTGTAAATGCATGATTATTTACTCTGATTATTCATATATTTTATGTGGGATTTAGAAGGGTGTTACAAGGACAGATCATGACCAATTTAAATTTCTTTAAATTGTACCAATGTCATGACCAATGTCATGGCGTCTGTTGTGACATCTGCATACTGACAGACCTATTTATCTAAACATTTAAATTGTACAGAATTGTAAATGCTGAAAGATAAATAACACAGTAATTGTTTACCCAGTTCAGTGTCAACAACACCTACATCTGGGGGCTACCAAGCCAGGGAGGAAATTCACTATTAGCATAACCAATTCAAAGTCAAACAAGTAGTTTACACTTCTCACTTAATCTCTACCCAATGACACTTCAACATAGAGACACTCTAGACTTGAGTATACCCACTCACTCCCCTCAATCACACCACAGTGATATCAATACACAATTATACAACAGATGTGGAGATACACTCCAAACACACACCATGATCTTGCTTCACAACTTTGATCAAGTGAGACACACTCTTGCTTAAAAGCTTTGAGTGACATAATGAATACAATAGTTCATACACAATAACCAAGGCAATTATATAACCTACAATTGCTTGGCACACAAGGAATCCTAAGACTCCTAGACACACGTGAAGAGCAACCTCTTCACTTACAAATATGTCTACCACAATGTATCAAACGATACATAGGGTGACTTACACACAAGGGACTTTCAAACCCTAGACCTTTATTTTCCACTCTGGTTTTTCTTGATGTGAGTGCTTGCTTTCCTCTGCTTCTCCTCCTCCTTAAATAGCAATGCAGACTAGGCTTGGGCTGGTCACAAGTAACAAACATTAGGTTTAACAAAGTAAACCTAATTTCCACAATTCAAGGTGCTAACAAATTTAGTCATGATACTGCATAGAATCTCGTCTGAGATAACTAAGAAGTCATACCAGGTTTCCTGAAATTTAGTCTGAGATATATCAGGTATCATAACAGAAAACCAAACCCTGCTCGTCTGATGTCATATGATCAATGTCATGACATTCTATTTTTACTTACTCTTAGCTGACCAGCTTGCTCTGCTGCACACTTCTGCAGAATCTTCTTCATGACAGTAGAACCAAATGTATTATAGTTCCCTAAAAAGTATCAAAGATTCTTTTTATGAACACACATTAAATTTGCACTTTGTTCCTAATTATTCTTTTTGGCCTGTACATACTAATGAGGAATGTCCAACAGTACCAAAACACTTCTGTCAAGAGATATAACATAACAACCCCTGCTGTACCAGACATTGATGTCATGACCCTCATCCATGACAACAGTTCTGTCATCTTCTCTTGTTAGCTCCTGCTGCACCAGATGTCATGATATTGGTAATGACATCCTGTTTACAACACATGACAACAGTTCTGTTATCAGCTCCTGCTAGCTCCTGCTGCACCACTACTCCTGTTGTGTCTCACACATGATAGTAGTTCTGTCATGACAGCAGATGGATGTTGTGATGGATGTCACGATATTCAGCATGACATTCACATTAAAACACTCCACAACAGTTTTGTCACCACAGCAGATGGAGATGTTATAACATCTTGCTTAACATCAGTGCAGGATCATGTTTTACCAAAATTTAGCCAACCATAGAACCATGGACAATTCTATATCATAGAACCATGGAACTCACAAGGGGGTCGCCCTGCCTCAAACCTCTATCAACCTCAAAATCCTTCGTAGGATTCCTGTTAACCAAGATTGACATTTGACTAGAAAAAACCATGGCTTCCATCCATTTCATCCAATTCGCTCCAAAACCCATTCTCTGCATCATGAATCTAAGGAAATATTAGCTAACCATGTCGTAGGCTTTTTCAAAGTCGAATATAAATAGGAGGAAATCCTTTTCTTCACGCGTTGCAAAATCCACCATTTCGTTAGCAACGAGAACACCATCCAGAAGCTGTCTTCCAAGCACAAAAGCAGATTGGTTGCTCGAAATTAAAGAAACCAAAACCCTTTTGAAATGATAACCCAAGAGTCTGAATTTTAGATAAGCATCCGACTAAAAAAATAGGGTTATGCTCATTCAAACTTTGGGGATTCTTGATTATAAAAGATTTCTGAATTAGAGAAGATTTCCTCGAGAAAACCATAGGCGATATTAAATAGAGTTTTGAAACACAACCCTTCTAAGATATGCCTATTATGTTCTGGTTCCACGAATTTCTCACTAAAATGTCTCCTTACCTCCTTCTTAACCTCCCCTACCAAATAGATCAGACCATTAACTAAATTTATTGAGCCTATAAAGTTGCGCCTATGACGCCCTTTCATGATGTTGTTAAAAAATATGTTGTTTAAATCACCATCTCTATTCCATATTAACCTAGACTTCTGAATGAAAGTATGTTCTTTAGTCTCTAACTTCCTCCACATTGAGATAATTGCATTGCTCCTCCTATCCACAAAAGCCTCCATCTGATCCTTCTTGCAACTCGCAAGCAAAACGTCTAAATCGTTGATCTCACTCTCGTTCTCCTTCACCTCTAGTTTAATTTTACCAAAAAAATTTGTATTCCACTTCTCGAGACTCTCTTTAAGAAACTTGAGTTTCTCCTTAATCACGAAGTCGCTTCTCCCTTCCATCATCAGGCTCTTCCACTCTTTCTCTACAAAACCAGTAAGGTCTTTGTTGTCAAACCAATAGTCTAAAATCTTAAAAGGTTTAGGATCCCAGTCTGATTTATTAATCAATATCCATATAGGACAATGATTTGAAACCTCCCTTTTACCAATCAATTAACTAACAATGCCCCACCTATCAATCAAAGCACCCGACAATGAAAAACGATATAATATCCTCATAGACTTCCCGTCACCACTAAATCAACTGAATTTGTTTCCCTTACAGGGAATATCAATGAGATTAAGCTCCTAAATGAAATTAAAAACATGATTTTCTCCTTAATGCTTTCAATATTTCGAAAAGATTTCATCCATATGATCAACATCCCCTTAACACAATTTTATTTCAAGTTTTAAACTCTTTTTCAACACTTTTAGCTTTTGAGATAAGACAAACATAGAAAAAACAATAAAAGATTTTTTTTCAAACTTCATCTAAAATTTTTTATGAAAAAATGTTGTGAAGTTCAAACTAAATACAACTAAACTACTAATCTTGATCAGGTAAGAGTTTTCTCTCTCAAAAATCGAACAGAATGGCCCATTACACCTTTTATGTGTATGTGTATTTGTATAGTCCAATCACATTTATTATCATCCCATTAAAAAATTGAAGGTCTAATTTCTCATAATACAATTTCTTTTAAATATTTCATATATTTCAATAGATATTATTCTTTTGATAACAATTAAAAATTAGACTTTTGAATCATATGAATACTTAGAATGTAATGTAATTTCAATCTCTAAAAAATTGGATTGAAGGTCAAATTGTTGAGCGTCTGGGTCATAATTTAATTGATTAATCAGTTTATTTAAAAAATGTAAAACATTTGAAAAAAAATAAAAATAGGTTATAGAAATTATAATTCAATCAAATTTAGTAAATTGTGAATGAGTTGGTCAATTTGTCCCTTCTGCGTGTTTACCTCTCTCTCTCTCTCTCTCTCTCTCTCTCTCTCTCTCTCTCTCTCTCTCTCTCTCTCTCTCTCTCTCTCTCTCTCTCTCTCTCTCTCTCTCTCTCTCTCTATATATATATATATATATATATATATATATATATATATATATATATATATATATATATATATATATATATATATATATATATATATATATATATATATATATATATGACCTTGTGATCAACTAGTCCAAGAGAATCGGTCCCATAGTCCACTTGCGAGTGCCCTGTTTATAAAGTCAGAGTAAAGTTCTGTATGGACATGACCCAACACATGAATTATTTGCACCTAACATAATTCAAACCTAAAACTATAAGAGGATCACACTCTCAGGACCCAAACCTTCACGACTAAACCAACCCATGGGGTTTAATACCGCAATCTCTCCGATGATAACTTTCCTTTATTAATTATTTAAGGGTATTGTATTCTTATCTCAACATGGCTATCATGTTATCAGTGTCATCAAATTTCTATTAGTACCTTTGACCAATGTTTATAAAGTATATCATTGACATTATTTCACGACTCATCGTTGAGTCAGTGAGACTGAGCTTCTCTCGTGAACTCAGGTCTAGCTGACGTTATGTTTGGGGTGAATTTTTCCTTTTTTATATTGGCGAGCTCTACCAATTCTATTTAAAATCGGTTTGAGTTTCCACCTTTCCTTTTGTGTACTCTTAAAAATTCTAGTAAATCATATGTTTAGAAGGTCAAAGTTGATTGATGTTACGTGAACCTATGCTATTATTATTATTTATTTTTGTAAATAACCAACATTTTCAAATTATATACCCGAATAACCAACTTTCCCCATTATTAACCAAAATACCCATGTTTGAAACAAAAAATAATTCACAATTAAAAGGAGGCACCACTGTATCTGATATATGCACTGGAAAATGCACACAGGCACCATACCATCTAGCGTATGCAATACTCATGCGCCATTCCCTTTGACGTATGCATTTTTTGCCTATGAGGAGGCGTCACTCCTCCTAGTGCCATAATGTACCGAGTAATTTTTGAATTAAAGTTATAATTAGTTAGAAATAAAAAAAAAGGAAATAAAAAAATAAAATGCTAATATTATTAAATTTAAATATAATCACATGTGGGAAAATTTAGTAAACATATTTAGCGATGCATTTGATCATAACGACCACAAGTTCCACAACTCGCTGGCGCCTTTCGCTGTTGAGGTTGCACACAATTTCCCTGAGGTGTTTGTTGCCTTCCAAGATTCACCTAAGGCATGGATATCTAGAAATAAGGTTATTGAACGAGTTTATGGAAATTAAGAGGATTTGTACAAAGAACTTTCACAATATTTGGTGGCACTTAAGACATATGCTCTAAGAACTGTTGCAATTTTGGAGACACTGATAACTTACCCCATACAAAACTTCTGTTAGTGGAAATAGAATATTCCATCGACTCTTTTGGGCTTATCAACCATGCTTTAAAGGTTTTGCACTCTACAAACCTACTATTCAAATTTATAGAACATGGTTGTACGAGAAATATAAAGGAATGTTACTCATGGCAGTGGTACAAGATGACAATAATAATATCTTTCCAATTGCCTTCGCTCTGGTTGAAGGTGAAACTTTTGGTGGCTGTAGTTTCTTTATTAAGAATCTTCGAATACACGTTGCTTAGCAACCCAACCTATGTTTGATTTCAGACAGACATCCATCTATTGAAAGTGCATACAATAATAGTTGGCAAGATCCTTCTTATACGTATGTCTACTGCATTAGACCTATTGGAAAAAACTTCATGCGGGATATCAGAGACAAGATGCTTCGGAGAAAAGTTGTGAATGCAGGGTATGCGTTAACTCAACCATTATTCTAACACTTTTGCAAAGAGATCAAATTGTCAAATGTGAATGTGTTAAGGTGGATGGATAATATTTCAGTGGAGAAGTGGACCAGAGTATTTGATAATGGCCAACGATAGGGCCATATGACAATAAATCTTGTGGAATCAATTAACTCTATATTTAAAGGTATAAGAAACCTACGCATAACCACGTTGATGAGAGCAACCTATTTTAGGGTTAAGGTCACTTTTTACGATCAAAGGTTCAAAATGGAGTTCAGTGTTAGAATTAGGGCAGTTGTTTAGTGAAAGTTGTTTGAACATTTTGAAGGAGGAAACTTCCAAATATAACACACATGTGGTTTTAATATTTAATCGTCATAAAGGTCAGTTCAGTGTGCAGGAGACAATGGAGACTATCGGTTGAACTAGATAGAGACTAGTGCGACTGCGAAAAGTTTTAAGCCATCTGTATGCCTTGCTCCCATGTCATTGCGACATGTTCAAATGTTCGCTAGGACCCTTCTAAGTATCTATCTGCTGTTTACAATGTAATAAATATATTCAATGTTTATAACAGTAGCTTCCTGGTGGTAGCTGTTAGTTTTTTGGTTTTATGATTGGCTAAATTTTGGTAAAACATGGTTCTATACTGATGTTGAGCAAGATGTTATAACATCTTCATCATCTGTCATAACAATACTACTGTCATGCGTTTCAGACAGATGTCGAAGACAGATGTCATGACATCTTGGTCTAGTACAGCAGGCGCTGCTGTTTTATATCTCTTGACGAATTTGATTTGATTTGATGAGATCTTTTTGTTATGTACCTCATCATTATGCGTAGGTCAAAGAGATTTATTAGGAACAAAGTGCAGATTTAATTGGATTTCATAAAAAGGATCTTTGATAACTTTTAGGAAACTATAAAATATTCGTTCCTATTTTTGTGGAGAAGATTCTGCAGAAGATTTACAACATGAATATTGGACCTGATTGAAGAGTCCAAGCCCATACTGGAAGAGTCTATAAATAAGGACTTGCTAGACCTAAACAATGGAAGATTCACAACAAGAAAATTGTAGGTGCAATATAAGGGTTTTGGGTTTTGAGAGTCTCTTGTGTGTGACTTTGTAAGTCACCTTTTATATCTTTTGATGGATCGTGGTAGACATATTTAGGTTGTATATTATTCTCACTCAAAGCTTTGAAGCAAGAGTTAAATATTGTTCTTGGTTGAAGCTTTTAAGCAAAAACGAGTATTGTTCTTGGTCAAGAGTCTTGATCTAGTTTTGTTCTTGAAAGAAGGAGGGTACATCTTTCTTTTTGGTTTCTTGTGGCATTCCCTGGGACATGGAGTGTTTGTTTATCACTGCGGTGATTGGGAGTGAGATGGTGATTTCTCATATCTAGGAGTGTCCTAGGTAGAAGTTGCACTGGGTAGGGATTAAGTGGAGGATTGTAAACGAGGGAGTTTAGCTCTGAATTCATACTACTGATAGTGGATTTCCTTCCTGACTTGGTAGCCTCCAGATGTAGGTGATGTTGCGCCAAGTTGGGTTAACAATTTATTGTGTTATTTATCTTTCTGCATTTAAAATTCTGCACAATTTAAATGGTTGGATAAATTGTTCTGTCAGTCTACAGATGTTACAATATTTGTTATGACTTAAAGAAATCAAAATGCTCGTGTTCTGTCATTGTTTAGTTAAGCAGAGATCAATGTCTCAACATCTCTTGGGACACCTGAGATTTGCATACCAGAATTTCAGTAGCAAAGGAGGATTATTGGCCTACATATCAAGAAGACATAGTTTGACACAACGAAAATATGAGAAGGAAGACAAATGGTCGCCTCAACAACACACGTATAATAACAGATATGGATATAGTTGATAAAATGGTAAGATTATGTGGAACATGTCGTCAACTCGGACACAATCGTAAAATTTATCCCAATGTTGGAGCAAGCTCCACAACATAATTATTGTATGCATACTTGATATGTAATTTATTTTTTGTAACCATGAGATTTCATATTGAGTACAACTTTCGGTTACAACAAAACAAAAACAAGCACAATAGAAAACAACAACACTAAGAACAGATAAAAGGACTTAACACTATAACATATATATGAGATTACAACCATTAAAACATATCATTTGGCCCAAACATCATATCACAGACATCAATGTCAGTTTTAACTGACTTCCAAAACCATGTTGGTTTGATATTCTCATTTGCACTATTGAACACAGAAACAAGCCTATCAATTCTTCTAATTTTTCACCCTCTTGAATTTATTCGTCTAACCAACGGATCAAGCTCCTTTCTAGATGCTCGAAAGCCTGAGTGTTTCAAAGTCAGATCTTCATCAGAGGTTTGATAATTGAAAAACAAATCTCTTTTAATAATCATGCTAGAAATTTAGAAGAAAAAATAAAGAATGAAATAAAAAGATGTGAAAAATGATGCAGAATAAAAACCTATTTATAATTTAAAAAAACTCGGTATAATATGACACTAGGAGGAGTGACACCTCTTCATAAGCCAATAACACATATGCTAGAGAGAATGACACATGAGTATTACATGCGTCAAAGAATGTGACGCATATGTGCATTTTTCAGTGTATGCGTCAGTAATAATAACACCTTTTTTAACTGTAATTTTTTTAAAACATAAATATTTTAATTAATAATAAGCACAATAGATTATTGGCTATTTAATTAAAAAATGTTAGTTATTAAAAAATTATTATTATTGGATATTTAATTAAAAAATGTTAGTTATTTAAAAAAATAATATTATTAATTTTATCAGTATAATTATAATTTGAATCAAAACAACTCACTAATAAATAGAACCAATGAATTTGATTTGATATTTCTAAGAAAAAAATTAATCAACTTTATGAGCACAGTAGATCACCATTTGGTTGCCAAATTCAAACCATGTGGACATGTAATACTTTAGATGGTCTCTATCAAAACCCAAAAGAAATAAACAAAAAATAACTTGCTAGTCCTATGTTTTATGTTGGCATTATTGAATTGCAATGCTCCAAAACGGAAAGGGAATTTCGTTCTGATAATACCGCCAAAACAGAAAAAATTGGCAAATAAAGCACAACATATTCAATCCTACTCAAATTCCATTAGGCTCACGTAGGTTTAGCTTAATTTTCAAATTTTAATGAAATAGGATAAATTATTTTGTCCTAATTAACCCAAATATAGTAATTAATTAATAGCTTAATTAAATCACAGCAATATATTATAATTTTATACTGTTTTTTTCTAATTCCATTGAGTCATTTTTTGTTTTGTTTGTAATAAATAATAAATTAGCAATGAGAGATTATTTTATTCAAAACACTTTAAGAATGTGTATATGATTTAAAAGGAGACAAAAATGGATGAATAATTTGATTTTTGTTGAGAAAAACTGATTTTTAATATTTATTAAAATTTATGAACTAATCTAAGTGATTAAACTAGTTGTAACTATTAAATTTATAGGAAAAGATTCAAGAAGAGATAATACTTTACTTGTACTTTTAAAATAAATATTTTGGTGTAATTTTACATTAGACAAAGATAGTATTTATACTACTAGAAATGCAACTATTACACTAATGTAATATTTGGATTTACTAATTTAACTTTGATAAATTATGCATCTACAATAATTTGTCATTACTATTTAGGCAGATATTACTAAATAATAAGATAATAATAATAATAATAATATAATAATAATAATATTATTATTATTATTATAACACTCCCATTTAAAATATCTATTACGGTGCTCCATCGAAATTTTATCGAAGAGAAACTTAAGGGAACATATATTGCCTCGTTAAAAACTTTATTAGGAAAAATCCATTGGGATAAAAATCTTAATAAATAAAAAAGAGTACAACATGATGCTCCCCCTCAACTGAGCACATATAGTTTTTCTTTAAAGACCTCGAAGTTGACGCATTCCAATATTTTGTACATGCTTCTTAAAAATTGACGTAGGAAGTGTCTTTGTGAAGAGATCTGCCATATTATCACATGAACATATATATTGAATATTAACCTCTTTGTTTCTTTCAAGTTCTTGTGTGAATGAGAAGAACTTTGGAGGGATATGCTTGGTTCTGTTACTTTTGATGTAACCTTCTTTCATCTAGGTAACACATGCAGCATTGTCTTCATACAAAATTGTTGGATTATTATTAATGGGTAAACCAAATGCTCCTTGGATATGTCTAGTTACCGATCGTAACCATCTACATTCTTTGCTTGCTTCATAAAGAACATTTACTTTAGCGTGATTTGAAGAAGTTGCTACACATGTTTGCTTTTGTGATCTCCATGATATTGCAGTGTTATCATATGTAAAAATATATATATATATATATATATATATATATATATATATATATATATATATATATATATATATATATATATATATATATATATATATATATATATATATATATATATATATATATATATATATATATATATATATATATATATATATATATATATATATATATATATATATATATATATATATATATATATATATATATATATATATATATATATATATATATATATATATATATATATATATATATATATCAAGTCTGTGATTTGGCATTACGCGGATCTGACAAATATCATGCATCTGCATAACCAAGTAAAATTGGTTTTGTTTTGTTAGAATAAAATAAACCAAGGTTTCATGCGCCTCGAAGATATCAGAATATATGTTTTATTCCTTTGCAATGTCTTTTTGTAGGACATGAACTGAGTCTTGCTAATAAATTTACTGTAAAAGCTATATCAGGTCTTGTATAGTTAGCAAGGTACATGAGTGCCTCAATGACACAAAGGTATGATACTTTAGATTCAAGATCTTCTTCGTTACCTTCTTAGGTCTAAATGGATCCTTTTTAATGTTAAGTGTCTTATCCATCATTGGAGTACTTAAAGGGTTTACTTTGTCCATGTTAAACCTTTTTAATATCCTTTCTGTATAATTTGATTGATGTACCAATATATCATTTTTAGTATACTCAATTTGTAAACCAAGGCAGAACTTTGTTTTTCCCAAATCTTTCATTTTAAATTCTTTCTTTAATTAATCTCTTACTTTCTTTATTTCTCTATTAGTTCTAATGGTATTTAAATCATCAACATAGACAACAATTATTACAAAGTCAGATATTGTTTTTCTTATAAAAACACAAGGGCAAATAGGATTATTTTCATAGCCTTCTTTAAGCAAATATTCACTTAGCCTATTATACCACATGTGCCCTGATTATTTTAATTCATACAATAACTTTTGCAACTTAATTGCATACATTTCTCTAGGTTTTGATGTCTCAGACATTTTAAATCCTTCTGTGATTTCATGTATATACCAATATCAAGTGATCCATACAAATAAGCAGTAACACCATCCATAAGATACATATCAAGATTGTTAAATACTGATAAACCAATTAAATAACGAAAAGTAATGGTATCCATAACAGGAGAATAAGTTACCTCATAATCGATTCCTGGTCTTTGGTAAAAACCTTGTGCAACAAGACGAGCCTTGTATTTGATAATCTCATTTTTCTCATTTCGTTTTCTTACAAAGATCTGCTTATACCCAACCGGTTTCATATCTTTTGGTATAGTCATAATGGGGCCAAATACTTTTCGATTTTTAAAAGAATTTAATTCAGTATCTATTGCATCCTTTCAATTTTTTCAATCATGTCTATTTTGACATTCATTCATAGTTCTTGGTTTGGGATCATCATTTTCATTCATAATTTCACATGCAATGGAGAATGAAAATATTTCATCTATATTTATATTTCGGTTCCACAAAGTTCCCGTATCAACATAATTAATTGAAATTTCAAGATCATTCTTGTTTTCATTTTCATTATCATGATCTCATTATCATCATCTTGTGCTTCTTCGAAAGCACGTTTTTCAATTGTGGATTTATTATTATCTAGTGTCTTTTCAAGATCATTTTCAACCATATTCACCTTTTCTATCCCTTTTCTTTTTCGTGGATTTTTGTCTTTGGATCCCATAGGTCGGCGAGGCTTCAAGTGTGCCTTAGATGTACTTGATACATCATTTAGATTTGAAATCTCAATCCAAGATGAGACATTTATAGCTGGTACATGTGACTTTGTCACTCTTTTCAAATCAGTAAAAGAATCTGGAAATTGATTTGCTAAATCTTGTAAGTGCACAATTTTCTTTACATTTTCTTCCCATGATTTATTATATGAGTCCAAAGGTAATAAATGGAGTATATACCATGTTATCTCATTTTCTAATTTTTTATTTTCTCCCCTAGTGTTGGAAATTTTGTTTCGTCAAAATGACAATCAGCAAATCTTGCCTGAAAAACATCACCTGTTAATGGTTCAAGATATCTAATAATAGAAGGTGATTCATACCCCACATATATTCCCAACCTCCTTTGAGGTCCCGTATTTGTTCTATATGATGGAGATATTGGGACATATACTTCACAACCAAATATCTTTAAATGAGAAATATTTGGTTCCTTACCAATTGCAAGTTAATATGGTGTATGTTTATGATTAGCACTTGGCCTTAGACGGATGTGTGCTGCAGCATGTAAAATTGCATGACCCCAAACAATAACTGATAGTTTAGTTTTCATAATTAATCGTCTAGCAATATATTGAAGACGTTTGATTAAAAATCAGTTAAATCATTTTGTGTATGCACTTGAGGAATAGGATGTTCAACAATAGTTCCAATTGACATGCAATAATTAATAAATGATTCAGATGTAAATTCACCAGCATTGTCAAGTCTAATTTTCTTTATAGTGTAATCAGGAAATTGAGCCCTTAGTTTAATTATTTGTGCAAGAAACTTTGCAAATGCCATATCACGACTTGACAGTAAACATACATATGACCATCTACTATATGCATCAATTAATACCATAAAGTACCTGAATGGTCCTGAAGGTGGATGAATAGGTCCACATATATCACCTTGAGTTCTTTCAAGAAATGTAGGTGATTATGTCTGAATCTTACCTGGAGAATGCTTTGTTATTAGCTTGCCAAGAGAGCAAGCTTCAAATGGTTTATCTTCTTTTGTAAGTTTTAAACCTTTCAATGGATGACCATGGGTACTTTCAACTATTTTACGCATCATTGTTGAACCAGGGTGACCTAAAAGATCATGCCATAAAGTCATCGTTTTGGGATCTTCTTTTACTACTAAGTCACATTCAATTGCATGTATATAAGTATAATGTAATCTAGAAGGCAATTTTGGTAGTTTTTCTAAAATTTTCTTTTTTCCCAAAACATTAGTAGTAATGTTAATATATTTCATATTACCTTCAGTTGCAGTTTCAGTATCATATCCTTGACGATATATGTCATTAAAACTTAACAAATTTCTCTTTGATTTTGGAAAGTATAAAGCATTATTAATGACAAACTTTGATCCATTTGTTAATATGAACATGACATTACTTGTTCCTTCAATCAAATCTGCAGGACCTGAGATTGTATTTATTACATCTTTAGTACGATTTATTTAAGTGAAATATTTCTTACATTTGAGGATTGTGTGAGTAGTTCCACTGTCTGGAATGCAAATGTCTTCAACATGTTTCATGTCTAACCTTCTTGAAATAGAAATAAGATAAAATATAGAGTAACTCAACACAACATATTTGTTGTGAATCGGATACCTTTAAACAAAGTATAAACGGTTTCTTTCTTATCAAGAAACACACAAGGGTTAGGGTTAATAAAGAAGACAAGGTAAAACAACAAGGAACAACAAGGATTGATTATTAAACTGCTATTCTTTCCTTTCTCTTAGGACAAGATTACAAGTATACAAGAATAACAAAATAACCTCTCTCCCTTGAAATTAGGATTTTATCTTCCTATTTTTCCTTATGCCAAGATTGAGAAACTAGCATCCTATTTATAATAAAATAGCACACTAATCTAATGGGCTTTTTAACAATTACCCATTACAAGCAAACTTAGGGTACAAGTTAACTTAAACAATTGGACTTACAAGCAAGGCCCAATTCAACATGCTAACAAACCTAGCAATATTGACTAATGCATGTTAAAACAAACTTCGACTACAACACGCATTACTTGCGAACAGGCTTCGACAATACTAGAGTTCGATCCAACATCTCACAAATCTCCACCTTAGACCTAACTTTATAACATCAAGAAACTAGCTTTCTTCATGCAAATTTATTAACGGCATACAGTGGAAAAACTTGCAACTGGGCAATGTCTTGGTGATCATATCAGCAACATTATGATCTGTCGAAACCTTCAGCACTTGAACTTCTCCATGCTCGATTACCCCTCTGATGAAATGCAGCCTCACATCAATGTGCTTGGTTCGCTCATGATAGATTGAATTCTTCGACAGGTGTATTGCACTTTGACTATCACATTTAACAGTGATAACTCAACCTTGAAGTTTTAACTCCTTTGCAAAACCTTTAAGCCACAATGCTTCTTTCACAGCTTCAGTTAGGGAAATATACTCCGCTTCAGTGGTTGATAAGGCAACGACCTTCTGAAGTGTTGCTTTCCAACTGATTGTTGTCCCAAACATAGTGAACACATATCCAGAGATAGATTTTCTAGAATCCATACAACCTGTATAATCAGAGTCGACATATCCTTCGATTGCTGCTTTACTATCTTCACCCAAGGCTCCACCATAAATTAGGACTCTATTCATAGGCCCATTTATGTACCTTAAAATCCATTTACAACTGACTAACCTGGCTCCAGCAGGTTTCTTGATCAGTTCCCAGATGTTGTTATCATGAAGAGATTTCATCTCATCATCCATGGCCTTCAGCCATTCAGTCTTCTTTCGACTCCTCATAACTTCCTTATAATCTTTGGGTTCTTCATCTAGAACCTCACTAGCAGAGATTAAGGCATAAGCTATAAGATCTGCATACCCAAGTCTCTGAGGTGGCTTGATGACTCTCCTCGACCTGTCTCTTGCTAGCAGGTAGTCATTATCAGTCTCCTCATCTTCGACAACATCTTCTACGTCTTCTTCGACTTCATCTGGGGTATGCAATTCAGCATCAACATGCTCCACCTCAACAGGAATTTCTACCTGTTCCAGCTCTTCGTCAGCATCATTAGTTTTCTTGAAAGCCATCTCTACTTCATTGAAAACTACATCTTGACTGGTGATACACCTCCTGTGACCTGGCTCTAGGCACCATAGCCTATAAGCTTTGACTCCTTCAGGGTATCCCATGAACATGCATTTCAGAGCTCTAGGTTCGACCTTGTCTTGCCTAATATGAGCATAGGCCACACAACTAAATACTCTCAGTTTGCCGAGACTAGATGGATGTCCCGGCCAAACTTCTTCAGGTGTCTTCATTCCCAAGGCAGTTGAGGGACATCTATTTATCAGGTAAGCTGCTGTCGAAACAGCTTCCGCCCAAAACACCTTCTTCAATCCAGCACTAACCAACATGCATCTAACCCTTTCAATGATTGTTCGATTGAATCTCTCAGCTAAGCTATTTTGTTGAGGAGTACCTGCTACAGTCTTATGCCTTACAATCCCAGACTCAACACAGTAACTGTTGAACGCTTCGTTGCAGAATTCAAGGCCATTGTCGGTTCTCAACCTCTTAACTTTTCTGCCATTTTGAGTTTCGACTAGAATCTTCCAACTTTTGAAATTCTCAAAAGTTTCATCCTTCGTCTTCTGAATGAATATCCATAGCTTTCTGGAATAGTCATCAACGATGGATAGAAAATACCTTGCACCTGAGTGTGAAGGATTCCTTGCAGGCCCCCAAAGATCAGCATGAATGTAATCCAGGGATCCATGTGTTCTTTGCTTGCCTTTGTTAAACTTTGCCCTACAGGATTTACCAAATACACAAGATTCACAAAATTCCAACTTTTCGACTTTATCACCTCCTAGCAGGTTCTGCTTCCCCAATTCGACCAGACCTCTTTCACTGACATGGCCTAATCTCATGTCCCATAATTTTGTCTTCGACATAAATTTCGTGGATGCAACATTTGTCGAACCACTTACAACCTCAGCCTCAAGGGTATACAAGCCTTGTTTCTTCATGCCTCTCAAGACTTCCTTCGACCCCTTCATGACTCTTAGGATACTTTTCTCTCCTTGAAAAACATATCCTTTTTTTGTCGAATTCACCAAGAGAAATCAAATTTCTCTTCAAGTCAGGTACGTACCTGACTTCAGTCAATAACCTTATTGACTCATCATGGAGCTTGAATCTCACAGATCCAATACCTGCAATTTTGCAAGATTTGTTGTTTCCTAGCAGCACAAATCCACCATCTTGATCACATAGCTCCTCGAACAATTCTCTGTTTGGAGTCATGTGCCAAGTGCAACCTGAATCCATAATCCACTCTTTCCTCGAGTTGCCACTTGAAACCACAAGAACATCAGATGATTCGAAGTCATCTTGAACAATGGCTGCATTGCCATTACCTCCATGATCTTTCAGGCGTTCAGGGCACACCTTTCTTATGTGACCCTCCTTCTTACAGTGATAACATCGAGTACTAGATGTTTCGCCACTATAAGACTTCTGTTGACTTTTACCTTTCTTCTTGTCGAACTTACCATCCTTTCGCAAGAATTTTCCCTTAACGGCCAAACCTTCGCCCACCGTCGAAGGTTTATGCTCCTTTCGTTCGTTCAAGTCCTTAGAATACAAGGCTGATTGAACTTCTCAAAGGTCAGGGACTCCCTTCCATACAAGAGAATTTCTTTGAAGTGAGCATGTGTTCTGGGCAAAGCACACAACAGTAACAGTGCTTGATCTTCATCGTCGATCTTCACATCAATATTTTCAAGATCAAGAATCAGCTTGTTGAACATATCCAACTGCTCAGCCAACACTTTGTCTTCACTCATCTTGAATGAATATAAAGCTTGCTTCAGGTAGAGTCGATTCACCAGAGATTTGGTCATGTACAAACTTTCAAGTTTCACCCATAATCCCGATGTCGTAATCTCCTTTGATACCTGTCGAAGAACCTTATCACCAAGGCTCAACAATATTGCGCTGTGGGCTTTCTCAATCATGCCCGTCTTTTCTTTTGCCGTTAACGCAGCGTCCATGGCTGCCTCATCCTTCAACGCTTCCGAACAACCCTGCTGAACCAATAGGGCTTTCATCTTCAAGCGCCATAGACCGAAGTCGTTCACTCCGGTGAACTTTTCAATCTCATACTTTGTTGAAGGCATCTTCTCCATGCTCACCACACCAATTTGTTGTGAATCGGATACCTTTAAACAAAGTATAAACAGTTTCTTTCTTATCAAGAAACACACAAGGGTTAGGGTTAATAAAGAAGATAAGGTAAAACAACAAGAAACAACAAGGATTGGTTATTAAACTACTATTCTTTCCTTTCTCTTAGAACAAGATTACAAGTATACAAGAATAACAAAATAACCCCTCTCCCTTGAAATTAGGATTTTATCTTCCTATTTTTCCTTATGCCAAGATTGAGAAACTAGCATCCTATTTATAATAAAATAGCACACTAACCTAATGAGCTTTTTAACAATTACCCATTACAAGCCAGCTTAGGGACAAGCTAACTTAAACAATTGGGCTTACAAGCAAGGCCCAATTCAACATGCTAACAAACCTAGCAATATTGACTAATGCATGTTAGAACAAACTTCGACTACAACACGCATTACTTGCGAACAGGCTTCGACAATACTAGACTTCGATCCAACATCTCACATATTTAACATTATTATTTCAAACATTGGATACACCAAACAACATACAAATACTTAAGTTTATATATAGTTCAAATATAAAATTAATACAAGCATATCACGCATTATTTAAAAAGTTTCTTAATCCATTGTTCCTTTAACAAAATCAGCAACCTCAAGACATGTAGTATCATTTTCGGGTTCAATTTCATTAAAATTTACTTCCTTCCCCTTTCCCTCTATAGATGCCTTGTTTCTTTTACACAAATGTTCTGGTGTTCTACACGTCTTAGACCAATGACCTTTCTTTCCGTATCTATAACACATATCATCATGATTCCTCGATGAATCCTCTTGGCTATAAGTACCTCTACCTTGACGATACCTATTAGTTTGGTCATATCTGGGAAATCTAAAATTATTCACATAACTTCGTCCACGAAAGTGGTTTCGCCCGTGATATCCGTCTCGACTAGGACCTTCAAAACGAGCATAACCTCCACATTTTTTATTACGATTATAGCCACCATGCCTTTAATTAAATGTTGTGGTATTTATATGAGGATATGCTATTACTTCTGTGAGACGTGACTGATGATATTTTATAAGGAGCTCATTATTTTGTTCTGCTACTAGAAGAGCTGCAACTGAATCAGAATATTCAGAAAATTCCCTCATTCTATATTGTTGTTGCAACAAAACTTGGGATGCATGAAAAGTTGAAAAATTTTTTTCCAAATTTTCGTCTTCAGTTATAACTATGCCACAAATTTCTAATTGTGCTATAATTTGGTACATGGAAGAGTTATATGCAACAACACTTTTATAATCTTGGAACCTTAATTTGTTCCACTGATCTGTTAATGAGGGCAACAAGACTTTTCTCTGATGTCCATATCTTGCCTTAAGTTTGTCCCACAAAATCTTGGGATCTTTCACATTTGAATATTCTGTTTGTAAACCAATGTGGTGTTTGATTATTCGATTTACTTTTTATTTTTTCATTGCCATCTCTTTTGGGTCAACAACTGACTTTTCTGAAATTTCTCCTTCAAGGATTTTATCAATTCTCTCACATGCAAGATACTCTATTAAGTTGTTATTCCATGTTATGTAGTTCTCCCCTGTTATGCTTTAAATTTTGAAGTGATGCTTAACATTTGACATGATTCTATCTATTATAGTAATAACTTCTGATAGTGATCGTGTTGATAACTTGTTGAGAAAAACCGATTTTTAATATTTATTAAAATTTATGAACTAATATAAGTTACTAAACTAGTTGTAACTATTAAACTTAGATGAAAAGATTCAAGAAGGGAGAATATTTTACTTGTGTTTTTAAAGTAAAATTTTTGGTGTAATTTTGCATTAGCCAAATGTAGTATTTATACTACTAGAAATGCAACTATTACACTAATGTAATAATTGGACTTACTATTTTAACTTTGACAAATTATGTATCTACAACAATTTGTCATTACTATTTAGATAGATATTTCTAAATAATAATAATAATAATAATAATAATAATAATAATAATAATAATAATAATAATAATAATAATAATAATAATAATAATAATATAACAATTTTGTCAAATTTATTATAACTAAAAGTGGGTTAAATGTAAAGTAAATTATCTCTACTATTTATAACTTTTTTAAAATTTTTTTTTATAAAGTTGAATAATAAAATATTATGTTAAAATTAGATTTGAACTTAAAACTATAAATTATAACTAAATTAAAATTAATTTAGTCAAAATCAATTTTATTCAAAAATAACTAATTATGTCAAAATTAAATTTACATTGGAATCAATTTCAAGGTTTCAATTAAAATTGATCTATAATTCGCTACATTATAAACGATTAAACTTTACACTAAGCCAATATATTTGTTCATGTACATATGAGAATAATAATATGTCAAGTGTGAGTTCGAGTCTCACATTAGTTATAAGTGTGGAGAATTGAGCAACACAAGTGAGTGAGACACCACATATTCACCCAAAACCTTAAGGTGATAGGTGTATGAGTTCTCTTACTTATAAATGCTCAACTATTCACACTTATAACCAACGTGAGACTCTAACTCACACTTGACATATTATTATTCTCAACACCCCCTTTAAGTGTGAATCCACAATGCTCCCCCCTCATGTGGAAACTCTTTTGTCCACATATATTTGTATCGCCGCTGACACCTATTACTAGGCACCTCTTATTAGGCATTTCGATACACCTCTTCTCGGACATTTCGATTTCAACAGGACACCACTTCTTAGGCATTTCGATACATCTAAGTCGATCCCTTTACGAATCAAAGACTCTGATACCATTTGTTGGAGGAGTTTATCACTATGGAGCATTGAACATTGAGTCAAGAGCAACACAAGTGAGAGAGACACCATATATTGGCTCATACTTGAGAGACAATGTACATGTTTAGTTTTGAGAGGGCTTTAGGAGAGCATTTTACTCTGACACGACTCATGAATGAGAGGTTGTGTACGTGTCCAACTCTTGGAAGACTTTAGAAAATAATTTCTCCCTTACACGACTCATGCTTGAGAAGTTGTGTACATATCCAGTTTCTCGATTGCATGTTGGAACTAGCTAGAGTCAACCCAGATCTACTGAAGCTCACCCTGTTTAAGTAATTTATTCAGAAGAACACAGATAAATTACTTATTCGATTGTGTTTTTATTGGGTTTCACTAGTAGAGTTATAATTAGTGCATTTTTACGAGTACATTTGATGCTCATCACGGAGTTTGATAAAACTAATGTGGACCACAAACACCAATTCTAATAATCGTTCGACCACATTTCATGATGACAAAGGCAACCATTTGTAGCAAAAACAACAATACTAGTGACTGAGCTATAATAGCGAATATGCTAGCCATTATAAATGAGTTGTGTTACTAGAACGAAACGCTATAAGAAAGTGTCGATGACTTACAATAACAATAACACATAAAGCAAAAGATGGGTGGGGAATATGAGTCCACAGATTTGAAATAAACATTCGAAGGAAAATTATTTAGCCTAGAAAATATTGGAGTTGTTTGTGTTTATTGGAGGAGGAAATTCTGAAATAGCCTTTATTTTGGAAACTCGTCAATAAAATCATAGAAAAATTAAGTTCGTCACCTTTTGAAACACAAAATTTGCATATTTCAAGCCAAATAACATAAGTTTCCATTTGAAAATTCCTAAAGGCCTATGGTATATAAACATTGTTTTGGATACATCTTCTACAATGAGACTTAGTTATAATCTCAATATTTGTCTAGTAAGCTTAAAATTTCTTTACTGGATGTTGAATATATTAACATATAAATTATATGTATGAGGTGTTCATCTTTAGGAGTAACAACATTTAAATCATTAAATTTTACAAATATTCTTAACGGACCATTTTATTAATAACACGAATTCCATTAGATACTCAATAAAAAAACTAGAAGTTCGAATGAATTTGACTTCAAGGAGTCTCAATCTCAACATTAATATTTTAAACTAATTCTCATGTAAACCTTCTTAGACTTTGTTTGATTGCTCTGTAATCTACGCTCTACTAAACTTTCTTCTAAACTCGCCATTTCTTTGTAGTCCCATTCAAAGCACTTTTTATACTCATAGATCATATTAAATATTTCTTGTTTAAGTCTTGGTTAAATAAAAAAGTTATGTAAGTAGGTTTAAGTATTTCACTTTCTTCTACTAGCTTAATTTATTCAAGTATATATGAGGTATTTAATTTGTATACTTCATTAAACTGAAAATTTTCAAAACCCAAGAATTTTTCATTGAAAATGCATTTGAGAGTCTTATATATGTGGTTTATGCAATGATATTCAACATGTTGTAACATGATCTCTTCATTTGGCCTCATAGGCCACACTTAATTTTCTTTCGGATATGTAAGAAGAAATTTGACCAATGAAGCTCATAATGGTTATTTAAAAATCAGTTGATAGTCAGATTTTTGCCATGGGTTCCATCTTATTCAATGAGGGTGTACTTTGAAACCATCTTGGATGTATCAATGTGATATTTATGTTCTTTCAATATGCATTGCAACATTTTCCCATTTCTCAAAAGTCTCTATTCTACAAAGGACCAATATCTCATAACATTTTCCAAACATATAGGATTCTTGCATTACTATCTTGGAAGTGTTTTCATCTTCTTCCAAGTACTCTACTTTTCCCAACTCATTCTACATGATCAACATTTGAGGAACAATAGAAAGAATAAAACCTACAACACGAATCCTTTCACGTCCCATCATCAAGTTATAGTTAGCCTTCAAAAGTGCTGCAATGAGAATAGATGAGCAAATTGTTGTTGATCTAACCTTTAAGTTTAGAGCAATAACACCCTTCAACATTGATATCTTTTCACTAAAGTAGGAATGACCATGTTATGGGACCAAATATTTCTATGTTTTATGGAGCCTTTATCATAGCAAACATAGAACTAGATTCACCATTGTATCAACATCGATTAGAACTTTTATCTTCATGTTATCTACTTTAACTTACACAAACAACTGTTTTAGATGATTTCTCATATAATTATTGGGATGGTCATAGGAAGCATAGTTCCACATGGGATGATGTATTCCCTTGGAGACATACGCTATCACATGTAGTTCTTTTGTTCTTTTTCGTCTTGTGATGGATAGAATAATAGGTATCTGCATGTAAAGTAGGAACTAGATTTCGAATAAGAAAGATACGGATAACATTGATATCCACAAAGTTATTAACATTAGGGAACAAAACTATGCCATATTCATATATAATCAAAGCAAGAACAACTTCGAAAAAACTATACTCCTCGCACTAGGAAGAGTAACATCCTTCTCCATCAAGAACTTAGCATATAGACCTAGAATAACTTCTTTAGTCACAAAATTAGCATCAATATACCATTTCCTCAAGTGTACAACCCCTCTAATGACATGAGGCTTATGAATCTCCTCTAAACCACTGAACAATATCTGATTTGATATAGGCAATCCTATGAGATAAGAATAATCATCCAAAGTAGGAGCAAAATGATAATCAGGGAAAGTGAAACACCTATATGGTGCATCATAGAACTGGACCAAGGTGTTCAGAACTCTGTGTTCGGAATCAGTATTTAACACAGTCAGAAGTCTTGCATACCGGTCTTTGAAATCACAAGGAAAACTCACCAGAGATTCTAACTTCCTCAACTCTTTCAATTCAGGGCACTTGAAACAGAACTGATGAGTGTGTCTTCTTCCAGAGGCCATGATCAAATTACATACAATGTTTGTAAGTAAAGTTCTTAAGTTTCTTGAAAACCAGTTGAAAAAGAGATGCTTATGAATGCATTGATGCACGATTATGAAACAATCACACATATGATGGGTTCACAGGTTTGACATCATGAGCATGAAGCCAGGTGTACAGGGTAACAACCATCCCACAGGGTATGTTCTATGGTTTTAGAATCCTTGAACAATAATCGGGTTCTAAAAGAGTTCCTAGAGTCGTAAATCTTTCTTTAGAATATTACCAGTTTAACGACTTGCTCGTAGACTAATAATATTCTTAAGAGAACCTCGTCTGAGTGTAGTATCGTGTGTAACACCCTTTTCTATCCCACAATTATTAAGAAAAAATAACACAGATATCAGAGTAAAATTATTTAACTCAATAAAATTCACCTCAAAGGGTGTACATTTCTCAATGTCTTAAAATAAGTCAAAGCTCCGTATACAACACGTTTTCTCAAAATACATCAAAGTGCACAAGGCAGTGGAACTCAAAATATAAATCAAGGTTTTCCCTCATATGGGAAGGTAAGCAAAATAACTCAACGGTATATAGTTTAACTCAAAAGAACCCGACCCGATGTTACATATCAGAGCAAGACTCTCTAAGTTAACCAAAGAGGCTAACTACTCAAAGACTTCAAAAATAATCCTCGACGGCGTCCACGGATAAACCTAGTCATCTGCATGTTACCCACGTGGAGGTAACATTCAAATAGGCAGGGTGAGTAAAACCATTCATAATAATCAATGTATAACAATCAACATATAATATGACATCATAACCATATCAACACATTCATATTCCTCAATATGCCTCAAGGGCAACAACGTCATAATTCATACAAAAAGACTCATAGATGCAATGCAACAAGACCCAATGCATGTGGTACCAATCATCACAGCTCGATGGACACTGGGCCATCAACCCTCCATAGATCCCCATCAATAGGATCGATTCTACTTGAGAACAGGAGCACATCAAAACACTTCACATCCACATAATGGGATTGAAGCCAAAGTAATCGAGGTCCTGAACCGAAGTCCGGATGCACATGAATGCATGATGCACACATCAATAATAATCCTCATAATAACAGCATATGGTGCATCATCATTCATCATATTCATCATCATCACATAAACCATCATATCTCATGTTATCACATAATTCATCATAATCATCATCATACATCATCTCATCAAGGCTCATCATAATAATCATCATCATACATCATGTCATCATATAATCATAATAATCATCATCATACGTCATGTCATCATATAATCATAATAATCATCATCATACATCATAGAAATCATCATATAATCATATACAAATCACATAGCACTCACAGTCATACTCATATCAATTCATCATATTATCACATATTAATTCACAATTATACTCGCGGTAATCCTTATTCTATCGCCTATTAATCACATAAACTTCACAGTCCCACTCATGCTACTCCATCACAGAAATCACAGAATCAAACATCAAAGCATCGCTGCACACGATCAACATTCGTGAAACTCTGCTACATTCGCTGACATGTTCGCTAGGAGAGTCTGGGCGAGTTTCTTCGCTAGACGAGTCTGGGAACAATATTGTTCGCTAGGAGAACTGTGCGATGACAGCAAATTCTGCTATGCACTAGAACTGATTTCCACCCAAATGCTCATACGATTCACTTACCTAATGCCCCCAAAACATCCCTAAATCATCCCTAAGGTCCTACGACGATAAAGGCACAAAACCTACAGTTTATTAGGCCAATCCCGTAACATATTCACATCCTAAATCACAATTTCCCTAAAATTTCCCAAAGGCATTAGAGTTACTCACATTTGAATATTCCTATTCCTTCAGGGTCAGACATATAACAATTCAAGATTTTGGCCACGAAGGCCTAAGGTTTCCTTATTCTCATCTCTATGCTCAAACAGTCAGGAATACTAACCACTAACCACAACCATCAGGGTCTCACTATCAATTTCCCTATTTTCCCACAATCAACCCAAAATCCATTAAATCTTAAATCACACATAAACACATCGAAAGGCATACATGGAATATCATGAAAAGCTATAATCCCCATACCTTAGTCGATTCAAAGCCTTCACGATTATCTCCGAAAATCTTCTGCCTCCAATCTTCTCCTCAGAGCTCCGGCCACAAAACTTTTCACGGTTAACACGAATGAATTCTAATTCCCTTTAGAATTCTATTTTGTCAAACCTAGTCTTGGGCCTCATAATTGGGCTTTTCCCATGATATCCTTACTAACTCCTCTTAATGCCTAATTTGCCCTTATTTCACTTATATTCATTTTAATCAATAATAATACTAATATTCTCATATAGTATACTATTAATTAAATAAATAATCCAAAATGCACGAATTTCTAATACTCCACAAAACCACTGAAAAATCACCGAAACATGAATATTCTCAATTAAATAAATAAATTAAAATATTCTAATTAAAATTTGGTGTGTTACATCGTGTATCAATCATACCAGGCCTACACTAGGAAGGTCACCACATTATATCCTAAAAGGCTAAAGGGGTTAAATGTGTTATAAAGATCTCTCAGAATCCCAGACTCCCAGGTCGAAAATAATAACGCCATTACAACTACTCGCATGACATTACTACCTCCAAAGGGGACTTATCACCATCCTAGCTTAAGTGCACTAAATTTAGGGTAGGGGACTTATATCACCATACAAAGATCACCAAGAACCCAAAAACGAAAACAACAAACAACATCAATAATATACAAAAGCAATAATAAACACAAATAAACAAGTTAGGCTTAACCCTCTTATGGACAAGTCCCCAGCAGACTCGCCAACTATCATGACGGAAAAAATCATTGAGATTAAGCTATTGATTAAATTAACTCAGAAAAGCAAGATTCACCACACTTTATTGTTTCCAAAAGGAAAAGGGAAAAGGTCGAACAAAACCTACAAAAAAGAAAAAAACTAAAAAAAGAGAGATCTGGATACAGGGGTTGATTATGCAAAGGGAAGGTATTAGCACCCCTTACATCCGCTGTAATCAACGAGAACCACTTGTAAATCTGTGTTTATATAAAGCTGGGTTGTTTGTTGGTTGATTTTATATGAAAAATATTTTGTCGTATTTGAGTGAAAACCTCAACTTACTACCCACAAGTATGAAAAAGTGAGAATTTGCATCATCTTGATATGGAGAACTTTTACTTGGACTTTCTCACAAGAACATCTCAACATTCAAGTGGAAAATGTCAGTCATTTCTTAGCATCTTGTAGAAGTATAATGGTTTATATCACTACAAGAATAGACTAACATCTAGTCGTTTGGAAAAAAAAGCTCTTAAAAGAAAAGTGCTTAAAGGCACAAAAAGAATTTTGATGAGGTTTATATTTTTTATAAGTTTTAAGAAGAGTTTGAATATGCTTAAGTTTTTTTTAGCATTTATTGAGAAAATATTTTTTGGATCACTTGACAAAGTTAAGGTTTATTGAGAAAGAGGTGTGAAGTTTGAAAACAAAATTTGTTTGAAAAAGAGAGAAGTCTTAAAAATATAAGAAGTGAGAAGGAGAAAAAGAGACTATCCTAAAGAAAATATTAAATGGACTCACTGTCAGGTAGCCCAAGAAAAAGCCTATGTATGTGCAAATGTGCTAACCACAAGAAGAGGCAAGCATTTTACTTAGGTCAAAACCAACATCCCTTTCCCTTTGCATTGAGCCAGAAGATGAACAAGCAACATAAACAAATGAATATCGAAGAAAACCAGATGAGTAAAAAGGTTATAAAGCCACAAAGAAAGCATCCAAGTCATGAATTGAGGATCATAACGTCTCAGGTGTAACACTATGTCTTAAATAAAGAACAAGGTCTCAGATAAACTCCAAAGTATCAGATACTACTCCAAGAAACGGGAAGGAACTTGGTTCTAAGTCCATAGTCCAAAATACTCCTCAAGCAAGGGATAGTAATACAAATTCTAGGAGATTACGTTTTTTTAGGGTCTTAGCCATTTTATCATGTTGTTGTGCTTTTTTAACAAGATAAAAAATAGAAACTAAAGAAAAATAAAATAACATAAAGTAAAGTGCACTAATGATAAATGAATAATGAAAGTAAACTTCAGAAAGTAAATGGAAAAAAAATAAAGTGCAAGAAATTAAAAGTTAGATGTTTGAAGTTAGTAGTTAGAGGTTAGTGATCGAATGATCGATTTATCGAATCGAGACAATTTAGCGCCATGTTAAGCAATCATAAGTGGACTTAATTAGAAGTCACACCTATCTGAGGTCGTCCAAATAAAAATTTATGTGTTCAAACATGCTAGAGAAATGATACAAAATCATCCTCCTAAAGCAATGTAACACAATAGTTAAAACAAAGAATAAAGGAGATGGAAAGGAGAAGAGAGCTGAAGAAATGACATGAAGGCTAAAGAAATCACTAAGGATCATCTATCAATAAGTCAAGAGTCTTAAAACAATGATCATAAAGGGTTACCTATCTCTAATGCAAAGTGTCACAGATGATCCGAATGATCATTTGTTAACATGTTTGAACCAAAGAAGGTTCAATCAACCAATGGATCATCAATCAAAGACTTGAAATGTTGAAAATATGTTCAACCAAGCAATCATCAAGTGTCATGTCAAGACATTCCAAAATTAAACAAAAATCAAAATAAAATAATAATTCAAAATGATTTTAAAAGGAAATTAAAAGGAAAATTCCAAAGATGCATCAAAACATCAAATAAATGGTTGAGAAAATTATGAGAAGTCACAAAAATATTGCAAATATAAAGATCTCAAAAGTCAAATGCAAAAATATTTGAAAATGATCAAAAATAAAATGCAAAATGAAAATTAGAAGAAAATATGGATAAAATGCAAAATAATTTTTAAAAAATTATACAAAAAGTATATGCGGTAAAAAATATTTTTATGAAATTATGAAAAAAAATGGAGTCAAAAAGGAGTTAGGAGTTATTTTTAATGATTTTTTGAAAGCAAAAAGAATTTAAAAACTAATTAAAACAAAATAAATAAAAGCGAAAAAGCCTGAGTCATTAGATCTAATTACTAAAGTCCAAGTCATCAAATCACATGGTCAGGATGTAAAGTTAAAGCACACTCACCATAGGATCACCGCACACAATCACAACGGACAAAAAATTCAAAAAAAAGCATGCGTCCTCATTTTATTGGACAAATTAAAAAAATTTGGGAGCGAAGTTCAGAATCACACGTGAAGCATGTTTATCTTCAACTTCCATTCAATTTTTGCAAACTTCGGAAACTCATATTTAATGGATGGAAACAAGTTCGTTTCATGATCCTTACACATCATCATTTTAGTCTCCACGCTTCAGAGCAATTGATTTTCTTTGAGCATGAAGAATTTGATCAGCAACCATAAGAACCCTAAATGTTCAAAGTAAAATTAAATGCTAAAAACTGAATATAAATTCATGGTAGGTTAGGGTTATTGATCAGTGAAGCAAGACGAAGCTACTGGTAACTTATTTGAAATGTAATTTTACTCAAACTACCTTGTCCAAATCAAAGCCCGAGGTTGAAGATGGTGAAAATGCTTAGAGAAATTCACTTAATCTCAAGGCTTAATTTTAGTTGGAGAAGGTTCAGAGGATGCCGATAAAGCTTTCTGGGTGAAGAAATGAGATTAAAAAAACTTGGTTTAGTGCAATAGTTTGTTGGTTTTGGACTGAAGTTTAAGAGAAAATGACAAGGTTTCTGTGGTTTTGTAAGCTTGGAAAATGAGGAAAAGGCCCCTCTATTTATAGGTAATGGGAATGGGAAGCTCACACATTCCAAACAGATCTTAAATCGTGTGAGCTAGGATTCAAAAATGGTCAAATAGTGCTCGTGTGAGAACGGGTGAGGAAAGCATGACATGCTGACGTAATGTGGTCGTTTAAAGCTTGTTTGCACACGTTTTGGTGTCAAGAGTAAGTTGCACATGTTCAAGTGGCCCCAAAATGCAAAATGGCCTATAATTGTAAAATTTAGGCTTCATGCAAAACATAGTTCAAAATGCCATGTTTGAAGCTAGGCCAAATGGAATTGGCTCTTGCATTTTGAGTTTTTCTTTTTCCCAAATGATCTCCTCATGGAAAAGAATAAAATGCAAAAATGATCACATCAAAAGGATGCTTGGATTGAAAATTGAATTGATTGAAAATTGGGGTCTTGACCTGAAGTTCTTGGTCATACATTAGGTCGACCAGGTCTTGGGCCTACTTTTGTGCATACATGGGTAGCTGAATAAATCCCAAAGTTGATTGACTTAGAGTTTGAATTGATGCTTGACCCTTGAAACAAAGTTGTAAAGAAGTTCAAATATGACGTTTGGCTCAAACTAGATTCCAAAAATGTTGAGAAATGAAGAAGTTATGGTGCTTGGACCAAATAACATACCATACTTGATTTTAGGCCCACCAAGCATGTGACACTTGAATTTTCTTGCATATTAAGGCTCAATGATGAAAATTTGAACACCAAATGAAAGAATCTTGATTGTACCTTGGGTAATTTTGATGATCGCACAGAAATAAACACATGAACCATACTTGAATCAAATTTGAAGTTAATGCACCAACTTGAAATTCTCTTGAGTAAATGTTGTTGAATGAAGCTTGACATGATTATGGCCTAAGATTATAGGTCATTCCTTGAAGTGAAAGCTTTTGTGAACCATTTGTTGACCAAAACTTTGTCTTTGGAAATCAAAACCCTAATTTAGAAACCAAGCTTGATCCATTGATTGCAAGCCCTACCTTGTTCGTCAAGAAAGAGAAAAAAACACATATTTTGTATTTTGGACAAGGTTAGCAATGTTAGTAAACAAGCAAGCAAAGAAAACACAAATGTGCTTAGTGATCTCTCCTCAAAGGCAAATCTAAAGAGAGGGAGCTAGGAGGACATCATGCTTGGGATTTTGATGAGATGCAAATGATATGATAGGTGAAATCTTAGGGGTAAAATCTTAGGTGAAATCACAATATACATCTGAAACATAACCCAAACGATCCCAATGTTACATGACCAGAGTATGACTCGACCCAATACAATTAAATTACTAAACAGCTACACCAATAGCGAGCTCGCAACTACGAGCAGTACTACACCTTGATACCTGCACGATGTCATGTAGGACATCATTCAAGCATAAGGGTGAGAAATATTATCATAATAACAATGCATATAATCTTATATATAAATGTATAATTACAGAATACATATATTCCACATTTTCTCACCATAATTCATTAGAATTGTCATATATGTCACAATATATGTTCACCTAATTAAGCACATGCATCAGTCATGCTTTTACAAGTCATGTCCTTTCCACATAAACATTCACAAATATATATATATATATATATATATATATATATATATATATATATATATATATATATATATATATATATATATATATATATATATATATATATATATATAATTAATTAATTACGCATTTCACCTCATACAAGTACATACAATTATGCACATAATTGCCAAACGGCCACATCTTACACTTTCATACAACAATCACATATATACCATATGACTCATATAAACTCATCAACTATCACAAATCCTCATTGGGATTATGGGTACATCGCTTATACCCCACCAGGAACAACATCTCAGTTATTCTACCCCGGTGATTACTACACTAGGAACGACACCTTGTCATTCCACCCCAGTGAGTAAGAATCTCGCACGTTTACATATTCTCAACATCATTATCACATTCTCACCAACCCGATTCCACAGCCTTAGTATAACATCCCTCGACTAAACTTCACCACTTATTCTCATTTTTAACCGTTAAAACTCGGTTTCTACCGATTAAACTCATTTATGCCCTAGAATGGAAAATGAGGAAAAACAACCAAACAATCCAACCAATCCATACATAATCACATACATTGGTAAGATAAAAATATTTCACACTCTTACCTTGATTAATCGGAAGCTAGAAGTCGTTCTTGATGATTTCCAAGCTTTTCCCTTTTTCCTCCTCTTTTCTCCTCTTCCTCTTTCTTTCTCTCCTTTTTCTTCTTTTCTTTCTATCCCTTTTCTTTTCTCTCTTCTTTTCCTTTATATCTCTTTCTATCATAATTCTTTTCTCAAAAAATATACATAAATTCATTTTCTCATAAGATATCTCATCATTAAATAGAGAATATTTGATAAATCCATATTTACTCTACCAAGTAGAATAAATCAGTTAAATCCAATAACTCACTTAAATCAGATAAATCACACAAACCAATTAATTAGTACCATTAATCAGTTATTGAAAATTTGGCTGTTATAACTCTCCCCCACTTTAGGAATTATGGTCCTCGAAAATGTTATCCGATTTGAATAACTCTGGATACGACTCTCGCATCCCAATCTCCCAACTACTTTCACCAAAGGAATCCCTTTACCTCAAAGTTGCTTCTCGTTCACCAACCTGAACTAGCAATGCCTCCATAATCAAATTGTCTCTCACTTGCACACCATCCTTCTGAATCAGTGTACCTCCTCAACTTAGACACATGAACACATCATGCAATTTCCACAAGTGACGGCGGTAAAATAGTCTAACATGCTATTTTCTCCACGCTTCTGATGCGCCACTCTGATACAGATCAATAAAATACAGTGGGTACTTCCGAGACCTCAAGCTCGACCCACACCAGTTACTATCGTAACTCTTAAAACACGTTCTTTCTTAGATCTTTCCAGTTGCCTCTTGCAAATCTCAGATCCGAGTACAACACTCTCGCCGGACACACATCAACTCAAAGGAGTCCTACACCCCTTACCAAACAAAGCCTCATACGATGTCATTCCGATATCAGAATGATAGCGATTATCGTAGGTAAACTCAATCAACGATGATTAACTATCCCACGATCCACCTTGGTCCAACACACAAGCTTTCCAACAAATTCTCTACATACTGGATAATCCTCTTTGTCTGTCCATTCCTTCCACGGACGCTAGTCAGAGTTCAACTACCACATGGCACCCAGAAGTGCCTGTAAACCTTTCCAAAATCTCAATGAAAAACTCAGATTCCCATCTAACAGAATGATTCATCCTTACTGGTAAGTAACGAGTTACTCTTGTTAATCCATTCTTAACCATCCAAATCGAATCATATCCTATCAAATTCTTTGGAAAAACCCGTCACAAGATCCAAGGGGATACTATCCTATGCCGCTCAGAAATATTCAGCAGTTGTATCAGGTCCAACAGTTTCTGATGTTCACACTTCGACTTTCAACAAGTCTAATCAACATATACAACTTCAACCACTTCTCTCTCCATCTATGGCCACCAAGACGATTTTCCTCAAATTGGGCCACATCTTCATAGCACCTGGATGGATACTCCATTTATCTCAACGTCCTTCTCCCAGGGTACTCTTATCCAACTCACACTATTGGGAACACAACTCTATCACGACGCCTCATGGTACCATTCCCATTAATCCGAAAATCAGCTCGTCGACTTTAATCCGTTAAATTCAATCAGTCTATTAACTCAAATGAATTCCTACCTCCTCGAATCTCGTCGAGAATACCAATAGTCATTCTTAACATACAAAGCTCAACTCTATAAGAAGTCTCTTCACAGACCAAACTCGTATTCTGAATTTGCTTAATCAGTTCTAACTTCATTACCATCATCATCAGTATATACAGAAACCTCCAATTCGATACCTCAGCTACCACTTGGTCTCACTCGAATGGTAATTCAACCAAAACCATACTCCTTCAGAAGTCCCTATTTATTTCCTCTACATCATATTCAACCTTTTTCAAATTGAACAAATACCTTAAGTTCTTAAGATCACCAACCATTCCAAATCTCAACTAAACGGTTGAGGCCTCTAAACTCCAACACAAACACGCGACAACAACCAACTCCAAATTACTTGTCAGATAATTCCCTTATGTACTTTGAGTTGCCTTAAAGCATAACCAAAACTCACTGATGTTGTACTTAACATATCTCCCAATCATATCAACCAAACATCATGAAACACAACAAATAGTTCTGTCGGATTTGGCCAAACCAATACACGAGTTGTTGACAGCTCTCCCAAAAACTCTTTGAACTTCTTCACAGTGGCATAACACTACTCTTTCTCAAACACTGATAACTCAAGTCTCCGACGTTCAACATGATCCTATATACTCTTCGAATATCCAAATACCATCGGTTACACAACTATTAACTCACTCAATTAAGTATGGAAAATCCCATGCCAAACGGACACTCAATCTGTGAGTTATGGCGGAAACACGAACCGCACTTACTACAACATCCAAACGTACTTGTTGCACCCTAAAATTTGCTCAACCTAATTCAATTGGTTTATGTTTCAATTGCATTAGCATTTGCATATAAAGTCATGTATATAGTCTAATCATTTGCATAGCATAGCACAACAAGTCATCCAACAAGGGACCAAGTACTATTCTTTTCTCTGTGAGCCTATCAGGAGGTTATTATTCAAATTCAAGCATATCCAAGTCATCAGAAAGAAATTGAAGTCTAAAGAAGTCATTGGACCAAGCAGTGGATCTCTCTCCTATCTTGAGTGTATTTGAAGATCATCAGAGAAGGTGTGAGCTGTGAATTGAGGGCATGGAGGATATATAGACATCATGGAATGACATGGAGAGCCATTTTGAAAGTGAGACCAGTCATTGATGTAATCACAAGAGTTGCAATTGAAGACAGTCAACTAGGGTTTCATCTGGGTCAACCCTGGGTCAACCTTAGGTCAAATGATTGATTGAAAGGCATCAAGGGCTATTTGAGAGATGTGGGGTTCATGATTTTACATGTAGATAAGGATGTGGTGTTGTTCCAAGAAGAAATCAAGAGAAATCAAGAAGAACAGGAGTTTCTAAATTAGGGTTTTTGTGTAAAATCCCCTGATTTAGGTCAAAATTCCAAGCAAGATAAGTCCAAATGCAAGCTTCAAATGGATCCTTGGCCAACATGAAACTTGTAGAGGATCTCAAGACCTTTAATTTTAGTGGTGGAAGACATCAAGGAGATTTATAGAACTCAAGTTATGGTCCTTGCAAGTTACAGGTCATCTGAGGTATCTGAAATTTTGTCTGTGAAAGTTACTTGTCTTCCAAGCAACTTTTACCCCTCAAGGAGATTTCAAATGAATTTCTGGTCAACATAAGAGTTGTTCCTCATTGTCTTAGCTTTCTATAAAGGTATGTTATGCCTTCATCTGATTTGTGGAACTCTACTTATGACCTTGGCAAGCAAAGGGTATTTTGGTCATTTGAGAATTACAGGTCATTTCAAGCCTATGCCCAAAACTCATACAAGGAAGCTTCAAATGAAAAACTTCACAACATCAAACTTGCTCCAAATGACATTTTGAGTCTATAAAAGTGATCATGAAAGTTTGGAAAGGCTCATAGCTCAAGGTTTCAAATTTGGTCATTTAAAAAGGGAATTTAATGAATAAAAATGACCTAAAATTGAGATTTTTCATAACATGGCCAAATGGGATGAAATTATAGGTCATTTTGATTGGAAAAAATGTTTTAAGAACATTGGCAAAAGTAGATTTTTGAGTTTGGTTCAAAATTTGGAAGTTATGTTAATTGGGTTACAAAGGAAGTAACATATCCAAAATCCAAGGGAATTGAGTGCAAGAAAGTTCTACCAAGTTCTAGAAAGGTCCATGAGTGTCTATATATTGGGTAGATTGGCTTCATTCAAGGGTTGGTGATTCATTTTGATCAAAATACCAAGTTTCATCTCATTCTTCAATTGTGCAAATTCATCCCAAACTCTATCAAATCTTCATCAATTTCCAAAATTCTTGATCCTATCATCATTTACATCCTTCATAGATCCAATTTCCATCAAAATCTGTTTGAATTGGAGAGGAATTCGTGCTATTCAAGTGTATCATCCAAGTTGCAAAAGGAAGTGGTTATGGCAATCCAAGGAGTTTGAGCAAGAACTACTGCATACAGAATCAAGAACCAAGCTTATTGAGCAAGTCCCAAGCATTGCAAGCTGTGCATCCAAGATCTACTCCATCTGTTTTCAACTTTAAACCAGGTTAGTTTTCCTTTCGAATTGGATAGATTTAGTTAGAGTAAGGTAGAATCATTAGGTTAGAATGGTTAGGGTTGGTTAGATGATTGTTTCTGATGAATTTGAAGACATTTCATGGAAGTTACCATTGGAGCACCAAAACTGTTAGGGCTTAGAACACCTAGGTTAGGGCATGATAATCTTGGTTAGATATATGAGAGTGATCAGCATAGCATGTGGAGCGTGTTAGGGTAAGAATTAGAAGGAATTAGCATGATGGATATCAGTGTAAAATGGTGGAACCAGGATTTTCTACCTATCGGGTTTGAATTTGGATTGAGTTTTAGAGGAAAGTGAGGCCATGGTTGTGTAGAGGAGAAGAAATGGAGCGTTTTTGCTTTTTACAGAAGTGAATTTCATGGAGAAATGAGGTTGTATGAATGTGTTGAAAATCTGGTTCATGAGCTCGTGCATGGTTCTTCAATGGAGGAAACCCTAGCTTTGGAAAAGACACATGAGGACCGTTGGATGAGGTCTCTCTTGTTGACTGAAAATATGATCGCGTGGCCAGGATTCAAAGATGAATTTGGAGGGAACTCTGGGTGCCAAAGCGCACCGTTTCATTTAATCGTTCAGACTGGGCTTGGTAATCCAATGCTATTCGCACCCTATTTTCAAGGCCCAAAACCAAATGAACTGAATTTTCTACTTTCTGCACCGTTTTCACTTTATTTCTTTTTTTGTATTTTCTGAGCATGCACTGGGCCCAGACGCGCTTTGCTATGCACGCCCCCCAGTCTGGGCCCATCATCCATGTTTTAACTGAAATAGTTACTAGCTGCACCCCTAATTCAATTTAACTCATTTTAATTTCCTTCAATTTTTGTTAATTCTTAAAAAAATCATAACAAATAGAAAATTGCATATTTTTAAATGGTTGTTTTTGCATCTTTTTCATATTTTTGTTAAGAAAATTTTCACATAATAAAATTAGCATTTCATTTTATTTTTGTATTTTTAGTATATTTTTCTTTTAAATAGGTTTTGAATAATGTTTAGTTTAATGCATGATATTGTTGATTTTAGTTTAGTTAGATGCTTTTACATTTTGGATCCATTCTTTTTAGGGTGATTAAATTAGGACTTTAGCTTCCTCATAGGATTTAATTCATAATTTTAGGATTAATTTTTAGATGATTTGTTTAGGTGTGATTAGGAGAATCAAAACTAGGGTTTAGATATAACATAGGTGTAGTAAATCATTTCTTTTAGGAGTTGTAGTTTGGATTTTGGGGTATGGGACTATAGGGGTATTATGGGTAGATAATAGATCCCTTAGAAATTACTAGGTTTCCCCTATTCTACTATTACTATTAGTATACTGCTTGTATTTGCTTGACTGTGTGGTGTGCCCTCTCTAGGGTTATTATTTGACTGTGTGGGGGTATTGGGCTTGTTTGGGGCTTGGGGCTTGAGCTGAAGACTGTGCTGA
The DNA here is from genome assembly GCA_963859935.3 of Lathyrus sativus. Classification (NCBI taxonomy): domain Eukaryota; kingdom Viridiplantae; phylum Streptophyta; class Magnoliopsida; order Fabales; family Fabaceae; genus Lathyrus; species Lathyrus sativus. The sequence goes on from OZ012739.1 coordinate 415,359,549, forward strand.
TGAAGCCCACTGAAGATCAAAGAGAATGAAGACCAACTTCCAGAGTTGATGAGGAGTATCCCTTGCTGGCAGCTGTTGAAGGTTATAGGATTTAGGAGCTAGGCAGAGCTCTAGAGTAGAAAACTTGATTCACAAACAGGGAAGGTCTTGTTTGCCTCCATCCTTTCTCTATGATTCAAAGTCTCTTTTAAATATCCACCTCCTTCCTTTGGAAGGATTAGTGAATGTATTTAAAAGATAGAACTTTTGAGAGAAAATTGTCTGTATCATGTTAACAGTCAGTGAGCCACCCTTGGTAGGCAATTGACTGTTTAACATCCATTTCATCTTGTTGACTGATATTCATCTTGGAGATTGAGACTGGAAGAAAAGCCCTGAAGACTGATGATAGAGACCTTGCTTGAAGGCTGTGAAGAGGAGGACTGATGCTTGGAGCTTGTAAATGTTTGGAGATGACTTGAAGACAGATGCTGATGCAGACTGCTTTTGCTGTTTATTTTAGCTGTTTATAATTCTTGATGTATTGATTGAATTTCCCTGACTGTATTGCTTGCTGTTTAACTTGTTAGGTTGAAAGTGAATTCTGTTCACTTTTGCCTATTGTTTTCTAGGTTCGAGGTTGAGTGGGACTCCCTTGCCTCGCTTGTATTGTTGCATCCATGCATTTTACTGCTTTACTGTATATATCTGTTGTTTCGATTTCCGTTTATCCCTTAGGATCTCTGTTTTTCTCTGCGCAAGAGAGGAGCATGATAGACATTAGGTCTTAACCCATGCATGATAACATTAGGTTAGTTTGATTCCCTTCGCAACTGTAGGATAGAGTTCTGTCTCTTCTTCCTCAAAACAAACAGAAAAACACAATAAGATTTCAAACACAATAAAAGACACTTCTTCCGTAAAAGAATGTGAACTCATCAAAACGTCATTTTTGTCCGCTTGGACCAGTAATCAGAAAAACCCTTTTTCAGAAGGAATAAAAACAATTAAGACAAACTTGTGTCGTACGTGGCCCGAACTACGTTTGCTCTGATCTTTCATGCTGTATGAAAGTACGTAGGCATAGGATGCGATATCCTAGCGAGCAACTTTCCCCTCCTTTCCCGTAGGTAGGCAAACTACGTTGACTCTGATTTCTCGTTCCAGACGGGAATACGTAGGCATAAAGTGCGATACTTTGCCGAGTCATTTTATTTTCTTTTAACCCTTGACCCTTAGTTTAGATAGAAATAACAATCCATACCAGAAAACAAGCGTGGATCCCATCGAGTACGACGGACGTGAGGGGTGCTAATACCTTCCCCTTACGTAACCGACTCCCGAATCCAGGTTTTGGTTGCGATGACCATTCCTTTCCTGTTTTTTGCGACGTTTACTTCGAGCGTTTCCTTTCCCTCCGTTGGGATAAATAACGCACGGTGGCGACTCTTCTGTTCAGCCGACGCCAATTTTCGCAGTAGCGACAGCTGGCGACTCTGCTGGGGATCCAACGTCCCCTGGCTGCTAAGGACTGCGATAGTTCCTTATGCATTTGGGATCCAACGTCCCTTAAGAGAGTCAATCCTAGCGCTTGTTTTCCCGTCGAGGATTTTGTATGGATTTATATTTTTGTCATTTACCTTCAGCACTATATTATTGTTATTATTGTTGTATTGGGGTTGTGACGGGTGATTCTATGATTGAGAGATAAGTCGGACCTGGGCTTGAGTGCACCTAGAATTAGAGTAGAAAGTAGTGGGCGCGTGCCGACTTTGCTTGCATTAGTGTCCCACGAAATCTACACTCGGACGAGGTTCTTCTGGTTGACTTCTTTTTCTACCCTTTGGGTCGAAGGGGTTGTTGGTTAGCTGAATTGTCGACTCCGGGAACCGATCATTTGGAAGTTGGCTAAGTGAGGCCTCTTCAGGATTTGATGATGCCACTCCTTCTGGGAATCGTATCATCAACCCTGAAAGTCTGTGACGCCGACGACCGCATAGGATGCCATACCTTTGTTAGTTACTAGGACACCTACCTGTGAGAGGGTTTGGGGTTATGCAGGTAACTAGACCTTCAGATACCGGTTTGTTTCTTGATCTGAGATTCTGGGTATTTATGGAGAGTTGAGAGGTCTATCAGAGACCAGTCAGAGTTATGTTTGAGGTCTATCAGAGACCAGTCAGAGTTATGTTGTGGGGTCTATCTAAGACCAATGTTGGAGTTTTGTATTGGGTCTGTCCAAGACCAGGGTTTGAGGAATTCTGGAGAGTTTATCTGAGACCTTTAATATGGTTCAGGCTTCTCCGCCATGGCATTTGGTCCCTGTTGCATGTATTTGCATTGCATTTTTTGCATAACCATTATCATTGCATCCCATTAACGTGTGTCTGTGCTACAGGTGCATTTGCATATTCCCTGGTTCTAGTGCCCAGACTTCTGCTTATTGATCATGGCTGGTTTGAGAAAGACAGTTGTGTACAAGTTGCCTACACCTGACATTACTCCCTTACTTGGTCTGATGTCCCTTGCTGATGAGGAGGTTAAGAGAAGTTTCAGGATGAGTCATGGGAGATTGTTGAGACTGGTTTGCAAGCCAACTGCTGTTGAGATGAATGGGCTGTACACCTTGATGCAATTCTATGACCCTGTATTGAGATGTTTCACGTTTGCTGACTTTATTTTGGGGCCTACCATTGAAGAGTATGTAGAGTTTACTGAGCTACCAGTACAGAATAAGGTTCCCTTTACTCATTCAGCCGCTGAGCCCAAGTTGGAGGACTTAGCTAAGGCCTTGCACATGAACGCTGCCGAACTATTAGTGACTTCTTGGCTAGGGGTTCCAGGTTTCTCCCTTGATTTTCTGGTTGGCAAAGCTCAAGAGTACGCCAAGAGCGGGTGCTGGATAGTCTTTAATGCTATCTTAGCTCTTTGCATCTACGGAATAGTGCTGTTTCCCAACTTACCCAATTTTGTGGACTTGGACGCTTTCCATCTGTTTGCCGCTGGCAACCCGGTACCCACTTTGATTGGGGATCTCTATCATTCATTGCACTACAAAAACGAAAATAGAAGAGGAAAGACTGTTTACTGTTGTGCGCCGCTGTTGAACATGTGGTTTAAGAGCCATCTTCCCCTGAAGGGACCTTTTGTGGACAGTGCAACTACAGCTGACTGGCCAGAGCGCCTGATGAGGCTATCTTCTGAAGACATTGAGTGGTTTGACCGAGATTTGTTGGGGTCTGAGCTTATTTTCAGTTGTTCTGGGTATCCTAATGTTCCTTTGATAGGAAGAAAAGGGTGCATCAATTACAACCCATCTCTGTTTATTCGCCAGTTCGGATATGCGTTGAAGAACCCACCTTAGGAGGAGGAAGTACAGGAATCTATGTACTTCACCGGTGAGTTGAATGGAGAGTTACTAGCCAAGCTTCAGCATGCCTGGATGCGTATTAATAGAAGAGGGAAACCACTGTTGGGGAAGAATGATTGTCAGGCTTATGCACCCTACAAAGTATGGATCCGAGAGAGAGCAAGACAGTTGCTGATGCCATTTCCAGCTGCACCGGTCCCTGTTCATATTCCGGTGGAAGAACCAACCAGTGTTACTATGGAGGCCTACGAGCAAGTTGTGAAAGAAAAAGAAGCCTTGATGAAGATCAATGAGGGGTTAGAAAAGGAACTGGCTCAGATGCGTAGTGAGAAGAACAAGGTTGTGCATGCTCTCCAACAGCAGATCGAATTAGTAAACAGGCTAGGTGCTGAATTGACTGAAGAGAAAAAGAAGCGTGAACGTCTGGGTAAAGAGTTCAGAAGCTCCCATGACATGTTGGAGTCCAAAAAGAAAGCACTCTATGCCGCCCACCGAGAAATCTCTTCTTGTAACAAGACGTGGAATGCTACGCTAACCAACAACAAAAAGAGGGAAGACAAATTGAAGCAGCAAATTTCTGAACTCGAAGAACAGTTGAAGGCTAGCATTAAGAAGTATGAAGAAGAGGTGATGACCAAATATAGTCTCCAGAATGCATTGAACAAGGCCATCGAAGGTAGGAACGAAGCTGTGTCTCAAAAGCGGAAGCTAAAGGATCGCTTCGGAGAAGGGGCATGGGAGGAAACCGCTGGTGACGTGCGACGCATTCTCAAGCGAAGAAATCAGCTTGTTGAGGGTCTGCTTACCCGACCAAGTCACCCAGAGACTAAGAAGTTGCTAGAAGAGTACCAGACTTATGAGTGTACTTGACTGTTTCATGTATTAACGTGTATGCTTTATTTGCATAGCGCTGACCATCACCAGGATTGTTGGTTGAGGTCATGCCTTCTTATTGTACACTCAGTGATATTGTATTCTTGGCTTAATGGATTTCTCTGCAGTATATGAGGTGTTTTCTATGATTCGGCTCCGATCACCGTATTGCTAGCACTACCACCGTGTCGCTTGCGTGAAAATAAGGTGCCGGCATGACAGAATAGTCGCCACCTTTCGTTATTTATCCCTCCGAGCGGGAAAGGAAACGATCGGAAAAACCTAGCGAAAAAGGGTAAGACAAGGCCATCACAACCATTGTCTGGGTTCGGGAGTCGGTTACGCAAGGGGAAGGTATTAGCACCCCTCACATCCGTCGTACTCGACGGGATCCACGCTTGTTTGTTTACTTGGACGGGTTGGTTTTATTCTATCTACCTATCAAGGCTGGCTGAAAAAGAAAAGAAAAATGACTCGGCAAAGCATCGCACTTTATGCCTACGTATTCTCATCAGAGAATGAGAAATCAGAGTCAACGTAGTTCGGCCTACGAATGGGGTATGGGGGAAGGTAGCTCGCCAAGACTTCGCCATCTTGTGCCTACGTACTCTCAACAGGCGTGAGAGATCAGAGCTCACGTAGTTCGGGAAACTACGGTTTATTTCCTGTTTTGAAAGAAGTGTTTTTTATTGTGTTTGCGATTTCGACCGCACTAGAGACTATGACCTGAGAGTGAATGCGCCGCATGTCACCCAAAGGGTACCATACTAAACATCCAGACTGTGGAAAAGGAACTCTCCCATAATCCTTTCTCAGATAGCTTAAGGCTCGTAACGTACGAAAGAAATCATTCATGATTACTGCATCTTAAACTGTTTTGAGATGAGAAGAGAACGGCCCAACTAGGAGGGAGACTATCAAGTCCTACTGTTATCATGCCATGGATTCATCCTATGGTTGAGGTTTGAACAGGGAACTCCTAGAAGTTGTCATGCATAGGTTTCAACCTAAAAGTCTATCATCAAATCCTTATCAAAGGAAATGAGAGTCCTAAGGGATCATGTCAATGATACACCAAAACAGACAAAGCCTCAGCTTTAATAGTAAAATGCATGCAATGCAAGTGAGGGAGGAAATGTGTGTGGGGCTTCAGCCTCCACAAGCTCATCTCAACCTCAAGCCAGTCATGAAATAACAGTAATCATACTGAAAAATAAACAACATGCTATCAAGCAATGAACAGTAAACTGCAGTTATACAGATAAAAGAAATGAAATACCATCCATGCTTGAGAAAGAAATTATCTACATCTAAGCTCTCCCTAATCCTAACCCTAAAACAAAACCCTAATCTACCTCTAAGCAAAGCCCTAAAGCAAAACCCTAATCAAAAGAAATCAATCCCAGTCTTCAAGCTTCAAAACAAGCTTACCAAAGAAAGGGAGCTAAGTAGGCAGACTCATAGTGCCTTCCTCAGGAAAGCACTAGGAGGCTTATACTTAGGACTCATATCCCATGTGGCTCAACAACTGTGATCGGTTTACGTTCCTCCTCAGGAGAAACTAAACTCACATGAAGGCTCCAACATCATTGGATACTTGAGAAATCCTACATGAACTAAGGGAACTAAGTGAACAGACCCATAGTGCCTTCCTCAGGAAAGTACTAGGGGGCTTCCACTTAGGAATCATATCCCATGTGGCTCAACAACTGTGATCAGTTTACATTCCTCCTCAGGAGAAACTAAACTCACATGAAGGCTCCAACATCATTGGATACTTGAGAAATCCTACATGAACTAAGGGAACTAAGTGAACAAACCCATAGTGCCTTCCTCAGGAAAGTACTAGGGGGCTTCCACTTAGGAATCGTATCCCATGTGGCTCAACAACTGTGATCAGTTTATATTCCTCCTCAGGAGAAACTAAACTCACATGAAGGCTCCAACATCATTGGATACTTGAGAAAGAGGTGAGAAGAAAGAATGAAAGACATCCATAGTGCCTTCCTCAGGAAAGTACCATGAATTTCCCTCAAACTTCAGGATCTCAAACCTCACCAACAGAGAACAAGCTCCTAGACTAGGACCCCAATCCATGCATCCTTGAAAGCTCTAACCTCTCAACCTCTGGGTCTTGATCTTCAATCTTCTCCTTCATCATGCTCCTTCAACAAGGTCTTCCAAGCCCCACAACAATTCCCCAAAGATGACCCCAAAGATAGACAATAAACACAAAACATGCCACACAAACAGTCCTATTCAGAAAATACTTTGAAAATACTAAAGTCACAGGGAAAAATCTAATGCTTATTAACAAGGGTCTATTATACTTACCCATAATATCCCTATAGTCCCCTACCCAAAATCAAACTAGAACTCCTAAAAGAAATGACTTACTTCACCTATGTTAAACCTAAAACCCTAATTTGGTACCCTAATGCTAACCTAATTAAACTAATCAAATTTTAATCTAAAAATCCTGAAATAAATCCGAAGGGAACTATGATTCAATATCTAACTATGCCAAAAGGAATGGCTCAAAAAGCCTAAGGGAAGACCTTAATACAATTTCTACAAAATCAAGTACAAGATTAATCCTATTTAAAAGCTATTTAAATGAAAAAATGCTAAAAAAAATATCTAACTAAAAATAAAATCCCATTTTTATTTTTATCATTTTTCTACACAAAATTATTGACCTAATGCAAAAACAAGAATTGAAAAATAACAATTTTATGATTTTATATGATTTATTGAAAATGCTGAAAATGTTAAAGAAAATAAAATAAAAGAATTAAAAGGAAATGGGGGAGGGGGTGCGTTTAGAAGATGCGCCTAGTGTTATTTTCTATGGGCCAGAGAACTGGGTGGTGTAATCAGCAAATGCCTTAAGCCCATGTGTTATCAGAATTCAATTGAAAAATTAAAAGAAAAATAACTATGCAAGCGGTGCAAATAGCAGCTAAGGTCAGTGTTACTTCAATTAGGCCTTTACATGGGGTGTGCACATAGCAAGATTGTACTAAGGCCCATGAGAGCGTTTAATTTAAACGCAGCGTTTAGCGTTTAGTCTTTCCCTCCGTTTTGCTTTTTAAATGTTGGCCGTGAGATCAACTTAATAAGTCAATTAATTGGACTCAATCCCACGGCTAGGAGATCATCTTCTCCATTTCACCATTAGGGTTTGTGATCACAACTCCATGCATGCAGAGCTTCCTCTCAACCTTTCTCTCTCGTCTCTTGCCCAAATCCAATTTTGTAAAGAGCAAACTTGCTCTAATTTCCACGTAGAACACACTCATGGCCTCAGTTTCCCTCAAAACACCTTAGGGCAAGAAACCCGATAGTGTACCTCCATGGATGCTCACACCTTCAACTTCCTGTTTCCTCAGTTTCTTGGCACTAAAAGACTCACCTCATGACCCTGATTAACCTAAGCTAAAGCACATGAATTAACATCCCATATTCAATGAGTTCTTGATCTTGCAAGAATCATGTCAAATTTTCAACTTGCATGGAATGTGCTCTAACTTTCCAGCCACGATCCCTATTGGTTTCTAAACATTTTTATCCTATCCATTCAATCTAAAACAGAATAAATAAGAAGGTAGGTGGTGTTTTGCAAACCTGTTATTTGATGATGGCAGAGCAGGTTCCTCTCCACTTCAGGCCTTGAGACTTGCCAAGATTGATCCCTAGTGGATGATAAGAGTTCTGTTTGCAAAATACTTGATGTTACAAGCTTGTATCTTGATCTTGAGAGCAATATGCATTCTTGGCAATTTTGATGTTACACCCTCACTCTTCCATGGATGAGGCTTCAGAATGGTATGCAGGTGCCCATGGTAATCAGAAGGAAAGGTTTGTGTAGAAGAATGAAGTTGGAATGGAGAGTTATGGCAGATTGATATTGAATTGCAAAAATGGAAGGAATTGCATCTCACTCTCTCTTTTGCCCTAGCACTAACCAATAATCACCAACCTTCTAACAAACTATCTCTACTCAATATATAGGACGCAATGGAAGGCTCTAGAAGCTGCTGGAATGTGCTTATGAGAATTCCAACTTATCATGTCATGAACTTATGGATTCATCTCATATCTCATGCCATCTCATGACAAGCTTGGTACAGCCCCTCAAATACATGTAAAAATCTCCTCTCATGAGATATTGGAGGGATATGAATGCTTATCATGCTTGTATGTTCAACTATTTTGAGTTTCTCATAGTTGCCTTATGATGCAAGTAATGAATTTACAAAGCAACTCCCATTTTTAGGCCTCAATTCAAAAATGTGTCTAAACCATTGTTTCCAAAATGTTGTTTAGATTCAAAATCATATATCATATGACCTATTTTGGATTTGTAGATTGCTCATTCCATTTTCCAACTTGGATCCATTTAACTTATGTCTTATTTTTAGGTCATTTTCACCCATTCTTGTCAATTCTTGCTACAAGCTTTTCCAACAACTCATGACCACTTTTCTAGGCTTAAAATGCCATTTTGAACAACTTTGATTTTTTGAGTTTTTTTATTTGAGGCTTGGAAATAGGAGATATGGCCTTTGCTTAAAATGACCTATAACTTCCAAATGACCAAAATACCCTTGTCTTGTACAAACCATAAGTTGAGTTCTACAAATCCTATCAAGGACTTCTAGTACTCTCTAGAAAGATAAGAAGATGATCTTCAACATTCATGTTTACCAAGAGATCATAGGAATCATCCTACTAGGGCAAACGTTGTCTGCAAGTTGGGTGACTTTCAAGGACCCAGATTCACATACCTCAGATGACCTGTAATTTGTCAAAACCATAACTTGAGCTCTGCAAATCCTATCAAGGACTTCTACCACTCAAATTAAAGCTAAGAATAATCTCTACAACATTCATGTTATGGGGAAGATTAGATGACAATCACATCTTGAGCTAAACTACCTGGAAGATAGGGATCAAACTAGGGGATTTTACACTGTCCATCCTTGGAAACCCTAGCTTAAAACTTCTCAAACTCCTCAATCATGATGAGTTGGTCTAGGAATCATCCTTATAGCATCTCAATACATCATTCCATGATCTCATGGCTCTTGGATTAGGTCTCAACCTTCTCCAAATCCTCAGTTGACCTAGGGTTGACCCAGTCAAACCCTAATTCTACCATTCATGGCTGAATCTCTGAATTCTTGCATAATGACCTCTATGGGCTTCATGATGGCTTTCAAGACATCTCATAGGCTTTCTCAAAGCTTCAAGTTCACTCTCATAGCCTCAGAATCATCTGAGGGGCTCCCACAACTCTCAAGTCATGAGACACACAACCTTGGTTTCAACCAATTTCTCTGAGGATCTCTTGAACTTTCTGATGAAGGTATCAACCTTCAAACACTTGATGGGTGAATAAATGTTGGTCAAATTTTGGGGTGCAACAGCTGCCCCTATTCAAACGGCTTGAACCTGACTGGGTGAGAAGCGAACGTCTCTCAGTCAATCAAGGTGCGAGACGGTTGAATACCGGTAAACCCGAAAATTTGCCAACTGCACGAGCACACGATACTCTGCGGGGGACAAACCTTCGAACACTGCAATACTAGATGCACAACAACTAGCTGGAGAAATACTGATCTGACATCGTCGTCAGTTATCCACATTAAATTTCTTCTGACATCGTCTTCAGGCAACCAAAACATCCCGCATCGCCGCTGGAGAACTAAATCACCTGACATCACCGTCAAGAACAACCATAACTCGGGGAAACAAACATCCAACATCGCCGCCGGAGAACTAAATCTGACATCACCGTCGATCAACCAAAATACCCCGCATCGCCGCTGGAGAAAATACAACACTGAACAACTCTGACCTGGGGCTCACCCCTGGTAAATGAAACAAAAGGTACACTTGCGTATTTGAAACTACTCCGCTGTGAATGAGAGACTTAACCAAGCACTCTCTGATCTGGGGTTCTCCCTCAGAACCATAACGAACATCCAAATACTACTGCATACTGAGCCCACCGTAGAACTTCAACATCAAAGATATATGAAACCCTGGCCCCTGGCCACTTCCAGCTTCAGCCAGAAAAGATCTTCAAGTACTTCTGAAGATGGGATCCTTGGCCTTCAAGGATAGATGAAACCCTGGCCCCCGGCCACTCCAGATCCACTAGAGAATCTTAAAGTTCTTCTGAAGATAAGCATCCTTGGCCTTCAAGGATATAAACCTTGCCCGTCGGCGATTCCAGCTTCAGCTAGAAAAGATCTTCAAGTACTTCTGAAGATAAGCATCCTTGGCCTTCAAGGATGTAAACTTTGCCCGTCGGCAACTCTGCAGGAGGTATCTTCGACTTCAGTCTGAAGAAAATGGTCCTTGGCCTTCAAGGATACATGGATCTGCCTTCAGGCAACTCCGCCTCTGCTATAGAGTATCCGTGACTTCAGTCAGGGATATACTTCGGCCTTCAGTCCGAAAAATGAATCCTAAGTCATTCATGACTTTGGGGATAACCTTGCCTTCAGGCACCTTCTGTGACTTCAGTCAGAGAAGTGGTATCCTGATCCATTCATGACTCTGCGGGGATTCAAACACTTTGCCTTCAGGCAAACTCCGCTTCAGCTGGAGAAACATCTTCGACTTCAGTCAGAAGAAACACTATTCACTTGATCGCAATCAATCATCACCTCAGGACAACTGACTTGGTCTTCAGGCCAACACGGATCACCTTGCATACAAAAGTTGTATCTACAAACTTTTGAACCTTGTCTTCAGACAAACGTTGATTCATCAACAAGGAAATCTGAATCCACAGGAGCCTTCTGATATCGCCTTCAGGCGTTTACGAAGTCAATCTTCAGATTAGACATCACTATTGGAGCAAACATATCACGCTGCTATTCTCTTGACATCCTGTCAAGTCGTTGCTAAATAAAAGCAAACATGCCGGGCCACCGGAAATAATCATCAGGTTAACAACTCTGTTGAGGAGAGAGGAATGAGGGTTCACCCAAACAATCCTGACGACTCACTGGGGAAAAGGAAGAAGGGTTCACCCAAACAACCTTGTATACTTTGCTGCATAAAAACGAGAGAGTTCACTCAAACGACTTCAACAACTGCTGGGGAATAACGAAAGAGCTCACTCAGACGATTTCTACAAACTTTACTGGGGAGCAAGTACTTCTGCTCGAGAGCAAGGTAACCACCTGGTTCATGCTTCATATGCAAATGCTGGAAAAATGGGCGTAATGCTCCGCGCGAAACGGAATGCTACGCTTTTGAGTAAATGTTATGCAATCATGTAAGGAAATGCCCCAGAAAAATAAATGCTGGGAAGAGGAATCATCCTCTCGGGGAGAGTAACCACTCTGCTGAGGAAGAGCTACCCTTCAAGGGAACTGCATTTTCTGCCAATCTCAACTGGACTTACACTTGAGGATGACGGGCTCCTCCGGAGAACACAGCACATCAGGCTGATCAACACACTATCCTCTGCTATACTCTGCATGGGGAAAACGATAAATGCCCTGAACGGCTCTCTGGGAAACGACCCTTCTGGGGAACATAGCCTTCAGGCTACAAGACACTCATGTCATTAAGTCCTCAAACTCACGGGGATAAACAAACTTCTGCTTGCTGGACAATCCTTCAGGATCTGCTTGGGGGAAACACTTCATCCGCCAGCCATGGCTATGCTCGACTGGGGATATCAATCTACCTGCCTGCTGCTGGGGAAGTGCCAACCACCTGCTGGGGAAAAGACCCCCACTCTGTTGGGGATTCCAGGAATCATCCTGGGCAACTCTTGTTAGGGACAAACCAATCGCGGCTTGAGCAACTTCCAAGGACTCGGCTCTCTTGGGGCTTCAGGAACCATCCTGGGCGATCTTAGCTGGAGACTCCAAGTATCAATTTGAGCAACCAACTCGGGAGACTGCACTGAGGTCTTAAGAATCATCTTAAGCAAACGGCCCTGCTGAGGATTTCGAGAATCATCTTGAACTGAAGACTTCGTTGGGATCTCGAGAATCATCTTGAGTACGCGACTTCGTTGGGGGAGAATGTCAGGAATTATCCTGAGCAACTGATCCTTCGGCGAAACACCTGTAAAACAAGAATGGTAACAACCTAGATCATGTTTATGATGCATATGCTTTGGCGCCATGCTCCACGAGGTGGAAATGCTATGCGTTTATGGCAAATGCTATGCGATCATGCACAATGATGCGATCCCGTCAGCAAAATAAATGCCGAGGGGGAAATTCTCCTGTCGAGGGGAAGGAACTACTCAGATAGAGGAATCATCCTGGTGAGGAGAATATGGTCACGCCAATATCAATCGGACTCCGTCTGGGGAAAAGATCTTCCGTGGACTGCTACAGGGGAAACAACTTCAGTTGATTACTGCAGAGGAACGAAGCTCTACGAGAACCTGGACCTGCTGAAGGAAAGCGATACCAATCGCGCGAATAAACTGCGTGGCCGTCTCGGCTACTCTTCTGGGGATAACAACTCTATGGGGAAACAACTTCAGCTGCTCAACACTCCACTGGGGGAAACAACTAAACATGGTCTGGTCAACTTCCAAGGATTCGGCTCTCTTGGGAATCTGCAAACTCGGCTGGGGAAAGAGAAATCATTCTGCTTCGCTGGAGAGAGTACGACTCTGGGGCAATACAACATTGGCTGTTCAACACTTTGCTAGGGAAAACCACACATGGTCCCTACTGCTACCAAGGATTAGGCCCTTCTGGGGTCTACGAACTCATCCGGGGAGAGAGAAATTATTCTACTTCACTGGAGAGTAAGACTTTGATGAGGAACTTCAATTCCGCTGGGGAAGAAGGAGTCATCCGTCTTCGGGGGAGGGTACAACTCTGCAGGGGCATACAGTACCAGCTGTTCCAACACTCTATTGGGGAAGAGGGAATCATTCGACTTCGGGAGAGAATACGGCTCTGGTGGGGAATCTCAATTCCGCTGGAGACTTCAGCCTGGCACCATCAGTTGCGGCACACTTCGGCGTACGAACAATTTCCTTCGAAACCTGCACTTGTGACCTGGTGCTGGGGAGAATACGAGCTTCGGAGACTTTACTGGGGAAAACACGAGCTTCGGCGCCCGAACATTTCTTGGAACCTTGCACTTGTGACCCGGTGCGGGGGAAAATACGAGCTTCAGAGACTTTACTGGGGAAAACACGAGCTTCGGCGCCCGAACATTTCTAGGAAACTTGCACTTGTGACCCGGTGCGGGGGAAAATACGAGCTTCGGAGACTTTACTGGGGAAAACACGAGCTTCGGCGCCCGAACATTTCTAGGAAACTTGCACTTGTGACTCGGTGCGGGGGAAAATACGAGCTTCGGAGACTTTACTGGGGAAAACACGAGCTTCGGCGCCCGAACATTTCTAGGAAACTTGCACTTGTGACCCGGTGCGGGGGAAAATACGAGCTTCGGAGACTTTACTGGGGAAAACACGAGCTTCGGCGCCCGAACATTTCTAGGAAACTTGCACTTGTGACCCGGTGCGGGGGAAAATACGAGCTTCAGAGACTTTACTGGGGAAAACACGAGCTTCGGCGCCCGAACATTTCTAGGAAACTTGCACTTGTGACCCGGTGCAGGGGAAAATACGAGCTTTGGAGACTTTACTGGGGAAAACACGAGCTTCGGCACCCGAACATTTCTAGGAAACTTGCACTTGTGACCCGGTGCGGGGGAAAATACGAGCTTCGGCGCGCGACTCAGCTGATGAGGTGACGTTCCTTCGGGACACGTCTGCTTGGGGAAGAGAATCATCTCTGCCTGGGGAGACATATCAGTGCTCACGATCTTGCATTCAGACTCTGCGGAGAGAGGCTACAGAACTCTGCTGGAGAAGGAGGAACCATCCTGCTTCGGGGATATCAATCCTGGTCTGCTGAGGGTAATCTTGCATACGCCTTACGGAGACTGACCCTTCTGGGTACCACTTTCCAGGTAAATAAGCCTGATGAGGAATATCTGAGTATCAATGTTGCTGGGGATATCAATCCTTAGCTGCTCATGGTACGACTCTGTTGGAGATGTACTGATCCTATCAAGGAAACACCTCTGACATCTGCGGAAGATAACAATCGATCACTGAACTTGGCTCTCACTTCACCGAGGAAGACAACCCTGAACGGTCCTTTTTGAACCCCCTAAGTCCTTATAGGGTATGAAGCAATCTGCTGAGAAATAACTCTTCTCTGGCTGACATCAAAATCTACCCGTCTGGAGATTACTCAATGTGGGAATCACCGTCGACTTCTGCTTGAGGAAGGAGTCAATGACCTAGACTCGAAGGGAAAGGGAGTCACACTCGGACTCTGTGGGGATACAACATTGCATCAGTCCCACCGCTGGGGAAATAAACCCAAATCTGCCGGTCAGGGAAAGCTTCAGTCTCAACCCACTTGGGAAAACAACACATCAGGCTAATCAATATTCAATGCTTGGGATGGCCATACTCTGCCGGGAATATCAATAAAACCCTACTCAGGCTAATCTTGACCCTAATCTGATAAGGGATAAATGCCATCTCAATTTGCTGCAGTCTCAAACTGCACAGGGGAAACACTCTCAAACTGTACATCTCTGCTGAGAAACAATCCTGATTCAACAACGCCAACACAGGGAATACAGACTACCAATCGTGGAGCCAAGCAACAAGTTAGGCTGTAGGATAACAATCCAATGACAGCAAGGCTTCTTCAGAAGGCTCATGTCGTGGCAGGGTAATGGCGCGATTCCCCGACACTCAATTCTTGCTAGGGTGAACAAACTCATTTGAACAACTTGCCCCAGTACAATTCAACTTGCCCCAATCCGACTTTTGGGAATAATTCATTCTGAACAGAAAACAGCTGGCAACAAGACAATCTTCAGAGGGCTTGCTCCAACATCTGTACAATGGAAGGATTCATCCTCCACTAATCAACTCTCAGCATGGTTGGCTTCAATATCTCTGAAGCAGTTTGTCCTTGAACGAGCGATGAGCGACTCAACATGCTCTGATTGAACACTGGAGGGATCTGTCCTCAAATCGCGAGGATTCTGGATAACTGCCCCTGATTGGGTCTCGCGAAGATTCACTTCCGATCAACAGCTTCTTGCATAAACTGCCCCATAATCAACTGATACTCCAGGACTCGTCCTCAGACAAACTGATTCCAAACTCACAGGAAGTCATTGCCCCAAATTCACAGGGCTTCGCAGCATGCCGTTCTGATCCAGACCTCTGACGATTCAGTCCTGATTGACTATTCCCTGTTGAAGTTCCTTCGCATCAGCTACTGACCTGCAATTAAAATTGTTTATTCACGAATGGTAATTTTAATGTAGTGTTCATGCAAATTTCGAAAAAATGTTGTACTGTCACTCATTTACGTGTCATGCTAGTGAGTGACGAATGAACCAAAGAGTTCAAACGTGGTGCTGATGTGATCAGTGAAAAATACAATAAGGATATGATTAGTAAATCATGAAGAAGTCAGGTTACTCAACCTTATCGTAATGCGCTTTCAGAATAAACCCTGCCTCAATTAGGTCTTTTAAGGGTTGTATCGTGGTCGGGTTCACGGTTCGTGAAACAAAGGATATTCGGCTCAAATTATGATTTGTACCCACCCCTTCTACGTGATGATCTCCGATCCTAAAGTTCAGTTAACTTGGGTCAAGCGCTCGCCTCTTCGAGAGGTATGTTGAACATTGGGAACAACTGGTTAAAGAGTTCACAAGGTATTTCGGAGTGACAGTTACTCCTTTTTCGTTTTCGGCGTCTGTGTCTACACGACTTCGTCCTTGTTTGAGGATTTTTCTTCTTTATATCCTTTCTTTTTCATCATTTTTTTTTGATTCCCTAATTTTTGCCTGGACTGACTCCTTTTGAGTTCTTTTCGATTTTTTCTTTTGAAGTCCAGCGGGATGCCCTGATTTTTGCCTAAGTATTTACTTTCTAGCTTTTCTTTTTTACTTAGCGGGCTTTCTTATTCCTTTTTTTTTTTCTTTTGGAACGAGTCGTGCGACACTGGCTGTCTTGATTGCTCCGAAAGGATTATAACTGTTTCACTCCTGGTTGGTGAGGTTTAACCATTGTGGTTGATGAGGTACGACCTCTAGCGAGGAATATGATGTGATTGGTCCTCGAAGGACAACACTCCTCTATAAGACTTGAACGCTCGATCAAGCTAACTGACAACTACCCTGCCCCGGGTTAAGATATGATGGTTTAAAAGTCCGAAAAATAAACTCCTATTCTCGGCTCAAAGTGGTTAACAAGGGATTCTCTTCCTTATCTCTCCGGTGCGTAGGGGATTTGAAACAATGCCTTATACGTCATCGGCAAGGTTTTATCTGAAAGCAATACGATCATCGGCTATGAGTATTCAGTCTCATCATCCTCCCTCCGCTCATTGCTAATCATAGTGATAAAGTGGAGTGAATAAAATGCAAGTGTCAGTGCAATGCAGTAAATGAGTGACAACGACATGACTAATTCAGAAAAAATGCATAGTCACTTTATTAATATTACCATTCGAAACATACAATGTTTAACAGCAGGTAGTAACTAACAGAAAAGAAACTACAAATGCAAATGGTAAAAAGTCCGAGGACTGCCAATGCTGAGGACGTCTGCCTGTCTGGATCACTGGCTTCTAGAAATAACCCTCTGAATCTGCGAGCTCAATCAGCTGAGAGGTTGTCACGTACAACCAAAACTCCATCTGGAAAGGAAATACACCCTTTGTCGATCAATTGTTGCACTTTCGCCTGAAAAGCCTTGCAATCTTCAGTTGAATGCCCCGGAGATCCACCATGGTAACCACACTGAGCATGAGGATTGTACCCTGGAGGGTAAGGCTCTGGTACGGGCTTGAGAGCTTTCGGTTCCACCAAAGAATTCTGAATCAACAGTGGAAGAATCTGGCTATACGGCACAGGAACTGGATGGAAAGAAGCATCCCTTCGTTCTAAGTGGTTGCGAGGCCTCTTTTAATCCTGGTGCTGGTATTCTTTCCGCCCAGGAGCAAGAGGTCGTCGTTTCTGCATGGCAACAGTCCCTTGTTTAGGCGCTTGCGCTCTTGAACTTGATCCAGGTAGAAACTGCGAGCGAGGCGATGCAGTCACCTAAGGTCGCGGGACATATTCAAGATCTTTCTCAGCTTCAGGCAAAGGAGTGGAATCATTCACCTCTTCTGCAGGGTACGGGATGAACTTTCCCGATGCTCTCATGCCGCCCGGCACAAGCCTAATTGTCCTTGAGTCAATAAGGTCTTGAATCTTATTCTTGAGAGCCCTACATGTTTCAACATGGTGCCCCGGTGCTCCTGAGTGGAAATCACAATGTGTGTTGAGATCAACGTCTGGTGACACGTCATTTGGTGGATCCGAGGTCCGAAGCTTGAGAACACGGTTCTGAACCAACAGTGGCAACAGCTGGGCATAACTCACAGGTATTGGGTCCACAGCTCTACCAAGTAACTTCTTCTTTTGATTATAACCTTCAGGGTTATTCTGAGATGCCCGGCGCAGCTGCTGACGAGACAGGTCTTGAGCTTCATGCTGTGTAGAGGATCTATGAGGTCCATTTGGCTTCAGCACAGGTGGCACTGACGGCAATGGAGGAAGCACTTTGGTCTCCTCCTTGGGTGCTTGACCACTCTCCTTTTTAGCATATTTCTCACCACTCCCATGAGAAAGCTCAACTGATTCTGCAGCTGCTGATTCTCTTCTCTGAGTACTTGCTGGTCCAAGCCCACTACCTGTACGTCATTGTTGCACCCCAAAATTTGCCCTCACAATACAAGACTTTGTGTTCCAAGAAGGTTCACAAGGTTCACAACATTCACAATTGGTCAGAAGAGTTGACAATTCCCTCAGACAATGCACCTCCTAGGCAGTGCATCCAAAACTAGGGTTTTGACTTTAATCAGGCTAAATGGACTTCCAAGACTTCAAGTGAGCTTCATAACATCTTATATGTGTATAAGAACCCCCATGTCAAGTTTCAAGACTTTTCTCAAAAGTTTGCTCAGTCAGATGATCAAATAAGTCAAAAGCAGTCAATGCAGTTAAAAGGTCAAACTGAGGTCAACTGTGGTCAAACCAAAGTCAAACTTCATGATTTTTTTTTGCCAACATCAAAGAGAGTCGTTTGACTTTTTGCAGGTAAATATCATATGGCATGCATTTTTTTTCTAAAAAGTAAAAATGGCACAATTGGCAGGAGGACATGTGTAAGGAGTTATGAGTGTGAGAGGTTGAGAGTTCGAATCTCACCTTTGTCATTTTTTTTGTTTTTTATTATTTTTACTCTAAATTTTTCTATCTTTCATTAAAAAAATAACAAAAATAGTTTTTTTATTATTATTTAATTATTATTTTCGTATTTTAATTAAATCATTTTTTAAAATATTATTTTTTTCACTTTTTTCTAAATTATTCATAAAAATATCCAAAAAATCATAAAATAAAAAATATTGAAAAAAATTTTGTTCTTTTTATAATATTTTTTATTTTAGGAATCAATAGGATTATTAGTTTTTATTTTAAGTTTATTTTAATTATTTTAAATTATTTAAATTTTATTTTTTTTCTTAACTAATTATTTAGTTTGGGCTTTAAAATGGGCTTTAGGGACATTATTGACAATTTGGTGTTAACCCTAATTTGTTCCCTATATATACATGTGTTGCCTGGTTGGAAAAGAGGGGAGAAGGAAAAAAACCTAAGAGGAGTGAGTGCCGTTTGCCGTTATTTAGTTTTCTTCTTCATCCATTACTATTGTTTCTTTTTCTTCATCGTTTACCGTTATTTCTTTTCCTTCATCTATTACTGTTGTTTCTTTTTCTTCATCTTTTACCGTTATTTCTTTTTCTTCATCTATTACCGTTATTTCTTTTTCTTTATCTATTACTGTTACGTTTATATATATATAATTTTTAAATTGTTAGAGTTTATATATATAAGATTTTTGATCGAATTATGTCGATACGATGTTTGCACATTTGTGTGCATGACGCGTGACATTTGTGTTAGTTCGATCTGGTTGCGATGATCGCATTTTTGTGTGAGCAATAATACTATTTTTTGCTTAATTTCTTTTTCTTTGCGATAAATTTTGTTTCGTCCGATTTAGATCTGGTTGCGATGAGCGCATTTCTGCGTTAGCAACATTGTTGGGTTATTTGGCACATTTAAAATTCATTATTGCTTTATTATTATTATTATTATTATTATTATTATTATTATTATTATTATTATTATTATTATTATTATTATTATTATCATTATTTATTATTATTATCATTATTATCATTATTATTACCATTATTATTATTATTGTTATCATTAATTTATTAAAATTTGTTATAATATAAAAATCTGTTTTTTAAAATAAATAACATTAACATTTTTTCTAAATTAATATGAAAACCTATTATTTTTAAGAAAAACTTTTTTTTAGATAAATTTAAAATAATAACTAAAATCTTTTTTTTAAAATAATAACTAGAACCGTTATTTATTTTATTATTGTTCAATTCAAATTTCATTATCATATTGTATCTGCTCCTCTCATGTAACCTCGCGAACTTAACAATCGCTCTTTAAATTCTGCCTTTAAATTTCTGCTTGCATGGTTTAAATTATGACATTATCTCTCTGTTTGCATGATTCAATTATCTCACGCGTTTACTATTATTTCTGTCACATTGCACACATCCGAAGGTTAGGTCTAACTGTTTGGCCGCCGCGCCAATAGTCCGTAAAACTTCACACATTCAATTTCAAATCCTCAAAACTACAAACTACAAACCCTAATTTTCACAAATGCCTCGCCGCAGGCAAAATTACAATTTTACCCTTAGCATTAGGTCAAAGAGCCGCCGCGCTCATTTTAGGGTTTCCCGCCGTGGAATCCCTAATTTAACCCTAATTACAACTTAACATTTCAACGTAGAGATTTGGAGTTTCTACACTCCACGTAAGCGTGTCCTTAAGATGCGTTTATTCCCCTTGAGACCTTGACCACAGTCAAGAAGTTTCTAACCTCCCTATTGAGGGGAACTACGATTACTCTGATTCTACTCCCGTAAGGATACGTAGGCACAAGATGCGATGTCTTGCCGAGTAAACTTAGAATTAACCCCCTTTATTATTTATTATTGCTTATTTATATTTTATTTATCTTTGCTATTTAATTATTTTGCTTATTATTTTGTAATTGTTTCTTGGATGTAAAGTTGTTTAATTATTTAATTATTATTATGGTTAGTAATTAGGGAGTGTAACAACATGTATGTAATATTAAAATAAATTTAGATCACTTTTAAATAAAGATAATTAAAATAAACACGTCACACACGTAAGTCGATTTTAATCGCCGTCTCACTTCCTAAGGATATCCCTCAAGTTGCCTACGAATAATGGTTAAGTGGGGTGTATAAAGCAAGTCCCTCAAATAAAAAAATCATCAAAGTCCCTTATGGTTGCCTTTACGAATCAAGTCCCTTTCGAAAAATGATGATGGTCCCTTATATGTGCTTATTACATCCCACAATGGCCTTCAAAGTCAAATTGTCCCTCACATACCCCTTAACATCCAAAGTAAGGACTACCTACTCCATTATAGTAGGGATAGTCTTACTAAAGGAAAGAATGAAGAATAAGAAGGACCTTTAAACATTAGGGTAGGTTACTCCTAGGTGCTTGCTCACTTCAAAACTGTTTCGCACTTAAACGAATTTTCAACAAGTTTTCAAACAAGTTCTTAACACATCCTTACATGGATTATTTATTAACTATTCTGAAAATTTTCTATTCACACACTACAATTTCAAAACAATTCAAAAGTGAGCTTAAGTACCTAAGAGCCCATGGATAACCATGGATGAAAAGGGTGTTAACACCTTCCCTTTTCATAACCTACCCCCCGGACCCAAAATATTCTCTAAGGTCTTTCCTGTTCTTTTATAACCTTTCCTTATGGATAAAATAAAAGTCGGTGGCGACTCTTGCTATCCGCAACATTGTTTAAAGTCAGTTCTCCCACCGTTTGGAAAGAATGAAGAATAAGAAAGACCTTTAAACATTAGGGTAGGTTACTCCTAGGTGCTTGCTCACTTCAAAACTGTTTCACACTTAAACAAATTTTCAACAAGTTTTCAAACAAGTTCTTAACACATCCTTACATGGATTATTTATTAACTATTCTGAAAATTTTCTATTCACACACTACACTTTCAAAACAATTCAAAAGTGAGCTTAAGTACCTAAGAGCCCATGGATAACCATGGATGAAAAGGGTGCTAACACCTTCCCTTTTCATAACCTACCCCCCGGACCCAAAATATTCTCTAAGGTCTTTCCTGTTCTTTTATAACCTTTCCTTATGGATAAAATAAAAGTCGGTGGCGACTCTTGCTATCCGCAACATTGTTTAAAGTCAGTTCTCCCACCGTGTTACAGAACTGGCGACTCTGCTGGGGATTTATTTAAGAGGGGTACCCTTAGGAATTAAGATCACTTTAAATTGTTTGCCTTGTTTGCTTTATTATTATATTGTTGGGGTGCTCTTATGTGTGAAAGGTCCTAACCCGGATCTAGTGTACCTTAGGTAAATGGCAATAGACCAAGGAAACTGTACGACGTATATCGATACGGTTGATCTGGTGGCCATAGTTAGTGCGACTTCTTGGTTGGTGCTTATATTCCTTAAGTCAAGTTGAGGATAATATTGAGGCTGCCATATGTTGTCAATGCACTAACTGACTTTTAGAACCCTAGTTAACTCATCTTGGCCTTTAGAAAGTAGTGAGGTAACCGGCTTTGGTGCAGACTGAAGTTGGTTGACACTCGATACTACGCTCATTGAGATCTTAAACTTGGAGGGTTTTGGTTGGCAAGTAAGTTGCCTTCTGAACAACCACCCTTGTGAAGGATCAATGATATTGAGATCCCTTAGAACCTGGTTACTTTTGTAGGACAGGACGAACCATCTAACTTCAGGGGAGGGTACTTGCCTTTGAACCTCATGCAAGCCTTTAAACCTAGGGCTATGGTGTGACTTGTTTGTGTGTGCCACATGTTTGTGATTGAGCATGACATCATGACATCATCATGCATCATAAGCATATCATTTTCCCTAACCATTTCAAGGACCAAAGGATTTATCTTTGTTCTTTGTTGCAGGTCATGGCTTCTGCTCGTAGAAACACCATCAGGATCAACTTTGTAGGGATGCCTGCTAAGCTCAAGGAGTTGGTTTCCCTAGTGCCTGATCATTCCCAGTTCAACAAGAGACATGGTCACTTATTGGATCTAGTTACTTCAGGGTTCAGTGAAGACATGATGAGTGTGCTGTTTCAGTTCTTTGACCCTAAGCACCATTGCTTTACATTCCCTGATTATCAGCTGGTTCCAACCATGGAGGAGTTCTCTAAACTTCTGGGTATACCTGTTCTTGATCAGAAGCCATTCACAGGCTTAGAGAAGGAGCTTAAACCAGAAGTTATTGCTGCAGCTCTACATCTGAAGAAGTCTGACATTGTTCTAGAGACGAGAAGTGGAGTTAAAGGTATTCTTGCCAAGGTATTAGTGGATAAAGCTCAAATGTTCTTGAAGGCTATGAGCTACGATGCTTTTGAGGAGATCTTAGCCTTATTGATTTATGGCTTAGTGTTGTTCCCCAATCCTGATCAGTTCATAGACGTTCATGCCATCCACATATTCCTGAGTCACAATCCAGTGCCTACCTTACTTGGAGACATCCTACATTCTCTTCACACCCGTACTACAAGGGCAAGAGGAACTTTGATGTGCTGCATACCTTTACTTTCTAGGTGGTTTATTTCTCACCTTCCTCGCTCAGTAATGAAGAATGAGCAAGGGTTCAGATGGTCCAAGAGGATCATGGCACTTTCTCACTCAGACATCCATTGGTGCTCCAGATCTATGGAGAATGTCACCATCATTGACCGTTGTGGGGAGTTTCCTAATGTGCCACTTCTAGGCATAAGAGGAGGCATCACCTACAACCCATCTCTAGCTTTACGACAGTTTGGTTACGCCCGGAGCGATGGTCCACATGACATGTTGATTCAGGGCATTGTGTTTGACTACGACAACGATCTTCAGGGTTACCGTCAGAGATTCATACGAGCTTGGGAAAAGGTAAACAGGATTGACAGCAAGACACTGGAGCCTAAGTACACCATTCCTATGGAGGCTTATCTCAGATGGGTACGATTTCGTGCTCAGACACTCATGATGCCATATCCTGCCATCCTACCAGTTACCATGGAACCTGTTGCTGAAGGAGACACAGCTTATACCATCCTTCACCCAGACATGCCTACTGATATGGAAGACTTGCAGAGATCATGGATCCAACTGAAAGAGCAAAGGGATACTTTCGAGGCTCATTACAAAGCAAGCCAAGCAAGGATCCTAGAGCTAACAAAGCTACTTCATGAGGAACGAAACCTCAACTCATACCTCAACACCAAGAGGAAACGTCCATGGGAGACTTAAAACCCCATCTTTTGTACTTATTTCGTTTTCATTTTTTGTAAGCCTAAAAGGCAAAACAAGTTATTACTAATAAAAAGTTACTTTCTTGTTTGTTTAAGCAAATTTAAATCCTGCGGTCCTTGAAAACATTGCATATGCATTCCCATATCATTGCATCACAGGTTTATAATTGTGCACATGTTTCTCATCTTCTCGCTGTTTATTTCAGCAATGGCTCTTGAACAATCAGTTAAGGATCTCCAGGCACAGAATGCACAGTTCCAAGAGCTGATCCTGATCCTATCCAAGGGGCAGGATGAATTGAAGACACTGCTGGCCAAGAAGACTAAGAAGGCTAGAAGGTCTGCTGGGTTGCTCAACATGGGAAGAAGGTTCAAAGGTCCTGCCAAGACCAAGGAACAGGTTGAAGACTATGAATCTGAAGAATCTGAGCAGGAGAGAGGCAGTCTCCACAACACTATGGGGGACTCTGATTCTGAGGCTAACTACTACCATGAGCCTAACGAAGACAAATTCAAGATGCTGGTGGATAGAATGGATGCTATGGAATTACAGAAATCATATGGGCTGGATTTTGAGGATTTGAGCTTGATATCTGGGGTGGTCATACCCATTGGGTTCAAAGTTCCTACATTTGTTGTCTATGATGGGGTCTCTTGTCCCAAATTGCATCTGAGGTCTTATGTCAGAAGAATTCAACCCCACACTGCTGATAAAAAGTTGTGGATCCATTTCTTTCAAGAGAGTTTATCTGGAGCTCAGCTAGAGTGGTATTATCAGTTGGAGAGTGTCAACATCAGAGATTGGAATGACCTTGCTGAAGCTTTCTACAAGCAGTATCAATACAATGCTGACTTAGCCCCCACTCGCATGCAGCTTCAAAGCATGTCTATGGGTGCCAAAGAAAGCTTTAAGGAGTATGCTCAGAAGTGGAGAGACTTAGCTGGAAGAGTTCAACCCCCTTTGACTGATAGGGAGTTGGTTGATATGTTCATGTGTACGCTGAATGGTCCGTTTTACAGTCATCTCATTGGAAGCTCATCATCTGGCTTCACTGAGTTGATCATGACAGGAGAGCGAGTAGAGAATGGTATCAAGAGTGGTAAGATTCAAGTGGGCACTTCCTCATCAGGTGCTGCAAAGAAGCCTCCCACTGGGAAGAAAGAATCTAATGTTGTGTATGGTCAGCCTGATCGTAACAGAAGGCATCAGTCTGTTAGTGCAGTTCATATTTCAAATCCAACTCCTGCAACAACAGAGCAGCCTCAAGGCAACCAACAGAGGGCTAGAAGACAGTTCACGAAGATCAACATGTCAATGGCTCAGGCATTGCAACACTTGTTGAAGGCTGAACTTATTACCCTGAGGGAGGCTCCTCAGAATCCCAATGTTACCTCTCCCAAGTACAATCCCAATGGACGATGTGCATATCATTCAAACTGTCCAGGACATGATACTAATAACTGCTGGGTCTTGAAGAACAAAATTCAGGATATGATTGATGCTGGAGAAATTGAGTTTGATCCACCAGGTACTCCAAATGTGATTACAGCTCCAATGCCAAATCACGAGAAGACTGTCAACGCCATTGATGAAGATATTGATGAAGATCTGCATGTCTATTCAGTTATGGAGTTGAGCACACCATTGTCTGTTATCAAAAAGAGGTTAGTACAAGCTGGGATCTTTCCAGGTTGTCATGAAGATTGTCTATATTGTACCTATAAGCCGGATAGTTGCTTCATTTTGAGAGATGGGATTCAACGTCTCATGGATAAATATACTATAGTGTTTGAAAGAAGACCAGCATCTGTAGAAAGTATGGTGGATCATCTGACTCAGGGTAAGAAGATTGAAGAGGTTGACATGGTTGACAAAGTACCACTAAGAATCACTTCAAAGGGTCCCATTAAAATCACTCATCAGGGCCCAATCAAGATTACTGCTGAAGGTCCTGTGAAAGTTGTCGCTGAAGCCAGAGTAGCTCCTTTGATCATTACCACTCCTGGTCCTATTCCTTATACATCTGACAAAGCTGTGCCTTGGCACTATGGGTCTGATGTTTACATCCATGGTGTCAAGCAGGAGCCTTTACCTGATATGCCTGTTGACATTGATAATATTGCTGGATCTAGCAAGATCACTCGTAGTGGAAGAGTCTTTTCTCCTCCAGTTGCTTCTAAGAGTGCAGTTACTCCTGCTGTTACTTCCACCACTGATGCTCGGGGCAAGGGTCCTGTTATTGAGCCTGTATCTACTGATGTGCCAGCTGCTGATGACCTCTCTAAGCAGATGGAAGAAGTATTGAAAATCATTCGCAAGAGTGATTATGATATTGTTGATCAGCTGGGGCATACTCCCTCAAAGATTTCTATGCTCTCCCTGTTATTATGTTCTGAGGCTCATGCCAAGTCATTGATCAAGTTTCTAAAGATGGCTCATGTACCCAGTGCAATTTCTGTGGATCAGTTTGAGAATTGTGTTGCTCACCTGACCTATGACAACGGGTTAGGATTTTCTGATGCTGACTTGACCCCTGCCAAGAGGGATCATAACAGGGCCTTGCATATTTCAATTGAATGCAGGGGCACTACCCTGTCTCATGTGCTGATAGACAATGGTTCCTCTCTGAATGTGTTGCCTAAGGAAGTCCTGAACAAGCTGAGTCCTGAAGATACGGTATTGAAGCCCAGTAATATTGTGGTAAAGGCTTTTGATGGTTCTAGAAGAGTAGTGCATGGGGAAATTGATCTTCCAATCAAGGTTGGCTCTCAGGTGTTTACTGCTACATTCTATGTGATGGATATTCGTCCTTCGTACTCATGTCTGCTTGGTCGTCCCTGGATCCATGGGGCAGGTGCTGTGACCTCCACATTACATCAAAAGTTGAGATATCCGGTGAATGGAAAAGTTGTTACTGTCTTTGGAGAGGAAGAATACTTCGTCAGCCATGTAAACACTTTCAAGTATCTGGAAATAGAAGGTGAATACATTGAAACTCCATGTCAGTCATTTGAAGTGGTTCCCTGGGCTGTTAAGGATTGTGTGACTCCTCCTGCTGTGAAGAAGGTTCCTGTGATCATCAGAAACCCCCCAACAATGGCAATGGCCTCCCTCAATGATGCAAAAGCTGTGGTGGAAGAAGGTGGTTGTACTATTTGGGGTCAGCTTCCTGATATTCCATACAAGTCTGACAAGTTTGGTTTGGGTTTCACTGCAGAGTCCCAGAAGGCTGTTCGACGTGCTCGTGCTGTTCGTATCACCAATCAAGGGGTTATCAATGCTGTGGGAGATCAAGATGAAGACTACGACTTGGAGGCATGGATTTTTCCTACTGTGGGTGCTGGACTCAATAATTGGAAAGCTGAAGATGTTATCCCTATCTCCTTTAGTCAGGAGTAAATACTATTACTGTGTTATGTTTTTAAATTTGCAATTTCTGGAACAATTAAAACTTTCAAGCCATGTGCCTTACCTGGGGCACAATGGTGTGCTTGTTACGGGTTGTCATTTCATTTGCATACTTCATTCAATAAAATCAGGGGACGTTTCGTTTTCGTAGATATTGTGTTCCTTGTCTTTCTTTTTCTTTTATTTTTGCTTTATCAGCTATGTGTTCTTACACACAGCCACAGCACTAAAATGCAGATCCTCATCCACTCTGGATCCAGTTGATAACAGTTCTACTATTGCCAATTACAATTTCAAGAATCCGATCTATCAAACTGAAGACGGAAACGAGGAAGATTGTGAAATACCTGTAGAGCTTGCTAGGTTGTTACAACAAGAAGAGAAAGCTATACAGCCACATGAAGATCCAGTCGAAGTTGTGAATCTGGGAACTGAAGAAAACAGAAAAGAGGTCAAGATAGGGGCTGATTTAGAGGACAGTGTCAAGAGCAGGTTGATTCGGATGCTACGTGACTATGTGGAGATCTTTGCTTGGTCTTATGAAGATATGCCAGGGTTGGATACAGACATTGTGGTTCACCGTTTGCCAGTGAAAGAAGATTGTCGTCCAAAGAAGTAGAAGGTTCGTCGTATGCGTCCTGAAATGTCAGAAAAGATCAAAGCAGAGGTAATGAAACAGTTCAATGCAGGGTTCTTGGCCGTAACTTCTTATCCTCAGTGGGTTGCAAATGTGGTACCAGTTCCTAAGAAAGATGGTAAGGTACGTATGTGTGTAGACTACAGAGATCTGAACAAGGCTAGCCCTAAAGATGACTTTCCACTTCCTCATATTGATATTCTGGTAGACAACACTGCTCAGCATAAGGTATTCTCTTTTATGGATGGTTTCTCTGGTTACAATCAAATCAAGATGGCACCTGAAGATATGGAGAAGACTACATTTGTGACACAGTGGGGCACCTTTTGCTATAAGGTAATGCCATTTGGTTTGAAGAATGCAGGGGCAACATATCAGCGTGCTATGGTGGCTTTGTTTCATGATATGATTCATCATGAGATAGAGGCATATGTGGATGATATGATAGCCAGGTCTCAGAATGAAGAACAACATCTTGATCATCTGCACAAGTTGTTTGAGAGGTTGAAGAAATACAGGTTGAGATTAAATCCAAACAAGTGTACTTTTGGAGTTAGATCTGGAAAGCTCCTGGGTTTCATTGTCAGTGGAAAAGGTATTGAAGTGGATCCTGCAAAAGTGAAAGCTATACGAGAGATGCCAGCTCCCCGTACTGAGAAAGAGGTTAGAGGTTTCTTGGGACGATTGAACTACATTGCAAGATTTATTTCCCAATTAACTACCATCTGTGAGCCAATCTTCAAGTTGTTGAAGAAAGATCAGGTGATGGAATGGAATGATGAGTGCCAGACTGCCTTTGATGAAATCAAGAGATATTTGCTAGAACCTCCAATTTTAATGCCACCAGTTGATGGAAGACCCTTGATTATGTATTTAACAGTATTAGACAACTCAATGGGGTGTGTATTGGGGCAACATGACAAGTCTGGTCGAAAAGAGCAGGCAATATACTACCTTAGCAAAAAGTTTACCGACTGTGAAACAAGATACTCACTGCTCGAGAAAACTTGCTGCGCTTTGGCATGGGCTGCTCGCCGACTAAGACAGTATATGTTGACCCATACTACCTTGTTGATTTCGAAGATGGATCCAATCAAGTACATATTTGAGAAACCTGCTCTCTCCGGAAGAATTGCAAGATGGCAAATGATCTTGACGGAATATGATATACAGTATACTACTCAGAAGGCCATTAAGGGGAGTGTTGTTGCTGATCATTTGGCTCATCAAGCGGTAGATGATTACCAGTCAATGAATTTTGAGTTCCCTGATGAAGACATTATGTCTGTTACCAAAGAACCTGGACAATATGACGGACCTGAACAAGGATCCCGATGGACTATGGTTTTTGATGGTGCCTCCAATGCACATGGTAATGGTGTTGGTGTTGTGATTAGTTCCCCTGAAGGTTGTCATACCCCGATTACTGCCAGACTTTGTTTCTATTGTACCAATAACATGGCTGAGTATGAGGCATGTATCATGGGTATGCAAGTTGCTATTGATATGAAGATTCAGTTCCTTGAGGTGTATGGGGATTCAGCTCTGGTAGTAAGTCAGATTAAAGGAGATTGGGATACAAAGCATGATAATCTCATTCCTTACAGAGAACATGTGTTGTCTTTGATCCCACATTTCAAAGTGATTACTTTTGGACATATTCCACGAAGAGAGAATCAGTTGGCAGACGCATTGGTCACCATGGCATCTATGTTTGAGATCAGCTGGGATGATGAAGCTCCCAAGATTACCATTGATAGATTTGAGAAGCCTGCATACTGCAATGAGATTGACACTGAAGGGGCAGAGGAGAAGCCTTGGTTCTATGAAGTGAAAAACTATCTTGAAGCTCAGGAGTTCCCTGAAGGGGCATCTGTCAAAGATAGGAAGTTCCTGAGAAGGTTTTCTGCTAAGTTCTTTCTGAGTAATGGCATTCTGTATAAGCGTAATCATGATTCAACTATGCTTCGTTGTGTGGATAAGAGGGAAGCTACAGAAATTATGGAAGAGATGCATGATGGGACCTTTGGCACTCATTCTAGTGGTCATACCATGGCAAAGAAGATTTTGAGAGCGGGTTACTATTAGTCTACCATGGAAGCTGATTGCTATCAACACTCCAGAACATGTCACAAATGTCAAATCTATGCTGATAAAGTACATGTACCTCCATCTCCATTGAATGTGTTGACTGCTCCTTGGCCCTTTGCCATGTGGGGCATTGATATGATTGGTGAGATCAAGCCTACTGCTTCTAATGGGCATCGTTTCATCCTGGTTGCTATTGATTACTTCACGAAATGGGTAGAGGCAGCTTCATTTGCATCTGTGACTAAGAATGTTGTGGCTCGGTTCATTAAGAATAATCTCATATGTAGGTATGGTATCCCTGAAAGGATTATCACTGACAATGGCTCTAATCTGAACAACACTATGATTACTGATCTCTGTACGCAGTTCAAGATTAAGCATCACAACTCTTCTCCGTATCGTCCAAAGATGAATGGGGCAGTTGAAGCTGCTAATAAGAACATTAAGAAGATTGTACAGAAGATGACTGTTACTTACAAGGATTGGCACGAGATGTTACCATTTGCTCTGCATGGTTATCGTACTACAATACGTACTTCAACAGGGGCAACCCCATTCTCCTTAGTCTATGGTATGGAAGCAGTTCTGCCTATTGAAGTTCAGATCCCCTCCTTGAGAATTATGAAGGATGCAGGCTTGGATGAAGATGAGTGGATTCAGACTCGACTTGACCAGATAAATTTGATTGATGAGAAAAGGTTAGCAGCAGTTTGTCATGGCCAGATGTACCAGAAACGAATGATCAAAGCTTTTAACAAGAAGGTTAAGCCAAAGGTATATCAGGCTGGTGACTTGGTAATCAAGCGTATCATATTACCACAGGGTGATCCTAGGGGCAAGTGGACTCCAACATATGAGGGACCATTTGTAGTCAAGACAGTGTTCTCAGGAGGTGCCATGATACTGACTACAATGGATGGTGAAGACTTCCCACAACCTGTAAACGCAGACATAGTTAAAAAATACTACGCATAAAAAGAGACCCGCTAGGTTGACAGGCCTAGGCAAAAATAAGGGCATCCCGGCAAACCAAAAGGGTTTGGGCAAAAATTAGGGATATATATATAAAAAGATGTACACCCGGCAAGTCGAAAACCTGAAAAGGCGGCTTGGGCAAAAAAGGGTATCCCGGTGGATTGAAAACCTGAAAGGGCAATCCAGGCAAAAGTTAGGGATTAAAGCGTATGACTATGTCTCTTTTGGATCACTCATGAAACTGCAACCAGTTGTACTACTTACTCAAGCTCAAACAGATAAAGCTCAATCCAATCGTTTCCGTCTCAACAGCAAGAAGATGAGATACTTGAGTGGCAATAGTAGAATTGAAACTCAATAGGATTATTTCCCACATAGCTGATTCTTTTTGTAAAACTTCATGACAAAATTCTCTTACTAGGGTTTATGTCTCCTTGTACAAACTTACCCGTGTATGGGTCACTTTTGATATAAATAAATTCCATCTTTTGAATCCAGATTCACTTTTACCCTATTTACATAAGCGAAACGTCCATTGGTTGTGTTTGAATGTATGTATGCCTTTGAATATGATTGATGTTTACCAGAAACGCATGTATGCTTTTAATATGATTGATGTTTACCAGAAATGCATGAAAATGCAGTAATAGTATTTACTAAGGACGAACGAGGGAAGGATTTCAACGAAGCTTCGCCGGTTCATCTTTACAAGACAGTTACAAACCATCAGTAGGACTAATCCATTTTCACAAAGTCTAATCTCCCTTGGAATTTATATCCATCTCTTTTATCCTCATACGGATATACGGGAAATTACTTTCCAATAAGGGCACGATGAACGAAGACGGGATGTTATACTTATCCTACTATCAAACGAAAACGAAGGTTATCTATACCCTACTATCCCCAGCAGACGGAGGGTTATATATTCTTCAACAACGAATCGGGATTTATTTTCCTTGGCCAGCAGTTGTTATACAAGGATATCCAGACACTTCCAGCAGTGTCATAGCATACATACATCATTTACATCATACCATAACATATATGTCTATAGTACATTACCTAAGTGCATCATGTCATACATGCATACATAAAGCATAAACTAATGTTGTTATACAGAATGCTACCTTGTTTTCAGGTTAATTATCCAACAAACAATCTTATGATCTTTGGGACTGCTTTATTGTAACCTCAGGGTTACTTTATCCTCCTGATGAGCTTCTTATTACTTTGGGACTGCTTTATTGTAACCTCAGGGTTATTTTATCCTCCTGATAGCCTCTCATGACTTCAAGACTGCTTTAGAGCTACTGATTGCTCTATCCTCCTGAAATCATCCTATTACTTCAAGACTGCTTTAGAGCTATTCATTGCTCTATCCTCATGAGGTCATATTACTACTTCAAGACTGCTTTAGAGCTATTCATTGCTATATCCTCCTGAAGCCATCTAATTATTTCAAGACTGCTTTAGAGTTATCCATTGCTCTATCCTCCTGAAATTACATTATTATTTCAAGACTGCTTTAGAGCTATCCATTGCTCTATCCTCCTGAAATCATTACTTCAAGACTGCTTTAGAGCTATTGATTGCTCTATCCTCCTGAAGACATATCACATTAGTATTTCAAGACTGCTTTAGAGCTGTTGATTGCTCTATCCTACTGAAGCCATTCTATTACTTCAAGACTGCTTTAGAGCTATTGATTGCTCTATCCTCCTGAAGCCATTATTACTTCAAGACTGCTTTAGAGCTATTGATTGCTCTATCCTCCTGAGGTCAGATTTATCACTTCAAGACTGCTTTAGGGTTATCATTATTGATTGCTCTATCCTCATGAAGACATGCTGTTACATCAGTATTACTCCAGACTCCTGACAGTTCTCATTATACTACTGAAGAACTTTCCCCTAGTGGCATCTTTAAGCCCACTCAATCATGTTCAACCAACCATCAATATCACTCCATGCACTGGTGAGTGCAAATTTTTGGGCTTTTGTGTTCAATCCCCTTCAACCTTCCAGGTTACGACTGGCAAATATACCAATCTAACCCCTCAGGTTTCAGAAAATTGAACAGGGGCAGCTGTTGCACCCCAAAATTTGCCCTCACAATACAAGACTTTGTGTTCCAAGAAGGTTCACAAGGTTCACAACATTCACAATTGGTCAGAAGAGTTGACAATTCCCTCAGACAATGCACCTCCTAGGCAGTGCATCCAAAACTAGGGTTTTGACTTTAATCAGGCTAAATGGACTTCCAAGACTTCAAGTGAGCTTCATAACATCTTATATGTGTATAAGAACCCCCATGTCAAGTTTCAAGACTTTTCTCAAAAGTTTGCTCAGTCAGATGATCAGATAAGTCAAAAGCAGTCAATGCAGTTAAAAGGTCAAACTGAGGTCAACTGTGGTCAAACCAAAGTCAAACTTCATGATTTTTTTTTGCCAACATCAAAGAGAGTCGTTTGACTTTTTGCAGGTAAATATCATATGGCATGCATTTTTTTTCTAAAAAGTAAAAATGGCACAATTGGCAGGAGGACATGTGTAAGGAGTTATGAGTGTGAGAGGTTGAGAGTTCGAATCTCACCTTTGTCATTTTTTTTGTTTTTTATTATTTTTACTCTAAATTTTTCTATCTTTCATTAAAAAAATAACAAAAATAGTTTTTTATTATTATTTAATTATTATTTTCGTATTTTAATTAAATCATTTTTTAAAATATTATTTTTTTTCACTTTTTTCTAAATTATTCATAAAAATATCCAAAAAATCATAAAATAAAAAATATTGAAAAAAATTTTGTTCTTTTTATAATATTTTTTATTTTAGGAATCAATAGGATTATTAGTTTTTATTTTAAGTTTATTTTAATTATTTTAAATTATTTAAATTTTATTTTTTTTCTTAACTAATTATTTAGTTTGAGCTTTAAAATGGGCTTTAGGGACATTATTGACAATTTGGTGTTAACCCTAATTTGTTCCCTATATATACATGTGTTGCCTTGTTGGAAAAGAGGGGAGAAGGAAAAAAACCTAAGAGGAGTGAGTGCCGTTTGCCGTTATTTAGTTTTCTTCTTCATCCATTACTATTGTTTCTTTTTCTTCATCGTTTACCGTTATTTCTTTTCCTTCATCTATTACTGTTGTTTCTTTTTCTTCATCTTTTACCGTTATTTCTTTTTCTTCATCTATTACCGTTATTTCTTTTTCTTTATCTATTACTGTTACGTTTATATATATATAATTTTTAAATTGTTAGAGTTTATATATATAAGATTTTTGATCGAATTATGTCGATACGATGTTTGCACATTTGTGTGCATGACGCGTGACATTTGTGTTAGTTCGATCTGGTTGCGATGATCGCATTTTTGTGTGAGCAATAATACTATTTTTTGCTTAATTTCTTTTTCTTTGCGATAAATTTTGTTTCGTCCGATTTAGATCTGGTTGCGATGAGCGCATTTCTGCGTTAGCAACATTGTTGGGTTATTTGGCACATTTAAAATTCATTATTGCTTTATTATTATTATTATTTTTATTATTATTATTATTATTATTATTATTATTATTATTATTATTATTATTATTATTATTATTATTATCATTATTTATTATTATTATCATTATTATCATTATTATTACCATTATTATTATTATTGTTATCATTAATTTATTAAAATTTGTTATAATATAAAAATCTGTTTTTTAAAATAAATAACATTAACATTTTTTCCAAATTAATATGAAAACCTATTATTTTTAAGAAAAACTTTTTTTTAGATAAATTTAAAATAATAACTAAAATCTTTTTTTTAAAATAATAACTAGAACCGTTATTTATTTTATTATTGTTCAATTCAAATTTCATTATCATATTGTATCTGCTCCTCTCATGTAACCTCGCGAACTTAACAATCGCTCTTTAAATTCTGCCTTTAAATTTCTGCTTGCATGGTTTAAATTATGACATTATCTCTCTGTTTGCATGATTCAATTATCTCACGCGTTTACTATTATTTCTGTCACATTGCACACATCCGAAGGTTAGGTCTAACTGTTTGGCCGCCGCGCCAATAGTCCGTAAAACTTCACACATTCAATTTCAAATCCTCAAAACTACAAACTACAAACCCTAATTTTCACAAATGCCTCGCCGCAGGCAAAATTACAATTTTACCCTTAGCATTAGGTCAAAGAGCCGCCGCGCTCATTTTAGGGTTTCCCGTCGTGGAATCCCTAATTTAACCCTAATTACAACTTAACATTTCAACGTAGAGATTTGGAGTTTCTACACTCCACGTAAGCGTGTCCTTAAGATGCGTTTATTCCCCTTGAGACCTTGACCACAGTCAAGAAGTTTCTAACCTCCCTATTGAGGGGAACTACGATTACTCTGATTCTACTCCCGTAAGGATACGTAGGCACAAGATGCGATGTCTTGCCGAGTAAACTTAGAATTAACCCCCTTTATTATTTATTATTGCTTATTTATATTTTATTTATCTTTGCTATTTAATTATTTTGCTTATTATTTTGTAATTGTTTCTTGGATGTAAAGTTGTTTAATTATTTAATTATTATTATGGTTAGTAATTAGGGAGTGTAACAACATGTATGTAATATTAAAATAAATTTAGATCACTTTTAAATAAAGATAATTAAAATAAACACGTCACACACGTAAGTCGATTTTAATCGCCGTCTCACTTCCTAAGGATATCCCTCAAGTTGCCTACGAATAATGGTTAAGTGGGGTGTATAAAGCAAGTCCCTCAAATAAAAAAATCATCAAAGTCCCTTATGGTTGCCTTTACGAATCAAGTCCCTTTCGAAAAATGATGATGGTCCCTTATATGTGCTTATTACATCCCACAATGGCCTTCAAAGTCAAATTGTCCCTCACATACCCCTTAACATCCAAAGTAAGGACTACCTACTCCATTATAGTAGGGATAGTCTTACTAAAGGAAAGAATGAAGAATAAGAAGGACCTTTAAACATTAGGGTAGGTTACTCCTAGGTGCTTGCTCACTTCAAAACTGTTTCGCACTTAAACGAATTTTCAACAAGTTTTCAAACAAGTTCTTAACACATCCTTACATGGATTATTTATTAACTATTCTGAAAATTTTCTATTCACACACTACAATTTCAAAACAATTCAAAAGTGAGCTTAAGTACCTAAGAGCCCATGGATAACCATGGATGAAAAGGGTGCTAACACCTTCCCTTTTCATAACCTACCCCCCGGACCCAAAATATTCTCTAAGGTCTTTCCTGTTCTTTTATAACCTTTCCTTATGGATAAAATAAAAGTCGGTGGCGACTCTTGCTATCCGCAACATTGTTTAAAGTCAGTTCTCCCACCGTGTTACAGTCATTCATAACCTGCCCCAACTGGCTTAGGATTTTCCCCAACTCAGCTTGTACCTGCTCCATTAGTCTGAGTTGCTCGATTCTGGCTCAAACCTGCAAACACAAGGGTTAGAAGACAAGCCCCGACTTTCGTCATACAAGATGAATTATGCTAATGCCGTGGGTGTCTGTACGTTTAGGAGATCACCCCTAATTCTGGTGTCAACGTGCCAACATAGTGCCAATGCAGTGATAAGACTGGATCCATTCATAGAAGAAAATATCTCAGATTGCTCGGGACACCAGTATCAGGGTACGAAATGCGCCTGCAGCACAGACACATGCTAATGGAATGCAAACATGAATATGCGACCTAATGCAAAATGCAGTCATGCAATAATATATCCGGATAGCCGCTGTGGAGATTCTGTATCAACAATTACTGACGAGAAGAAAACCCCGGCGTAAGACCACTAATATGTTCTGCTAAGAATGACCTTCTTATAGGACCATATACATAAGATCAAAATTCTGCTCTGTCGAGAACAAATGTCTGATAATGAGGACCCCTGATGTATGATCAAGAAATATCTGCTGATGAAGTCTTCAGACCCCAAATCAAAAATCTGCCCTATCAAGAACAAACATACAGCTGCTGATGAGATCTTCAGACCCCACTCAAAATCTGCCCTATCAAGAACAAACAACACCTGCTGATGAGATCTTCAGACCCCAAAATCTGCTCTATCTAGAACAAACCACTGATGACAATACTCTGATCAAAACCTGCTCTATCAAGGACAGGCATACACCTGATAATAAGATCCTCTGATCAAAACCTGCTCTATCAAGAACAGACAAATCTGCAACTGAGAACCCTGGTACCAACATAACTGATCCACTGTCAAGAAAACCAGGTGGTCTGGAGGTCAAAGTTTCCTGCAATAAACCCAATCCCGCTCACAGGTATGGACCTAATCCACGGACAAAGGTACGGCATCCTATGCGGTCATCAGCGTCACAGACTTTCATGAGTGACAATACGATTCCCAGAAGGAGTGGCATCATCAAGTCATGAAGAGGCCTCACTTAGCTGACTTCCAAATGATCGGTCCCCAGAGTCGACAATCCTCACGTCTGGACTCCCCTCAGATCCTCAGGACCGGAAAGGAGCACCTCTGCGAGAACCTCGTCTGAGCGCAGATTTCGTAGGGAACTGTGCCTGCTCAGCAGACAGGTCCGTCTACTACTCTCTGCAACTATGTCTAGGTGCATACTCAAGCCCAGGTCCGGCTTCTCACTCATAGTAACCTCACTCTCCCACAGCAGCACAGATAATCATATCAAACTGGAAATAAAATGCGGGAAATAAAGTGCGAGAAGTAAAAATGCGATAAATAAACGCAACCCAACAAGTAAACATACAAGCGGTAGGATTGACTCTCATAGGGAACCGGAGAACCAGAGATTCTGGGTTCGGTCCCCAGCAGAGTCGCCAGCTGTCGCTTGCGCGAAAATAAGGTGCCGGCATGACAGAAGAGTCGCCACCTTTCGTTATTTATCCCTCCGAGCGGGAAAGGAAACGATCGGAAAAACCTAGCGAAAAAGGGTAAGACAAGGCCATCGCAACCATTGTCTGGGTTCGGGAGTCGGTTACGCAAGGGGAAGGTATTAGCACCCCTCACGTCCGTCGTACTCGACGGGATCCACGCTTGTTTGTTTACTTGGACTGGTTGGTTTTATTCTATCTACCTATCAAGGCTGGCTGAAAAAGAAAAGAAAAATGACTCGGCAAAGCATCGCACTTTATGCCTACGTATTCTCATCAGAGAATGAGAAATCAGAGTCAACGTAGTTCGGCCTACGAAGGGGGTATGGGGGAAGGTAGCTCGCCAAGACTTCGCCATCTTGTGCCTACGTACTCTCAACAGGCGTGAGAGATCAGAGCTCACGTAGTTCGGGAAACTACGGTTTATTTCCTGTTTTGAAAGAAGTGTTTTTTATTGTGTTTGCGATTTCGACCGCACTAGAGACTATGACCTGAGAGTGAATGTGTCGCATGTCACCCAAAGGGTACCATACTAAACATCCAGACTGTGGAAAAGGAACTCTCCCACAGTCCTTTCTCAGATAGCTTAAGGCTCGTAACGTACGAAAGAAATCATTCATGATTACTGCATCTTAAACTGTTTTGAGATGAGAAGAGAACGACCCAACTAGGAGGGAGACTATCAAGTCCTACTGTTATCATGCCATGGATTCATCCTATGGTTGAGGTTTGAACAGGGAACTCCTAGAAGTTGTCATGCATAGGTTTCAACCTAAAAGTCTATCATCAAATCCTTATCAAAGGAAATGAGAGTCCTAAGGGATCATGTCAATGATACACCAAAACAGACAAAGCCTCAGCTTTAACAGTAAAATGCATGCAATGCAAGTGAGGGAGGAAATGTGTGTGGGGATTCAGCCTCCACAAGCTCATCTCAACCTCAAGCCAGTCATGAAATAACAGTAATCATACTGAAAAATAAACAACATGCTATCAAGCAATGAACAGTAAACTGCAGTCATACAGATAAAAGAAATGAAATACCATCCATGCTTGAGAAAGAAATTATCTACATCTAAGCTCTCCCTAATCCTAACCCTAAAACAAAACCCTAATCTACCTCTAAGCAAAGCCCTAAAGCAAAACCCTAATCAAAAGAAATCAATCCCAGTCTTCAAGCTTCAAAACAAGCTTACCAAAGAAAGGGAGCTAAGTAGGCAGACTCATAGTGCCTTCCTCAGGAAAGCACTAGGAGGCTTATACTTAGGACTCATATCCCATGTGGCTCAACAACTGTGATCGGTTTACGTTCCTCCTCAGGAGAAACTAAACTCACATGAAGGCTCCAACATCATTGGATACTTGAGAAATCCTACATGAACTAAGGGAACTAAGTGAACAGACCCATAGTGCCTTCCTCAGGAAAGTACTAGGGGGCTTCCACTTAGGAATCATATCCCATGTGGCTCAACAACTGTGATCAGTTTACATTCCTCCTCAGGAGAAACTAAACTCACATGAAGGCTCTTACATCATTGGATACTTGA
Source organism: Lathyrus sativus (assembly GCA_963859935.3). Lineage (NCBI taxonomy): Eukaryota > Viridiplantae > Streptophyta > Magnoliopsida > Fabales > Fabaceae > Lathyrus > Lathyrus sativus. The sequence goes on from OZ012739.1 coordinate 415,398,903, forward strand.
GAAATCCTACATGAACTAAGGGAACTAAGTGAACAGACCCATAGTGCCTTCCTCAGGAAAGTACTAGGGGGCTTCCACTTAGGAATCGTATCCCATGTGGCTCAACAACTGTGATCAGTTTATATTCCTCCTCAGGAGAAACTAAACTCACATGAAGGCTCCAACATCATTGGATACTTGAGAAAGAGGTGAGAAGAAAGAATGAAAGACATCCATAGTGCCTTCCTCAGGAAAGTACCATGAATTTCCCTCAAACTTCAGGATCTCAAACCTCACCAACAGAGAACAAGCTCCTAGACTAGGACCCCAATCCATGCATCCTTGCAAGCTCTAACCTCTCAACCTCTGGGTCTTGATCTTTAATCTTCTCCTTCATCATGCTCCTTCATCAAGGTCTTCCAAGCCCCACAACAATTCCCCAAAGATGACCCCAAAGATAGACAATAAACACAAAACATGCCACACAAACAGTCCTATTCAGAAAATACTTTGAAAATACTAAAGTCATAGGGAAAAATCTAATGCTTATTCACAAGGGTCTATTATACTTACCCATAATATCCCTATAGTCCCCTACCCAAAATCAAACTAGAACTCCTAAAAGAAATGACTTACTTCACCTATGTTAAACCTAAAACCCTAATTTGGTACCCTAATGCTAACCTAATTAAACTAATCAAATTTTAATCTAAAAATCCTGAAATAAATCCGGAGGGAACTATGATTCAATATCTAACTATGCCAAAAGGAATGGCTCAAAAAGCCTAAGGGAAGACCTTAATACAATTTCTACAAAATCAAGTACAAGATTAATCCTATTTAAAAGCTATTTAAATGAAAAAATGCTATAAAAAAAAATATCTAACTAAAAATAAAATCCCATTTTTATTTTTATCATTTTTCTACACAAAATTATTGACCTAATGCAAAAACAAGAATTGAAAAATAACAATTTTCTGATTTTATATGATTTATTGAAAATGCTGAAAATGTTAAAGAAAATAAAATAAAAGAATTAAAAGGAAATGGGGGAGGGGGTGCGTTTAGAAGATGTGCCTAGTGTTATTTTCTATGGGCCAGAGAACTGGGTGGTGTAATCAGCAAATGCCTTAAGCCCATGTGTTATCAGAATTCAATTGAAAAATTAAAAGAAAAATAACTATGCAAGCGGTGCAAATAGCAGCTAAGGTCAGTGTTACTTCAATTGGGCCTTTACATGGGGTGTGCACATAGCAAGATTGTACTAAGGCCCATGAGAGCGTTTAATTTAAACGCAGCGTTTAGCCTTTAGTCTTTCCCTCCGTTTTGCTTTTTAAATGTTGGCCGTGAGATCAACTTAATAAGTCAATTAATTGGACTCAATCCCACGGCTAGGAGATCATCTTCTCCATTTCACCATTAGGGTTTGTGATCACAACTCCATGCATGCAGAGCTTCCTCTCAACCGTTCTCTCTCGTCTCTTGCCCAAATCCAATTTTGTAAAGAGCAAACTTGCTCTAATTTCCACGTAGAACACACTCATGGCCTCAGTTTCCCTCAAAACACCTTAGGGCAAGAAACCCGATAGTGTACCTCCATGGATGCTCACACCTTCAACTTCCTGTTTCCTCAGTTTCTTGGCACTAAAAGACTCACCTCATGACCCTGATTAACCTAAGCTAAAGCACATGAATTAACATCCCATATTCAATGAGTTCTTGATCTTGCAAGAATCATGTCAAATTTTCAACTTGCATGGAATATGCTCTAACTTTCCAGCCACGATCCCTATTGGTTTCTAAACATTTTTATCCTATCCATTCAATCTAAAACAGAATAAATAAGAAGGTAGGTGGTGTTTTGCAAACCTGTTATTTGATGATAGCAGAGCAGGTTCCTCTCCACTTCAGGCCTTGAGACTTGCCAAGATTGATCCCTAGTGGATGATAAGAGTTCTGTTTGCAAAATACTTGATGTTACAAGCTTGTATCTTGATCTTGAGAGCAATATGCATTCTTGGCAATTTTGATGTTACACCCTCACTCTTCCATGGATGAGGCTTCAGAATGGTATGCAGGTGCCCATGGTAATCAGAAGGAAAGGTTTGTGTAGAAGAATGAAGTTGGAATGGAGAGTTATGACAGATTGATATTGAATTGCAAAAATGGAAGGAATTGCATCTCACTCTCTCTTTTGCCCTAGCACTAACCAATAATCACCAACCTTCTAACAAACTATCTCTACTCAATATATAGGACGCAATGGAAGGCTCTAGAAGCTGCTGGAATGTGCTTATGAGAATTCCAACTTATCATGTCATGAACTTATGGATTCATCTCATATCTCATGCCATCTCATGACAAGCTTGGTACAGCCCCTCAAATACATGTCAAAATCTCCTCTCATGAGATATTGGAGGGATATGAATGCTTATCATGCTTGTATGTTCAACTATTTTGAGTTTCTCATAGTTGCCTTATGATGCAAGTAATGAATTTACAAAGCAACTCCCATTTTTAGGCCTCAATTCAAAAATGTGTCTAAACCATTGTTTCCAAAATGTTGTTTAGATTCAAAATCATATATCATATGACCTATTTTGGATTTGTAGATTGCTCATTCCATTTTCCAACTTGGATCCATTTAACTTATGTCTTATTTTTAGGTCATTTTCACCCATTCTTGTCAATTCTTGCTACAAGCTTTTCCAACAACTCGTGACCACTTTTCTAGGCTTAAAATGCCATTTTGAACAACTTTGATGTTTTGAGTTTTTTCATTTGAGGCTTGGAAATAGGAGATATGGCCTTTGCTTAAAATGACCTATAACTTCCAAATGACCAAAATACCCTTGTCTTGTACAAACCATAAGTTGAGTTCTACAAATCCTATCAAGTACTTATAGTACTCTCTAGAAAGATAAGAAGATGATATTCAACATTCATGTTGACCAAGAGATCATAGGAATCATCCTACTATGGCAAAGGTTGTCTGCAAGTTGGGTGACTTTCAAGGACCCAGATTCACATACCTCAGATGACCTGTAATTTGTCAAAACCATAACTTGAGCTCTGCAAATCCTATCAAGGACTTCTACCACTCAAATTAAAGCTAATAACAATCTCTACAACATTCATGTTGTGGGGAAGATTAGATGACAACCACATCTTGAGCTAAACTACCTGGAAGATAGGGATCAAACTAGGGGATTTTACACTGTCCATCCTTGGAAACCCTAGCTTAAAACTTCTCAAACTCCTCAATCATGATGAGTTGGTCTAGGAATCATCCTTATATAATCTCAATACATAATTACATGATCTCATGGCTCTTGGATTAGGTCTCAACCTTCTCCAAATCCTCAGTTGACCTAGGGTTGACCCAGTCAAACCCTAATTCTACCATTCATGGCTGAATCTCTGAATTCTTGCATAATGACCTCTCTGGGCTTCATGATGGCTTTCAAGACATCTCATAGGCTTTCTCAAAGCTTCAAGTTCACTCTCATAGCCTCAGAATCATCTGAGGGGCTCCCACAACTCTCAAGTCATGAGACACACAACCTTGGTTTCAACCAATTTCTCTGAGGATCTCTTGAACTTTCTGATGAAGGTATCAACCTTCAAACACTTGATGGGTGAATAAATGTTGGTCAAATTTTGGGGTGCAACACACCACACTGGCACATTCGCACTAGAATCGGGGAATGATATTCCCTAATGCACAGACACATATTGCATTGCATTCCCATTCATATTGCATTACAAGTGATTACTGAATGGTATCTCATTTCTTGCACTGTACCAGGTCTTTTCAGGATTGAAGATCAGCGCCCGCACCGATACTCCACTCGTACCAACTGCCGAAGAATTATGGATCAAATGCAGAACGAAATGCAAGACATGCGTGAGAAGCTGGCGCTCTTCATGCAGACAATGGAGACCATTGCGAAAGGACAGGAGAATTTGCAAGCTTTGGTTCAGCCTCTGTTAGTAAGGAATGCTGGGCATGGAAATGAGGATCATCAGTCTGTGCGGGTCGACACTATTCACGGGGATGGTACCCCCACACCAGTGGCTCCACCTGTAGTCAACATACCTGCTGTCAATATGAACAACGGCGCTGCTGCCGGGAATGGTAACGGTGGAATTGGGAACGAGACTGTTGTCAACAACGTTGGGCTCGGAGATGTCAACTTGGGTGATAATGTGGGAGGCAATGGCTTCGGTAATAATGGATTCGGTTTCAATGACCAGGGGTTCGATAATACTGGGAAGTACGGCTTCAACGCTCAAGGCTTCGGGCAGGACGGATATGGTCTGACTAATCAGGGTTATGGCGGACTCGGAAATGGAAATGGCGCTGGGTTAATGGCTTTTGGACCTGTAGGAGTTGCTCCGGGGTACGGTAACAGGGGGCGAGGCCCGGTAATGAATCAGACCAGAGTTGGTCGTAACAATGGATACGATGGATACGGAGCTAGAATGGTATGTGGCAAGAAGATCAGCAAGAGGATGCTTTCTCCGGTGGAGGTTTCGAAGGTCCTATGGACGACTCTCAGAGAATCAGGATGCTCGAGGAGCAGATGAGGGGGGTCGTAAATCAAAGTGCTGTTGGCTTGGATATGACAACAATGGGGCTAGTGCCTGGCCTGAGGGTGCCAATCAAATTCAAAGCTCCCACATTCGACAAATATAAGGGGGACACCTGTCCAAAGGTGCATGTTCGGTCATATTACAGAAGGATGTCGGCATACTCAAATGATGAGAGGATGCTAATGCATTTCTTTCAAGATAGCTTGTCTGGTCCTTCCCTCGAGTGGTATATGGGATTGGAACCAACTCAGATAAAGACATGGAAGCAGCTGGCTGAAGCATTTGTGGCTCACTATAAGTACAACAGCGACTTGGCACCCAACCGGGTCCAATTGCAGGGGTTATCCCAGAAGAAGGGCGAGAGCTTCAAAGAGTATGCGCAGAGATGGCGCGACATGGCTGCTAGAGTTCATCCCCCTTTGGAGGACAAGGAAATGAATGATATGTTCATAGGAACATTCACTGGCATGTTTTATGACAAGTTGTTTCACACTTCTTTAGGCAGTTTCTCAGACTTAATCCTGATGGGAGAGAAGATTGAAAGCAACATTAAACAGGGAAGATTCCAAGCTGAGGAATCCACCTTAGCTGGCAGTAACAGAAGGGCTTTTGGTGGGCGCCGTCAGGGCGATGCAAGCGCGGTGTTTGGGGGCCGAGGCCGGGGCAGAGGTCGAAACCAGTACAATCAGCCGCAGCAGGTGGCAAGCGTTACTATTCCGTTTCAGCAACAACCAATACAACAACAACAACAGTAACAGCAACCACAACAGGGGGCACAGCCTGCCCAGCGCAGATTCCAGGGGGGCAAACCAAGGAGGGTGTTTGAAAAGCCTCCTTCAACGTATGTGGATTTGCTACAGACGTTATTGGGTTTGAACTTGGTGGAAAAGAGAACTCTGGCGCCAATAACAGGCACTCCTCCGTACGGTTACGATGCAAGCAGGCACTGTGAATTCCACTCTGGGGCCCCTGGCCACGATGTAGAGGGTTGCCACGCATTCAAGCATGTAGTGCAGGATCTATTGGATAGTAAGGCTATCAATTTTGGAACGGCGGGTCCGAATATAGTGCAAAAGCCCATGCCCAACCATGGGGCAAACGCCATATTGACCGAGGAGGGTTTAAACTTGATTATGAATGTCGACGACCTAAAGACCCCGTTGTGCGAGATAAAGAGAAGGTTATTGCAAGGTGGTGTGTATCCAGGTTGCGACGAGTATTGTTTAGAGTGTTGGACCCAAGCTGGGGGTTGTGATGACTTAAAGAAAGGTATTCAGGCTTTAATAGATGGAGGCACATTGCAATTTGACCGAGCAACAATTGAAGAACCTGCAGGGGTATTAGCAGACAAGCAAAGTGATGTGGCTACTGTGACGATTCCTCGAAAAACGATAGCTATAACGGCACCGGCCAAGCGACCGCCGATCACTATCACCAAGGCAGGACCAATACCTTATGAGAGCACCAAGGCAGTCCCCTGGTCCTATGGGTTGGAAGTGTATTGTGATGGGGTAAAAATTGATGTTAATAAGCAGCCAGCTGAGACTGTAGACAACGTTGTCGGCACCGGAGGTATGACAAGAAGTGGGAGAATCTTCATATCGCCTGAGGTAGAGGCTAAACGACTGGCAAAAGGAAAAGGAAAGATGAATGAGACTGTCCCTGTGCAGAGGAACGACAAAGAGACGGCATCGAAAGATGTGGAAGAGTTCATGCGCCTTATTCGCAAGAGTGATTATAAGATTGTTGAGCATCTGCAACAGACGCTGTCAAAGATATCTATACTGTCGTTGTTATTGTGTTCTGAAGCTCACAAAAATGCATTGCTGAAAGTCCTGGATACTTCCTTCGTACCCCAAGATGTTTCTGTGAATCAGCTGGAGGGAGTGTTGGCGCATGTGAATGCAGGCCATAGCTTGGGCTTTACCGATTTTGATTTGACCCCTAAGGGGAGAGAGCATAATATGGCGTTGCACGTCTCTGTTGAGTGTAGAGGATCAGTCATATCTCACGTGCTGGTAGACACCGGATCATCCTTAAACGTGCTGCCCAAGAAAGCGATGATGAAACTGGATGTCAGAGGAATCCTATGCACGCCTAGTGACTTGGTAGTCAGGGCATTTGATGGTACGCGAAGAACAGTCTTTGGATCCATAACATTACCTCTACAGGTGGGGCCGGAGGTTTTCGCGACTGAATTTTATATCATGGACATCCAGCCAGCATACAGCTGCCTTCTCGGACGACCCTGGATCCATGGTGCTGGGGCAGTCACGTCTACCTTGCATCAAAAGCTGAAATACATGGTAGGGGACAGTGTGGTCACAGTCTGTGGAGAAGAAGATATATTGGTCAGCCATCTGTCATCCTTCAAATATGTGGAGGTCGACGGCGAGATTCATGAAACACCCTGTCAGGCATTTGAAGGGTTGCGCATCAAAGACAAAGGTCCCGGGCCGAGTAAAACGTCCGAGGTAGCCGTCTCATCATACAAAGAAGCTCAAGCTCTAGTGGAGACAGGTGAGACAAAGGGCTGGGGCAAGGTGCTGGATATTCCTGTAAAGATGGACCGATTTGGGCTGCGATATCAACCGTCGTCATCAACACCTGCTATGGGGGCACCCCGTTTCAGAGGAACGATAACCATCACTGCTAGTGGAGTATGTCACGAGACCATCAATGCTGCTTCAGAGTCTGACGAAGGAGACAGTGACTGCGATATGGGCGCCTGGATTCAGCCGAGCGTGCCAGGACAAGGATTATGCAATTGGTCTATTCAGGATATTGTTCCTGTGACTCTCAAACAGTAATGCTTTGGTTTCTTAATTGTTGAACAATCTGGTGTCTTTCCCGGGGCATCATGATTTTGCTTAGGGTCGTGCTGTTATGAACATTGCGTGTTTAATCATTAAATAAAAGGCGTTTTTTTTTCATGTGCAAATATTGTGATCTCTGTTTCTCTTGTGTTGTGTTTTACAATAAAATGGTAACGTGGTTATACGCATTTTGAAGCATTTAACCATTCCTTTTGCAGGATAACATTTTCAGATGACATCATTGAACCACTTATGACTCGTCTCGACTTTGAGCACCCGGTATTTCAGGCCGAAGAAGAGATTGTTGAAGATGGTGACGTTTCTGAAGAATTGTCTTGGTTGGTGAAGCAAGAAGAACGAGTCATTCTGCCTCACGAAGAGGTCATCGAAATTATTAACCTGGGGTCGGAAGGGGTTGAAAAGAACATCCGTATAGGAGCCGCGCTGCAGAGCGACGTCAAGCGAAGACTGGTTGAAATGCTCAGAGAGTATAGTGATGTGTTCGCTTGGTCGTATGAAGACATGCCGGGGCTTGATACAGATATGGTTGTGCACCGTCTGCCGTTGAAAGAAGAATGCCTGCCGGTCAAGCAGAAGCTTCGCAGAACTAGACCTGATATGAAAGTGAAAATTAAAGAGGAGGTTCAAAAGCAGTGGGATGCTGGTTTCCTAGCTGTTACAAAATATCCCTCATGGGTCGCTAATATTGTACCAGTGCCAAAGAAAGACGGTAAAGTGAGAATGTGCGTAGATTACCGTGATTTAAACAAAGCGAGCCCGAAAGATGATTTTCCGCTTCCTCACATCGATGTGCTGGTTGACAACACTGCTCAATTCTCCGTATTCTCCTTCATGGACGGCTTCTCGGGCTATAATCAGATTAAAATGGTGCCAGAGGACATGGAGAAGACTACTTTCATTACGCCTTAGGGAACATTTTGTTACAAAGTGATGCCCTTTGGGTTGAAGAATGCTGGGGCAACGTATCAGCGTGCAATGACGACTCTTTTCCATGATATGATGCATAAGGAGATCGAAGTTTATGTCGATGATATGATTGCCAAATCCCAGACGGAGGAAGAGCATTTGGTGAATCTGCTGAAGTTATTCAAAAGGCTTAGGAAGTTCAGGCTGAGATTGAACCCTAACAAGTGCACCTTCGGGGTGAGATCGGGTAAACTGCTGGGGTTTATCGTGAGCGAAAAAGGAATAGAGGTTGATCCTGCAAAAATAAAAGCGATACAAGAGATGCCGACGCCTAGAACAGAGAAAGAGGTGCGCGGGTTTTTAGGGAGGTTGAACTACATCGCTCGGTTCATATCTTACCTAACAACTACGTGTGAGCCATTGTTCAAGCTGTTGAAGAAAGACCAAGCTGTAACGTGGAACGAAAATTGTCAAAAGGCGTTTGATAAAATAAAGCAGTATTTGCAGGAGCCTCCTATTTTGATACCCCCAGTGGCAGGGAGACCCCTGATTATGTATTTGACAGTTCTTGAGGGAAGTATGGGTTGTGTTCTCGGTCAACACGACGAGACAGGAAGAAAAGAGCATGCGATCTACTACTTGAGTAAGAAGTTTACTGAATGTGAATCTCGATATTCAATGCTTGAAAAAACTTGTTGCGCGCTAGCCTGGGCCGCCAAGCGTTTGAGGCAATACATGCTGAATCATACAACCATGCTCATCTCGAAGATGGATCCTATCAAATATGTATTTGAAAAGCAGGCGTTATCGGGGAGAATTGCTCGTTGGCAGATGGTCTTGACTGAATACGACATCCAGTATGTCTCGCAGAAGGCTATAAAGGGGAGTGTACTGTCTGAGTACTTGGCAGAGCAGCCTATTGAGGATTACCAATCGATGAGGTTTGATTTTCCTGACGAGGATATCATGTACCTAAAGATGAAAGATTGTGAAGAGCCGTTGCCAGACGAAGGACCAGAATTGGGTTCCAAATGGAAGTTGATCTTTGACGGAGATGTAAACGCCTACGGTAGCGGAATAGGGGCAATCATCACCACTCCACACGGGTCGCACATCCCGTTTACTGCTCGATTGACGTTTCCAGTTACCAATAATGAAGCCGAATACGAAGCTTGTATCATGGGGCTTGAAGAAGCCATTGATTTACGAATCAAAAATCTGGACGTATACGGAGACTCAGCTCTGGTGGTGAATCAAATCAAAGGGGAATGGGAGACACGTCAGCCCAATTTGATACCGTACATGAACTATGCGAGGAGATTGTTGCCTTTCTTTGACAAGGTTGAATTGCATCATGTACCGTGAGCAGAAAATCAGATGGCTGACGCCCTAGCCACTTTGTCTTCCATGTACAAAATCAACTTCTAGAATGAGGCTCCCAGAATTGTTATCTCTCGGCTTGACAGACCCGCCTTCGTATTTGCCATTGACGAAGCATCTGATGATAAACCGTGGTATTTTGATATCCTCAATTTCCTGAAGAACAAAGAGTATCCGGCTGGGGCATCCAGTCAAGATCAGAAGACTCTCAGGAGATTGGCGGGTAATTTCTATTTGAATCCGGATGGTGTCTTATACAGAAGAAATCACGACTTGGTGCTGCTGCGTTGTGTAGACGAAAAAGAGGCAAAGTTGCTCATGGAGGAAATACACGAAGGTACATTTGGCACGCATGTTGGTGGGCATGCCATGACGAGGAAGTTGCTGCGAGCAGGTTATTTTTGGCTAACTATGGAAACTAATTGTTTCAAGTTTGCGAGGAAGTGCCACAAGTGCCAAATCTATGCAGATAAGATCCATGTGCCTCCAAGTCCTCTGAATGTGATGTCATCGCCATGGCCATTCTCGATGTGGGGAATCGATATGATTGGAAAGATCGAGCCGACGGCTTCTAACGGGCACCGGTTCATTCTAGTAGCAATCGATTATTTCACCAAGTGGGTGGAAGCGGCGTCTTATGCGAATGTGACTAAGCAGGTAGTAGCCAGATTTATCAAGAGAGATATCATTTGCAGATATGGAATCCCCGAGCAGATAATCACCGACAACGGTTCAAATCTGAATAACAAAATGATGAAGGAGCTCTGTCAGAATTTCAAGATCGAGCATCACAACTCCTCCCCTTACCGACCCAAGATGAATGGCGTTGTTGAAGCGGCCAATAAGAATATAAAGAAGATTGTGCAAAAGATGGTGGTGACTTATAAGGATTGGCATGAGATGCTACCTTTCGCTTTGCACGGTTATCGTACGACGGTACGCACATCAACCGGGGAAACCCCGTTCTCGTTGGTATATGGGATGGAAGCAGTGTTACCACTGGAAGTCGAGATTCCTTCGCTGAGAGTATTACGAGATGTCCAACTAGACGAGGCAGAATGGGTGAAAGACAGGTTGAACCAGCTGAGTTTAATGGATAAGAAGAGGCTAGCTTCTCTAGCATACGGTCGTTTGTACCAGAGCCGAATGAAGAAAGCATATGATAAGAAGATACATCCTCGAAGCTTTCAGACAGGCGACCTTGTGCTGAAAAGGATTCTCCTGCCGCAAGCAGATCACAGGGGCAAGTGGACCCCCAACTACGAAGGGCCATACGTTGTCAGAAAAGTCTTTTCAGGAGGAGCTTTATTGTTGTCCACCATGGACGGTGAAGACTTTACGTCGCCTGTGAATTCGGACGCAGTTAAAAAATACTTTGCTTGAAATTGACCCGCTGGACAGAAAAAAGAGAGTCCAGGCAAAAATGGGGCATCCTGGCGAACCAAAAAACAGAATGAAAGGTTCGGGCAAAAGTTAGGGATAAAATTGAAAAAAGGTACACCCGCGAAGTTGAAAACCTACACTGGGCGGCTTCGGCAAAAAAGGGTATCCCGGTGAACTGAAAACCCGTAAAGGGCGGTTCACGCAAAAGTTAGGGATTTGAAAAGCAAATGACTGCGGTCCGAATTTGATACTGCAGTGAGCATTGGTGCAGGAGAATATACCTGAGGGGTCGATTATCAGATACAATCTCTTCGGAAGTGTGGATACCGGGAAAGCATTAGAGTCGGGCGAGTCATAGGAGGATCAACTCGTGGTGTTCGTCTGCATCCCGTTGCCGACATGTGTATAAATTTGATTTGTCAATATTTATGCTTCTTGTGCATACTTGTATATTTGTTGTGTGTAGCTTCCTCTTTTCAGGAGTTACATCCCGTGTACAAAACTCCGCCCATTCAGGGGCCCAATCAATAAAACGTGTTATTCAGTATTTGATGCTGGTTCTTTACTGTTTTGTACATGATAAACGCCCAGGTTTAATGAAACTAGCAAGGGTATAACATCGCTGGCCCTTGCCAATAATTGCTAAAACTTTGAATTAACTGAAAATAATGTCACAAATGCTAACCTGAATTGATTTGGTTGCGTAGACTTGTCTTGTCTTGTTTGTGTTGTTGCAGGGTTCGTAGCCATATGAAGTGGACGATCAAAAGATTGCAGTACTAACCAGAAGCTCGTAACAAAAAGACTTGATCGTTATGTGAAGTGAATCCCCACGCAGATCGCGCCTCTAAGATAACATTGTTCCTCACTAAAGAAGGATCAAATACCCCAACTAGTCGTAGCTTAGCCGAAAGACATGCTCCAGCAAAGTCGGTTTATCCTCAGCGGAGTGTGGCGATTCCAAGATTGTAGCCTGTATTCAGACAGTGTGTGTCCCCCAGAAGGATTCCCCCATCTCAAGCAGAGTGGTTTAGCCGCAGAAGATTAATATTTCCAACTTGTGAGCTGCATTCAGACAGTTTACCCTTCCCAGTAGGGTCATTTACTCTTCCCCAGCGGAGTCAATTGATTTTCCCCAAGAGAATCGTTTCGTCCCCAGCGGAGTTCTCTTTCAAGCAAGTGTTCTCTTTCCTCCCAGTGAAACTCGAAGATTAAGACTCTCCCCGGCAGAGTTGGTCGTGTGTCCTGGCATTTATTTTGCCAGAATACCGTGGGATACCCGTTCACTCCCCAGCAGAAGTCCAACCATGATTGGCGCATTCAATTATCCCTCAGCGAAGTTGGCTTCACTCTTCCAGGATTTATTTTGCTGGAATAATTCTGTGGCATCTGGCTACCCCCAGCAGAGTTGGCGTTGTCTTCAACATTTATTTTGCTGAAGCGGTTTCTGTATTCCAGCAGCTCGAGCCTGCATTTGCATCAGCATATAGTGTCATACTTGCATCCGCCAAATAAATAAAAACGCGTAGCATTTCCATGTCGAATGGAACATTACGCCATTGTCAAACATATGCATTTTGAAACATAAGCCAGGTTGGCTAACTGTTTGTTTCAAGTATTGTTTCTCTTGCAGGTTGAGGGAGCTCTTGCTCAGATGAATTACCAAACATTCAAGATCTCGGCGTGAGACATTCAACGATAATGGCAGTTTTTGGCATTATTCCCCACAAAGTTATTAGGCGAAATTTCTCTTTGTCCCCGAGCAGAATTATTTGTGTAAATGTCTCTTGTTTTCCCCGCCAGAGTTGCTTGTTGAAGTTTCTCTAGTCTGGCCAGCGGACTGTTTCCTTCAAATTTGTTGTTACGTCAGCATCAAAGGGTTTCGTGAATCAGGATTTCAGAGGCTGCCGCCGGTTATCAGAACAGGCGTCCGGTAGTTTGGTTTCCAAATATCCCCAGGAGAGTCCGCCTCAAAGTCGCTGTCACGTCAGTGCTAGAAGGTTTATGGGTTGGGACCAATGGAGTTAGGTACTGGGGAGGAACGGTATTCAAAGTATCTTCCTGTAGGAACAGACGGATGTATTTTCTTACTGGTTGACAGGAGTATTCCCCCAGAGTCGTCAAAATTTTATTGCCTATATTGATAGGAGTTCCTCGCGTTGATGAAATATGAGTCCTGACGTGGACAATCTATTCCTATATTGACGGGATTTCTTCGTGCTAGAGAAAGGGGTGTCCTAACATGGACATATTTATTTCCCCGGGTGGATGAAATGTGCTAGTCCTAACGTGGACAGGTTCGATTTCTCGGTGTTGATTGAATGGGAAGTCCTGACGTGGACAGAATTGATTACTCTTTGTGTTGGTGTCCTAACGTGGACCATTTATTTCCAGTAGATATCTTCCTTCGTAATGGGGAAATGTGCGTCCTGACGTGGACAAGTTTATAGTTCTTCGTGATGACAAGATGCGCGAGTCCTGACGTGGACGAATTTATCTTTCTTCGTGTTGGTGAAGCGTGAGTCTTGACGTGGACAAGTTTTATTTCCCCAACGAGTCGAAGATGTGCGAGTCCTGACGTGGACGAATTTATATTTCTTCGGGTCAACGAACGGTGTCCTGACGTGGACGAGGTTACCCCAGGATGATAGGATTTTCTTGTGCAGACGAGATGTGAGTCCTGACGTGGACAAATCAAGACGATATGTATTCCTTACGTGGAAAGATGTGATTCCTTACGTGGAAAGATGTATTCCTTACGTGGAAAGATGTATTCCTAACGTGGAAAGTTTAGTCCTGACGTGGACAGACCCAGACGAAGTTTATTTCCTTACGTGGAAAAGATGATTCCTTACGTGGAAAAGATGATTCCTTACGTGGAAAGATGGTATTCCTTACGTGGAAAGATGGTATTCCTTACGTGGAAAGATGGGATTCCTTACGTGGAAAGGTGTATTCCTAATGTGGAGAGTTTATTCCTAACGTGGACGATGTGTTCCTCACGTGGAAAGTTTAGTCCTGACGTGGACAGATCCAGACGAAGTCTTATTCCTAACGTGGACGATGTATTCCTCACGTGGAAAGTTTAGTCCTAACGTGGACAGATCCAGACAGAGGTTATTCCTAATGCGGACAAGGTTATTCCCAACGTGGAAAAGTTTATTCCTAACATGGACGATTTCTTCCGGACGAGATGTGCTAGTCCTAACATGGACAATTCATCCCTATGATGATAGGATCCCATTCGTGCTGATAGAATGCAGACGAGTCATCCCCAGCGAAGTCGCCGAGATTTTTTCTGTGTTGACGGCAGGTGGAGTCCCAACGTGGACAAGTTTTAGTTGAGATCTCTTCGTGTTGACAGAACAGGCGTCCTAACATGGACAAAGTTCTATCCCTATGATGATAGAATATTTTTCAGGCTGATGAAAATAATCCCCAGCACGGTCGCTAATGGATCAGTTGGTTGCCGTAACAACCAGATTCAGTTGGTGGATGTCGTTCCCTAAGCAGTGTTGCAGTTTATTTCTGCGGTTGACAAATTTCCGGGTTCTTAGTATTCAACCGTCTCGTACCTCGAATGTTTGAAGGTCGTTCTCTCTTCACCCAATCGGGTCCAAGTCGCTTGAATAGGGGCAGCTGTTGCACCCTAAAATTTGCTCAACCTAATTCAATTGGTTTATGTTTCAATTGCATTAGCATTTGCATATAAAGTCATATATATAGTCTAATCATTTGCATAGCATAGCACAGCAAGTCATCCAACAAGGGACCAAGTACTATTCTTTTCTCTGTGAGCCTATCAGGAGGTTATTATTCAAATTCAAGCATATCCAAGTCATCAGAAAGAAATTGAAGTCTAAAGAAGTCATTGGACCAAGCAGTGGATCTCTCTCCTATCTTGAGTGTATTTGAAGATCATCAGAGAAGGTGTGAGCTGTGAATTGAGGGCATGGAGGATATATAGACATCATGGAATGACATGGAGAGTCATTTTGAAAGTGAGACCAGTCATTGATGTAATCACAAGAGTTGCAATTGAAGACAGTCAATTAGGGTTTCATCTGGGTCAACCCTGGGTCAACCTTAGGTCAAATGATTGATTGAAAGGCATCAAGGGCTATTTGAGAGATGTGGGGTTCATAATTTGACATGTAGATAAGGATTTGGTGTTGTGCCAAGAAGAAATCAAGAGAAATCAAGAAGAAGAGGAGTTTCTAAATTAGAGTTTCTGTGTAAAATCCCCTGATTTAGGTCAAAATTCCAAGCAAGATAAGTCAAAATGCAAGCTTCAAATGGATCCTTGGCCAACATGAAACTTGTAGAGGATCTCAAGACCTTTAATTTGAGTGGTAGAAGACATCAAGGAGATTTGTATAACTCAAGTTATGGTCCTTGCAAGTTACAGGTCATCTGAGGTATCTGAAATTTTGTCTGTGAAAGTTACTTGTCTTCCAAGCAGCTTTTACCCATCAAGGAGATTTCAAATGAATTTCCGGTCAACATAAGAGTTGTTCCTCATTGTCTTAGATTTCTAGAAAGGTATGGAATGCCTTCATCTGATTTGTGGAACTCTACTTATGACCTTGGCAAGCAAAGGGTATTTTGGTCATTTGAGAATTACAGGTCATTTCAAGCCTATGCCCAAAACTCATACAAGGAAGCTTCAAATGAAAAACTTCACAACATCAAACTTGCTCCAAATGACATTTTGAGTCTAGAAAAGTGATCATGAAAGTTTGGAAAGGCTCATACCTCAAGGTTTCAAATTTGGTCATTTAAAAAGGGAATTTAATGAATAAAAATGACCTAAAATTGAGATTTTTCATAACATGGCCAAATGGGATGAAATTATAGGTCATTTTGATTGGAAAAAATGTTTTAAGAACATTGGAAAAATTATATTTTTGAGTTTGGTTCAAAATTTGGAAGTTATGCTAGTTGGCTTACAAAGGAAGTAACATATCCAAAATCCAAGGGAATTGAGTGCAAGAAAGTTCTACCAAGTTCTAGAAAGGTCCATGAGTGTCTATATATTGGGTAGATTGGCTTCATTCAAGGGTTGGTGATTCATTTTGATCAAAATACCAAGTTTCATCTCATTCTTCAATTGTGCAAATTCTTCTCAAACTCTATCAAATCTTCATCAATTTCCAAAATTCTTGATCCTATCATCATCTACATCCTTCATAGATCCAATTTCCATCAAAATCTATTTGAATTGGAGAGGAATTCGTGCTATCCAAGTGTATCATCCAAGTTGCAAAAGGAAGTGGTTATGGCAATCCAAGGAGTTTGAGCAAGAACTACTGCATACAGAATCAAGAACCAAGCTTATTGAGCAAGTCCCAAGCATTGCAAGCTGTGCATCCAAGATCTACTCCATCTGTTTTCAACTTTAAACCAGGTTAGTTTTCCTTTCGAATTGGATAGATTTAGTTAGAATAAGGTAGAATCATTAGGTTAGAATGGTTAGGGTTGGTTAGATGATTGTTTCTGATGAATTTGAAGACATTTCATGGAAGTTACCATTGGAGCACCAAAACTGTTAGGGCTTAGAACACCTAGGTTAGGGCATGATAATCTTGGTTAGATATATGAGAGTGATCAGCATAGCATGTGGAACGTGTTAGGGTAAGAATTAGAAGGAATTAGCATGATGGATATCAGTGTAAAATGGTGGAACCAGGATTTTCTACCTATCGGGTTTGAATTTGAATTGAGTTTTAGAGGAAAGTGAGGCCATGGTTGTGTAGAGGAGAAGAAATGGAGCGTTTTTGCTTTTTACAGAAGTGAATTTCATGGAGAAATGAGGTTGTATGAATGTGTTGAAAATCTGGTTCATGAGCTCGTGCATGGTTCTTCAATGGAGGAAACCCTAGCTTTGGAGAAGACACATGAGGACCGTTGGATGAGGTCTCTCTTGTTGACTGAAGATCTGATCGCGTGGCCAGGATTCAAAGATGAATTTGGAGGGAACTCTGGGTGCCAAAGCGCACCGTTTCATTTAATCGTTCAGACTGGGCTTGGTAATCCAATGCTATTCGCACCCTATTTTCAAGGCCCAAAACCAAATGAACTGAATTTTCTACTTTCTGCACCGTTTTCACTTTATTTCTTTTTTTTGTATTTTCTGAGCATGCACTGGGCCCAGACGCGCTTTGCTATGCGCGCCCCCCAGTCTGGACCCATCATCCATGTTTTAACTGAAATAGTTACTAGCTGCACCCCTAATTCAATTTAACTCATTTTAATTTCCTTCAATTTTTGTTAATTCTTAAAAAAAATCATAACAAATAGAAAACTGCATATTTTTAAATGGTTGTCTTTGCATCTTTTTCATATTTTTGTTAAGAAAATTTTCACATAATAAAATTAGCATTTCATTTTATTTTTGTATTTTTAGTATATTTTTCTTTTAAATAGGTTTTGAATAATGTTTAGTTTAATGCATGATATTGTTGATTTTAGTTTAGTTAGATGCTTTTACATTTTGGATCCATTCTTTTTAGGGTGATTAACTTAGGACTTTAGCTTCCTCATAGGATTTAATTAATAATTTTAGGATTAATTTTTAGATGATTTGTTTAGGTGTGATTATGAGAATCAAAACTAGGGTTTAGATATAACATAAGTGTAGTAAATCATTTCTTTTAGGAGTTGTAGTTTGAATTTTGGGGTATGGGACTATAGGGGTATTATGGGTAGATAATAGATCCCTTAGAAATTAATAGGTTTCCCATATTCTACTATTACTATTAGTATACTGCTTGTATTTGCTTGACTGTGTGGTGTGCCCTCTCTAGGGTTATTATTTGACTGTGTGGGGTATTGGGCTTGTTTGGGGCTTGGGGCTTGAGCTGAAGACTGTGTTGATGAAGCCCACTGAAGATCAAAGAGAATGAAGACCAACTTCCAGAGTTGATGAGGAGTATCCCTTGCTGGCAGTTGTTGAAGGTTATAGGATTTAGGAGCTAGGCAGAGCTCTAGAGTAGAAAACTTGATTCACAAACAGGGAAGGTCTTGTTTGCCTCCATCCTTTCTCTATGATTCAAAGTCTCTTTTAAATATCCACCTTCTTCCTTTGGAAGGATTAGTGAATGTATTTAAAAGATAGAACTTTTGAGAGAAAATTGTCTGTATCATGTTAACAGTCAGTGAGCCACCCTTGGTAGGCAATTGACTGTTTAACATCCATTTCATCTTGTTGACTGATATTCATCTTGGAGATTGAGACTGGAAGAAAAGCCCTGAAGACTGATGATAGAGACCTTGCTTGAAGGCTGTGAAGAGGAGGACTGATGCTTAGAGCTTGTAAATGTTTGGAGATGACTTGAAGACAAATGCTGATGCAGACTGCTTTTGCTGTTTATTTTAGCTGTTTATAATTCTTGATGTATTGATTGAATTTCCCTGACTGTATTGCTTGCTGTTTAACCTGTTAGGTTGAAAGTGAATTCTGTTCACTTTTGCCTATTGTTTTCTAGGTTCAAGGTTGAGTGGGACTCCCTTGCCTCGCTTGTATTGTTGCATCCATGCATTTTACTGCTTTACTGTATATATCTGTTGTTTTGGTTTCCGTTTATCCCTTAGGATCTCTGTTTCTCTCTGCGCAAGAGAGGAGCATGATAGACATTAGGTCTTAACCCATGCATGATAACATTAGGTTAGTTTGATTCCCTTCGCAACTGTAGGATAGAGTTCTATCTCTTCTTCCTCAAAACAAACAGAAAAACACAATAAGATTTCAAACACAATAAAAGACACTTTTTCCGTAAAAGAATGTGAACTCATCAAAATGTCATTTTTGTCCGCTTGGACCAGTAATCAGAAAAACCCTTTTTCAGAAGGAATAAAAACAATCAAGACAGACTTATGTCGTACGTGGCCCGAACTACGTTTGCTCTGATCTTTCATGCTGTATGAAAGTACGTAGGCATAGGATGCGATATCCTAGCGAGCAACCTTCCCCTCCTTTCCCGTAGGTAGGAGAACTACGTTGACTCTGATTTCTCGTTCCAGACGGGAATACGTAGGCATAAAGTGCGATACTTTGCCGAGTCATTTTATTTTCTTTTAACCCTTGACCCTTAGTTTAGATAGAAATAACAATCCATACCAGAAAACAAGCGTGGATCCCGTCGAGTACGACGAACGTGAGGGGTGCTAATACCTTCCCCTTACGTAATCGACTCCCGAATCCAGGTTTTGGTTGCGATGACCATTCCTTTCCCGTTTTTTGCGAGGTTTACTTCGAGCGTTTCCTTTCCCTCCGTTGGGATAAATAACGCACGGTGGCGACTCTTCTGTTCAGCCGGCGCCGATTTTCGCAGTAGCGACAGTACTCCATCAAGAAATAACTTAATTCCATGTCACTACTTCACCATCACATAGAGCATTGTAGTAACTTCCAACGCTTCTAATCCTGCATCATTTCGAGTTATGGTTCTCCCATTACGACAAAATACGAAAACAACATTTCCACACTTAGAAGGCCATTACACACATCTTACTTCCTTTAATAATCACCAGAAGTCACTATCCATCCTTTACATACTCGACCTCATAATCTATTGCCGTAGCACACACTAGACACAAGTCTCAAAATTACCTCATCAATTTAATTCCTTGGCTATCCAATTAGACATATACCATGAAGCTCTCAATATCGGACTAGTTTCCGTAACTAAGTCGATCACAACTCCACTTCACGTCCTGGCTGTAACTCACTATCTTGTCAAGATAACTTCTAGACAACCACAATTAATCGGCAAACCACCAACTTCCCACTTTCATTAATACTCAAAATCCCCGTCAGAATTAAACATCTCAATACTGTCCTGCACCGACTTATCAAAACAATTCTTAAGCACTTGGCTTAACTCCAAATAACTCATTGCTCACTCCATCTAAGCTCGCAAGACACGTCTATCCCATCCAACACAATCCCAACTACTATCAACAAGAGATTAAGGGTGATCAGTTCCTCAATTTGTCAATAGACAGCCGAAATCATGATGGGGCATAAACCATCTTTACCAAACTATAAGGGCGTTCAACCACACACTGAACTACAACTTCACGCTTGCAGCATCCTGGAAAAGCATAAGCTTCTCCCCCACTTATTGCAATCCCACTCCTGCAGACAAGGTTTAGAACAACAAACGCGTATCGACAGTCTTTTTACACACATGTCACATACAAGGGAACAAACAACATTAGACAACTTGGCCAGATGGACCGACCTACTCTGATACCACTAATGTAACACCCTTCTAAACCCCACGGAAAACATAAGCATAATCAGAGTAAAATTAACATGCATTCACAAAGGGGGTCACACATACACTTCCAAATTACTAAAAACCATCTGTCATGCTCGTTAACACTGAAATCAATAATCATACTTTATAAAATTTCATTTGCATGTAGCATCGGATTCATTTATATCACAATTTTTCATAAAAGAAATATTTGTGTTTATCATATAAATCAACATCACTTAGGCATTGAGGCTAACATCACAATATACATCTGAAACATAACCCAAACGATCCCAGTGTTACATGACCAGAGCATGACTCGACCCAATACAATTAAATTACTAAACAGCTACACCAATAGCGACCTCACAACTTCGAGTAGTACTACACCTTGATACCTGCACGATGTCATGTAGGACATCATTCCAAAAGAAGGGTGAGAAATATTATCATAATAACAATGCATATAATCATATATATAAATGTACAATTACAGAAGACATATATTCCACATTTTCTCACCATAATTCATTATAATTGTCATATATGTCACAATATATGTTCACCTAATTAAGCACATGCATCAGTCATGCTTTTACAAGTCATGTCCTTTCCACATAAACATTTACAATGATATTTGCTTCACCAATTCACATAAACACACACAACATGTTTATTTCACCAATTCACATAAACATACACAATTATGTTTATTCCATCAATCCACATAAACACACACAACATGTTTATTTCACTCATTCACATAAACACAGACAACATGTTTATTCCACCAATCCACATATAAGGATGATAAATGCAACTCGTAGAGACTGACTCACGATTCTATGCATATGCAAATGCGGTACCGACTCATTCAGTAGGTTCAATTGAAGAACCAAATGGAACCATCGCTCGTTACCGAAGTAACTCCCCGTCGGGCCTACGATGTTCACCCATCGCTCACACCCCACATGGGCACACGATGTTTCAGGATTGCTCACACCCCACACGGGCACACAATCCGATTGCTCACACCCCACAAAGGCACACAACCGTTCTGCAGATTTTCCACGGAATCAAATATAAACCATCGCTCACACCCCACAAGGGCACACGATCATTTCTGCAGATCCTCCTAGGGATCAAAAATAAACCATCGCTCACACCCCACAAGGGCACACGAGGTTTCTGCAGATTCTCCACGGAATCAAAAATAAACCATCGCTCACACCCCACAAGGGCACACGAGGTTTTTGCAGATCCCACGCGGGATCAAGACACAAGAATGCAATCATGATGCTTCACATGCAAAACGACTCCATACACTCTTGAAATGCATACATATTCACAAATATATATATATATATATATATATATATATATATATATATATATATATATATATATATATATATATATATATATATATATATATATATATATATATATATATATATATATATATATATATATATATATATATATATATATATATATATATATATATATATATATATATATATATATATATATATATATATAATCACGCATTTCACCTCATACAAGTACATACAATTATGCACATAATTGCCAAACGGCCACATCTTACACTTTCATACAACAATCACATATATACCATATGACTCATATAAACTCATCAACTCTCACAAATCCTCATTGGGATTATGGGTACATCGCTTATACCCTACCAGGAACAACATCTCAGTTATTCTACCTCGGTGATTACTACACTAGGAACGACACCTTGTCATTCCACCCTAGTGAGTAAGAATCTCGCACGTTTACATATTCTCAACATCATTATCACATACACAAGAAATGGAAAAATTCTGCCACATTCGCTGCCCTTCGCCTGGCGAGGCATCTGGCGAATGCTCGCTACCTTATTCGCCTGGCGAACTCGCTGGCGAAGACAGTCAGTAACTACTGAAATATATTCGCTAACACTCGCTGGTTCACTCGCCTGGTGAACCTTTGCCACACTCCTTCGCCTGGCGAACACGCCAGCAAAGACTAACTTTGGCTACTGACTTGGTTCGCTACCCACTCGCTGGGCTTCGCCTGGCGAACCTGCAAACTCATAAATCCCTAACTGTCCAAAATCATACAATCACCCAAAAACCGACCGATTCTTACCAACCTGATTCCACATCCTTAGTATAACATCCCTCGACTAAACTTCACCACGTATTCTCATTTTTAACCGTTAAAACTCGGTTTCTACCGATTAAACTCATTTATGCCCTAGAATGGAAAATTAGGAAAAACAACCAAACAATCCAACCAATCCATACATAATCACATACATTGGTAAGATAACAATATTTCACACCCTTACCTCGATTAATCGGAAGCTAGAAGTCGTTCTTGATGATTTCCAAGCTTTTCCCTTTTTCCTCCTCTTTTCTCCTCTTCCTCTTTCTTTCTCTCCTTTTCCTTCTTTTCTTTCTATCCCTTTTCTTTTCTCTCTTCTTTTCCTTTATATCTCTTTCTATCATAATTCTTTTCTCAAAAAATATACATCAATTCATTTTCTCATAAGATATCTCATCATTAAATAGAGAATATCTGATAAATCCACATTTACTCTACCAAGTAGAATAAATCAGTTAAATCCAATAATTCACTTACATCAGATAAATCACACAAACCAATTAATTAGTACCATTAATCAGTTATTGAAAATTGTGCTGTTACATATGACACTCCCATGCATACATCACATGATTTCTTCGGTGCCACAATCTTAGGAATTATATATACCAGCTTCTTTAAACTCAGATGTCATAAGCTTGTGTAGTTAAGACGCCCCAATCTCTTATGCCACAACTCACTTTCCTTTATAACACATGTTGCACTAAGGCATTGAGAGTCTGCAGTTTTCACATTCACCTTGAATGTCCTATTCCTTCCCTGTTTAGACTTCATAATCATCTTCTGATTACAGTCATACAACTTCAAGAAATTGTCCTTCATGTTTAGTGAAAAACCTTTATCAATCAGTTGACCTACACTCATCATATTGCTTTTCATGCTAGGAACATACCATATATCCTGAGTCAGTGCAATTTTACCATTCTTTAGAGTTACTCTGACATTTTGCATTCCTTCAACATTTAGATACTTATCATTAACCATCCGATCTTGGTCCTTTTACCATAGTCAAAATCAACCAACCATTTCTTATTTCAAATTAGGTGATTTGAGCAACTAGTGTCCATATACCACCAGTCCACCATCTTTTCACCTTCATTCTTATATGCCCTAAGCTTTTGTAGTTAAGATGCCCCAATCTCTTATGCCACAACTCACTTTCCTTTATAACACATGTTGCACTAAGGCATTGAGAGTCTGTAGTTTTCACATTCACCTTTAATATCTTATTCCTTCCCTGTTCAGACTTTATAATCTACTTCTGATTACAGTCATACAACTTCAAGAGATTTCCCTTCATGGTTAGTGAAAAACCTTTTTCAATTAGCTAACCTACACTCATCATATTGCTTTTCATGCTAGGAACATACCACGCATCTTGAATCAATGCATTTTACCATTCTTAAGAGTTACTCTAACATTTTCCATTCCTTCAATATTCAGATACTTATCATTAGCACATTCAATCTTGGTCTTTTTACCAGAGTCAAAGTCAACCAACCATTTCTTATTTTCAGTTAGGTGATTTGAGCAGCCAGTGTCCATATACCACCAATCTACCATCTTTTTCACATTCAATCTTATATGCCACTAATAACACATGTTCATCATCAGAATCTCCTCTGACTATATTGTCTTCTTCACCCTTTCTAACCTAGTTTGACCAACAATCAACAATAAAATGGTCAACCTTGTTGCAATTGTAGCACTGAATCTTCCTTTTGTCAAACTTTTCCATTCCCTTATGAAAATTCTAATATTTCGTATCGTAATTGGAGAGTTTTAACTTATGCGTACCACCTAGAGCTGCCAAAATGGGTTACTCGGGCCTAAACGGGCCGGCCCCGATGGGCTCGGGCTTTTTAGAGCTGAGCAAAAAAAGCCCATTTGTATTATGGGCTTTAAAATTACTACCCGAGCCCGACCCTAGATGGGCTTCGGGCTACCCGACCCTAAATGAGCTTTTTTCAATAAAAAATAAAAATAAAAATGCCATTAATATTTATTATAAATAAAATTAAAAATTATATTATTTTAAATATAATACATTTTAAAGTACTATATTATCTTTTATAAATACTATAATGTGTTTTTAAATACAATACATGTCTAAATTGTATAAAATAATACTCGAATATTTAACATAAGAGAAACTAATAGAATACGAGAAAATAATGTTGATTATATTAATGAATAATATTTAAAGAGAAAGATTGAATATAATAGAGATAAAATTTAGCGAGGTGAGAAAAATCAATGTGTTATTTTAGAGTAAGACAATATAAGTATTAATATAATTTTTTTAAAATTTATAGAAATATGGGTCTAATGGGCTACATACGACCCATATGGGCTAGCCCTAATAGGTAGCGGGCTTTTTTTGGGATGAGTTAAAACAACCTTGAAAATATGGGCTCTAATTTTAAGGCCCACGCCCTATGACTTTTTGGGCCTGGGGGCGGCCCACGTGGGCTAGCTCATTTTGACAACTCTAGTACCACCACCATACTTCTTCTTGTTCTCTAGCCATGCTTGCTTCTAGTTCTTCTTACTAGAAGAAGCTTTCAGAGTCTGAGCGTTCAGAATCTGTTCTAACTGTTGTTCAAAGTTTCTGTCAATTAGACGTAACTCTTGTGCCTCTAAACTACTCTGAAGTTCTTCAATTCTCATGATGCTAGTATCTTTAGAATGTTCAATAGCTACAACTAAGTAATCAAACTGAGTAGTAAGTGATCTCAATACATTTTCAATTATAACTTATTTAGAGAGCGTTTCTCCACAAGTCTTCATCTCATTTGTGACCTCAATTACTATGGAGATGTATTCAGGTACCTTCTCATTATCTTTCATGATGACCTTCTTATATTTCTTACGCAAGGTTTGCAACTTCACCTTCTTCATTGAGGCATCACCACCGTAACACTACAATAGTGTATCCCACGCTGTCTCCGATGTTGTCGTGTCAACAATCTTCTCAAACACACTCATATCCACACACTGAAGTATATAAACTAATGCCTTCTGATCCTTCTTCCTTGTTTCATGTTGTGCAGTTCTTTGCGCTTCTGTTTAATTTTTTGTAATTAGCGTGTAACTCTCATTGATGAGATCAAGAACATCTTGAGCTCCAAATAACACACGCATCTGAATCATCCACCGATACTAATTATTTTCTTCTAATACTGGACATTTTGCGTTCAAGCTACTGTTTTTGCCGTTCATCTTTACTCTTGTGCAAATCACTCAGATCTCACCAACACTGTGTTTCTCAAACCCTAAGAATCAAAATCTGTGATTTTTCGATTTCGAACTTCAATTCAATGCGAATTTCAGAAATAAAATCAATCACACACCTCACTACACTCGTATTTCTCTGTGAATCGAACCGAAACTCTGGATACCAAATGTTGGAGTTACACCTCCATTAACAATGCAGAAGAAAATGAAGATGATAAAAAACAGTTGCATAAAATTGAGAAAAAAGAGAGAATTGTGTAACAAACTTTCTAATTTCAAAATTGTAAAACAGAAATCTATTACAAATGTAATTACATTTGGGTTTATATAAACCCCAAATTCAACTCAAACTCAAATACAAATATAAACTTAAATATAAATGAAATTCAAAACTAAACTAACTTGAATGTTTAACTAGATTCAACAGTTTGTAATTATTCCCTTTATATTCGAGTCGAGTAGTTTTTATACATCTCACATATAAAAAAAAATAAAAAAAAAGTGAGAAGCTATTTTACACTTATATAGTCTTTTTATTTAATAGTCATAAATCACCATTTTATACCTATGATGTCTTAAAATACACTCTTAGTTATTTATTCACACCCATACACATGAGATGCTCTAAATGAACAAACTCCTTTATACAATTCAAACCATTGTAATGCATGTGCTATGCTCACTAAAAGCATGGAAGCTGCCTACTTTGACTTGCTAGTGCTAATGAATATTTAAAAATAGACAACTAAAAAAAGTACTTGCAATGACGTTTGAACCTTTGAATCACAAAAAGAAACAAAGTTTTGTCCTTGGTTTAAAGTAGATAGGCGGGATGACAAAAATAGAATGCAATCTCAAACCCTAGAGCCGTGATGCTTTATCCTTTTTATTATGTCATACAATTTCTTAGGTCACTTTCTTAGTTATAGTGATTAGTCACACTCAAGAGTATGAACTACACAACTTGTGGATTGTGATTACTACTAGCTTAGGTAAATTCACCTAATCCATATCATCACTCTTGATTTTCAACCAAGTAAAAAAATTTCAGGTACACCTAATGTTCCAAATAAATAAAAATCATAGCTGTGTCACATTATAATGTACTTATTTTAGATACTTAGCTAAATAAAATTATCTCCTAAATTATTATTAGTGAAAAGTCAACAACAGGTAGAGAAATTATTGTTGGCTATTTTGTCAAAAAAAAAATACTCTTTGGCTATTATTTAGTACAAGTGTACAACTTGTGATGAAGTCTAATCTTTTTCAATACTTTGCTTAATAATAAAAAGTCCCAAAGTCAAGATCCTATAATTAAAACCACTTGTTCATAAAATTTATATGTTCATTTACGGTCAAAACAGAAAGAAATGATTACTAAATTCGAAATGGTATACTTTGTTATTTTCTTTATTTTTAGAGGGAAGATAATTCAGCAATATTTTAGATAGTGATATATTTGAAAAAATATTCCAAAAATGAAGATTTCCAAAGAAATGTCACCAACAATTGTTAATACTGTTTCTCTTTCTCCCACTACCACTTTGTTTTTTCTTCATAACCAAAAATTATTGGCCTACCTTACTTTATTTGAGATGAATTTATTTTAAGTGGAACCGGCATAATTTTTCTATTATTTTTGCTTAAATAAAATAAAGAGAAAACTCTTCCAAGTACTAACATTAATTCTGGCTCTATAGGTGTTTGTGAGGAGATGAATATAAAATGCTGTAAGAATTACATAAATACAATGGTATAAGACAAAAAGAGTAATTTTGATATAGGATATTGGAGCTTAAAATATGCGCACTAACCTTTTTAACTCGCTACCATGTGTGAGAAAAAGACACATCGATTATTTCTACTACTATCAGTTTGGATGAGTCATCATGATGTTTCAATATTTTGGTTGAAAAATCTCTATGGACGTAACAACAGCAATGGGCTAGTGTCGACATGAAACCAAAGTCCATCTCCAAAAGATTTCACTTTATTTTCAAACAATAGAGTGCAAGTTTAAAAGACCCTTCTTAGTTGATTTGTTACTTGGCTTGTTAATAAGCAAATCTGTTGACTCAATCTTAATAAATTTTGCTTTGCTTAATTAACAAGGAAAATGAGTGAAGTGAGATCCATAACAAAGTATAATCAATAAGCTATTTTTTTTCTTTCACTTTTTTGAGTACAAATGAATGGCTCCAACTGTTGTTTGATCATTTTTTAAAGTTGTTGTTTCTCATTTCCAGCCATTCACTTTTCTACGTGCTTGATCAATTGCAATTGCAACAGGTTATATTTGGTAATTAGTGTTACCAAATTCTTTTGTAACTAATAAAGACAAGACTAACGATGCACGTACTCCAACACAGATATTAGGACACGATATAAACACTTTGACGCAGATAATCTTTATAATAGGACACCGACACTGTTACATATATGATTTTTTGACTTCAATTTATCTATCTATTATTAAAAGTGTTATAAATATTCTAATCAAAATTAATGAATAAGATCTGCTTAATACTAATTCAACTACTTTATGTGTGCGAGATTTATAAAAAAAAAAAAAAATTACACAAAGTGTGTTGAAAGGAAAGAAAAAAAATAAAATATTTTTAAAACAATTTTATGAATTCTTCGACAATTATTGTATTAATGTCATATAAGTGTCGGACACTGAATCAAAGAGTTTTAAAGCAAAGAGAGAAAAAAATACATTTGAAACAATTCTATGAATTGTCTGACAATTGTTGTATGAATATTATATAAGTGTCGGATACTGAATCAAAGAATCTTGAAACAAAAACATTTTTTTTATGACATCTGTCTATCTTTTTCAACACTTGTTTAATTCTTTGAACACTTCTCATAGGAGTGTTATATAAGTATGAGACACTAACATGTGTCATACACTGTGACAAATCTGTTTTTAGAAGTGTTCGTGCTTCACCGACCCAAAGTAATCAATTTCGTTTTATATTGGTTAATCTACCAACTGGATTTTTCTTCGTAAGACTCGAAGATCAAATCTTTAACTACTTGTTTAAGGTTTTCGAGCCTATCACGATCAAACCAATCACTTGTTAATGTTGTTACCCTTGTGTTTAAAACTCAAAGAGGTTAAAGTAATTAGATTTGTGATGATAAACTATTTTACTACTAAACGGTGTTATGTTACTTCCTTAACATCTAGTAATCATAATATGATTTTCTAGAAGTCTTAACATCAACACCACTGGTCTCATAAATAGAACTTGGAAAGAAATTTAACAACTCTTAGTGATACATTTGTAACATGATTGATCTAAGAGAAATGATAGCATGAATGTGGTGGTGGACCTCCATCTAAAACTTGCACATGAAAAAAAAAAGATGTTACAGTCCTGTGAGAGAGACAAATCTATCCGTCCCATTTGCATATATCACTATGATCAAGCAACCAGTTACTTTGCTTCTGAATGTAATTTTTGTTGGCAGAAAGGATAGACAACAGTATTTTCCTTGATTTACTTGCATCATGAATGAATGGGAAATAAGGACATGCAGGTACGTAGATGAAAGTGATCATAATAGTGCATGTGACGAGGTAGGTAATTGATTCTTGTCGTGATGATGATGAGGCCATGGTTAGATCATTTATATAACACATGCTAATTTTACAACAATGAATAGAAATCCACTCTCAAGATGCAGGGATGACTCTAGTACTTCTGATTTGTTCTGTTGCAAGTAGAGATGCCAACATTATAAAGTATGAAATTGAATATGTATTGTTTTTATTGATTACAAAAGGAAGTTGAAAACGTTTTAATACTCCTACTTCAAATTCGAATTCATTAAAAGGAAGTCGAAAACGTAGCTGAGTAAATAGACTCATGAATGAGGATGGAACACCTATGAAAGTTACTATAAATCTTTTTATTTTAGTCTATTGGGACAACCGCCCAGTCGAGGGGCGAACCTACTTCTGTAAGAGTATTTTTTTACTTTGGTTGCACTATTAAAAATAGATTCAGTCCTTAGCAATATGTGATCTATCCAATATTACCGATTCACATCAATCGGCTTTTGAGAGAGAAGACATGCTTGAACCTCAATCGACTCTTGTGAACTTCTATATGAATTAATAAAATGTTGAAGTATCCACTCATTCCGGACGGAAATCTCTGCAGAAGGTAAAAAATCAGCATAGGGGAGGAAGTCACCAACAATCCCCTGAGAAGTAGAAATAATGTTATTAGAGCGAACATCACCAACAGATTTTCCAACACTCTCATAAGAGAAAACACTAGAAAACTCATGAAAAATCCTCCCCAAAAATATATTCAATTGAAAGACCATTAGACTTAGAGCAATCAGAGATAGCCAGTGGACCCGAATCATGGCTAATATGCGATCGAGAAGTAGTGTTCAAATCATCTAGGGTTTCTTCCCACATAGATGAAGAAAAATCATCGTCGATAGAGCTACTTCTAGAATTAGCAGGTTGATAATTCGTGCATGCCATTGCAAAGATAAAGAAATGAAAATTATAAAGCAGGAGTCAAAGGTTAGAAACAATACCTGAAAACAAAGGTGAATCAAAGAGGCAAGGAAAAGCTGAAGAGAGCGAAAGGTTGAGGAAGACTAAAAGAATATACTGTTCCAATAGGGAAATAAGGCACTGTGATTAAGGATTTTCGGAAGGAGAAAATATGGATTCTCATGAGCCAAGAATGCTTTAATTAGCAATGAGAGATAAAGTCCTTTTAGAAAGTTGTGTGGCTCTTATATAGGAAAGGGTGAACCAAGCAAACAACGATTTAGATGAAAAGAAAATGGGAAGAAGAAAAGCAACAATCAACATGCGCCTTGTAAATACCGTAACACTCAAGTGCACTTAAGTACTCTAGAGGAAAGTGTAACGCCACAGATTGTACATATTTCTTTCAAGATTACCGACTAACCCCACAAACCAACATAAGTCTATTTAACATACCTACACTCACAGGCTTTCCAAAAAACTTCCCAAAAGGTCACCCATCCAAATACTACTCCAAGTTAAACCTCTTTAACTATGGATTTCTTATTTGTTAGGCTACCGAAAATAAGATGCATCTTATTGGTATATGTAATACCCATCAATCCTTATAAGCCTTCTTTCAACCATGCAGTCTCATACTTGCACAACCTCGGGATCATTCTCATTCCGCTGTGAATTCGACGACCACACTCCATCCTCTTTGGCCTCGAGTGTTACATCCACTAGCTGTCCTCTTCGCCACCGACTGCTTTCAATATTACCGGCTGACCCCATAAACCAACACGGGTCTTTTCAGCATGATTTTTTCTCACTCACACGCTTTCCAGGAAACTTCCCAGAAGGTCACCCATTCAAATACTACTCCAAGTCAAACCTCCTTAACTATGTAGTTCTTATTTGTTAGGCTACCAAAAATAAAATTCATCTTGTTAGTATAAATAGTACTAATCAATCCTTATAAGCATTCTTTCAACCATGCAGTCTCATACATACATAACCTCTAGATCCCTCTCATTCTAATGTTAATTATATGACCATTCTCCGCCTTTTTCAGCCTCGAGCTTACATCCACTCGCCGCCCTCTTCGACCTCAGATGTTACAGAAAGCTCCATGCCTTAACCTACTAGACTAGGGCCATATGTTTAAAGTTCCTACTTGTTTCATCTCTTTAAGTTATGGTGTAAAGAATGATGGTATTACTCGTAGGTTACTGCATTTCAGTTATAATTTGTTTGCTTGTAAACATGTCCTTGACATTTGTCTTCCCAATGTTCCTGTTATCTGTAACACCATAAATCCCAACATATGATTTGAAAACATAATGAGGAAATAAAACTCAAAAAAGGTGTCACATTTTCACAGCATAACATTTTTCTCAAAATTTAATCGCAACAAAATTAAACAATTACAAAAATCTTCAATCATCTCATGAAATAATACTCAGCTTTATTAAAATCATAAGTCAAATAAACTCAACAATTCACATATAACATCATCAAATAATCCCAATCCAAGAGTTACACTATCAGAGCGCCTCGCAGAAACTAAACAATGCAAAAACAATAAACGAAGAAGGCGAAATACACAATCCACCAACATAAGCAACCTCTAATGCTCACCAGGATCTACCTGAGTATCTGCACCATATGCATAAATAACAACACAGGAAACAAATAGGGGGTGAGAATACAATCACATATGTTAATGTTACATAAAACAAGAAGGATAGTCCACATCAACATATGATCAATCTACACAGTTTACAACTTACAATCATTATGAAATGACTAATTTTATCATCATAGCTCAACATAATAATCAAAATATATTATTTTCTCATCAACAACATCAAAAACGCATCAAAATCATGTTTCATACTAGTCATACCTCAGATTCAAATAATTAGTTAAAATATCAAACAGAGTCAAAAGAAAGCAAAAAATATGTTATAGAAAGCTTAGAATGTCTATTTTAAGAATCTAATTTTTATTTTTGAACTTAATAACCCAATCAATTTAGTTTAATCAAACGATAAAAACTGGTACTGGCACCAGGAAGAATGTTTCATCTGACTTCAAAATAGCATGAAACCTTATACGCTCATGATAAAATTAGGAAACCCTCCAGTCTAAAAGTTCATTGAGCTATCTTTCTAACGCAGCTGAAGGCACTAAAACGGGCTTATGAACTCATGTTACAAGTTAAACATGATGACCAACGCAGGACTAAAATTGACTACGCTTCTAGTATAAAAACCAATGAACTGCTACTGTTATAGTACTCATAGACTCAATTTATCCATTTCAAAAGAAAGATTATTGCGTTAGCTTTCTAACAAAACTGATGACATCTCAAATGCACTTACGACACCTCAAATACACTTACGAAGCTCAAGTTATGCATAGAATAAGACGACTAATCCCCTTCTATGTCTACTTGCGATGTTATGAGTTTTTCTCTCTATTGAATAAATCTAAAACTCTCATATTTCTCCTATTTTAGTTCTAACCATCCAATGCAACCGATAAACACAATACTGATTAATATGACCCAAGAATAATAGATTTCGACATGTTATCACAGCAACATCATGAATTCAACCATTTAAGGATGATAACTTTAATTATTGCCTTATCATACGACATCAATAGGGAGAATGTAAAATTTAATCTTCACCTTATCTCAAGGCATTAACAAAATATATTATCAAATTCAATACATACATGTTAACCATGAATAATAGAAATCAACAAACATCACATCAAAAGGCATCAATGGGTAATATCAATTACTCTCGCCTTATCAAGATGCATCAACACAGATTTTCAAATCACAATCAACAGATCAAACACAAATATCCAAATTTCATTTTTTTTGCCTTATGGGGCAACCGTCGATACTCAACAATAAAAATAACATATCACATATATCATAATCAAAAGGATAATATTATCTTTTATTTACCTCAAAGGTTTTATCCAAACCTTTTTTACCACAAACATCAAATACAGAAGGAAGAAGGCATGAGGATAAAGACCCCTCACTATCCCTCTATTTAACCACTCATATATGAATAAATCCCCCCCTTACCTCGAATTTGCAGATTGGTGAAGCTTTTGGGATTTTCTTCTCTAACCTTTGCTCTCATAGGGTTCTGCCTCTTGTTCCACTGCAACATTTTTCTCTAACTTTCACATATTGTGAATTCCCACTCCCTCTATTCCACTTAATTATAAGCCTTATTTTATTTTATTTTAGTTAATTATAATAATGGCCAACACCTCTCACCAACTCCTCCTCTTTACTCTAATTTTCTTAAAATTTTATTTCTCCCCCAAACTCACAATCCCTTATTTTCTCTATTATTTAAATGAATTAAATTAAATTATTATTCTGGTTCAATTATTTCCTTAACTTTCAGTACACCCTCAACTCTTACTGAATTCACCCGTCACTCTCTAATTTTAAATAAAATTCTATTTTCTCTCAACTTTAAAATATCTATAACTTTCTTAATATTTCTAATATCTAATTAAATTTAATAATTAAAATAAAATCTCCAAAAATCTATTAAAAAATATTAAAATTAGGGTGTTACATTATTGATGAATCTGGTTTTATTAAAATGCCTAGTCTAAAATAAGAAGAAATCTGCTGCTGCATAACTGATTTCTATACCAGGAAGGAACTCATAATTCCTTGGAATACGGAGAATATTGTACTTATCAAATTGTTGAATGTGCTGAGTCTCATTCACCTATTGGCCTTCCCTCTTTAGTTTGTGATATTTTGAGTGTTCAAAAGAAATACATTGTTAGTTGAAATGATAAGATTGGTGTTGTCCCAAGTGTTTTGACTTTAAGTGAGATGTTGAATGTTGAGAAAGATGTTGCTGACATTGTTTTACACATCATTGTGCCCGATAATGAAAATGATATGGTTTTTGATGGAGAAATTTTGTATGGCCTATGAGAATTCATGCTCTTAAAGGCTTTGAGTCACGAGAGACATAGTTTAGTCTTATTAAAAAAAGTTAAAAAATAGTGTGGTCTCCCAAAACTGCCAGAGCTTCTTGATCTCAACCTATTGTTGCTTCAACTATAATTTTGGTTATCCTTTATGGTATGTGCTCTTGTTTTCTTGTTTTCTAGTACTTGTGCTCATTTTGGGATGGATTTTTCTATTACCTCTTGCCCATTTAAAGAAAATTTTGAGGGGGGGGGGAGATGATATGATGATATGCATGAAAAAATGTTGCCTCTATCTGGTGTTCATAAGAAGTTGTGTGTTGTTGTTATCTTGAATCTCATCCTTATAGAATATTTTTAGTGAACATGTTTTTGGATTCCGTGCGCTGTGAAAACTTGTTAAATAAAATATCCCGAAGAA
The DNA here is from genome assembly GCA_963859935.3 of Lathyrus sativus. Classification (NCBI taxonomy): domain Eukaryota; kingdom Viridiplantae; phylum Streptophyta; class Magnoliopsida; order Fabales; family Fabaceae; genus Lathyrus; species Lathyrus sativus. The sequence continues at coordinate 415,433,577 of OZ012739.1, forward strand.
TGTCTAGAAGAATGTGCACAACATCTTGTTAGGATCTGCTGCTAGTTTGATAATTTCTGTGAGGTTCTTATGTTCTGGCTCGTGTTGGTTGTTTATCTAATGATTTTTTGTGGGTGGTCCTATGTCCTTTGTCTCTTTTGAGGCAAATAGGGGGAGAAAAGGCACACTTCTCCTTGAGGATATTGTTTTTGTACTATCTATGGTGGGTTCTTTGAAGAAGTGTTTTATTTGTGATTTACCTAAAAAATAGCCATATGGGGAGATTGTTATTACATTTGGATTGGTTTATTTTTATCATTAAAATGGAAAGCAAGATGTCATGAAATTTGTTGAGCACATCCTGGCTCATTTGGTTCCGTGTTTGATTCTAGAAGTTTTTACAAGATTTTGTTCAAGTTTGTTCACCCTCAATTTCAGCTGAAGTTGCTTTGAAAGAAATATTTGATTGTAAGCAACTTGTTAGGCAAGATGTTATGCATAAGTTGTGTGATATCATTACGTGCAACAACTTAGATTGGTTCTGATTCACTTTATATTTTATTCAATATTTGTTTTGGTTTTAATTCTTCCAAATGTCTACTGAAATTGAGAATTATTTTAATCCAAATTTGTGTGAAAAGATTTGATTTAATCCTACATTTTTTTAGAAAAGATACCAATTGAATATGGTTTAAACAAGATATTTATATTGGCATTTATTATTTGGATTTACATTTATTACAAGATTTGGTTGTGCACTTAATGAGAAGGTCTCTAATAAAGAGAGTTCTATTTTAGATAAATATTCTGTTTTAAATCCATTACTTGAGAGTTTGTAATTCTTAATTATATCAAGTTAAGATATTATTGGATATGCTTTAATGAAGATTCAAAATTTGTTTTCCGCAAAATGCAAGATGTTGAGCATAATTTCCCAGACATCTCGTGTCAACATGTCATAGGTTGTTTGCTTAGAGTGAAAGATAAATTGAAGTTTATCTCTTCCTTTTCTGTCATATCATATATATAAGTGTTTTAACACATGGTTTGTTTTGTAAAAAAATCTAATTTTTTAGCAAGATTGCATTTGATGTGCTAATGTGTTTAAGATTTGTATCAATCAAGAATTATAGACTTTTTGAAGATATTATCTGAATCAAACATAATAAGATTGAGGTTGTTATAATCCAGAGATTAAATTTTTTTCAATATTATCAATCAAGATTTACAATCAACTTAATGAATATTGATCTCATGCATTTTTTGGAGGTTCCAGCCAAATTTATGACAAAACCCTAGTGGGCTTTTGGAGCTAGACTTTCTTGGCTATTTAAGGAGTTCATATCCTCTATGAATACTTAGACTTAAAGAGAAAATATCTACTCATTAGGAGAATTATATTTTAGTTGAGTCTTTGATTTTTGTTATAGTTTGTTTACTATATTCATGTGCTTAAATCAATTAGAAGAATAGAATTTTGAGTTGTATTAGACCTTATCTTTCATCTTTTTAATTTAATAAAATCTTGGGGGTGTGCTCGAGTGAAAGTGAGAGATGTCTCACATTCAGGGGGAGCCATGATCAAATCTTCATAGGTAGTATTAGGAAAGTGGTACTGAACGAATTGAAATTAGATAAGACCAGTTATACTTCTGACTATTAGGAGTGAAGTTTTTTCTACAAAGATTCATGAATATAAATTCATAGGTAGTATTACGAAAAGAGGCATTAAACTAGGAGGGTTTAACTAAGACCAATTTTTACTTCTGACTATTAAGAGTGAATTTACTTTCATTGGGTTAATGCCATCTAGACGTAGGTAATATTGCACCAAACTAGGTTACTAATTTCAGTGTTATTTATATTTTTCTATTATTCTATCTGCTGCATAATTATATTGTCATACACATTGTGTAAGACATTATGTTTGACATATTTCCATCCAAAGAACAGAACTTCACTACACGTGAGAAATTTCTTGAATTTTATGAGTAGCATGAACATTTCCTTATGTTTTTTACGCTGGACTTCATGGCAAAGAACCTTGTCGCCTCTTAAGGAAATATTTGTATGTTGGACTTCATGGGGAAGATCTTTGCCTCCTATTAAGGTAATATTTTGCATGCTGGACTTTTTGATAAAGATACTTGCCCCCTCTTAAGATAGTATTTTGCATGATGGACTTTCTAGTAAAGATCCTTGTTGTATCTTAAAGTTATATTTTGCATTCTATAATTTCTGGTAAAGGTTTTTGCCACCTCTTAAGGAAATATTACATATGTTAGACTTCATAATGAAGATCCTTGCTTCCTCTTAACACAACATTTTGCATACTGGATTTTGTGGTAAAGATCCTTTCCACATCTTAAGGTAATAGTTTGCATGCTGGACTTTTTGGTAAAGACTATTGCCATCTCTTAAGGAAATATTTTACATGTTGGACTTTCTGGTAAAGATCCTTGCCGCCTCTTAAGTAAATATTTCATATGATGGAATTTATGGAGAAGTTCTTTGGCGTCTCTTAAGACAATATTACATACGCTGGACTTCATGGTGAAGATCTTTTCCACCTCTTAAGGAAAAAATTTGCATACTGGACTTTTTGTTAAAGAGGATTGCCACCCTTCACGGTAATATGAAAAGGTTATCTAAACTCCATGCCTGAGAGAATTGGAGTTTCCTTGGACAAGAATAAACATATAAATCTCAAATAAGAGGTGCGAGTGGAGTCCAACCTAAGAGACTTTGTCCAAGTCTTGTTTGAGGGCTTGACACAAGTCTCATCTGAGAGGTTCAATGCCTTTCTTGAGGGACTTATAGCCTCATCATTCGGGCTCTATATAACTTCTCCTGATGTAATGATATTTCCTAAGTTATCTAAAACCCCCGCTTGAGAGACTTGCAGTTTTCTTGGACGGGAGCAAACATTTATATCTAACCCAAGAGGCGTGACTGAAGTCTAGCCTAAGAGAATTAGTTTAAGTTTTGTCTGAAGGCTTGATAGAAGTCCCTCTCGAGAGATCTAATTCCTCACCTAAGGGACTTATAGTATCAACTTTCAGGCTCTATATAACTTCACATGAGAGACTGAGATTTCCTAGGTTATATAAACTCCCTGCATGAGAGACTTGGAGTTTTGTCAGGCAGGACAGAACATATAAATCTCAACCAAGAGGCATTGCTGAATTTTGGCCTACGAGACTTAGTTCAAGTCTTGTCTGAGGGGTTGATGGATGTCCCTCCCAAGAGGTCCAAAACCTCACCTGAGGGATTGGTATTTCCCAAGTTATTTAAATTCCTAGCCTCAAAGACTTGGAGTTTTCATGGGCGAGACCAAATATATAAATCTCGCCCAAGAGGCACGACTGAAGTCTAGCCTAAGACACTTAGTTCAAGTCTTGTCTATGGGCCTGATAGAAGTCCCGCCCGAGAGGTCTGACGCCTCGATTGAGGGACTTGTAGTCTCATCATTCAGGCTCAATATAATTTATCATGAGACTTAAAGCCTAGGTGGTCTGGTTTTTTAGGTATATCACTAGGAAACTTAGAAACTTAGGGCCTCAAGATAATCCAACGCTCTATAGTCTGAAAAACACTTTATCCTTTATAAAATGCCCTCGTGCTTGAAGGATTGATAAGCGGGTTTTGCATCGTTTTTATTAGTTTTTTACTTTATTATATTACCATTTTCATTTGATTTAGTTTCTTTTTATCATGTTTTACTCTTGGTTGTGTGGTTTTTTTAAATATTTTTCAAGCTTAAGAAAGTATTTGAAACAAAAGAGGAAAAAAAATGAGCAAAGCACGAAAAATGGCGAGAAATCAAGAATTCTCCATACATTGACCAAAGGGCTGCTACGGGTCGTAGCAGCCAATGCCCATAACACAACAAATTTCTATCACCCAGTATAAAAACCGGGGGCATGCTAGGGGGAGGTCGTAGCAGGCAGGCGAGAATTCCCTCTATTTTCTTTCCTATTTTGACATTGGTATTGTTGTTTTGGAATTTGTGCACTTCCTAATTCAGAATATTTCCATGTTTATGAGAATTGATCAGATTATTTTGTTCGACAATTATGATTCTTATTATTAAAACTAATAGCCTATAATGGTTAAGGATCCAAATTTTATTCTAGCTTTTCTTCTATTTTATTTTTACATATTTTTTTCTAAGTTTTTTTTTGTATGGCTCTGTACTTAATTCTATATTGGAGCATTAAATCTATCTTAATTCAAGTGAATTTCTTGTCAGTCGGGTTATTTCTATTCTTATTTGCAATGGCCAATTTATGATTTTACTGTTAATCATGTTTTTGATTGTAATGACTGCTTTGATTGTATTGTTCTTCACCATAAGTGAGTAGTCCACTAGGGACTAGGGGTCATGAGACCTAACTCATGATCATTCATATGATTCTTCATTGATCGATTATGAGAATTTTAGTTACAAGTTATTTTAAAACCTGAGTTTTTCATTCCAACAATTGTACGAAAGTATAAAGAGTTTTCAGGTACCGTTCGTGATCTGAAAGGATATACATCGATACCTGAGAGAGGGTTTTAAAATAGTTAAGTATGATACAATGAAATTTCTCAAACGCGATTGAGAAAGATTTGATATTTTATAGCTGCACAACAAAAAGAGTCTATGAAGAATAATTTGGTCGTGCAAAAGCAGGCGAGTTATTCGCCTCATACAAGAGAGCGCGTTGACCAAAGTAAACATTTTCCATATTTACCTATTTACTATAACCATGTATGAGTTCTCATAATAAAAGTGAAAGGATCATATGAACATGTCGGAGTGGGGGTCATGAACCTTAAGTCATGTTTGTCTCAAAGTATTTTAAGTGATGTTTTAAGCTATTTTTCCAAAAGTGATTTTTAATTTAAGTTGTTTCTCAAAATACATATTTTCAGTCACTCTATATATATACACTGATAGAATGGAATCCAATAATCAAACTTTAGTCTTTGTGGTTCGATAACTCTTTTTACTACTTTCCATAATCGTACCCTGGTGGGGTGTCAAGTGTTTGGTGTCGTTGTTGGGGACCAACTATGTTTGATATTAAATTCATATTTAGTCACCGTATATACTAGAGTTTTATTTTTTCTTTATGTTGTAGTTCTCTCACTGCCCTTGTATGCGAAGAACCCGTTCTACTGAGAATTTAGTCACACTAGTGAAGAAAATCGAGCATTTTGTATGTGAGAGAGGCTAAAATCTAAGACAATAAGAGATGGTTGATGTTTTAGATGATATTAAGCCTCTTAAGGATTATGTGAATCCTACTGAAGAGGAACCACATTGCGGTATTATGCACCTGCCGATTGCGATAAATAATTTTGGACTCAAACCATCTTTGATAGATATGGTTCAACAAACCAATATTTCGGGTTTCCTTAAAAAAACCAAACTTATATTTTTCTATATTTATTGATAACTGTGGTACTATAAAGACAAATGGAGTTAACTAAAATTCCATCTTCCTCAAGATATTCCCTTTCTTGTTAAGAGATCGTGTGCGAGCTTACCTTTAATCCTTGCCTACGAATTCGAAAAACCTCTTAGGATCAATTAAAAGTGATCTTACTTGAACAGTATTTTCCCCAAGTAAAAGGGCCCAAGTAAGAATTGAGAATAATAATTTTAGACAGGAAGAAGGAGAATCTTTGTTTGATACATGATAACATTATAAGGACTTGTTGAGATTGTGCCCATTTCACGGGCTTGAAAAATTGATGATTGTTCATACCTTATATAATTGTCTCCTTTATTTATGTTTCTTGTACACCATGCTAGTGCCCACTTTCATATCAAAAGGCATAGTGTTTTTTGTTTATTTGAGTTTTAATTCAACATTCTATAAGTTGTTTATTGAAGTTACAATCACTTATGATTAGTAATTAAGAGACAGTGAAAGAGATTCTCATATTTAGGGGGAGTCCTAAATAGAAAGTCTTTAGGATTAGGAAGAGGCATTAAACAAAATTGGATTGTTTTTCCTATAAGAATAATTGTACTAATTCAAAATAGTGATTGTCCTTTCTTGGGTAGAGTTCCCCCCAGACATAGGTGTGGTTTCACCAAACTAGGTTAACAATTCTTTGTGTCCTTTTATTGCTTTATGCATTGATAATATTTTTTTAATCAATTATTTGTTAATTCTGGTGTAAGATTTTGAGCATGTTGAATTAGACATCTGGTCCAACATCTGTCCCTTGTGAATATAATTTCAATTGGCATCAGAGAAAGCACCCTGTTATGTTTGCGTAAGCTCAATGGAAGGTATTTTTTGTTCAAACAAATGACATAAAGGATGAATGGTTTATCAATAGACCACCTATTTTGGATGGCGCTGACTATGACTATTGGAAAGTCAAGATGGTTGCTTTTCTCCAATTCATGGACAAGAAAATATGGAAGGATGTGCTAAAATGTTTGAAACACATTATTACTCTTTCTCAATATGGTACTTCAAGCTTAAAGCTAGAAGTAGAGTGGACTGATGTAGAAGATAATGAAGCTCTTGGAAACTCGAAGGCTTTAAATTATATTTTAATGGTGTTGACAAGAGCATGTTTAGATTGATAAACATATGTAATGAAGCAAAAGATGCATGTGAGATTCTCAAAACTAATCATGAAGGCACATCTAAGGTTAGAATGTCAAGGCTGCAACTCCTTGCTACAAAGTTTGATAATCTAAGAATGAATGAAGATGAATCTATCTCTGACTTCAACATCATGCTACATGACATTGCCAACACCTCTTTTGGACTAGGAGAAAAGATGTCTAATAAAAGCTGGGAAGATATATCTTAAGGCCTCTTCCCAAGAAGTTTGATATAAAGGTCACAACTATTGAAGAAGACCAAGACCTTGGCCACATCAATGTTGATGAACTTATTAGTTCTTTAGAAAACTTTGAGATGGATTTGAATGACAAATATGCAAAGAAAAAAGTATATGTTTTGTGTCTAACACTGAAGAGGATGAAGATCAAGGTGGAGAAAGCTTATCAAATGCTATAGCCCTTATTGGGGGAAAAGTTAACAACTCCTTACAGAAATTTGATAGAAAATGGAGGAAAAATGTCCCAAACAAGGTGTCAGACATCAGTCTCCTGAACAAGAGAAAAGATGATTAAAAACCTAAAAAAGGCAAAAGACAAGAATGTTATGAATGTGAAGGGGTTGGTCACATTAAAATTGTATGTCCTACTTTTTTAAAGAAGAAAAAAAAGGGATTTTCAATCACTTGGTACGAATTTGATGATAAAGGTGAAGGAGAAATAGCTAATAAGGTGATGGCTTTCACTAAAAAATATGAGTTTTGTAGTGAGTCTAGTGATGAAGAAATCTCCTTAGAAGAGCTAGCTTAAACATATAAACATTTATTCTCTGAGTGGACGGAATCATGCTTCAGAAAATAGAAACACAAGAATACCATAAGTGCTCTACTTATGGAAAAGTTGAAGCTTGACTCAATCATTGCAGGTATGGAAAAGGAAGTCACAATGTTGAAGTTCAAACTTGACAATATGAACAAATTTGTAAGTATGTTGAACAGTGGATCTGATATGTTATATGAGATTTTGGAGATTGGGGAGAATAAGGCTATAAGGTTTGACTATAACTCCATAAACAAAAGGTCAAAATTTTCACTAAGTTTGTTGCACTTGAAAATAAAACCGAGTTTATGATGAAAGACCACATATCCCAGCATCCTTCTCAACATGTGTAATCTCACAACAAAGTCAACAAGAAATCATCTTGGAAGTGTCACTACTGTTGTAGATATGGATGTATCATACCATTTTGATGTAGACTGTATGGATATCCATAGTCCTATAGTAAGTCAAGGCTCAATAGAAGGAAAAGGAAGAAACCTCAAGCAAAGAAAATGTCACTTGTCTCACTGCTCATAACTTTCTTAGAATTTCTTCAAGAGAATATTGGTATTTTCATAGTGGATGTTCAAGGCATATAATTGGTGAATAGAGCTATATTGAAAAGTTAAATCCCTACTTTAATAGTTATGTTACCTTTGGTGGTGGAGCTTACGGAAGAATCAAAGGCATAAGCAAACTGGTTAGTCCTGGTTTACAGTATCTTGATGATGTATTGCTGGTAGAAGGATTGAATGCAAAATTGATTAGTATAAATCAAATATGTGATCAAGGTATGAATGTGAACTTCAACAAGTCTAAATTCATTATTTCTAGCATATGTTAAAAGGTGTTAATGAATGAAACCAGATCCAAAGACAATTGTTACTTATGGATATCTTAAAACAAAAGTAAGCCATCAACATGTTTGATATCTAAGGTTGAAGAGGCTAAACTTTGGAACCAAAAAGTTGGTCATCTCAACCTCAAGAGCATGAGAAAGATCATATTTGAATATTCTCTCAGGGAATTGCCAAATCTTAAGATTAAAGAATGGGAAATTTGTGGTGAATTCCAAAGAGGCAGGTAGACCAAGATGTCCCATAAGAAGCTCCAACATCTTGCCACTACCAAAATTTTAGATTTACTTCATATGGACCTCATGGTTCCTATGGAAGTTGAAATTTTGGGTGGGAAAAAATATGTCTTTGTGTGTGTGGATGATTTTTCTAGGTACACTTGGGTCAAGTTTATCAAAGAAAAATCTGACACTTTTGATGTTTTCAAAGAGTTATGTCAACAAATCCAAAGAGAAAAAGGGAGTGGGATAGTGAGGATAATAAGTAAAGATGGAAAGGAGATTGAAAACTCAAAATTCTTTGAGTTTTGTTCATCCGAAGGGATTTGTCATGAATTCTTAGCACCTATCACTCCTCATCATAATGGAGTTGTTAAAAGGAAGAATAGGACCCTGAAAAAGTCTACTAGAGTTTTGTTGCATGCCAATAACCTACCTTATTATGTCTAGACTGAAGCAATAAAAACAACTTGTCACATTCAAAATCGTGTGACAATAAGAACTGGAACCAAAGCCATTCAGTATGAACTGTGGAAATGGAGAAAGTCAACAGTCAAATGCTTCCATGTTGTAGGTAGCAACTGCTACATATTGTCAAATCATGGGCAAAAAAGGAAGATGGATCCAAAGAGTGGTGATGGAGTTTTACTTGGATGTTCCTTCAATAACATATCTTTAATAGTCCTACATAGACAATAATTAAATTAATAAATGTTGTTATTGATGATACTCTTGAAAATAAGCAAAAAGATGAAGAAAACAATGATGTATCTCCTCAACAGACAGATGTCCCAACAAATGTCCAAGATAAGGGGTCTGATATTGAGTATGAATTCATATATTTTGAAGATACTCCTATAAAAAGGGACCATCTATCATAATTCATAAGAATCATCCCATTGAAATTTTCATAGGAAATCTTAATGATGGAGTAATAACTAGATCCAAAGATATATTTTTTAACTCTTGCTTCATTTCCAAGATTGAGTCTAAGAATATCAAGGAAGCATTGATTGATGAGTTCTAGATTATTTCTATGCAATAAGAGTTGTATCAATTTAAAAGAAATAAATATGATGAAAATGGTAATATTACAAGGAACAAGGCAAGGTTTGTGGTCCATGGATACGCTCAAATAGAAGGAGTTGATTTTGATGAGACTTTTACTCGAGTTGCTAGGCTTATGGATTCATGATGGTATTATAGTAATTGTCGTATATCTAAATCGTAAACTTACCGATAATGTCTTTCTATGTAGATCTCCTCGTTCAATCAAAGGTGGTAGGTATGATAATTTTTAGTGTAGAGAGTGAAAGAAATCTAAGTATCTTTCATGCAGAACCCGTTCTTAGAATTGTTGTATAAAAAAGATAGGTAGATAACTTGACATCACACTTTCCTAAAATAGTTAATAGTTATGGAGTTGTTGAATTGAAACTTGAAAATTATTATTGAAACATTTCTCTTTGAAACTTCACCGGATGGTCTCCCAACCCTGTCATCATGCATTTTTGGCAAATATGATGTCAATGATACAAAATAGATTATCGTAAGAAGATTTGAATATTGTTTTACAAGTTATAAGACATGTATATTATATTTTACTCTTCGACTTTATATTTCATATATTATTGTAACACCCCAAAATTTACCCTTTTCGTTTTTAACTGTAATTAACTTATGTTTCGTTCATGTTGCAGTATCATTGTTCATATCACGTCATTGGTTCTTGGGACATGGGATTAAGTTGTTTCTATGGCCCAAGACTTTATTTTATTGTAAGCTTTTAATCAGCAAGCATAAGAAGCTTCAGCATTTATTTTTCTCAGCGATCGAGTACCGGCTTATATTTTTTAGCTGGTTATTTTCAGTGCAGGAGATAGTTCATAGTTTATTTCAAGAATAATACATGTGCAATGTCAAAAGACAAGTTTTAGAGGGCAAACTATGCTTAGAACAGGTGGAAACAGGAAATTCTCCATGTTTCCCTCTTTAAGGCGCCAAAATTTGAATGTTTGAAGGTGTTAACCGGTTAACCATTTGCTAGGCAAATTTGGTTAACCGGTTAACCAATGCAATTTTTGCCTAGATTGTTCATTCCCAGCGCTGCATTACTTAGGGTCCAATTTCAATCCCTTAATTTCAATTTTCACACCAGTAGAAGGATCTAGAAGTGGTTCTAAATTTGATTTATTTTCCAATTAATTCAAATTCTCTCCAAATTTCAACATTTTCCATCCCTAATTCCACTTCTAATTTCCATTCCTCACGCTAACCCCACTCTAAACCACATTTAATTCCAAACATAACCATACTTAAATCATTTTGCTCCAAACCTCTCATAGCTTTTCTCTCACTTTTTAATTTTTCTACACATCTCACTCAAATTCTCTCAACTTTTCTCTCATTCCAAAACCCTCACAAAAGCTCCATAGCCAAAATCTTCACAAATTGTACATTACAATTTGTGATTTCTCTAGTTAAACCTCCATTGCATTACCATCCTTGGTACAATTTTGGTTTTGCAACTCATTTAGGTCTTGAATTAAGTTGGTGGAATCACTTTTGGAAGAGCTTTTGCTTATTTGTGGATTATTTTCATGGATCTTCATGTTTTCTTGCTAGAGCTTCATAGATCCTTGGGTTTATTTCTTGCATCTGTTAATTGCAACCTAACAACACTCACCAAAGCAAATCTTAGCTTTATAGGTTGGTAAATTCTAGATCTAGCTATGATTTTGCTTAATCTGGAATTTCACAATGTAGATCCTTGGCTTTTTGGTGATATTTGATCCATTGCTTGTTTCGATTATTTATTTTGGTGTTTGTTGAATCCAATTGATGTTTGATTGTTGTGATTTGATATAATTTTCTTGCACAATTGATTGCTTATTCATTTGGATGGTTGAATAATTGAGTTGATGCTGGAAAGTGATTTTGAATGCTGAATTTTTGATTTTGTCCCAATGTTAATCGGTTAACCTCCTGGTGTTAACCGATTAACATTGCTTGCTGCATGTGTTTTGGTTAGTTTTCACAATATTAACCGGTTAACACCAGGAGGTTAACCGATTAACACTGTTGCAGAGTGACTTTTTTTGCATTTTCAATCTTATTTGGATTCCTTTACATCCTTAAACCTCATAGATTGATATGATGCATATTTGTGGACTGTTTTTGAGCTGTTTCATCATACTTGATAGCATGCTTGTGATTCTTCAACGAACGATTTGTGATTTCTAATGATGAATATCTTAGTGTGACGATCATGTTGCATAATCATTTGTACAATGTCAGTTGTTGGTCATTGATATTTATCTTGCTGGATGTATGTCACATGCTCATGTTTGTTTCCGATTCTGCAAACGGATGCTTATTTGAAATGACTAATTGGTGTTGGATATGCATGATGTTCTTGATGAATATTTAATTGTGCATCGAACTTGTTTGTGCTTAATTAATAATGTACGTTCATGATTGATCTCCATCATGTCATATGCATTTGTTGATATGTTGATGTATGCATGCTGCCTAAGCTTTTACATCTGTTGTTCTGGACTTTAGCATATTGTTAATTGTGCATCTATTTTTCCTGCTACTTTTTATACCTGTTATGTGCTAAAACATGAGCTATTAAATGTTGTTGTGCTTACTTATTGTGTTTTTATTGCTGTTTTATAGCTGAAGCATTATTGTAGCTGTCGTTTATTTGTTTGTTTCCCTCATTTTGGTTTGTTCTTGCATGCTCCCTTAAGGCCTCCTAGTCTAACTTATTTTTATTAAGCTTGGAGTAGGATAGACATTAGGAGTTAATCCATGCATGATAACATTAGGTTAGTCCCTTCTTGACCTCAATCTTAGGTCCACTTTTGCATGCTAATATTAGGATAGAAATTCCTTTCGCATCTCTACCTTAGGACCATTTTGCATGACAACGTTAGGACCGAGTTTTCCCCTTTGACCTTCCGTGTGTCTTTCTCTCTTCTTTCTCAAAATAACATCAATACACTTAATAAAGATAATGTGCATTGTATGCCACGAGCCTTAAGTACATGGGAAAAGATGAGCGGATGAATTTCTAACCTTATCTTAGGGTACTGTGTTCGCAAGACGCTTGGGTCGTTAGCATGAAGTATTTGATCCTATGTCATAGACTTTAGTGTGATGTATATTCCAAATAAAGTCAATTTACTTCTCTGAAACTCACAAACCAATTCAAATCATTTTCATCCTTCAGGATCATTTGTCAAATCATTTTCAGAAAGAGTGCGTTACTTTTCCGTTCTATCGCAAACAGGCATCGACCCTAACTGCTAGAATGGGAACTTAGCGCCACTTATAAAAAACACGTATCGACTTGTACGTCAAACTAAAATCGCTCTGACTTTTTCATTCTCGTCTGAATAAGGATACATAGTCATAAGACGACGAAGTCTTGGCGAGCAACCTTCTCTTTCACTCGTAGTCTTCCTAACTACGTTGACTTTGACTTTCCCATTGCACGAGGGAATAAGTAGGCATAGGACGACAAAGTCCTATTGAGTCTCCTTTTGTTTTTCTCCTTTTTCATTTCTGTTTAGCAGTAGGCTTTTGATAACACACCCTTTAATTAGACAACAAGCATTGATTCCGTTGAGTACAACAGACACGAGGGGTTGTTAATACCTTCCTCTCGCGTAATTGACTCTCGAGCCCATGATTTGGTTGCGAGACCATGTCTTCTCCCTGTTTTGAGGTTTTCTCGGATAATTTCCTTTCCCCTATCGGGATGAATAACGTTCAGTGGCGACTCTTTTATTTTTCCGTCAATTATTTTTCACAGTTGCGACAGCTGGTGACTTTGTTGGAGACTCTGGTTCCCTATGTGAGTCAATCGTAGCGCTTGTCTATTTTTTTCATTGGGTGTTTATTTTTTTATGCTTTTATGTACATTATTGTTGCATATTATTGCATTTGATTACCATTATCATATTGATCTGCTGCTGATGTGTTGTTGGGTGGGATTGTTTCACGAGAGATAAGCCTAGTACCCAGGCTTGAGTATACACATAGAATTAGAGGGGGCTTGTGTTGGCATGCGTAGCGCTTGATACATACTGTTGACATGAGATCCATGTTCAGATAAGGTTTCCTTGGGATATTCTCTGACCTGTATGCTTATACGGTAACCAGGGTGTTCCTTTGGGAGCTTATGACTCTGGAGACCATTCATGGGTGTACTACCCTAATTTTTACCCCTAAGATTTCCCACACCTCATTTGCATATTTGCATTTCATACCACAAACAAGATCATGCTTTGGTTCCTCTATCCCTCTCATATTTGGGTTTATACCTTGCAGGAATCACCAAGCATCTGTGTGTTTCTTATTTTCCTTTATTTACTTATGTTTACTAATATTTAATCAAAATCAAAAAATATTTTGTTTTCCCTCTTTACTAAATTTTCCAGGGGGAAGTTTGAATAAAAAATACCAAGCAACAGTCCCTCAGCTCGAATGAATTTCATCTGAACAAAGTTGAAGTTGATATGCAACCATCTCAAAATCATCTGACCAAGAGTTTCCCAAGATTTGATTGACTTTTATTCAAGAGACTCCAAGGTTCATGTGTTTATTTTAATGCCTTCTTTGACAAGCAAAAGAATCGAGCCAGAGCCAAGACAACACATAAAAAAGGCAAAATTTCACCATTTTTTCCTGTGGTAATTGGTTACCGGTGTTGGGTAACCGATTATGGATCAGATTCAGGAAGAGTTGTTGGAAGTACGAACCCGCATGACTCAGTTCATGGAACTGATGCAGAACGTGGCCTAAGGGAAAGAAAAACTAAGGACTTTGGTTCAGCCTCTTATTGACGCTCCCAGAGTTGATGACAGTAGAGTGATCCATCTTGGTGGTGCTAGTGCTGTCAACCCTCCTGGCGGAGGCGGTGCTGGTGTTGTCATTCCTCCGGGAGGAGGTGGCGCATGTGTTGTTATTACCCCCGATAGAGGTGTTGCTGGAGGTATTCCTGGTGGTATTAATGGAGGAAGTGTTTGTGTTGTCCATGGAGCTGGTGGAGCTCGCAACCATCAGTGGGAGGAAGATGTGTTTTCTATGCGTAACCTGGATGCTAGTCTCCCATCTGAAGCAGATAAGAAGTTTAAGATGATCGATGAAAGAATGTGGGTTTATGAGAATCAGAATGCTTTTGGCCTGGATATGACTGATCTTGGTTTGGTCCCAGGTGTGAAGATTCCTCACAAGTTCAAGGTCCTGGACTTAGACAAGTATCGGGGAACGACCTACCCCAAAACTCACATCCGAGCTTATTATCAGAAGATGTCTGCCTACTCTGAGGATGAGAAGCTTCTCATGCACTACTTCCAAGATAGCCTAGTTAGGGCATCTTTGGAGTGGTATATGGGATTAGAAAGAACCTACATCAGAACTTGGAAAGATCTTGTTAAAGCTTTAGTCAAGCATTATTAGTACAACGGTGACATGGCGTCCAATAGAACGCAGTTACAGAATATGGTTCATAAAGGGAATGAAAGTTTCAAGGAATAATCCCAGAGATGGCGCAAGTTAGCTTTCTGGGTTCAACCTCTGATGATGGAGTTAGAACTTATTGATATGTTCATGGGTACCCTTCAGGGGACTTATTTTGAGAAGTTGGTAGGGTGTGAATCAGCGGGGTTCTCAGACCTGGTAATGGTTGGAGAAATAGCGGAAAGTGGAATCAGGGTTGGAAAGATTCAGAATGGAAATGGTTACTCATCTGGAGGAAGTAAGAAGTCGTATGTTGGAGGTCCTAGGAAAAGGGAAGGGGAAACCAATTCTATTTCTTCTTATCGGGGTAAGGGAAGATCCAATCATAATTCTACATAGCAAGTTGCTACTGTAGCCATCTCAGCTACACCTCAGCAACAACATGATGCTCCTCGTCACTATCAGAGTTGACAAATAATGACAAAAAGGTGCTTTGACCCTCCACCTATGCCTTATGCCCATTTGTTAGAACACTTGTTGCAGTTGTGTTTATTTGAGCTTCAGACTTTAACTCTACCTACAGGGAAGCTACTGCCGGGCTATGACACTAACGCCCACTGCGATTTTCATTCGGGTGCACCGAGGCACAATATTGACAGATATAGGGCTTTCCAGCATAAAGTGCAAGACTTTCTGGATTCCAAGGCTACTAACTTCAGTAATGATGGGCCTAATATGATCCAAAACCCTATGCCACATCATGGTGCGGCTATTGGAGACAAGGAGAGGTTAAATTTGGTGGCTAGTGTGAATGCGTTGAAGACTCTGTTGTCAGTTGTTAAAGAATGTTTGTTAAAGGAGGTGTTTTCCTAGGTTGTGCTTTCGATTGTCAAGGGTGTGTGTCGCAGCCAGAGGGTTGTGACTTGTTGAGGAATGGATACATAATTCGATGGATAATAGACAGTTACACTTTGACAGAACTAATGTAGTGGATGAGGTTAATGATGACACGGATATTACAACGATATGAATTCCGTACAAGACCGTCTATATTTCGGCGCCAGTGCGAAAAGCACCCGTTGTTATCACTACTCCAGGGCCGATACCATTTGATAATACCAAGGTGATTTTGTGGAACAATGAAGCCGATGTATTTTGTAATGGGCAGAAACAAGAGTTGACAGGTTCTTTGGATGTTGGGTCTATTGTGGACAATATTGTTGGTGCCGGAGGTATTACACGCAGTGGAAGGGTCTTCTCTATGCCAAACGTCAATGTTGATAGATCTGATAAGGGTAAATGCAAGTTAATTGTGGATGATTCCATGCAACAACAGTCTGGTGATTCTTCCTTCTCAAGAAATGTATAAGAATTTATGAGATTGATTCGGAAGAGTGATTATAAGATCGTCGACTAGTTGAATCAGACACCGCCCAAAATCTCCATTCTATCTTTGCTGATGTATTCTGAGGCGCACAGAAATGCATTGCTGGAGGTATTGAATGTCGTTTATGTTCCTTAGGAGATTTTAGTGAATCAGCTTGAAGGGGTGGTAGTCCATGTTAACGCATGAAATGGTTTGGGGTTTACCAATCTGGATTTGACGTGGATGGGAAGGAATCATAATAAGGCCTTGAATATCTCCATCGAGTGTAGGGGCTCTTTGTTGTCCTATGTGTTGGTAGATACTGGGTCATCATTGAATATATTGCCAAATAAGGCCCTTATGAAGTTGGATACATAAGGTGTGATTTATAGACCTAATGATTTGGTAGTACGGGCCTTCGACGGATCCAAAAGGTTTGTATTCGGTGAGGTGGTGTTACCTATTCAGGTTGAACCTGAAGTTTTTGAAACAACCTTCTACATCATGGATATCCAGCCTGCCTATAGCTGTTTGTTAGGTCGTCCCTGGATTCATTCTGCTGGTGCAGTTACTTCGACTTTGCACCAGAAGCTCAAGTACATGGTTGAATGAAGGGTAGTTACGATCTACGGAGAGGAAGACATTATGGTTAGACACTTGTCATCATTTAAGTATGTTGAGGTTGATGGAGAAATACATGAAACCCTATATCAGGATTTTGAAGAAGTTAAAATATAGAAGGAGCCTAATATGGAGGATAAAATGCTTGAGGTTTCAATGTCTTCTTTGAAAGAAGCTCGTGTTGTGGTTAAGGCCGGTAGTTCTCAAGGATGGGGACAGGATCTCGAAGTGCCAATGAAGAATGATAAATTTGGGTTAGTATACAAGTCATCGCAAGCTCCGCCGAGGTCCAGAGGTCCTGTTAATTTTACAAGTGTTGGGGTCATTTTTTATCATATTTATGCAATATGGGAAGACGAGGTCGACAACGACTGCGACATGGATAGTTGGATCCGCCCCTGCATCCCAGGCTAAGAACTGCGCAGCTGGTCTTCTGAGGAAGTCATCCTTGTCACTCGCGAAGAGTAATTTTCTTATTTTTACATTTGTAAGTCCTAAGTTTTGCCCAAGGCATAGTGACTCATTTTTAAGGCCACATGTTTTGATTTCAATGTTATCATGAATAAATGACGTTTTGCATTCAAATATTTTGCTCCCTGTTTTTCATTTTTTTTCTTTTGCATCTTTAAAAAGGGAAATGTGTTTTTGTTTTGTTTTGTTCATCCTTGCATTCTTAATAAAACATAAAACATCACTCATGCAGATCCATTCCCTCAGATCCCGTAATGATTCAGTTATGACTCGATATGACTTTGACAATCCTATTTACCATGCTGAAGAGGAGACTGACGAAGAAAGTGAACTTCCTAAGGAATTAGACAGACTTTTGAAATAGGAGGATATCGAGATTATAAACCTGGGTACTAAGGACGCCAAGAAGGAAGTCATGATTGGGGCTGCATTGGAAGACAGTGTCAAGAGAAGATTGGTTGAAATGCTCCGAGAGTATGTGGATATCTTTACTTGGTCTTACCAAGACATGCCCAGGCCTGACACGAACATTGTTGTGTGCCATTTGCCTCTCAAAGAGGATCATCCTCCGATCAAGCAGAAGAGAGAAGAACAAGACCGAATATGGCTGTCAAAATCAATGAAGAGGTTCAGAAACAGTTGGACGCCGAATTTCTTGTTGTGACTAATTATCCTCCGCCGGTTGCTAATATTGTGCCTGTACCTAAGAAAGATAGAAAGGTTAGGATGCGTGTTGATTACAGGGATTTGAATAGATCAAGTCCGAAAGAAGATTTCTCGCTCCCTCACATCGACGTGTTAGTGGATAATACTGATCAATTTTCTGTGTTTTTCTTCATGGATGGCTTCTCTGGGTACAACCAAATCAAGATGGCCCCAGAGGACATGGAGAAAACAACTTTCATAACATCATGGGGGATATTCTGTTATAAAGTGATGCCTTTTGGATTGAAAAGTGTTAGGATAACTTATCAGTGGGCAATGGTGACTCTCTTTCATGATATGATTCATAAAGAGATTGAAGTCTATGTTGATGATAGATTGTGAAGTCACAAATGAAGGAAGAACATCTAGGTAATTTGTTGAAGCTTCTTGAAAGGTTAAGGAAATTCAGGCTGAGGTTGAATCCAAACAAGTGCACCTTCGGGGTGAGGTCTGGTAAACTGTCGAGTTTCATTGTTAGTGAAAGAGGAGTCGAGGTTGATCCTACCAAGATAAGAGTAATGCAAGGGATGCCTGAGCCAAAAACTAAAAAAGAGGTTTGTGGTTTCTTGGGGAGGTTGAACTACATAGCTAGATTCATCTCTCATCTTACAACCACGTGTGAACCAATATTCAAGTTCTTGAGAAAAGATCAAGCGGCCAGGTAGTTAAATCACTTTTGTGTTAAGATTAGAGGTAATTAATCTTGTTATTATGTATTTCTTTGATCCTTTGTATGTGAACAAGGTTTATGACTAATAGATGATGAAGATATTTGCTTTTAATGATGTATTTATGGTCTGAATCACTCTACACATAGATTTTCCAAGTCTTAACCTAATTTCTTCATCTATTAACGAAAAAACTCTAGACATAGATTTGAAAGTTCATTTTTTTTTGTACCGATCATTATGTTTATTGTTTCGATGGTTATTTTGAGAAATCATCTAACGATTAAAATAATAATATTCATGGAGCCGCTTTAGAGATAAACGGATTCGCAAGGATGCACAATCGTATTAATTGAAACTAAGTTCGGATACTTGATTAATCAGATACATATGAAAAGGATTAACGAAATCTAATCTTGACATGTTTTTCTAAAAAAATATATTTTTGCCCTAATTTACTCTTTGCAACAAACTTATGTTACAAAACAAGAAATCTTTTGAATCTTTTTTACTTAGAACGTTAAACTATTGAACTGCTAGTGTCGATATATCATTTACAATCCTTGCGGATACAATAAAACACCCCGAAATACTTTTCAATAAAATAGCGTTGTTGCCGGGGATTGTTGTGTGATATTGCAAGCATTGCAATAGTTTTGTGATTTTAAGATATTTGTATTGTGAATCTCTTACCTCTGTAATTATCTTATGCTTTTTAATTTGTTTGGCTAGTGTGTAGAATCTGTTTATGCGAGGGTGCGTATGTAACGCCCCGATTCTGAATTCCCATTAATTGTTGAGTCTTTTAATTTATTTAATTGAAGTTTGTTTAAATTGAGAAATTATATATTATTATGTGGTGTTTGCTTATTTTATCTATTTTTACCGATTCGGAGAATTTTCGGGGGATTAGAGTAAAAAGGGCATTTTAGACATTTAGCACTTTAGTGTGAGAATTGATTGGTAAGTGTTGGAAAGAATTTGAGAGGAAAGAAATAGAGATAGAAATAGAATAAGAGAGGAAAAGGAAGAAAGATAGTAACATAAGAAGAAAAACAAGAGAAAGAAAAGAGGAGAAGAGAAAGAGAAGAGAAAGTGGAGAGGAAAACCTAGAATCATCAAGGGATCATCACCAAAGCTTGCAATCGATCGGTAAGGGTGTGAAACTCCATCATCTCTTTAATGTATATGATTGTATGTGTATGTGTGTGGATTTTGTAGAGTTTCTACTCTTTTTCCACTTAGGTTAGAAGTTGGTTTTGTGAGTAGAATGAGGTTTTAATCGGTTAGAACTCGGATTAGACGATGTAGTTTAGTCGGGTGATGGTTGGGTTGTGCTACTGTGACTGGTTTGGATTTAATCGGTTGGTTTTGTGGAGTTTGGGCTCTGGAGACAGCCATGGAAGTTCTGTCTTCGCAGGCTCGCCAGGCGAATGGCAGCGAAGCTTCGCCAGGCGAAGCCCAGCGAGCTGTAGCGAAGCAAGTCAGAAGCTAATACCCTGTATTCGCTGGCAAGTTCGCCAGGCGAGGTTAGTTGGCGAAGGTTCGCCAGGCGAGTGTGTAGCGAGCCTCAGCGAGTAATTCCAGAATTACTCCCAGTGGACTTCGCTGGGAAGTTCGCCAGGCGAAGGTCAGCGAGCATTCGCTGCGTGGCTTCGCCAGGCGAAGGTTGGCGAACCTGGCAGTGTTATTTTGTTTTGCTGTTTGTTCAATGCATGATATTTGGTTGATTCAATTATGATTAATGCCTATATGAATGATTGATGTGTGAACTATTTTGACATGTCGTGCTGGGGGTGGCCGAAAGGCGTGAATCCTAGATTGTAGAGTAAATGGTAAATCTTGAATATTTGATGATCTTGTGTATTTGCTCGAATTGAATAGAAACGCATTGATAGGCTGATATGTGTGTAAACCATGTGTGGAATGGTATATAATGTGAATGCATGATAGATATATGCTATGTATGTGATAAATGCAATGAGTATGTTTGTGAGCATAGTATGCATTTTTGTGTCGATTGATCCCTCAGAGGATTTGCAGAACCTCGTATGATACGATGGTTATATTTGATTCCTTGGAGAATCGGTTGCATTGTGTGATTCCTCGGAGAATCAGTCATAACATGTAATCCCGTGGAGGATTGGTTAGAGTATTTGATTCCGTGGAGAATCTGCTGAGTACTTGATCCCGTGGAGGATCTGCTGAATATTCGATTCCGTGGAGAATCTGATGAATATTTGATTCCGTGGAGAATCTGCTGAGTACTTGATCCCATGGAGGATCTGCTGAATACTCGATTCCTTAGAGAATCTGTTGGATGAGTCGGTACCGCATTTGCATCTGCATAGAGTCGTGTGTCGGTCTCTATGAGTTGCATGAGTCATCTGTGTATGATGCATTGGTTGTGTGAATATAACTGTGTATGTTATATGTGATTGTTTGGAGGAAATATAGTGAATGTTCATGTGTATGTGTAGAGACATGATTATTTGTATATGATTAACGTGGTGAGAACATAATTTGAGTATAACTTGTACAAATGTGAGTATATGTATATATACAATTTTATGCATTAACTGTTATGATGTTGTTTCTCACCCTTCTGCTGTTTTATAATGCTCTATGAGGCATTGCAGAGTAGGAAGCTGGAGGTTCTTTTGTGAAGCGATGTCTTCATTCTTTTTGGTCAATGGCTCTGATATGTAACATCTGGGTAGTTAGGAAGCCTTTGACTCTTTTGGAGTTACATTTGTTTTGATTCTTTTGTGATACATATGTGTATGTATCTGCTGTGGATATGTTGTAAAGCATGAATTAACTGATGGTTGTATATACTTTTATGAATGAGATCGATTCAATATTTGGATGTTTCCGCTTTATTCTAAATATTGAGATGTGGGTTACCCATTGTTGCATATCAAATTGAGCAGGTATCGTATGTGTTTAGTTTCATGATAATGTGATGCGCCTCTTATATACCATGTTTTAATTAAACTCTGATGAAATAAATTTTCTAAGTGCCTAATTGATTTATTTAAATTAATTTGGGGGTATAGAAAGGGGGTGTTACATTAAGTGGTATCAGAGCCAGTGTTGAGTCAGTCGTGTCTGTCTTGTTGTTGTGTTGGTTGAACGGTTGTTTAACCTTGTTGTTATTTTTGGGAATCCTCAGAATATGGCAGGTCGTAATGACAATGCTATGGCTGCGGCGTTAGAGGCTATGGCCAGAGCTGTGCAGGGTGCACCTAACGTGAATGCGAATGATGAGTTCAGGAAGAACCAACCACCGGTGTTCAAAGGGAGATTTGATCCGGATGGTGCTCAGATATGGTTAAAGGAAATTAAGAGGATCTTTAGGGTGATGGATTGTGCTGAAGGGATCAAGGTGAGACTAGGGACTCACATGCTGAGAGAAGAGGCTGATGACTGGTGGGTCAGCATGAGGCAAGTTCTTGAGGTCGACGATGAGGAGATTACGTGGGATTTATTTCGTACTGAGTTTCTAAGGAAGTATTATCCCGAAAGTGTTAAAGGGAAGAGAGAAATGGAATTTCTGGAGTTGAAACAAGGTAATATGTCGGTGGTGGACTACACCGCTAAGTTTACTGAGTTAGTGAAGTTTCACCCTCACTATGATGCGGTTACGGCGGAATTTTCCAAATGTATCAAGTATGGGAATGGCTTGCGTCCTGAGATAAAGCAAGCGGTGGGTTATCAAAGGATACGAAGATTTTCGGATTTGACCGAGTGTTGTAGAATTTATGAAGAAGACAGTAGAGCTCGTTCTACTCATTATAAGGGTTTGAGCGAGAGGAGAGGGAAGCAGCAAGTGCGAAGCGGACCTTATGTGACGCCTGCTGATAAGGGCAAACATAGGGGAAACTTTGATAGGAGACCTGGAGGAGGTTCCGGTGCGATCAAATGTTTTAAGTGCGGCGTGATGGGCCACAAGTCTTATGATTGTGGAAAGTTCAAGGCGAAGTGTTCCAACTGTGGACTCTTTGGTCATGATGCAGCAGAGTGTAGAAAGAATGTTGTGAAGTGTTTTAATTGTGGCGAGGTGGGTCACATTAGCCCGAATTGTACCAAACCGAAGCAAGCTCAGGCGGGCGGAAAAGTTTTCGCATTAGCAGGTTCAGACGCTACTAATGCGGCGGATCGTTTGATTAAAGGTACATGCTTTATTAATGATATGCCTTTAGTTGCTATTATTGATACTGGAGCGACTCACTCGTTCATTTCTCTTGCGTGTGCTAAGCGGTTGGATTTGTGTATGGTTTCTTTGAGTAGTGGTATGGTTATTGGGACTCCCGCTTCGGGGTCGGTAACTACTTCTTTGGTGTGTGCAAGTTGTCCTTTGACCATGTATGGTAAGGACTTCGTTATGGATTTAGTGTGTTTACCGTTGGAAGGTTTGGACGTAATCTTGGGTATGAACTGGTTGCAATTTAATAGAGTTCATTTGGATTGCTATCACAAGTTAGTAAGGTTTCCTTCTTTGGAAGATGGCGAAAACGAGAGTTTTCTTTCCACTAAAGAGTTGAAGAAACTTTTAGCGGACGAAGCTCAGTTGTTTGGTTTGTTTGCATCGTTGTCGGTGGAGAGCAAAGTTAAGCTCGACGTGTTTCCTGTGGTTTGTGAATTTCCTGAAGTGTTTCCGGAAGATGTTGCGGATGTGCCGCCAAAGAGAGAGGTTGAATTTTCTATTGATCTAGTTCCGGGTACTAGACCGATTTCGATGGCCCCGTATCGGATGTCGGCATCGGAGTTGGTGGAATTGAAGAAGCAGTTGAATGATTTGTTGGATAAGAGATTTGTAAGACCAAGTGTTTCTCCTTGGGGTGCGCCGGTATTGTTGGTAAAGAAGAAGGATGGTAGTATGCGATTGTGTATTGATTATCGGCAGTTGAATAAGGTGACAATTAAGAACAAGTATCCGCTTCCAAGAATTGATGATTTGATGGATCAATTGGTTGGAGCTCGTGTTTTTAGTAAGATTGATTTGAGATCCGGTTATCACCATATTCGGGTTAAGGAAGAAGATATTTCGAAGACGACTTTTAGAACACAATATGGTCACTATGAGTATACGGTGATGCCATTCGGAGTTTCTAATGCGCCGGGTGTTTTCATGGAATATATGAACCGTATCTTCCACGAGCAGTTGGATCGTTTTGTGGTAGTGTTTATCGATGACATTTTGATTTATTCTAAGTCTCGAGTGGAACACGAAGAACATTTAAGGATTGTGTTGCGGATTTTGAAAGAGAAGTAGTTGTATGCAAAGTTGTCTAAGTGTGAGTTTTGGTTGTCGGAGGTGAGTTTTCTTGGACATATTATTTCCGGCAATGGTATTAGTGTGGATCCATCCAAGATCGATGCGGTGATGCAATGGGAGACTCCAAGATCGGTTACGGAAATTCGAAGCTTTTTGGGCTTGGCCGGTTACTACCGGAGGTTTATCGAAGGATTTTCAAAGTTAGCACTTCCGTTAACGCATTTGACTTGTAAAGGAAAGGCTTTTATTTGGGATGTTAATTGTGAAGAGAGTTTCATGGAATTAAAGAGAAGGTTAACAACAACGCCAGTTTTGATTTTTCCGAATCCTACGGAACCTT
This sequence comes from Lathyrus sativus, assembly GCA_963859935.3. Taxonomy (NCBI): domain Eukaryota; kingdom Viridiplantae; phylum Streptophyta; class Magnoliopsida; order Fabales; family Fabaceae; genus Lathyrus; species Lathyrus sativus. The sequence goes on from OZ012739.1 coordinate 415,457,950, forward strand.
TTGTGGTTTATTGCGATGCTTCTTTGTCAGGATTGGGTGGTGTATTAATGCAAGACGGGAAGGTCGTGGAGTATGCTTCTAGACAGTTGAGAGTACATGAAAAGAATTATCCTACTCATGATTTGGAGTTAGCGGCCGTAGTGTTCGTTTTGAAAATTTGGAGGCACTATCTTTATGGTGCAAGATTTGAGGTTTTTAGCGATCACAAGAGTTTGAAGTATTTGTTTGATCAAAAAGAATTGAATATGAGGCAAAGGAGATGGCTAGAACTTTTGAAGGACTATGATTTTGGTTTAAATTATCATCCGGGTAAGGCGAATGTGGTAGCCGATGCCTTAAGTCGGAAGTCGTTGCACGTGTCTACTTTGATGGTTAGAGAGTGGGAACTTTTGGAGAACCTTAGAGATTTGAGTTTGGTTTGCGAGTTAACGCCGAGTAGTGTGAAGCTTGGTATGTTGCATGTCACGAATGATTTCCTTACTACGGTGTGTGAAAAGCAAAAGTTGGATTTGAAATTTGTGGATTTGATGACGAATGGAAATGAAGATTTCAAAGTTGATGAATTAGGAGTTTTGAGGTTTCGAGGTCGTATTTGTATTCCCGACGATGCGGATTTGAAAAAGATGATATTGGAAGAGGGACATCGGAGTAACTTGAGTATTGATCCGGGAGCGAATAAGATGTATCAGGATTTGAAGAAGATCTTTTGGTGGTCTGGATTGAAAAGCGATGTCGCTCGTTTTGTGTACTCGTGTTTGACTTGCCAGAAGTCTAAGGTAGAGCATCAGAAGCCTAGTGGATTGATGCAACCGTTGGATATTCCGGAATGGAAATGGGATAGTATATCGATGGATTTTGTTACGGGATTGCCGAATACGCAAAGAGGACATAATGCTATTTGGGTGATTGTTGATAGGCTTACTAAATCGGCTCACTTTATTCCGATTGATATTACTTATTCTTTGGAAAGGTTGGCTGAGATTTATGTTGGCACTATTGTGAAGCTTCATGGAGTTCCTAAGAGTATTGTGTCGGATAGAGATCCTAGATTTACTTCAAGATTTTGGGAGAGTTTGCAAGGTGCCTTGGGTTCTAAGTTGAGATTGAGTTCGGCATATCATCCGCAAACAGATGGTCAAACCGAGAGGACGATTCAATCGTTAGAATACTTGTTGCGCGCTTGTGTACTTGAACAAGGTGGTGCGTGGGACGGTTATTTAGCGTTGATTGAGTTCACCTATAATAACAGTTTCCATTCGAGTATTGGTATGGCGCCATTTGAGGCTTTATATGGTCGGAGATGTCGAACACCTCTGTGTTGGCATGAGACAGGTGAAAAGTCGGTAGTTGGTCCTGAAATGGTATAGCAAACGACGGAAAAGGTGAAATTTATTCGGGGAAAGATGAGAGCTTCTCAGAGTAGACAGAAAAGTTATCATGATAAAAGGAGAAAGGATCTCGATTTTCAAGAGGGCGACCATGTGTTTTTGAGAGTTACACCGGTTACGGGTGTGGGTCTTGCTTTGAAGTCGAGAAAGTTGACTTCTCGTTTTATTAGTCCGTATCAGATTGTCGCACGAGTTGGTGCTGTGGCTTATCGTGTGGCGTTGCCTCCGAATCTTTCGAATTTGCATGATGTATTCCATGTCTCGCAACTTCGGAAGTATGTTCCGGATCCGTCACATGTGATCCCAATGGATGAAGTTGAAGTAAGAGATAACCTTACAGTTGAAGTTTTACCGGTTAGTATTTTGGACCGTGAAGTTAAGAAACTAAGAGGCAAGGATATTGCGCTTGTGAAAGTGTCCTGGGGAGGTGCCGCGGAAGGCAACATGACTTGGGAATTGGAGAGCAAGATGCGAGAGTCGCATCCAGAGTTGTTTGAATAAGGTAATATTTTCGAGGACGAAAATTTCTAAAGTGGGGGAGAGTTGTAACGCCCCAATTCTGAATTCCCATTAATTGTTGAGTCTTTTAATTTATTTAATTGAAGTTTGTTTAAATTGAGAAATTATATATTATTATGTGGTGTTTGCTTATTTTATCTATTTTTACCGATTCGGAGAATTTTCGGGGGATTAGAGTAAAAAGGGCATTTTAGACATTTAGCACTTTAGTGTGAGAATTGATTGGTAAGTGTTGGAAAGAATTTGAGAGGAAAGAAATAGAGATAGAAATAGAATAAGAGAGGAAAAGGAAGAAAGATAGTAACATAAGAAGAAAAACAAGAGAAAGAAAAGAGGAGAAGAGAAAGAGAAGAGAAAGTGGAGAGGAAAACCTAGAATCATCAAGGGATCATCACCAAAGCTTGCAATCGATCGGTAAGGGTGTGAAACTCCATCATCTCTTTAATGTATATGATTGTATGTGTATGTGTGTGGATTTTGTAGAGTTTCTACTCTTTTTCCACTTAGGTTAGAAGTTGGTTTTGTGAGTAGAATGAGGTTTTAATCGGTTAGAACTCGGATTAGACGATGTAGTTTAGTCGGGTGATGGTTGGGTTGTGCTACTGTGACTGGTTTGGATTTAATCGGTTGGTTTTGTGGAGTTTGGGCTCTGGAGACAGCCATGGAAGTTCTGTCTTCGCAGGCTCGCCAGGAGAATGGCAGCGAAGCTTCGCCAGACGAAGCCCAGCGAGCTGTAGCGAAGCAAGTCAGAAGCTAATACCCTGTATTCGCTGGCAAGTTCGCCAGGCGAAGGTTCGCCAGGCGAGTGTGTAGCGAGCCTCAGCGAGTAATTCCAGAATTACTCCCAGTGGACTTCGCTGGGAAGTTCGCCAGGCGAAGGTCAGCGAGCATTCGCTGCGTGGCTTCGCCAGGCGAAGGTTGGCGAACCTGGCAGTGTTATTTTGTTTTGCTGTTTGTTCAATGCATGATATTTGGTTGATTCAATTATGATTAATGCCTATATGAATGATTGATGTGTGAACTATTTTGACATGTCGTGCTGGGGGTGGCCGAAAGGCGTGAATCCTAGATTGTAGAGTAAATGGTAAATCTTGAATATTTGATGATCTTGTGTATTTGCTCGAATTGAATAGAAACGCATTGATAGGCTGATATGTGTGTAAACCATGTGTGGAATGGTGTATAATGTGAATGCATGATAGATATATGCTATGTATGTGATAAATGCAATGAGTATGTTTGTGAGCATAGTATGCATTTTTGTGTCGATTGATCCCTCGGAGGATTTGCAGAACCTCGTATGATACGATGGTTATATTTGATTCCTTGGAGAATCGGTTGCATTGTGTGATTCCTCGGAGAATCAGTCATAACATGTAATCCCGTGGAGGATTGGTTAGAGTATTTGATTCCGTGGAGAATCTGCTGAGTACTTGATTCCGTGGAGGATCTGCTGAATATTCGATTCCGTGGAGAATCTGATGAATATTTGATTCCGTGGAGAATCTGCTGAGTACTTGATCCCGTGGAGGATCTGCTGAATACTCGATTCCTTAGAGAATCTGTTGGATGAGTCGGTACCGCATTTGCATCTGCATAGAGTCGTGTGTCGGTCTCTATGAGTTGCATGAGTCATCTGTGTATGATGCATTGGTTGTGTGAATATAACTGTGTATGTTATATGTGATTGTTTGGAGGAAATATAGTGAATGTTCATGTGTATGTGTAGAGACATGATTATTTGTATATGATTAACGTGGTGAGAACATAATTTGAGTATAACTTGTACAAATGTGAGTATATGTATATATACAATTTTATGCATTAACTGTTATGATGTTGTTTCTCACCCTTCTGCTGTTTTATAATGCTCTATGAGGCATTGCAGAGTAGGAAGCTGGAGGTTCTTTTGTGAAGCGATGTCTTCATTCTTTTTGGTCAATGGCTCTGATATGTAACATCTGGGTAGTTAGGAAGCCTTTGACTCTTTTGGAGTTACATTTGTTTTGATTCTTTTGTGATACATATGTGTATGTATCTGCTGTGGATATGTTGTAAAGCATGAATTAACTGATGGTTGTATATACTTTTATGAATGAGATCGATTCAATATTTGGATGTTTCCGCTTTATTCTAAATATTGAGATGTGGGTTACCCATTGTTGCATATCAAATTGAGCAGGTATCGTATGTGTTTAGTTTCATGATAATGTGATGCGCCTCTTATATACCATGTTTTAATTAAACTCTGATGAAATAAATTTTCTAAGTGCCTAATTGATTTATTTAAATTAATTTGGGGGTATAGAAAGGGGGTGTTACAGCGTACCTGCAGAAGAACTTCTTTTTGATCCTGGGATTAAAAGAACTGCTTGTAGACTCAATAGTAGAACAAGGCGGAGACGACAACTTGCTAGAGAAAGACAAGACAAGAGCAAGGAGAATCTTCTTCATCCGCACCAATTGTTATGCGAATCATGGGAGAACCACCACCACCACCACCACCTGGCGCTACCCGAAAAATGACACAGAGTCGCCACCGGATTTTATTTATCCCACGGAGGGAAAGGGAAATAGCGATAAAACCTTTGGGAAAAGAGCGTGGTCATCGCAACCAAGTCTTAGGGTTCGGGAGTCAGTTATGCGAGGGGAAGGTATTAGCACCCCCTCGCATCCATCGTACTCGATGGGAACCTCCTAGGTTATTTCGCGTGAATGGGTGTTTTATTCTAAAAATTTGCTTGTTTACGGAGAAGAGGGGTTGGTTTATTTATTTTAATGCTCGCCAAGGATTGTGGCCCTTATGCCTACGTATCCTCACTTAAAAGAAGTGAAGAATCAGAGCTCCGTAGTTTGGAGGCTTGTGAAATCGTTGTTTGTTGGTTGATTTTATACCTTGAAAAAGGGTTTTTGAATTGATGCCCTAAGGCGAAAATAGGTTTGATGAGTTGATGTTATTTTTAAGTTTCTTAAGAGAAATTGTTCTTGATTAGGATTATACACAAAAGACTTTGGATATAAATGAATGTTTCGAATAACCAAGTCGAGCGCCTTGTATCCAAAACATTCGGAACGAGTGTAGGAGGACTCCATTCTCATTCCTTTTCTACCACTTTAAAGTTCGTGGTGCATAATTCTAATTGTCTATGTTATTGTGTTTTGGATTTTTTATGAGAAAAGAGAACCACTTGATGTTGGATCAAGGTTTATTGTTTGTAAAAGTATTTGAGGTGATATGAACAAGGTCGATGGCGGACGCACAAGGCGGCCGACTTACAAGGGTTGAAAATGGCTCGATAAAATTGAGAGTTTGTTTTTGAAAATGGTTTTTGGAATCAAAAGTCACCGAGGACCACAACAACATTCACATACGAAAAACATACAAACATATCGGGTTAGTCGCATAAAAAAAATTGAGACATGCAATAAAAACGGTAGCAAAACAGTGGTGTAACACGGGTGGCTGTGTTGTGTGACACGGCCCGTGTCATAGGGTGCATGCAAGGTGGGTTTTGGAGCGTGGCAGAGGTGCAACACGGGTGGCCGTGTTGTGTGACACGGCCCGTGTTGTAAAGTCTGGGTAAAAAATGATTTTTAGGGCAAACAGAGCTGCAACACGGGTGGCCGTGTTGTGTGACACGGCCCGTGTTGTGAGGCCAGGGTTTTTTGGACGTTGAAATCTCAAACAGAGGGGCAACACGGGTGGCCGTGTTGTGTGACACGGCCCGTGTTGCGTGACACGGGTTGCCGTGTTGTGTGACACGGCCCGTGTCAGGCTACCAGAGTGAAAAACCTAACTTTTCTATGTTTTTTTTTTCTTCGTTTTTGTGGTTTCTTAAGAACGGTTTCTTGGTCCCTTTGGAACCTTACATGATACATACAATACAACAACACAAAAAGAGTAAACAAAATGAATGTAAATAGCAAAAAAGTAAAGAGAGAAAGGTTGGAGGAAATGGATACCCAAGAACTTTCTATCCTTCTTGCAAGTCCTCCTTGGTCTTGGTTGAATGTACCTCACTCCTCTTCACTTTATGTTGTGAAGGTTTTGTTTCTCTATGATCCTCTTGGTTCTATATCACTCTCTTTTTCTGGTTTGCAAAGCTTCCTATTTTTCTGGTTTTTAGGGTTTTGTTTGCTCTCTCTATTTTCTGGTTCTTTGCCAATGTGTGTAGAATGAATCTTGAATGAATGAAGAGTCCTCTTTTTGTTTACAGCCCCCTCCTCTTATCTCAGCTCCTCTAGGGTTTTCACTTCTTCCCACACTTCAGATTTTTCATGGGGCAATGTTTCTTACCACCTTTCCTTATGTCACTCTCTTTCTTTCCATTTCCATGCAAGGTGCTATGCTGCATTTTTCTGCACTACTTTCCCATGCTGTCTTGTTCTGCAGCCCTCTACATTGCCCTCAATCCTTTCACCTCTTTGTTGGCTTATGCTTGGACTACCCTCTTGGTCAATGTTAACCTTTGGACAGAATTTTGAAATTCTGATTTTTAGATGCATTATCACATGCCATTCCCTTGGTCTTGTGACATGTATATTTTGTGACATGAGGCAACTTGTTACTTCTTGCATGGGGCTGCTTTGGATTGCATCCATATTGCCTATGGTTGAACATACTTGGTCTTGATCTTGAAACATACCAATGTTAACTCTTAAGTATTTTCTTTGGATGTTTGTGGGCATAATGTAGCACATGAAAACTTGGTGTGGCATGAAGATTACCATATCATGGATTTGATTAGAGACTTGAATAAATTAATTTCTAAACATTACTTAGAGTTGGAAATCTTGCAACAAATGACATTCTTGTAATGTCATAAAATTTCTCTTTGTAATATTCTTGCCTCTAATTCATGATGGATTTCCCTAGAACCATTAAACTTGAAATGGATGAAGTCTTGAATTATGGACTTGTGATCTTGACTCATGCTTTGCAAATTTGGACTCCACTTGATCAAGAATTTGAAACAAAATTGGATGAAACAATCTTGAATTTAGGCCTTGAGTTTCATGTTCATTAGGAATATTTATCTTGCATATTCCAATATTTTTCAAGTAACTTTTCCTTGAAGTAATCCACGTGAGTAGAATTTCCAATTTAGATCAAACCTTAAATGATGAACCTTTCCTTCCATGTAGTCCAAGGTAGACAGGGTATCTCATTTGAAATGGAAAATGACAAATCGACCCAATCCGCACCCACATGCTCGATATGCAATAAAATGATATATGGTATGGCGAATGTAGGGTATAAAGGCTAAAGGCGAAAATGAGGGTGTGACAGCTGCCCCTATTTAATCCTCTTGGACCTGAATGTCTGGAGGGTAAAGGTGCTTGAACATTCATGGTAGAAGAGAATTAAATACTAGAATACCCAGGATTTTCGACTGGAGAGGTATGGGGTGAAAGTGAATAGTCCACGAGATGACTTGAAAAAGGTTTCTTGTTATTGGAGAAGGGGTATGAGGGATATAATGATATGCTTGAGATGCAATGCTGAATGAACATGAGTGCTTTGCCAGCCGGGAGAGGAGGCACCTCGTAACATGGAAACATAATTGGCCAAGAGATATTCCTTCTATAAAAGATAGAGAGGACTCAAGAAATGGATTGTGAGATATTCCTTCTACAAAAGATAGAGAGGACTCAGGAGATGGTTTTTTCTCTTACAAAAGGCAAGGAGGACTCTTGAACAAAAGGTTTGGAGAAAATGCTTCCTTCTACAAAAGGTAGAGAGGACTCCGAAACAAAAGGTTTGAAGACAAGTATTCCTTCTACAAAAGGTAGAGAAGACTCCCTTGGGAGAGTACGATCGTATTTCCTTCTGTCACGGCAGAAAGGACTCCAGAACAAAAGGTTAGGAGAAAATATTCCTTCTACAAAAGTTAGAGAGGATTCCTGAACAAAAGGTTAGGAGAAAAGTTCCTTCTACAAAAGGTGGATAGGAAACTCCCTTAGGAGAGGATGATCGCATTTTCTTCTGCAAAAAGCAGAAAATATTCCTGAACAAAAGGTTAGGAGGAAATGTTCCTTCTACAAAAGGTAGACAGGATACTTACAAAAGGTAAGCTGACAAGAACCTGTACAAAAGGTACGAAAGGTCATATTAAAGGTAAGTTGAATCTGTTGTAAAAGGCAAGACAGGGATATTTTGAAAGGACTCACAAAAGTAAGTTGAGGGCAATAACCATCCTCCTGCAAAAGGTAGAGGAAATTTCATAAGGTATTAGAACATCATTTGATCTCACCGGCACAACAGCGGAGATGATATTCCTTAAGTATGGCGGTCATTCAGTTCTTGGCCACATAGGCATCAAGCGTCCAAATAGGTCGAAGATACCCAAAACAAAGTTTTGTCGTATGTAAAAGACAGCGGGAAACGCTTACAAAAGGGAAGCGAAGGGAAAAGATTTCACGCAAAAGGCAATGAAATCCCTTACGAAAGGTAAGGTGAGAAAATATCTCCTGCAAAAGGCTCAAAGGACTTACAAAAGGTAAGTGAATGGATAAACACTCCAAAAGGATCCTGCCAGGATTTCCACAGGAAATTCGCATCTCTGAGAATGAATGGCTAAGCACATGCAATGATGCAGTATGTATGCAAAAATGTCAGGGACGTAAGGACATGAAGGTTAGGGGTGATAATTCATGCCAAGTGATTGGGCTTTGATTTGGGGGGTCGAGTTTGACTTCCCAACATCCTAGTGACGAAATTTGGATCATCTCCAGATGGTCTTATCAGACAAGTTGTGTTGGCCAGTCAGGTTGCCCTTGATTTGGTCAAGTCCCCGACGAACTTTATGATCAGACGATGCTTAGTGTACACGTGCGCCTACTAGAGATCGTTTTTTATCCTTCATACACCTAGGTTGAAGAGCAACTTTATGTTTTCTTTTGTTATTGTTATCGGTATCCCATAATTTTTCAATGCAATATTTATTAAGAATGAAAATTCCACTTTTTGCAAACATAGAAGAAAATAAATGTGACACACGAATTGATGAAAGAGATTTTTATTGATGATAAAGTGACCCATAATGGGTAATTTTACATAAGGATACAATTCCTAAAAGAGGTAATTGCAAAAGAAATATGATAAAAAAGCACAGTGGCAATGTGAACAAAAAATCGGATTTCCATTGAGTTCCAATTCTGCTATGATCCCTATGGCCTTGAAGCTTCTCGTACATTGCCTCCGAGGAAGGTGGATGAATTGATCTTCCCCATGTGTAGTTCTCCTTATTCGGATGATGAGCTCACAGACTTTTCGCAGACCTCAGTCTTTTCTTTTTTAGGTCCCTAACTTTTGCCTAGACCGCCCTTTCGGGTTTTCAGTCTACCGGGATACCCATTTTTTGCCTAAGTTGCCCCTAAGGGTTTTCAACTTACCGGGTATTATTATTATTATTTTTTTTTTAACCCTAATTTTTGCCTGGACTTTTTTTCTTTTAGTTGTCCACCGGGTCTGCTCTCAAGCGTAGTATTTCTTGACTGCGTCTGCGTTTACAGGGGATGACAGATCTTCACCGTCCATGTTGGATAATATCAAGGATCCTCCGGAGAAAACCTTCTTTACAACATATGGACCCTTATAATTAGGTGTCCATTTGCCCCTTGGGTCTGTGTGGATTGGCAGAATCTTTCTCAATACCAAGTCTCCCACTTCGAAATCTCGAGGACGAACTTTCTTGTCAAACGCCCTTTTCAACCGCTTTTGGTAAATCTGGCCATGGCAGATGGCTGCCATGCGTTTTTCATCAATGAGATTAAGTTGATAAAATCTCACCTGCACCCATTCGGCTTCGTCAAGCTTGACATCGGTCAGAATTCTCAGGGAAGGGATTTCTACCTCAACCGGGAGTACCGCATCCATGCCATACACAAGAGAAAATGGAGTTGCCCCAGTTGAAGTGCGCACTGAAATGCGATAGCCATGTAAAGAAAATGGTAGCATTCCATGCCAATCTTTATATGTTTTCACCGTTTTCTGAACAATCTTCTTGATGTTTTTGTTCGCTGCTTCAACGGCGCCGTTCATCTTCGGGCGATACGGTGATGAATTGTGGTGCTCGATCTTGAAACTTTCACACAATTCCTTCATCATCTTGTTATTGAGGTTTGAACCATTGTCAGTAATGATTTTATTTGGGACCCCATAACGACAAATGATTTCCTTTTTGATGAAGCGAGTGACCACTTGTTTGGTGACATTGGCATAAGATGCAGCTTCCACCCATTTAGTAAAGTAGTCAATGGCCACTAAGATGAAACGATGTCCGTTTGAAGCAGTTGGCTCGATGCGTCCGATCACATCTATGCCCCACATGGCGAAAGGCCAAGGCGACGTCAAGACATTCAGAGGAACTGGCGGCACATGTATCTTATCTGCATAGATTTGGCATTTGTGACATGTTTGCACGTGACGATAGCAATCAGTTTCCATCGTCAACCAATAATAACCAGCTCTCAAAATCTTCTTAACCATCGTGTGTCCACTGGAATGTGTACCGAAAGAACCTTCATGGATTTCGTTTATGATCCGGTCGGCTTCGTGTCTATCCATGCATCTGAGCAAGACCGAGTCATAGTTTCGCTTGTAAAGCACATCTCCACTTAAGAAGAATTTGGACGAAAGCCTTCTTAAATACTTCTTCTCTGTGATGGAAACATTTTCTGGATACTCTTGCTTTTCTAGATATCTTTTAATATCATAGAACCAAGGTTGATCATCGGTTGCTAACTCTGCTTCCAGGCAGTGAGCAGGCTCATCAAGATATTCAATACGGATAGAGGGTGCCTCATTTTTCCATTTAACTTTGAACATGGATGACAACGTGGCAAGAGCGTCTGCCAATTGATTGCTTTCTCTAGGAATGTGATTGAAAGTAATCTCATCGAAGTATGGGATTAACTTCAAGACGTGATCCCGATATGGCACTAATTTGCTGTCACGTGCTTCCCAATCGCCCCTGACTTGGATGATGACTAGAGCTGAGTCTCCGTACACTTCCAGAATCTTGATTCTATGGTCAATTGCGGCTTCAATCCCGAAGATACATGCTTCATATTCTGCCATATTGTTGGTGCATTCAAAACATAATCTTGCGGTGAATGGAATGTGGAAACCGGTAGGAGAGGTGAGAATTGCCCCTATCCCATTGCCTTGAGCATTTGCGGCACCATCGAACACGAGCGTCCATCGCGATCCTGGTTCGGGTCCTTCGTCTGGGCCTGGTATTTCGTAGTCTCTGACAAACATGATATCTTCATCAGGGAAGTCAAAACGCATCGGCTGGTAATCTTCCACGGGTTGGTGAGCAAGGTAGTCAGATAACACACTCCCTTTGATAGCTTTTTGCGAGACGTACTGAATGTCATATTCTGTCAGTACCATTTGCCAACGGGCTACTCGTCCGGTGAGAGCAGGCTTCTCGAAGATGTACTTGACTGGATCCATTTTTGATATCAGCAATGTGGTATGGGTCAACATATACTGCCTTAAGCGCTTGGCAGCCTATGCGAGTGCACAACAGGTCTTCTCCAACACTGAGTATCTCGTTTCACAGTCAGTAAACTTTTTGCTTAGGTAGTAGATAGCATGCTCCTTTCTACCTGTTTCGTCATGCTGTCCCAACACGCATCCCATGGACCCTTCCAGAACGGTCAAGTACATGATGAGAGGTCTTCCTGGCACGGGAGGCATCAGAATCGGTGGCTCTTGCAGATATTCTTATATTTTCTCAAATGCTTTTTGGCAATTGTTATTCCACACGATTGCTTGATCTTTGCGAAGCAACTTGAATATTGGCTCACAGGTGGCTGTTAGGTGAGATATGAATCTGGCAATGTAGTTTAACCTCCCTAAGAAACCACGAACCTCCTTCTCGGTTCTTGGAGCTGGCATATCTTGGATAGCCTTTACCTTGTCAGGGTCGACTTCAATCCCTTTTTGGCTCACGATAAAACCTAGCAATTTACCAGATCTTACCCCAAAGGTACATTTATTCGGATTGAGCCTTAGCCTGAACTTTCTTAACCTAGCAAACAGCTTTTCCAAGTGGATGAGATGTTCCTCTTCAGTTTGGGATTTTGCGATCATATCGTCTACATAGCATTCAATCTCTTTATGTATCATGTCATGAAAGAGAGTCACCATTGCTCGTTGATATGTCGCGCCAGCGTTCTTCAGACCAAATGGCATAACCTTATAGCAAAAGGTTCCCCAAGGGGTAATGAAGGTAGTCTTCTCCATATCCTCTGGAGCCATTTTGATTTGGTTATATCCAGAGAAACCATCCATGAAAGAGAAGACAGAGAATTGGGCCGTATTATCCACTAACACATCAATGTGTGGCAGTGGAAAATCATCTTTTGGGCCGGCTCTATTTAGGTCTCTGTAATCAACGCACATCCGCACCTTACCTCCTTTTTTAGGCACAGGTACAATGTTGGCGACCCATTTAGGGTATTTTAATACTGCCAAGAATCCGGCATCAAGCTGCTTTTGTACTTCCTCCTTAATCTTCAGGGCCATGTCAGGTCGAGTTCGTCTCATCTTCTGCTTTACCGGCGGGCAATCTTCCTTGAGCGGCAATTTGTGCACCACGATGTCTGAATCCAATCCGGGCATGTCTTGGTATGACCAGGAAAACACATCTGCATACACGCGTAGAAGCTCGACCAGTCTTCTCTTCACACCTTCTTCTAGGGCAGCGCCTACCTTGACCTCTTTCCTGTCCTCTTCGGTTCCAAGATTGACAACTTCCAATGACTCTTGATGCGGCTGGATGATCTTTGATTCCTGCTTCAATAGTCTGGCTAACTCCTCGGGGAGTTCACAATCTTCTTCACAATCCTCGTCGGCGTGGTAGATTGGATTATCAAAGTCATATGGAACCGTAGCAGTATCGTTATCAATGGAATCCGGGGTGGATCTGCATGATTGGTGATTTTATGCTTTATTTTCAGGAGATGGAAAAGAAACATGCAAGAAAACATTGCCATTTATTTATGCAAAAATAAAAAAAAAGAAAGACAGGGAACACAATTGAATGCAAAGAGGTTCATTTCATTCATGATAAACATTATTTGAAAACATGGGGGCCCTACAAAATAATCCTTATGCCTTGGGCAGAGCATAGGATTTGAAAGCAGAACAAGGAAAATTACTCTTCAACAAGGGTGACCTCCGGTATTTCCATAACGGTCCAATTATAGAGTTGTTGGTTTGGTGCCTTTGGGTACACCATGCAGACTTCCTTTAATGCATCATCTTCAGCTTCCACAACGGCCACCTGATCATCCACCATATGTCCACCACTAACAAAGGCAAGTGGAGAAAGGAACCTTTTGCCCTTGTCAATGGTTGTCTGCTGCTGATCTTTGTGATTGCCCGGGTAACCCAAACCAATTCTCTTTTTGTTGACGGGTAGCTCCAACACTCTTCCCTAACCTTCCAGGTGACCGGCCTCAATTACGGTCCTTGCGTCCTTCCAAGTAATCATGGGGGGTCCTGCCCTTTCTGATTTCTTTTCCTCCTTCTTAGCAGGGATCATTTCTACACTTATCACATCAAACGCCTAAAAAGGGGTCTCATGAACTTCCCCTCCCACTTCAATATAACGGAATGAAGACAGATGGCTTACTAGCATATCCTCCTCTCCCTCGATGACGACAAGTTGGTTATTGACCATGAACTTTAGCCTCTGGTGTAGAGTGGACGTTACAGCACCGACCGCATGAATCCATGGACGACCTAATAGGCAACTGTGCGCCGGGTAGATATCCATCACATAAAACGTGATAATGAAAGTGTGAGGTCCTATTTTGATGGGGAGATCAACCTCCCCTATCACGGTCCTTCTTGCCCCATCGAAAGCTTTCACTATCACTGAACTCGGTTTCATCATTAATCTTTCAATGGTCAACTTGGCCATTGAATTCTTTGGTAAAACATTTAAGGATGACCCAGTATCTACCAATACTCCTGACAACACAACATCAACACATTCAATGGAGATGTGCAAGGCCTTATTATGGTTCTTCCCCTCGGGGGGCAACTCTCCCTCATTAAAGCTCAGAATATGTGCGGAGGCAATGTTCGATACCACTCCTTCAATATGTACAACGGATATTTCTTGAGGAACATGAGCAGTCTTCAAGAACTTGATCAATGACTCTTGATGGGCAGGAGAGCACATTAGCAATGACAACATGGAAATTTTTGAAGGTGTTTGGTTAAGCTGGTCCACCACCTTATAATCGCTTTTTCGAATGATTCGTAAGAATTCTTCGACATCTTCATTGGAACTCCTTCTCTGAGTAGAAGTCTGCCCATGCTCAATCATTGGCTGCTTTTCACTTGTACCGTTTGGTGGTGGTACGGGCGCAAAAATTCTCCCACTTCTGGTTATTCCACCGGTCCCAACCATGTTCTCTACAGAATTATCAACTTTCACAGCATCCTCTTTCACCTTTTGCCCATTAATGTAAACAGTTGGCTCATATTTCCAAGGGACATCCTTGGTGCTCTCAAAAGGGAAAGGAGCAGGTGTAGATATCACTAATGGAGCAAGTGAAGGTGGAGACAATGGAATCTCTACTTGGTCATATGGTATTTGCAACGGTTCACGAACTTGATTGTAGGGGGTCTGAACAGAATGCCAATCATAATCACATGGGATTTCCAAGGGCGCACGAGGCTGGTCACATGGAATTGTCAGCGGTGTAACATCATACGGGATTTGTAGTGGAATTTGGGTAGGATACCAATCTTCATCGTACGGAATTATCAAAGGTACACGGTTTTGACCATACAAATTGTTCAACAGTTCTTCATCATAAGCAAACTCTATTGGATCATAGGGAATATCAAGAGTGGCCACTTCTTCAGCACTAGACATCTGCTCTATCAATATGACACCTTGATCTAACAAATTTTGGATGCCCTTCTTCAATTCATGACAGTTTTGGGGATCTTTCAAACAGTGTTGGCAATCCTCGGAACATCCTGGGACAATATTCTTCATTAACAATTGTTCTTTAACAACAGCAAAGGGGGTCTTTATTTTATCAACTTCTGATACCAACTTCTTTCCTTTATATTCTTCAACCATGTTCGTGGCATGGTGCGGCATTGGATTTTTAGTCACATTGGGAGGGTTCTTGGTGAAATTGATGGCTTTTGAATCAATGAGATCTTGTACCACGTATTTCAAAGTTTTGCAATTTTCAATGTTATGTCCGGGAGCTCCGGAATGGAATTCACAGCGGGCACTTGCATCATAGCTGGGAGGTAGAACAGCTGGGGGAGCCTTCATTTCTCTTAACTGCACCAATGAACTTCTAAGCAAGAGCGGAAGCAACCTAGCGTACGTTGTAGGAATAGGATTCTCAGGTCTCCTTTGTCTTGGCGGACCTTGATAATAGTTTTGACGTTGTTGTTGATAGGGAGCTTGAGCAGCCGGTTGACTTGCAGGTATGGAGAGAGGCTGATTTGGAGTAACTGCGACCACATGATGATAAGAGCCTTGGTATGCTTTGGCCTTCCCTTTGTCCGTAAAAGCAGCGCTCGTTTCACCTTCCCTTTTCCTTGCAAAACCTTGGTAGGGCTTCTTAGAAGCTCCATCAACAATTTGAATCTTTCCAATCTTTATCATATTCTCTATCCTCTCACCAGTCATCACTAAATCTGAGAACACAGTAGATGTGCATCCCGCCAAACGTTCTAGGAAAGGACCTTGAAGAGTCCCCATGAACATATCGGTCAATTCTCTTTCAAGAAGAGGAGGCTGGACTCTAGCAGCTAAGTCCCTCCACCTTTGAGCATAATCCTTGAACGCTTCACCAGATTTCTGGGTCAAGCCTTGGAGTTGTGTGCGATTGGGCGCCATATCAGAGTTGTATTGGTAGTGTTTCAGAAATGCCTCGGCTAACTCTTTCCAAGTCTTGATGTGTGTACCTTATAACTGCATGTACCATTCAAGGGAAGCTCCACTGAGGCTATCTTGAAAGAAATGCATTAGTAGTTTTTCATCATCAGAGTAGGCATCCATCTTCCTACAATAAGATTGGATGTGAGTTCGGGGACAGCTTGTTCCTTTGTATTTTTCAAAGTCGGGGACTTTGAACTTGAGCGGAATCTTAACACCGGGTACCAAACACATATCCGCAGCCTCTAACCCAAAGGTGCTTGGGCCTTGTAGTCCTTTGACCGTCTCTTGCAAGGCGAGTACCTTATTTTCCAAGTCAGTAGTTGGTGCTCCATAACCGTCTGCAGCCAAGTCATTGTGAGAGTTGTAGAAAACTTCATGATCGTCAAAGTGGATTTGAGGGGTAGTCGTACCACTACGAGGAATAGGGATTGCACCTGCGCCAGCAGGAGTAGGGATCGTGCCACTAGGAACGGGGATTGCATTTGTAGGAGTAGGAATGACATCGTCAGGAGTGGGAGTTGAGCCTACAGTAGTAGGAACTGGAGTGTTGGCAGTGTTTCTCTCCATAGCTTGCTTCAACTCTTCTTGTCCTTTAGCCATAGCCTGGATGACTTCCATCAACTGGCCCATGTGAGTCTTCATGTGGGTCATCTCGTCTCTGAAGGCGGCTTGAGTCTGCTCAATCTGATCCATCAGTAACCTTTGCTTGCCACGAGTATAGTAGGGGTGTCGGGAAGTCAGCTTGTTTACTGCGAATGGAGGTCAAGTTTTTTGTAAGTTTTTGGTTTTGTTTTTATGAAATGCGACATGATGTGTATGGAATGCATATGAATAATGTTATGCGCAAAGCTCTTAGTAACCTTGTTAGTCATCGTTGAGAATATAAACATTTTCCATTGCAATTAATCAGAAGAAACATAATAGAACAAACTCTCATTTCATTAAGGCTCGAAGCCAAGTTCAAATACAACATACAAAAGATACATTTCTTAAGCAAATTACAAATCGACTCTAAATGTGACTCCTTGGGCTCTGCGGACAGCCTCTAAATCTGTAACAAGTTCCCCCATTGTTTCCTTGCAAAACTTCACAAAGTCGAACACAGGGACAGAAGTGTTTTCAGGAGTCATCACTTGATCGACTACCTTCAATCTTTCAGGGATCTGGTGAAGCACAAAGTTGGATAATCCCGCCAAGTTTATGAATTTGTCCTTCCACTCCTCATAGAGAATTTGGAGATCATGGATGACGTCATCTCTCTGAAGTACCGCAGTTTCTGCCTGACGACAACTTTCTTCCCAATAGTGGCAGCTGTCCTTCAACTCTAGATATAGTTCATCATATATTCCATCTTTCAGTCTTCGGATTTCTTCGATAGCTCTACCCAACTGGTACTCTGCTTGCACGAAGTCTCGCTGCGCATTCTCCTTTTCCAATAGCTCACGAGCTAATTGATCTTCACAACCTTTCATAATGCCTTTCAACTTGTGAATCTGAGCTTCAAATTTTTCCCTTTCATCTTTCTTCATCTGGGTGGCTATTTTCACATCATTTTCTAAGTCTCTGACCTTTCGCCACACTTGGTCCAATTTTTCATTTTGGTGATCCAAGTCGGCGTTGGCGTTTTTGAGAGCTCCACCGACCCATTCTTTCTTTCCTTTCTCTTCCCTAGCCCTTTTCCTGCTATCCTCGAACTTTTCTTTCAACTCTTTGCTTTTGTCTTCCCAAGCTTCGCTTTTCTGCTTAGTCTCGTTGAGTCGAATTCGAAGCTGAGTGTTCTCATCTTCGAGTTCCTGGATCTTAGCCTTAAGTTTCTCCATATCTTCGGGTAAGATAGGCTCGGGTTCAGGATGAGATGGGAAAACAGATGCACCAAAGATAAAAGGTAATCTGACCTCTTTCACTCTCTCTTTTACCCATTTGACATAAGGTTCACGAGCAAGGATGTTCTTCCGCCCATTGTCTGGATTGCTTCTTTGGGTGTTTACCCATGCTCTTCTTGCTCTTCGTACAGACGGATCACTTGGATCGGCCGTATTGACAAGGAATGGCACCAAATCTTCTTCCTTAGGAGGGCCATCCATGGAGTGTCCAAACTGTCTCTTGAGTAACACCGGGTTGTAATTGATGCAACCTCGTGTCCCCACAAGAGGCACGTTGGGAAATTCTCCACAAGAAAAGATAGTATCTTTGGTTTCCCATTCCCTCTTGTACCATGTGATGGAACTAGCGGTGAGTGAAGCGAATCTTTGAGGCCATGAGAGTTCCTTAGAAGCAAAAGGACCTTTTTCGGGCATGTGGGTCTTTAGCCACTTATGTAGGAGTGGGGCGCAACAAAGGAACATTCCACCTCCTTTTGTATGTCTTGTATGGAGTGTGTGGTAGAAGTCACCTAAGAGGAAAGGCACAGGGTTCTTGGTCAAGAAGATTTCCACAGCTACTTGATCCACAAAATTTTCCCCATTTGGAAACATCACAATTCCGTAGACTAAGAGTGCTAGAATTGAACCACATATTTCCCATTTCTCTTCCTTGGCATACTTCCACGCTTGTTCTTCCAAGAATTTCCTCGAGAAACCCCTAGCTCCTTTGGGTGCCCAATTGGCTATCACATCTGATGTGGGAATCCCTAAGGCAGAAGCCACTTTCTTCAACGTGAATTCTTCTTCGAGTTTGGGAAAAGGATTGTGATCTTTGATGTAGAGGTTCAAAATCTTCTCAAATTCTTCCAAAGTAGGAGCTATCTGAAAATCGGCGAAGGTGAAACAACGGAAAGACGTGTCATAGTACTGAGCCAAGGCTGTGAGAGCTTCAAACTCCACCTTCTCTGTCAACAGATCCAAAATTCTCCCATAAGAAGAGTGAAATTTGTTGTGCTTGATGGGAGTGATCTTGGCACTTAGAGCTTTTAGACTGTCGATTGAAGGATCTTTGTATTTGAAAGTGAAAGTGCTCTTTCGGTCGGTTTTCTTGTTTAGCTTCATTGTTCCTAAATTCACATTCATCATGACTGCTTCTGAAAAATGCTTATATCTGCAACAAGAACAAGACACTAAGAGCTTTGTTTTTTTATGAAGTATGTATGTATGAACGGATGCAGAATTCGAGCATATGGGTTCATAAGTCCGTGGTATGGATATGGTCGATACTGTCTGCTTTATGGAAAAGGTTCTCACAAGGTGTGATCTAGGGTTTAAAAGGGATCCCAAAGTCATGGATTCATATGACTGTTCATCATACATGACATGAATATGTCGGAGGATGACTCCATCACATGAATCTCTTTTGGGTGAGGTCCTCGTATCGACCCACATGAGAAGAACTTCTCGGGGGCTCATACTACGAGACACATCGACATTAGGTTCTAGACAAGGATTTCAGAATCATGGACTTTCTTGACTGTTTGTTACGTATGTCAGTCATTGCCAGGCAACAACTTCATCAAGAAAGTCTCTTCTGAACGAGGTCTTCATATCGATCCACACGAGAAGAGCTTCTCGAGGACCCATATTACGCGACCATCAATCTTAGTTGGCCAAAGGTGTAGGGTTCTAAAAGGTCCTTAGAGTAATGGATTCTTAAGAAAACGTTGATCAAACACGCCAAGAGCTTGACGGTTCTCATCATTCTCAAATGAATCTACTCTAAGCGAGGTTCTCGTATCGACTATCACGAGATGAGCATCTCGGAAGCCCATACTACTCAACCTCTCCTATCTCAATTTTAACACTCTAGACTCGGGTATAGAGTCTTTCCCTCAAGGTTTGCCACCAAAGTTTTCAATCCATACCAAGAACCAATGAAGCCAAAACACGGTAAGATACAATTGAAAAAACAAGGAAAGCGATAAACAAGCAAAAAGGAAAGAACCCAAACACGTAAAAACAACCTAGGTTAGGCTTGACTCGCTTAGGAAAAAAAATCCCCAGCAGAGTCGCCAGCTGGCGCTACGCGAAAAAAATGACACAGAGTCGCCACCGGATTTTATTTATCCCACGGAGGGAAAGGGAAATAGCGATAAAACCTTTGGGAAAAGAGCGTGGTCATCGCAACCAAGTCTTAGGGTTCGGGAGTCAGTTATGCGAGGGGAAGGTATTAGCACCCCCTCGCATCCATCGTACTCGATGGGAACCTCCTAGGTTATTTCGCGTGAATGGGTGTTTTATTCTAAAAATTTGCTTGCTTACGGAGAAGAGGGGTTGGTTTATTTATTTTAATGCTCGCCAAGGATTGTGGCCCTTGTGCCTACGTATCCTCACTTAAAAGAAGTGAAGAATTAGAGCTCCGTAGTTCGGAGGCTTACGAAATAGTTGTTTGTTGGTTGATTTTATACCTTGAAAAAAGGGGTTTTCGATTGATGCCCTAAGGCAAAAATAGGTTTGATGAGTTGATGTTATCTTTAAGTTTCTTAAGAGAAATTGTTCTTGATTAGGATTATACACAAAAGACTTTGGATAGAAATGAATGTTTCGAATAACCAAGTCGAGCGCCTTATATCCAAAACATTCGAAACGAGTGTAGGAGGACTCCATTCTCATTCCTTTTCCACCACTTTAAAGTTCGTGGTGCATGATTCTAATCGTTTATGTTATTGTGTTTTGGATTTTTATGAGACAAGAGAACAACTTGACGTTGGATCAAGGTTTATTGTTTGTAAAAGTATTTGAGGTGATACGAACAAGGTCGATGGCGGACGCACAAGGCGGCCGACTTACAAGGGTTGAAAATGGCTCGATAAAATCGAGAGTTTGTTTTTGAAAATGGTTTTTTGGAATCAAAAGCCAACAAGGACCACAACAACATTCACATACAAAAAACATACAAACATATCGGGTTAGTCGCATAAAAAAAATCGAGACATGCAATAACAGTGGTGTAACACGGGTGGCCGTGTTGTGTGACACGGCCCGTGTTGTGATGTCTGAAAAAGATGAGTTTTAGGGCAAACAGGGGTGCAACACGGGTGGCCGTGTTGTGTGACACGGCCCGTGTTGTAAAGCCTGGGTGGAAAATGATTTTTAGGGCAAACAGGGGTGCAACACGGGTGGCCGTGTTGTGTGACACGGCCCGTGTTGTGAGGCCTAGGGTTTTTTGGATCTTGAAATGTCAAACAGAAGTGCAACACGGGTGGCCGTGTTGTGTGACACGGCCCGTGTTGCGTGACACGGGTGGCCGTGTTGTATGACACGGCCCGTGTCGTGCTACCAGAGTAAAAAAACTAACTTTTTCTATGTTTTTCTTTTGTTCTTGTGGTTTCTTAAGAACGGTTTCTTGGTCCCTTTGGAACCTTACATGAAACATACAATGCAACAATACAAAAAAAGTAGACAAAATGAATGTAAATAGCAAAAAAGTAAAGAGAGAAAGGTTGGAGGAAATGGATACCCAAGAACTTTCTATCCTTCTTGCAAGTCCTCATTGGTCTTGGTTGAATGTACCTCACTCCTCTTCACTTTATGTTGTGAAATTTTTGTTTCTCTATGATCCTCTTGGTTCTATATCACTCTCTTTTTCTGGTTTGTAAAGCTTCCTATTTTTCTGGTTTTTTAGGGTTTTGTTTGCTCTCTCTATTTTCTGGTTTTTGCCAATGTGTGTAGAATGAATCTTGAATGAATGAAGAGTCCCCTTTTTGTTTACAGCCCCCTCCCCTTATCTCAGCTCCTCTAGGGTTTTCACTTCTTCCCACACTTCAGATTTTTCATGGGGCAATGTTTCTTACCACCTTTCTTTATGTCACTCTCTTTCTTTCCATTTCCATGCAAGGAGCTATGCTGCATTTTCTGCACTACTTTCCTATGCTATTTTTCTGCAGCACCTTGTGCCTTGCACCCATTTTGTTGGCTTGTGCTTGGACAGCTCCTCTTGGTCAATGCTACCAATTCTTGACAGCATTTTGAAAATTCTGATGTGTAAAAGCATTGTCACATGTTATGCCTTTGGTCTTGTGACATGTAGATTTTGTGACATGAGGAAATTTGTCACTTTTGCATGGGACTATTTTGTTTATGATTAACATGCATAATCTTGGTCTTAAAACAATCCAATGTTGATTTAATCCTTACATATTTCTTGGATGTTTGTAAGCATAAGGTGGACTTGGTGTGGCATGAATTTGATTAAAAGCTTGAATGGAGATTAGAAATAAATTCTAATCATTACTTAGAGTTGGATACATTGTAACAAATGACATTCTTGTAATGTCATAAAGTTTCTCTTTGTAATATTCTTGCCTTTAATCTTGAATTCATGATGAATTTCCTTAGAACCATTAAGCTTGAAATGGATGAAGTCTTGAATTATGGACTTGTAATCTTGACTCATGCTTTGCAAAATTGAACTCCACTTGATCAAGAATTTAAAACAAAATTAGATGAAGCAATCTTGAATTATGCCTTGCATTTCATGGTCATTAGGAATATATCTTGAACATCCTAATATTTCATCAAGTAACTTCTCTTTGAAGAAATCTACAAGAGTATACTTTCCAATTTAGATCAAACTTTAGATGATGAACCTTTCCTTCCATGTAGTCCAAGATAGACAAGTTATCTCATGGAAAATGACAAATCGACCCAATCCGTACCCACATGCTCGATATGCAATAAAATGATGTATGATATGGCGAATGTAGGGTATAAAGGCTAAAGGCGAAAATGAGGGTGTGACACCACCCTTACTTCAACACCATGTACCAACAGTCCGAGGCACATTTCTCAGTTTGCGTGCAATGCCCACAACGGTAGCCATTCGGAGATGAAAATGGGAATTCTTGCACTTCTATACCAAAATCCTTATACTGGTATGGATCACGAGGATCCTTTCACACATCTCACAAAATTGTATGAGATTGCGGGTGCAACGAAAGTGCTGGAAGCTGATGAAGAATCGTTGTTCAAGATATTGTTTTCGCATTCCTTAATCAAGAAGGAAAAGGAAAGGTATCTTGATAAATCCACTTTGGTGATGACGGTCTGGAATGTGTTAGAAGAAAAGTTCCTTGAATGATTTTTTCCATACAATCAATTCATGGAAGCAAAGACAACAATTGCGGTATTCGCTCAAGGCATAAATGAATCTCCCAATGAAGTTTAGTGGAGGTTCAAATCCATGTTACAAAAATGCAAAGGCCAAGGTTTCGATGAATTGACACAATTGCACATTTTTAGAAATGGGCTTCAATCTGTTCAGAAAACTTTGTTAGACACTACCGCAGGTGGATCGTTAATGGCAAAGAGTGCGGAAGATGCGGTAGCCATCATTGATAAGATATCATTGAATGATCACCAAGGGAATCACAACCATGGTACACCTCAACGAAAATCGGGAATGATAAAATTGAGAACCAATGACGTAATCCTTGTGCAAAACAAATTACTTTTACAACAAGTGGAGTTGTTGACGCAAGAAATGTCAAAGCTTCCATAACAAATTAAAGAAATGCACGATATTCCCAACAAGAAACAAGTGGCGAGTTGTGAGCTTTGTAAGGGAGATCACCGTACCAGGTATTGTCCTCTGGTTGTGAAAGAGGTTAATTGTACAAGAAATCAAAATCGAGGGTATAAACCTTGACCACCTTACTAACAAGGCAACCAAGGTTACAAACAAAGAGGTAATCAAGGTTATCAACAACAATGGAGGCCTCATGATGTCGGAACTTTGAATCATCATCAACAATATCAAAACTACACTTAATCTCCACAAGCTCAAAGTGGAAATTCAAAAATAGAAGGCACCCTCACTCAATTCATAAAAATGTCAATGTCCAATCAAAAGAACACCGATGTGGCTATAAAGAATCTTGAAAATTAAGTTGGGCAACTTGCAAAATAATTAGCCGTTCAACAACCGGGACCATCCTTTTCCACTAACACTCAACCAAATCCTAAGGAGCATTGCAAAGTTATTCTTACAAGAAGTGGTAAAGAAATTGATATGGGCATAAGTGAGGAAGTATTTGAAAAAGAAGGAGTAGTTGAAAAAGAAGGAGTAGTTGAAAAAGAAAAGATATTAATGAGAAAGAAGTAGAAAAAAATGTTGAGGAAGATTAGTTGAAAATGAAAAGAAAAGAGAGCGGAAGAAGAAAAGATAGTGATAGAAGCAAATTTGAAAAAGAATAGCACTATTCCGATTCAAAATTTACCATATCCTCATGCTCCGTCAAAGAAAGATAGTGCGAGACACTATGCTCGGTTTATGGATATTTTTAAGTAATTGCAAATTAATATTTCATTTTCCGAAGCATTGGAGCAAATGCCAAAATACACCAAATTCATGAAGGATATTCTCACAAAAAAGAAAAGGTATACAAATCAAGAAACTATCATGATTGATGCTAGTTGTAGCGCTACCACTCAACGAACTCTTCCATGGAAAGAAAGTGATACGGGACGAGTGATTTTTCCGATTACAATAGGAAATATTTATGTTAGCAATGGGTTGATTGATTTGGGCTCTAGTATCAATTGTCCATTGCGAAAAGGTTGGAACATGTGGAATTAAGAGATACTCAAATGATATTACAACTTGTCAATAAATCCACTACATGTCCTAACGGTGTAGCGGAAGATGTATTGGTTAAGGTTGACAAACTCTTGTTTCCCATCGTCTTTGTGGTGATTGACATGGAAGAAGATGAAGATGCTCAATTGATTCTTGGGAGACCCTTTATGAAGACCGCTAGAATGGCCATTGATATGGATGGCGGTCTCATGAAAGTGAGAGTTCAAGATGAGGAGATTTGTTTTAATCTATTTGAAGCCATGAAGCATTCAAAGAACAAAGGCAATTATTTTAAAGTCGATGCAACAGAGAAGGTGATTGAAGAAGTAAAAAGTAAATTACAAGTTCTCACCCCATTACAAAAAGTTATTACAAATGCTCTTCAAAGTATTAATGAGAACGAAGAAAAAGAGATCGAAAAGTGTTTGCGAGAACTTGAAGAATTTGATGAAATTCCTCCCTTGAAAGATAGGGTGGAAATTTTGAAAAAGGAAAATAATGAAGAAATCAAGCTTGAATTGAAGTTTTTACCCGCTCATGTTAAATATGTATTTCTTGATGATGAGGGGCATAAACCGGTGATCATAAGCAAGTAGCTAACCAAAAATGAGGAGGAAAAATTGATTCGTGTATTAAAAAAGAATCAAGATGCGGTGGGGTGGACTCTTTCCGATTTAAAAGGAATAAGTCCTTCTTATTTTATGCATCAGATCTTCATGGAAGACGATTTCAAACTAGTTTCTCAACCTCAGCGTCGCTTAAATACTACCATGAAAGAGGTGGTTAGGAAGGAAGTGGTGAAAATGTTGGATACCAAAATTATTTATCCGATATCTGATAGTCCTTGGGTTAGCTCGATGCAAGTGGTACCGAAGAAAGGAGGGATGACCGTTATCTGAAACAAGAAAAAGAGTTGATTCCTACAAGAACCGTGACTGGGTGGAGAATGTGCATTGATTATCGTAGGCTAAACCAAGCTATGAGGAAAGAATGTTTTCCTCTTTCGTTCATGGATCAAATACTCGAGAGACTTTCTAGTCAAGAATTATATTGTTTTTTGATGGTTATTTGGGTTACAATCAAATTATTGTGAACCCGAAAGACCATATGAGAAAACTGCTTTCACTTTCCCTTTTGGAATCTTCGCTTATAGGAGGATGTTGCTTGGGTTGTGTAATTCGTTGACGACTTTTCAACAGTGTATGCAAGCAATATTCTCGGACTTAATTGAGAAGTCAATTGAGTTTTTTATGGATGACTTCTCAATTTTTAGACCATCGCTTGATCTTTGTTTGAAAAAAATGGATGTGGTATTGGAAAAGTGTGTGAAAACCAACTTAGTGCTTAATTAGGAGAAATGCAATTTCATGGTAACCGAAGGAATTATGCTCATCCACAAAGTTTCTTCAAAGGGCCTAGAAGTTGATCAAGCCAAGGTGGACGTTATTAAAAAATTTCCGCCTCCATTGAATGTGAAACGTATAAGAAGCTTCCTTGGTCATGTGGGATTTTATTGGAGGTTCATCAAAGATTTCGCAAAAATCACAAAGCCTTTGAGCAATTTGCTCAACAAAGATAAGTCTTTTTAATTTTATGAGTCTTGCATGATTTCTTTTAATTCTTTAAAACAAAGTTTGACTACCATAACCATTATCATCGCTCCAAATTGGAAAATGGATTTTGATATCATGTATGACGCAAGTGATTATGCGATAGGTGCGGTATTGGGTCAACTGAGAACAAATATTTTTCATGTTATACACTATGCGAGCATAGTCTTGAATGAAGGACAAGTAAACTATGCAACAACATAAAAAGAGTTGCTTGCGATAGTGTATGCATTAGAGAAATTTCGGTCATATTTAATTGGGTCTAGAGTTGTAGTTTACACAGATCATGTGCCGATTAAGTATTTGCTTACAAAGTCGGATTCAAAGCAAAGGCTAATTCTTTGGATCCTTTTGTTGTGAGAATTTGATTTAGAAATTCTCGACAAAAAGGGATCTGAGAATTTGTGGCGGATCTCTTATTCCGCCTTGTTAATGTTGAGGTGACCAAAAATGAAAGAGATGTAAAGGAAGAATTTCCCGATGAAAAGTTGTATATGGTGCAAGTTAGACCATGGTTCGCCGACATGGCAAACCATAAAGCCTCCGGATTAATATCGGAAGGTCTAACTCGTAACCAGAAAAAGAATTTTTTGTCTGGCACCAAGTACTTTGTTTGGGATGAACCATATTTTTTTAATCTTGGCGTCGATAACATTTTGAGAATGTCTGTGTCAAAAGAAGAGGCCACTAACATTGGAATTGTCATAACTCTTCGTATGGAGGACATTTTAACGGTTTGAGAAAGACAACAAAAGTCCTCCAATCGGGCTTTTATTGACCTTATTTGTTCAAATATGCGCATGCGCATACACAAAGTTGTGACAAGTGTCAAATGAGTGGTGGAATTTCAAAACGGAATGAAATGTCATTACAAAACATATTGGAAGTTGAGGTGTTCGATTGTTGGGGAATAGAGTTTGTCGGTCCATTTCCATCATCGTTTTCCAATGAGTTTATTTTGGTTGCAGTTGACTATGTATCCAAGTGGGTAGAATAAATATCATGTGCTAAAGCGGATGGAAAAATTGTGATACGATTTTTAAAGAAAAACATTTTTTTCTCGATTTGGTACTCCAAGAGTGTTGATAAGTGACGAAGGATCCCACTTTTGCAACACTCAGTTAGAAAAATCCTTGGAGCAGTATGGTGTAAAGTACAAAGTTACAACACCATACCATCCACAGGCTAATGGGCAAGCGGAGATATCAATTCGAGAAATTAAAAGGATTATGGAGAAAACGGTGTCGAATTCTAGAAAAGATTGGTCAAACAAGCTCGATGATGCTTTGTGGGCCTATTAGACAGCTTTCAAGGCTCCGATTGGTCTCGCACCTTTCAAAATGGTATATGGTAAGAATTGTCATTTGCCGGTAGAGTTGGAACATAAGGCATTTTGGGCCTTAACATGTTTATAATTTTGATCCAACTCTAAGCGGAGAAAAAAGAAAGGTACAATTGCATGAAATGGAGGAATTGCGCCTCCAAGCGTATGACTCCAACAAGTTGTACAAAGACCGAGTGAAAGCTTACCGTGACAAAAAGATAGTGACCAAATAGTTTGAGATAGAGAAAATGGTTCTACTTTTCAATTCTCAATTAAAACTGTTCCCTGGAAAGTTGAAATCTAAGTGGTCCGGTCTGTTTCAGATTAGGGAGATCAAGCACTATGGGGAGATTGTCACTGAAGAAACACTATCAAAAGAGAGTTGGATTGTAAATGGTTAGAGGCTAAAGATTTATCTTGGTGGTGATTTCGAGCGGAATACCGCCACAATGCCTTTTTGCAATCCTTGAGGTCGCATTGGACCGTCGAACTCAAACGATGTTAAACAAAACGCTATTTAGAAGGCACCCCAATATTGTAAGTATTCATGTTTCTCTTACTGTTTTTATAGTATAGATGTGTAGATTTAATTTGGAAGGATGTGATGGGCAGAACAAAAAAATTTCAAAATTCTGTCATCTTTGTTGGGAAGTTCGCACAGCGAACCTGGAGCGAGCATTTGTTGGCAAGTTCGCACGGCGAACTGAGCGAGACAAAAATTTTAAGTCTGTTGCCACATCACTTAAAAAAGAAAGAAATATTGGGTGGTCCAGATGCTTTGGCCCAATACCCACTCCTCAGAGTGTTGAGGGTAAACCATACCCCACCTCACTTTGTCACTCTCACTTCACAAACACTTGCCTCTCACTCTTACAAAACTCTCACGCACACATTGAAGCTTTTGCAACTTCTTGCTATTTTTCCAAGCTAATCCTATCAGCATAATAGGTTTGATTTCATATTCTCTCCTTTTCTTCTTCTTAGTAACATATGGTTAGGGTTGGTTGTGGAACTTAAACAAAAATTGATTATGGGTTGCATAAATTCAATGCATGTTCTGTTTTTTGTTGTTTCTATTACTGTGCATGTAGGTTTTATCATATTTGAAATAGAATGTGTAATTGGAAAAATCTCGGTGCATTTAAGCTTGTAGGTAGAACCTGCAGAATATGACTTCGCAGGGTTCGCCATGAGTTTGCACATCGAACCTGGGGCGAGTATTCGCCATGGCTTCACCTAGTAAACTTGCAGGCGAACATGACAGATTTTAAAACTTTTTTTTGGTGATGCTGAATTCTTATTCTGACACTCTTTGTTTTGTTTCCTCACTAATGAAAATTGTGTATTGTTTGGTGATTATGCAGATGGCACCTCCTAAGACCGTTATGTCCAAGAAGAAAATGATCGGAAGCTCATCATGTTCAGCCCCAAGCCAGTTTGATTCGAACATATTTAGAGGGGCAAAACAAGCAGCCCGTTACCTAACGCTAGAGAATAGGAGAATACTACATGAGAAGCATTTCAATCTCATCCCTAAAGGATCCTACCGGGCGGTAGCGAGAATCCTTGAAATCAAGAAGTGGGATGGATTGATCACACCAGATGATAGCTATAATGTAGAGTTCATGAGAGAGTTCTATGCAAATGCACTCCCAAATGATGATGAGTTGTTCTGGTGGACTACCATGGTTGACGAAAAGGAGGTAAAATTTGATCGTGACACCATCAAAACTATTTTAGGTTATCCTCTATCCTTGGGAGAGAATGAGATAGATGCATATCACCACACTTTGAGGTTGCACAGAGATACATATGCTATTTCTCGAGATTTCTTGCTTAAGGGAAAATCAGTTGAATTGAACCCGTCTGGTGTTCCTCGAAGATATCACAAAGAGGACATGTGTCTTTTGGCTCAACTTATTCTATTGTTGGTTTTTACTAATATAAAGCCAAAGTCGCAC
This sequence comes from Lathyrus sativus, assembly GCA_963859935.3. Lineage (NCBI taxonomy): Eukaryota > Viridiplantae > Streptophyta > Magnoliopsida > Fabales > Fabaceae > Lathyrus > Lathyrus sativus. Next base: position 415,487,194 of record OZ012739.1, read on the forward strand.
ACTTCTACTATGCCAATCCCAATTGCTTACCTTGTCCATAGTATATTAACTAATGTGCAGATTGATGTGGCTCGAATCATTTCGGATGAGATGCGTGTAGTGGTGGAAAGCGGGCTTGGTTCAACTTCAAGGAAGAATTGTCCCTTAGTCTTTCCCTATTTTATTATGGTCTTATGTATGCATGCGAGGGTGAAACTACCCTCCCGTCGTTAGGTGACAATTCTTGCTGTGATTGATGATCGATATATGGACAAGTTTTGTAAGCCAAAAGGTTGGAAAGGTTAAATATCTAGCGCTGGTACTGATGCTGGCAGTACTTCTGGTTTTGAACCTACAGGCTTCCATGACTCTATACAGGTACTACAATTGCAGTATAGGGAACCCTTGGGAGAGCACTCTATGATGTCTAGGGAGCAGTTCCTAGCACATGCTGCATGGCCTAAGGCCAGGCCACCGTTTGGCGAGGGGGCAGATGTAGGTCCTGAGTATGCTGCTAAGGATGCCAGAGGTGAGGAGGCTGATGATGACGATGATGTTGATGAAGAGGCCGGCTCAAAGGAGGTTTTTGGTTCTGATGAGGAGACAGGGTCCGAGGAGGACTAGTTCTTTTTTTGTCGTTGATGTCATTTTGAGCATGAGGACTAGTTCTACAAAGTGAAGTTTTCTATTTGCATTTGATCATTTCTAGTTATATTTATGGTTATTGTATTATATTTTGTTGTACTTTATCCACTTGTTGGATCATTTTAAATATTGTTGCACTATGTACCATATTTGGGGTACAAATACTTTTGTTGGTGTTTTTACACCATAGCATGTAACACACCCTTTCTATACCCCCAAATAAACAATTAAATCATTTAACACATATTAAAATTTCATCAGAGTATAAATAAAACATGGTATAAAAGAGGTATGTCACATCATCACGAAATTAACATACAACACCTGCTCGATAAAAGACATGCAACAGTGGGGTAGTTTCAACAGAGGAACTTAGTCCTTACACCCACATTTCAATATTTAGAATTAAAAGCGGAAAATCTAAACATTGAATCACTTTAAACATGTTAATCATATAAATACATATCATTCAGTTTAATTCACCACATCGCTCATGTTTACGTAAACATTTGTCATCAGATACATATACAAATGTATCTCAAAAGAATGCTATACAATCCTAACTACCCGGTGCTACATATCAGAGCTTAACCGACCAAAAGAATGAAGCTATACTTCACAAAAGACTTCCACCAAAGCTAATCTGCAATGCCTCATATAGTATTATAAAACAGCAGAACGGTGAGAAACATTATCATAATAATCAATATATATATATATATATATATATATATATATATATATATATATATATATATATATATATATATATATATATATATATATATATATATATATATATATATATATATATATATATATATATATATATATATATATATATATATATATATATATATATATATATATATATATATATATATATATATATATATATATATATATATATATATATATATATATATATATATATATATATATATATATATATATATATATATATATATATATATATATATATATATATATACACAAACATAGAATACACATATTCCGCATTTTTCACCACCATTCATTATCATCATCATATACATCACAATATATGTATATATATATATAAACAAATATGGAATGGTCACCAAGCATATTTATCATGCACACATCCATAATTCTCATCAATTCATATAACATACACATATGCATACATTCACACAACATTTATCTCTATGCCATGTGACTCAATGCAACTCAATGCAACTCATGCCATGTGGTACCAACACTTGTTATAATTTTTCGGTTTTTACATTTAAACCGGGTCCGTCCTCTAGACTGATAACAACAAAGCCCGTCCTCTAAGCTTTCAAACTCACTCTTCTAGGTTTGGGACAAGTCACTAGTCTCCACGAAACTAGCAAGCATTACCTCTTGACTAAATGATGCGTATGCAATCAACAACCAAATGCACTCAAGACCGTTCTCGCATCTTAATCTCATGCATTCTCAATAATTCATCACATAAGAATTATAACATGATTGCACACATAACATATTTCACATAATCAAAGTATTCATAATTTAAATCAACATCACCATATTTATCAAGCAATGCACACATATTCACTAATATGTTCTTATGCATTCTCCACATACAATCACAAGCAATGCACACATATTCACAATATGTTCTCATGCATTATTAATAACATCGTGCCGATGGCAACGAGCTCAATCACAATCATCATGCACTTTTAATCAATTTAAACAATGCATATATTTGTCAAAAGACCACATTTCATAATCGATTCCACAATCTAGGATTCACGCCATACGGCTACCCACAACATATCACACCATAGTACACAAACTATTCATTCCGATAAGGATCGAACACAATCGAACCAAACAATCATCGGATGGAATCACAAAGGAAAATGAAATACTGTCATGCTCGCTGGCTTGCTCGCCTAGCGAGTCCCTAGCGAACACTCGCTACATGTTCGCGTAGCGAACAAGCTCGCGAAGGCAAACAGAAGCTACTGTAAGGCTTCGCTACCTACTCGGTGCAGCGAGGTCCTAGCGAATCCTTTGCTACCTCACTCGCTACCAGCGAACAAGATCAAATACATTCTGTCCAAGTCTGGGACCACTCGCTACTAGCTCGCTTAGCGAGTTGCTAGCGAACACTCGCAACCTGCTCGCCTAGCGAAGGTGCTAGCGAAAGTCTGCGATGTTCAAAAACCCTCACTATCCACAATCACCAAAACCTCACACAATCAACTGATTCAATTCCAACGAATTCCAGTAGTCTTAGCCTAACATTCCTCGACTAATCTACACCATTATTTCCAGATTTTAACCGTTCAAACATCGATTCTACCGATTAAATCCATTTTTGCCCTAGAATGGAAAAAGATGGGAAAACCTCCAACAAATCCAAACACACACATACATAATCAAAAACATTGATAAGATAATAAAATTTCACACCCTTACCTTGATTAAATCGAAAGCTAGAAGTTGTTCTTGATGATTCCCAGCTTTTTCCCTTTCTTCCTTCTCTATTCTCCTCTTCTCCTTTCTTTCCCTTCTCTTCCTCTTATGTTTCTATATTTTCCTTTTCTTTCCACTTTTCCTTATATTCTTTCCATTCTATTTCCTTCCATTATATTTATCCTCTCAAATATCTACCAATAATTCCAATAATTAAAATCATCCAAACAAATCAATTAATTAACATAAATAATTAATTATTGAAAATTGGACTGTTACATAGCACATTATTGTTATTATTATTATCAGTTGAATTCTTCAGTTATGAATGTTCAACTTGCGTTTCTTACTTTCATTTTTATTTTATTATGTTGTTAAGAGTTGAGTTCTTCAGTTTATGAATGTTCAACTCTTAAAGTTTGTTAATATGCTTATGTGCATGTATTGTTGGTATGTTTGTGAATTTTAATGTTTCCATTTTTTGGTGTGGAAATGTAAGAACTTCTAGGATGGTGATAATAGTTCATCAATGAAGATTCTTCCAAGTTTGGATGACGATGATAGCATTTAAGCATGTAAATGTTGGCAAGGTACATGGTTACCTCTTTCTAGGATGTAAAATGTTTAAGAGCTTCTTTTCTTTGTGCAAATGTAATTTTGTTTCTTGTTGAAACTTTGTTGAATGCTTGTATCACTTAGGTCCAAAAGGAAAAATGGTGAGAAACCTCCATTGTCTACTAAATGCATATGATGGATGATAAATTTTGTTTAGTACTTTTGATTCATGCGTTATCTTGTGTTTTATTTGATTTTGTGGAAGCATTAGAAATGATCAAGGCATTTATTTATAATGAGCACAACCGTTTCCAAACAGTAACTTACCCGTGAGTAATGAGTATTCGTTAACCCTTTGAGCCTAAACAATTTAGATCTCGTTTTAGTGATGAACTTTGTGTATGTACATAATTTGAAAGTCATCATTGAATTTTGTGAGATTCTAAAAAAATTTCTTCTTGAACCTTTGAACATTGTTTTAATTGATTTCCTTGCCATAAAAAGCAAGAAGCATTTACTTAAGATTTGGTTGAAAATAAGTTGGAGATAATGAAAACGAATAATGGTAGGTTGCTAAAACTTTTGAAAAATTTCAAGTAAGCATGAAAAGAAAAGAAAATGTGTGAATATGAATGTGAAAAACAAAAAGAAAAAGAATGCTTGCTTGAAAGAGAAAAATAGAGAACAAAATAATTGTGCATAAGGAAGTTGAGAAGGTTTGTGATAGAGGAATGAAAGTGGTGAATGAAGTTGGGGTGTGTAAATACCTTGTATAGTGAATGTTTCTTTTGCATCAGCAATTTCGATTCAATGGCCTTTAGAAATGTCCCTTTATTGTTAATCCGACCAAGCTACAACCTTAAAAGCCCTTAGTGATCTTTTTGCTTCCGTAATTTATTTATTGATCGTTTAGATACTATATGAATTGATTTGTATTTGCAGCATTTGTTAGATGAGAGAAATTACCCCGCCTTTGTAAGCGCATATTTCCTTCAATTATTTTTTGAAGAGGAGTGTTAGTGTGATATGAGCATGATAGTTTAGCTGTTACTTGAAACATTTTTTGATATTTGTTTAAGAATTAAATTATTTTACATTGTTCGATTCTAGGATGTTGTAATCGTTGCTTTTAGGCATTTATTGTTTATTTGAGCCATGAGTCCCTTCTTTGTTGAGTTAAATGCTTGAGAAAATCCCCTTGTTTTTAATGAGAGGCATACTTTGCTTGAGGACAAGAAAAAAGTTAGTTGGGGAGAGTTTGTTAGATGTCAATCTTGCCTTAAATTAATCATGTATAATGAGCATTTTTCAAACTCTTTTGTGTTGATTTGTTGATATTACTACTTGAAAGTTTGTTATTCTTCAATTGTTTGAAAATATCCTTTGTACTTTTGATTTGTGCGTTATTGTGCAGAAAATAGGAATTAAGTCATCAAAGTGTGAGACACAAGGAAAGTGAACAAAGTTTCCAAAGGAAAAGAAGAAGAACAATAAGTTCGTTGGGCGAACATGATAGCGGACAATCTCTTTGCGAATAACTAGCGAAGAACCAGCAAATGCTCCTAGATTTGAGGCAGTAGTAAAAGACACCTAAGTTCGCATTATGAACAAGCCAGCGAAGGTTTGCTGTGGAAACGCTTTAGGGAAGAGCCAACGAAGCATCCCAGACTTGAGGCAGTAGCTAAAGGAGTATTAGTTTGTTGTGCGAACTTGTAGTCGAAGTAGTTCGCAGTGTGAACCATCATTCATAATGTGAAATTCAGATGCGGTTTAACTGCGTAGAGGCACATCAGGTGCCTAAATTGATGTTCACTAGGCGAATAATCTATTCACAGTGCGAACATGACAAATTCTGGTTGAACTTTATAAGTACTTTTGCCCATTTTTGGGGATCATTACTTCACTTTACACACCAAAACCTATTTTTCTGAGTTTTCTTCACCAAAGAGTGAGATTTTTCACATAGAAGCTGAATTCGCATCCAAGTTCAATTCTTTGACGTTGATGTTCATTTATCTCCTCCCGAAACTTGTGTAGTGGGTAGCTAAATCACTTTAGTATCAAGATTAGATGTAGTTAATCTTGTTATTTTTTATTTCTTTTGATCCTTTGTATGTGAACAAGGTTTATGATTAATAGATGATGAATATATTTGCTTTTCATGATGTATTTATGGTTTGAATCACTCTAGACATAGATTTTCCAAGTTTTAACCTAATTTCTTCATCTATTAACCAACAAACTCTAGACATAGATTTGAAAGTTAATATTTTCTTTGTATCGATCTTTATGTTTATTGTTTCGATTGTTATTTCGAGAAATTGTCTAATGATTAAAACAATAATATTCACAGAGCCGCTTTAGAGATAAAAGGATTCGAGAGGATGCACGGTTGTATTAATCAAAACTAAGTTCACACACTTGATTAATCAGATACGTATGAAAAGGATTAACGAAATCTAATCTTGACATGCTTTTCTCAAAACAAAACATATTTGCCTTAATTTACTCTTTGCAATAAAATTATGTTACAAAATAAGAAGTCTTTTGAAAACTCTTTACTTAGAACGTTAAACTATTGAACGACTAACATCGAAATATCACTTACAATCCTTGTGGATAAGATAAAATACTCCCGAAATACTTTTCAACAACCATCTACTACATGAGTAAGAAATTTACTGATTATGAGTCGAGGTACTCAATGATGGAGAAAACATGTTGTGCACTCGCTTGGGCAGCTAAGCGTTTGAGGCAGTATATGTTAAACCACACAACCCTGTTAATATCAAAAATGGATCCGGTTAAGTATGTGTTTGAGAAGCAAGGACTCACTGGGAAGATTGCTCGCTGGCAGATGGTTTTAACAAAATACGATATTCAATACGTCTCTCAGAAAGTCATAAAGGGAAGTGTTCTATCAGAATATCTTGCTCAACAACCTATTGAGGACTATCAACCAAAGAATTTTGAATCTTAGTGGAGTTTGATTTTCAATGGTGCTATCAATGCATATGGCAACGAAATCAGGGAAATTATTACTACTCCTCATGGTTCTCACATACTGCTCACCACCCGATTGATGTTTACTTGCACCAATAATGAGGCAGAATATGAAGCGTGCATCATGATGTTAAAAGAGGTCGTTGTTAGAAAGTATTTGTGGTAGTGTTTTATCGTATCCACAGAGATTGAAGTGAATATATGCGTGCCGTTCAACGGTTTAGTAACTTAAGAGTAGGGGGTTTTTAGAATGGTATCAATATTTGTAACAAAAGTTTGCAATAATAAAAGCGGAATAAAAGTCGGTCTTTAAATTTGATAAAACCATGTCAAGATTAGGGTTCATTAGTCTGTCCTAAATGTATTAACCCAATCAAATATGTGAACGAAGTTTTATCCAACATAACCGTGTATCCTCGTAAAAGCATTCATCTCTAAATCGTTTTCGTGAAAAATATTGTTTCGACCGTTAAATGATCTCTCTACCTAACACTCGAAACAATAAGCATTAAGATTGATACAAAGCGAATATCAACTTCCAAATCTATCTTTAGCATTTGTCATAGTTGATAGATGAAGATATTAGGTCAAGACTTGGAAAGTTTATCTCTAATACAAACCAAATCATAAATGTACAAATGGTAGCAAATAACTTCATCTATATTGAATAACAACTTGTTCACATACAATAGATTAAGAAGAATACATAAATTCTAAACCAACTACTTCTAACCTTGACAAAAGAAGGATTTAGCTACTCATTTCCATGATAGCTTGAACAACAAGTTTCGGGAGAAGGTTGATCAACATCCGAGTCGAAGAATCAAGATTGGATGGGAATCCACCTTCTTTTTGGAAAATATTGTCAAGAGATGATGAATAATGAGAGAATGGGTTTCTAGGGCACAAAAATCACCTCTAGAGCAAAAACCAGTAAAAAAGATTCTAAGTACAAAAAGTAGCCCATACTACTTATAGGAATGTTTGTTGAGCTGTCATGCTCGCTAGGCGAGCAGAATGGTTCGCCTAGTGAGCCCCAAAATATGTCACCAGAAGAGCCTGCGTCCAGAGGATTCAACCCAGACAAGTTTGCAGTTGTTCGCTAGGCGAAGCCTTCGTTGCTTTGTTCGCCACAACGAATGTTGGTCTTTTTCAAAACAACACTGCACAACCCAATTCAGCAAGTTCCCCCATTTTGAACACCAACACCACACAACACAAAGTTGTAAATGCTTAAAATGTTGGGGTGCCTCCCAACAAGAGCTTTGTTTAACGTCTTTGGAGCTCGACGGTCTGCTGCGATCACTGATCACCGAAATGCACGGAGGTGGTGTCCAGCTCGAAATCACCATCTAGATAAACCTTCAACCTTTGGCCATTTACTGTCCAAGTTTCTTTAGTCTTGACATTTTCAATAACAATGGCCCCGAAACTCAAAATCTCTCGAATCCGAAACGGACCTGACCAATTGGATTTTAATTTTCCTAGAAATAGTCTTAACCTTGAATTGAACAGTAACACCATCTGCCCCACTTCGAATGTCTTGGTCACAAGCTTCTTGTCATGATACATCTTCACACGGTCTTTGTAAACTTTGTTTGAATCATAGGCTTGAAGACGGAGTTCGTCTAACTCATGGAGTTGGCTTTTTCTTTTTTCTCCACTCAAGTCATGATTAAAATTTAGCAACTTCAAAGCCCAAAAGGCCTTGTGTTCCAACTCTACCAGAAGATGACAATTTTTTCCATAAACCATTTTGAACGGTGTGAGACCAATCGGAGCTTTGAAATCAGTCTGATATCCCCACAAAGCACTGTCCAGCTTAATTGACCAATCTTCCCGCGAGACAGACACAGTTTTTTCCAAAATTTTCCTAATTTCTCTATTCGACACCTCTGTTTTTCCGTTAGCCTGCGGATGATATGGTGTGGTGACTCTGTGTCTCACATCATATTGCTCTAGAGCCTTGGCTAACTGAGTGTTACAGAAGTGTGAACCACCATCAATTAGTAACACTCTTGGAGTACCGAAACGAGAAAAAAATGTTTTTCTTTAAAAATTTGATTACGATTTTCCCGTCTGCTTTAGGGCTAGCTTTTGCTTCCACACACTTGGAGACGTAGTCCACCGCAACCAAAATGTATTCATTACCAAATGACGGTGGAAATGGACCCACAAAATCAATGCCCCAACAATCAAAAACTTCAACCTCAATCATGTTTTGAAGTGGCATTTCATTTTTTGTGTTATTCCATCGATTCTTTGACAATTGTCACAACTTTTAGTGTACGTGTACGCATCTTTGAACAAGGACGACTAATAAAATCCCGATTGAAGGACTTTAGTGGCTGTTCTTGTATTATTAAAATGTCCTCCATACAGAGAGTTGTGACAATGCCAAAGAATGTCCTTGGCTTCCTCTTCCGAAACACATCTCCTCAAAATGTTATCGACGCCAAGTTTAAAAAGATGTGGTTCATCCCAAACAAAGTACTTGACATCGGATAAATTTTTTTTCTTTTGGTGACCCGTTAGACCTTCCGGTATCAATCCGGTGGCTCTGTGGTTAGCCATATCGGTGAACCAAGGTCTAACTGTCACCATGTACAATTTTTCATCGGGGAATTCCTCCCTCACCTCTTTTTCATGCTTTGTGACCTCATCATTCACAAGTCGGGACAAGTGATCTGCTACCAAAATCTCGGACCCCTTTTTGTCACGAATTTCAAGATCAAATTCTTGGAGTAAAAGAATCCAAGGAATTAATCGTTGCTTGGAATCCGGTTTGGTGAGCAGATATTTAATCGCCGCATGATCGGTGTAAACCACAACTTTCGATCCAATCAAATAAGACCTAAACTTTTCCAATGCATACACTATAGCAAGCAATTCTTTTTCCGTTGTCGCATAATTAATTTGAGCTTCATTAAGAACTTTGCTTGCATAATGTATCGCATGGAAATTTTTTGTTTTTCCTTGGCCTAAAACTGCACCAACCGCATAATCGCCTGCATCACACATAAGTTCAAAATCATTTTTCCAATTCGGTGCGACAATTATGGGTGCAGTTATTAAGCTTTGTTTCAAAGAATCGAAAGCTGTCATGCAAGAATCATAAAAAATAAAAGACTTATCTTTGTTGAGCAAGTTGCTCAATGGCTTTGCTATCTTTGCGAAGTCCTTGATGAATCTTCGATAAAATCCCGCATGACCAAGAAAGCTTCGAATTCCCTTTACATTTAGAGTGGCGGTAGCTTCTCAATCACTTCCACCTTGGCTCTATCAACTTCAAGTCCCCTAGAAGAAACCTTGTGCCCAAGAACAATTCCTTCGGTGACCATAAAGTTGCACTTCTCCCAATTAAGCACTAGATTGGTATCCACACACCTCTCCAAAACAACATCCAAAATTTTTAAACAACATGACGGCCCAAAAACCGAGAAATCATCCATGAAAACCTCTATCATCTTCTCAATCAAATCCGAGAATATTGCTTGCATACACCGTTGAAAAGTCGCCGGCGCGTTACACATACCAAAAGGCATCCTCCGGTAAGTAAAAATTCCAAAAGGACAAGTAAAAGCTATTTTTTCATGATCTTCTAGATTGATAGTGATTTGGTTATACCTGGAATAACCATCCAAAAAACAATAATACTCTTGACTGGAGAGCCTCTCGAGCATTTGATCCATAAACGAAAGAGGAAAGTGATCTTTTCTCGTAGCTTGATTTAGCCTACGGTAGTCAATGCACATTCTCCATCCCGTTACGGTCTTCGTTAGAATCAACTCATTTTTTCATTTCGGATGACCGTCATTCCACCCTTCTTCGGTACCATTTGAACTGGACTCACCCATGGACTATCGGATATAGGATAGATCATGCCGACATCCAACATCTTGACAACTTCTTTTCTCACTACTTCTTCATAGTGGGATTCAATCGTCTTTGCGGTTGAGCTACTGGCTTGAAGTCTTCTTCCATAAAAATACGATGCATACAATAGGAAGGACTTATCCCTTTCAAATCGGAAAGAGTCCAACCCATCGCTTCTTGATTTTTCTTCAACACTTCAAGTAATTTCCATTCTTCCTCCATGGTTAACTCCGCGCTTATGATTACCGACTTATTTTTTTCTTCTTCAAGGAACACATACTTCAAATGAGATGGCAACAACTTTAACTCAAGCTTGCCTTCCTCGTTGTTCTCTTTTTTCAACTCTTCCACCTTTTCTTTCGAAAGTAGAATATCCTCTAATTCTTCTAGTTCCTTCAAACATTTTTAAATTTCTCGTTCTTCTTCTTCATTGATCTTGGAAAGAGTGTTGGTTAGAACTTATTATAACGGTGTGGACACTTGTAATAATTCTTTGACTTCTTCAATTGCCACTTCCGTTGCATCAATCCTAAAACAATCGGTTTTGTCTTTAGAGAGCTTCATGGCTTCAAAAAGATTGAATTTAATCTCCTCATCAAGAACTCTCACTTTCATGAGACCATCGTTCATATCAATTGCCATGCGAGCGGTCTTCATGAAAGGTCGATCAAGAATCAATGGAGAGTCTTCATCTTCCTCCGTATCAATGACTACGAAGTCGATCGGGAACAAAAATTTATCCACCTTCACCAACACATCTTCGGTTACACCATGAGGGTGAGTCATAGATTTGTCGGCTAGTTGCAACGTCATTTGAGTAGATTTCATTTCCATGTAACCCAATCGCTTCACAATTGATAAGGGTATCAAATTTATGCTAGAGCCCAAATCAATCAACCCCTTGCCAACATAAGTATTTCCAATGGTAACGGGCAAGGTTACTCATCCCGGATCACTTTCTTTCTGTGGGAGAGTACGTTGAATAATAGCACTACAACTAGCATCTACCATGATTTTCTCTTGATCCGTATACCGCTTTTTCTTCGTGAGAATATCCTTCATGAACTTCGCATACTTCGGCATTTGCTCCAATGCTTCAGAAAATGGGATGTTAATTTGCAATTGTTTGAAAATATCCATAAACCGAGCATAATGTCTAGCATTGTCTTTCCTTGTCGGAGCATGCGAGTAAGGAAAATGTTGAATCGGTATCGGGTTAACTTGCTCCTTTCCTTTTTTCGACCTTCTCACTCTTTCTTCTCTCTTACTTTTCTCTCCTTCCACATTTTTTTCACTTTCTCATTTTCAACTAAACCTCCCTCAACATTGTTTTCTACTTCTTCCTCGACATTTTCACTCTCTTTTTCAACTACAACTTCCTCCCTCACCTCTTCCTCACCTACGCCCATGTCAATTTCTCTTCCGCTCCTTGTAAGAATAGCCTTGCATTGCTCCTTCGGATTTGGAGTAGCGGTAGCCGTGAAAGGCCCTTTTTGTTGGTCGGCCAATTGTTTTGATAATTGACCAACTTGTGTTTCCAAATTTTTGATGGCTGCATCGGTATTCTTTTGGTTGGATATTGACATTTGCATGAATTGGGTAAGAGTTTCCTCCATTTTGGATGGTGCATTTTGAGTTTGAGGAGGAGGTTGTGTGTAGTTTTGATATGGTTATCGATTTGAAGGTTCGACTTCTTGCGGTCTCCAAGGTTGTTGGTAACCTTGGTTTTGTTGTTGATAAGGCGGCCTTTATTGATATCCTTGATTTTGGTTGCCGGCATAATTGGCCTCTTCCAAGACGGGAGGACAATATCCGGTAGAATGGTTACCTTTGCATAACTCACAAATCGCCAATTGAAGTTGAGTAGAAACTTCTTGCATTTATTTAATTTGTTGTGGAAGCTTTGACATTTGTTGAGTCAAGAGCTCCACTTGTTTCGTAAGAAGTTTGTTTTGGGCAAGAATAGCGTCATTCGTACATAACTCAAACACACCCGGTTTTCTTTGAGCTACCCCACGGTTATGATTCCCTTGATGATCATTAAGTACCATATTCTCAATAATTGCAATTACATCATCGACGCTTCTTGACATCAAAGAACCTCCCGCCGTAGCATCCAATAAGGTCTTGTGAACCGAAAGGAGACCATTATGGAAAATATGAACTTGAGTGAGCTCATCGAAACCGCGTCCTTTGCACTTTCTTAACATAGATTTGAATCGCTCCCAAGCTTTGTTGTGTGATTCACTAGCTCCTTGAGAAAACACAACGATCACAGTTTTAGCTTCCATGAGCCGGTTATATGGAAAGAACCGTTCAAGAAACTTCTCTTCTAAAAGATTCCAATCCGTCATGATTGTTGTCGATTGATCAAGATACCACTCCTCCGCTTTCCCAATCAAGGAATGATGAAATAGTCTTCTGAACAATGACTCTTCGTCAGCCTCGGTTTCTCCCGTTGCGCCCGCAATCTCGTAAAATTTTGTAAGATGTGTGAACGGATCCTCGTGGTTTAATCCCGTGAAAGGATTTTGATAGACAAGTGATAGGATTCCCGTCTTCATCTCGGCTTGTCTTCCATTTTGAAGATTACGTGCGAACTGAGCGGTATGTCTCGGATTGTTCGAACATGGAATGGAAACTGGAGGTGGAGGTGGAGGTGCTGCCATAATTTGTGAATTAGGTGAAGTGGATGAATAAGATTCTCCGAGCTCTTGTCTTTCGTGAGCTTGTTGTTGTCTTCGCCTTGTGCGACTATTGGTACGCTGTGCGGTTCTCTCAATCTCCGGATCGAAAAGAAGGTTTTCCGTCCGAACCTGTCCATGCATAAATGAATTCTGCACACAAACTAAACAAATTAAAAAGCCCAAAGAATTACAAAGATAAGAGATTCACAATACAAAAAATCTTAATATCACTAAACTATTGCAATGCTTGCAATATTCAACTAACAATCCCCGACAACGGTGCCATTTTGTTAGAGAGTATTTGCGGTAGTGTTTTATCGTATCCACAGAGATTGAAGTGAATATATGTGTGTCGTTCAACGGTTTAGTAACTTAAGAGTAGGGTTTTTTAGAATGGTATCAATATTTGTAACAAAAGTTTGCAATAATAAAAGCGGAATAAAAGTCGGTCTTTAAATTTGATAAAAGCATGTCAAGATTAGGGTTCATTAGTCCGTCCTAAATGTATCTACCCGATCAAATATGTGAACAAAGTTCTATCCAACATAACCGCGTATCCTCGCAAAAGCGTTCATCTCTAAATCGTTTTCGTAAAAAATATTGTTTCGGCTGTTAAATGATCTCTCTACCTAACACTCGAAACAATAAGCATTAAGATTGATACAAAGCGGATATCAACTTCCAAATCTATCTCTAGCATTTGTCATAGTTGATAGATGAAGATATTAGGTCAAGACTTGGAAAGTTTATCTCTAATACAAACCAAATCATAAATATACAAATGGTAGCAAATAACTTCATTTATATTGAATAACAACTTGTTCACATACAATAAATTAAGAAGAATACATAAATTCTGAACCAACTACTTCTAACCTTGACAAAAGAAGGATTTAGCTACTCATTTCCATGATAGCTTGAACAACAAGTTTCGGGAGAAGGCTGATCAACATCCGAGTCGAAGAATCGAGATTGGATGGGAATCCACCTTATTTTTGGAAAATATTGTCAAGAGATGATGAATAATGAGAGAATGGGTTTCTAGGGCACAAAAATCACCTCTAGAGTAAAAACCAGTAAAAAAGATTCTAAGTAAAAAAAAGTAGCCCATACTACTTATTGGAATGTTTGTTGAGCTGTCATGCTCGCTAGGCGAGCATAATGGTTCGCCTAGCGAGCCCCAAAATATGTCACCAGAAGAGCCTGCGTCCAGAGGATTCAACCCAGACAAGTTTGCAGCTGTTCGCCAGGCGAGCAATCCTTCGTTAGGAGAAGCCTTCGCTGCTTCATTCGCCACAATGAATGTTGGTCTTTTTGCTACTGGAAGTGTTCGCTACTTGCTCGCTGGTGCTTCGCCTAGCGAGCACTTTGCTACCTCCCTCGCCACAGCAAATGTTGGTCTTTTTGGTTCTGTCCAAGTCTGGAAGTGTTTGTTGGCAGCTCGTTGCGTGCTCGCCTAGCAAATGCTTCGCTACCTCACTCGCCTAGCGAGCTTGCTTATGTTTGCTTTCTTTCTTGGTTCCTTTGCCATCTTTTTTGTGCCTTAATTTTCTACTCTTTCATGCCTAATTCCTGCACAATAACACACAAATTAAAGGTACCATGATCATTTCACATACTATTGCAAATCAACAAAAGCATGGGCGGTTTTGAACACTTTCTCGACAAAAAGGAGTGAAAGATGTCCATATTTGATAGCTCAAATAAGCAAAATTGGGCATCTAACAACTCTCCCCAACTAGATTCTTGCTTTCCCTCAAGAAAAGTATGCCTCTTGAAGAACAAGAGGATTTGCTTAAAGAAATATATTTCTCCGAAATCGGATCAAATGGCTCAAACATAAGAGAATCAACCAGATACAAGTTCTCAATGGTTAGAATAACACAATACGCAAGAACTAAAGCCTTATAGAAATGCAAAACATGTATCAATCCACGATAACGTTATCCTGAATGAACCACCTTATCTCTCATCTTCGAATAAGGATTGAAGAAATTACGTGTTTGCAACCGCGGGGACAATTTCACTCTCCAACAAACAATGCAAAAATCAATTCAATTCATACAATGTCTAACAATTATAAATGAAAATGCGGAAGCACGAAGATCACTAAGGTCTTTTCCGGTTGTAGCTTGGTCATGTTTACAAACAAGGGACATATCTAAGGCCATTAAAAATGAATTTTCCGATGCAAAAGAGACATTCACTGTACAAACTATTCACACATCTCAACTTCGTTCTACTTGTTTCTCATTTGAAACCTTTACAACTCTTATTTCAAAACTCAATTTGTTTTCCATTATTTTTCTTCCAAGCAAGCATTCATTTTCATTCTCTTCTTTTTATTTTTTTTATTTTTCACACCATATTCACAAAACAAATGTTTCTCTTTTTCTAATTTTTTTCAATGCTTGCTCGGTTATTCAAGAGTTGTGGCAACCTACCGATTTTCATTTTCGTTCTCCCCAACTTATCTTTTACTCACCCCATAAGTGAATGCTTTTGACTTTTTACGGCAAAAGAACAATTATAAAAAAAAATTTAGGGTTTCAAGAAAAAAGATTTTGAAGTCTCTCCTTATTTCAAGCTGAGATTCAACTATAAAAGCTCAAAGGGGTTCACGAATACTCTCTGCTCACGGGTAAGTTGTATTTGGACTGGTTGTGCTCGAAAGAAAACAAACGCCTTGATCATTTCTAATTGCTTCCACAAATTCATAATAATAAAAGACAAAGCATGAATCAAATGAATCAACACAGTTTATTAGAATCCATCATTTTTTTGTACAATGGAGGTTTCCTCACAATTTATGGTTTTAAGTCCTAAGTGAATCATTCATTAAATTATGTTGCAAAAAGAACAATATTCAATTACGAAAAGAGTAAAGTTCCTAATGCATTCTAAAATTCTAACCGAAGGTAACCACGTACCTTAGCATAATTCGCTTGTTTATTTTTATCATTGCCATCCAAGCTCGGACGCACCTTCGTTGGATACTTCTTTGAGGAGAAACCAATCTAGAAGGTTTGACACTCACAACCAGAAAAATATTAAGAAAAAGACTTAAACGGAACAAAATAATAAAAACATAAAAATCAAACATTACTTCCAATGATTCAAATGTGCATGGGGGGAAAAACACCCCAAAAAGTACGTAACCAAATAACTGAAATAAAAATGATAAAGATAAAAAAAACTTAGTCCTCATCGGACTCAGAACCCTCTGCACTACCGGACTCAGAACTGGAACCATCATCATCATCATCACCATCATCATCATCATCACCACCATCAGCATCACCACCACCAGCAGCATCACCACCAACAGGACCACTAGAAACACCTGCCCCCTCTTCGAAAACAGGCATGTCCACAGGCCAGCTCGCGTTTTGCAGGAACTCCACACGCGTAATCATGTTACGCTCTACAGAAGGGTCGCGGAACTGTAATTGTAACTGAAGTACCTGCTTCGCTACCTCACTCGCCTAGCGAGCTTGCTTATGTTTGCTTTCTTTCTTGGTTCCTTTGCCATCTTTCTTATGCCTTAATTTTCTACTCTTTCATGCCTAATTCCTGTACAATAACACACAAATTAAAGGTACCAAGATCATTTCACATACTATTGCAAATCAACAAAAGCAAGGGCGGTTTTAAGCACTTTCTCGACAAAAATGAGTGAAAGATTCCCACATTTGATAGCTCAAATAAGCAAAATTGGGTATCCAACAGTCGTTGATCTCAGGATCAAGAATCTTGATGTGAACGTCGATTCAATGTTGGTGGTTAATTAGATTAAGGGAGAATGGGAGACTCGCCAGGAAAACTTGGTACCTTATAAGAATTATGCCAGAAGGTTGTTACCTTTCTTTGATAGGGTTAAGTTCCATCATGTGCCTCGAGCCAAAAATCAGATGGCATATGTATTGGCAATGTTAGTATCAATGTACAAGGTGAATTACGAGAATGAGGTTCCAACAATCAGCATTATGCATCTTGATACACCCGCGTTTGTGTTTGCTGCTTGAAGGCTCTAAATATTTGACTAAAATTTTGGTAAAAAATAATGTTGCACAAGATGTTCCAACAAGAAGAAATCTGCTAAAGGAAGATATGTCAGTCAAGATGTCCTAGCATTGTGGACTCGACATCTTGGTCTGGTGCAACAGATTTGTTACAGACCTGGTCTAAGATTTAAGGAGCAATCAAATCCTATGTGTTAGTTTCATGGTTATATGATTAGCTAAGTTTTGGTAAAACATGATTCTACGCTGATGTTAAGTAAGATGTTATAACATCTTCATCAACTATTATGACAGTACTACTGTCATGTGTTTCAAAAAAACGTTGAAGACAGATGTCATGACATCTTGGTCTGGTACAACAGGCACTTCTATTTTGTATCTCTTGACAAATGTGTTTGTTAGAACACAGATTGATTCTTAATAATTACTCTTTGTTTTGATGATAACTGTTAGGAAATTTATATTTAAGAATTATATACTCTAAAATTTGTTTGAGAGTTTTGCTGCAGATTAAAATTATATTAACTCTCTAGAAGCAAATCTGCCTTGAATACAAGAAGTTATTCTGACTCTGAAGCGCCAGATGCACCTTTCAGAAGAATCTGCTTGCTCCTTACAGAAGATCCTGAGCGTAGTCTCCAGAAGGATCTGAAGAAAGAAGCTCCAGAACATTCTGAGTCAGAAGCATCTGAAGATAGTCAGAAGCATCTGAAGCTGAAGCATCAGAAGTATAGAAGAATATTGATTGAAGAGTTTCTCAAAGCATTGACCTACAGAAGTTTCTGAAAGTACCCACGCTGCCAAGTATTGAAGTTCTGTGTCAAGATGCTCTGATGATCTACACGCTAGAAGCACACAACGCTGCAGAAGACTCTGATACAGCATAGTTCTGAAACTCATCAGAAGACTCTGATCCATTCAGACTCTGAAGAACTTGCTGAAACTGAAGAAGTGTTTTCAAGAATGTATCCGTTGGAACCATTCAACGTCTCTTTCCTTATTTGTGCTAGACACACTTACACAGACAAAAAGGATTTATCTGTGCCATCTATTTTAAGGAAAGGTCAGTACATGTGAAGACAAAAAGGCTCAGACCTTTTGGACTCTCTTTTCAACGTGCATGAATCAGCTGCCTATAAAAGGAGTTTCTCACTTCATTCTTCAGTGCTACACACTTGCTGAAAAGAAATCACATATTCTATAAGCTCTCATTCTTATTCTTCATAGAATCTTATTGTACTTAAAACTTAAGAGAAAAATCACTGTTGTGATTATAGCTTTATAGAAGCATTAAAAACTCTTGTATTTAATTTACATTGTTTGTAAAGGATATTCCTTAAGAGGATTCAGTGTGAATCAGTAGCTCTTGAGAAGACTAAGAACTGTAGTTCTTAGGTGATACTATTGTAATCAGTTTGATTTAATAGTGGATTAAGTCCTTGTTGAGAAAGGCAAATCACTCTGGAAGGGTGGACTGGAGTAGTTGTTTAACGAACCAGGATAAAAATAATTGTGTGATTAATTTCAAGTATTAATTTTCCATACTTATTCAACCCCCCCCCCCCCCCTTCTAAGTAATATCTCACCTTCAGTTGGCATCAAAGCTCCGGTTCTGAGTGTGTTATCACTTAACAGTGTCAGTAAAGATCCAGAGGAGATATACTTTGATCTATATATTTATTTATTATCATGGCTGATAATTCAATGTCAAATATCAACAATAAATATGAAGAGAGGGATAGGATCAGTACCAAACCTCCAATGTTTGATGGAGAAAAATTTGACTATTGGAAAGATAGAATAGAAAGTTTTTTTCTTGGGTATGATGCTGATCTTTGGGATTTGGTCATTGATGGATATGAACATCCTACTGGAGAGGATGGCAAAAAGATTGATAGAAAATCAATGACTGAAGTGCAGAAAAGAGACTTCAATAATCACCACAAAGCCAGAACTATATTGCTTAATGCAATCTCTCATACTGAGTATGAGAAGATTACTAACAGAGATACTGCTCATGACATGTTTGAATCACTCAAAATGACTCATGAGGGAAACTCTCAGGTTAAAGAGACAAAGGCTCTGGCGCTCATACAGAAGTATGAGGCATTTAAAATGGAAGACTCTGAAAATGTAGAAACTATGTTTTCTAGATTTCAGATTCTTACAGCTGGTCTGAAAGTTCTGGACAAGGGCTACTCAACGTCAGATCATGTCAAGAAAATCATCAGAAGTCTTCCCACCAGATGGAGACCAATGGTGACTGCATTGAAGATGGCAAAAGATCTGAACAAGATCTCCTTAGAAGAACTTATCAGTTCTTTGAGAAGCCATGAAATTGAGCTGGAGGAAGATGAACCCCAGAAGAAAGATAAAGGTAAATCCATAGCTTTAAAATCTAACAAAACTGCTAAAGCTTTGCAGGTTATTCAAGAAAGCTCTGAAGAATCTTCTTCTGAAGAAGAAGATGAGTTGTCCATGTTGTCCAGAAGGATTAACAAACTCTGGAAGCACAAGGGAAAGAAGTTTAACAACTTCAGAAGATCTGACAACAGAAAAGAATCTTCTAGTCACAGAAGATCTGCCAAGAAAGAAGTGGTGTGCTATGAGTGCAAAGAACCTGGGCACTACAAGAATGACTGCCCTAAACTTCTGAAAGAAAAACCTAAGAAGAAGTTAAACAAGAAGAAAAAGGTTCTGATGGCAACATGGGATGACTCAGATGAGTGTGAGTCATCTTCTGAATCAGAAGAAGAATGTGCAAACGTTGCACTGATGGCCAGGATAGAGGATCAAGAGGAAGGTACCTCTGGATATGAATCAGAATCTGAATCTGATGATGATGCAGAAGAGATGTTCTTAGCAGCAAAGTCAGGACACCAATCATGGTACCTGGACTCTGGATGCTCACGACACATGACAGGAGAAAGGTCTATGTTCCAAATCCTGGAACTTAGATCTGGAGGGGACGTGAAGTTTGGAGGGAACCAGAAGGGCAAGATCATTGGATCTGGCACTATTGGAAATGGTAAGCTTCCCTCTATTACTAATGTTCTGTTAGTTGAAGGATTGAAACATAATCTATTGTCCATAAGTCAATTAAGTGACAATGGTTATGATATAATCTTCAATCAAAAATGTTGCAAAGCTGTATGTCAAAAGGATGGCTCTATCCTATTCAGTGGAAAGAGGAAACACAACATTTATAAAATTAACCTTTCAGAACTTAAAGTTCAAAATGTAAAATGCCTCTTATCTGTGAATGATGAGCAATGGGTCTGGCATAGAAGATTGGGGCATATTAATATGAGACGTATATCTCAGATTAATAAACTCAATCTGGTCAGAGGACTTCCTAAGTTGAAGTTCAACTCAGATGCTCTGTGTGAATCATGTCAAAGAGGTAAATTTTCAAAATCACATTTTAAATCAAAAAATGTTGTGTCTACCTCCAGACCATTGGAATTACTTCATATTGATCTTTTTGGACCAGTGAAAACTGCATCCATCAGAGGCAAGAAGTATGGGTTAGTCATTGTAGATGACTACAGCAGATGGACATGGGTAAAGTTTCTAAAACACAAGGATGAGTCTCATTCTGTGTTCTTTGACTTCTGCAATCAAGTCCAGACTGAAAAAGATTCCAAAATTATTAAAGTCAGAAGTGATTATGGTGGAGAATTTGAAAATAAACATTTTGAAAAATATTTTTCTGAAAAAGGCATTGCACATGATTTCTCCTGCCCTAGAACTCCACAACAAAATGGAGTTGTAGAGAGGAAAAATAGAACATTGCAAGAGATGGCCAGAACCATGATCAATGAGACAAATCTGGCAAAACATTTTTGGGCAGAAGCAATTAACACAGCTTGTTATATTCAGAACAGAGTGTCTGTAAGACCTCTTCTGGAAAAGACTCCTTATGAATTGTGGAGAAACAGAAAGCCTAACATTTCTTATTTTCATCCTTTTGGATGTATTTGTTATATGCTTAATACTAAAGATAATCTGAACAAGTTTGATTCCAAAGCACAGAAGTGTTTCATGCTTGGTTATTCTGAACGCTCTAAAGGCTACAGAGTATTCAATACTGAAACACAGATTGTTGAAGAATCTATTCATGTTAGATTTGATGATAAGCTTGGCTCTGAAAAGCCAAAGCAGTTTGAAAGTTCTGCAGATAGAGAAGTGATTCTCACAGACTCTGAAGGCTCAGAGGCAGAAAAGGCAAAAATCAAAGAATCTGAAGCAACTCCAGATGCTACTCCTTTGACTTCCCAACTAAACAACTTGCAAATTTCTGAAAGACCAACTGTCAGAGGATCTTCTTCCAGAATCAAATCTTCTCATCCAGAAGATGTGATAATTGGAAAGAAAGATGATCCAATAAGGACAAGATCATTTCTCAGAACTTCTGAATCTTCTTTATTTGGCTTAGTGTCAATAATAGAACCAACATCTGTAGATGAGGCTCTGGAAGATAATGAATGGATTATAGCTATGCAAGAAGAGCTGAATCAATTCACCAGAAATGAAGTTTGGGATCTGGTTCCTAGACCTAAAGGATTCAATATTATTGGAACAAAATGGGTCTTCAGAAATAAGCTGAATAAAAAGGGAGAAGTAGAAAGGAATAAGGCAAGGCTGGTTGCTCAAGGATACAGTCAGCAAGAAGGTATTGATTACACTGAGACATATGCTCCAGTGGCAAGGTTAGAATCTATACGCCTTCTGATTTCTTTTGCTGCACAGAATAACATCACTCTGTATCAGATGGATGTTAAAAGTGCTTTTCTTAATGGTATTATAGAAGAAGAAGTATATGTCCACCAACCTCCTGGATTTGAAAGTGAAAACTTTCCAGATCATGTTTTCAAATTAAAGAAATCCCTTTATGGATTAAAACAAGCTCCCAGAGCTTGGTATGAGAGGTTGAGCAATTTCCTTCTGAAGAAAAATTTTATCAGAGGAAAAGTGGATACAACTTTATTCTGTAAAACTGTTAAGAAAGATCTGTTGATTTGTCAAATTTATGTAGATGACATTATTTTTGGATCAACAAATATTACGCTTGGAAAGGAGTTTGCTAAATGTATGCAGGAAGAATTTGAAATGAGCATGATGGGAGAATTGAGATTCTTCTTGGGAATCCAAGTCAATCAGACTCCAGAGTGCACCTACATACATCAAACCAAGTATGTTAAAGAGCTTCTGAAGAAGTTCAACATGGTTGATAGCAAAATGGCAAAGACTCCAATGCATCCTACAAGCACTCTAGGTAAGGAAGAGGTAAGTAAGAAGGTAGATCAAAAACTCTACAGAGGTATGATAGGATCTCTTCTATACTTGACTCCTTTTAGACCAGATATTCTGTTTAGTGTTTGCTTATGTGCTAGATTCCAATCAGATCCTAGAGAATCACACTTAACAGCTGTTAAGAGGATTCTGAGGTATCTGAAAGCTACTGCTAACATGGGTTTATGTTACAGAAGATCTGATGAATTTTCATTAGTTGGATTCTGTGATGCTGACTATGCTGGAGACAGAGTTGAACGTAAAAGCACTTCTGGAAGCTGTCAGTTTCTTGGAAGTCATCTGATCTCATGGTACAACAAGAAGCAACCTACCATAGCACTATCAACTACAGAGGCAGAATACACTGCTGCTGCTGGATGTTGTACTCAGATGCTCTGGATGAAGAGTCAATTAGAAGATTATCAAATCTATGAGAGTAATCTTTCTATCTTTTGTGATAATACTTCTGCTATATGTTTGTCAAAAAATCCAATCTTGCATTCTAAGGCAAAACATATAGAAATTAAACATCACTTCATCAAAGACTATGTTCAGAAGGGTGTAATTAATTTAGCTTTTGTTGATACAGATCATCAATGGGCTGATATTTTCACAAAACCCCTTGCTGAAGATAGATTTAAGTTCATTCTGAAAAATATTTGTATGGATTTTTGTCCAGAGTAATATTTATCAGAAGCAACCTCTCAGATGCAAAATGTTTAATGATCTAAAGTATTTCTTCTGTTAATTTATTCTATTCTGTTTATTATTTTTGATGTGAAAATCTGAACTGACCATCTTTAGAAGATCTGAACGTAGCTAATGTTTCATTTCTTGAGAGAATTCAGAACAGCATGCAAGCAAACACGTGTCCCACAAAATCTGAAGAGATGGCGTGTGAACAACTGAAAAGACATTTGAGGTGAAATTTGAATAGTAAAATTCTTGGTTTTCCCCCCAAATCTGTCAGAAGCATTTATTATTTGAAATGATTTTATTCTTTTCATTTAATGCTGCTCAAACGTGCGTTATTTCTGTCTTTTGGTGTGCCTATGTGTTTAGTATAAATACTTGAAGTGTATTCACTTTCACACTTTTCACTCTCAGAATTTATATGCATTTTCATCTCTTGTTCTCTCTTCACAAAAACTCAAAACCTAAGTGTTCTAAAAAGCATTCTTCAATGGAGTCCTCTTCTTCAACAACTGCTCAGTTTCAATCAACAATGGCTGCTGTAACTTCATATAATCTAGGTGCAAATCCATATACTCCTCCTCAGAGAACTCTTCTCACACCAGTGGATAAGTTAGAAGTGTTGTGTGAATCCATGGTTGAATTTGATTCACTGGCTGAAAATGGGTTTGATTTTCGCTCCATTGTTAGAGCTCAAGGCTGGGTGAAATACTTTGATAGACTGTTTGGACCAGTTTACCCTTTTCTTGTTAAGGAATTCTGGATTCATGCATCTGTGTATCCAAAGTTTATTCTATCATCTGTGCTGGGAAAGGAGATCATCATCACAGAGGATCTAATTAGAAAACTGATTGGTTATGAAGAAACAGATGATGTTTCACATCTGCCAGTTGGGCGTGTTGATATGGATGAAGTCTATGAAGAGGTTATGACTGCTGGACAAGCCTCTAACAGATTCAAAGATCTGAAGCCAGATTACAAGATCTGGGCCAAGATCTTCATGGGATGTATTCATCACAGAAAGTCAACAAATTCCCCAGATTATGTCAACAATGAACAGATCTATTTTATGTACTGCCTCAGTCAGAGTAATAAGGTAGATCTTCCTTATTTATTGTTCATGCATCTGTGGAATCACATAAATGCATCCAGAGAATCTGTGAAAGAAAAGAACCAGAAGATCAGGAATTGGATACCTTTTGGAAGGCTGCTCTCAGATCTTCTCACTGAAAATGGTTTAGTGGCTGCTCTGTATGATGCTGGTGTAACAGAGGAACTAGAGTTCATTATGGGAAAGCCTCTGAACGCTAAGAGCCTTCTGAGACTCAAGATTGTAGATGAACTTACCACTGCTCCAAAGAAGTTAAACATGTCTGATCTGAATAAAAGGATTCCAGTATCAGACTTTCCTCTATTCTTTGCTGAAGAACCTAGACACATTGTTCTGATGTATATAGAGGAATGTAAAAGGGAAGGAGTGCCTGTTCCTGCCAATGTATTTCAACTGGTCAAGCAACCCCTGCCAGATGCAGGAGAAGAAGAAGAAGAAGAAGAAGTTCCACTTCAGAGGAAAAGACCTCAACCTGCAGCAGAATCTGAACCTGTCCAGAAGAAGGCTAAGATTGCTGAGAAACCCAAGGATCTTCTGAAGAGAAAGGACTCTGGAGAAGCTGTCTCTGCAAAGAGGATCAAACTCAAAGGTACTAAAGCTTCTGTTACTTCTAAAACTGTTGTTATAAATGATTCTTCTATTAAGTCTGTTCCCAAACCCCCTGTCACTCAAACTACATCTGTTGCTGCCCCCAGTTCTGTATCACCTCAGAAACAACCTACTGCTTCTGTATCAAAACCACCTCAACCTAAATTACACATCAAACACTTCACTCCACGTCCACAACCTACAGAACCACAACCAACTGTTCCACAACCAACATAATCACAACAAACAGAACCACAAACATCAGAATTACCACAAAATTCTGATAAACAAAACTCTGCACAACCACAAACAGAAAATCATCCAGAAAAACAAACCACAGAAGATCAACCACAAAAAGAATTTGTCATTCCACCATCACCAATTCAATCTTCTGAACCTGTAGCAACTGTTACTTCTGAACCCACTAAAGTAACTCCTGCTCCTGTTTCATCTGAACCACCATCTCAACAACCTGATATTCCTTCAGAACCATCTCATATCCCTGAGACAGAAGTTCTTGATATCACTCCATTAAAAACAGTGTTTCAAGTTTCTTCTACCTCTTGTACACCTGAAACATCTTCAAATTCATCTGAATCAGAAATTCATCCTGACTTTCTGATTAATCCATCTGACAAATACCTTGTTCATGACCCTGAACCTGAATCATCTGTACCTACCAAAAGTACCATTCCAGAACCTATGCCTCCACCTGTACCTTCATCTGAGATGATTGTTCCTTCTTCCAATCCATCATCATCTGGAATTTCTTGTGCTCAAGTGTCTTCTCTGTATCATAATTTATCTTATGGTTTCAAACTTAAAGATTTTTATGATAGAGTTGAGCCCTCTGAACCCTTGAAACCTCTGAGACCTAAACTCAAACCAACCCTTCCATCTGTAATCCTTTCATATATTAAATCTATGGAAAATGAAGGATCCTTAGCCCCCATATCTGCTACATCTGGTAAAGCTGTTGTTTCAGCTCTGCATCCTGCATCTGACAACACAGTTGCATCTGATAAACCATCAAACTCTGCTTTCGTACCATACTCTAATGCAGTCTTTGATGATGTTTACCCACGCACCAGACCTCAACCAAATCTGCTTAATGCTTTAAACAGATCCCTTCCTCAGAAACCAGAAATTCCATTCTTTCCATATGTTCCCCCTCCTCTGATTTCCATTCCAAAATCATTGATACCACCAACTCCAAAACCTAAACAGATGACTCTGGAAACCTTGCTTAAACCTCCACCCAGACTTAATATTGAACATTTATTTCAAACGTTTTTGCAAGAAATACAGATGTCTTTAGGTACTGTTCAGAAAAGATGTTCTGAAACTATGGATGCAAATGA
The DNA here is from genome assembly GCA_963859935.3 of Lathyrus sativus. Classification (NCBI taxonomy): domain Eukaryota; kingdom Viridiplantae; phylum Streptophyta; class Magnoliopsida; order Fabales; family Fabaceae; genus Lathyrus; species Lathyrus sativus. The sequence continues at coordinate 415,513,460 of OZ012739.1, forward strand.
GACTGAACTCATTTGGAAAGGATTTCTAAATAGATTCAACACTGTTGCTTCTAATCTGAAGAACATCTGTTCTGATGATGCAAAGCTTAGAGCTGAAAGAACTCAATTCTGGATTAACAACAAGACTGAACCTCTGTTGTGTTTGGATGCTCCTCCACCTCCTCCTCCACCAGAACCAATTGCCCCTACACTAACTATGACTCTGGTAGAACCCTCTTCAGGATCTCCAGAACATATGGCAATTGACTCTGTTCAGGATACAGAACCTTCATCATCAGAGATCAAGACAGAAAATCCAGATTTGGCAAACAAGATTGCTGCTCTGGAAGCTGGTCAATCTGAAATCAGATCTTGGATGGCGAAGCAAGACAAGAAATCTGAGGACATGTCAGAATGGATGACTAAACAAGATGAGAAGAATGAGACAATAACTAAGTTCATGTCAAAGCAAGAGCAATCACAATCTGAGATCACAGACCTATTGAAGATGCTTTTGTCTAAACACACTTAGATTTTTTTTCTCATGTTTGTGCATCTGTTGTTTTTGTATCTAAATGTTTTGTTCTATCTTCTGATGTACTTTTGCTCTGTTATGATTGAATGAAACAGTTTGTTATTCTCCATTGAATTATCTGCTATTATTCCTTTTATTTGTCTTTATTAAAAGTTTTTACTTTTTGCTTATGACAAAAAAGGGGGAGAAAATAAAGATCTGAACTATTTAATATAATTTCACTAGAATGAATCTTCAGACATATCTATTCTTTCTAATATCTAAATTGACTATTTCAGAACTTTTGATAAGAACACTCTATAAAAGAATCTCTGAGTTTCTCAGATCATTTATCTTTTATCAAACTCTGAATCTCATATCTGCAAGATAGTCTGACCCTTGATTATTACAAAGACCAACAAGATCTGACTCTGAAGATTACTCAAGATAAAAAGGGAAGTTTCTATTCCTTTTTCATATTTAACTCAGGGGGAGATTCTTCATCTCAGGGGGAGTTATAATTCTTTATGTTCAATTAAATAAAATTTCTGATACTTTTTGTCATCATCAAAAAGGGGGAGATTGTTAGAACACAGATTGATTCTTAATAATTACTCTTTGTTTTGATGATAACTGTTAGGAAATTTATATTTAAGAATTATATACTCTAAAATTTGTTTGAGAGTTTTGCTGCAGATTAAAATTATATTAACTCTCTAGAAGCAAATCTGCCTTGAATACAAGAAGTTATTCTGACTCTGAAGCGCCAGATGCACCTTTCAGAAGAATCTGCTTGCTCCTTACAGAAGATCCTGAGCGTAGTCTCCAGAAGGATCTGAAGAAAGAAGCTCCAGAACATTCTGAGTCAGAAGCATCTGAAGATAGTCAGAAGCATCTGAAGATATTCAGAAGTATCTGAAGCTGAAGCATCAGAAGTATAGAAGAATATTGATTGAAGAGTTTCTCAAAGCATTGACCTACAGAAGTTTCTGAAAGTACCTACGCTGCCAAGTACTGAAGTTCTGTGTCAAGATGCTCTGATGATCTACACGCTAGAAGCACACAATGCTGCAGAAGACTCTGATACAGCATAGTTCTGAAACTCATCAGAAGACTCTGATCCATTCAGACTCTGAAGAACTTGCTGAAACTGAAGAAGTGTTTTCAAGAATGTATCCGTTGGAACCATTCAACGTCTCTTTCCTTATTTGTGCTAGACACACTTACACAGACAAAAAGGATTTATCTGTGCCATCTATTTTAAGGAAAGGTCAGTACATGTGAAGACAAAAAGGCTCAGACCTTTTGGACTCTCTTTTCAACGTGCATGAATCAGCTGCCTATAAAAGGAGTTTCTCACTTCATTCTCCAGTGCTACACACTTGCTGAAAAGAAATCACATATTCTATAAGCTCTCATTCTTATTCTTCATAGAATCTTATTATACTTAAAACTTAAGAGAAAAATCACTGTTGTGATTATAGCTTTATAGAAGCATTAAAAACTCTTGTATTTAATTTACATTGTTTGTAAAGGATATTCCTTAAGAGGATTCAGTGTGAATCAGTAGCTCTTGAGAAGACTAAGAACTGTAGTTCTTAGGTGATACTATTGTAATCAGTTTGATTTAATAGTGGATTAAGTCCTTGTTGAGAAAGGCAAATCACTCTAGAAGGGTGGACTGGGGTAGTTGTTTAACGAACCAGGATAAAAATAATTGTGTGATTAATTTCAAGTATTAATTTTCCATACTTATTCAACCCCCCCCCCCTTCTAAGTAATATCTCACCTTCAGTGTTTTGGTTTGATGAAATCCTCTTGGATATACCTCATCATTATGCGCATGTCATGGAGATTTATTAGGAACAAAGTGCATATTTAATTGGATTTCATAAAAAGGATCTTTGAGACTTTTAAGGAAACTATAAAATATTTGTTCCTATTTTTGTGGAGTTATTGTGGAATATTTTGTTCTCTTTTCATGCAGAAAATCTTGAGAAGATTTGGAGTTTGATTTGATTTGATCAAATATGAGTTGGTTTTAATTATGAGAAGATTTGAAGTTTGATTTGATTTGATTTGATCAAATCTGAATTGGTGTTAATTATGAAAAGATTTGAAGAATTATCTTATGAAAAGATTTGAAGAATTATTTGATTTGACTTTACCAAATCTGAGGTAGTTTTTGCTAAAGTCCAAGCCCATACTAGAAGAGTCTATAAATAAGGACTTGCTAGACCTAAAGAAGGCAAGCATTCACAACAAGGAAATCGTGGGTGCAAAATAAGGGTTTAGGGTTTTGAGAGTCTCTTGTGTGTGACTTTGTAAGTCACCCTTTGTATCTTTTGATGCATCGTGGTAGACATATTTAGGTGGTATATTATTCTTACACGAAGCTTTAAAGTAAGAGGTGAGTATTGTTCTTGATTGAAGCTTTTAAGCAAGATCAAGTATTGTCTTTGAAGAGTGTCTTCTTCATTTTATTAACTTGTTATTATCACTACTATGATTGAGAGGGAGTGAGAGGTGTCTCATATCTAGGAATGTCCTAGGTAGAAGTTGCACTGGATAAGGATTAAGTGAGGGGTTGTAAACGGGGGAGTTTACCTCTGAATTGATACTACTGATAGTTGATTTCCTTCCTAGCTTGGTAGCCCCCAGACATAGGTGTGTTTGCACCGAATAAGGTTAACAATTCATTGTGTTATTTATCTTTCTACATTTAAAATTTTACACAATTTAAATGGTTGGATAAATTGTTCTGTCAGTCTGCAGATGTTACAACATCTGTCATGACACTGTTAATTCTTAAAGTAAATCAAAATGCTTGTGTTTTGTCCTTGTTCTGTTTTAAGCAGAGATCAATGTCTCGACATCTCTTAGGACATCTGAGATCTGCATACCATAATTTCACTATGTCATAGACTTTAGTGCGATGTATATTCCAAATAAAGTCAATTCACTTCTCTAAAACTCACAAACCAATTCAAATCATTTTCATCCTTCGGGATCGTTTATCAAATTATTTTCAGAAAGAATGTGTTACTTTTCCGTTCTATCGCAAACAGGCATCGACCCTAACTGCTGGAATGGGAACTTAGCGTCACTCATAAAAAACACGTATCGACTCGTACGTCAAACTACGATCGCTCTACTTCTTTATTCTCGTCCGAATGAGGATACGTAGGTACGAGACGACGAAGTCTTAGCGAACAACCTTCCCTTTCACCCGTAGTCTTCCGAACTACGTTGACTATGACTTTCCCATTGCACGAAAGAATACGTAGGCATAGGACAGTAAAGTCCTATCAAGTGTCCTTTTATTTTTCTCCTTTTCCGTTTCTGTTTAGTAGTAGGCTTTAGATAACACACCCTTTGATTAGACAACAAGCGTGAATCCCGTTGAGTACAACGAATGCGAGGGGGTGCTAATACGTTCCTCTCATGTAATCGACTCCCGAACCCAGGATTTGGTTGCGAGACCATGTTTTCTCCCTGTTTTGAGGTTTTCTTCAATCGTTTTCTTTCTCCTGTCGGAATAAATAACGTTTGGTGGCGACTCTTCTGTTTTTTCACCAGGTATTTTTCGCAGTTGCGACAATTATGAAAACATTTATTATATTGAGTTTATAACTTATTTTATTTTATATTCAATAGGTTACTGATACTTCTAGTGCCATAAACCAGAAAAATTCTTGAAGTTCAGACACCGATGTAGATGAAATAGAGGAAGATTAGAAAGAATTTTTATCTTAGATATGTTTTTGTGTTTTTTGTTGCCAGTAGCATCTATTTTGGTGGATAATATTATATAATTGGTATTATTTTGTTTTTTTTATATGTTTGTAGGACTTTCTATTTTGATATTATAATTGAACTTCTCTTTTGATGTTACTTTAAATTTTGCGTGGTACATATAGAAAGTATTGTCAAAATTAAAAAATCATATATATATATATATATATATATATATATATATATATATATATATATATATATATATATATATATATATATATATATATATATATATATATATATATATATATATATATATATATATATATATATATATATATATATATATATATTACAACGGCTAATTTCGTCCTATTTCAATGAAAATACATGATGAACAAAATTATTAAATGATATAATTAGTCGTTGCTATAGCTTCAAAATTTTGTCCAACACTTAAAATATACCGTTTGTATAAGATATTGGAACGGCAATTTATCGTTGGTATAGAGAATTATAGTTAACGGAAGCAAACGTCTGTTGGTATATGTTTTTTTAACCTTTACCAATAATTTTTGGACATTTATCAATGGATTTTTGTCGTTGGTATATGACAAATTTTTTGTTGTTGTAGTGTATAAGATTGATTACTAATTTTAAATAGTTAATTTTCTTTTTTGGGCAGAATGTCTCCTGACGTAGGTTTAGTTTCACTAAACTACGTTGACAATTCTTTGTGTCTTGTCATTGTGTTTTGCATTAATTATTTTGTTTATCAATTATTTATAATTCTGATGTAAGATGTTGAACACGTTGATTTAGACATCTGGTCCAACATATATCCCCTATAAACATAAATTCATCCTATTTAAAGAGAAAAATGTGTTGGTTCTTCGATATCCAAATTCTTTCTCATCAAACATCATGTTCACTTTCATACTAACTTGAACATTAAAATATTAATCTTGCAGCATCTCATTCTCCTCTCCACTGCATCGAAAGTTCATAACCACCACAACAAACTCTAAATTCTTACGAATAGACAACTAAATAAAAGTGCTTATAATGCAATGCGTTTGAACCTTTGAATCACAAAATCACAAAAAGAAACCAGGTTTTGTCCTTAGTTTAAAGTATATGGGCTGGATGACAAAAACTGGATGCTATCTCAATTCCTAGTGCCGTGATGCTATATCCTTTTTTAATATGTCACACAATTTTCAGGTCACTTTCTTAGTTATATTATAGTGATTAGTCACGCTCATCAATATGTCTTAAGAGTATGAATTACACTTGTGGATTGTGAGTACTTACTAGCTTAGGTCATATTTAGAATTTCAGGTACTCCTAATTTTCCAAATAAAATGAAATACATAGCATTGGTCAAAGTTGTCTTTAGAATTTTGAGGTCATATTTAGAGAAGTTCAAACAGATAAAGTAATAGAAATTATATTTAATTATAGTTTAATAGTAATAAATATTATGATTTTATCATAATAAATTTAAGTCGCGATTGTCCGGCTGCATGTATTAATTGTGTCACATTATAATTTACTTTATTTAGATATTTAGCTAAATAAAATTATTTCCTAAATTAATATTATAGTGAAAAGTCAGCACTAGCTAGTGAAATTATTGTTAGTTAAAAGTGCTAATAGACTACACTTTGGCTATTATTTAGTACAAGTGTACAACATGTGATGAAGTCTAATCTTTTTCAATACTTTTGCTTAATAAAAAAAAGTGCCAAAGTCAAGATCCTATAACTTAAACCATTACAACCAAAAATCAGAAAGCAAATTTAGTTTGAAGAAATTGTGAGATTAAGTAATACTTATACTGTAGATGTATATTCATGTGAGGCATTCTCGACATTTTCTTTTTTCATAAAATTAAATGACAGCGAGACTAAGTAATATTTGAGACATTTTTAATATGTATATTTTCAAACAACTCCAATAATATTTGAGTTTTAGATTGAGATTTGTTGTCTCTTCCTCTTGTAGTCTTAGAGCATTAGTCTCATTTGTTCTCCTGCTTTCTCAAGACACCCCAATAGTGGTATCAAAGCTAAGGTTTAGCTTTGTGGGGAAAGCGAGAGCTGAATTCGGTGTTAGATATTGTTGTAGGATATGAGAGACTCACATTTATGAGGGAGAATGTTAAGTGTAAGTGTGAGTAGTTAAAGTTTTACATTATCTATAAATAGATAGACTGTCGGATTTATAAGAGAGATGACTCGTTTATCTAATACCTTAAAATTTTAGATTGAGATGTGATGTCTCCATCTCTTTTCTGAAACTAGAGTATTACTCTCATTGATGCTCTTGACTTTCTGATACTAGAGTATTACAGGTAAAATTTGCAACAATATTAAGAGATGATAACTGCCGTTATCTTATCCTGTGTGGTGATAATGATAAGAAAAATTGCTTATTTTATTAAATATCAGTGATCTGTACAAACAAAATTGACATACGAATGTGACAATTTTTATGAATCAAATATATTTAGAGTAAGCCACAAAATTCAATTCAAAATTAATTTAATTCAACAAACTATAAATGTCATGTATATAAAATTCATGCATAAAAACTTTTGTTACCATATTATTTGTTATTTCTTTGCAGAGTTAAACTAATGATTAACAAATTTTCACTTTATCTTGCAATAACCGATTGATTACCATTATTTAAGTTGTATCACTAACAAATATTATTATTATTATTATTATTATTATTATTATTATTATTATTATTATTATTATTATTATTATTATTATAAAACTTATTATAGTTTATTTTAAGAAATTATAAATAGTGCGTTATCCGTGTAAATTAGTTTTACACCATCATCTAATAGATTATAACATTCACCTATATCTTGTTAATATTTTAAAATTAAAAACGTGATTTGGCAGAATACATGTTTCTGATTAGTCGACGATATAAAAATATTTTATACTGTCAGTGCATATTATTTTTCTTTTATTTTAAAACATATTTATATTTTATTTTTTAACTATTATCTTAAAAAAAAAAATATATAATTATTTTTAATTCTAACTTATCAATTATATAAAAAGGATTTATTTCATCATTTAACTAATATCAAGTTTTTCTAAATATTAGAAGTAGCAAGGCAACTCTCAATACATAACTAAATATATCTATAGTAAATTAATATAAGTATTTCAGATTGGTTCAATGGTTAGACATTACTCAATCCATTTTTACTCTCAGAACGATTCAATAGTCTAAGCTCTGCCAATTAAGGACAGAGGGAAGCATTTTCTCCTCTGCCCCTCTACTGAGGAAGGCTGGTCAGCTGACTCTCAGGATCAGCTGCCCCTTGTCACATTTCTGCCAATCACGCACGGTTTCACCATCCCAAAACAGTCACAACGTCCGTGGCCGCGACCACGCCCTTTTCCGTGGCAACGATTAGTTTCAAACACCTCTGCCGTCCCAACGACTAGTTTCTGACATTTACCTATTCTTTGGGAGCGAATATCTCGCCTCGGAAATAGAGATCAATGACCAAGCGCTGGAGGCATTATAAAAACCCTCTCATTCGAGAGGGTCAAGTATTTTAAATCATTCTAAATCACCCTAAGACATACTCTCTTTGTACTTGTCTTCTTTTCTCCCGATTCTTACTTTAACATCGGAGTGCCTTACAAGTACACCCTCTCCTCATCTTTGAAACTTAGTATCACAGACGAAGTCTCAGGCCCACCTCAGATTCTGATCAACCATCATGATCAATAGTGATATGTTACTAAAAAGAAATGACAATACCTTCTTTTAGCGTACACACAAATTATTTAGTACGTGTATAACTTTATTAATACTTTTGTTTAATGAAACAAGAGTTTTTTTTTATAAAAAATAACCATATTTTTCAAAAGAAATTCTAAAATAACGATATATTTTTTGAAAAAAATACTAAAGTAACCATGTTTCAAAAATAAAAATTTGAACACAAGAGCATGCGCCAAATAGTATGGCACATGCATTTTTTTTCCACATAGGCGTCAAACAAAATGACGCATGCATATAATGACAGACAAAACCGTAAGTAAAAATCAATTTACCGTAGGTATAGCCTGAAACATTTATACCTACAACACTTTACCGTAGGTACAACAAATTATATGTTATAAAAATAGACTTTTACCTACGGTAATCTGCCGTAGGTATAAGTGTTTTAGGTTATACCTACGTCAAATTGACTTTTATTTACGGTTTTGTCTGTTACTATATGTATGCGCCATCTTCCTTGTGTGTAAATTTTTATTTTTGAAACATGGTTATTTTAGTTTTTTTTAATATATGATTATTTTACAATTTCATTTAAAAAAATATGATTATTTTAAAATAAAAATTAAAAAAAAGTCTACAATACAACTTGTTATGTTATGAAGTCTAATCTTTTTTAATACCTTTGCTTAATAAAAAAAGTTTCAAAGTCAAGATCGTTTAATTTAAACCCTTGATAAAATTTATATTTTAAATCCTTGTTAAAATTTATATCTTCATTTACAGTCAAAACAGAAAGACATGATTACTAAGTTCGAAATGGTATACTTTTGTTATTTTCTTTACTTTTAGAGGAAAGATAATTCAACAATATTTTAGATAGTGATATATTTAAAAAATATTCTAAACATGAAGATTTCCAAAGGAATAGCACCAACACATGAGACTTAACTTTTTCTCTTTCACAAACTTACAATTATTAACACTTTTACCTCTTTCTCCCAATCCCTACCACTATGTTCTTTCTTCATCACCAAAAATTATTGGCCTACCTTACTTTATTTGAGATGAATTTATCTTAAGTAGAAGTGACAGAACTTTTCTAAGCTTTTTGCCTAAATAAAAAAAGGGGGGAAACTCTTCCATATCCTAACATTAATTTTGGCTCTATAGGTGTTTATGTGGAGATTAGTTTACTATAATATTAATTATGGTAAAGTTTATTCTACTTAAATTTCAAGAATTTAAAGCCTTGAATAATGTGATATTACATGTTAAAATCAAGTAATTTATAGTATGTATTAATTTTATAATAAATGTTAACTTGTATATTTAAAAAGTATGTTACCTTTATTAAAATAAAATTTGATAATTCATCATTTATTTTTAAATTGAAGAACTATTTTAATTAATTTACTTTTTCTTATTCTTAAAAATTAAGAAATAATTAAATTAATAAAATTATCTCTTCATAAAATCAATCAATATTAGAGTTTGAACAATTGTTCATGGAAAGCAAGATGTTCTGGTTGAAGTTAAGCTTTATCATGCTTTGTTATTGTGATTAGTTAACTTTTATATTGTGCATGTGATCCAATACTTATACAAGTAACATTACATGCATTGATAGTGTTTGGTTCATGTAAAAGTTAGTTATACACTCCTAATTAACTTCATAACAATACTAATTAAGACCTTAACTACTTTAACTAACTCATATCTAACACTTCACTAATACTCTCCCATAAATTCATGGTGGAGTGAATGAAGACACCTTGAGCTTGTTTCTAAAATCAGTAAAGAGAGCAATTGCGAATAGTTTTGTCAACATATTCGCAAGTTAAGCATGAGGTGGAACATGTTGGATTTGTAGATGCTTCGCCACTAACTTTTTGCAGACAAAATGGATATCAAGTTTGATATGCTTCGTTCTTGCATATAAAATCAAATTATGAGACATCATGACAACACTAAGATTGTCACTTAGTTAGGCTAAAACTAAGTATGGAATATACACTTCAACAAGCAATGATTCTAACAATAACACTTCTGAAGTCGTATGTGCTAATGCCTGGTATTCTGCTTTCGTGCTTTAGTGTGCAACTAGGCTTTATTTCTTCAAACTCCATGACAAATGATCTTAAGGTAGAACGCTGGTCATTCGGGTCACTGGCTCAATCAGAATCAATGTATGCACGAAGAGGGAACTTGTGATCTCAATTAGATAGAGAAAGCATTAAACCATGAGTTGTTGTGTAGCTTGTAACAGCCTGATTTTTAATAACTGATTAATTGTACTAGTTAGTTGGTTTGTATGGTTTAAAGTGAATTATTAAATTTAACTGATTTATTCTAATTGGTAGAATCATGAGGATTTATCAGATGTTTTCTAACCAATGTCAAGATGAGATATTTTATGAGAAAATGAATTGACAAATATTTTAAGAGAAGAAATATAATTGGAGAGAAATAGGAAGGCAGGACATATATATATGGGGGAAGAGGAACGACAATGGATAATAGAAAACATGAAAGGAAAGTGGAGGAAGAAGAGAAAGTAGAAGGAAAAAGAATGAAAAGCTTGGAAAAGCTCAAGAACGACTTCTAGCATCCGATTAATCGAGGTAAGGGTGTGAAATCTTACTATCTTAATCAATGTGTATGGTTATGTATGTGTGTGCTTGGATTTGTTGGGTGTTTCCCACATTTTCCGTTTTAGGTCGAAATGAGTTTAATCGGTAGAAACTGAGTTTTATCGGTTAGAATTTGGAATAGACGGTGTATTATAGTCGGGTGATGAGTGGACCGTGCTACTGGAACACATTTGGATTAAATCGGTGGGTTTTGTGAGGTTTGGGCTTTTGAACAGCCATGGAAGTTCTGATCTCGCAGGTTCGCCAGGCGAATGGCAGCGAGGCTTCGCCAGGCGAAGCCCAGCGAACGGTAGCGAATCAAGTCAGAACCAAACACCCTGTCTTTGTTGGCAAGTTCGCCAGGAGAATGAGTGTGGCGAAGGTTTGCCAGGCGAGTGTGCTAGCGAGTAATTCCAGAATAAATCTCAGTGGTCTTCGCTGGCAAGTTCGCCAGGCGAACGGGTAGCGAAGGTTTGCCAGGCGAAGGTTAGCGAACACAGCAGCATGTTTTCTTTTCTTGTGCTTTCTATTCGTGAATTGATTGTGAATATGTGGCCTTTTGGCATATGTGACGCATTGTTTAAATTGATTGAAAATGCATGATGGATGTGATTGAGTCTATTACCGTTTGGCACGATATTTACAAGTGCATATTGCTCGTATGTGATGTATGAATATATGCGATTAACATGATGAATGCATGAGTATGTTTGTAAACATGTGTGCATTTCAAGAGTGTCATGAGTCATGTCGCATGTGAAGCATCATGGTATGTATTCTTGTGTGTCTGATTCCTCGGAGAATCTGAAGAACCTCGTGTGCCCTTGTGGAGTGTGAGCGATGGTTATTTATTGATCCCTCGGAGGATTTGCAGAACCTCGTATGTTGTGATGGTTATATTGATTCCTCGGAGAATCTGCAGAACCGCGTGTGCCCTTGTGGGGTGTGAGCGATGGTTATTTATTGATCCCTCGGAGGATTTGCAGAACCTCCTATGTTGCGATGGTTATATTGATTCCTCGGAGAATCGGCAGAACCTCGTGTGCCCTTGTGGGGTGTGAGCGATGGTTATTTATTGATCCCTCGGAGTATTTGCAGAACCTCGTATGTTGCGATGATTATATTGATTCCTCGGAGAATCTGCAGAACCTCGTGTGCCCTTGTGAGGTGTGAGCGATGGTTACTTTTGGTTCTTCAACTGAACCTGCTGAAATGAGTCGGTACCGCATTTGCATCTGCATAGAGTCGTGTGTCGGTCTCCATGAGTTGCATGTTGTCATCTTCATATGATGCATTGGTGAAATAAACATGAATGTAGATGTTTATGTGAATTAGCAATGGAGTAAACATGTTGTGTGTGTTTATTGAGTTAATGTGTATGTTATGTGAATTAATGCGAATTGCGGTAAATGAAACATAATGTATATGTGCTTGTTAGGAGAAGTATGCATATATGTGTGTGTGTGTGTCTATATATATATATATATATATATATATATATATATATATATATATATATATATATATATATATATATATATATATATATATATATATATATATATATATATATATATATATATATATATATATATATAGATAGATAGATAGATATATATAGATATATATAGATATATACGATATGTTGATGTGGGAGTGGTGAGCGTGTGAATTGATTGAGAGATGTGGCATATATGTATTTTATGATTGTTTATATACATAATTATATGCATTGTTATTATGGTAATATTTCTCACCCTTCTGCTGTTTTATGATGCTCTATGAGGCATTGCAGATTAGGATTGCTGGAGGCGTATTTTGGAGTATAACTTCTTTTCTCTTGAGTCGGTCGCTCTGATATGTAACGTCGGGTAGCTAGGCTTGTAGAGTATCTTCGTGATACATTATATATATGTAATAGTTGATGATGTTTGGTAAACTGTGATTGATGTTATGAACAACCTAATGACGTGTACTTGTATTTTATCATGTCTTAAGTAATTTAACGTTTTAGTCTTCCGCTTTAACAGAAAACATGAATATGCTTATTTTAAGAACCATGCGTTTATTCTTTTTAGTTGAGATTTACCCCTTTTGAATTATTTCTTTATAAACATTAATATTCATGTGGTCGTTTCGTGAGTAATGTGACGCACTTCTTTTATACCATAAAATAAATATACTTTGATGGAATTTTTAATTCGTGCCTAAATGATTTAATTAGGTTATTTGGGGGTATAGAAAGGGGGCGTTACATTAAGTGGTATCAATGCAGGTCGGTCCGTCCGGCCAAGTTGTGTTTGTTGGTTGTTCCCTTGTACGCGACATGTATGTGAAACACTGTCGATACATGTTCGTGGTTAACCTTGTCTGCAGAAGTGGGAATGATCGAAGTGAGGGAGAAGCTTGTGATTCTCCAGGATGCTGCAAGAAAGGAGTTGTAGCTCGGTGTGTTGTTAAATGCTATTATAGTTTGGTAAAGATGGTTTATACTCCATCATGATTTTCGGCTGTCTGTTGACAAATTGAGGAACTGATCACCCTTAATCTCTTGTTGATAGTAGTTGGGATTGTGTTGGATGGGATAGACGTGTCTTGCGAGCTTAGATGGTGTGTGCAGTGAATTGTTTGGAGTGAAGCCAAGTGCTTAAGGATTGTTCTGAGAAGTCGACGCAGGACAGTGTCGAGATGTTGAATTTTGATGAGATTTTGAGTGCTAATGAAAGTGGGAGGTTGGAAATTTCCAATTGGTTATGGATGTCTGGAAGTTATCCTGACAAAATAAGTGTTACAGGGCCAGGATGTAAAGTGGGGTTGTGAAAAACTTAATTTTGGGAACTGGTCCGAGATTGAGAACCCATGTTGTATGTGCGTTTGGATGGTCAAGGAGTTAAATTAATCAAGTAGTTGAGACTCGCGTTTGGAGTGGGTGCTACGACAATAGACTCTGAGGTTAAGTATATAAAGAGTGGATGGTGACTTATGGAGATTACTAAAGGAAGTAAGATACGGGACACAAGATTAGTATAGTTAAATCTTCAACCATTTCGAGAAGCTGAAGATGTATTGAATGGCCTTCTCAGTGCAGAATATTGTTTCTACGACCCTGTAGTAACGGGAGGACCGTAATTTGGAATGACGCAACATTAAGAGCGTGGGAAGTCATTACAATGCTCTATGTGACGAGAAGGTAGTGACATGGAATTGAGTAATTATTGATGTAATATGTTTGGATGTTGTGATGAGTGCGATTCGTGTTTTCGCCATAGGTTTACAACTGTGTATCCGTTTGGAGTGGAATTTTCCACACTTGAGTTGGTGAGCCAAGGGTTGTGCAACCAATGGTATTTTGATGTATTAGAAGAATATAGAGGATCATGTTGCGTATCGGGAGTTTGAGTTATCAGTATTAGAGAGGAAGTAGTGTTATGTCACTATGAAGAAAGTTCAAATATTTTTGGAAAAGCTGTCAACAGCTTGTGTGTTGGTTTTGTTGAATCCGACGAGACTATTTGTTGTGTTGTGCGATGCTTTGGTGATATGATTGAGAGATACGTTAAATGCGCAATTAAAAGTACAAGAGGAAATATCTGACAAGTGACTTAGGGTTGGTTGCTGTTGTGTGTTTGTATCGGAGTTTGGGAGCCTCAATTGTTTAGTTGGGATTCGAGATGGTTAATGATCTTAAGGGCTTAAGGTATTTATTTGGTTTGAGAAAATTGCATAAGATGCAGAGGAAATAATAGGGACTTCGTATGGAGTTGAGCCTTGTATGATGAGAACCTGTGTTTTTATTGAGATTTTGGAAGAGTCTGCGGACGTTTTGGGTGCCATGTTGAAGTTGGGCTTTGTCTAGCATCCGTGAACGGATGGGCAGACAAAAAGAGCTATCCAGTATGTAGAGGATTTGTTGAGAGCTCGTGTGTTGGAATCAAGATGGGTAAGAAGGAGGTGTGGGACTCCTTTGTGTTAATATGTGTCTGGCAAGAGTGTTGTACTCGGACTTGGGATTGTGCAAGAGACGACTGAAAAGATTAGAGGATCCGAGAAAGAACGTGTTTTGAGAGTTACGATAGTAACTAGTGTTGAGCGAGCTTGAGGTCTCGGAAGCAAACTGTGTCTTGTTGAATCTGTATCGGAGTAGCGCAGCAGAAGCGTGGGAAAATAGCATGTTAGATTGTTTTACCGTTGTCACTAGGAGAAATTGCATGATGTGTTCATGTGTCTAAGATGAGGAAGCGCATCGATCCAGAAGGATGGTGTATGAGTGAGAGAGGATTTGACTGTTGAGACAACTTTAAGGAAAAGGGATTGTCTTGGTAAAGATATTTTGGAGGATCAACTAGAGAAAGTTGGATTTGAATCGGATAATATTTTCGAGGACGAAAATTCCTAAAGTGGGGGAGAGTTGTAACAACCCGATTTTTAATAAATGATTAATTATACTAGTTAGTTGGTTTGTATGGTTTAAAGTGAATTATTGAATTTAACTGATTTATTCTAATTGGTAGAATCATGAGGGTTTATCAGATGTTTTCTAACCAATGTCAAGATGAGATGTTTTATGAGAAAATGAATTGACAAATATTTTAAGAGAAGAAATATAATTGGAGAGAAATAGGAAGGCAGGACACACACACACACACACACACACACACACACACACACACACACACACACATATATATATATATATATATATATATATATATATATATATAATCCTCTTTATTAAAGAGAACATCTTTGGAGATAGACATTCAACATGTCGTATTCATGCATTTGTGGCCTTTGTGTGTTGGTGAAATCCCTAAATATACACAGTTAGAGTTCCTAAAGTCCAACTTGTGTTGGTTGTAAGGCCTTAAGTTGGGATAACAGGCACATCCAAATATTTTGAGAGAGTTGTAGGTTGTTTGTAAGGCCTTAAGTGGGTATAACAGGCACATCCAAATATTTTGAGAGAGTTTTAGGTTGCTTGTGATATACTGCATAAAATGGTGATGTGAAGTCAGGTAAGAAACTTGTAAGTAATCTATTCATCAAGTAAATTGCAGTGGTTAAGCTATGATCCAGTATGTAGGTGGCATGGTTGCATGAGCTAACAGAGTGAGGCATATCTCCGCTATTTATTCGTGCTCTTTTACCACGGTTCCCTTTTGTTGTGAATTAATCGGGGCATGTGAGTCTATGTATAATGCATTGTTTGTTAAGTAATCGAGTAAATGGTCTGAATTCACCTCTAAATCAAACTGAATAGACTTGATCTTACCCTAAAATTGTGACTCAACATACTTCTGAAAGAAAATGAAAGCTAAGATAACATCACTTTTATGTTTGAGGAAGTAAATCCAAGTGTATTTTGAATATGCATCCACAAAGATTATTGTATAGGGCGGGTGTTGGTCCGTACAAATCAATGTAAATAAGCTCAAATAATTTTTTATACTTGGTATTAGACAAGGAGAAAACAAGTTATATGACTTTCCAAGACAACATGAATCACAAAAATGAATGACGTTTTTATTTTTGATTTGTGTTGTGAATCGGATACCTTTAAACAAAGTATAAACAATTTCTTATCAAGAAACACACAAGGGTTAGGGTTAATAAATAAGAAAACAACAAGGATTGGTTATTAAACTTCTATTCTTTCCTTTCTCTTAGAACAATATTACAAGTATACAAGAATAACAAAATGACCTCTCTCTCTTGAGATTAGGATTTTATCTTCCTAGTTTTCCTTATGTCAAGATTGAGAAACTAACATCCTATTTATAAGAAAAAATAGCACACTAACCTAATGAGATTTTTAACAATTACCCATTACAAGCTAACTTAGGGTACAAGCTAACTTAAACAATTGGGCTTACAAGCAAAAGCCCAATTCAACATGCTAACAACCCTAGCAATATTGACTAATGCATGTTAGAACAAACTTCGACTACAACATGTATTACTCGCGAACAGACTTCGACCATACTAGAGTTTGATCCAACATCTCACAATTTGAATATTACATAACTGAAAAACTCTTTGCATAGTTATAGGGTTGGCATGGCCCAACCTATCATGCCAAAGTGCAGTGGAACTAGTGCCTACACTCTTATTTTATGAAAGATAAACAATATGCAAATTTGTAGCTAAAATAGTATTAATTATTAGACTTAAGCTATGTGAGTTATGACTCAAGATAATTCTTGAAGGCTTCAATGCAATATTGGGGAAGTAATACAAGCCACTTTCATATAGTAAGCCTTTAAGGAGGACCTGATTAGATGCCTAAGATTTAACAAAGCACCCATTAGATTAAAATTCAAAGTAGATATTATTGTCCTTAGTAAATTTGGAGAGTGAAATTAAATTTAAAGTAATGTAAGTAACATAAAGAAAGTCATTAAGTTTTAGCATGTGACTTGGAACAATAGTAGAAGAAAATTTGAGAAACCTATAGATTTAACATCTAGACTTTGTCCACTACCAATTATAACTTTAGTTGGCCGTACACACGATGTAATAATATGTAAATGAAAGTTATGAGTTGTAATATTGTGAGAAGAACCTAAGTATGCGAACAATGCTTGGGCTTCATTTTCCTAGGATATTTTCAGTTGTTCATGATCTGCAAGATATGTTGGTGCTTGAGGTATCGTTGTGGCCTGATGATTTAAGCTCTGAGCATTACATGTGTTAGTAGTTGCATATCCTTGAGCTTGAGATTTAATTTTATTTCATTCACAATTTTCATCAAAATGACGCCAACTCTCAAGAATTGAGTGATCGTATTTGTTACACGGTTGACAGGTTGGTCGATTCCATGTTGTGTAATTTTATCTTCCACCTCGACCTCTTCCATAAGCATTTTTTCCTCTACCCCGAGTGTAACAGAGTGAGCCTCCATGAGAGTTTGCATTTCAATTAGAATTTGGTTAAAACATGCCTTGAGCTACATTTTCATTTACAATAGGATTAGAAAGTTCTTGCTTGTACTTATCTAGTTGAGCCTATTGTACATACAAGAGTGCGTCCACATTATAAATGCTCACAGGTTCCCTCTTGCTATGTATCATCATGATAAACAGGTTATATTTGTTGCACCCCAAAATTTGCTCAACCTTTTCTTGCCTGATTTATGTTGCATTGTCATTTGCATAGTTGTATTATGTACATAGTCAAGCATTGGCATAGCATTGCATCCAATAAGGGATCAAGGGTGTCTATCAAGATAAGATCCTAGCAAGAGGTGTTATCCAAGATTGAGAAGTCATTCCAGTCATCAAGAAGAGATTTGAAGCCTTGAGAAGCTTGAGTGCCTATATGTGGGTTTTGCTCCTATTTTGGGGGGATATTGAGAATCATCAGTGGGATGTGAAGCATGGATTGTGAATTTGAGGTGTGTATGGATCTCATGGAATGCCTAGAGGGCCCTATTGAAGCTGAGACAGGTCATTGATTCAAGTGCAAGAGCCACAGTTGAGGTGCAGTCAACTAGGGTTTCATCTGGGTCAACCCTAGTTCAATTGTGCAAATTGGAGAGCATCAAAGCCTACTTAGAGGCCAGGGGATTCATGGATTGGTATGTTGATACATGTGTGGTGTTGTGCCAAGATTAAGCAAAGAAGAATCAAGAAGGTGGGGAGTTGCTAAATTAGGGTTTCAGTGTAAAATCCTCTATTTAGTGCCTAACTTCAAAGCCACACAAGTCAAAATACAAGTTTCAAATGATTTTCTTGGCCAACATGAAACTTGTAGATAATCTCGATACCTTTAATTTTAGTACTAGAAGTACTCAAGGGGATTTATAGAACTCAAGTTATGGTCCTTACAAGTTACAGGTCATCAGAGGACACTGAAATTTATCTGTGAAAGTCACTTGACTTCCAAGCAATTTTTTTCCCTTCAAGGAGGTTTCAAATGGATTCTTGGCCAACATAAGAGTTGTATATCTTGATCTTATCTTTCCATAGAGTACTATAAGTCCTCAAGAGGATTTGTAGAACTCAAGTTATGGTCTTTGCAATCCAGGGGTATTTTGGGTATTGGTGATTATAGGTCATTCTCAAGCATGGGTCAAAATCTCCAACTTAGAGGCCTCAAATGGAAAATTGTTCAACTAGAAAGTTGCTCAAAATATGGTTTTAACCTTGACCATGCATCAAGGAGGCTCTGAATTGGCTCATAGGAGAAGTTGGTTTGAAATGGCTTTGAAATGAAGAAATTAAAGTGATTAGAAGGCCAAAAATGTGATTTTTTGGTTTTATGGTCAAACAAGTCCATGTTATATACCAAATTGATCAGAAAAGGAATTTTAAAGATGATGACATTACCACATTTTGGATTTGAGGCCAATTTCACATGGTTCCCTTTTGTTACTTAAGATGGAAGCAACATTTGAATTACATACCTTTGGATCAAAAACAAGGAAGATATCATCCAATTCAATTCTAAATATCACAAGAGGAGAAATTCAAGCAAGATTGAAAGCTGAAACAGAGCAAGGCATGATTTCCACATAGGAGATTTTCAAGGGATATGAGAAATACAAAATCTCATTGTGGTTGTTACAGAAAGTTCTAGAGGTTTCCATCACACTCTATATATTGTATGCAACTGATTCATATAGTTTTTTTGGCAAGGATTGAGCAAGGAATCAGAGAGAGCAACTGATTTTTCTCAACTGCATCTCAGAATCGGTTTTGGAGATTGAAGGGGATTCAAGGCAAATTGGTGATTGGAACAGCTTGGGAAGTGGTTCTTGAGTGATCCTGCAAAAGATTGGAGCTTGAATCGAGCATTTGCACCTTCTGTTCATCCAGTTTTTCCAGGTTTGTAACTTTCATTTTTTAGCTTAGATTAGGGGAAATTGATTAGCATTTGATATGTGGTTAGGATATAGATGTTGCTAGGTTGGATTTAGGCACAAATTTGGGATGATTAGAGATACTTTAGGTTGTGATCAGAATTCTGTTGAGAGGAATATCTCATGATTCTTGAGGTTTCAAGCATGTTTGAATAGATAGAATTGAAGCCTGATGCGTGTAGATGAGTTTAGGAGCTTTAATTTTAAGTTTAGTGGTGATCAAGAATTGGATGAATCTCTGCAACTTGGATCGAGTTTGGCTTTAGGGTTAGAATAAATGGAAATGGAGGTCATTTTTGGACTCAGGATGAAATTTCGAGTGGGATAGGGTGTTTAGTTGCAAGAATTGATGAGGTTTTGGGATGCCTTCGCCGGAGAAGACGGTGGCGCAAAGCTCAGGCCACCGTCTGAGCTTCTCCCTCCATTTTTCAAACATTTGGGGACGATGACCCAGGGCCCTTAGATCATGCATTGACCTTGACTGAAGACCTGAACCAATGGCCACGATGCGTTTTAATTCCTGAAGAGGGTGAGTTTGATCAAAACTCACCGTTTCATTTAATCTGAGTTTGGTTGGGCTTAGTGAACCCTTGTTATTAACACCTCTTGCGTGGCCCAAGTTGGATTTATAATGTGAATTAGTTGCTATTCAGCACGAGCTTTTTCCATTTTCTTGGCATTTTCCTGATTTCTCTTAATTGGTTTTTGGGCTTAGTCTGAGTTGATATGCGCACCCCACCCTTGGGCCCAGCTGGTATTACAACATGATATTACTGCTATTTGTCACGCAACTTTGTTAATTTTCTTTACTTTCTTTTCATTTTTACATTTTCATATAGTTTAGGAAATAATTCACTATAAATAGAAAAATTAATCTTTTTGAGCTAGATTTTTTTTCCTTGATTCCTTAGAATGTGTAGAATTCAATAGGATAAAAAAATTCATAATTAATGCATTTTAGAATTTAATTGTATTTTTTTGCATTTTAATTGCTTTTATTTTCAATATGTTTGATATGTGCTCTTGCTGATTTTATTATGGATGATTGGTGATGACTTTTGAGTTGATTCTTTTTGGGCTAGATAGCTTAGATATGCATGTACCCCTAGTAGTTTTATCATATTTTTTTGAAAGAATTTTAGGCTAGTTTGAACATTGAACATTAAGTGGTGTAGAATTAGGGTTTTAGGATAATACCCTTAGGTTTAGGGCATAGTTTTAGGTCCAAATGAATGGTTAACACCCTGATTTTTGTATGAGAGATTCTTAAGAGGTTTAGGAACCCTTAGTAATTTTTGTAGGATTTTAAAATCACTTTTGTAATTTTAATTAGAATTAGGTTTAAGACTAACTTCTAGGTGTTTCTGATGAACTAATTTGACTAGTTTGACTCAATAGTTCCCCTTAGATTAGGGTGGTGTTGCTCTTGTGCTTGGATGATCATGAAGACCAATTGAAGATGCTTTGGAGAGCTTGAAGGATCTTAGAGTTGAAGATTTTCTCATCTTGTGGAGGCTTGTCAGGAGTTTAGGAAAACTAGGGTTTCAGGAAGAACATTAGATTAGTTTTGCTTGTTTCTTCAAACATGGAGTATATTGTTCATCTCCATTCAATCCAATGACATAAAGTCCTCTTAAAGAAGTCACATCTCTCCTTTGGAGGGATGAGTGCCATGCTTTAAGAGTAGAACTTTGAGGATGCCAGTCTCTCATAATGTTAAGTTCTCAGTGACTTCCCTTGGTTGTCATTGAGCTTCTTAACATTTCAACTTGATCTTATTGAATGGTTCTCCCTTGGAGGTGCTTGTTGGCGCCTGGTAAAGAGAAAGTTTAGGAGCTTGTTGAAGCTAGGAGTGGGCTTGTTGAAGTTGGTTGCTTGTTGAAGCTAGGGTTTTGCTGCTTGTTGAAGTTGGTTGCTTGTTGAAGCTAGGGTTTTACTGCTTGATTGAAGATGAAGTCAGGAGCTTGTTGAAGCTGGTTACTGGTTGGGGTTTGAGCTTGTTAAAGAGTAAAGCTTGGTGAAGCTTGGTGCTTGTTGAATATTAAAGGTTCAATGGAGCTTGAAGATAGGAGCTATTCATGAAGATGAGGGTTGTTGCTATCAACTCTTTGCTGTTTAGTCAACTTGTTGCTGTCAGAGCTGCTGCTTGTGCTGTTTGCTGTAGGAGTTTGGTGCTGCTGCTTGGGCTGCCTCCTCTGCTTTGGTTTTGTTCTCTGTATTGTTTGTTGGCTTGTCAGCTTTCCCCCTAGGTTTGAAGTAAATGTTGATTCACTTTGCCTGTTGTTTTCCCAGGTTCGAGGTTGAGTGGGACTCCCTTGCCTCGCTTGTATTGCTGCATTGCATGCATTTTACTGTATTTGCTTGTTTTCTTTTCTGTTTATCCCCTAGGATCTCTGATTTCCTCTGTGCAGGAGGGAATTATGACAGACATTAGGATTCTTATCCATGCATGACAACATTAGGTTAGTTTTTATTCCCTTTTCAACCCTAGGCTTTTTAGAGCTTCTTTCTCTTCTTATCTCAAAACAACTCAAAAATACAGTAATAAGGTTAATCGATGTCGTACGTCACGAACCTTAAGCTATTTGAGAAAGGGTTGCTGGGGAGCTTCTTTCCAGTAGTCTGGCTGCTTAGTATGGCACCCTTTGGGTGACATGTGACGTAGTCACTCTCAAATCATAGTCTCTAGTACGTCAGAGATCGCACACAAACTAAAAAACACTTCTTTCGTAAAAGATTCAAAACAAACATTAAAGTGTCATTTTTGTCCGCTTGGACTCTTAATCAAGAAAAACCCTTTTTGAAGGTAATAAAAAACAGTCAGACAAGCTTGTGTCTTCCGTAGCCCGAACTACGTTTGCTCTGATCTTTCATGCTGTATGAAAGCACGTAGGCATAGGATGCCGTATCCTAGCGAGAAACCTTCCCCCCTTAACCCGTAGTTAGGCGAACTACGTTGACTCTGATTTCTCGTTCCAGACGGGAATACGTAGGCATAAAGTACGATACTTTGCCGAGTCATTGTTTTTTCCTTTTAACCCATACCCTTAGAGTAGATAGAATAACAATCCGTACTAGAAAACAAGCGTGGATCCCGTCGAGTATGGCGGACGTGAGGGGTGCTAATATCTTCCCCTTGCGTAATCGACTTCCGAATCCAGGATTTGGTTGCGATGACCATTCCTTTCCCATTTTGCGTTAGGTTTACTCTGAGCGTTTCCTTTCCCTCCGTTGGGATAAATAACGCACGGTGGCGACTCTTCTGTCATAGCCGGCGCCGATTTTCGCAGTAGCGATAGATGGCGAATCTGCTGAGGACTCCAACGGTTCCTTACGCGAGTCAATCCTAGCATTTGTTTTCTCGTCGTGGGTTTTGTATGGATTTACATTCCTGTCTTTACTTTCCGCATTTTATTGTCAGCTTTATATTGTTATTGCTGTTATGGGGAGGGGGTGATCTGTTGAGAGATAAGCCGGACCTGGGCTTAAGTGCACCTAGAATTAGTTGTGAAAAGTAGTGGGCATGTGCATGCTTTGTGTAACATCCATTTTAATTATTTAGTCATTTTATTACAATTTTAATTATTATGTGTTGGTGTGCCCTTTGGTGGGGGTGTGTTGGATGATGATTGGTGGGTGTCCCTGATATGGGAGGATTATTGGTGGTGTTTTGGTGTGGATATAATAATATAATAAATAATAGTAATATTGGTGGTGATTGTAACGCCCCGATTTCGACTATCCCTTTTTCGTTAAGTCCTTTTTGATTTTAATTGGGCGAATATTATTTTGATGTGTAATTTTTGTGGAAATATGTTATGTTTACATATTATTCTATTTTACCCGATTTTGGGAGTTGTCGGAGAAAATAGTTGGAGGGTATTTTGGACATTTCCTATTTAAGTGATAAGTTGGATATTTTATGAGGTATTAAGTTAATAGATTTTTTGGGAAAAATAATAGGAAGATATTAAAGAGGAAATAAAAGAGAAAGAAAGATAGTAAGAAAGAAAGGAAAGAAAAGAGAAAGAAAGAAGGAGAAGAGAAAGAGGAGAGAAAGAAGAGGAAACTTTGGAAAACATCAAGATCAAACCCTAGCTTGCGATTAATCAGGTAAGGGTGAGAAGTTTTATCATCTTCATAATGTGTATGATCATGTATGTGCTAGATTGGATTTGTTGGATTATTTTCTATGTTTCCATTTCTAAGTCGGAAGTTGATTTAATCGGTAGAAACTGAGTTTTATCGGTTAGAATTTGGAATAGACGGTGTAGTATAGTCGGATGATGAGTGGGTTGTACTACTGGAACTGATTTGGATTAAATCGGTCGGTTTGTGAGGTTTGGGCTTTTGGACAGCCACGGGAGTTCTGAGTTCGCAGGTTCGCCAGGCGAATGCCAGCGAAGCTTCGCCGGGCGAAGCCCAGCGAGCAGCAGCGAACCAAGTCAGTAGCATCCACCCTGTCTTCGCTGGCAAGTTCGCCAGGCGAATGAGAGTGGCGAAGGTTTGCCAGGCGAGTATGCTAGCGAGTAATTCCAGAATAAATCCCAGTGGTATTCGCTGGCAAGTTCGCCAGGCGAACGAAGTAGCGAAGGTTCGCCAGAGGCTTCGCCAGGCGAAGGTTAGCGAACACATCAGCATATTTTTCTTTCTTGTGTTTTCCATTCGTGGATTGGTTGTGTGGTTTGGTTGCGATCATTCCTTGTTTGAGATGATTAATTATATGTTGTTATGTGTGTTGTGGGTAGTCGTATGGCTTGAATCCTAGTTTGTGATTCGTGGAGTGTGGAATGTGGCTGTTTGGCAATTTGGTGCATTTACTTGAACTGAATAGAAATGCATGTTGTGATTGAATGATGAATATGTATATATGTATTGTGATATGTATATATATTGTGAATGCATAATGAATATATGCGATGAATGTGAAGAATGCATGAGTATGTTTGTAAACATGTATGCATTTCAAGAGGTGTGTGGAGTCATTTTGCATGCGAAACCTCATGAAGTACGTTCTTGTGCTGTTGATTCCTAGGAGAGTCCGATGAGTGATAGGATTCCTCGGAGAATCTGATGAGTGAAGTGATTCCTCGGAGAATCTGATGAGTGATGTGATTCCTCGGAGAATCTGATGAGAGATGTGATTCCTCGGAGAGTCTGATGAGTAGTGTGATTCCTAGGAAAGTCTGATGAGTGATAGGATTCCTAGGAGAGTCCGATGAGCAATGTGATTCCTCGGAGAATCTGATGAACGATGTGATTCCTCGGAGAATCTGATGAAGAATGTGATTCCTCGCAGAATCTGATGAACAATGTGATTCCTCGGAGAATCAAATGAACAATGTGATTCCTCGGAGAATCTGATGAACAATGTGATTCCTCGGAGAATCTGATGAACAATGTGATTCCTCGGAGAATCTGATGAACAATGTGATTCCTCGGAGAATCTGATGAACATTGTGGTTCCTCGGAGAATCTGATGAACGATGTGATTCCTCGGAGAATTTGATGAACGATGTGATTCCTCGGAGAATCTGATGAGCAATGCGATTCCTAGGTGAATCTGATGAGTTATAGTGTAACCGTGAGGGGCGTGAGTGAATTGATTCTTAGGAGAATCTGATGGACGATTAAGTCGGTATCGTATTACGTTTGTATAGAGTAGCGAGTCGGCCTCTATGATTTGTGAATTGATTCTTAGGAGAATTTGATGGACGATTAAGTCGGTATCGTATTACGTTTGCATAGAATAGTGAGTTGGCCTCTATGAATTGCATTTATCATCTTTACATGATGTATGGTGAATAAACATGATTGTAGATGTTTATGTAAGTTGTTGATAATTGGCATGAATGGAATGTTTGAAGATACATGTATGTGTGAGTATATCTGTATATGTGTGTATGTTTATGAATTAATATAAACATTGATGATGTATATTGTGTATGCTCAGTGTTCTATTTGCGAATAGATATTTTGAATACACTGCGATGTACGGTGTAGTGAGATGAGTTGTGGTGAGAAGCGAACGATGTTATTGGATGTTATATGTATATATATATATATATATATATATATATATATATATATATATATATATATATATATATATATATATATATATATATATATATATATATATATATATATATATATATATATATATATATATATATATATATATATATATATATATATATATATATATATATATGTTTATGTGCATTATGTATTATGATATTGTTTCTCACCCTTCTGCTGTTTTATAATGCCCTATGAGGCATTGCAGATTAGTTGGCTGGAGGTATTTTTGTGAAGTGTGACTTCATCCCTTTTTGGTCGGTCGGCTCTGATATGTAGCACCGGGTAGCTAGGGATTATTTTGATTCTTTTGTGATACATCTATGTTTGTATCTGCTGACGAATGTTTATGTAAACATGCTGGTTAAATATCAATAATGTTGTAAATCAACTTGAATGATGTACATGTATGTGATTACATATTTTGGAAGTTATTAAATATTTAGATGTTTCCGCCTTTGTTCTAAATATTTTTTTGTGGGTGTTGCCCCGATGTTGCATATCTGTTGAGAAGGTGTTGTATGTGTTGAATTTTTGGTATAATGTGATATGCCCCTTTTATGCCATAACATAAATATACTCTGATGAAATTTTGAATTTATGCCTAAATGATTATTTGTTTTATTTGGGGGTATAGAAAGGGGGTGTTACAGTGATATTATTATTATTATTATTATTATTATTATTATTATTATTATTATTATTATTATTATTATTATTATTATTATTATTATTATTATTATTAGTAATATTATTAATATGGAGAATATAATATTATTATTAATATGGTTATTATATTATTATGATTATTGGTGAGATGATAATATTTTTATTATTATTATGGTTACTATTATTAATATTTAGTAATATTATATTATTATTATTATTATTAGTTGGGATTAGAATATTAAGAATAAGATATAAGTTGAAGGGGTAAGAAGGGAATTAAGGAGAGAAGAGAAAACGGATACGAGAGAATTGGAAGAGTTGGGAGAAAGAACGATAGAAGTTAGAAGAACGGGAAAGAGAGCGAAGAACGAAGGAGAAGAGGGAAAGTCAGAATTGGCCAACCTTGGAGGATTTCTTCACCGATCAGATCAATTAACAAGGTAAGGGGGGAGAAACTTGATTGGGATGGTATTTACATGTATAGGGTAGTGGGGATTCCTTAACCCCGTAGGAATGTATCGTATATGAAGTTTTATGTTGACATGCCTATAATTGTTGATTGATGTTGAGAATTGGTATTTGATAAACCAATGAGGAATTGATATATGTCGATGTTGATGAATTGTTGTTTTTGGTGTGTTTGGGGTATTGGTTGGGTTTACGGTTTTTGATGTATCGATAGAATGTTTAAGTGTTGATTCTGGAACATGGATTATGGAGTGATTGGTTGGAATTACGTGCACTATTGATACTGAGAATAAGATGAGGATTAAAGTTGGAATGTTAGGCTTGAATTTGGCTCGGGTAGCACTTCAGAGCAGTAGAAAATTTGGTGGATCGCAGCATTCGCTGGGCTTCGCCTGGTGAATGAAGGCGAGTATTCGCCTGGCAAACTGTGGCGAGTGATAGCGAATAATTCTGAATTAAATCCCAGACCAAAAGAGTAGGAACTTCGCCTGGCGAATTCCAGCGAATGTTCGCTACGGGGATTCGCATGGCGAATGTCCCAGCGAACGTAGCAGAAAAATGTGACTTTTTGTGATGTTTGGCCTTGAGCTGTGATCTTGCGTGATCCCTTTGGCCATGATGGAGTGATAGAGTGATGATTGTAGGATTTAATTGGTGTACTTGGTGATAGTAAGTGATCCCTTAATATTTTATTTTAAGTGGATGATTAGTTGGTGTATTCCCGAGTGGTGGGATGTGTTTATACTTGGTGTTAGAATGTGAGATTGCTCACTGTGTAATATATCTATACCTATATGCATTGACGTATGATGATATGATCAGGAGGATCGTGTGCACTTAGTGTGCCTGAATATAATAGTTATGCATTGGTGTCGTGCATATCATGGTGTTTGGTGGGATGAATCATATCTCAGGAGGAGCGTAAGTGATTCATCCGTACTCCTTGTGGAGAATGGTGGGAGATAGATCATATCTCAGAAGGAGCATAAGTGATCTGTCGGGGATAGATTATATCTCAGTAGGAGCGTAAGTGATCTGTCGGGGATAGATCATTGTCGCTACTGCGAAAATCGGCGCCGGCTGAACAGAAGAGTCGCCACCGTGCGTTATTTATCCCACGGGAGGGAAAGGAAACGCTCGGAGTAAACCTCGCACAACACGGGAAAGGTATGGTCATCGCAACCAAAACCTGGATTCGGGAGTCGGTTACGCAAGGGGAAGGTATTAGCACCCCTCACGTCCATCGTACTCGATGGGATCCACGCTTGTTTTCGGGTATGGATTGTTATTCTATCTAAACTATAGGTCAAGGGTTAAAAAGAAAATAAAATGACTCGGCAAAGTATCGCACTTTATGCCTACGTATTCCCGTCTGGAACGAGAAATCAGAGTCAACGTAGTTCGCCTACCTACGGGAAAGGAGGGGAAGGTTGCTCGCTAGGATATCGCATCCTATGCCTACGTACTTTCACACAGCATGAAAGATCAGAGCAAACGTAGTTCGGGCCACGTACGACACAAGTCTGTCCTTGATTGATTTTATTCCTTCTGAAAAAGGTTTTTCTGATTAACAGTCCAAGAGGACAAAAATGACGTTTTGATGTGTTCACATTCTTTTACGGAAGAAGTGTCTTTTATTGCGTTTGAAATCTTTATGTGTTTTTCTGTTTGTTTTGAGGAAGAAGAGACAGAACTCTAACCTACGGTTGCGAAGGGAAACAAACTAACCTAATGTTATCATGCATGGGTTAAGACCTAGTGTCTATCATGCTCCTCTCTTGCACAGAGAGAAACAGAGATCCTACGGGATAGGCAGAAACAGAAACAACATCATATATATACAGTAAAACAGTAAAATGCATGGATGCAACAATACAAGCGAGGCAAGGGAGTCCCACTCAACCTCGAACCTAGAAAACAATAGGCAAAAGTGAACAGACTTCACTCTCAACCCAGCAGGGTAAACAGCAAACAATACAGTTCAGAAAACCAATCAATACATCAGCAAATGAAATACAGCAGAAGCAACAGCATCATCAGCTCTGAATCAACAACTGGCTTCAAGCAATCTCCAATCAGCTACAGGCTTCAACAAGCATCAATCTCCATCTTCATGGTCTTCAGGCAAGGGCTTTGATCATCAGTCTTCCATCTGCAATGGCTTTTCTTCATGCTCAAACCTCCAGGATGAGGGATTAGCCACAAGAGTGAATTGGGTGTTAAGCAATCAGCTGACTACCAAAGGTGGTGAACAGACTGCTTCTAACACAGGAGACATTTTCTCTCAAGAGTTCTATCTCATAGACACCATCACCAAGCCTTCCAAAGGAAGGGGGTGAGTGTCTTAGAGAGACTCTGAATCACAGAGAAGAATGGATGCAGACAAGGCAATCCATGTTTGAGAAACAAACTTTCTAACCTAGAGCTCTGCCTAGCTCCTAAACCCTAATCTCCTCAGCATCTGCCAGCAAGAAACTCCTCCTCAACTCTGACAGTTGATCTTCAGCATTTGAATCTTCAATGGCTTCATCTCCACAAATCCTCAGCTTCCCCAGGGCCCCAGACAAACCCAATACCCATACAAACAAGCAACAATCCCCAGAGGGCACACCACACCAGACAGCAGATATACAGACAGTAATAATAGCAGTAGGGGAATCCTAACTCTTTCTAAGGGATCTAATAGCTACCCATAGCCCCTATAGTCCCATAACTAAACTAGTTAAATCCTAAGTCCTAAGGGAAATGAAATCAAACTCCTAAGTTGTCACCTAAAACCCTAGTTTTATTCATGATATTCAAGCATTTATTAATCACCTAAAACTAACTCCTAAAAAAGGGAACTAAAATATTTCTATAAGCCTAATATCTCATCTAAACAATATGAAAATAATGATCAAAAAATATTAAAGCATGTGAGAGAACAAAAATCATAAAAATAATGCATGGAATGAATCTATTTATTATGACATTTATTTAGAAAATATGAAAAAAAATATGAAATAAAACTAAAAATGAAAATTTATTTTCCTATAAGATTCTAGACATTTTAATGAAAACATGGTAAAAAGAATGAATTAAAAAGCATTTTTTATGAATTATTTATGAATTTTCAAAGATTAGTAAAAATTAAAATGAAATAAGAAATAAAAAATTAAAATGAGGGAGGGGGGTTAGAATAGTAGGCGCGCTCAGTTCCATCCAGGATGGGCCTCCTAAAGGGGGGTGCTGGTAGCGTTTTGGACAAGGCCCAGAAACAACTCAGAGTTCCACACACGCTGGGGGGTGAGAAAAGTATAGAAATCACGTGAGAAAAATGGTTTTGGGCTCACACGGGGGTGGGAATAACAATCCAACTCAGGCCCGCCCGTTTCAATTAATGAAACGGTGCGTTTAGGGCCAGGGTAATCTCCCTCCAATTTTCAGATTGAATGTAGGCCCTTGGATCACTCTAAAAGTCAAGAGTCTTACACTCATTGGACAGCTAGGATTATCTCTTCTTCCTCATTCAACCTGAACCTAGGGTTTCTGCCACCATGGAAGCCATGCACGAGCAACCTTCTTCCTCCCTGTTCTCCATCTACACGCAGCCAATCCACACGATGTGAACATGAAATCTGCTCCAAATCTCTCCCTCTACAAGCTTAGGGCATCAATTCGTCTTGAAACTCACCACATCACCAAACACGATTGGATCAACATTCGGTCTCCATTGAAATGCACTGATATGCATCATCACCAATCTCAATCAAACTTAGTCTAAATAAACTACACCTAATGGAGATCAACACATGCTATCGAGCCACAATTATAACACCCTAATCTAAGAGATATTGATCTTAACAGTTCATTGCACCTGCTCACAACCATCACCAAACCTCTCCAAATTCATCTAAACTAATCTCCTAACCACCTAGATTGCATCTAAACTAACAAAATCAGGTCTAACTAACTGGATCGAGCAGTTTGAATGAAAACTTACCTTGTGAGAAATCTTGAAAAACAGCTATGGAAGATGTGGATCTGAAGCTTCTAGGTGTTGGATCTTGATCTATCCTTGGTGTATGTGATTCTGTATGCAATATTCTGGTGATTCCTTGCTTGAATTTTGCTGTCCAACAGAATTTGCAGTTTTGAGGTTCTTGAAGATAATGCACGAAAATGAATCCTAACCACCAAGTCTTTGCTTCAATTATGATCTATGATGATGATTGAATAAGATTGAATTGAAGTGGATGAAAATTGGTGAGGAATTTGTGAGATTTGGAATGAAACTTCAATGAAAAGTATGAGAGAAATTTGTGAAAATCTTGGTGCAAATGAGGCCAACCCTTGCCAAATTCTCCTTTCATGAATATATAGACCCCAAATGAACATTCTAGATCCATCTTGCACATTCCCTTGTTTTCAAACTTTGGCTCATTTTTGATTATGTTTCTTAAATGATAAGCAACCATGGATAACTTCATTTTTTCCTTCTAAACTCAAAAAAGTGGGTGAACCATTGTTCTTAGAATTGTTTTTCCATTCAAAATCATATATTGGAAGTCTCCATTTGGACTTGTAAATCTCCCAAACCATTTTCCAACTTGAAATTATTCACTTTATAAGCCTTTTTAGTTCATATTTTGACCAATCATGCAACTCCATGCTATGAGCTTCTCCAATAACTTGTGACCTTCTTTCTAGACTTAAAATCCCATTTGGAGCAAGTTTGATGTTGTAAGTTTTTCCATTTGAGGCCTCCTTGTATGAGTTTTGGGTATAGGTTAAAATGACCTGTAATTCACAAATGCCCAAAATACCCTTTGCTTGTCAAGACCATAAGTTGAGTTCTCCACATCATATGAAGGCATGCCATACCATTCTAGAAAGCTAAGACAATGAGGAACAATTCTTATGTTGACCAAGAATTCATTTGAAATCTCCTTGAGGGGTAAAACTAGCTTGGAAGTCAAGTCACTTTCACAGACAAAAGTTCAGACACCCCAAATGACCTGTAACTTGCAAGGACCATAACTTGAGTTCTATAAATCTCCTTGAGGTCTTCCACCACTCAAATTAAAGGTCTTGAGATCCTCTACAAGTTTCATGTTGGCCAAGGAGCCATTTGAAGCTAGCATTTTGACTTATCTTGCTTGGAAATTTGACCTAAACTAGGGGATTTTACAGAGAAACCCTAATTTAGTAACTCCTCTTCTCCCTGATTTTTCTTGAATTCTCCTTGTCATATCTCCATATCCTTCTTCATATGTTCAATATTGATCCCCACATCTCTCCAATAGCCTTGAATGCTCTTTTAAGTCAATCAATTGACCTAGGGTTGACCTAGGGTTGACCCAGATGAAACCCTAGTTGACTGTCTTCAACTATAGCTCTTGTGCCTTCATCAATGACTTGTTTTCTTCTCCAAATGACTTTGTAAGTCTTTCAAGATGTCTAGATACTCTCCATGCCTTCAATCCACAGCTCATAACCCTCTTGTTGATCCTCAGATATCCTCAGCTAGGAGATGGACTCAAGGCTTGATCTGCTGAACTCTTTGCTTTCAAATTCTTTCCTGATGACTTGAATATGATTGAATTATGATGATAACCTCTTGCTAGGCCTCTAGAGATGAAAATAATGATTGGTCCCCTGTTGGATGACTTGCTATGCTGATGCTATGCAGATGGTTAGTCTATGTACATGACTCTATATGCAAATGCTAATGATAATGAAGCATAAACCCAAGGAATAAGGTTGAGCAAATTTTAGGGTGCAACAATCATATCTCAGTAGGAGCGTAAGTGATCTATCCAAGGTTCGATTGAATGAACCAATGAGTCGGTGCCGCATGCATGGTGTTGAGTTGCATATTTGCATTATAATATGTTATATTATAATTTGAACAGTAGGTTCGTGATTGGTGTTGTGGGGTGAATATTGGGGTGTTGGTGTGTTTTACTATCTTGTTTACATGTATTACATTACCAATATATTTTGATCATGTTTTCTCACCCCTTTGTTGATGCGTCTAAGATGGGATTAGGCGGAGTTCTTATGCAGAATGGTAAGGTAGTAGCATATGCTTCGCGGCAACTGAGAGTGCATGAGCGAAATTATCCTACTCATGATCTCGAATTAGCTGCAGTTGTTTTTGTGTTGAAAATTTGGAGGCATTATTTATATGGTTCGAGATTTGAAGTGTTTAGTGATCATAAGACTCTGAGATATCTGTTTGATCAGAAAGAGCTGAATATGAGACAGAGAAGATGGTTAGAATTTTTGAAGGATTATGACTTCAGTTTGAGTTATCATCCAGGAAAGGCCAATGTAGTGGCGGATGCTTTGAGTAGGAAAGCAATTCATATATCGGCTATGATGGTGAAAGAAATTGAGTTAATTGAACAGTTCAGAGATTTGAGTATGGTTTGTGATACTACTGCAGATAGTGTAATGTTGGGTATGTTACAGGTGAATAATGACTTCTTGGATATGATTAGAGAGAATCAGAAGTTGGATGTGAAATTAGTAGATTTGATGCCTGGAGTAGGAAGTGACTACGATAGTGACTTTAAATTGGATAGTACAGGTGTATTGAGATTTAGAGGCAGGATTTGTGTACCAGATGATGAGGGATTGAAAAAGCTGATTTTGAGTGAAGGACATCGTAGTAATCTGAGTATCCATCCGGGAGCTACGAAAATGTACCATGATTTGAAGAAATTATTTTGGTGGTCTGGTATGAAAAAAGACATTGCTCAATTTGTTTATGCCTGTTTGACGTGTCAAAAGTCGAAGGTGGAACACCAAAGACCTTCGGGATTTATGCAACCATTAGAGATTCCGGTTTGGAAATGGGATTGTATTACTATGGACTTTGTTACAGGTTTGCCGAATACGGCGAGAGGATTTGATGCTATATGGGTGATTGTGGATCGATTGACGAAGTCTGCACACTTTGTGCCGATTAATATTAGTTTCCCGTTGACGAAGCTGGCGGAGATTTATATTCGGGTAATTGTAAAGTTACATGGTGTTCCGTCCAGTATTGTGTCGGATAGAGACCCGAGGTTTACTTCGGAATTTTGGAAAAGCTTGCAGGAAGCTTTGGGAACTAAGTTGAAGTTGAGTTCAGCTTATCATCCGCAAACTGATGGTCAGTCAGAGAGGACTATTCAGTCGCTTGAGGATTTGCTGAGAGCTTGTGTGTTGGAAAAGGGTTGTGCGTGGGATACTCATTTACCATTGATTGAGTTCACGTACAATAACAGTTACCATTCGAGTATTGGAATGGCACCGTTTGAAGCTTTGTATGGGAGGAGGTGTAAGACTCCTCTATGTTGGTATGAGGCTGGTGAAAATGTGGTGCTTGGACCAGAAATTGTACAGCAGACTACCGAGACAATTCAGATGATTCGTGAGAAAATGAAAGTGTCTCAGAGTAGGCAGAAGAGTTATCATGATAATCGGAGGAAAGAGTTGGAATTCTGTGTAGGTGATCACGTATTCCTAAGAGTTAATCCGATGACTGGTGTAGGTCGTGCGTTGAAGTCCAAGAAGCTGGATTCTAAGTTTATTGGACCTTATGAGATTTTGTAGAGAATTGGCGATGTGGCTTATAGGGTGGCGTTGCCGCCTGAGTTGTCGAACTTACATGATGTGTTTCATGTGTCGCAATTGCGAAAGTATGTTTCTGATCCATCTCATGTGATTCAAAGAGATGATGTTCAGGTTCGGGAGAATCTTACTGTTGAAATGATGTCGTTGAGGATCGAGGACCGTAAGATAAAACAGCTCCGAGGGAAGGAGATACCTATGGTGAAGGTAGCTTGGGGAGGTGCTGCAGGAGGCAGTGTGACCTGGGAGTTGGAAAGTAGGATGCAAGAAGCGTATCCGGAACTATTTCCATCAGGTAATTTTCGAGGACGAAAATAATTAAAGTGGGGGAGAGTTGTAACATCCATTTTAATTATTTAGTCATTTTATTATAATTTTAATTATTATGTGTTGGTGTGCCCTTTGGTGGGGGTGTGTTGGATGATGATTGGTGGGTGTTCTTGATATGGGAGGATTATTGGTGGTGTTTTGGTGTGGATATAATAATATAATAGATAATAGTAATATTGGTGGTGATATTATTATTATTATTATTATTATTATTATTATTATTATTATTATTATTATTATTATTATTATTATTATTATTATTATTATTATTATTATTATTATGGAGAATATAATATTATTATTAATATGGTTATTATATTATTATGATTATTGGTGAGATGATAATATTGTTATTATTATTATGGTTACTATTATTAATATTTAGTAATATTATATTATTATTATTATTATTATTAGTTGGGATTAGAATATTAAGAATAAGATATAAGTTGAAGGGGTAAGAAGGGAATTAAGGAGAGAAGAGAAAACGGATACGAGAGAATTGGAAGAGTTGGGAGAAAGAACGATAGAAGTTAGAAGAACAGGAAAGAGAGCGAAGAACGAAGGAGAAGAGGGAAAGTCAGAATTGGCCAACCTTGGAGGATTTCTTCACCGATCATATCGATTAACAAGGTAAGGGAGGAGAAACTTGATTGGGATGGTATTTACATGTATAGGGTAGTGGGGATTCTTTAACCCCGTAGGAATGTATTGTATATGAAGTTTTATGTTGACATGCCTATAATTGTTGATTGATGTTGAGAATTGGTATTTGATAAACCAATGAGGAATTGATATCTGTCGATGTTGATGAATTGTTGTTTTTGGTGTGTTTGGGGTATTGGTTGGGTTTACGGTTTTTGATGTATCGATAGAATGTTTAAGTGTTGATTCTGGAACATGGATTATGGAGTGATTGGTTGGAATTACGTGCACTATTGATACTGAGAATAAGATGAGGATTAAAGTTGGAATGTTAGGCTTGAATTTGGCTCTGGTAGCACTTCAGAGCAGTAGAAAATTTGGTGGATCGCAACATTCGCTGGGCTTCGCCTGGCGAGTGTTGGCGAAGCTTCGCCTGGCGAATGAAGGCGAGTATTCGCCTGGCAAACTGTGGCGAGTGATAGCGAATAATTCTGAATTAAATCCCAGACCAAAAGAGTAGGAACTTCGCCTGGCGAATGCCAGCGAAGGTTCGCTACGGGGATTCGCCTGGCGAATGTCCCAGCGAACGTAGCAGAAAAATGTGACTTTTTGTGACGTTTGGCCTTGAGCTGTGATCTTGCGTGATCCCTTTGGCCATGATGGAGTGATAGAGTGATGATTGTAGGATTTAATTGGTGTACTTGGTGATAGTAAGTGATCCCTTAATATTTTATTTTAAGTGGATGATTAGTTGGTGTATTCCCGAGTGGTGGGATGTGTTTATACTTGGTGTTAGAATGTGAGATTGCTCACTGTGTAATATATCTATACCTATATGCATTGACGTATGATGATATGATCAGGAGGATCGTGTGCACTTAGTGTGCCTGAATATAATAGTTATGCATTGGTGTCGTGCATATCATGGTGTTTGGTGGGATGAATCATATCTCAGGAGGAGCGTAAGTGATTCATCCGTACTCCTTGCGGAGAATGGTGGGAGATAGATCATATCTCAGAAGGAGCGTAAGTGATCTGTCGGGGATAGATCATATCTCAGTAGGAGCGTAAGTGATCTGTCGGGGATAAATCATATCTCAGTAGGAGCGTAAGTGATCTGTCCAAGGTTCGATTGAACGAACCAATGAGTCGGTGCCGCATGCATGGTGTTGAGTTGCATATTTTCATTATAATATGTTATATTGTAATTTGAACAGTAGGTTCGTGATTTGTGTTGTGGGGTGAATATTGGGGTGTTGGTGTGTTTTACTATCTTGTTTACATGTATTACATTACCAATATATTTTGATCATGTTTTCTCACCCCTTTGTTGTTGTTGTTGTTGTGTGTGCTTCTTCGGAAGTACAGATAATCCAGGTACTTAGCTAGCTTGGATTATGGTGTGCCAGTCGAGTCTAGGATGCTCTGATACGTAGCACGGGACTTGGGTGTTTTTATTTGTTTTATGTTGAACTTGTATTTTGTTCCTGTGAACGTATCAAAAACCTTTGTTGGATTTTACTATTTAATATTCCGCTGTATTTGGAGAAAAAACCTTTTTATAAGGAAATGTTGGTTTTGCTATGTGATATCCCACTTGGGAAGAAAAACTCTGATGTTTATTTATAATGTTTATTATTTTAATTGTTTTGGGGAAGTGGGGTGTTACACTTTGCATGTACTAGTGTCCCACAAAATCTACGCTCGGACGAGGTTCTTCTGGTTGACTTCTTTTTCAACCCTTTGGGTTGAGGGGGTTGTTGGTTAGTTGGATTGTCGACTCTGGGGACCGATCAATTGGAAGTTGGCTAAGTGAGGCCTCTTCAGGACATGATGATGCCACACCTACTGGGTATCGTATCATCAGTCTTGAAAGTCTGTGACACCGACGACCGCATAGGCTGTCGTACCTTGTGTTAGTTGATAGGACACCTACCTGTGAGAGGGATTGGGACATGCAGGAAACTTGACCTCCAGACTACCCGATTTTCTTAATATTGGATCAGTATGTGTGGTTACTTGGGGTTCTTCATTAGGACAATGTTTTAGGTCTGTTGAGACCAGGCTGGAGCATTGTTTTGGGTCTGTTGAGACCAAAGGGGAGCATTGTTGTGGGTCTGTTGAGACCAGGTTTGAGCAGTATTGTGGGTCTGTTG
The DNA here is from genome assembly GCA_963859935.3 of Lathyrus sativus. Classification (NCBI taxonomy): domain Eukaryota; kingdom Viridiplantae; phylum Streptophyta; class Magnoliopsida; order Fabales; family Fabaceae; genus Lathyrus; species Lathyrus sativus. Next base: position 415,550,897 of record OZ012739.1, read on the forward strand.
AGACAGATATTGTGGATAGATCTCTTCAGCAATATATCACTTGATCCTTGTTGCATGTTTGCATATTGCATTGTTGCATACTCATTTTGCATATCATTAACGTGTGTCTGTGCTGCAGGTGCATTTCATACCCTCTGATTCTAGTTGCCTGGATTTCTGTCTGCTGCTATTATGGATACTTTGAAGAAGACTGTGGCATACAAGTTGCCTACTCCAGATGTTTCTCCTTTGCTTGGTTTGATGTCTTTGGCTGATGATGATGTGAAGAGGAGCTTCAGGAAGAGTTATGGGAAACTGCTTAGGTTGGTTTGCAAACCATCCACGTATAAGCTGAACAGACTGTACGCGCTGATGCAGTTCTATGATCCCCCACTGAGGTGTTTTACTTTCCCTGACTTCATTCTGGCTCCGACCATGGAGGAATATGCTGAGATCTTGGAGTTGACTATTCAGAACAAGGTGCCTTTTGTTCACATGGATGCTGAGCCCAAACTGGAGGACTTGGTTGTGGCTTTGCATTTAGATTCCTCAGAGTTGCTGTTAACCTCGTGGAACGGAGTTTCTGGTTTTTCCCTCAAGTTCTTGGTTGGGAAAGCACAAGAGTATGCCAAGAGTGGTTGTTGGATTATGTTTAATGCTATCCTTGCTTTGTGTATCTATGGCATTGTACTGTTCCCTAATATGCCTGACTTTGTTGATTTGGATGCATTCCATATATTTGCTTCAGACAATCATGTGCCTACACTGATTGGAGACTTCTATCACTCTCTGCATTATAAGAACGAGAATAGGAGGGGCAAGAACGTCTCTTGTTGTGTGCATTTGTTGTATATGTGGTTTGATAGTCACATGCCCAAGAAGGGTATCTTTGCTGAGTCTGCAGCTACGGTGGAATGGTCTGAGCGTCTGATGGGGCTTTCTTCAGAAGATGTTGTCTGGTTTGATTGGGATTTAATGGGGTCTGAGATTATCTACAGCTGCACAGGATATCCTAATGCTCCTCTGATTGGGAGGAAAGGGTGCATTAGCTACAATCCTTCATTGTTGATTAGGCAATTTGGTTATGCTTTGAGAAACCCGCCAAAAGAGGAGGAAGTGCAGGAATCTCTGTACTTCACAGGTGATTTGAAGGGAGAATTGTTATCCAAGCTTTAACATGCTTGGAATAACATCTGCGAGAAGGGTAAGCCGTTGTTGGGTAAGAATGATTGTCAAGCCTATGCTCCGTACCAAGTCTGGATCCAAGATAGGGCAAAGCAGGCGCTGATGCCGTTTCCTGCAGTATTACCTCCTGCTCCCCCCGTGGTTGAGGAGCCAACTATTGTGTCTATTGAGAGATATGAGCAGGTTGTGAAGGAGAAAGAAGAGCTGATGGAAGCCAACGAGAAGTTGGAAGAAGAGCTAGTTCAACTCAGGAGCGAAAGGAATGAAGCCGTATATTCCTTCGAGCAGCAAACAAAGCTGGTGAACCAGTTAGGTGCAGAATTGACTGAACACTGGAAGAAGCGTGAACGCTTGGGGATAGATTTCAAGAGCTCTCATGACATGCTGGAGTCTAAGAAGAAAGCACTTGATATAGCCCACCGGGAGATCTCCACATTCAACAAAACCTGGAATGCTACACTGGCAAATAATAAAGAAAGAGAAGACAAACTGAAGCAGCAGATCTCTGAACTGGAAGATCAGTTGAAAGCCAGCCAGAAAAAGTTTGAAGAAGAGGTTATGCGGAGATACGCCGTTCAAAATTCGTTGAACAAAGTCATCAAGCGCAAGAAAGAGTCTGCATCCCAGAAGCGGAAGCTAGAGGAGTGCTTTGGAGAGGGTGCTTGGGAGGAATCCATTGGGGATCTCCAGCGTGTTATCGGGCAAAGAGACTCGCTCGTTGAAGGGTTTCTTTCCCAGCTGGATCATCCCAAGACTAAGAAATTGTTAGAGGAGTATCGGACATATGGTCGCACTTGATTACCTTATGTACTGTTGTATATGCTTTATTTGCATTGTGCTGGCCATCGCCAGGATTGTTGGTTGAGGTCATGCCTTCTTGTTATTGTACACTCAGTGATATTGTATTTCTGCCTTGTTGGGCTCCTTGCAGCAATATATGAGATGTTTTCCCCGTGAATGGATCCAAGCTTCTTATCACTATCACTGTCACTGCACTGGCACTTTGGCGCTAGAATCATGGGTTGATTTCCCTAAAGCACGGACACATATTGCATTTGCATATTCATTTTGCATTGCCAGTTACTTGTTGAATTTGTATCTTATTTCCTGCATCTCACAGGTTTTTCAGGATTGACGAACAAAGAGTCCACCGCTATTCAACTCGAAACAACTGCAAGAAGATAATGGATCAAGTTCAAGTCGAGATGCAGGAAATCCGTGAGAAGCTGACTCTGCTCATGCAAGCTATGGAGAGCATGGCCAAGAGCCAGGAGAATCTTCAGACCTTGGTGCAGCCGCTGCTGACGCGGACAAACGGAAATGGCAATACTGACCACATTTCTGTTGAAACTCCTCGCCGGGAGGATGAGATACCGGCAGTTGTTACTCCACCTGTTGTGACTGTCAACGGAAACACTGGTACTGGTGCAGGTGCTGGCGCTGGTAACGACAATACTGGAAATGGTGGTGATGGGCATGTTGTTAACAAAAAAGGCAACACTGTGGATGCCGATCAAGGATTCGTTGACAATGTTGGCTTTGGGAAAAATGGGTATGAAAATGTCAATCAGGACGGGAACTTCGGGTTCAACAATCAAGGCTTTGGTAATGATGGTTACGACAACAATCAGGGGTATGGTCATGGTAATGGTGGATTCAGTAATGTGAATAACAACGGCGCTGGAGTATTTCCTTTCAACAATGGTTTTGGACCTGCTGGGTTCAATCTAGGGTTCGGCAACCGAGGATAGCAAGGATTTGGCCGCAACATGGGTTACGATGGGTATGGCAATGACTGGAATGTGGATCAACAAGATGACGCTTTTTCAGGAAGAGGTATGGGACCTGAAGGCCCTATTGACCCTGTTCAGAGGATCAGAATGCTAGAAGAGAAGATGAAAGGCGTGGTTGATCAGAACTCCGCTGGGTTAAACATGACTACTATGGGGTTGGTACTAGGGCTGAGGGTGCCATTGAAATTCAAGGCTCCAACATTCGACAAATACAAAGGGGATACCTGCCCAAAGGTCCATGTACGTTCTTATTATAGAAGGATGTCTGCATATTCTAATGATGAAAGGATGCTCATGCATTTCTTTCAAGACAGCTTATCGGGACCATCATTGGAATGGTACATGGGACTGGAGCCCACTCAGATTAGAAGCTGGAAGCAGTTGGCTGATGCTTTCGTTATGCATTACAAATATAACAACGATTTGGTGCCAAACAGAGTTCAGTTGCAGAGTCTGTCGCAGAAAAGTGGTGAAAGTTTCAAAGAGTACGTGCAGCGGTGGCGCGATATGGCAGCTCGGGTGCACCCTCCTTTGGTTGAAAGGGAGATGAATGACATGTTTATGGGGACATTTACAGGAATGTACTATGACAAGTTACTCAATGTTTCGATGGGTAGCTTCTTCGATATGATCTTTATGGGAGAAAGGATCGAAAATGGAATTAAAATTGGGAAGATTCAGGCAGGTGAATCTACTTCAGCTGGGGGTGCGAGAAAAACGTTCGGCGGAAGACGACAGGGGGATACAAGCGCTGTATTTGGTGGCAGAGACCGGGGCAGAGGTAGAAATCAGTATAGTCAACCTCAACAAATAGCCAGTGTTACTATTCCAATTCCTCAACAACAACAACAACAACAACAACAGCAACAACAACCACGACAACAACAAGGGCAGAATCAGGGTCAGAGAAGGTTTCAGAATGCAAAGCCGAAGAGGGTATTTGATAATCCTCCGTCGACATATGCAGAGCTTCTTCAGACACTGCTGGGTTTGAACTTGGTTGAGAAAAGAACATTGGAGCCGCCTACAGGACCGACACTTCCTTATGGGTACGACGCTAATAAGCACTGCCAATTCCATTCCGGGGCGCCCGGACATGATGTAGAATCTTGTCATGCTTTCAAGCATAAAGTTCAAGACTTGTTGGACAGTAAAGCCATCAACTTTGGCCAGGTGGGGCCCAATATTGTACAGCAGCCTATGCCTAATCATGGGGCAAATGCTATCTTAACGGAAGGGAGTTTGAACTTGGTGATGGATGTTAACGAACTGAAGACACCATTGAGGGAGGTGAAAAGCAGGTTGCTCATAAGGGGAGTGTTCCCTGGTTGTGACGAATATTGTTTAGAGTGTTGGATCCAGCCTGAGGGTTGTACTGACTTGAAGCGGGGCATTCAGGCCATGATCGACGAAGGGACCTTGCAATTTGATCGAACTGCGGTGGAGAAGCCTGTGGAGGCACTATGGGATAAGCAGAATGATATTGCAACGGTGACGATCCCGAGAAAGACTATAACGATAACGGCGCCCGCCCAGCGGCCAACTATTACAATTACCAAAGCAGGGCCTATTCCCTTTGAGAGTACGAAAGCTGTCCCGTGGACATACGGATTAGAAGCATATTGCAACGGTGAAAAGATTGTGGTGAATAGCCAGCCAGCTGGGGCTGTTGATAATGTCGTTGGAACGGGGGGCATGACCCGTAGCGGAAGGATCTTTACCTCACCTGAAATAGAAGCAGAAAGATTGGCCAAAGGCAAAGCCAAAGTAAATGAAAACGGGCCTTCTCAGTCGAAAGAAAAGGATACGTCACTCAAGGACGTAGAGGAGTTCATGAGACTGATTCACAAAAGCGACTACAAAATTGTTGAACACCTACAGTAGACGCCATCGAAGATTTCTATCTTGTCGTTGTTGTTATGTTCCGAGGCCCACCGGAACGCCCTGCTGAAGATTCTGGATACGTCATTTGTGCCTCAAGAAGTTTCTGTAAATCAGTTAGAGGGGGTAATGGCGCATGTCAATGCTGGACATAGCCTGGGTTTCACAGATTTTGATCTAACACTCAGGGGTCGAGAGCACAACATGGCTTTGCATATATCGGTGGAATGCCGGGGCACCGTAATGTCGCGTGTATTGGTGGATACTGGGTCGTCGTTGAACGTACTGCCAAAGAAAGCCATGATGAAAGTGGACATACGGGGAATTATCTGCACACCCAGCGATTTGGTTGTGAGGGCGTTTCACGGGACGAAAAGATCAGTGTTTGGGTCAATAACATTACCGCTTCAGGTGGGGCCAGAAATTTTTGATACTGAATTCTACATCATGGATATCCACCCAGCTTATAGCTGCCTTCTAGGGCGCCCATGGATCCACGCTGCAGGGGCCGTAACGTCCACCTTGCATCAGAAGTTGAAGTACATGGTGGGTGATAGTGTTGTTACCGTTTGCGGGGAGGAGGACATTTTGGTCAGTCACCTGTCTTCGTTCAGTTATGTTGAGGTCGACGGAGAAATACACAAGACACCTTGTCAAGCCTTCGAAGGGTTGCGGATTAAAGACAAAGTTCAGGGTTCTAGCAAAGTATCAGAGGTGGCAATGTCATCCTACAAGGAAGCTTAGGCTTTAGTGCAGACTGGTGAGACTAAAGGCTGGGGGCAGGTACTGGAGATTCCCATGAAGAATGAAAAGTTTGAGCTAGGGTATCGACCGACGTCGTCAGCGTCATTTTCAGGAGCGCCCAGGTGCAAGGGACCAGTCACGATTACGCCAAGCGGGGTGTGCTTTGAGACTATCAACGCTATTTCCGATGCTGAAGACGGAGATAGCGACTGCGATATGGACGCGTGGATCAAGCCAAGCGTGCCAGGACAAAGTCTCTGCAACTGGTCCATCCGGGAAACTGTCCCAGTGACTCTTAAACAGTAATGGTTTGTTTTATCAATTGTTGAATAATCCTATGTCCTACCCGGGACATAGTGATTTTACCTTAGGGCTACTTGATTATGTGTATTGCACTGTTTTAATCATGAAATAAAGGCGTTTTTCATATTCAAATATTGTGATCCCTGTTTTTCTTGTTTTTACCTTAACAATAAATGGCAACGTGGTTATTTGCTTTGTTTGCATGTTGAAGCATTTAACCATTTCCTTTGCAGGACTAATATTTCAGATGACATCTCCTACGAACCGCCTGTGACTTGTCTCGACTTCGAGCACCCGATATTCCAAGCAGAGGAAGAGATTGTTGAGGATAGCGACCTGCCAGAGGAGCTGACTCGTTTGTTGAAACAGGAAGAGAGAATCATTCTGCCTCATCAGGAGGAAATTGAGATTATCAATTTGGGGTCGGAAGAAGTTGTGAGAAATATTCGTATAGGGGTTGCGCTGCAGAGCAACATCAAGCAAAGGCTGGTTGAGATACTGCAAGAGTATAGTGATATATTTTCTTGGTCGTATGAGGATATGCCTGGGTTGGATACGGACATGGTCGTGCACCGTCTGCCGTTTCGAGAGGAATGTTCGCCTGTTAAACAGAAACTCAGAAGAACCAGACCAGACATGGCGGTGAAAATCAAGGAGGAAGTTCAAAAACAGTGGGATGCTGGTTTCCTAGCCGTTACAACTTATCCGTCATGGGTCGCTAATATAGTACCAGTGCCGAAGAAAGACGGTAAAGTGAGAATGTGTGTAGACTACCGTGATTTGAATAGGGCGAGCCCGAAAGACGACTTTCCACTTCCTCACATTGATGTGCTGGTTGATAACACTGCTCAGTTCTCCATATTCTCCTTCATGGACGGCTTCCCAGGCTATAATCAGATCAAAATGGCACCAGAAGACATGGAGAAGACTACCTTCATTACTCCCTAGGGAACATTTTGCTACAAAGTGATGCCCTTCGGACTGAAGAACGCTGGGGCAACATATCAACGTGCTATGACGACTCTCTTTCATGACATGATGCACAAAGAGATCGAGGTTTATGTTGATGATATGATTGCCAAATCCCAGACAGAGGAGGAGCATTTGGTTAATCTGCTGAAACTGTTCAAAAGACTTAGGAAGTTCAGGTTGAGACTGAACCCTAACAAGTGCACCTTTGGGGTGAGATCGGATAAGCTGCTGGGGTTTATTGTGAGCGAAAAGGGAATAGAGGTTGATCCTGCGAAGATAAAAGCAATACAAGAAATGCCGACGCCTAAAATAGAAAAAGAAGTGCGTGGGTTTTTAGGGAGGTTGAACTACATTGCTTGGTTCATATCTCACCTAACTGCGACATGCGAGCCATTATTCAAGTTGTTGAAAAAGGATCAGGTATTGACCTGGAATGAAAATTGTCAAAAGGCGTTTGACAAGATAAAAGAATACTTGCAGGAACCTCCTGTTTTGATACCCCCAGTGGCCGGGAGACCTTTGATTATGTATTTGACGGTTCTTGAGGAAAGTATGGGTTGTGTTCTCGGTCAACACGACGAGACTGGACGTAAAGAGCATGCAATCTACTATTTGAGTAAGAAGTTTACCGACTGTGAGTCCAGATACTCAATGCTCGAGAAGACGTGTTGCGCGCTAGCCTGGGCCGCCAAACATTTGAGGCAATACATGCTGAATCATACAACCATGCTAATTTCAAGGATGGATCCAATCAAATACGTGTTTGAGAAGCAAGCACTCTCCGAAAGAATTGCCCGATGGCAGATGGTGTTAACAGAATACGATATCCAATATGTCTCGCAAAAGGCTATTAAAGGTAGCGTTCTGTCAGAGTACCTTGCGGAGCAGCCGGTTGAGGACTACTAATCGATGAGGTTTGATTTTCCCGAAGAGGATATCATGTACCTGAAGATGAAAGATTATGAAGAACCGTTGCTGGACGAAGGACCAGAGTTGGGTTCCAAATGGCAGTTGATATTTGACGGAGCTGTAAATTCCTATGGTAGCGGAATAGGGGCAATTATCACTACTCCTCAGGGGTCGCACATCCCATTTATTGCCCGATTGACCTTTCCCGTTACCAACAATGAGGCTGAATATGAGGCTTGCATCATGGGTATGGAAGAAGCCATTGATTTGCGAATCAAGAACCTGTACGTATACGGAGACTCAGCTCTGGTGGTGAATCAGATCAAAGGAGAATGGGAGACACGTCAGCCCAATTTGATACCCTATATGAATTATGCAAGGAGATTGTTGCCTTTCTTTGACAAGGTGGAATAGCATCACGTACCGCGAGCAGAAAATCAAATGGCTGACGCCCTAGCGACATTGTCTTCAATGTATAAAGTTAACTTCTGGAACGAGGCTCCCCGGATTGTTATCTCTCGGCTTGATAGGCTTGCATTCATATTTGCCATTGACGAGGCTCCCGATGGTAAACCCTGGTACTTTGACATCCAGAATTTCTTGAAGAACCAAGAGTATCCGGCTGGGGCATCCAGTCGAGATCAAAAGACTCTCAGGAGATTGGCTGGCAATTTCTATCTGAACCCGGACGGGGTCCTGTACAAAAGAAACCACGATTTGGTGTTGCTACGCTGTGTAGATGAGAAAGAGACGAAGTTGCTCATGGAAGAGATACATGAGGGTACATTTGGTACGCATGCGGGTGGATATGCTATGACGAGAAAACTGCTGCGGGCAGGTTACTATTGGCTGACTATGGAAACAGACTGTTTCAAGTTTGCAAAGAGGTGTCATAAATGCCAGATTTATGCGGACAAAATCCATGTGCCTCCAAGCCCTCTGAATGTGATGTCATCACCGTGGCCTTTCTCGATGTGGGGGATCGACATGATTGGCAAGATTGAGCCTACGGCATCAAACGGACACCGGTTCATTTTGGTGGCAATCGATTACTTCACCAAATGGGTGGAAGCAGCATCATATGCCAATGTGACCAAGCAAGTGGTAGCCAGATTTATCAAACGAGATATTATCTGCAGATATGGAATCCCTGAGCGAATTATCACCGACAATGGTTCAAATTTGAATAATAAAATGATGAAAGCTCTGTGTCAGAATTTTAAGATTGAGCATCAGAACTCTTCTCCTTACCGGCCCAAGATGAATGGCGCTGTCGAAGCGGCCAATAAGAACATAAAGAAGATTGTTCAGAAGATGGTTGTGACGTATAAGGACTGGCACGAGATGTTACCTTTCGCTTTGCACGGTTATCGTACGACGGTACACACATCAACCGGGGCAACCCATTTTTTCATTGGTATACGGGATGGAGGCGGTGTTACCGTTGGAGGTCGAGATTCCTTCCCCGAGGGTTTTACGTGATGTCCAACTTGACGAGGCAGAATAGGTTAAAGATAGACTGAATCAGCTTAGCTTAATGGATGAGAAGAGGCTGGCTTCTCTAGCATACGGTCGGTTATATCAGAGCCGGATGAAGAAAGCTTACGACAAGAAGGTGTGCCCTCGAAGCTTTCAGACGGGCGATCTTGTTTTGAAAAAGATTCTCCCACCACAATCAGATCACAGGGGCAAGTGGACCCCCAATTACGAAGGTCCCTACGTTGTTAGCAAAGTCTTCTCTGGAGGAGCCTTGTTACTATCCACCATGGATGGTGAGGACTTTACGTCTCCTGTGAATTCGGGCGCAGTTAAAAAATACTTTGCTTGAAAGTGACCCGCTGGACAGTAAAAAGAGAGTCCAGGCAAAAATTGGGCATCCCGGTGAACCATATAAAATGAATAAAAGGTTCGGGCAAAAGTTAGGGATAAAATTGAAAAGATGTACACCCGCGAAGTCGAAAACCTGAAAAGGGCGACTTCGGTAAAAAAGGGTATCCCGGTGAATTGAAAACCCGCAAAGGGCGGTTCACGCAAAAGTTAGGCATTGAAAAAACAAATGACTGCGGTCCAGATTTGATACGGCATTGCTTAGTGGTTTGGGAGTACCTGGGAGCCGTCTATCCAAAAACAATCTCTTCCGAAGATCGAGTACCAGGAAAGCGCAGAGTCAGGCGAGTCATAGGAGGACCAGCTCATGGTGTTTGTCTGTACCACGTTGTCGACATGTATACAAATATTGTTTTGTATTTTCTTTATGCTTCTTATGCATATATTTATGTGTGTTTGTGCGTAACTTCCTCTTTTCAGGAGTTGCATCCAGTGTACAAAACTTTGCCTATTCAGAGGCCCGTTATCAATAAAACATGTTATTCAGTACTTGATGCTTGTTCTTTACTGTTTTGTTTGTGAAAGACGCCGATGTTTTTGATAAACTTGCACTTACATAATCTAGCTGGCCCTTGCCAATAATTGCTGAAACTTCGAATTGACTGAAGTAATGTCACAGATGCTAACCCGGATAGATTCTGTTGTATATGCCTGTTTTGTCTCGTTTGTGTTTTGCAGGGTTCTTACCTTTGGAGCAAATGGTCAGGAATTGTATTCCCCAGCCAAGGTCGCTTGACGTAAGACCTGATTCCAGTTGATGTCATTCCTCAGCTAGTCGCAGCTTATCCCCCGAGATTTGAAATGACGTTTATCCCTTCCCGAAGGAGGGAATTATTTTCCCCAGGAGAGTGTCCTCATGGAAAGCCGTCCATAGGATTAATCCCAGCAAGTCAAAATCAATGTCCCCTGCAGAGGTTGCGCTCTTCAGCGAATCAAAGATGTGCACGTTCAATCTCCAGCATGGGAGATTCCCGCAATAGCTAACCGAGTTGTTGGTTCAGAAGGATTATCCGCGAAGGATGGTTTTCTTGCTTCCCAAAGGTCGTCTTGCCATTGACAGGATGTTGATCCTCAGCAGGGTACGTAACTCTGAATGTGTAAACTGTGCCCAGACAGTGTGTTTTGCCCAGAAGTGTCGCTTCTCCCCCAGCTAAGTCTGTTCACCAGCAAGGTGTTTCTTCCCTCCCAGTGGAAATTGGTGTTTAATCTCTCCCCGACAGAGATGGTTGTGTTTCTGGCGTTTATTTTGCCAGAATACTTTATGATACTTGTTCTCCCTAGCGGAGTTGGCTTTATTCTCAGCATTCATGTTGTTGAGACATCATTACCAGAGTGGCCCCGGCAGCTTGAGCATGCATTTGCATTTGCATATATCGTCATATTTGTATCTACTCAAACGCGTAGAATTTCCGTGTCGTACGGAGCATTACGCCATTTTCAAACATATGCATTTTGAAACATAAATCAGGTTGGTTAACCTTTTGCTTTCAGGTGTATTTGCTCAGCAGGAGTATGGAGTTCTAGCTCAGATCTATTACCGGGTATTCGAGATCTCGCCGTGAGACGTGTGATGATGTAGTTCATCTTACTATTTTCCCCACAGAGTTACTTGGTTAAGTTTCTCTTTGTCCCCGAGCGGAGTTATTTGTTTAAACTCCTCTTGTTTCCCCGTTAGAGTTTCTTGTTGAAGTTCTCTTATCCGGCCAGCGGATTATTATCTTCAAATTTGTTGTTACGTTAGCATCAAAGGTTTTCATGAATCAAAATTTCAGAAGTTGCCGCCGGTTATCGGGACAGGCGTCCGACAGTTTGGTTTCCAAATATCCCCCGTAGAGTCCTCCTCAAAGTCGCTGTCACGTCAGTGCTAAAAGGTTTATGGGTTGGGACCAACGGAGTTAGCTACTGTAGAGATAAGCAGATAAACTGTATTCAGAGTATCTTCCCGTATGGATAAACGGATGTATTTTCCTACTGGTTGACAGAAGTATTTCCCCGGAGGTTGCCAAAATTTTATTGCCTATGTTGATAGGAGTTCCTCGTGTTGACGAGATATGAGTCCTGACGTGGACAATTTATTCCTGTATTAACGGGATTTCTTCGCATGGGTGAAGTGTGAGTCCTAACGTGGACAGATTTATTTCCTCATGTTGACGAGATATGCTAGTCCTAACGTGGACAGATTTGAGTTCTCCGTGATTGACGGAATGGGGAGTCCTGACGTGGACAAAATTGATTACTCTTCGTGTTGACGAAATGGTGTCCTGATGGGGACCATTTATCCTCAGCAGATATCTTTCTTCGTATTGGCGAGATGCGAGTCCTGACGTGGACAAGTTTATCGTTTTTCGTGTTGACGAGATGTGAGTCCTGACGTGGACAAATTTGTTTCTCTTCATGGTGACAGGTTGATTTCTCCATGTTGATGGAATGTTATTCCTAACGTGGAAAGTTTATTCCTAACATGGACAGTTTATTCCTAACGTGGACAGTTTATTCCTAACATGGACAGTTTATTCCTAACGTGGACAGTTTATTCCTAATGTGGACGATTTATTCCTGACGTGGACAATTCATTCCTATGTTGATAGGATTTCCTCGTGTTGACGAGATGCAGACAACTCATCCCCAGTGAAGTCGCTGGGATTTCTCCGTGTTGACAGAATGTGGAGTCCTGATGAGGACAAGTTTTATTCCTATGATGATAGGATTTCCCCGTGTTGACGGAATATGGGGTCCTAACGTGGACAAGTTTATGATAGGATTGCTTCGTGTTAACGAAACAAGCGTCCTAACATGGACAAAGTTCTATTCCTGTGTTGTTAAGATTTCTTCGAGTTGACGAAATGGGAGTCCTAACTTGGACAGATTTGTGTTCATTCGTGATTTGACGAAATTTGGGTCCAGATGTGGACAAGGTTACTCCTATGACGACAGAATATCTATTCGTGTTGACGAATTTGTTTCTCTGATTGTGTTGACAAGGTTAGTCCAGTTGTAGACGGAGGTGTTTTTGCAAAAATTTCATCATTACCTGTGGCGCTACATAGGTAGTTGAAGTTGAAATCAGAATTATCATCAGACGTTGGATCAGTTTATGCTGTAACAACCAGATGCAGATAGGGGATGTCGTTCCCCAAGCAGTTGTGCAGTTTATTTCTGCGGTTGGAAAATTTCTAGGTTTCTTGGTATTCAACCGTCTCGTACCTCGATTGTTTGAAGGCCGTTCGCTCTTCACCCATTCGGGTCCAAGCCGTTTGAATAGGGGCAGCTGTTGCACCTCAAAATTTGCTCAACCTTTTCTTGCCTGATTTATGTTGCATTGTCATTTGCATAGTTGCATTATGTACATAGTTAAGCATTAGCATAGCATTGCATCCAACAAGGGATCAAGGGTGTCTATAAAGAGAAGATCCTAGCAAGAGGTGTTATCCAAGATTGAGAAGTCATTCCAGTCATCAAGAAGAGATTTGAAACCTTGAGAAGCTTGAGTGCCTATATGTGGGTTTTGCTCCTATTTTGGGGGGATATTGAGAATCATCAGTGGGATGTGAAGCATGGATTGTGAATTTGAGGTGTGTATGGATCTCATGGAATGCCTAGAGGGCCCTATTGAAGCTGAGACAAGTCATTGATTTAAGTGCAAGAGCCACAGTTGAGGTGCAGTCAACTAGGGTTTCATCTGGGTCAACCTAGTTCAATTGTGCAAATTGTAGAGCATCAAAGCCTACTTAGAGGTCAGGGGATTCATGGATTGGTATTTTGATACATGTGTGGTGTTGTTCCAAGATTAAGCAAAGAAGAATCAAGAAGGTGGGGAGTTGCTAAATTAGGGTTTCAGTGTAAAATCCCCTATTTAGTGCCTAACTTCAAAGCCACACAAGTCAAAATACAAGTTTCAAATGGATTCTTGGCCAACATGAAACTTGTAGAGCATATCAATACCTTTAATTTGAGTACTAGAAGTCCTCAAGGGGATTTATAGAACTCAAGTTATGGTCCTTACAAGTTACAGGTCATCAGAGGACACTGAAATTTATCTATGAAAGTCACTTGACTTCCAAGAACTTTTTTCCCTTCAAGGAGGTTTCAAATGGATTCTTGGCCAACATAAGAGTTGTAGATCTTGATCTTAGATTTCCATAGAGTACTAGAAGTCCTCAAGAGGATTTTTAGAACTCTAGTTATGGTCTTTGCAATCCAGGGGTATATTGGGTATTGGTGATTATAGGTCATTCTCAAGCATGGGTCAAAATCTTCAACTTAGAGGCCTCAAATGGAAAATTGTTCAACTAGAAAGTTTCTCAAAATAGGGTTTTTACCTTCACCATGCATCAAGGAGGATCTGAATTGGCTCATAGGAGAAGTTGGTTTGAAATGACTTTGAAATGAAGAAATTAAAGTGATTAGAAGGCCAAAAATGTGATTTCTTGGTTTTATGGTCAAACAAGTCCATGTTATATACCAAATTGATCAGAAAAGGCATTTTAAAGATGATGACATTACCACATTTTGGATTTGAGGCCAATTTCAAATGGTTCCCTTTTGTTACTTAAGATGGAAGCAACATTTGAATTACATACCTTTGGATCAAAAACAAGGAAGATATCATCCAATTCAATTCTAAATATCACAAGAGGAGAAATTCAAGCAAGATTGAAAGCTGAAACAGAGCAAGACATGATTTCCACATAGGAGATTTTCAAGGATATGAGAAATTCAAAATCTCATTGTGGTTGTTACAGAAAGTTCTAGAGGTTTCCATCACACTCTATATATTGTATGTGTTGCACCCTAAAATTTGCTCAACCTTTTTCACTTGGTTTATGTTTCAATATCATTAGCATTTGCATATAGAGTCATGTACATAGTCTAATCATCTGCATAACATAGCATAGCAAATCATCCAACAGGGGACCAAGCATTATTCTCATCTCTATGAGCCTATCAAGAGGTTATTGTTCAAATTCAAGCATATCCAAGTCATCAGAAAGAAATTGAAGTCTAGGAAGTCATTGGACCAGGCAGTGGATCTATCTCCTATCTGAGGGTATCTGAAGATCTTCAAAGAAGTTGTGAGCTGTGAATTGAGCATGGAGAGTATGTAGACATCATGGAAGACTTAGAAGGTCATTTGGAGAAGGAGACAAGTCATTGGTGTGATCACAAGAGTTGCAGTTGAAGACAGTCAACTAGGGTTTCATCTGGGTCAACCCTGGGTCAACTCTAGGTCAAAAGATTGATTGAAAGGGCATCAAGGTCTATTGGAGAGATGTGGGGTTCATCATTTGGCATGCAGATAAGGATATGGTGATGTACCAAGAGGAAATCAAGAGAAATCAAGAAGAAGAGGAGTTTCTAAATTAGGGTTTCTGTGTAAAATCCCCTAGTTTAGGTCATATTTCCAAGCAAGATAAGTCAAGATGCAAGCTTCAAATGGATCCTTGGCCAACATGAAACTTGTATAGGATCTCAAGACCTTTAATTTGAGTGGTGGAAGACATCAAGTAGATTTATAGACTCAAGTTATGATCCTTGCAAGTTACAGGTCATCTGAGGTATCTGAAATTTTGTCTGTGAAAGTTACTTGTCTGCCAAGCAACTTTTACCCCTCAAGGAGATTTCAAATGAATTTATGGTCAACATAAGAGTTGTTCCTCATTGTCTTAGATTTCTATAATGGTATGGTATGCCTTCATATAATTTGTGGAACTCTACTTATGGTCTTGGCAAGCAAAGGGTATTTTGGTCATCTGAGAATTACAGGTCATTTCAAGCCTATGCCCAAAACTCATACAAGAAAGCTTCAAATGAAAAACTTTACAACATCAAACTTGCTCCAAATGACATTTTGAGTCTAGGAAAGTGGTCATGAAAGATTGGAAAGGCTCATAGCTCAAGGTTTCAAAATTGGTGAATTTAATGAATAAAAAATGACCTAAAATTGAGATTTTTCATAATTTGGCCAAATGGGATGAAATTATAGGTCATTTTGATTGGAAAAAATGTTTTGAGAACATTGGAAAAAGTGGATTTTTGATTTTGGTTCAAGATTTGAAAGTTATGCTTGGTTACTTACAAAAGAAGTTACATAATCCAAAATGCAAGGAAAGTGTGCATGGGAAGTTTCTCCAAGGTTCTAGGACTTTCTAATTCCATCTATATATTGGATTGAATAGCTTCATGCCATGGTTGGTGATTCATTGTGCTCATAATACCAAGTTACACTTCAATCTTCCATTTTGCAAAACCCTCTCAAACTTCATCAAATCTCCATTAATTTCAATACTTTTTGATCTGATCATCATCAACATCTTTCATAGATCACAATTCACACAAGAATTTGGTTGAATTGAAGAGAACTCGTGCCATACAACTTCATCATCCAAGGTGCAAGAAAGTTTCAATTGCAAGATCCAAGAGGTTTGAGCCAGAATTTTTGCATACAGAACTCATAATCAAGTTCACTGATCATGTTCAGAGCATTGAAAGCATTGGATCAAGAGAATTCTACAATTGTTTTCACCATTTACACCAGGTTGGTTTCTCATTCGATTTGCTTGTTTTAGTTAGAATCATAGAGATTTGTTAGGTTAGAACTGTTAAGATAGGTTAAATGATGGATTTCACAAAGTTTGAGGAAGTTTCATGAGGTTTGCCATAGGTGTACCAAGACTGTTAGGGTTTGTATCTCATGGTTTATTGCACTATAATCTTGAATGAATAGCTCAGAGTGATCAGCATAAGATGTAGATCATGCCTGGGTAAAGATTAGCAAGGTTTGGTATGGTTGATGACAGTGCATAATGGTGGAGTCACTACCTTCTACCTATCGGGTTCAATTGTTGGTTGAGTTTTAGAAGAAACCATTGCCATGGCTGTGTAGAGGGAAGAGAATGGAGTGTTTTTGGTCTTTACATCGTGTGAATTCATGGAGAATTGAGGGAGAACAGAATGGTGGAAGGATCGTGCATGGTGATGAGATTTTCTGAAACCCTAGGGTCTCAAGGTTGAAGACGAGCTTTGGGCCACACGATCATGATTTTGACCTTGACTTGGTTCCTAATCTAATGGTCATGATTTAAATGAAATATGGAGGGAGAGGCTGCGCATCAGAACGCACCGTTTCATTAAAGTCATTCTGACTGGGCTTTGCATATGTTGCTATTCGTACCCCTGTTTTCCAAGCCCAATCCCATTATAACTAGAAATCTTACTTAATGCACCGTCCTCAGGTTTTTTCTTTTTATTTGTTTTTCTGAGCATGCATTGGGCTCAGACGCGCTTGCTATGCGCGCCCCCCAGTCTGGGCCCATCTTGTTTTTTAACTGATTTTAATTACTTTCTGCACCCATTTCCAATTTAATTCACCTTAATTTCTTCCATTTTTTTTCTTAATTCTTCAAAAAATTATAACAAATAGAAAAATGCATGATTTTAATTGGTTCTTTTTGCATATTGTTCATAATTTTGTTAAGAAAAATATCAAATATTAAAAATGGCATTTCATTTTGTTTTAATATTTTTAGTATATTTTTCTTTTAAATAGGTGTAAATAGTGTTTAGTTTGATTCATGAATTTGTTAATTTTGGTTTGATTAAATGCTTTTATATTTTTGATCCATTCTTTTTAGGTTGATTAGCTTAGACCTTTATCTTGTATATAAAATTTAGTTCATATTTTTAGGACTTAATTTTAGGTGATTTGTTTAGGTGTGATTAGTGTGATCAAAACTAGGGTTTAGGAGATAACATAGGAGAATTAAATCATTTCCCTTAGGAGTTGTAGATTGAATCTTTGGGGTATGGGACTATAGGGATTATGGGTAGTTAATAGATCCCCTAGAAAATATTAGGATTCCCCTACTGCTATTAGTATACTGCTGTATTTGTTTGACTGTGTGGTGTGCCCTCTCTAGGGTTATTTTCATCTGTCTGTGTGGGGTATTGGGTTTGCTTGGGGATTGGTAGAGCTGAAGACTTGGATGATGAAGACCATTGGAGATCAAAATGATTGAAGACCAACTTCCAGAGTTGATGACGAGATCCTGTGCTGGCAGCTGTTGAGGAGTATAGGACTTAGGAGCTAGGCAGAGCTCTAGAGCAGAAAACTTGATTCACAAACATGGAAGGCTTTGTCTGCCTCCATCCTTTCTCTATGATTCAAAGTCTCTTTCAAATATCCACCTCCTTCCTTTGGAAGGATTAGTAAATGTATTTGAAAGATAGAACTTTTGAGAGAAAATTGTCTGTATAATGTTAACAGTTAATGAGCCACCCTTGGTAGGTAATTGACTGTTTAACATTCATTCTATCTTGCTGACTGATATTCATCTTGGAGTTTGAGACTTGAAGAAAAGCCATTGCAGATTGAAGACTGATGACCAAGACCTTGCTTGAAGGCTGTGGAGATGAAGACTGATGCTTGCTTGAAGCTTGTAGCTGTTTGGAGATGACTTGAAGACAGATGTTGATGCAGAGCTGCTGTGGCTGTCTATTTTTAGATGTTTATTTCTTGATGTATTGATTGGTTTTCCCTGACTGTATTGTTTGCTGTTTAACCTGTTAGGTTGAAAGTGAATTCTGTTCACTTTTGCCTGTTGTTTTCTAGGTTCGAGGTTGAGTGGGACTCCCTTGCCTCGCTTGTATTGCTGCATCCATGCATTTTACTGCTTTATTGTATATATGCTATTGTTTCTGTTTCCGTTTATCCCTTAGGATCTCTGTTTCTCTCTGCGCAAGAGAGGAACATGGTAGACATTAGGTCTTAACCCATGCATGATAACATTAGGATAGTTTGATTCCCTTTTCAACCATAGGATAGAGTTCTGTCTCTTCTTTCTCAAAACAAACAGAAAAACACAATAAATATTTCAGACACAATAAAAGACACTTCTTCCGTAAAAGAATGTGAACTCATTAAAAACGTCATTTTTGTCCGCTTGGACCAGTAATCAGAAAAACCCTTTTCAGATGGAGTAAAAACAATCAAGACAAGCTTGTGTCGTACGTGGCCCGAACTACGTTTGCTCTGATCTTTCATGCTGTATGAAAGTACGTAGGCATAGGATGCGATATCCTAGCGAGTAACCTTCCCCTCCTTTCCCATAGGTAGGCGAACTACGTTGACTCTGATTTCTCGTTTCAGACGGGAATACGTAGGCATAAAGTGCGATACTTTGCCGAGTCCCTTTCTTTCTTTTTAACCCTTAACCCTTAGTTTAGATAGAATAACAATCCATACCCGAAAACAAGCGTGGATCCCGTCAAGTACGACGAACGTGAGGGGTGCTAATACCTTCCCCTTGCGTAACCGACTCCCGAATCCAGGTTTTGGTTGCGATGACCATACCTTTTCCCGTCCTTGCGGTAGGTTTACTCTGAGCGTTTCCTTTCCCTCCTGTGGGATAAATAACGCACGGTGGCGACTCTTCTGTTCAGCCGGCGCCGATTTTCGCAGTAGCGACAGCTGGCGACTCTGATGGGGATCCAACGTCCCCTGGCTGCTAAGGACTGCGATAGTTCCTTATGCATTTGGGATCCAACGTCCCTTAAGCGAGTCAATCCTAGCGCTTGTTTTCCCGTCGAGGATTTTGTATGGATTTACATTTCTGTCCTTTATTTTCAGCATTATATTATTGTTATTATTGTTGTATTGGGGTTGTGACGGGTGTTCTATGATTGAGAGATAAGCCGGACCTGGGCTTGAGTGCACCTAGAATTAGAGTAGAAAGTAGTGGGCGCGTGCCGGCTTTGCTTGCATTAGTGTCTCATGAAATCTACACTTGGACGAGGTTCTTCTGGTTGACTTCTTTTTCTACCCTTTGGGTCGAAGGGGTTGTTGGTTAGCTGAATTGTCGACTCCGGGAACCGATCATTTGGAAGTTGGCTAAGTGAGGCCTCTTCAGGATTTGATGATGCCACTCCTTCTGGGAATCGTATCATCAACCCTGAAAGTCTGTGACGCCGACGACCGCATAGGATGCCGTACCTTGTGTCAGTTACTAGGACATCCTACCTGTGAGAGGGTTTGGGGTTATGCAGGTAACTAGACCTTTAGATACCGGTTTGTTTCTTGATCTGAGATCCTGGGTATTTATGGAGAGTTCTGAGGTCTGTCAGAGACCAGTTGGAGTTATGATTTGAGGTCTGTCAGAGACCAGTTGGAGTTATGATTTGAGGTCTATCAGAGACCACTCAGAGTATGTTATGGGGTCTATCAGAGACCAGTGTTGGAGCTTTGTTTTAGGGCTATCTGAGATCAGGATTTGAGGAGTTCTGGAGGGTCTATCTGAGACTTTTGATATGGTTCAGGCTTCTCAGCTATGGCATTTGGTCCCTGTTGCATGTTACTTGCATTGCATTGTTTGCATAACCATTATCATTGCATCCCATTAACGTGTGTCTGTGCTGCAGGTGCATTTGCATATTCCCTGGTTCTAGTGCCCGGACTTCTGCTTATTAATCATGGCTGGATTGAGGAAGACAGTTGCGTATAAGCTACCTACACCTGATATTACTCCTTTGCTTGGTCTGATGTCTCTTGCTGATGAGGAGGTTAGGAGAAGTTTCAGGATGAGTCATGGGAGATTGCTGAGACTAGTCTGCAAGCCAACTGCTGATGAGATGAATGGGCTGTACACCTTGATGCAATTCTATGACCCGGCATTGAGATGTTTCACGTTTGCTGACTTTATTCTGGGGCCTACCATTGAAGAGTATGCGGAGTTTACTGAGCTACCAGTGCAGAACAAGGTTCCCTTTATTCACTCTGCTGCTGAGCCTAAGTTGGAGGACTTAGCCAAGGCCTTGCACATGAACGCTGCTGAACTATTAGTGACTTCTTGGCTTGGGGTCCCAGGTTTCTCCCTTGATTTTCTTGTTGGCAAAGCTCAAGAGTATGCCAAGAACGGGTACTGGATAGTCTTTAATGCTATCTTGGCTTTATGCATTTACGGAATAGTGTTGTTTCCTAACTTACCCAATTTTGTAGACTTGGACGCTTTCCATCTGTTTGCTGCTGGCAACCCGGTGCCCACGTTGATTGGAGACTTCTATCACTCATTGCACTACAAAAATGAAAACAGAAGGGGAAAGACTGTTTACTGTTGTGCGCCGCTGTTGAACATGTGGTTTAAGAGCCATCTTCCCTTGAAGGGACCTTTTGTGGACAGTGCAACTTCAGCTAGCTGGCCAGAGCGCCTGATGAGGCTATCTTCCGAAGACGTTGAGTGGTTTGACCGAGATTTGTTGGGGTCCGAGCTTATTTTCAGTTGTTCTGGGTACCCTAATGTTCCGTTGATAGGAAGAAAATGGTGTATCAATTACAACCCATCTCTGTTTGTCCGCCAGTTCGGATATGCGTTGAAGAACCCACCGAAGGAGGAAGAAGTACAGGAATCTCTGTACTTCACCGGTGATTTGAACGGAGAGTTACTAGCCAAGCTTCAGCATGCCTGGATGCGTATCAGCAGAAGAGGGAAGCCGCTGTTGAGGAAGAATGATTGTCAGGCTTATGCACCCTACAAGGTTTGGATCCAAGAGAGAGCAAGCCAGTTGCGGATGCCATTTCCAGATGCACCAGTCCCTGTTCATATTCCGGTAGAAGAGCCAACTACTGTTACTAGGGAGGCCTACGAGCAAGTTGTTAAAGAAAAGGAAGCTTTGATGAAGATCAATGAAGGGTTAGAGCAAGAGCTGGCTCAGATACGCAGTGAGAAAAACAAGGCTGTGCATGCTTTCCAACAGCAGATCGAGCTAGTAAACAGACTAGGGGCTGAGTTGACTGAGGAGAAGAAGAAGCGCGAGCGTCTGGGTCAAGAGTTCAAAAGCTCCCATGACATGTTGGAGTCCAAAAAGAAAGCACTCGACGCCGCACACCGAGAAATCTCTTCTTGTAACAAGACTTGGAATGCTACGCTGACCAACAACAAAAAGAGGGAAGATAAATTGAAGCAGCAAATTTCTGACCTCGAAGAGCAGTTGAAGGCTAGCGTTAAGAAGTATGAAGAAGAGGTGATGACCAGATATAGTCTCTAGAATGCATTGAACAAGGCCATCGAAGGCAGGAACGAAGCTGTGTCTCAGAAGCGGAAGCTAGAAGATCGCTTCGGATAAGGGGCATGGGAAGAAACCGTTGGCGACGTGCGACGTGTTCTCAAGAGAAGAAACCAGCTTGTCGAGGGTCTGCTTACCCGACCAAGTCACCCAGATACCAAGAAGTTACTAGAAGAGTATCAGGCTTATGAGTGTCCTTGACCATTTCATGTATTGATGCTTTATTTGCATAATGCTGACCATCACCAGGATTGTTGGTTGAGGTCATGCCTTCGTATTGTACTCAGTGATTTTGTATTCTTGACTTATTGGATCTCTCTGCAATATACGAGGTTTTCTTTGATTCGGCTCCAATCACTGTATTGCTAGCACTGTCACTGCACTGGCACCTTCGCACTAGAATCGGGGAATGATGTTCCCTAAGGCACAGACACATTGCATTGCATTCATATTCATATTGCATTACAGGTAATTATTGGATGGTATCTTATTTCCTGCTCTGTACCAGGTCTTTTCAGGATTGAAGATCAGCGTCCGCACCGATACTCCACTCGCACCAACTGCCGAAGAATCATGGATCAAATGCAGAATGAGATGCAAGATATGCGCGAGAAGCTAGCGCTCTTTATGCAGACAATGGAGACTATTGCAAAAGGTCAGGAGAATTTGCAAGCTATGGTGCAGCCTCTGTTGGTCAGAAATGCTGGGCACGGGAATGAGGATCATCAGTCTGTACGAGTCGACACTGTTCATGGGGATGGTACTCCCACACCAGTGGCTCCACCTGTAGTCAATATACCTGTTGCCAATGTCAACAACGCTACTGCTGTTGGGAACGGTAACGTTGGAATTGGGAACGAGACTGCTGTCCATAACGTTGGCCTTGGTGATGTCAACTTGGGTGATAATATGGGAGGCAATGGCTTTGGTAATGCTGGATTCGGTTTCAATGACCAGGGATTCGATAATACTGGGAAATATGGTTTCAATACTCAAGGCTTCGGGCAGGACAGATATGGTATGACTAATCAGGGTTACGTAGGATTCGGAAATGGAAATGGCGCTGGGTTAATGGCTTTTGGACCTGCTGGAGTTGCTCTGGGGTACGGCAACAGAGGGCGAGGCCCGATAATGAATCAGATCAGAGCTGGCCGTAACAACGGATACGATGGGTATGGAGCTGGGAATGGTAACTGACAGGAAGATCAGCAAGAGGACGCTTTCTCCGGTGGAGGTTTCGAGGGGCCTATGGATGACTCCAGAGGATCAGAATGCTAGAAGAGCAGATGAGGGGGGTCGTGAACCAAAGTGTTGTGGGCTTAGACATGTCAACAATGGGTCTGGTGCCTGGCTTAAGGGTGCCAATCAAATTCAAAGCTCCCACATTTGATAAGTATAAAGGGGACACTTGTCCAAAAGTGCACGTGCGGTCGTATTACAGAAGGATGTCGGCGTATTCCACTGATGAGAGGATGCTAATGCATTTCTTTCAAGATAGCCTGTCTGGTCTGTCCCTCGAGTGGTATATGGGATTGGAACCAACCCATATAAAGACATGGAAGCAGCTGGCAGAGGCATTTGTAGCTCACTATAAGTATAACAGCGACTTGGCACCCAACCGGGTCCAATTGCAAGGGTTGTCTCAGAAAAAGGGTGAGAGCTTTAAAGAGTATGCGCAGAGATGGCGCGACATGGCTGCTAGAGTTCATCCTCCTCTAGAGGACAAGGAAATGAGTGACATGTTCATAGGAACATTCACAGGCATGTTTTATGACAAGTTGTTTCACACATCTCTGGGCAGTTTCTCAGACTTAATTCTGATGGGAGAAAAGATTGAGAGTAACATTAAGCAGGGAAGATTCCAAGCTGAGGAATCTACTGCATCTGGCAATAACAGGAAGGCTTTTGGTGGGCGCCGTCAGGGCGATGCAAGCGCAGTGTTTGGAGGCCGAGGCAGAGGCCGGGGCAGAGGTCGAAACCAGTATAACCAGCCGCAGCAGGTGGCGAGTGTTACTATTCCGTTTCAGCAACAGCCATTCCAACAACAACAACAACAGCAGCAGTAGCAGCCGCAACAGGGGGCACAACCTGCCCAGCGCAGATTCCAGGGGGTAAACCAAGGAGGGTGTTTGAAAAGCCTCCTTCAACGTATGCAGATTTGTTACAGACGTTGTTGGGTTTGAACTTGGTAGAGAAGAGAACGCTGGCACCAATAACAGGCACTCCTCCGTATGGTTATGATGCAAGCAGGCACTGTGAATTCCACTCTGGGGCTCTGGGCCACGATGTAGAGGGTTTCCATGCGTTTAAGAATGTTGTACAGGATTTATTGGATAGTAAAGCTATCAATTTTGGAACGGCGGGTCCGAATATAGTGCAAAAGCCCATGCCCAACCATGGGGCAAACGCCATTCTAATTGAGGAGGGTTTGAATTTGATTATGAATGTCGACGATTTAAAGACACTGTTGTGTGAAATAAAGAGCTGATTATTGCAAGGGGGTGTCTATCCTGGGTGCGACGAGTATTGTTTAGAGTGCTGGACCCAAGCTGGGGGTTGTGATGACTTAAAGAAGGGTATTCAGGCTTTAATAGATGGCGGCACACTGCAATTTGACCGGGCAGCAATTGAAGAACCTGCAGGGGTATTAGCAGACAAGCAAAGTGATGTGGCCACCGTAACGATTCCTCGAAAGAAGATCACCATCACGGCACCGGTCCAGCGACCACCGATCACTTTCACCAAGGCCGGGCCAATCCCCTACGAGAGCACCAAGGCATTCCCATGGTCATATGGGTTGGAAGTGTATTGTGACGGAGTAAAAATTGATGTTAACAAGCAGCCAGCCGAAACTGTAGACAATGTTGTTGGTACCGGAGGTATGACAAGGAGTGGAAGAATCTTCATATCGCCTGAGGTAGAGGCTGAAAGACTGGCGAAAGGAAAGGGAAAAATGATTGAGAATGTCCCAGTACAGGGGAATGAAAAAGAAGCGGCATCGAAGGATGTGGAAGAATTCATGCGCTTGATTCGTAAAAGTGATTATAAGATTGTTGAGCATCTGCAACAGACACCGTCAAAGATATCTATACTGTCGTTGCTATTATGTTCTGAAGCTCACAGAAATGCTTTGTTGAAAGTCCTGGATACTTCCTTCGTACCCCAAGATGTTTCTGTAAATCAGCTGGAAGGAGTGTTGGCACATGTGAATGCAGGCCATAGCTTGGGCTTTACAGACTTCGATTTGACCCCGAAGGGGAGGGAGCATAATATGGCGCTGCACGTATCGGTCGAGTGTAGAGGATCAGTCATGTCGCATGTACTGGTAGACACCGGATCGTCTTTGAACGTGCTGCCCAAGAAAGCGATGATGAAGCTGGATGTTAGAGGAATCCTGTGCACGCCCAGTGACTTGGTGGTTAGGGCGTTTGATGGTACGCGAAGAACAGTTTTTGGATCTATAACATTGCCTTTACAGGTAGGGCCGGAGGTGTTCGCAACTGAGTTTTATATCATGGACATCCAGCCTGCATATAGCTTCCTGCTCGGAAGACCTTGGATCCATGGGGCTGGGGCAGTCACGTCTACCTTGCATCAGAAGTTGAAATATATGGTAGGGGACAGCGTGGTTACAGTCTGTGGGGAAGAGGACATCCTGGTCAGCCATCTGTCGTCATTTAAGTATGTGGAGGTCGATGGAGAGATTCACGAAACACCCTGCCAGGCATTCGAAGGGTTGCGCATCAAGGACAAAGGGCCCGGGCCGAGCAAAGTGTCAGAGATAGTCGTCTCGTCATATAAAGAAGCTCAAGCTCTAGTAGAGACAGGAGAGACGAAGGGCTGGGGCAAAATGCTGGATATTCCTGTGAAGATGGACCGGTTTGGGCTGGGATATCAACCGTCGTCATCAACACCTGCTGTGGGGGCACCCCGTTTCAGAGGACCAATAACCATCACTGCCAGTGGAGTATGTCCTGAGACCATCAACTTTGCTTCAGAGTCTGACGAAGGAGACAGCGATTGCGATATGGACGCCTGGATTCAGCCGAGCGTGCCAGGACAGGGATTGTGCAACTGGTCTATTCAGGAGATTGTTCCTGTGACTCTTAAACAGTAATGCTTTGTTTTATTAATCGTTGAACAATCTGGTGTCTTGCCCGGGGAATTATGATTTGCTTAGGGCTGTGCTGTTATGAACATTGCGTGTTTATCATTAAATAAAAGGCGTTTTTTCATGTGCAAATATTGCAATCTCTGTCTTTCTTGTTTTGTATTTTACAATAAAATGGCAACGTGGTTATTCGCTTTATACGCATTTTGAAGCATTTAACCATTCCTTTTGCAGGATAACATTTATAGATGACATCCTTGAACCACCTATGACTCGTCCCGACTTTGAGCATCCGGTATTTCAGGCCGAAGAAGAGATTGTTGAAGATGGTGACGTTCCCGAAGAATTGTCTTGGTTGGTGAAGCAGGAAGAACGTGTCATTCTGCCTCATGAAGAGGTCATCGAAATTATTAACCTGGGGTCGGAAGGGGTTGAAAAGAACATTCGTATAGGAGCCGCGCTGCAGAGCGACGTCAAGCGAAGACTGGTTGAAATGCTCCGAGAGTATAGTGATGTGTTCGCTTGGTCGTATGAAGATATGCCAGGGCTCGATACAGATATGGTTGTGCATCGTCTGCCGTTGAAAGAAGAATGCCTGCCGGTCAAGCAGAAACTTCGCAGAACTCGACCCGATATGGCAGTGAAGATTAAAGAGGAGGTTCAAAAGCAGTGGGATGCTGGTTTCCTAGCTGTGACAAAATATCCCTCATGGGTCGCTAATATTGTACCAGTGCCCAAGAAAGACGGTAAAGTGAGAATGTGCGTAGATTACCGTGACTTGAACAAAGCGAGCCCAAAAGATTATTTTCCACTTCCTCATATCGACGTGCTAGTTGACAACACTGCTCAATACTCCGTATTCTCCTTCATGGATGGCTTCTCGGGCTATAATCAGATTAAAATGGCGCTAGAGGACATGGAGAAGACTACTTTCATAACGCCTTGGGGAACATTTTGTTATAAAGTGATGCCCTTTGGGTTGAAGAATGCTGGGGCAACGTATCAGCGTGCAATGACGACTCTTTTTCATGATATGATGCATAAGGAGATCGAAGTTTATGTTGACGATATGATTGCCAAATCCCAGACGGAGGAAGAGCATCTGGTGAATCTGCTGAAGTTATTCAAAAGGCTTAGGACGTTCAGGCTGAGACTGAACCCTAACAAGTGCACCTTCAGGGTGAGATCGGGTAGACTGCTGGGGTTTATCGTGAGTGAAAAAGGAATAGAGGTCGATCCTGCAAAAATAAAAGCAATACAAGAGATGCCGACGCCTAAAACAGAGAAAGAGGTGCGCGGGTTTTTAGGGAGGTTGAACTACATCGCCCGGTTCATATCTCACCTAACTGCTACGTGTGAACCATTATTCAAGCTGTTGAAGAAAGACCAGGCGGTAACATGGAACGAAAATTGTCAAAGGGCGTTCGATAAAATAAAGCAGTATCTGCAGGAGCCTCCTATTTTGATACCCCCAGTGGCAGGGAGACCCTTGATTATGTATTTGACAGTTCTTGAGGGAAGCATGGGTTGTGTTCTCGGTCAACACGACGAGACGAGAAGAAAAGAGCATGCGATCTATTACTTGAGTAAGAAATTTACTGAATGTGAATCTCGATATTCAATGCTTGAAAAAACTTGTTGCGCGCTAGCCTGGGCCGCCAAGGGTTTGAGGCAATACATGCTGAATCATACAACCATGCTCATCTCGAAGATGGATCCTATCAAATAGGTATTCGAAAAGCAGGCGTTATCGGGGAGAATTGCCCGGTGGCAGATGGTTTTGACTGAATATGATATCCAGTATGTCTCGCAGAAGGCTATAAAGGGGAGTGTGCTGTCTGAGTACTTGGCAGAGCAGCCTATTGAAGATTACCAATCGATGAGGTTTGATTTTCCTGACGAGGATATCATGTACCTAAAGATGAAGGATTGTGAAGAGCCGTTGCCAGACGAAGGACCAGAGTTGGGTTCCAAATGGAAGTTGATTTTTGACGGAGCTGTAAATGCCTATGGTAGCAGAATAGGGGCAATCATCACTACTCCACACGGGTCGCACATCCCGTTTACTGCTCGATTGACCTTTGCAGTTACCAATAATGAAGCCGAATACGAAGCTTGTATAATGGGGCTTGAAGAAGCCATTGATTTGCGAATCAAAAATCTGGACGTATACGAAGACTCAGCTCTGGTGGTGAATCATATCAAAGGGGAATGGGAGACACGTCAGCCCAATTTGATACCGTATATGAACTACGCAAGGAGATTGTTGCCTTTCTTTGACAAGGTTGAATTGCATCATGTACCGCGAGCAGAAAATCAGATGGCTGACGCCCTGGCCACTTTGTCTTCCATGTACAAAGTCAACTTCTGGAACGAGGCTCCCAGCATTGTTATCTCTCGACTTGACAGACCTGCCTTCGTGTTTGCTATTGACGAAGCTTCTGATGATAAACCATGGTATTACGACATCCTTAATTTCCTGAAGAACAAAGAGTATCCGGCTGGGGCATCCAGTCAGGATCAGAAGACTCTTAGGAGATTAGCGGGTAATTTTTATTTGAATCCTGATGGTGTCTTGTACAGAAGAAACCACGATTTGGTGCTGTTGCGTTGCATAGATGAAAAAGAGGCAAAGCTGCTCATGGAGGAAATACATGAAGGTACGTTTGGTACACATGCTGGTGGGCATGCTATGACAAGGAAGCAGCTGCGGGCAGGTTATTTTTGGCTGACTATGGAAACTGATTGTTTCAAGTTTGCGAGGAAGTGCCACAAGTGCCAAATCTATGCTGATAAGATTCATGTGCCTCCGAGTCCTCTGAATGTGATGTCATCGCCATGGCCCTTCTCGATGTGGGGAATCGATATGATTGGAAAGATCGAGCCGACGGCTTCTAACGGACACCGGTTCATTCTAGTGGCAATCGATTATTTCACCAAGTGGGTAGAAGCGGCGTCTTATGCAAATGTGACTAAGCAGGTGGTAGCCAGATTCATCAAGAGAGATATCATTTGCAGATATGGGATCCCCGAGCGGATAATCACTGACAACGGTTCAAACCTGAATAATAAAATGATGAAGGAGCTCTGTCAAAATTTCAAGATCGAACATCACAACTCCTCCCCTTACCGACCCAAGATGAATGGCGTTGTCGAAGCGGCCAATAAGAATATAAAGAAGATCGTTCAAAAGATGGTGGTGACCTATAAGGATTGGCATGAGATGCTACCTTTTGCTTTGCACGGTTATCGTACGACGGTACGCACATCAACCGGGGCAACCCCGTTCTCGTTGGTATACGGAATGGAAGCAGTGCTACCACTGGAAGTCGAAATTCCTTCTCTGAGAGTACTACGAGACGTCCAACTAGATGAGGCAGAATGGGCGAAAGACAGGTTGAACCAACTGAGTTTGATGGATGAGAAGAGGCTAGCTTCTCTAGTATACGGTCGTTTGTACCAGAGCCGAATGAAGAAAGCATATGATAAGAAGATACATCCGCGGAGCTTTCAGACGGGCAACCTTGTGCTGAAAAGGATTCTCCCGCCGCAGGCAGATCACAGGGGCAAGTGGACCCCCAACTACGAAGGTCCATACGTTGTCAGAAAAGTCTTTTCAGGAGGAGCGTTATTGTTGTCCACCATGGACGGTGAAGACTTTACGTCGCCTGTGAATTCGGACGCAGTTAAAAAATACTTTGCTTGAAATTGACCCGCTGGACAGAAAAAAGAGAGTCCAGGCAAAAATGGGGCATCCTGGCGAACCAAAAACAGAATAAAAGGTTCGGGCAAAAGTTAGGGATAAAATGAAAAAATGTACACCCGCGAAGTTGAAAACCTACACTGGGCGGCTTCGGCAAAAAAAGGTATCCCGGTGAACTGAAAACCCGTAAAGGGCGGTTCACGCAAAAGTTAGGGATTTGAAAAGCAAATGACTGCGGTCCGAATTTGATACTGCATTGAGCATTGGTGCGGGAGAATATACCTGAGGGGTCAACTATCAGATACAATCTCTTCGGAAGTGTGGATACCGGGAGAGCATTAGAGTCGGGCGAGTCATAGGAGGACCAGTTCGTGATGTTCGTCTGCATCCCGTTGCCGACATGTGTACAAATTTAATTTGTCATTATATTTATGCTTCTTGTGCATACTTGTATATTTGTTGTGTGTAGCTTCCTCTTTTCAGGAGTTACACCCCGTGTACAAAACTCCGCCCATTCAGGGGCCCAATCAATAAATATGTTATTCAGTATTTGATGATGATTCTTTACTGTTTTGTGCATGATAAACGCCTAGGTTTGATGAAAATAGCATGTGCATAACGTCACTGGCCCTTGCCAATAATTGATAAAACTTTGAATTGACTGGAAATAACGTTACTAACGCTAACCTGAATAGATTTGGTTGCGTAGACTTGTCTTGTCTTGTTTGTGCTGTTGCAGGGTTCGTAACCGTATGAAGCGGACGATCAAAAGAGTGCAGTATGGACCAGAAGCTCGTAACGAAAGACTCGATCCCCACGCAGGACGCGCTTCCAAAATAGCACTGTTCCTTACTGAAGAAGGATCAAATTCCCCAGCTAGTCGTAGCTTATCCGAAGGACATTCTCCAACAGGGTCGTTCACCCTCAGCAGAATTGGCGATTCCAAGATCAAAGGCTGTATTCAGACAGTGTGGTGTCCCCCGGAAGGATTCCCCCTTCTCGGAAGATTAATATTTCCAATTGGTGAGCTGTATTCAGGCAGTTTACCTTTCCCCGCAGGGTCATTTACTCTCCCCCAGCGGAGTCAGTTGATTTTCCCCAGCGGAGTTCTCTTTTCAGCAAGTGTTTTTCTAACCTCCCAGTGGAACTCGAAGATTAAGACTCTCCCCGGCAGAGTTGGTTGTGCGCCCTGGCATTTATTTTGTCAGAATACCGTGTGATACCAGTTCACTCTCCAGCAGAAGTCCAATCATACCAAGCTCATTTGCTATTCCCCAGCAGAGTCATATTCCCCAGCAAGGTTGACTTCACTCTTCTAGCATTTATTTTGCTGGAATAATTCTGTAGCACCTGGCTATCCCCAGCGGAGTCGGCATTGTCCTCAGCATTTATTTTGCTGAAGCAGTTTTCTGTGTCCCAGCAGTTCGAGTCTGCATTTGCATTGGCATATAGTGTCATATTTGCATCCACCAAATAAAAACGCATAGCATTTCCATGTAGAAGGGAGCATTGCGTCATTGTCAAACATATGCATTTTGAAACATGAACCAGGTTGGCTAACCGTTTGCTTCAAGTATTGCCCTCTTGCAGGTGGAAGGAGTTCTTGCTCAAATGAATTACCAAACATTCAAGATCTCGACGGGAGACATTCAATGAAGTGTCAGCTTTGGCACTATTCCCCATAGAGTTATTAGATTAAGTTCTCTTTGTCTCCGAGCAGAGTTATTTGTGTGAATTTCTCTTGTTTTCCTTGCCAGAGTTAGTAGGCAAAATCTCTCCTTGTCCCCAAGCAGAGTTATTTGTCATCAAAGGGTTTCAGGAATCAGAATTTCAGAGGCTGCCGCCGGTTATCAAAACAGGCGTTCGGTAGTCTGGTTTTCAGATATCCCCAATAGAGTCCGCCTCAAAGTTGCTGTAACGTCAGTGCTAAGAAGTTTGTGGGTTGGGACCAATGGAGGGGTGAGTCCTGACGTGGACAGTTTTATTAACGGGTTTTCTTCGTGCTAGAGAAATGGGTGTCCTAACGTGGGCAGATTGATTTCCTCAAGTTGACGATATGTGCTAGTCCTAATGTGGACAAATTTGATTTCTTGGTATTGTGAATGTGAAGTCATGATGTTGACAAAGTTGATTACTCTTCGTGTTGGTGTCCTGACGTGGACAATTTATTTCTAGCAGATATCTTTCTTCGTGATGATGAAATGTGCGTCCTGACGTGGACAAGTTTATAGTTCTTCGTGATGACAAGATACGAGAGTCCTGACGTGGACAAATTTATCCTTCTTCGTGTTGTTGGCGAAGTGTGTGTCTTGACGTGGACGAGTTTTATTTCCCCAGCAAGTCGAAGACGCGCAAGTCCTGACGTGGACCAGTTTTTTCTTCAGCAGGTTGAGATGTGAGTCCTAACGTGGACAAGTTTTATTTCCTCAGCAAGTCAAGAGGTGAGTCCTGACGTGGACGAATTAAGACGAAGCGTGAGTCCTGACGTGGACAAGTTCTATTTCCTCAGCAGAGAAGATGTAGTCCTGACGTGGACAAATCAAGACGAAAAGCGTTTCCTTACGTGGAAAGGAAGATTCATTCCTTACGTGGAAAGATGTGATTCCTTACGTGGAAAGATGTGGTTTCCTTACGTGGAAAGATTGTATTCCTTACGTGGAAAGATTGGAGTCCTTACGTGGACAAATCAAGACGAGATGATTCCTTACGTGGAAAGATGGTTTCCTTACGTGGAAAGATGGCATTCCTTACGTGGAAAGATTGATTCCTTACGTGGAAGAGAGATGTATTCCTTACGTGGAAAGTTTAGTCCTGACGTGGACAGATTTAGAAAAGAAGTTGGTTTCCTTACGTGGAAAGATGTGATTCCTTACGTGGAAAAAAGATGTGTTCCTTACGTGGAAGAGCTTAGTCCTGACGTGGACAGATCCAAACGAAGTTTAGTCCTGACGTGGACAGGTTTAGAAGAGAGTTTATTCCTAACGTGGAAAGAAGTTGATTCCTTACGTGGAAAAGCGATATATTCCTAATGTGGAAGAGTCTAGTCCTGACGTGGACAGATACAGAAGAGATGATTCCTTACGTGGACGGTGTTATTCCTAACGTGGAAGAGTTTATTTCCTAATGTGGACGATTTATTTCTGATGAGATGCAGACGAGTTATCCCCAGCGAAGTCGCCGAGACTTTTCCGAGTGGACGACAGACAGGCGTCCTAACGTGGACAAGTTTTAGTTGAGATTTCTTCAATGATAGAATCTTTTTCAGGCTGATGAAAATAATCCCCAAGCAGTGGTGCAGTTTATTTTTGCGGTTGGCAAATTTCCGGGTTCTTAGTATTCAACCGTCTCGTACCTCGAATGTTTGAAGGTCGTTCGCTCTTCACCCAATCGGGTCCAAGTCGCTTGAATAGGGGCAGCTGTTGCACCCTAAAATTTGCTCAACCTTTTTCACTTGGTTTATGTTTCAATATCATTAGCATTTGCATATAGAGTCATGTACATAGTCTAATCATCTGCATAGCATAGCATAGCAAATCATCCAACAGGGGACCAAGCATTATTCTCATCTCTATGAGCCTATCAAGAGGTTATTGTTCAAATTCAAGCATATCCAAGTCATCAGAAAGAAATTGAAGTCTAGGAAGTCATTGGACCAGGCAATGGATCTATCTCCTATCTGAGGGTATCTGAAGATCTTCAAAGAAGTTGTGAGCTGTGAATTGAGCATGGAGAGTATGTAGACATCATGGAAGACTTAGAAGGTCATTTGGAGAAGGAGACAAGTCATTTGTGTGATCACAAGAGTTGCAGTTGAAGACAGTCAACTAGGGTTTCATCTGGGTCAACCCTGGGTCAACTCTAGGTCAAAAGATTGATTGAAAGGGCATCAAGGTCTATTGGAGAGATGTGGGGTTCATCATTTGGCATGCAGATAAGGATATGGTGATGTGCCAAGAGGAAATCAAGAGAAATCAAGAAGAAGAGGAGTTTCTAAATTAGGGTTTCTGTGTAAAATCCCCTAGTTTAGGTCAAATTTCCAAGAAAGATAAGTCAAGATGCAAGCTTCAAATGGATCCTTGGACAACATGAAACTTGTAGAGGATCTCAAGACCTTTAATTTGAGTGGTGGAAGACATCAAGGAGATTTATAGAACTCAATTTATGATCCTTGCAAGTTACAGGTCATCTGAGGTATCTGAAATTTTGTCTGTGAAAGTTACTTGTCTTCCAAGCAACTTTTACCCCTCAAGGAGATTTCAAATGAATTTCGGGTCAACATAAGAGTTGTTCCTCATTGTCTTAGCTTTCTATAATGGTATGGTATGCATTCATATGATTTGTGGAACTCTACTTATGGTATTGGCAAGCAAAGGGTATTTTGGTCATCTGAGAATTACAGGTCATTTCAAACCTATGCCCAAAACTCATACAAGGAAGCTTCAAATGAAAAACTTTACAACATAAAACTTGCTCCAAATGACATTTTGAGTCTAGGAAAGTGGTCATGAAAGATTGGAAAGGCTCATAGCTCAAGGTTTCAAAATTGGTGAATTTAATGAATAAAAAATGACCTAAAATTGAGATTTTTCATAATTTGGCCAAATGGGATGAAATTATAGGTCATTTTGATTGGAAAAAATGTTTTGAGAACATTAGCAAAAGTGGATTTTTGAGTTTGGTTCAATATTTGAAAGTTATGCTTGGTTACTTACAAAAGAAGTT
Organism: Lathyrus sativus; assembly: GCA_963859935.3. Lineage (NCBI taxonomy): Eukaryota > Viridiplantae > Streptophyta > Magnoliopsida > Fabales > Fabaceae > Lathyrus > Lathyrus sativus. Next base: position 415,585,140 of record OZ012739.1, read on the forward strand.
ACATAATCCAAAATGCAAGGAAAGTGTGCATGGGAAGTTTCTCCAAGGTTCTAGGACTTTCTAATTTCATCTATATATTGAATTGAATAGCTTCATGCCATGGTTGGTGATTCATTGTGCTCATAATACCAAGTTACACTTCAATCTTCCATTTTGCAAAACCCTCTCAAACTTCATCAAATCTCCATTAATTTCAATACTTTTTGATCTGATCATCATCAACATCTTTCATAGATCACAATTCACACAAGAATTTGGTTGAATTGAAGAGAACTCGTGCCATACAACTTCATCATCCAAGGTGCAAGAAAGTTTCAATTGCAAGATCCAAGAGGTTTGAGCCAGAATTTTTGCATACAGAACTCATAATCAAGTTCACTGATCATGTTCAGAGCATTGAAAGCATTGGATCAAGAGAATTCTACAATTGTTTTCACCATTTACACCAGGTTGGTTTCTCATTAGATTTGCTTGTTTTAGTTAGAATCATAGAGATTTGTTAGGTTAGAACTGTTAAGATAGGTTAAATGATGGATTTCACAAAGTTTGAGGAAGTTTCATGAGGTTTGCCATAGGTGTACCAAGACTGTTAGGGTTTGTATCTCATGGTTTATTGCACTATAATCTTGAATGAATAGCTCAGAGTGATCAGCATAAGATGTAGATCATGCCTGGGTAAAGATTAGCAAGGTTTGGTATGGTTGATGACAGTGCATAATGGTGGAGTCACTACCTTCTACCTATCGGGTTCAATTGTTGGTTGAGTTTTAGAAGAAACCATTGCCATGGCTGTGTAGAGGGAAGAGAATGGAGTGTTTTTGGTCTTTACATCGTGTGAATTCATGGAGAATTGAGGGAGAACAGAATGGTGGAAGGATCGTGCATGGTGATGAGATTTTCTGAAACCCTAGGGTCTCAAGGTTGAAGACGAGCTTTGGGCCACACGATCATGATTTTGACCTTGACTTGGTTCCTAATCTAATGGTCACGATTTAAATGAAATATGGAGGGAGAGGCTACGCATCAGAACGCACCGTTTCATTAAAGTCATTCTGACTGGGCTTTGCATATGTTGCTATTCGTACCCCTGTTTTCCAAGCCCAATCCCATTATAACTAGAAATCTTACTTAATGCACCGTCCTCAGGTTTTTTCTTTTTATTTGTTTTTCTGAGCATGCATTGGACTCAGACGCGCTTGCTATGCGCGCCCCCCAGTCTGGGCCCATCTTGTTTTTTAACTGATTTTAATTACTTTCTGCACCCATTTCCAATTTAATTCACCTTAATTTCTTCCATTTTTTTCTTAATTCTTCAAAAAATTATAACAAATAGAAAAATGCATGATTTTAATTGGTTCTTTTTGCATATTGTTCATAATTTTGTTAAGAAAAATATCAAATATTAAAAATGGCATTTCATTTTGTTTTAATATTTTTAGTATATTTTTCTTTTAAATAGGTGTAAATAGTGTTTAGTTTGATTCATGAATTTGTTAATTTTGGTTTGATTAAATGCTTTTATATTTTTGATCCATTCTTTTTAGGTTGATTAGCTTAGACCTTTATCTTGTATATAAAATTTAGTTCATATTTTTAGGACTTAATTTTAGGTGATTTGTTTAGGTGTGATTAGTGTGATCAAAACTAGGGTTTAGGAGATAACATAGGAGAATTAAATCATTTCCCTTAGGAGTTGTAGATTGAATCTTTGGGGTATGGGACTATAGGGATTATGGGTAGTTAATAGATCCCCTAGAAAATATTAGGATTCCCCTACTGCTATTAGTATACTGCTGTATTTGTTTGACTGTGTGGTGTGCCCTCTCTAGGGTTATTTTCATCTGTCTGTGTGGGGTATTGGGTTTGCTTGGGGATTGGTAGAGCTGAAGACTTGGATGATGAAGACCATTGGAGATCAAAATGATTGAAGACCAACTTCCAGAGTTGATGACGAGATCCTGTGCTGGCAGCTGTTGAGGAGTATAGGACTTAGGAGCTAGGCAGAGCTCTAGAGCAGAAAACTTGATTCACAAACATGGAAGGCTTTGTCTGCCTCCATCCTTTCTCTATGATTCAAAGTCTCTTTCAAATATCCACCTCCTTCCTTTGGAAGGATTAGTAAATGTATTTGAAAGATAGAACTTTTGAGAGAAAATTGTCTGTATAATGTTAACAGTTAATGAGCCACCCTTGGTAGGTAATTGACTGTTTAACATTCATTCTATCTTGCTGACTGATATTCATCTTGGAGTTTGAGACTTGAAGAAAAGCCATTGCAGATTGAAGACTGATGACCAAGACCTTGCTTGAAGGCTGTGGAGATGAAGACTGATGCTTGCTTGAAGCTTGTAGCTGTTTGGAGATGACTTGAAGACAGATGTTGATGCAAAGCTGCTGTGGCTGTCTATTTTTAGATGTTTATTTCTTGATGTACTGATTGGTTTTCTCTGACTGTATTGTTTGTTGTTTAACCTGTTAGGTTGAAAGTGAATTCTGTTCACTTTTGCCTGTTGTTTTCTAGGTTCGAGGTTGAGTGGGACTCCCTTGCCTCGCTTGTATTGCTGCATCCATGCATTTTACTGCTTTATTGTATATATGCTATTGTTTCTGTTTCCGTTTATCCCTTAGGATCTCTGTTTCTCTCTGCGCAAGAGAGGAACATGATAGACATTAGGTCTTAACCCATGCATGATAATATTAGGATAGTTTGATTCCCTTTTCAACCATAGGATAGAGTTCTGTCTCTTCTTTCTCAAAACAAACAGAAAAACACAATAAATATTTCAGACACAATAAAAGACACTTCTTCCGTAAAAGAATGTGAACTCATCAAAAACGTCATTTTTGTCCGCTTGGACCAGTAATCAGAAAAACCCTTTTCAGAAGGAATAAAAACAATCAAGACAAGCTTGTGTTGTACGTGGCCCGAACTACGTTTGCTCTGATCTTTCATGCTGTATGAAAGTACGTAGGCATAGGATGCGATATCCTAGCGAGCAACCTTCCCCTCCTTTCCCGTAGGTAGGCGAACTACGTTGACTCTGATTTCTCGTTTCAGACGGGAATACGTAGGCATAAAGTGCGATACTTTGCCGAGTCCCTTTCTTTCTTTTTAACCCTTAACCCTTAGTTTAGATAGAATAACAATTCATACCCGAAAACAAGCGTGGATCCCGTCGAGTACGACGGACGTGTGGGGTGCTAATACCTTCCCCTTGCGTAACCGACTCCTGAATCCAGGTTTTGGTTGCGATGACCATACCTTTTCCCGTCCTTGCGGTAGGTTTACTCTGAGCGTTTCCTTTCCCTCCTGTGGGATAAATAACGCACGGTGGCGACTCTTCTGTTCAGCCGGCGCCGATTTTCGCAGTAGCGACAGTATGCAACTGATTCAGATAGTTTTTTGGCAAGGATTGAGCAAGGAATCAGAGAGAGCAACTGAATTTTCTCAACTGCATCTCAGAATCGGTTTTGGAGATTGAAGGGGATTCAAGGCAAATTGGTGATTGGAACATCTTGGGAAGTGGTTCTTGAGTGATTCTGCAAAAGATTGGAGCTTGAATCGAGCATTTGCACCTTCTGTTCATCCAGTTTTTCCAGGTTTGTAACTTTCATTTTTTTAGCTTAGATTAGGGGAAATTGATTAGCATTTGATATGTGGTTAGGATATAGATGTTGCTAGGTTGGATTTAGGCACAAATTTGGGATGATTAGAGATACTTTAGGTTGTGATCAGAATTCTGTTGAGAGGAATATCTCATGATTCTTGAGGTTTCAAGCATGTTTGAATAGATAGAATTGAAGCTTGATGCGTGTAGATGAGTTTAGGAGCTTTAATTTTAAGTTTAGTGGTGATCAAGAATTGCATGAATCTCTACAACTTGGATCAGGTTTGGCTTTAGGGTTAGAATCAAAACTCACCGTTTCATTTAATCTAAGTTTGGTTGGGCTTAGTGAACCCTTGTTATTAACACCTCCTGCATGGCCCAAGTTGGATTTATAACGTGAATTAGTTGCTATTCAGCACGAGCTTTTTCCATTTTTCTAGCATTTTCCTGATTTCTCTTAATTGGTTTTTGGGCTTAGTCTGAGTTGATATGTGCACCCCACCCTTGGGCCCAGCTGGTATTTGTCATACCCCAAATTTGTCCTACCCAGTATATAATTTCCATTCTGTACACTCACCCGTTAACTGCAAGTCAAAATAAAAAGTATATGTGCAGTTGTTGCTTAGGGGTATCACAATGACGAATCAAATTGAACTAAGGTTCACTTGACGCTATTAGGGGATTTGTGTTTGTTGACTGAGGTTCGATGGATATAAATAGTCTTGGTCAAGCAGGGATTTGGTTTTGTGATTAAGGTCGTGGTGTAGGACTTATATGGTATGCGCTTGAAGGAAGGGCTCCTGTGCAGTTGTAATACAATTTTGTGTTGCTTATTCGGTTCAAGATTTGGATTATCAATGCAAGTAGAAAATTTTGAAGTAGAATTGAAGATTGATTTATGGAAGAAATTCAAGATGTGGTTATGGAGTTACAATGAAAATTCAATTTTAATCGTTATTATTATAATCAAGAGCTGAAGAATTTGAAATAATTGTGAGTTCAAGACCAGTCCACCTCACATTCAATTTCCATCATTTAAGTCCAAACTATAATTTAATTCCATCGCAACGCTTCAATGATCACAAGCCATGGTTGAATGGTTTAAAGTGAGTTTTAAAATATGGATTAAATTTAGTCAAGCTTTGAGATTGTTCTACAAAATTCATGAATTAAATCAAAGGCCCACTGGGAAGCCCATCTTTATTATTAATTTCCATACAAATTTAATTTAATTGGAAATTATAATAACAAAATTGCAACAAAGCCTCATTAACATTATTCATTGTAGTATAAAAATCCACATTCAAAACATTGCTGCACCTATTTCCAAGTGAGTCCACTGATTGAAATCTAGAATAAAGGCCATGGTTACATTTTTTGCCGATAGTGGAGACTTTGTGTGATAGCCAACAACAATAACATGTTGGTGTTCCTACAGCCACCTCTAAATAGCCAACCAAAACTCATGCACGCAGCCACACGGTAATTGCATATTGCCAAAACAAGTCTCATGCCATTCACGTCACCATCACAACATTCTTTATTTCTAGCCAAGGTAACAGGGGTCCCACACCCTACACCGTATAACATGAAAAGAGGAGAAAGAAAGGGACAGCTTGAAAGGTGTTGTAGCAGTATACCTACAAACTTTACAAAATCCTTTCACAATCTTCACCACATCAGAAGTGTACGACTTGTTGCAAAGATAAATTCAAGAATGGCCACGTCCTGCAAAAACGGGCAAACGCATCTTGTCATCACAATGGAAATAAGATAAGGACAAGAGGTACATGAGATATTACACCAGAATACCTTTGTATGTTCAGACCAACAAGAAACTGATCCTCCAATTTTCCCAAATAACTTGTGTATCATCGCACAACATCATCCTGAAAACCATTATACCCAACAACAACACATGACATATTGGAATATCCACAAGTCACCACAAAGGCCATTTGCACCAAAGCAATCCAAAGTCTGCATAATTTCATATAGACCAAAGTGTATCACTTGCCACAATATCCATCCATGTGAGGTGAAGATTCTTGTGCATAGGCCACCAAATCCTGCAGCACAAAGTTAAGGGAAATTAAACTACAAAGCCCAACTTGTTCCTACTTTTTTGATAATTGCCATAATATAATATTAAAGAAATATCAGACACATGGAAAAGTGACTTTTGGTTAATATCATTTGCCCAACAAAAGATGGTACAAGAGTTGATACACCCACTTGCAGACTCACGCTCCCAACTATAGCTTCGTACCACCTGCAATACTACAGACGACTCACAACTCACAATTCAGAAGTGCTGCCATCAAAATGCCCTGTACTACCACAAAACCACCAAACGTACTTGTAAATATGGAAACAATATAGCTACAATAACATTTACAAAATCACCTTATCAGTAAATAAAGAGAGACGAATGAAAGCACTAGTGGTATCAGACCATTTCGTAGCTATACACAGCCAGCTGCACAAGCAAACAAAATGGCAAGAACCCCACTTGTGATGCCCTCCAGACATGACCTGCAAAACAAAGTAGCCAGCTCTGCAAAACCTGCAGCAAATCGTACCACAAAGAAAACATCAACAGTTAAGCTTCAACCAAGCCACATGATTAAGGAGAACGATACTCACGTAGAGGGGAGGGGGTATCTTTTGGGGGTGTACCACCGAAAAGAGAACATAATGAACATTTGGGCTTCTTGGTTTATGGACCCAGCCTCAAATCAAAAGTTGATAATCCTTCCTCTCTTCTAGAAAAAATAGGAGACCTCATAAATCATCTGGTCATTCTCCTAATCCAAGGATCATATTTCACAAATGAACAAAAACCTAAATATCTCTCCTTCAACTGATTCCATTTTCTGAAACACGAACTTTCAAAACACTTTTCTTATGAACCACGTTTAACATAACCAACAAAGCCAACTTTAAACTTCAACGGAAAAGATCCAAACCTGAAAACACCTCCATTTCTCTCCAATCTGTCTTCGACAATCTTCAATAACCCAGACCCTCAACTTCATGAACCCTCCTCTTCTTCAACCTTTCTTCAAACTCCAAATCCCATTTTCTTCTCATAAACCAAAATCAACCTAAAACAAAAAAAGAATGAAGAATTAAAAGGAGAATAAATCAAATCATAAGGGAGGGAGATTAATCGAACCAAATTGAATCTTCTAATTTCTTCACCTTTTTTTTCGTTTTCCTCAGTTCTCCCCTCAACCTCCAACACAGCCATTCGTTCTCCTTCCTTCAAACCCTTTAACCCCATACCTTCATCTTTAATCTTCAGCAAACCCAAATATCAACCTTAAATCAAACAACCCCAACCGTAATTCCACCTCTTTCAAATATCAAAACCTCAACCCTCATCCAGTTACCTTCATCAATTCTCAACTTCACCCTTTCCTTGATTCATCCTTCAACATTTTTCTTCCACTATTCATAAACCCTAACATCCAATCTCCTGAAACTCAGAACAAACTCGTAAATTTCAATAACCTATAAACCTAGATCGCGGAACAGAAGATGGAGAAAGAAGGAGACAATTCGAATCCAAGCATAAGCTCACAAAACCTGAAATTTTAGGTCAAGCAGAACTGAGCAGAGAAAACACGCTTTAGCCTCGAAGCGAGCTTGAATCGGAGCATTGAAGGTAGTAGTTGAAACCAGAGAAAAGTGAAGGGGAAAACGAAATCGCTCTATAAGAAATTAGGGGGATTACGTTGTATCGAGGGTTGTTTTCGACCGTCATGTTGTCTTTGTTCTTGTTTTTCGCTTTTGAAACTCCATTTCATAAGTTGTTATAAATCTGTTGCTGCCATGGAATAACATTACGAGGAGTGGGTTTCTTGTTCACCCTAAGAAGTTGGTGCGCTGGTGTTAGTATATCATGGGCTAGAAAGTTTCATGAGGCCCATATATTTTATGCTAACCACACCCCTTACTCTTGTGTCAAACCTTGTTTTCTATAGGGATGAATGGGCTTATGGCCCATGATGACTTTCCTTGTTTTTTTTTGTAGCCCAATTCTTTTATGCATACCAGCCTGGTTTTTCTAGACCCCCCCTTATTTGCTTTCAATTTATTTTTTTTCTAAAAAAACAACACATCATTTTTATAGTCATCATATGATTTTTTTTGGAAATCTTGTATGACTTTTCTTTTCATCACCTCATTTTTCGGTCGATGACGATACCCCATAGTTGTTTTTCTGTCAAATTATTGATGAAAAATAACAAACCTGAGACCAACTTTTCTTTTTTCGATTTTTATCGATTTTTTATACACTTTTGACACCTTTTGGTACATGACGAATTTCAATAAATATTATCGGTCAAATTATTGATAGATGATATTTTATTCGAGACTATTTCATTTTCTATTTCATTTTCCTTTTCATTTCCATTTTTATTCACTTTTTCGGATCGATGATGTCTTTAGATTCGTAAGCGTCGCGTATCGAGGTTGATAACCTTCTCGATTTCAAATCTATGGTGAATAACCATTGGGGTCATTTTCCGTACTTTGGGATCGTGATAGGCTACCTTCGATTAATCGGTATTATGTTTGCGATTAAGACGAGATCCATTCTTTCGTGTTCCGATTCGATTCACTAACCATTAAATTTAATTTTCGTTAAATATTATTGTGAATATTATTGTCATATTATTATTCATATTATCATTCATTCACCCATATTCGAAAATACCTAATGAATTATCGAAACTCCTAAAAGCCAAAGTGGTGGACTGTTGGATCTTTGGTCATTTGCAGGTATCCTAACTTTGAGTCGTGCCCGACATTGCTCAAGGCGTAGTTTAGGACACAAATGCACACACACGGATTTCTCTTGGGCTACCTGACAATGAAACCCCTTTATTTCGTGCAATCCCGTGTAACTTACATGTATCCCTCTCCCATTCCGATGTATGTTTCGTATTTCTTTGATTATTAGTTTATCTCCTAGGAGCACCCATAGGGACTAGAGTGGATCAAACTATTTTCAAACTAATTCTCGATTCATCATCGAGCCATTTTTAAACCCTTGTAAGTCGAGTGCTCATACGCATTTGCCATCAACCTATTACAACTCGACCCTTGATGCGTAAGTCAAGTCGGTCTCTTTTTTCAAACAATTTCATTTTCAACACGTTTTGCACGCGATAATGAGTGAAACCCTTGATCCAACGTCAAGAGGATTTTCGAAACAAACTATCAATCAATTAACAACTATTTAATTCTTTTCAAGGTGTAAAGAGTAGGTTCAAGTCTTTGATCTTGCTTTCAGTTGTTTACATGCGAGTTGTCTTATTCGGGTGTGAACAATTGACGCCTCTAAATAACATTAACAACTCGACATCGTTCAATTATCTCCAAATCAAACAACTTTCCTTTCACGATGAAAAAGAGAGTGTTCCAAGTCTTTAGTCCGCTCTCCCGATTATTTGGAGTTTGAGAAGTCTTTCTTAAGCTTCAATTAATCGTCATCATTTCAACCTCATCCTTTCAAACACAACTTCTCTTACGATGAAAAAGAGAGTGTTCCAAGTCTTTGGTTCGCCCTCCCGATTATTTTGGTCCGAGAAATCTTTCTTAAGCTAAAGTAATCATCATCAGTTCAAACACCATTCAAACATAACATTATTCTTCAAGATGAAAAAGAGAGTGTCCCAAGTCTTTGGTTCGCTCTCCCGATTACTTGGGTACGAGAAGTCTTTCTTAAGCTTCGAGTGATCGTCGTCCATACCCATTTCAAACCAATTCAAACCCGTTTCTTTCGTGGTCGTCACCACGAACTACGAACGCTCTGATTCTTCATTCACTCTTGAATGTAAGATACGTAGGCACAAGATTGCGATGATCTTGGCGAGCACAATCCCCTCCATCTTCCACTTCCCCCATCCTTTCCCGTAGTCGAACTACGACGCTCTGATTTCTCATTCTCGTCCGAGTGAGCATACGTAGGCACAAGGGCCCCAATCCTTGGCGAACACCCTATTCTCTAATCATCCCCTTTCCCCAAGTGTTTTTATCCCTTTATAGTATCCTTTAGCATTTAGTAGCGAGAAGAGAAGATTAAGTTTAGCTAACATCCATTAACTCGAATTAAGAGGTTCCCGTTGAGTACGACGAACGTGAGGGGTGCTAATACCTTCCCCTCGCGTAACCGACTCCCGAACCCAGGAACGTATGGTTGCGACGGCCGTGTACCTTTCGCGTTATGAGGTTTTCTCGATATTTTCCTCTCCCGTTCATTCGGGAAAAATAAAGTTCGGTGGCGACTATGTCGAACCGCATTTTCGCGCCTTTCGCGCGAGGGTCGTATGTTCGAAACGAATTTTTCGAGGTGCGACAGTATTACAACATGATATTATTGCTATTTGTCACGCAACTTTATTAATTTTCGTTACTTTCTTTTCATTTTTACATTTTCATATAGTTTAGGAAATAATTCACTATAAATAGAAAAATTAATCTTTTTAAGCTAGATTTTTTTTCCTTGATTCCTTAGAATGTGTAGAATTTAATAGGATAAAAAAAATTCATAATTCATGCATTTTAGAATTTAATTGTATTTATTTTCATTTTAATTGCTTTTATTTTTAATATGTTTGATATGTGCTCTTGCTGATTTTATTGTGGATGATTGGTGATGACTTTTGAGTTGATTCTTTTTGGGCTAGATAGCTTAGATATGCATGTACCCCTAGTAATTTTCTCATATTTTTGTGAAAGAAGTTTAGGATAGTTTGAACATTGAACATTAAGTGGTGTAGAATTAGGGTTTTAGGATAATACCCTTAGGTTTAGGGCATAGTTTTAGGTCCAAATGAATGGTTAACCCCTTGGTATTTGTATGAGATATTCTTAAGAGGTTTAGGAACCCTTAGTAATTTTTGTAGGATTTTAAAATCACTTTTGGTATTTTAATTAGAATTAGGTTTAAGACTAACTTCTAGGTGTTTCTGATGAACTAATTTGACTAGTTTGACTCAATAGTTCCCCTTAGATTAGGGTGGTGTTGCTCTTGTGCTTGGATGATCATGAAGACCAATTGAAGATGCTTTGGAGAGCTTGAAGGAGCTTGGAGTTGAAGATTTTCTCATCTTGTGGAGGCTTGTCAGGAGTTTAGGAAAACTAGGGTTTCGGGAAGAGCATTAGATTAGTTTTGCTTGTTTCTTCAAACATGGAGTATATTGTTCATCTCCATTCAATCCAATGACATAAAGTCCTCTTAAAGAAGTCACATATCTCATTTGGAGGGATGAGTGGCATGCTTTAAGAGTAGAACTTTGAGGATGCCAGTCTCTCATAATGTTAAGTTCTCAGTGACTTCCCTTGGTTGTCATTGAGCTTCTTAACATTTCAACTTGATCTTATTGAATGGTTCTCCCTTGGAGGTGCTTGTTGGAGCCTGGTAAAGAGAAAGTTTAGGAGCTTGTTGAAGCTAGGAGTGGGCTTGTTGAAGTTGGTTGCTTGTTGAAGCTAGGGTTTTGCTGCTTGTTGAAGTTGGTTGCTTGTTGAAGCTAGGGTTTTACTGCTTGATTGAAGATGAAGTCAGGAGCTTGTTGAAGCTGGTTACTAGTTGGGGTTTGAACTTGTTAAAGAGGAAATCTTGGTGAAGCTTGGTGCTTGTTGAAGATTAAAGGTTCAATGGAGCTTGAAGATAGGAGCTATTCATGAAGATGAGGGTTGTTGCTGTCAACTCTTTGCTGTTTAGTCAACTTGTTGCTGTCAGAGTTGCTGCTTGTGCTGTTTGCTGTAGGAGTTTGGTGTTGCTGCTTGGGCTGCCTCCTCTGCTTTGGTTTTGTTCTCTGTATTGTTTGTTAGCTTGTCAGCTTGCCCCTTAGGTTTGAAGTGAATGTTGATTCACTTTTCCTGTTGTTTTCCCAGGTTCGAGGTTGAGTGGGACTCCCTTGCCTCGCTTGTATTGCTGCATTGCATGCATTTTACTGTATTTGCTTGTTTTCTTTTCTGTTTATCCCCTAGGATCTCTGATTTCCTCTGTGCAGGAGGGAATTATGACAGACATTAGGATTCTTATCCATGCATGACAACATTAGGTTAGGTTTTATTCCCTTTTCAACCCTAGGCTTTTTAGAGCTTCTTTCTCTTCTTATCTCAAAACAACTCAAAAATACAGTAATAAGGTTAATCGATGTCGTACGTCACGAGCCTTAAGCTATTTGAGAAAGGGTTGCTGGGGAGCTTCTTTCCAGTAGTCTGGCTGCTTAGTATGGCACCATTTGGGTGACATGCGACGTAGTCACTCTCAAATCATAGTCTCTAGTACGTCAGAGATTGCACACAAACTAAAAAACACTTCTTTCGTAAAAGATTCAAAACAAACATCAAAGTGTCATTTTTCTCCGCTTGGACTCTTAATCAAGAAAAACCCTTTTTGAAGGTAATAAAAAACAGTCAGACAAGCTTGTGTCTTCCGTAGCCCGAACTATGTTTGCTCTGATCTTTCATGCTGTATGAAAGTACGTAGGCATAGGATGTCGTATCCTAGAGAGCAACCTTCCCCCCTTAACCCGTAGTTAGGCGAACTACGTTGACTCTGATTTCTCGTTCCAGACGGGAATACGTAGGCATAAAGTGTGATACTTTGCTGAGTCATTGTTTTTTCCTTTTAACCCATACCCTTAGAGTAGATAGAATAACAATCCGTACTAGAAAACAAGCGTGGATCCCGTCGAGTACTGCGGACGTGAGGGGTGCTAATACCTTCCCCTTGCGTAATCGACTCCTAAATCCAGGATTTGGTTACGATGACCATTCCTTTCCCGTTTTGCGTTAGGTTTACTCTGAGCGTTTCCTTTCCCTCCGTTGGGATAAATAACGCACGGTGGCGACTCTTCTGTCATAGCCGGCGCTGATTTTCGCAGTAGCGACAATATTCTTCAGGAAGTTCTTGAAGAATAACAACAATCTGATCTTGCTCAAAAATTATTAAAGGTAGAGAAAAACTCAAGAAATGAGGTTTGAATTGGGTTTTCAAAACTTTTTCAGAAAAATTCTTTACACACACACACACACACACAAGATATATAAACCATGAAAGAAGGTGACATGTTTGGTTTATACAAGTTCTCCTATAACGAGTCTACGTCTTGTCCACCTGCCAAGGTGATTTCTCCTTTAATAAGGACTTAATCCACTAATCTTAAAAGATTACAAAAAGTTCGTATAAATGTTAGAAAACACCTTAGCCCTCTCGAGTATACAGACTAACACTTAGTCACTTGAGGAAAAATAATATCAAAGAAAAATACAATGGAAAATGTTTACAACAGTGCTCCTAAAAAGCAAATGAAACAAATTAAGAATAATACACAAATATGAGCAACAACTCTTTTTGTTTAAGAATATTTAGACTTGGCGTTTACACTCTTGCAATGTTATTCGTTCTTGTCATTTATAGTAAAGTAGTGACTCCTTTATATAGGCTCAATGGTAGAATGTTGGAGGGTATAAATGTCACTATCAGTGCCAGCTGCCATAGCGGTAATCCGAAGATTTTGGGAGACAGGAGTAGTAAAGTCTCACAAGCCTTCCTTAACAATTTTGGTGAACATCAAATGTTTCCAATTTGGATTGTACTATTGTATGAACTCTTTCAGTGCATGTTTTATTTTGATCTTATCTTCTGATGAAAAACTTATGATTTCAAGTGATGATGAGCCCAGAAGTATCAAATTCTTCAGAGTCAGAAGTTGTCTTTAGTTAAGTCTTCTTAGAGTGATTCTATCAGAGCCAGAAGCCTGATTACTTTAGAAAATAGACAGGTCTACAAAACTCAGAACCTTGACTCCAGAGTTGGAAGTAGAACTTATCTGAGAAGCACACAACTTTCTTTTTCTTCAAAGACATTCAACATTCATCAAAACTGCTAATGTTTTTTTTGATGCAGTCAAAGTAGTATCTTGAGGCGTGTCAAAATTTTATTTTGATGAGATTTCTAGAGAGTTATTAAGAATCAGATTAAACTGTATATCTGTGCACTTCAGAAAATTATTAGAGTGCAAAATTGTTACTTATAAAATATATGCATTGTTATCATCAATACTAGAGATTATATGCAGAACCAAAATCTTGTTCTAATAATCTCCGCCTTTTGATGATGAAAAAATTATGTATTTTGATGGAACAATGTGTACGAGACTATATGCAAAAATTCATCAGAGTTAAGTTAGAGAACTCCCCATGAGATAAACAAGCTCCCCCTAAGTCAGAACCTGGTTGTCTTATAATGATCTTAACATATAAGGGATATCAGAACCTGGTTGATTTGTCAGAGCTTGGATTATTATAGCCTTTTGTAATACTTTATTAGAGCTTGATCTATAAGCTACTTTTAGAGGTTTCCTGAAAAACATTTACATATATGTATAAAAGTGATCACTTATTCTACTGCCCCTTTTTGTCATAATCCAAAAGTTAACTTATATTAAAAATGAAGCAAAATGATACAGGAGAGAAATAAACTTAGAACACAACAAATAAGAAAGCTAAAGGGAAGCCTAAAAGTGGTTATGGTTAATAAGGAGGAGGGATCCTCTGAAAAAGTTAAGCAAGTAAGTTCTAAATGTTGTTGTTGACTTCATCTTGCTTGTCGAGTCTGGTTCTGACCAACTGCTGTTCTTTCTATATCTCTTTTAGAGTCTTCATCATTAGAAGGAAAATATCAGCTTCAAAAGTAAGTGTCTTATCAGAACCTTCTACATTGTCTTTTTTAGTAGTTGTCTTTCTAGCAGCTTTTTGTTCTGCAACTTCCTTCTCAGTGACTTCTCTCTCAACAGCTTCTCTTGCAGCAACTTTAACAACTTTTCTCTTGGTAGTTTCTCTCTCAACGGCCTTATAAGCTTCTAACCTCTCTTCAGCTTCCTTGAAAAAATTCTATTTGACTTGGACTAAGAGATTTTTGATATTGTTGAACTCAAAAAACATCCACCAGTTAAACAGATTCCAGCTAGCACCCAGATGAGAAGGATTGTTGTTAGAGCTGGACTCATCGTAGAACTTCTTCACTATTCTTTCTGCATTGTCCTTGAAACTAGAAATTAGTTTATCAAGGTTTAGGCTAGGAGTTTGAAGCTCATATGTTTGATGATCAGAATGAGTTTCTTCATCAAAGTCAGGTTTATCGGAAAAGGTTTTATTACAGTCATTGGTCAAGGTTTGATCTATATTCAGATCAGGTGAGTTAGGGTTAGAATGTTCAGAGATGTCGGTTATAGCTTGGAATGCTGAAGTGGTGTTGGTTGTAGAGATTGGGAGAGAGGTATAGGTTCTGAAGTAGTTATAGTTTATGAAGTAATGTTTTCAGAGATTGGTAGAGAGGTGATGATGGAGAAGGTATCTAGGAAAGGTGTGGAGGTAGTTTTAGTGACAGATGAGAATACAAAGGAAATTAGTGATTTAAAAGCTACTATAGTGGAAGTGGTTGTGGGGATGAAGGTTTCAGAAATTGTAGTTGTTTATGGGAGGGTGTCGCTACTCGAAAAATGCATCGTGCAACGACGGGGAGGCGAAAAGAAAGGACAGAAGAGTCGCCACCGAACTTTATTTATCCCATTAGGGGAAAGGAAAATATCGAGAAAACCTTAAGAAAAGAATGGATAAGATGGTCTCGCAACCAAGAATGGGTTCGGAAGCCGGTTATGCGAAGGGAAGGTATTAGCACCCCTCGCATCCATCGTACTCGATGGGAACCTTTTGTTTGTCGATGTGTGAATTTATTTGCTAAAATATTATGCTATAAAAAATGTTCTAAAAGATAGAGAGAGAGGGTTGAAAACGGGGAAAGAAAGGTAACGAGGGAAGAAGAGAGAAAGAACAGACTCGATAGGACTTCGCGGTCCTAGGCCTACGTATTCTCAACAGACATGAGAAAATCAGAGTCGACGTAGTTCGAGGAACTACAGATATAGATGGAATATGCTCGGCAAGGATTGTGGCCCTTGTGCCTACGTATCTTTACTTGAAGAAGTAAAGAATCAGAGCAGCCGTAGTTCGGCCTACGGTGTGTTGATGTTTTTTATGGATGATGCTATCGTGCGCATTCTAGCAGTTAGGTGTTTTGTTGCTCGCTCGTTGGAGACTTAGGCGTTACCTGTTTGCGGTAGAACGGACGTATCATATCCTTTTGAAAGATTGATTAGTTTTCGCCACGCGGGGCTAGAAGTCACATTTGATTGATTGGATCGTTTTTTAGGGGGAGAGACAGGTCCTCGGATAGTAACCCCTACGGGTAGTACCCAATTCGTTATCTCAAAGTTTTTGTTATAAAAAGGTGTGGCGAACGAGGCGTCTTCGTATTGAAAGATGAGTATCAAGACCACACACACTACAGTGAGTATCCTGACACTCGGAGAGGAAGAAGACTACACCCAACCCTCTCTCTTTAATTCAATGCAAAGAGAGCTTCGTTCTCTTGTTAAAGATGATTTTGGTTTTGAATGGTAAGTGCTTTGCGACAGAGAACCCTACGGTAAACGTCAGCACTCGGGATAGGAGAAGGCCTACGCCTAACCACTCCACGACCATTCAAGTTTTTGTTGTGAAAATAAGTTTGAAAATGCACTCGGTACGGGACCGAGGTTTTAGGTGTGCAAATTGTGGAAGGAAGTTGTGAAAGCGAGAGGTGATGGAAGAAGTCGCGTCTTCGTATTGAAAGACGAGTGTCGAGACCACCCTCACTACAATGGGCATCCCAACACTCGAAGAAGAAGAGGTCTACACCTAATCTTCTCTCTTTAATTCGATACAAAGAGAAATCAATTAATTGAAAGTATACTCAGTACGAGACCGAGGTTTTATGAGGAAATGTTGGAAGCGTCTTTGTGTCGACAGTCGAGCATCGAGACCACCCTCACTACAGTGGGCATCCCTACGCTCGAAGAAAAAGGGGTCTACACCCAATCCTCTTTTAGCTCAACACAAAGAAATGATTTTAAGGAGACGAGATTTGAAAATGGACGGGAAGCGTCTTCGTATTGAAAGACGAGTGTCAGAACCACCCTCACTACAGTGGACATCCCAACACTCGGAGAGGAAGAAAGTCTACACTTAATCCCCTCTTTTAATTCAATACAAAGATAATTTGATTTTGAAAATTGTTTGACAAAGTTTTTTGAATCGAATTGGGACAAATAATGAAGAGAGAAAAGGGGTGGTCTCAGATCCAACATTACTCATCAATAATTTGACTGGTAATGAATTACGGAGGTCTCGTCATCGACCCAAGCAAATGAAAATGGGACAAAATGCCCAATAACAAATGAAGAATAAAATCAACTCTAAAAAGATAAAATAAATACTATTAAAATAAAACTCTATATATAAAACAAATATAAACTCTAATATGAAATAGTTCTAAAGAAATATGATATAAAATAAAATTTAGAAAATATAAGATACTCTAAAAAAAAAAAAAAGTAGAAAATTTAATAAATAAAAAAAACTATATCTAAAATATACATTACATAAAATAGCATTTGCAAAACAAAGGGGTTAGTAGTGAAATGGAGGGGTGCAGATGTGAAACTCGCGGTTGGGCTTCACGGGCTCTCAGAAAAGACCAAAACTTATGAAACAAAACCACAACAAAATCAGATTAACAAATAACAACAAAAGAAAATTTAATGGAAAAGAAAAGGGCTTAAGCCCGGCCCACACCACACGAGGTGGAACACGCTCAAGAGCAACACGCAGGCCACCTCTCACTCTGTTCAATCACCTCTCTCTCTCTCACTTTCTCACTGTTTCAATTGTTAATTCAACTCGATCTCTCCACTTGTCTCAACCTCTCGCTATTCTCTCAATCTCGTCTCTGGTTTGTGCGTGAGAGCTTTCTGGGAATGGATCTCGACGGGTTATGGTTGTCGCGATTGGGGGTTCTGATGAGTGGGTCTTGCGATGAAGATGTTTGTTGTTTGAAGACATCTGGGTTTTGGAAGAAGAAACTTGAAGGGATTGAGTGTCGGAAACTGGGTATTGGAGGTTCATGATTTGGGTTCGGTTTTTTTTTGTGTCACGGTTGTTTGAGTTGGAAGGTGAAAGTTTGACGGAGAGGAAAGTTTGCTGAGGGTTTTTAGAGAAGAATAACGGTGATTTCTGGATGCGTGGAAGTGGGTATTCGGTGATTAGGTTGTTAGGAAGAACGAGAAATAAAGGTTGGGCGGCTGGTTCAGAAAAAGATGGAGTTTGAAGAAGATTTGGTGAGTGAGAGGTTTATAAGTTTGTTATTCATGGAGGAACGTAGGTTTTTACTGAAAGGGTTTATGCAGAATTCGAAGATAAATGTTGAATGAGACCCTGTAAATGAGATTTGGAGATTTGGTTGAAGTTCTGAGTTGCTGTCTGAAAGTTTTTTTTGTGATCCAAAATCGGAGAAAGCGTTTGTTGAAGGTTTTTAGGGTGATTTGAAGGGAGAATGGGGGTGTATGAAGTTCTCGCTTTGCAGCTAGAGGAGTATCACCTCTGTTATGGAACGAGCAAGGTGATGAGTTGAGTTTCGATTAGGGTTTTGCTCTGCAGGTTTGGAATGTGAAGGTGAGAGTCTTGAAGGTTAGAAGGTTGCGTTTGATGATGATGAAGGGTGTGAATGGTGAAGGTTGTCTAAAACTGAAGAAGATATGGTTCAGTTTTGAGGAAAACGGATGCTTGAATGAAAAAAGTTTGCTGAAAGGAGCAAGGGGAGAAAACACTCCTCCCTGCAGATTGGTTAGCTCCCTCCTCTCTTTAACCCCTTTTTTAGAGAGTTTTATTTTTATCCTTTGTGTTTTTTTTCATGACAGGTTGTAATTCCTTCTGGTTTGTATCTCTTGGCAGGTTTGTGGTGCTAGAGGTGGTTTGATGGTGATGAATGGAAGTTGGTTATGTGGTTGAAGAGTGAGTTCAAAGCTTGGGTTTGTGGGCGAGATGTTGGTGTTTGTTTAGACTCAATGCCAGGAAACGAGATAAACAGAAACAACACAGATTAAGACTATGAAGGTAGAGAGAGTGACAGAATACTTACAGAATAATACCACCAGATTGTTGATACAGAACATAGGTGAGTTGCTTCTTCAATCTCCTTTTTTTTTCAGTTCTTTTTGAGTGAAAGCAGCTGTTTTTTGTTGTAGTCCCCTTTTCCTCTCCAAACATTAAGCCTTTTTATTGAGGTCAATTAGGTTTAGCAGACCAACTCTTGAGGCTCTGAAACCCTCTGCACCTTAGGTTTTAGGTTTGGTCTGCTACTAACCTGTCCTATTACCATTTTTGTGCTAAGACTGTGGTGCTGTAATTGCCTACAGCTGCTCTGTATTTGCCATTTTTGTGAATGTGTTTCTGCTGTCTTATTTTCATGTCCCTGAATTTATTCATTTAAATTGAAAATATCTGATATTTTTTAACCTGCATTTTTACTGCTTCATTTGTGATTTTTTACTGCTTTGACTTATGCTGATGGGGCAACTTTTCAAACTGGAATTTTGTCAATATTCGTATGGGTGGAAGTTGATCATACTCATCTTCTTCTTCCTTGTCGTTTTCAGGAATACTACATGAATTAGTTGACAGTAACTTTCAAGACATCAAGTCTGTTGTGGTTGGCCAAATATATTCTAATTAATTCGCTTAAGACTCCCTCCACTGTCCACCAGCTTCAGTCATTAATCATTGAATGATACAGTTATTTGGTGGAACTCGAACACCAATCGAAGGTACAAATCTTAAATAAGCCTTGGTTCATATTCTCCGCCTGTTGTTATGTATCTCACCCGTGGAAGAGCCTGATACCCACTTTTTTCAATAATCTTCAAATATCTTACCTGTATTCCTGACACAGTAAAATATGGTATCTCAAACTTTACACGTATAGGAGCTTTTCTCTCTGGAGTTGCTTCCTCGTCTGTTATGCTGGGAAGACGAAACTCTGCCCTTAACATGTACTCCTCGCCTCCAGGAAAAGATCTTATTTTCCAAATTAATGCATCTTTCTCAGGTGCATATGCTGCAGATCCCATTGATGTCCGCACATTTGGAGTGGTTGCATCAGCAGGCACAGGTAATTCAATCTCAACATTTGTAGCAGTTGAAGATTCGTGCACTTCAGATAAGTGGGTTTCCAGACAAACAATAGAAGAGGAGTCCACTAAAGCATCTCTTAACTTGGCCCGGGTGAGTCTTTCCTGCTCTGCATAAGTTTCTGTGCCTCCATCAGAATTGGAAGACTTCTGAATTATGTTATGTTTAATATCGCCAACCGCAACTCCCTTTGCAGAACCAGTATCGAAAAACATCCCGACTTGTTCATCACACGTCAATTCAAGTGTTTCCGGTGACAATGGCCTATTACAAATGTCAATATCAACTGCATCTGCTTCGTCTTTATTTGCGTGATTCTCACAAACAGGTTCGACAACTTTTCGACTGTCTTGCAACAATTGAGCTGATGAAACAGTGGAAGCTTCAGATTTCCTGGTTTCTACTTTTCTGACTTCTTTCCCTCTTATTTCTGCATTTTTGTAGCTTCTCCAAAGAGAACAACTAAAACTGAACAAAGATTCTTCACATTCTGTGTATGGAGGACATCAGCCAACACAGACCTGTATGTAGCTCTTGAAGATCCCGGAGTTATCGTATTGGCAGTGTCCGAAACGCAAGAAGCTGACGGGGATAAAAGAGATGGAGCTGTAGGGTCAAGTTCCTTATTAGTTTCACATGCTTTAAAATCCAAACACACTGAATTTGAATGGCGACCCTGTTGGTATTGAGCAGTCATTTTAACAGTTTGATCTATGAATGCTTTCCCAGGAAGTATTTCTGGGATTTTCCTCTTCTTGGGTGTTATGACGGGTCTGGGAGTAATGCCTTGCAGATCTGACCCCTTAATAGTATTGGTGTTCCGTCTGCGTTGTCTTTTTGCAGGTTATGTTGTGATGCGGTATGCGATATGAAGGCATGTGCTGAAAGTGGCAAGGAGGTAGCCTTGTGTTCATTGAGGTGAAGTTGAAGACAGCTGATAGTTTTTGAATCGTGCGCGGGCTATGGTGGCTTTCGGTACGCGCGGTACGGTGTTGGGAAGCTGTCATTTCTCTTCACTTTCTTGCAAGTTCTGATTTCTTTTGATTTTTTTTCTGGCTGAATTAATTTTACGCATCTATCTCTTGTTTTGCAGGTGATGGCTGGCGGTACGGTTATGTAGAGCTTGCCTGGCATGGCTTGTGTAGGCTGATTTTGTTGGCCATTGTGATGCAGTCTGAAGATGTAGCAGACTCCCTTTTGTATACACTGCAGGAACTGGTTTTAGGAATGGTACAGACTTGCAAACAAAATGAGGATGGTTACCGTGATGTGGTTTTGGAGTAAAGGGTTTGTACAAGCAAAACGAAAACACCGCAACAGGTTCTTTTTATCTACAAATGAAATGACTTTTGGGTGCATCATGGCGATTACTCACTTGTCACTTTTGATTGTAGCTTTGTAGGACGTGGTTTTTTCGCCTATTGAAAATGAGGGAAGTATTGGATATTCTGCACTATTATACTCATGATTCGCCTTTTCTCAAATTGGTGCCGGTACAGCTTGTGTACACGCTGTCCTTGCTGGCGTGAATGGTTGGAAGAGTTTCTGAACATGCGGGAAGAAACGGGAGTGAGAAGATGAGGCCTCTTCTTGTCAGGTTCATCGTGGTCTGAATTTTCCATTTTGATTCTTTAAGGCGTTTTATGTCAGATTGATCTTGTGAGCACTCGTCTATATAATTCTGAATGCCAGCAGTATATTCTCTGTGTTTTGCATGGAGAGTATTAATTACTTCACCAAAATTGTCAACCTCCTTTTTTGTCATATCGTCAATCTTAGACATTTGGATGATAACATCTTCCGTAGATAAATCTCCGTGTAAAACATGAGCCATATCTTCAACTCTTTTCATCTGATCATCAACAGTACCATGAATGAGTTCCAACAACTCCCTAGTAGATAACTGACGCAAAGCAAGGGCTTCCTCAACAAAATTAGTTATCTCATCATTACTGCTTCCTTCAATAGAATCTTTCTGGATTAATTTACAAAGAAATAGATCGTTTGGAGGACAAGGAGGAAGTGAACCTTGAGGGTTATCGAGGTAATCTAAAATTTGCAAAGAATCTTTGTCTCTCCCGGCTTGTATCCCGAGGAGAGCCATATCAGCAACCAACTGTTCCCAGTGTTGGTTGAATGCAATTAATAAGTCATCATAAGAATTTTGTCTTTTCCTTTTCTTCGTCAGATTTTATCTACTTTTCCGTATTGTTGCCGGTTGACTTCAAATCACAATTATTGTTGTTTACGCAGGTTTGTGCTGTTGTGATATGTTGTGACTGATGTGAATCATGATTTGGAGCTTGTCGTCAACTGCAGTGCATTGGATTAGATCAGTGTGAAATTTGTGCGGTAGCGTCACCATGTGTTCAACAAGTCTTGGAAGTGTGTATCAAGGTGATGTATGTGCATTGCTTATTGACGGCTAAGACTGTGTACGGGTTATGAAATTCATGGTGGGGCCAAGATTTATATGCTGCTGAAAGGTGAAGAACAAGGCCCATGGTTGCAAGTGACACGTTCATATTACAGTTGGTGAAGCTTTGAATTTGGCCTTTATGTAGTGATGATAAACCATAGTTTAAAAGCTTTGTTGTGTAATTTGAAAAAAACACGTTAGCCCTAAATTGTATGTGTTTGGAATTGTAATTATTCATAACTTGCACGTAACTTTGAATTTTTCATGGCTTTGCTCAAATAGCTTGACTCAAATCTTGGACACAATAATCATTGGTTTGACAACTTCCGCTCATGGCTCGAAGGCTTGACTTGAAAAAAAATTCTCTTGACTTAAAATCAAATCAAAACATGGCTTGAAATAGTTTATGTCTTGAAAATTTGGATTACATCTTGAAAATGCTTGAAATAAAGCTTGAATAGCCATAATCCCATGGATTTAGACAAACTTGAAATAAGGCTTGCCTTAATTTAAACTTCATGGCTTGAATGTTCATTAAAAATGCCCGATCATAACACTAGAACCAAACTAAATTATGTTTTTTTTTTTAATTTGGAAAACAAAGTTTTGACGTCTCTTGCACTTTGTGACAATCCTTGCGATTTAACTTTGTATTCCATGTACCTTGAAATCTCGTCCATTTGTACCTGTACCTTAAGTTTCTGCCAATTTGACCTTTTTTCAGTTTTATACCAGTCATGTTCCATGGCCTATACATTACCCCTCCTTCAAGTTCAACAACTTTTGAAACTTCATGTCTTTAAGCATCCCCCCAAAGGGTGACTCCATTGAGGAAAATTCAAGTCACGAAAGGCCATATTTGAAATAATCTTGGCGGATTAGTTCCATACATGACCTATCTCTCACATTACTTTCCCGAGTTCTTTTAACAACCATAGTTGATCTTCCACATGTGAAGCCACACACCTCCTAAATTTTTGCACCCTGACTGTGACATTTTTTGGATTTTTTTTATTTATTTGAAAGTTATATACAGGGGTAGGGCAAATTTTAGGGTGCAACAGCTGCCCCTATTCAAGCGACTTGAACCTGAAGGGATGAAAAGCGAACGACTTTCGAACATTCAAGGTAAAAGGCGGTTGAATACCAAAGAACCCAGAAATTTGCCAAAAACAGAACTGCAAACTCTGATAAGATAAAATCTCCAGAGATAACCGACTTGATAACCTGATAAGGGACATCTGACTTCGCCGTCAGAAAACACAAACATCCAATAAACATCTGACATCGCTGCCAGACCACCATAATGTTGAGAAACACCTGACATCGCCGCCGGATAAACACACTGTTCAACAAGCATCTGACATCGCCGTCAGGCCTCTGTAGGGGATAATAATTCTGACATCGCCGTCATGAATCCACAAATTCGATAACAACATCTGACATTGCCGTCAATGCTCGAAAATAATCTGACTTCGACGTCAACTCTCGATATCATCTGACTTCGCCGTCAGTTCTTAACACAATCATCTGACTTCGCCGTCCATCCTAAAAAAAAATCTGACTTCGCCGCCAGCTCTCAAAATAATCATCTGACTTCGCCGTCAGTCCTCAAAAATAATTTGACTTCACCGTCAACTTTCAACATCATCTGACTTCGTCGCCAATCCACAAAATAATCTGACTTCGCCGTCAATTCTCAAACAATCTTCTGACCTTACCGTCAATTTTACAATATTTTCTGACTTCGCCGTCATTTCTGACAGTTTTGACTTCGCCATCAATTCTTAAAATAATCGGTAAAAGCATCTGACCTCACGGTCAGGCCTCGACATTAAGTCGGTAAAAAGATCTAACCTCGCCGTCAACCCTCTATTAAATACAAACAGATATTGAATCCAAAGATACGATCCTCCGACATCGCCGTCAAGGCAAAATCCAACATCGTCGTTGGAAGAACCAAATTACCTGACATCGCCGCCAAGAACAAACATCTAGCATCGCCGCTAAAGAATCAAACCACTCGACTTCGCCGCCGAACAAACAAATCACACTGACATCGCCGCCAGAAACAAACATCCAGCCTCACCGCTGGGAAAACAAAGCATCTGACATCGCCGTCAAGAACAAACATCTCAACATCGACGTTGAGAACAAACATCTCAACGTCGCCGTTGAAGAACTAAGCCATCTGACATTGCTGTCAGGAACAAACTTTCAACATCGCCGTTGAAGAACTAAATCACTTGACATCGCCGTCAAAACAGACTTCTCAACATCGTCGTTGAAAAGTACAAATATTTGACATCGCCGTCAAAACAAATCTTTCGGCATTGCCGTTGAAGAATCAAATCACTTGACATCGCCGCCAAGGCTAAATCATCTGACATCGCCGTCAGAACTAACTTCTTAACATCGCCGTTGAAGAATCAAATCACTTGACATCGCCGCCAAAGCTAAATCATCTGACATCGCCGTCAGAACTAACTTCTTAACATCGCCGTTGAAGAATCAAATCACTTGACATCGCCGCCAAAGCTAAATCATCTGACATCGCCGTCAGAACTAACTTCTTAACATCGCCGTTGAAGAATCAAATCACTTGACATCGCTGCCAAGGCTTCGCTACATATATGAGTAACAAGATCCAAACGAATCTAGGACCATCCATTGGTGACGACCACAAAGGAATTCTGTCGGGGAAACAGCACGAGCTGGGGCCTAGCCAACACACGGGCGAGGATACCAGTCATCTGCGGGACTTCACTTGAAACAGAAGGGTAATGACTCAGCTTATGTTTCACATGCACATGTTTGAATATGACGAAATGCTCCATGTGCAATGGAAATGCTTTTGCGTTCGGGTGGATGCTATGCATGTATGTAGATGCAAATGAACCAATTTAGCAAAATAAATGCTAGAGAGAAAGAGCCAACTCTGTTGGGTCAGAGCTAGGTACGCTTAGCGCAAACAAACTCATGCTGAGGAATACAAGCCCTGGATGGCCTCCGAGAAAAACTTCTGGGTAAAACTGCTCTGCTGAGAATGAATCCACTTCGCTGGGGATCCAAATCAAACTCTGCTGCGGAAAACATCCCGGATGGCCTATCAGCCTACCACTCTTCTGGGGAACAAACAACTTGACTGGAGACAAACCACTCCACTCTGGCGGGGAAATCAACCGTGAATGTTTAGCCAGAATAACTCCACTGGGTAAACATAGCTGAGCGTTGTGAAATAACTCTCTTCTGCCGGAGATTGAATCCACTATCTGCTAGGGATGTTGTATAAGATTTACTGGGAGGACTATCCCACACTCTCTCTGCTAGGGATGGAGATGAACGATTTCTGAGTTAGTTCCATTCTGTGAGGAAGAAAAAAAATTAACTCTGCTAACTTGGCTGTGGATTAGATAAGGAGGGAATCATCATCAACCTCTGCTTAGGGAAAGTAACAACAACTAGACAAGTGTGTCGTACAGCTGGCACCAAGTTATCAACTATGACTTTATTTAAAACAAATGTCCTGATTAACAGTTAGCAAAGCCCACAAGTTCATGTATGCAAAGTTTTTCCATCAATAAAAATCAAGCGTCTTTTGCAAACAAAATGGTAAAAATTTAAAACCAAAACAAAAGCTTTTTCTGAATAGTATATTTTATTGATAAAAGGCCTGAAAATAGGCAACTTTACATTGGATGCAACTCCTTAAAAGAGAAAGTCGCGCAAAAAGACAATCACAAGGAAAATATACAAAAATGTCGGCAACGTGGTACAGACAAACACCATGTGACGACTCATCCATGACTCGCGCGGCTTTGACGCTTTCCGATGCTTTAACTTCCGAAGAGATTGATTTGAATGGTCGATTTTTGAGTTCTCCCTAGGATCCACTATGCTTGTGATAATCAATGTGCAGGCCGCAGTCATTTGCTTTAAAATCCCTAATTTTTGCCTGAATCGCCCTTGCGGGTTTTCGATTCACCAGGATACCCATTTTTGCCAAAGTTGCCCTTTCAGGTTTTCAACTTTGCGGGCTCACATTTTTCTTATATCCCTAATTTTTGCCCGAACCTATCTTTTTATGGTTCGCCGGGATGCCTCATTCTTGCCTGGATACTCTTTTTCTTTCCAGCGAGCTTTCTTAAGCAAAATATTTTTTGACCGCGTCTGCGTTCACCGGGGATGTAAAATCTTCACCGTCCATAGTTGAAAGCAGCAAGGCTCCTCCTGAGAAAACCTTTCTTACAACATAAGGACCCTCGTAGTTGGGAGTCCATTTGCCTCTGTGATCGTTCTGCGGTGGGAGAATTCGCTTCAACACCAAGTCGCCTGCCTGAAAGTTCCGAGGACGTATCTTTTTATCATAGGCGCTCTTCATCCTCTTCTGATACAAACGACCGTACGCGAGAGACGCCAATCTTTTCTCATCCATCAAACTGAGTTGATTCAACCTGTTCTTTACCCATTCTGCTTCATCTATTTTGACATCTGCCAGTACTCTTAGCGAAGGGATCTCGACCTCTAATGGCAGAACAGCTTCCATGCCATACACCAACGAGAAAGGAGTTGCCCCAGTTGAAGTACGCACCGAAGTGCGATATCCATGTAAGGCAAAGGGCAACATCTCGTGCCAATCCTTATAAGTTATCACCATCTTCTGTACTATCTTCTTAATGTTCTTGTTGGCTGCTTCCACGGCGCCATTCATTTTCGGGCGATAGGGAGAAGAATTGTGATGCTCCATTTTGAAACTCTGGCACAGTTCCTTCATCATCTTGTTATTCAAATTAGAACCATTGTCAGTAATGATCCTTTCGGGTATCCCATATCGACAGATGATATCTCTTTTGATGAATCGGGCCACTACCTGCTTTGTGACATTGGCATAAGAGGCCGCTTCGACCCATTTGGTGAAATAATCAATAGCCACTAAGATAAAACGGTGTCCATTGGACGCGGTCGGCTCGATTTTTCCAATCATATAAATGCCCCACATGGAAGAAGGCCACGGCGACGACATGACATTCAAAGGACACGGCGGTACATGAATCTTGTCGGCATAAATTTGACATTTGTGGCATTTCTTGGCGTACTTGAAGCAATCTGACTCCATAGTTAACCAATAATATCCTGCCCTCAATAATTTCCGAGACATGGCATGACCGCCTGCATGTGTTCCGAAAGCACCTCCGTGGACTTCTTCCATAAGCAAATTTGCCTCTTTTTCGTCCACGCATCTTAGTAGCACTAAGTCATGGTTTCTCCGATAGAGCGCACCGTCTGGATTCAGATAGAAATTGCCGGACAATCTCCTCAAAGTCTTCTTATCTTGGGTAGATGCCCCAGGCGGATACTCTTGGTTCTTAAGGAAGTTTCGGATGTCATAAAACCACGGTTTACCATCAGGAGCTTCAGCTATTGCGAACACAAATGCTGGTCTGTCGAGCCGTGAAATGACAATTATCGGAGCATCGTTCCAGAAGTTAACTTTGTACATCGAGGATAGAGTAGCCAAAGCATCAGCCATCTGATTCTCTGCTCTTGGAACATGGTGAAGCTCTACTCGATCGAAAAAAGGTAGCAACCTCCTTGCGTAGTTCATGTATGGGATCAGATTTAGCTGGCGCGTTTCCCACTCCCCCTTGATTTGGTTGACCACTAAGGCTGAATCTCCATAGATATCAAGGTTCTTGATTCTTAAGTCGATTGCTTCTTCAATACCCATGATACACGCTTCGTACTCGACCTCGTTATTGGTGCATGGGAATGTTAACCTTGCGGTGAATGGTATATGGGACCCATGGGGAGTTGTAATGATTGCCCCAATCCCACTACCGTATGAGTTAACAGCACCGTCAAAGATTAATTTCCACTGGGAACCCAATTCCGGTCCCTCGCCCGGCAACGACTCGTCGCAATCTTTCATTTTCAAGTACATAATGTCTTTGTCAGGAAAATCAAACTTCATTGGCTGATAATCATCGACTGGCTGCTCTGCAAGGTATTCTGACAGAACACTGCCTTTAATAGCTTTTTGAGATACATATTGAATATCATATTCTGTCAGAATCATCTGCCACCTAGCGATCCTTCCTGATAGCGCCTGCTTTTCGAACACGTACTTAATTGGGTCCATCTTTGAAATCAACATGGTTGTGTGGTTTAGCATATACTGCCTTAGGCGTTTGGCGGCCCAAGCAAGTGCGCAACAAGTCTTTTCTAACATTGAATATCTGGATTCACAGTCTGTGAACTTTTTACTCAAGTAGTAAATTGCGTGCTCCTTTCTTCCAGTCTCGTCGTGCTGACCGAGAACACAACCCATAGAATTTTCAAGAACTGTTAAGTACATTATCAATGGTCTCCCAGCCACCGGAGGCATCAGTATTGGGGGTTCTTGTAGGTATTCCTTTATTTTCTTAAATGCCTTCTGACAATTATCGTTCCAAACGACCGCCTGATCCTTCTTTAGAAGTTTAAACAACGGCTCACAAGTGGCGGTGAGGTGAGATATGAACCTTGCAATATAGTTCAACCTACCTAAGAAGCCGCGAACCTGCTTCTCAGTCTTTGGCGCTGGCATTTCTTGAATTGCTTTGATCTTCGCGGGATCAACCTCAATACCTTTCTCACTAACGATGAACCCCAACAGCTTTCCTGACCGTACGCCGAAAGTACATTTACTTGGATTCAACCTCAATTTGAACTTCCTCAACCTCTCAAACAATTTTAGAAGATTCAACAAGTGCCCCTCCTCCATTTGGGACTTTGCAATCATATCGTCGACATAAACTTCGATTTCGTGATGCATCATGTCGTGAAAGAGTGTGACCATTGCTCGTTGATAAGTTGCCCCTGCGTTCTTCAACCCGAAAGGCATTACTTTATAGCAAAAAGTCCCCCAAGGTGTGATAAAAGTCGTTTTCTCCATATCCTCCGGCGCCATCTTAATTTGATTGTATCCGGAAAAGCCGTTCATGAAGGAAAACACTGAGAATTGCGCGGTGTTATCAACAAGCACGTCAATATGGGGAAGCGGGAAATCATCCTTTGGGCTTGCTCTATTCAAGTCCCTGTAATCAACACACATCCTAACTTTGCCGTCCTTTTTAGGCACGGGCACGATGTTAGCGACCCAAGGAGGGTAGTTGGCCACAGCAAGAAATCCGGCATCTAACTGTTTCTGAACTTCTTCCTTGATCTTCACTGCCATATCTGGCCTTGTTCTTCTCAATTTCTGTTTGACAGGAGGACATTCTTCACGAAGAGGCAGACGATGAACCACGATATCTGTGTCAAGTCCTGGCATATCCTCATACGACCAGGCAAACACGTCTTTGTACTCCTGGAGTAACTCAATCAATCGTTGCTTGACCTCATCCTGCAACGTAGCCCCTATTCTGACCTCCTTCTTGTCTTCTTCTGTTCCCAGGTTGACAACTTCAACTTCCTCCTGATGAGGCAGGATGACCTTCTCCTCTTGCCTTAACAATCTGGCAAGCTCCTCAGGCAGGTCTTCGTCTTCCTCGATCTCTTCTTCGGCTTGAAAGATCGGATTGTCAAAGTCATACTGAGTCATAGACGAGTCTGAGTCGGTGGCCTCTGAAATGTGTAACCTGCGATGATGATGATTTTATGCTTTTAAATGATATGCAAACAAAAAACACAAACCACATTGCCATTTTATTGTTAAAGATAAAAACAAGAACAACAAGGATCACAAAATTCTGAATGAAAAGACGCCTTTTAATTGATGATAAAAAGATTGTTCACATGCATAAAGATAGGGCCCTACAAACAAAGTCCATTATGCCTTGGGCAGAGCATATGGAAATACGTTAATCAAGACAAATCAATTACTCTTCATAAGTCATTGTGATAATTTCCTCCATGCTCCAATTCTTCAAGCCCTGGCCGGGGATGCATGGCTGGATCCACGCATCCATATCACAGTCGCTATCTCCTTCCTCATCTGATATGGCATTAATTTGATCAAAAATGACTCCACTACTAGTAAATTGGACAGGACCTTTGTAACGTGGAGTGCTTTGTGAAGATGATCCATGTGGGCTATATCCCAATCCGAACTTATCTTGCTTGTTTGGGACGCTTACCACCTGTCCCCATCCTTGTGTTGATCCAGATTCCACCACGGCCCGTGCTTCCTTGTATGACGACATGGCAACTTCTGGAGCTTTGACCTCGACCGGTGCCTTCTCCTTGATTTGGACAGTCTCAAAAGCCTGGCACAGCGTTTCTTGAATTTCGCCGTCGACTTCCACATATTTGAATGAAGACAGATGGCTCACCATGATGTCTTCTTCCCCGCAAACGGTCACAATATTCCCATCCACCATATATTTCAATTTCTGGTGCAAAGTCGATGTTACAGCGCCTGCTAAGTGTATCCAAGGCCGACCCAAAAGACAGCTATAAGCAGGTTGGATATCCATGATGTAGAAAGCTGTTTCAAACACCTCTGGGCCTACTTGGATAGGCAAAGTTATCTCTCCAAAGACAGATCTTCGGGTTCCATCGAAAGCCCGCACAACCAAATCACTGGGCGTACAATATAGACCCTGATGATCGATCTTCATTAATGCCTTCTTTGGCAACACATTCAAAGACGACCCTGTATCAACAAGTACATGTGACATCACTGTTCCTCGGCATTCAAGCGAAATATGCAGAGCCAAGTTGTGATTCCTCCCTTTTGGTGTCAAATCGCGGTCAGTGAATCCCAACCCGTTACCTGCATTGACATGGGCCACCACGCCTTCCAACTGATTAACGGATATCTCTTGAGGTACATAAGCATTATTCAAGACTCTGAGCAAAGCATTCCGGTGAGCCTCAGAACATAACAGCAGTGACAAGATAGAAATCTTTGAAGGAGTTTGTTGTAAATGATCCATAATTTTGTAGTCACTCCTTCTTATCAAGCGCATGAATTCCTCCGCATCCTTCAGCAAAGTTTCCTTTTCTCTGGCCTGAGAATTCTCTTCCGCTATGACCTTACCCTTACCTTTATCAGCCCTTTCTGTGCTTACTTCGGGAGGTGCAAATACTCTCCCGCTCCGAGTCATTCCTCCAGTTCCTACCAAATTATCAACAGAATCCAACGGTGAACCTCTCAGTTCCTGATTTTGACCATTGCAGTAGACCTCGGCCCCATAGTTCCAAGGAATTGCTTTAGAACTTTCATAGGGTACGGGCCCTGCCTTTGTGAATATAATAGTGGGCCTCGCCGGAGGCGCAGAAATTGTAATTGTTTTGTATGGGATGGATATGGTGGCCACCTCATCCTTATCTTCGATGACTACCTCTTCAGCATTTTTCTCACAGATTCTATCAAATTGTAACAAACCGTCATCCATCATGTGATGTATATGGTTCCTTAGGTTCCGACATCCTACCGGACAGATCATACAGTCTTCGCAATCCTTTCCGCAGCCTGGGAATACCCCTCCTTCTAACAACTTGCTCTTCACGAAACTTAACGGCGTCTTCAAATCCTCTACTCTGGACACCAAGTTCAGGCCTTCCTCACTGTCAATAGCATTCACACCGCCACCCCTACCATGGTTAGGCATGGGATTTCGATCCACGCTTGGCGCATCCTGATTGAAATTGATAGCTTTACTATCGATAAGGTCTCGTACCTTATGTTTGAAGGCTTTACAGTTGTCAATACTGTGGCCGGGGGCGCCAGAGTGGAATTCACACCTAGCGTTGGCATCATATCCAGGAGGTGGTTGGCCAGTTAGAGGTGCCATTGTCCTTTTCTGGACCAACTGCAGTTGAATTAAGTGTTGTAGCAACTGAGCGTATGGCATTGGCGGTGTGTCAAAGCGTCTATCCGCCACCCTTCTCCTATCCTGGAATTGTCTCGGTGCATAATTATGTTGTTGAGGTCGTTGCTCCTGCTGTTGACGCGGTTGCTGCTGTGGAGGCTGTGTCGCCGGGATGGCAATACTCGCTACTTGTGACGGTTGCTGGTAATACGGTCGCTGTTGACGCTGATCCAGGTATCTTTTCCGGTTGTTAAAGCCGTACACTGCATTTGTTTCATTATCCTTTTTCTTCGCACCAAAAAACTTTCTTCCACCTCCAGATGAGGTCCCTTCCGCTGCTTGAATTTTCCCCATTTTTATACCGTTTTCAACTCTTTCTCCCGTGATAATTAAGTCCGAGAAGCTTCCTGACATATTGCTCACCAACTTTTCGTAGTAGATTCCGGGCAAGGTGGCCACGAATAAATCGATTAGTTCTCTTTCCACCATGGGAGGTTGAACCCTGGCGGCAAGCTCTCGCCACCTTTGCGCGTATTCTTTAAAACACTCATTACTTCTTTGGGATAGATTCTGCAACTGCACTCGATTTGGTGCCAAGTCACTATTGTACTGGTAATGCTGGACAAAAGCCTCTGCTAAATTCTTCCAGCTTTGAATATTGGCAGGTTCTAAACCCATGTACCACTCTAGAGAAGGCCCTGACAGACTATCTTGGAAGAAGTGCATAAGCAACTTCTCATCATCCGAGTACGCCGACATTCTTCGGAAATAGGAACGGATATGCACCTTTGGACATGTCGTTCCTTTGTATTTATCGAAATCTGGTACCTTGAACTTTGGAGGGATCCTAAGTCCCGGAATCAGTCCCAGATTGGACATGTCGAGTCCCATAGTGTTCTGGTTTTCCAGAATGCTCTTCATCTTTTCTTCTATTTCATCAAACCTTCTATTAGTGTCGGATCGCAACCCTCCCCCAAGGTCTCTCATGGAGAAGATATCATCCTGTTCATCTTGGTCCCATTGAGGATTCGCGCTAGTAGGTATGGCGCCTGCCACCACTGGGATGGGGATTCCAGTTTGTTCTCTTCCGCCTGGAAGGTTGACTACAGTTGGGCCACCGTTGACTTGCGAGGTTCCACCATTAACAGGAGGGGGAACAGCAGCAGCCCCACCGTGCAAAACGCCACTTCCATCCACTTGAGCTATTAAAGGTTGAACCAATGTCCTTAACTGGTCTTGTCCATTGGCCACCCCCTGCATCATCTCCATGAATTGTGCCATCTTCTCACGAAACTCCAAAAGCTCGGCTTGAACCTGATCCATAATTCTCTGCTGATTTCCCCGCGTGTTGTAGGAGTGTTGAGAAGTCAGCTTGCTCTTTCTCTTTCCCTCTCTTTCCCTAGAATGGCAAGCGGTGTGAGGTCGAGTTTCAGGGAATGCAAAATGATGCGCAAGTTCATGCGAATGCTCAAGAGACTTTCGAAACCTATGATTATAACTGGTATTATAGAATTGCGAATGAACAAATAATAAAGAAAACACAATTAGACCAAAAGCAAATTCTCATTAATTTGGGAAGATTCGATACAAATATTTGTTGACTATGCCGAATAACAAATCTCATTACAAGGAAAACACTAAATGACTGAAAATTAAGAGTACTAAAAACTAGAATTTCTCCTTTTGGAGACGCTCTTCAAGCTTCTTCGTCTCGAACATGAACCTCCTAACCATTTGGTCGCAGAGCTGGATAAAGTGGTGAACAGAAGGGGGAATATCATTTCCTTCCAAATCTTGAATGGCGCTTTCCAACCTCCATGGGATATCACGGATCATAAGGTTGCAATGCTCCACCAAATTGTTGTACCTAGCACGGCACGCATCCAGAGTCGACTGGTAATAACAAATAGAATCCACATGGGTGTCCAACAACTCATTGAGCTGAGCCTCTTTCTCGAGCCACTGCGTACTATCTCTTTGCAAAGCCTCAAAACGATTCCTCCACAGAAGGGCTGTTTCTTGGGCAGTTCCCAATTCTTGACATTTGTTATTCCACAGGTCAGATGTGACATATGAATCTTTCAACGCCTCCTCTTTGAGTCTACGTTCATTTTCCACTAAGGTCAAGGCGTTTCTCAGTCGTTCTTCAAGATCCCCGATATCAGCCTCAAGATTCTCTCGTATTTCCTTCTTTTCGGCAGAGGCTACCTCAAAGAAGTGCCATGCCCTATCACAAGAAGCTTTGGTATCCTTTAAGCGTTGTCGGAGAGTTGTTAATGATGCATCAACCCCTTCGTAACCCTGTTGGTACCTGACTCTCAAATCTGTTTCTAATTTTAGCTTCTTGCTACTCTCAGCCGCTTGATCCTGTTCAAACTCCACCTTTCTTTTGTACTGACCGTTCTCCACATTTGCTTGGTGGACTTCATTCTGAAGGTCCTGATTCTCCTTAGTCAATCTCTCCACTATTAGCTTCAGTTTTTCATATTCTTCTATGGGTACATGAGTGGGAGCAGGAGGTTCTTCTCGCATAGAGGGCTCTAAGGGAAATGGCAACGACCTTTCAGCTACTCTGGCTAGTAACCACCGGTTGTATGGCTCCTTTGCCACACAATTCTTCGCTTTTAACTCCTTCCTTCCCTTTGTATGAATCTTGCCCCAAGCCTTAGCAATCTTCCTGACAAACGCAGGGTCCTCTGATGTGGCTAGCAAAAAGAAACTCTGAACCTTCTCTGCTTCGGGCTCTCCCTCCATAGCATAGCCCAACTGACGTAATGCCATGACTGGGTTATAGTTAATACAACCGGCCCTACTGATCAAAGGTACATTACTGAATTCTCCACAACTGAAGATGATTTCGACATCATAGTACTCATGAGAGTACCAAGAAATATCACTAGCTTCCAGAGACATGATGCGTTGAGACCATTTCAATTCCTCCTTGTTTTCCATGAACGGTCCTTTCTTGGGCAAATGAGAAGCATACCACTTGTATAGTAGGTGAGAGCAGCATTGGATCATTCCCGCCTTCTTTTCACTCCTCCAATGAATAGAGTGATAAACATCGGCGAGGAGTGTAGGGATGGGATTCTTCTGCATAAAGAGAACAATGGCAGTGATGTCTATGAAATTGTCCATATTTGGAAAGAGGACAATCCCGTAAATCATCAGAGCAACACTTATACCGAACTTTTCCCAATCCTCATCCACCTTGTACTGAGCGGCCTTTTCTAGCAGAAACTTCAATGGAAAACCCTGAACACCCCCTTTACTGGTTAGACCCTTCTTGACTTCTTCTTTGGTCATATGAAGAGCAAGAGCAATGACAGCAGGTTTTGGTTCTTCTTCCAAACCAGTATAGACAGGTTGATCCTTAATCTTAATGTTCAAAATGTGAGAATATTCTTCCAAGGTGGGAGCCAACTGGTAGTCTTGAAAAGTGAAGCATCGGAGAGGCGCATCATAAAATTGAGCCATAGCATACAAGGCCCAAGTATCAACTCTGGAGTGGAGAAGATCAAGCAATTTCCCATGTTTCCCCTGAAAGTTGATCTTGATAACTTTCGGCACGTCAATCAGAAGGTCTTGAATTGATTCCAACTTTGGTTCCCTAAACTTTATGGAATTTGTGCTTCTCTTTCTTATATCAGCCATTGAGTTCACCAATACCTGAGATAATCATAGCTTCTTAAGTCTCTTGATATGCGAAATGATATGCAATGCAATGTTTTATGAATGCATATGATAATATTCGCACATCGAGATCAAAAGTCACAAATCCTGCAAGACAACATCAAAAGGTATCTTCTCCAACGAGTGGGCAATCTAATGGTGTACAAAAAGAGTATTCCAAAGGCCTTTCAAACAAAGTCCCGTGTACTAACCCTCAAAAGTTTCCCATCATAACGACTACTCGTAAGACGGTAATCCTTTCAAAAAGGATGGACACAGAGTTATGTTTCAGCAACCTCCGGAATAAAGGTTCTACAAAGGTCCTCAGAATCGCGGACTCTCAAGTTGAAGATAAGAACGCCATTACGACTACACGCAAGACATAATTATTCCAACGGAGTCTCATCTGAGCGGTGAGATTCAATCCAACTCAACGAGTCCTAAGTCTCGCAAATCAGAAAGAATCCACCTCCTAACTTAGTGTGTGCTTGAAAGCTCGGGTAGAAAGCTTTTATCCTCACAAACCAATCCAATAAACCCAACAAGTTAGTGAACACAACATAAAAAAAACAGATAAAAGCAAACAAAATCACACACGCGACAAACAAATTAGGCTTGGCTCGCTAGGAGTCCCCAGCAGAGTCGCCAGCTGTCGCTACTCGAAAAATGCATCGTGCAACGACGGGGAGGCGAAAAGAAAGGACAGAAGAGTCGCCACCGAACTTTATTTATCCCATTAGGGGAAAGGAAAATATCGAGAAAACCTTAAGAAAAGAATGGATAAGATGGTCTCGCAACCAAGAATGGGTTCGGAAGCCGGTTATGCGAAGGGAAGGTATTAGCACCCCTCGCATCCATCGTACTCGATGGGAACCTTTTGTTTGTCGATGTGTGAATTTATTTGCTAAAATATTATGCTATAAAAAATGTTCTAAAAGATAGAGAGAGAGGGTTGAAAACGGGGAAAGAAAGGTAACGAGGGAAGAAGAGAGAAAGAACAGACTCGATAGGACTTCGCGGTCCTAGGCCTACGTATTCTCAACAGACATGAGAAAATCAGAGTCGACGTAGTTCGAGGAACTACAGATATAGATGGAATATGCTCGGCAAGGATTGTGGCCCTTGTGCCTACGTATCTTTACTTGAAGAAGTAAAGAATCAGAGCAGCCGTAGTTCGGCCTACGGTGTGTTGATGTTTTTTATGGATGATGCTATCGTGCGCATTCTAGCAGTTAGGTGTTTTGCTACTCGCTCGTTGGAGACTTAGGCGTTACCTGTTTGCGGTAGAACGGACGTATCATATCCTTTTGAAAGATTGATTAGTTTTCGCCACGCGGGGCTAGAAGTCACATTTGATTGATTGGATCGTTTTTTAGGGGGAGAGACAGGTCCTCGGATAGTAACCCCTACGGGTAGTACCCAATTCGTTATCTCAAAGTTTTTGTTATAAAAAGGTGTGGCGAACGAGGCGTCTTCGTATTGAAAGACGAGTATCAAGACCACACACACTACAGTGAGTATCCTGACACTCGGAGAGGAAGAAGACTACACCCAACCCTCTCTCTTTAATTCAATGCAAAGAGAGCTTCGTTCTCTTGTTAAAGATGATTTTGGTTTTGAATGGTAAGTGCTTTGCGACAGAGAACCCTACGGTAAACGTCAGCACTCGGGATAGGAGAAGGCCTACGCCTAACCACTCCACGACCATTCAAGTTTTTGTTGTGAAAATAAGTTTGAAAATGCACTCGGTACGGGACCGAGGTTTTAGGTGTGCAAATTGTGGAAGGAAGTTGTGAAAGCGAGAGGTGATGGAAGAAGTCGCGTCTTCGTATTGAAAGACGAGTGTCGAGACCACCCTCACTACAGTGGGCATCCCAACACTCGAAGAAGAAGAGGTCTACACCTAATCTTCTCTCTTTAATTCGATACAAAGAGAAATCAATTTATTGAAAGTATACTCAGTACGAGACCGAGGTTTTATGAGGAAATGTTGGAAGCGTCTTTGTGTCGACAGACGAGCATCGAGACCACCCTCACTACAGTGGGCATCCCTACGCTCGAAGAAAAAGGGGTCTACACCCAATCCTCTTTTAGCTCAACACAAAGAAATGATTTTAAGGAGACGAGATTTGAAAATGGACGGGAAGCGTCTTCGTATTGAAAGACGAGTGTCGGAACCACCCTCACTACAGTGGGCATCCCAACACTCGGAGAGGAAGAAAGTCTACACTTAATCCCCTCTTTTAATTCAATACAAAGATAATTTGATTTTGAAAATTGTTTGACAAAGTTTTTTGAATCGAATTGGGACAAATAATGAAGAGAGAAAAGGGGTGGTCTCAGATCCAACATTACTCATCAATAATTTGACTGGTAATGAATTACGGAGGTCTCGTCATCGACCCAAGCAAATGAAAATGGGACAAAATGCCCAATAACAAATGAAGAATAAAATCAACTCTAAAAAGATAAAATAAATACTATTAAAATAAAACTCTATATATAAAACAAATATAAACTCTAATATGAAATAGTTCTAAAGAAATATGATATAAAATAAAATTTAGAAAATATAAGATACTCTAAAAAAAAATAAAAATAAATAAGTAGAAAATTTAATAAATAAAAAAAACTATATCTAAAATATACATTACATAAAATAGCATTTGCAAAACAAAGGGGTTAGTAGTGAAATGGAGGGGTGCAGATGTGAAACTCGCGGTTGGGCTTCACGGGCTCTCAGAAAAGACCAAAACTTATGAAACAAAACCACAACAAAATCAGATTAACAAATAACAACAAAAGAAAATTTAATGGAAAAGAAAAGGGCTTAAGCCCGGCCCATACCACACGAGGTGGAACACGCTCAAGAGCAACACGCAGGCCACCTCTCACTCTGTTCAATCACCTCTCTCTCTCTCTCTCACTTTCTCACTGTTTCAATTGTTAATTCAACTCGATCTCTCCACTTGTCTCAACCTCTCGCTATTCTCTCAATCTCGTCTCTGGTTTGTGCGTGAGAGCTTTCTGGGAATGGATCTCGACGGGTTATGGTTGTCGCGATTGGGGGTTCTGATGAGTGGGTCTTGCGATGAAGATGTTTGTTGTTTGAAGACATCTGGGTTTTGGAAGAAGAAACTTGAAGGGATTGAGTGTCGGAAACTGGGTATTGGAGGTTCATGATTTGGGTTCGGTTTTTTTTTGTGTCACGGTTGTTTGAGTTGGAAGGTGAAAGTTTGACGGAGAGGAAAGTTTGCTGAGGGTTTTTAGAGAAGAATAACGGTGATTTCTGGATGCGCGGAAGTGGGTATTCGGTGATTAGGTTGTTAGGAAGAACGAGAAATAAAGGTTGGGCGGCTGGTTCAGAAAAAGATGGAGTTTGAAGAAGATTTGGTGAGTGAGAGGTTTATAAGTTTGTTATTCATGGAGGAACGTAGGTTTTTACTGAAAGGGTTTATGCAGAATTCGAAGATAAATGTTGAATGAGACCCTGTAAATGAGATTTGGAGATTTGGTTGAAGTTCTGAGTTGCTGTCTGAAAGTTTTTTTTGTGATCCAAAATCGGAGAAAGCGTTTGTTGAAGGTTTTTAGGGTGATTTGAAGGGAGAATGGGGGTGTATGAAGTTCTCGCTTTGCAGCTAGAGGAGTATCACCTCTGTTATGGAACGAGCAAGGTGATGAGTTGAGTTTCGATTAGGGTTTTGCTCTGCAGGTTTGGAATGTGAAGGTGAGAGTCTTGAAGGTTAGAAGGTTGTGTTTGATGATGATGAAGGGTGTGAATGGTGAAGGTTGTCTAAAACTGAAGAAGATATGGTTCAGTTTTGAGGAAAACGGATGCTTGAATGAAAAAAGTTTGCTGAAAGGAGCAAGGGGAGAAAACACTCCTCCCTGCAGATTGGTTAGCTCCCTCCTCTCTTTAACCCCTTTTTTAGAGAGTTTTATTTTTATCCTTTGTGTTTTTTTTCATGACAGGTTGTAATTCCTTCTGGTTTGTATCTCTTGGCAGGTTTGTGGTGCTAGAGGTGGTTTGATGGTGATGAATGGAAGTTGGTTATGTGGTTGAAGAGTGAGTTCAAAGCTTGGGTTTGTGGGCGAGATGTTGGTGTTCGTTTAGACTCAATGCCAGGAAACGAGATAAACAGAAACAACACAGATTAAGACTATGAAGGTAGAGAGAGTGACAGAATACTTACAGAATAATACCACCAGATTGTTGATACAGAACACAGGTGAGTTGCTTCTTCAATCTCCTTTTTTTTTTCAGTTCTTTTTGAGTGAAAGCAGCTGTTTTTTGTTGTAGTCCCCTTTTCCTCTCCAAACATTAAGCCTTTTTATTGAGGTCAATTAGGTTTAGCAGACCAACTCTTGAGGCTCTGAAACCCTCTGCACCTTAGGTTTTAGGTTTGGTCTGCTACTAACCTGTCCTATTACCATTTTTGTGCTAAGACTGTGGTGCTGTAATTGCCTACAGCTGCTCTGTATTTGCCATTTTTGTGAATGTGTTTCTGCTGTCTTATTTTCATGTCCCTGAATTTATTCATTTAAATTGAAAATATCTGATATTTTTTAACCTGCATTTTTACTGCTTCATTTGTGATTTTTTACTGCTTTGACTTATGCTGATGGGGCAACTTTTCAAACTGGAATTTTGTCAATATTCGTATGGGTGGAAGTTGATCATACTCATCTTCTTCTTCCTTGTCGTTTTCAGGAATACTACATGAATTAGTTGACAGTAACTTTCAAGACATCAAGTCTGTTGTGGTTGGCCAAATATATTCTAATTAATTCGCTTAAGACTCCCTCCACTGTCCACCAGCTTCAGTCATTAATCATTGAATGATACAGTTATTTGGTGGAACTCGAACACCAATCGAAGGTACAAATCTTAAATAAGCCTTGGTTCATATTCTCCTCCTGTTGTTATGTATCTCACCCGTGGAAGAGCCTGATACCCACTTTTTTCAATAATCTTCAAATATCTTACCTGTATTCCTGACACAGTAAAATATGGTATCTCAAACTTTACACGTATAGGAGCTTTTCTCTCTGGAGTTGCTTCCTCGTCTGTTATGCTGGGAAGACGAAACTCTGCCCTTAACATGTACTCCTCGCCTCCAGGAAAAGATCTTATTTTCCAAATTAATGCATCTTTCTCAGGTGCATATGCTGCAGATCCCATTGATGTCCGCACATTTGGAGTGGTTGCATCAGCAGGCACAGGTAATTCAATCTCAACATTTGTAGCAGTTGAAGATTCGTGCACTTCAGATAAGTGGGTTTCCAGACAAACAATAGAAGAGGAGTCCACTAAAGCATCTCTTAACTTGGCCCGGGTGAGTCTTTCCTGCTCTGCATAAGTTTCTGTGCCTCCATCAGAATTGGAAGACTTCTGAATTATGTTATGTTTAATATCGCCAACCGCAACTCCCTTTGCAGAACCAGTATCGAAAAACATCCCGACTTGTTCATCACACGTCAATTCAAGTGTTTCCGGTGACAATGGCCTATTACAAATGTCAATATCAACTGCATCTGCTTCGTCTTTATTTGCGTGATTCTCACAAACAGGTTCGACAACTTTTCGACTGTCTTGCAACAATTGAGCTGATGAAACAGTGGAAGCTTCAGATTTCCTGGTTTCTACTTTTCTGACTTCTTTCCCTCTTATTTATGCATTTTTGTAGCTTCTCCAAAGAGAACAACTAAAACTGAACAAAGATTCTTCACATTCTGTGTATGGAGGACATCAACCAACACAGACCTGTATGTAGCTCTTGAAGATCCCGGAGTTATCGTATTGGCAGTGTCCGAAACGCAAGAAGCTGACAGGGATAAAAGAGATGGAGTTGTAGGGTCAAGTTCCTTATTAGTTTCACATGCTTTAAAATCCAAACACACTGAATTTGAATGGCGACCCTGTTGGTATTGAGCAGTCATTTTAACAGTTTGATCTATGAATGCTTTGCCAGGAAGTATTTCTGGGATTTTCCTCTTCTTGGGTGTTATGACGGGTCTGGGAGTAATGCCTTGCAGATCTGACCCCTTAATAGTATTGGTGTTCCGTCTGCGTTGTCTTTTTGCAGGTTATGTTGTGATGCGGTATGCGATATGAAGGCATGTGTTGAAAGTGACAAGGAGGTAGCCTTGTGTTCATTGAGGTGAAGTTGAAGACAGCTGATAGTTTTTGAATCGTGCGCGGGCTATGGTGGCTTTCGGTACGCGCGGTACGGTGTTGGGAAGCTGTCATTTCTCTTCACTTTCTTGCAAGTTCTGATTTCTTTTGATTTTTTTTCTGGCTGAATTAATTTTACGCATCTATCTCTTGTTTTGCAGGTGATGGCTGGCGGTACGGTTATGTAGAGCTTGCCTGGCATGGCTTGTGTAGGCTGATTTTGTTGGCCATTGTGATGCAGTCTGAAGATGTAGCAGACTCCCTTTTGTATACACTGCAGGAACTGGTTTTAGGAATGGTACAGACTTGCAAACAAAATGAGGATGGTTACCGTGATGTGGTTTTGGAGTAAAGGGTTTGTACAAGCAAAACGAAAACACCACAACAGGTTCTTTTTATCTACAAATGAAATGACTTTTGGGTGCATCATGGCGATTACTCACTTGTCACTTTTGATTGTAGCTTTGTAGGACGTGGTTTTTTCGCCTATTGAAAATGAGGGAAGTATTGGATATTCTGCACTGTTATACTCATGATTCG
The DNA here is from genome assembly GCA_963859935.3 of Lathyrus sativus. NCBI lineage: Eukaryota > Viridiplantae > Streptophyta > Magnoliopsida > Fabales > Fabaceae > Lathyrus > Lathyrus sativus. The sequence continues at coordinate 415,627,443 of OZ012739.1, forward strand.
CCTTTTCTCAAATTGGTGCCGGTACAGCTTGTGTACACGCTGTCCTTGCTGGCGTGAATGGTTGGAAGAGTTTCTGAACATGCGGGAAGAAACGGGAGTGAGAAGATGAGGCCTCTTCTTGTCAGGTTCATCGTGGTCTGAATTTTCCATTTTGATTCTTTAAGGCGTTTTATGTCAGATTGATCTTGTGAGCACTCGTCTATATAATTCTGAATGCCAACAGTATATTCTCTGTGTTTTGCATGGAGAGTATTAATTACTTCACCAAAATTGTCAACCTCCTTTTTTGTCATATCGTCAATCTTAGACATTTGGATGATAACATCTTCCGTAGATAAATCTCCGTGTAAAACATGAGCCATATCTTCAACTCTTTTCATCTGATCATCAACAGTACCATGAATGAGTTCCAACAACTCCCTAGTAGATAACTGACGCAAAGCAAGGGCTTCCTCAACAAAATTAGTTATCTCATCATTACTGCTTCCTTCAATAGAATCTTTCTGGATTAATTTACAAAGAAATAGATCGTTTGGAGGACAAGGAGGAAGTGAACCTTGAGGGTTATCGAGGTAATCTAAAATTTGCAAAGAATCTTTGTCTCTCCCGGCTTGTATCCCGAGGAGAGCCATATCAGCAACCAACTGTTCCCAGTGTTGGTTGAATGCAATTAATAAGTCATCATAAGAATTTTGTCTTTTCCTTTTCTTCGTCAGATTTTATCTACTTTTCCGTATTGTTGCCGGTTGACTTCAAATCACAATTATTGTTGTTTACGCAGGTTTGTGCTGTTGTGATATGTTGTGACTGATGTGAATCATGATTTGGAGCTTGCCGTCAACTGCAGTGCATTGGATTAGATCAGTGTGAAATTTGTGCGGTAGCGTCACCATGTGTTCAACAAGTCTTGGAAGTGTGTATCAAGGTGATGTATGTGCATTGCTTATTGACGGCTAAGACTGTGTACGGGTTATGAAATTCATGGTGGGGCCAAGATTTATATGCTGCTGAAAGGTGAAGAACAAGGCCCATGGTTGCAAGTGACACGTTCATATTACAGTTGGTGAAGCTTTGAATTTGGCCTTTATGTAGTGATGATAAACCATAGTTTAAAAGCTTTGTTGTGTAATTTGAAAAAAACACGTTAGCCCTAAATTGTATGTGTTTGGAATTGTAATTATTCATAACTTGCACGTAACTTTGAATTTTTCATGGCTTTGCTCAAATAGCTTGACTCAAATCTTGGACACAATAATCATTGGTTTGACAACTTCCGCTCATGGCTCGAAGGCTTGACTTGAAAAAAAATTCTCTTGACTTAAAATCAAATCAAAACATGGCTTGAAATAGTTTATGTCTTGAAAATTTGGATTACATCTTGAAAATGCTTGAAATAAAGCTTGACTAGCCATAATCCCATGGATTTAGACAAACTTGAAATAAGGCTTGCCTTAATTTAAACTTCATGGCTTGAATGTTCATTAAAAATGCCCGATCATAACACTAGAACCAAACTAAATTATGTTTTTTTTAATTTGGAAAACAAAGTTTTGACGTCTCTTGCACTTTGTGACAATCCTTGCGATTTAACTTTGTATTCCATGTACCTTGAAATCTCGTCCATTTGTACCTGTACCTTAAGTTTCTGCCAATTTGACCTTTTTTCAGTTTTATACCAGTCATGTTCCATGGCCTATACATTACCCCTCCTTCAAGTTCAACAACTTTTGAAACTTCATGTCTTTAAGCATCCCCCCAAAGGGTGACTCCATTGAGGAAAATTCAAGTCACGAAAGGCCATATTTGAAATAATCTTGGCGGATTAGTTCCATACATGACCTATCTCTCACATTACTTTCCCGAGTTCTTTTAACAACCATAGTTGATCTTCCACATGTGAAGCCACACACCTCCTAAATTTTTGCACCCTGACTGTGACATTTTTTGGATTTTTTTATTTATTTGAAAGTTATATACAGGGGTAGGGCAAATTTTAGGGTGCAACAGAGGGTTTCAGAAGTTGTTTTAGTTTGGGGGATGGTTTCAGAAATTTGTGTTGTTTGGGGGATGGTTGATTGAAGTGGTGTAAGTGTAACTTTGGATTTTCCAGAAGGAGCTTAAACAGAGATTATGAAGGTGGGATGGATGTAGTTGTAACTGTGGTAGAAATTAATGGAGAAGGTGGAGGTATTGATGAAGTAATGGTTCTAGTATTAGAACCAAAGGCAACAAATTTAGAGCCAGAGGACTTACTAGATGGAGCTGGATAGGAGGCGAGTGCAGAGTTCTTTTGAGGTTTTCTAGATTCTCCCATATTGAGTTTCTTATTCTTCTTCTCAATATTCTTCTAGGATGATTCATGCTTCCTCTTCTTTAGAACTAGAGGAGTGTGCGGAAGAGCCTAATAATAAAATCCAGACATGTCGTAACCTTCAGCTTAAAGGATTCTCAGATACTCCATAATCACTTATGTTGGATCAATCTTTGTGAAAAGAGGATATCCATCAACAATCATCCTTCTATCCTTTAGACTATCCCAATCTATAGGTATGCTTAGTTTAACCATAACTTTCTCAATAATTCCCATTATTTTTAGATTCCAACCATTCAATGGTTTCCCCGTATCCATAACAACGTCATCCATCAGATTTAGACTAATTAAATGATCCACAAGACCATTTTCTATCAAAATATTTGAGATGAGTCTGCCCAAAGGAATGTAGTTTCTAGGCTTTCCATGGTTTTTGGTTTCTTTAACAGAATCTATGAGATATTTGAAGAGAATAGAGGGAAGGTGGATTTGTTCTCCTTTCATTATATAGTACAACATGAATTTCTAATCAATGCTGACATAGTCAGATGAGCCGAATGGTGGTCTGTGGTGAATGCATCCCAAAGTGATCTTGAGCCACACCCGAAGGCTCTTATGTAGTTCCTAATTCTTAGAAGTTGGTTTGCCTTCAGATACTTGTGTGAATATTGCATGGTTTACTTTCTGAGTCAGAGCCTTTGACCTAGGCTTCATGTTATAAATCTGTTTTCCTCTTATGTTCGATATTCCAAGAAAGGTAGCAATAGACTTCTTCGTGATGAAACATTTAACATCCAGAATAAGGGATACAATGTATTTATCATCAACATCTGCAAATATTAAGAATTACTTTACCATATTGGTGTAGATAGGGCCATAAAGACGATCAAAGTAGTTACCCAGGCCTTGTTTATTTAGTTCCTCTGTCAGATCCATATTGTTATCCCTTAGATTATCAAACTCTACTAGAGGTTCACATAATACTTGTAGTTGATCAGCAGGTGTTTACAAGTTTACGTGAGCAGGACGATCAAGAATATGTTGAACATAAGGTTGTTGAAAGGGGGACAAGGATTGATGCAATGTTGAAGATTCAGGTAGCATGGTGCTAGCAGTCATATGTTGAGACGATTCACCCTGTTGTTGCATTTGTTGAGATAATTTATAAAATTCTTCTTGTTGAGCATCTAGGGAGCAAGATAGTTGCAGTAAATAAGGTTTTAGGTAAAGGGTTTAAGTGTGGGGAGTGAAGTAGCTTAGTGTGTGAGAGTGATAAGAGTGAATATGTATAACAAATAAAATGAAACAATTATTATGCATTGAAAATGAACAAGAGGGAGAGTAATAAATAGTAATGATGATTTTAAAACCTAATCTCAAGACATCCCATTGCTTGAAGTGTCGCTTCAACCGGTAACTTATGATTTAAAATTGACAGGTGTCTAAGCAAATCATGGTCATACGTTTGAAAAGACACAATTTGATGTTCTCAAAGTCAAGAATACCAAGAGGTTTCTGACTTGAGATATTTCTGATCAAGACATCTTCTAACTTATAGAAGTATCATTGAAAAGAAAGATTAAAAGAAAAAGTATTTGCACAAATTCAGAATCATATTTTTACAGAAAGAGTTGAACACATTAGAAGGATAACTTTTTCTGGACAAAGTTCCATTTTTAAATGTTTCAGAATGAACATAAACCTATCTTCAGCTAAGGGTTTTGTGAAGATATCAGCCCACTGATGGTCTGTATCTATGAATTTTAAAACAATACTCTCTTTCTGAACATAGTCTCTAATGATATGATGTTTGATTTCTATGTGTTTAGCTCTAGAGTGTAAAATATGGTTCTTACTTAGGAAAATAACATATGTGTTGTCACAGAAGATAAGGATGTTACTATCATATATCTAGAAGTCTTCAAGTTGATTTTTCATCCAGAATATCTGAGTGTTATAAAGTGATGCTGAGATATATTCTACTTCATCCATTGATAGATCAATGGTTGATTGCCTTTTGCTTGCCCATGAAGTGAGATTGTCACCCAGAAACTGACATTGTTTAGAAGTACTTTTATGTTATAATCTATATCCGGCGTAATATGCATCATAAAAACCTGATAACTTGTATTCTAATGTTTTCTTATACATCAAGCCAAGGTTAGATGTTCCCTTCATATACCTTAGGATTCTCTTAACATCTGTTATGTGATTTTCCCTTGGATTTGATTGAAAGCGAGCACAAAGACATACACTGAATAAAATATATGGATGAGAAGCTGTCAGATAGAGAAGAGAGCCTATAATACCACAATAGAGCTTTTGACAAACCTATTTACTTACCTCATCTTTCTCCAGAATGCATGTAGGATGCATAAGAGTCTTTGCTGGTTTACTATCTGACATATCAAATTTCTATAGGAGCTCTTTTGTGTATTTGCTTTGATGAATATATGTGGCTTCTGGAGTTTGATTTATTTGTATTCCCAAAAAGTATTTTAGCTCTTGCATCAGACTCATTTCAAACTCTGCCTACATTAGCTTAGAAAACTCTTGACAAACAGATGGATTAGCAGAACCAAAAATTATGTCATATACATAAATTTGGCATATCATTAAATCATTTCCAATGTTTTTACTGAAGAGAGTAGTGTCCACTTTTCCTCTAGTAAAGTCATTTTATAAAAGAAAAGAACTCAGCCTATCATACCAAGCTCTGAGAGCTTGTTTTAGACCATACAATGACTTTAAAGTTTAAAAACATGTTCTGGAAACTTGATGTTTTCAAAACCCGAAGGCTGGTCAACATATACTTCTTTAGAAATGTATCCATTTGGAAAAGTGCTTTTAACATCCATTTAATACAAAGTTATACCATTATTAATAGCAAAATAAATTAGAAGACGGATAGATTCTAACCTGGCGACTGAAGCAAAGGTTTCATTAAAGTCAATACCTTATTGTTGATTGTAACCTTGTGCAACCAATCGTACTTTGTTTCTGAAAACTTCTCCTTTCTCATTCAATTTATTTATGAACCTCCACTTGGTTCCAATGACATGAGTTCCCTTTGGCTCGAGCACCGGATCCTAAGCATCATTTCTAGAGAACTAATTTAGCTTTTCTTGCATTGCCAGAATCCATTCATTATTCTGAAGTGCTTCTTTACAAGAGTTTGGTTCTATCAAAGACACCAATCCCAAGAGAATTTCCTCGGTTTGTTTAAATGTGGATCTTGTTCTGATAGGTTCAGATTTATCTCCCAGAAGTAATTATTCAGAAACTATTTGTTTATGCCTTTGCTTTTTCTAGATTGGTGGAAATTCAGTTGCTTCTGATGTATCTTTATCATCGTCCTTTGAGTCATTGTCCTCAAAGTATTTTTCCTTTTCTTTAGAACCTGCAAGGGTTATTTCTAGATCTGTAAACTTCTCAACTAGCTTTGACTTTTCTGAGTCAATCTTATCATCGAATCTAACATGGATTGACTCTTCCACAATACGTGTTTCTGTATTGTATACTTTGTATCCCTTAGAGCGTTATGAGTATCCCAAAATAATACACTTCTATGGTTTAAAGTTAAACTTGTTACGATTCTCTTTAGTATTCAGAATAAAACAAGAGCATCCAAAAGGATGAAAATATGAGATGTTAGGTTTTCTTCCTTTACACAGTTCATAAGGGGTCTTTTCCAGAATATGTCTGATAGAAATTCTATTCTAAATGTAACACGTTGTACTCATATATTATACCCAAAAGTGCTTAGCCATATTTGTTTTATTGATCATGGTTCTGACCATCTCTTGCAATGTCATGTTCTTCATTTCTACAACTCCATTTTATTGTGGACTTTTAGGGCAGAAGAAGTTATGGGATATGCCATTAGAGACAAATAAATATTGAAACCATTTATTCATAAACTCGCCACCATGATCACTTATGACTCTAGAAATTTAGAATGAAACTCAGTTTTCACTTTAGAACAGAAACTAGTAAACATATAAAGCGACACATTCTTGTGCCTTAGAAATTTTACATATATCCAACGACTGTAATCATCTACGATGACAAGTCCATTTTTACCATTGACTGACGCTGTTTTAACTAGACCAAACAAGTCAATATGTAGAAGTTTGATAGGTGGTCGCGCGCGGATCAAAATCGAGCGATTTGAAAAATGTAGTAAAGCGACGGTAACTCGGATATCGATTTACAAGGATTCTTATTTAAAATAGCCAATTGAGACGAATTGGGGGGGGGGGTTGTTTGATTAAGAAAGAAAAAGGAAAAAATAAGTGATTAAAAACAAGTAAATCCACCGGTTCGACTCCCAACTTATCATCAGTTATTACAATTCAATATTTTCAAAAAGATTTCAATTCCTATTCGATTGCAATATTGACGAACAAGCATCGATAATATCACACGACTTTTATTCCTAATTACCGAATTAAGCAGACGGTTAAAGATTTGTGCAAATTAACAAAAAAGCTAAGTTAATCCACGATTGAGTTAAGGAATATTGATCGACCAAATTAAATCCAATTTATCTTATAATAACGAATTAAGCAAACGAAATTATAAAATAATTTGGAACGAGATTAAAAGAAATAAAGCACAATTGAATTTGAAAATAAACCTCAAAGAAATTACGGGATTCGAAACCGGCGGATTTTCCCTTAGGATTAGTTCGCCATGAAAACAATGAAAAACAAAATAAAATTCGGAAAAATAACTAGGTGAATATTTTGTATCACAACAACAACCTTAAATAGAAAATAACAGGGCCAAAAACCTAAACTAGGCCCGCAAGGAAAACTACATTATCACAAGTCAGAAACTTCAATGAATTATTCGAGACTCAAGCAATCCGAATCAGCTCCTTTGTGCAACATGAAAGTTGTAGATCTTTTTCTTAGCTTTCCAACGACTGGTAGAACGCCACAATCTGATTCTTGTAGCTCCAGTTATGAATTTTTTTACTAAAAGATGCTAATGCTGAAAAATAACAAATGAAAATTAAATAAAGCTTAAAATAAAATAAATTGTAAAAACATTATAAAATAGGAAATTAAACAAACTAAACTGTAGAAATGCCTAAGTCTAAACATAGAGGAAGGTGCATTAAAATGCACTGATCAAATTTCCCCACACTTGAACCTTTGCACTCCGAACAAAGTATTGTCAAAACTCATGAAACACAAAAACATTCAGATACTCAATCTAGGCTGTGAACTCCTCTTTGGTCAAGATTGCATTGATAGGTACTACTTTTGCATACTAATGATATCGTAAGAACATAAATCCGCAATTTTGCGGTCATAAGACTCCCTCCTATACAAACCAATCCAAATCATGTCGTTATGCATAAGTCTAACTTACTCATCCTCCTTTTTGCTCTCTTTCATTCTAGTGCAATCACATTAAGCCATTTATCTATTCACACACATGGTAACTAATCTTTTTAGTGACTATGATCCATATTTTTTCTCAACAATTCATAATTAGACATTTTTCTTTGTCTTTTTTTCTTCACTTTTTGTCTTTTTCTTTTTATCTTTTTTTTTTCTCTTTTCTAGATGATGCTGACTGCTAGATAAACTACTTAAGAGCTATTAAAGGACGAGAACTCAAGACTAAGCCATAACAAGTATCTAAATCGATTTCCATATTTGGGAGACTCAAGGTGTTAAAACAGTACCGATCTTATGAATTTTTCCCAAGTCTCTACAATCTGACCTCTAATTGATCTACATCCCAAAAATTTCAAAAAAAAATGCATTGTGTTTTTCTAAGTAAATGACTTTTTTTTAAAAAGAAAGTAACGGAAATCAAAGAACTAAGAAAAACAAAATAAACGAAACAAAAGGTTCCCTCCCCCACACTTAAAACCGATATTGCCCTCAATGAAAGGGACTCAATTAAAGAGCAGGAGTGAGAGAAAGGAAAGGGTGCTCCCTGATTATGTTGCAGTGTAGTTGGGTGCTTCCAAAGAACACTCTTCTATGGTAACACCTTCGGGTACTGAACTCTCATGGAATAGCTTCAGCCGCTGTCCATTGACCTTAAAAACTTTGTCAGTACCTGCACTTTTAATTTCTACTGCACCATGGGGAAAGACATTAGTAACAATAAAGGGGCCAATCCATTTGAATCGAAGTTTCCCAGCCATAAGCTTAAGGAGGGAGTTAAACAGTAAAACCAGTTGGCCCACGGAGAATTCCTTCCTAAAAATCATTTTATCGTGGAAGTGTTTGGTTTTCTCTTTATAGATTCTAGAGCTTTCATAAGCTTCTAGCCTAAGCTCTTCAAGCTATTGTAATTGGAGTTTCCTTTCACTACCTGCTTGTTGCATCTCCATATTACGACTTTTTACCGCCCAATAAGCACGATGTTCTATCTGAATAGGAAGATGACATGCCTTACCAAAAACAAGTCAATAGGGAGACATCCCTATTGGCGTCTTGAAAGCTGTTCTTTGAGCCCATAATGCGTCTTCTAGACGACGACTCCAATCCTTCCTGTTCGGTTGCACCATCTTCTCTAGAATCTGTTTGATTTCCCTGTTAGAGACCTCAGCTTGCCCATTGGTTTGTGGGTGATATGCAGTAGAGACTCTATGTGCAACTCCATACTTCCGAAGCAAAGTTTCCATGGTGCAGTTACAGAAATGCGTGCCTTGGTCACTTATGATAGCTCGTGGAATTCCGAACCTGTAAAAGATATTAGACTTGACAAAATCTGCAACAACTTTAGAATCGTTAGTCCTAGTGGGGATGGCTTCTACCCACTTTGAAACATAATCGACAACAAGTAAAATATAGAAAAAACCAAATGATACCAGGAAGGGACCCATGAAGTCAATTCCCCATACATTAAACACCTCACAGAAAAGCATAGATTGCTGAGGCATTTCATTCTTACGAGTGATGTTCGTACCTGCTATCTGGCACTATTTACAAGTGCGGTAAGTCTCATAAGCATCCTTAAAAATGGTTGGCCAATAGAAACCTGAGTCGAGGACTTTTCTTGCAGTACGTTGCGGGCCAAAGTGTCCTCCTACTTGAGTGGCATGAGAAAAATTCAAAATTGAGTCAATCTCATAGTCGAGGACACACCTCCTAATAACCTGATCACTACAAAATTTCCAAAGATAAGGATCATCCCACACATAATATTTGGCATCACTCTTGAGTTTGTGACATTGTGCCTTAGATGCACCTGCAGGAAAAACACTAGCAACAAGATAATTAACAATATCAGCAAACCAAGGAGTAACTCCTTGTAAGAGTAGCAACTGCTCATCAGGAAAGTCATCCTGAATGGGAGAAGGATCTGCGTCTTGCTCTATTCTGCTCAAGTGGTCAGCTACTAGGTTCTCGGCGCCACTCTTGTCCTTAATCTCTACATTAAACTCTTGGAGCAACAACATCCACCGAATTAATCTTGGTTTTGCTTCGGATTTCTTCAAGAGATACTTCAAAGCTGCATGGTCAGTAAAAACAACAATCTTGGAACCTAGCAAGTATTGTCTAAATTTATCAAGAGTAAAAACAATCGCTAAAAGTTCCTTTTCGGTGGTGGTGTAATTAGCTTGTGAAGGACCCAACGTCCTAGAAGCATAGTAAATAACATGAGCAGCCTTGTCCACTCTTTGTGCAAGGATCGCTCCAACTGCATAGTTAGATGCGTCACACATAATCTCAAAAGGGAGATTCCAATTAGGAGGTTGTATGATGGGGGCGGAGGTTAATGCTTTCTTCAAGAAATCAAACGCCTGCTTGCATTTCTCATCAAAAGTGAAGGTCACGTCGTTCTTCAACAAGTTTGAAAGGGGAAGAGCTATCTTGCTGAAGTCTTTTATGAAGCGCATGTAGAAACCTGCATGACCAAGAAAAGAATGAATCTCGCGAATTCAAGATGGGTAAGGCAATGTAGAAATCACATCAATCTTGGCAGGGTCAACTGAAATTCCTTTTTCAGAAATTATGTGTCCTAAAACAATCCCCTGCTCCACCATAAAGTGGCATTTTTCATAATTTAGAACAAGGTCGGTTTCGATACATCTCTCTAAAACCATATTCAAACTGTTCAAACATGCATCAAAAGAAGAGCCATAAACAATGAAATCATCCATAAATACTTCCGTGCAATTTTCGATAAAATCAGAGAAAATGCTAATCATGCACCGCTGGAAAGTGCCAGGAGCATTGCAAAGGCCGAAAGGCATCCTCCTGTAGGCAAATGTACCAAAAGGGCACGTGAAAGTAGTGTTTTCTTGGTCTTCAAGTGTAATATGAATTTGAAAGTAACCTGAAAAACCATCAAGAAATCAGTAATGTGATTTACCTGCGAGTCGTTCGAGCATCTGATCAATGAATGGCAAAGGAAAGTGATCCTTTCTAGTCATCTGGTTCAATCTCCTATAGTCAATAAAAACTCGCTAGCTATTCTGAACTCTAGTGGGAACAAGTTCATTCTTCTCATTTTCTATCACAGTAAGTCCAGATTTCTTTGGTACAACCTGCACTGGGCTCACCCAGTTACTGTCAGAGATAGGGTATATGATACGTGCTTGTAATAGCTTGGTTACCTCTTTCTTCACCACATCAAGAATTAAAGGGTTAAGCCTCCTTTGGGGCTGCCTTACTACCTTAGCTCTTTCTTCAAGTAGAATCCGATGCATGCACCTAGCAGGGCTAATACCTGGAATGTATGCCAAGGTCCACCCTATTGCCTTTTTATACCTCTTTAAAACCTGCAAAAGCCTACTTTCTTGATCTAAATCAAGGTTAGCTGAGATAATAACAGGGAGCTTCTCATTTATGTCCAAGTAGGCATATTCAAGACTTTCTGGGAGAGGTTTGAGCTCTAAAGAAGGGGGATGCTCAATGGATGGGACGGTCGGGGCAGCAGGGACGTCCAGAGCTTCAATCGCACAAATTACTTCGTCGGGAACTGTATCCACCTGCAAAGTATCAACCTGTAATGCAACATTTGTCTCGGCACAAGTAGAGCAAACATTAGTGTCAGTGCATACATCAAAGGAGAAAGTATCATCATAGTTCAATAAAGACGGAAAATCAGATAAAAACTCGGGGAGTGTATCGTCTATTAAATCAGATAGTAACTCAATTTGAAATACTGAATGCTCTTCCATGGGATGTCTCATTGCATCAAAGTTGTTAAATTTTGCTACAATATTACCAAACTCCATAGACATCGTGCCATCATCAACATCAATTTTTGTCTTTGCCGTTTTCATAAACGGTCTGCTGAGAATGATGGGTGCCTTGTTTGACTTTGTTTCTCCCTCCATGTCAAGAATATAAAAATCAATAGGGAAAATCAAGTCATTTACTTGCACGAGGACATCTTCCACAACTCCGGCAGGGCGAGTATTGCTTCTATTTGCCAGCTGAATGATTAAACTTGTATGCTGCAATGAACCAAGATCAAGATTATTATAAACAGAAGTAGGCATAACATTAATACCAGCTCCTAAGTCAAGTATGCAATTTTCGACTTTACTATTCCCAATGGTACAAGGGATAGCAAAAGTTCCTGGATCCTTGCATTTTTATGGCATGGGCTGCTGGAAAAGGGCTGGAACATTTTTTTCAGAGGCATCATTTGATTGGATGAAGGCAGAAATATTCCTTCCCATATTCACCCTCTCATTCCCTTTCAATATCCTTTTGTGAGTACATAAATCCTTAAGAAACTTCGCATATTTTGGGATCTGCTTGATTACATCAAGAAGCGGGATGTTCACCGCCACTTTTTTAAACACATCCAAAATCTCTCTGTCTCTCTTTGTCTTCTTCAAGGACGTTCTTATTTTTCTGCACTCGGTGAGGGTATGGTATGCGAGGTACGTACTATTTTTCCGCAACAGCAGAAGGTTCAGCTGCAACAGTAACAGAAGGCTCAGCAATTTCCTCAATAAATTTTGGGCCAGAATCAGAATCATCATCAATTTTTTTCGGGGCAGAATCAAAATCATCACCAATTTTTTCAGGGCAGAATCTGTAGCTTTACCGGATCGCAAGCTTATTGCACTCACATTAGCATTAGGATTCGCCACGGTTTGAGAGGGCAGTTGGTTGGATCCTAGTGCTTGTTGGATGCCATTAACCGAGGTAGCAAGTTGTCCTATTTGTGTTTGCAAGGCTTGGATGGAGGATTCTGTCCATTATTGGAATTGGAGGGTATTGGTGGCCAATTACTTAACAATATCATCTAATGAAGGACCAGAAGCTGGGGCAGCAGTGGTTGTAGCTTGTGGAGGGTTCTGTGGTGGTGGCAAGGGTAGCGCCAATTGTTGCTGGATGGGGTAATGTTTTTGGTTGGAGGGCTGGTTTCCATATTGGAGGTTGGGATGGTTCCTCCAGCTTGGATGGTATTTATTAGTGGACAGATCAGGAATATTGTACCGGTTATGGTTGTTACCTTGATGGTACAGGGCTGCTGCATATGCTTGAGGTACTTCAGTAGGAATTTCATCTTTAAGAATGGGACACGTGTCCGTAGGATGATCAGGAGAAGTACAAATACCACACAATCTTGCTGTCACTATTTGGGCTTGATGGGCTGCTTGGGCATTACCTACAACTATCAAGTATTGCACTAACTCCTTTAGCTCGTTCATCGTATTTTCGAAGGCTTTGTCAGAATGGGCAACATGAGAAAATACACGAATCTCGTTCACACCCTTCATCGGAACAGAATTTTCTCTCGTTGTGAATCGTTGGGAGTTAAGCGACATGTTCTCGATCAGAGCTTTGGCAGCAGCTGGAGTTTTATCGACAAGTGCACCACCACTAGCAGCATCTAGCATATTTCTATCCATTGGTTTTAAGCCTTCATAGAAATACTGAATCAATAATTGCTCGGTGATCTGGTGTTGTGGGCAGCTCACAACCAATTATTTGAATCTTCTCCAATATTCAGCCAACGATTCATTATCTCGTTGTCTAATACCACAGATGTCTTTTCGTATCGAGGCTGCTCGGGATGCAGGGAAATACCTTTCTAGGAATACATTCTTCAGATCATTCCAAGTAGCAACAGAATTCGGCTCGAGATAATATAACCAATCCTTGGCTGCACCTTGTAGAGAAAAGGGGAAGGCTCTCAGCTTGATGTGGTCTTCCGTAATTCCTTCAGGCCTGAGTGGGGTGGAACAAACAATCTAGAATTCCTTGAGATGCTTGTGTGGATCCTCACCTGCAAGACCGTTAAATCTAGGCAACAAATATATTAGTCCAGATTTTAACTCAAAGGGAGTAGCAAGGTTAGCATATTCAATACACAATCCATTATAGTTAACATCGGGGGCAACAAGCTCCCTTAGTGTCCGTTGTTCAGCCATGGTGGACAAAGGATCAGAATCAAGAACGACAAAAGATGATGAACTAGGGCCGGCCTAATTATTTTGAAGGCGTACGTGCAAGGTTCTCTCAATCTCAGAATTGCAATCAGCTAGGTCGGGACAGGAAGCTCTCGTGGCCAGGATTGTCAATGCAGCAACAATTCCAATAATTCCCACAATGTCCCTATAGGTCAGAATCAAAATCAAAGAAAGAAGAGGGTTAAAATAGAATCGAAAAAATATGAAAACAAAAAATTTAATCTAATTAGGTCAAATGAGAATTTTGGAAATTTTTTTGGATTTTTTCGAGACGGTGAAAACAGTAAAAAATTAATTAAAAATAGTAAAAAAGGTTTTTTGGCGATTCCGATGGCAAACTCCTGTAATTACTCTATAGTACGGGACTTTTGATCGCACGATTTTTCTGCTTCAAGTGCACGAAACAGATTTTGAAAAGGAGGCGATTTGCCCAAAACCAGGTTTTTTGGCTCGGTCGGACGAGAAACGGGCGAAACGGGCGGCCGGACGCGAAAACGCAAGAAAAAACCCAAAAAAGCAGAAAATTAAAACAAACAAAACCTAAAACTAGACTATTGGCTAAATTGATAAGGATCCCCGACAACGACGCGAATTTGATCCGCGGTCGCACGCAGATCAAAACCGAGCGATTTGAAAAATGTAGTAAAGCGACGGTAACTCGGATGTCGATTCACAAGGATTTTTATTTAAAATAGCCAATTGAGAGGAATTGAGGGGGTTGTTTGATTAAGAATGCGATTAAGAAAGAAAAAGGCAAAAATAAGTGATTTTGAAATAAGTGATTAAAAACAGTAAATCCACCGGTTCGACTCCCAACTTATCATCGGTTATTACAATTCAATATTTTCAAAAAGGTTTCAATTCCTATTCGATTGCAATATTGACAAACAAGCATCGACAATACCGCACGACTTTTATTCCTTATTACCGAATTAAGCAGACGGTTAAAGATTTGCGCAAATTAACGAAAAAGCTAAGTTAATCCGCGATTGAGTTAAGGAATATTGATCGACCAAATTAAATCCAATTTATCTTATAATAACGAATTAAGCAAACGAAATTATAAAATAATTTGGAACGGGTTTAAAAGAAATAAAGCACAATTGAATTTGAAAATAAACCTCAAAGAAATTACGGGATTCGAAACCGGCGAATTTTCCCTTAGGATTAGTTCGCCATGAAAACAATAAAAAACAAAATAAAATTCGGAAAAATAACTAGGTGAATGTTTTGCATCACAGCAGCAACCTTAAATAGAAAATAACTGGGCCAGAAACTTAAACTAGGCCGCAAGGAAAACTACATTATCACAAGTCAGAAACTTCAACGAATTATTCGAGACTCAAGCAATCCGAATCAGCTCCTTTGTGCAACATGAATGTTGTATATCTTTTTCTTAGCTTTCCAATGGCTGGTAGAACGCCACGATCCGATTCTTGTAGCTCCAGTTATGAATTTCTTACTAAAAGCTGCTAATGCTGAAAAATAACAAACGAAAATTAAATAAAGCTTAAAATAAAATAAATTGTAAACATTATAAGATAGGAAATTAAACAAACTAAACTGTAGAAATTCCTAAGTCTAAACATAGTGGAAGGTGTATTAAAATACACTGATCAAAGCTCCAAAGGTCTAGAGGTGGAAACAATATTTTTAGATTTGAAAGATGTTTTGGAAAACTTGCCTTTATGACATGCTTCATAGAGAGCCTCTGAAGTAAACATCAGCTTAGGCAGGCCTCTGACTAACTTAAGTTTATTTAGTTGAGAAATCCTCCTCATGATAATATGACCCAAGTGTCTATTCCCCACCCACTGCTCTTCGTTAACAAACATTAAGCATTTAACATCTTGGTTTTTAAGATCAGAAAGCTTTATTTTATAAATGTTGTTTTTCTTCTTTCCAGTTAAGAGAACTGTGTCATCTTTCTGACTAACAATCCTGCACGCTTTTTGATTAAAAATAATGTTATAACCGTTATCACTTAATTGACTTATGGATAAAATATTATGCATTAGACCCTCAACATAAAGTACATTAGATATAGAAGGAAGATATCCATTAAAAACTGTTCTAGATTCTTTGATTCTTCCTTTCTAGTTTCCCTTAAATCCTATGTACCTAGAATCTTTAAGTTCTAGGCTTTGGAACATATGCTTTCTTCCCATCATGTGTTGCTAGTATCCAGAGTCTAGGTACTATGACTGGTGTTTTAACTCTCCTGCATAGAATATCTACAACATATACTATTTTATCTTTTGGTACCCATAATCTTTTGGGTCCTCTTGGGTTAGTTTTCCCATAGTTTCTGACAACCTTGGGTTTTTGCACAACATTAAATTTTTATGTCTGTGTTGGTGTATAGTGATAAGAGAAGGGAGGTTTTAATTTGTTTTCTTAAAGTGGGATCTTATCACCATTTTCAAAATCATAACCAATTCCTCCCTTCCCATTGTAACTAACACCATAGATCATGGAAGCCATTCTACTTCTGTCTATGCTATTGCCCATGAATTTTTGAAATGCCTTATCATATTTACATAAGATGGTTTCAGAAGACGAAGAAGCTTTAGAAAGAGTTTCTTCAAGTTTTAAACATTTTTTGTTAAGAAAAACATTTTCTTTTTCCAAAACAAGTTTGTTATCTTTTTATTTAAAAACTTTGTTCTCTAGCTTGATACATTCTTCAACTTCAAATTTGTGAGCCCCTTTCAGGTCCTTGAATTTGCATTGAAGTTTCTAATACCTATTCAGAGATTCTAACAAACATAGTTCTAAATCAGCATGAGAAAATTTAGAAAATACCTCTTCTGAGTCAGACTTTGTTTTTGTTGTGTTCCCTTTAGATGTGGCAGCCATGAATGCTAGTTAGCATGCTCTTCTTTAGAATCAGATTCGGATACTTCAGAGTCAGAGTCATCTCATGTTTCCATGAGACCTTTCTTCTTGCCTTTGAATACATCTTTCTTGAAGCTTTCATTTATGGAGCTTTCTTTCTTAAGCTTTGGGCATACATTTTTGTATTGTCTGGGCTCCTTGCATTCATAGCATGTTACTTCCTTGCTTATTCTACCTTTTGAAGATGAATCTGGATGATATCTTCTATTTCCGGACCTTTGAAAGTTGTTTTGTCTTTTCTTCTAGATTTTTTTTATTCTTCTGAGAGAAGGGACAATTCATCTTCATCATCAGAATGTTCTTCGTCAGAATCTTCTACTTCTTCTTCCTCAACTTGGAAGAGTTTGTTCTTTTCTGACTTATTTCTTTCTGATCTAGATTTTAGAGCGACATATTTGCCCTTTTTATGACTCTCATCTTCCTCTAACTCTATTTCATGACTTCTGAATGAGCTAACCAACTCTTCAAGACTTATGGTGTTCAGATCCTTCCATAGCTTTGGTGCAATAACCATTGGTCTCCATTTATTAGGGAGGCTTCTTATGATCTTTTTGACATGATCTGTTGTAGAGTAACCTTTGTTCAGAACTTTAAGTCCTGCTACTAAGGTTTGAAATCTTGAGAACATAATCTCAATAGTTTCATTGTCTTCCATCTTGAAGGCGTCATATTTTTAGACTAATGTCAGAGCTTTAGTTTCCTTGACTTGAGTGTTCCCTTCATGTGTCATTCTCAACTAGTCAAAAATATCATTTGTTTTATCCTTGTTAGTAATCTTTTCATATCCATCATAAGAGATAACGTTGAGAAGGATAGTTCTGGCTTTGTGGTGATTCTTGAACTCACATTTTTGTTCATCATTTATTCTATTTCTAGGAATGGGGATACCTCTCGGAAATACAGGTATTTCATAGCCATTTGTGACAATGTCTCAAAGATCTGTATCATATCCTAGAAATAAACTTTCTATTCTATCTTTCCAGTAATTAAATTTCTCTCCATCAAAGACATGAGGCTTCACATTGTAATTATCTCTCTCGTTTGTGTTAGCAGCAGTCATAGTGTTTTTCTCACACTAGATCTTTCTACATAGTTAAGTGTTTGACTGACAAATCAATAACACAACCGAAGCTATAATACCAATTGAAGGTATAGAAAAACACAAGAAAGAGGGTTTGAATTGGGTTTTCAAAAAAATTTCATAGAAATGCTTTACACACAAAAAAAAAGATATATAAACTAAGAAAGAAAGTGACACGTTTGGTTTATACAAGTTTGCCTATACAGAGGCTACGTCTTGTCTATCCGCCAAGGTGATTTCGTCATCAATAAGGACTTAATCCACTAATCTTGAAAGATTACAAAAAGTTCATATAAGTGTTAGAAAAAACCTCAGCCCTGTCAAGTATACAAACTAACACTTAGTCACTTGAGGAAAAATAATATCAAAGAAAAATAAAATAGAAAGTTTTTACAATAGTGCTTCTAAAAAGAGAATGATAAAAATTAAGAACAATACACAAATATGAGCAACAACTCTTTGTGTTTAAGAATATTTAAACTTGGTGTTTACACTCTTGCAACATTGTTCATTCTAGTCATTTGTAGTGAAGTAGTGACTCCTTTATATAGGCGCAGTGCTAGAAGGTTGGAGGGTATAAATGTCACTATCAGTGCCAGCTGCCATAACAGTAATCTGAAGATTGTGGGAGACAAGAGTAGTAAAGTCTCACAAGCATGCCTTAACAATTTTGGCGAACAATCAAATGTTTCCAATTTGGGATTGTATTGTTGTACGGGTTCTTTCAGCGCAAGTTTTGTTTTGATCTTATCTTCTGATGGAAATCTTCTAATGTGAAGTGATGATGAGTCTAGAAGATAAATGTTCCAAGAAGTATCAGAGTCTTCCGAGTCAGGAGTTGTCTTCAATAAAGTCTTCCCAAAGTGATTCTATCAGAGCTAGAATCTTGATTATCTTCAGAAAATGGATAGGTCTTTAGAACTCAGAACCTTAACTACAGATCTAGAAGCGAAACTTATCTAAGAAGCACACCACTTTCTTTTCTTCAGAGACATTCAACATTCATCATAACTGTTGATGTTTCTTCAAATGCAGTCGAAGTAGTTTCTTGAGGCGTGCTAGAATTTGATTATGTTGAGATTTCTAGAGAGTTATCCAGAATCAGATTAAGCTTTATATCTGCATACTTTAGAAAATTAATAGAGAACAAAATTGTTACATATAAAATATATGCATTGTTATCATCAAAACTAGAGATTATATGTAGAACCAAAATCGTGTTCTAGCAATTAAACCCTCTATGGAAAAAAGTGAATTTGCAATCATTTGAATACGAAGGTCATATTCAGAGTTTGATCTATTACCTTTCTTACTTGTGTTCTGCTCTGACCTCAGTTGATGAACACGAGCTTTCATCCGCGAGTTCTAGTGTTTATGCACTTTATCCCAGACCTTAAAGTCATGTTTGCAGAACATCATGCAAGGCAAAACTCCTTCAAATATCATTGAAAGTAACCATGTAAAAATTGCTTAATCCAAGACTCATAACTAATGTTGGAAATATGATCATGTTCAGTTTTGAACATCGGTGGTATTTGAGGATTCAATACAATTTTATGAAGCTTGTGTGAAAGAATGACTCCTTCTACACGTCGATTCCATAACAAGAAGTTGTTATCTTGCAATTTGATGGATAAATTTTGTGCAAATGTTTTCAAAGATACTAAAAAATGCAAATTGAGACGTAGTGATTTGCAAAGTTTGTATAGTTTAAGGCGATGATTTCACTATAAGATTTGGTGAATGCTCTATGTCTGCCTTTGGTTTTTCTCTTAAACTTACAATAGCAGAAACTACTTAGCTATGAAGAATTGAACACATAGGTTTCTCTGAAACTTCTATGATCCAGTGCAACTTCTATGAACCTTCGACAATGGCTACATTGGTGAAGCGGTTGAAGATTGTTATACAATGGAAATCAGGTCCCTCTAGGAAATTGATACGATGTTAGAGTTTGAAAAATGGTTTGTGGATAAATTAGAAATAGATGAAGATGAGAGAGAAAGACATCCTTGCTGAAACTAAGCTTCTCAGGCTCTGTTACTGTTATTGGTTAACTTTTACATTGTGCATGTGATTCAATACTTATACAAAAAACAATGATAGTGGTTGGTTTATGTAGAAGTTAGTTACATACTATTAACTAACTTCATAATTATATAAACTAAATTCATAACAATCTTAACTAATATTTTAACTATTTATCTAATTCATCTCTAACACCTCTAATACTAAACGAATTATTACTTTAACTACTTTATCTAATTCATCTTTAACACCTTCAATAATCAAACAAAATGAATTTCAAGTGTTTACTCCCAAAATGTTAGTAATTCACCCTCGTATACTTTTAAAATCGCAAATAATTAGATAGGCTAAATGTCAAATCATAATAAAATTTAAAAAACTATCCTACCACTTGTTAGAAGTAATCCATATTTAGTAGTAATGTTAGTTTTGTTAAGCTTAACCTAGCTAGTGTATGTTATCATTTTCCCCTACGTGACATTATTGTTTGTGTATATAAACCGAACGAGTAACCATTCACTGTAACCGTTTTTATAAGAGTAATAGAAGTTTGCTATTATCTTTCTTCTTCCATATTCATATTCTTCATCCTGTGCACCAACAATTGGTATATAGAACTCTCGTTCAGATCCAGAGAGAAACAAAAGGAAACATTAATGAATAATGAGGTATTGTGCGATTGATTTCCTTTCTTTAATTCATGTTGACTGTTTAACCAGAATCGTAACAGAATCATATTTCTTGATTCTGCAAGATTGGGAAACACTAGTGTTTGGTGAGATCTGAGTGAATTGCAGAAGGTTTAAGATGAACGAAAATGATAATTTGAGTATTAAGTTTCCAGTATTCGATGGAAAGAACTGGAATCAGTGGATGACTCAGATGCGTATGTTGTTTGGCGCTCAAGATGTTCTTGATCTCGCCAATGACAGTTACGTTATGGCTGCACTTCTGAAAAATGCAACAGATGTGTAGAGGAATACTCAGTGTGATATGAGGAGGAAGGATTTGCTTTACATCGATCAGTGTGTGGATGTGAACATTTTTTAGAAGTTCGTTGATTCAACAACGGCGGAGGCTGTATGTGACACACTGGTACGGTGTTACGTCAGTGATGTATCAGTGAACAGGGTGAAGCTTTAATCTCTATGTAAGCAGTATGAGAATCTCAACATGAAGAATAATGAGAAGGTACCTGACTACATCTCTAGACTGGTTGTGATCACAAATGAGATAAAGTCGTGTGGAGAAACTCTCTTTGAAGAAAATATCATTGAGAAGTTACTTAGATCTCTTACTCCTTAGTTTGATTACACTTTTGTAGCAAATGAACATTCCAAGGATCATAACACCATGAGAATTGAAGAGATACAAAGTAGTCTAGAGGCATAAGAGTTGTGCTAACTGAGAGAAATTTTGAAGTGAAGGTAGAGCAGTAGGCTCTAAAAGCACCTTATGGAAAGAAATATCATAAGCAGTCTTAGTCAGAAGCCACAAAGAAATCTGATTGTGCTCAGAAGTTCGCAACCTCAACTTCTGAAAGGTAGAAGAGTGCTCAGAAGGGGAATGAGAAGTAATACATAAGGAAGGTTCAGTGTTGTTGTTGTAAGAAGTTTGGCCACTTCGCTGCTGATTGTTGGTCAAACAAGGAAAGTAAATCAGAAGAAGCAAACATAGCCAAAAAATATTCTGATGATAAACCTGAGCTATTTGTGGCTTTTAAATTTGATGGTGCGTATTTGGTAGACTGGGGGTATATGGACACTGGCTGCTCAATTCACCTAAATGGAAAAAAATGGCTGATTGATTTTGACTCTAAAAAGAGGACAAAGATCAAATGTGCTGATGATAAATACCTCAAGACTGAAGGTATGGGAAATGTCAAAGTCAAGGCGAAGAATGGTAAAACTATTCTGATCAAGGATATTTGGTATGTTCCTGGTATGAAAAGCAATATAATGAGTGTAAGTCATCTCATTGAGAAAGTTTTCTCAGTTACTATGAAAAGCAATCTCTTAAAGTTGTATGATTCTAATTAGAAGCTGATTATGCAATATGAGCAGGGAAGCAATAGAACATTCAAGTTGAATGTGAAAACAACTGAAACTAAATGCCTTAGTGTAGAAGGTGCTGAAGATGTGAGTTATGACACAAGAGATTGGGGTGTCTTAATTTCAAAAGCTTAGGGCATCTGAATTCTAAGAAGCTGGTGTATGAAATTCCTAAGATTGTGAAGCTTGAGAACTCATGCGAGATATACATGAAAGGCAAGCAACCTTGATTTCCATTTGCATCAGAAGTATCCCCAAGAGCAAAGCATACTTTGAGAGTAGTAAATTCTGATGTGTGTGGACCATTTGAAGTACCTTCACTTGGAAGAAACAAATATTTTGTGTCGGTTGTGGATGAGTTCAGAAGAATGACATATGTAGCACTCATGAATTTTAAGCACGAGGTGTTTGCTAAGTTCTAGAAGTTCAAGGTGAAGGTTGAAAAACAGAGTGGTCAAAAGATGAAAATTCTCAAAACTGGTGGTGGAGGTGATTATAATTCTACATAATTCAAAAAATTATATGAGGAGAATGAAATTGAGCATGAGGTGACTGGTGCATACACTCCTCAACATAATGGTCTTGCTGAAAGAAGAAGTAGAACTTCATTTGATATGACAAAGAGCATGTTGAAGGAGAAGAAGCTACCTCAAACCTTGTACGGATTAGTTGTTGCCACTGCAGCATATGTGCTCAACAGGTGTCCAACCAAAAAGATGAAATAAATTGTTCCTCTAGAGAAGTGGACTAGAGATAAGCAAAGTGTGAGCCGTCTGAAGGTGTTTGGTCTTGTTTGTTACAAACACGTTCCAGATGCTAAGAGAAGGAAATTGGATGGCAGAAGCAAATTTATGTTCTGTGTAGGATACCAAGCACAGGTGCTTATAAGCTATATTATTCTGTCACTAACAACGTTGAATTCATTAGAGTTGTCATTATGAAAGAGTTATAAGGGTGGGATTGGAACGAATCTCAATCCAACTCTAGTGCAGTGTTAACACCTGAGTTAACATCTGAAGATATTTCGAGGTCTGAAGATGAGTCAGAGTCTGAAGGTGACTCTGAAGGTGAATATGATTCTTATCCAGATTTTGATGGTGATTCAGACTCTGATGGAGATCTAAACTCTGAGAATATTCCAGACTCTGAAGGTGGTTATGCCTCTAAAGGTTGTACTTTTTGGGTTCTAGTATGTGATACTGTTCCAGTGTCCGAAGAAGATTTTAAACATGTTTAGAGGCTACAAAAAATCATAAAAATTCCAAGGAGATTTGTAGAGTTTGACATGTTGCAAGATATTGAGATAGACTCTGAAAGGGAAGTTATTCAGTGTGCCATGTTAGTAGACTTTGAACTAGTTAGTGTTGAAGAAGCGCTCAAGAAGAAAGTGTGGCCGAAGGCCATGAAAGAAGAACTTGAGACTATAGAAAGAAACAAGACTTTAGACTTGAAAGAGCTTCCAAGGAACAAAAAAGCCATCAACATCAGACGGGTTTTCAAGGTGAAACTGAAGCTAGATGGATCAAATGGAAAACATAAAGCAAGGTTAGTAGCAAGCGAATTTCTACTAAAATCTGGGTTAGATTACTTTAAAGTGTTTGCGCCTGTAACTAGACATGAAACAATCATATTGGTGATTGCTATAGCTGCTAATAAAAATTAGTTTGATGCATCTGGATGTGAAATATGCATTTCTGAAGGGTTCGTTAAAAGAAGAGGTTTATGGGTCATAGCCTCCTGAATTTATGAAAAAGAGTCAGGAAAGGATGGTATACAAGTTACATAAAGCGTTGTATGGACTGAAACAAGCTCCTAGAGCCTGGAATCCGAAAATTGATTCATTTTTCAAGCTCTAAGGATTCAGAAAGTGTGAGATGGAGTATGACATTTATGTTCAGCATACTTCTAAAGACAATATATGATTCTGGTGTGTCTCTATGTTGATGACATGTTGTTGACATGAAGTTGTTTAGATGAGATAATGAAGTTCAAGAAGGTGCTGATGAATGAGTTTGAGATGACTGATTTAGGAAATATGATATATTTTCTAGGGATTAAGATTATGTACTCTGAGAAAGACATAATTTTGCATCCACTAAAGTATGAACTTGAGCTTCTGAAGAGATTTGAGTTGCTGAGTTGTAAGGATGTTGTCTCACCTTCAGAAACAAATCGCAAATTGGATTCTAATCCTAAAGGTGATGATGTAGATGCTACAACTTTCAAGCAATTGGTTAGCTCTCTGAGGAATTTGTGTAATACCAGACCTGATATTTGCTATGCAGTTGGAATGATTAGTAGGTTCATGAGTAAACTGAAGTGGTCTCATTACCAAACTTCAGTTAGGATTCTGAGATATATATAAGAGACTCTGAAGTATGAAGTGTTGTTCCCTTCTAGTGAAAAGGCTTATTCAGTGTTGATTTGTTACTCAGTCACTAATTGGTGTGGCGATAGAGTTGACAGAAGAAGTACTTCTGAATATTTGTTTAATTATCTAGGAGGCCCTATTTCTTGGTGTTCCAAGAAGCAACTAGTTGTTACTTTGTCAACCTGTGAAGCTGAATACGTTGCAGGTGTTGTGGCTGCATGTCAATCTGTTTGGCTTCTAAATTTACTGTAGGATCTGAAGATAAAGGTAAACAAGCATCTGAAGCTGATAATTGATAACAAATCTGCAATCAATCTTGCCAAGAATCCCATGCTGCATGGAAGAAGCAATCATATTGACACGAAGTTTTATTTTCTGAGGAATTTGGTTTATAATGGAGTGCTAAAGTTGTACACTATAGTACATAGAAGCAACTTGCAAATGTGTTGACTAAAGCGATCAAGACCGATCAATTTCTCCACTTGAGAAATGTAATTGGTGTTGTTAGTTTTAGTTAACTGAATATGAATTAAGAGATGATGTTAGAAATAATCCATATTCAGTAGTAATATTAGTTTTGTTAAACTTAACCAATGTATATTAGCATTTTCACTTAATATAAACTAAACGAGTGACCATTTACTATAAATGTTTTTGCAAGAGTGGTAATAATTTGTTATTTTCTCTTCTTCCATCTTATTTTTTTATCTTATGCACTAATGTAACTCACTTTTAAATCTATAGTTTTTTTTACATCTTTCTACTAATTATTGCATTTCCTCCACTCATTCCATGAATACTAAAGGATAGCATAAAAGTATCGTATGAATGAAGAAAACTTTGACATGAAAGTTGTTATTAAGAGAGTAAATTACAAATTTAGATGATTTACCAACTCTAAGACAAGAAAACCATGTCTTTTCGCTAAATAGTGCCCTTCAATTAGCAAATAAAATTAATATCTATAACTATATTATTGGATACCGAGTATTATAGACTCTATCGATAAGTAAATATGTGATGGAAGAGAATTAAACATAATAGAATAAGACAAAAAAGTTTGGCATATGTGGTAATTTGATATAGAGTGTTGGAGCTTAAAATATGCGCACTAACCTTTTTAACTCGCTACCATGTGTGAGAAAAAGACACATCAATTATTTCTACTACTATTAGTTTGGATGAGTCATCATGATGTTTCAATATTTTGGCTGAAAAATCTCTATGGATGTAACAACAGCAATGGGCTAGTGTCGACATGAAACCAAAGTCCATCTCCAAAAGATTTCACTTTATTTTCTTACAATAGAATGCAAGATTAAAAGACTCTTCCTAGTTGGTTCATATGAGTATCTTCAGTGGTTCAGTGGATGTTTTTTGTCCTAACGTTTTATGGAGTATGAATCAAGCTTTGAAATTTTGAATCTATTAGAAAAAAAATCTCAAATCTACCATTGATTAAAGATAGACGTTAAAAAAAGAATTTATATAAAATAATATTTTTCATTATGTCAAATTCTAATTTTAATATGATCTGATCGTATCAATTTGAGATTCTTTTAAAATGAATGGTATGGTGTTTTGGACCGGCCACAGATCCAAAAGGAAAAACCTTATTCATTAGTTCAAAATTGCTCCGTTAAGGCATTGAAAGCATAATGCAATTCTACTATCCACCCAAGCCCCACGACACTAGAGATATGTTCTTCTGCTTCAAGATTCTTCTCCACCATTTCACCAAACATTTATGATTCTCTAGCGAAAGAGTGGTGTATTACATAAGAATCGATTTCTGATTCTTACAAATTTCCACAATCAAACACCTTTTGATTCAAAGTCACGAATCACAACATCAATTACACTCGAACGAAGAAGTTGACTTCCAATCCAGCCGTCGAAAACACTATAGTGTTGCAACTGCGAAAAATACCCGGCGGAAAACATAAGAGTCGTCACCTTTCGTTATTTATCCCAAAGAGAGAGAAAGGAAACGATCAGAAAAACCTAACGAAACGGGATAAGATTGGTCATCGCAACCAAATCTTGGGTTCGGGAGTCGGTTACGCAAGGGGAAGGTATTAACACCCCTCACGTCCGTCGTACTCGACGGGATCCACGCTTGTTGTCTATCTAAGGGTGTGTTTATCTATCTAAGCTACAGTCTCACAGGACAAAAGAAAAGAAAAGAGACTCGATAAAGTATCACCGCTTTACGCCTACGTATTACCTCGTGCAATGGAAAAGTCAGAGTCAACGTAGTTCAGAAAACTACGGGCGAAGGTGGGGGAAAGGTTGCTCGCCAAGACATCGCATTTTGTGTCTACGTATTCTCGTCTGGTACGAGAAATCAGAGCAAACGTAGTTCGGGCTGACACGAAACCATAAGTTGATTAAGTGTTTTAAACCGAGTAGGGTTAAACCTTCTTCTAGCAGTTAGGGACTATGCCTGTTTGCGGTAGAACCAAAGCTTAACAACACTCTTTTCTGAAAAAAGGTTTGAAATTAATCCCGAAGGAAAAATGTTAGATGTTTTGTTTTGTGTTTTTTAGTGAAGTGAATTAATTCGATTTGTGATTCACGTTGCACTAAAGACTATGACATAGGGGAGAATGCGTCGCGTATCGCCCCCAAACGGGACGTACACTAAACACTCTAGACGACCGAGCGGAGACCGCTCACTCATCATTCCCCATGTAGCTTAAGGCTCGTAGCTTACAATATTCATCGTATTTATTAGATGAGTTAGAATGTTTGAGATGAGAGGAAGAGAGACGCACAAAAGGTCTAAGGGAAACTTGGTCCTAATGTTATCATGCAAAGTGGACTTAGAGTTTGGATGAAAGGGGAAACATCTACCCTATTATTAGTATGCATAGTTCGAATCCTAATGTCTATAACCGGCCTTAAACAAGGAAGGTTAAATCCTAGGGGAACATGGCAATGGAAGACAAAAGGAGAAAACATAAGAAAATGCACAATGCAAACATGAAAATGCATATTTAGAATGGTGGGAGGGAGGAAAAAAGGTGTGGGGCAGCAACCTCCAAAGCGCATCTCGACCTCAACAGCGATGCAAAAATGTTGCAAACATGGAAAGACATGCAAGAGATGAAAGCAAACAAATATGCAAAGAAATGTTCACTTTGAACCACATACACAAGCATGCATCCAAGTGGAAAATGAACACACATGTCAACAAAACCATGATTAAACAATCAAAACAGTAACAAATATCCAAAACATTTCACCCCTAATGCATCATATCGATCTACGATGATTCGGTGTGAAACGGTATGCAAACAATCAAGCAAAATAGCAAAACAGACCTGCTGACACAATATTAATCGGTTAACACTGGAGGTTAATCAGTTAACCTATGAAAATGTTTGAAAATCTGGAAATCCGTACATGTTAATCTATTAACCCCAGGGGTTAATCGGTTAACACCTTGAAAATGTTTGAAAACTTTGAAATTTGAACTGGTTAATCGGTTAACGATGGAGGTTAACCGATTAACATTGTGTCAACAGTAGAAAACAGCAAAACAGAATCACTTTTCGGTAGCTTATCACATCTCCAAACATACCAATGCTCACATAATCAATTATGCACGAAATTACACCAGCAAACAGTGATACAATTAGCATGTAAACATGATAAAACAACATGATCATGGATCAAATGAATCAAATCAATCAAAATTCAATCAAATATGAAGATCAACATGATGAACATGTAAATAAGCTCGAAAATTAAATCGGATCATAAATCCAATCTACGAAGCGAAGAATTGCTTCGGTTAGTGTTGATTCAACTGTAAATGTGAAAATCCAATGCAAGAATTTCGAAAAACTTCAAGATCCAAGCTAATCCTTGTAGTAGCAATGGAGATCCTTCAAAATTAAGTCATATTGCTCCAAATAAGCTCTTTCAAAATCACTTCAAAATTCATATATGAATTTGCACGAAAATTGAAGGACGAGAATGATCCAATTAGAACAATGGATGGAAGTTTTGGCTCAAGAATTCATTAATTCCAATGGAGAATCAATGAATTCAATGGATGAAGAACTTTGAGTGAAGGTTTTGGGAATGGAGAATTGAGAGATAATTGAGAGAGAATGAGATTAATTCTGAATTTGAAATGGAAATTATGAGAGTTAGATCATTGTGGTTTGGAGTGGATCACTTAAGTATCACTTAGGTTTGGATCCAGAGCATGGTTTGGAAAGTGGATTGGAAAATCAAGGTTTGGAATGAGGAATGGGATTTTGGGGGGGAAATGAAAATTAACCAAATTTTAAAATGGTTCTAGATCCTTCCCAAGTGCAAAAATGAGCTCTCAAGTGATCAAAACTGGACCTCAAAGTGGACTGCCTTGAAAATTCACGTACAAAGGCAAAATTTGCATTGGTTAATCGGTTAACCATATAGGTTAATTGATTAACACCTTCACAAATCCCTTATTTGACTGATTTTGACTTGTTTAATCGGTTAACCATATGTGTTAACCGATTAACACCTTCAAAAATTTGAATTTGGCACCTTTTGGAGGGAAATCTGCCTGTTTGCCCATTTTCAACCGTTTTGAGCTCTGTTAAGCTTTCAAATCTCGTTCTTGAATATTCTGATCATGAGAATGCCTGGGATAGCCTGAATGTTGTTCCTTGATCTGGAAAATGTCCTGCAAAACAAAGTAAAATCGTCCGCTTGATCGCCGGGCAAAATAAATGTCGGAGCTGATGGTGCTCGCTGTTCAATCTCTTGCACTGAAACGAAACTTGAGCCACGGGAATGCCTTGATCCCATGCCTCGAGAACAAATTCTATGATATGCGAAATGCAAAATGCAGAGAAACAAAAACCAGTTGCTATCGAAATAACAGGGCAAATTTTGGGGTGCTACAGCTGCCCCTATTCAAACGACTTGGACCTGAAGGGATGAGAAGCATCAGCTTTCAAACATTCGAGGTAAAAGGAGATTGAATACAAAAAGAACCCGGAAATTTGCCACACAATTGGGACCAAAAACCTCTGGAGATAACTGATCTGATCGCAAGAATACTCCGCCAGGGAAAAGAGAAGCTTAACTAAGCAACTCTGGCATGGAGAGACTTAACCAAGTAACTCTTTTGGGGAAACACGTAATAAGATGAACGCGTTCATCAAAAGCTGTGTCATGGTCTGGATACCATATGGGCTGAAGGGTAACATTTCAAATTGCCGGAATCTGGATATTCAACGAAAATGGCGACTTCACTAAGGATTTACCGGAGTCTGGATACTCAACTAAGATTGACCGGAGCCTGGATGCTCAATGCATTAACCGGAGCCTGGATGCTCAATGCATTAATCGGAGCCTGGATGCTCAATGCATTAATCGGAGCTTGGATGCTCAATGCATTAATCGGAGCCTGGATGCTCAACGCATTAATCGGAGCCTGGATGCTCAACGCATTAATCGAAGCCTCGGAGCCTGGATGCTCAATCCATTAACCGGAGCCTGGATGCACAATGCATTAACCGGAGCCTGGATGCTCAATGCATTAATTGGAGCCTGGATGCTCAATGCACGAAGAGACACTCATTGGGGTCTGGATACCACAAGATTTTTAAAAAGATACCACCAACCAAAGTCCGACGACACCGCTGGGGAATAATATGAGCCGTGGTCTGGATACCACACGAAATCGGCCAGAGTCTGGATACGCACCGGACAAAAATCTGAAAATACCATGGTCTGGATACCACACAAAGATTGTAAACTCCATCACACTCATCAAGGTCTGGATACCACATGTGCTTATGACAACATCATCAACCGAGGTCAAACGACGCTACTAGGGAAAACGTAATCCAGGGTCTGAACACCAAGCGGGCTAATGGAAATTGCCATGGTCTGGATACCACTAGGGCAAAGGAACATAAAATCACAACCCGAGGTCCGACGACGCTGCTGGGGAATAACCTGAACCGAGAGCGAAATAAACGCATCAAATTGCTGGTCTGAAAACCATGCGGTAGGAATAACAATCGTCTGTAGGGGATACACCTGAAAGCAAAGAGATAACAACCTGGCTTATGTTTCACATGCATATGTTTGAAAATGGCGTAATGCTCCATACAAAATGGAAATGCTACGCGTTTGGGAGGATGCCATACAACATGCAAATGTAAAGGAACCAAACCAGCAAAATAAATGCTAGAAAGAGGATACCAAACTCCACCGGGGAGATATAACCACCCTGCTGGGGACAGCTTACACGTGCCAATAACAATTGGACTTAAGCTAGGAAAACAAGCCCTGGACGGCATTCCGAGAACAAAATCCACTCTACCAGGGATCACACCACATTTTGTTGAGGAAAGTGCCCTGAATGGCCCACCAGACATTACCTTATGCTGAGAAAAAACGCCTCACCGGGGAAAATCAACCACTCCACCCGGTGGAAGCGACACTTGAGGACTCCATTCTGCTTGGGATTAAATCAGGTATCAACATGTCTTGTTGAGGAACATCCAACACTCCCACTAAGAACTCCACCCTACTAGGGACTACACGCTGTCGGAGGGAATATACTCCGCTTGGGGAGTAAGTAAAAAACCGCCCTGCTAGGAAATATCAGAGACTTCTACTGAGGACTCCCCTCTACTGGGAAATCGATCTAACTCTGCCTTAACATCTGTCATGTCGAGGGAATCAGCACATACTCTGCTTGAGGAAGAAAATCCTGAATACTGATATCACCAGAAAAAACCCCAGAACGTCGACTCCACTGAGGAAAAGGGCGTCAAAACATTGCCTCTGCTGGAGACCTCGCCTCTTCTGACGGCATCTGACTTGATAACAAAACCCTGTGGGGAGGCACAACTCCTTGCTGAACCAAACGCCTGACTGCATTACACCCGAAATGACTGCCCTCTCGGAAACTGCTGGGTACCAACTTACACAACTCAGACCTCCTGCTAAGGGATAATCCCTCATCTACCTGCTGGGGATAAGGCTACTTTACCGGGGATACCAATATCAACCCGCTGCTGAAGATGACCATGCTAGGAATAAACGCAACTCGCCGCAATCTTACACTGCTGAGGATAAGGACAATCCTGACCCGCTGAGGATAAACTTGTTGGGAAAAGGAAATCACCCTGCTGGGGATACTAGGATACGTAATCCTGACATGCTGAGGATAAACTTGTTGCCCTGTGTCGCTTCCGCAAAAATAAGGTGTCGGCAAAACAGAAGAGTCGCCACCTTTCGTTATTTATCCCTCAGAACGGGAAAGGAAACGATCGGAAAAACCTGACGAAAAAGGTATAAGACAAGGTCATCGCAACCATTGTCTGGGTTCGGGAGTCGGTTACGCAAGGGGAAGGTATTAGCACCCCTCACGTCCATCGTACTCGATGGGATCCACGCTTGTTATGTTTATCTGACGGGTTGGTTTACTATCTACCTATCAAGGCTGGCTTAAAAAGAAAAGAAAATGACTCGGCAAAGCGTCGCACTTTATGCCTACGTATTCTCATCAGAGAATGAGAAATCAGAGTCAACGTAGTTCGGCTAACTACGGGTTACGGGGAAGGTGGCTCGCCAATACGTCAGTATTGTGCCTACGTACTCTCAACAGGTATGAGAGATCAGAGCTTACGTAGTTCGGGATAATACGGATTACGGGGATTCTGATTCATCTGTTTTATCGAGTAGGGTTAACAAACGGTTCCAGCAGTTTGGTGTACACAGCTCGATCCTTGGAGACTTAGGCGTTACCGTTTGCGGTAGAACTGAGAGTTAACGACACTCTTTTCTTCAAAAAAGCTTCCTTTGAATTACGGGCCCACGGGGCAAAAAGGTTTGAAGTTTGTTTTCTGTCTTTTACGGAAGAACTGTTTTTTATGGTCGTTTGCAACCAATATCGCACTAGAGACTATGACCTGAGAGTGAATGCGTCACATGTCACCCAAAGGGTGCCATACTAAACATCCAAGCTGTCGAAAAGAAACTCTCCGACAACCCTTTCTCCGATAGCTTAAGGCTCGTAACATACGATATCAGTTAAACTTTATTACTGTATTTTGATTTGTTTGAAGAGGAGAAGAGAGAACAGGCTCAACTAAGGGGAGACTATCAAGTCCTACTGTTGTCATGCCAAGGATTCATCCTATGGTTGAGGTTTGAAACAGGGAACTCCTAGAAGTTATCATGCATAGGTTTCAACCTAAAGTTCTAATCATCACTTCCTTATCAAAGGAAGTGAGATTCCTAGGGGTTCATGTCAATGATAAACAGAAACAGATAAAGCATCAGCTTAAACAGAAAACAATACACATTAAACAGTACAGGGAATAACTGTAAAATGCATGCAGTGCAAGTGAGGGAGGAAATGTGTGTGGGGCATCAGCCTCCACAAGCTCATCTCAACCTCAAGCCAGATATGAATAACTGCAATCATACAGAAGAAATAACAGGCTATCAAGCAGACAAAATAATAACTGCAATCATACAGAAGAAATAAAATGCTATCAAGCAAACACAAACCACGTAGGCAAGGGAGCAGGGCTCTACCGAATACCCGCAAGCAAAGCCATACAGTAAAAATACAAGCAGAGGGAGCAACTCAACCTCTAGTGCAATCATTCTCCTAGCTTAAATCAATCTAAGTATGGACTTATTCTAATGCATCAAGCAAATCAAACAAGTCACATCAATACAGTTGCACAGAAAGAAAACAGACAGACAAGAAGACCAACAGCTTCCATAGCTTCACAGCAAAGCACCTCTGACATCAGTTCAGTCCTCATTCCTCAACTACTCTTCAAGGATTTCATCTTCACTAGCAAGTGTCAACTTGCTTCTCTGAGCTTCCAACACATCAACATAAGTATCAACTTAGTCTCTCTCCCTCAAGCTTCAGCTCCAAAGTAAATTCCACCTTCAGGCCTCAATCCCATTGCAAATACCAACTTGTCTTTCAGACTCTCAATGTATCAACACAAGTATCAACTCATTCTTTCTTCTTCAAGCCTCAGCTCTTCACTCAATTTCAAATTGATCTTCTTCACAAGTGTCAACTTGTTCTTCAAGCTTCAGCTCTCTCCTCTTTACAAGTATCAACTTGTTCTTCCTGATCTACAAGCTTCAGCTTCTAAAGGTAATCTTCAAACACAAAGAAATATCAACCCCTAGCATATTCAATCTTCTAACAAGGAACTCCATCCTCTAGCAAGGAAGAAAGATTTATTTGACAAGAGTAAAGCTTGGATGATTGGTAGCAGAGTGAAGACCAAAGGTCACCACTGAGCATCCTATCATCAGAGAAAGGGACCCTCCAAGATTCTACCAACTTGTAAAGAGCCACACATCCTACCAAAGGAGGGATGAGGCCTTCACAAGGGGACCTTACATCATAGGGAAGAATGGAAGTGATCAACACCTTCCATGCTTATGAAATAAGAGAATCCATCTAGAAGCTCTACTCACAAACCCTAATCTTAACACCTAATCAACACTACACCAAAAGAAGGGAAGATCCTCACATCCAAGCTTCTTCAAGCTTCCATGGTAGCCCTAGCTTGTCTTCAACATCATTCAAGAGCAAGGGAGAGAAAACCCTAATCTAAGGGAACTAAGGAAGTCATTCCAGTTGAATTAGTGCATTAGAATCATCTAAAGCTAGCATCTAAACTAAAATCAAACAAAAATAGTAAAATCCAATGTAAATTCCTACAAAAATTCCTAAGGGGCCCTAATTCAATCATGAATCTACCATACAAAAATCAGAGGTTGAATCATCCACCAAGTTCTAAAAATAAAATCTAAATCACAAGGTATCAACCCTAAACCCTAAAAATGGAGCTCTTAAAGTTTCAACCTAAAACTACCACTTATATTCATCACAAAAATGTGAGAAAAATCTAGGGGGATCATGCATGTCTACGCTAGCTACACACAAAAAATCAGAGCAAGAATCATCATCACATGATTAAACCAAATTCAATAAAATCAAGCATCAACCATGATTATTTTAATGTCAATTAAAATGCAAAAATGCCCATAAAATCAAAAAATGCATGGAATAGTAATATTTTTTATCTAAAAAATACTAGATTCAATCATGAATCCATGGAAAAAAGAATGGGATTAATTGAGTCATTTTTCAATTATTTATGAATTTTCTAATAACCATGCATGAAATGAAAAATAAAAATGAAAATCAAAATAAAATAAGAGGCGCGTGGTGTGAATAGCACAAAAACTCAGTTCATTATCCAAACTGGGCCAAAAGGGGGGTGGGAGTATCAACTATGACCTTAAGCCCAAAACCATCAGATTAATGAAACGATGCGTTTCACAATAACTTCAAAAATCCTTCACAAACTTGGAAATAATCGTGGCCGTTGGATCCTCATCTGGTTAAAGGTCTCAGCCCAATCCAATGGCCATCCAGTCATCTTCAACCTTTTGAATTTCTGAGTTCAGTTCACCTGCGCGCCAGAGTCACCGTCGGTGACGTTCTCCGATCAACCTTCCACAACCCTAACTCTCTATAGAGTCCACCATTGGCCACGATTCCTTGATGAATCTTGTCCCAAATTTCCTCAGGAATCCACTCATGCCATTAATTCATTCTAAAACCTCAAGATTCGCAAGAACACAATCTCAACCAAAAGTTGGAACAACCCTAATTGGTCACTAATCTTCAAATTGATTATCCAAAAACCTTCCTACATCAACCTACAATGCATCTAACACCATAATTCTCATTGCTTCTACCTAATTTAAGCCATGGAACAAGAATTGCATACCTGGTAAACTTGAGCAAACAGAGTGGTTGAATCTTCAACTCAACCTTCAAGAACTTGCAGAATCCTTCACTAGTCTCTAATCAACCTTCTATATGCAAAGAAAAAAATTGAAACGCCCTGAATTCTTGAAACCGATTCTGAGTTGCAAGCTTCCAACTCCAATGGCTACTTCACGATTCCTCCACCACTTGGCCTCGAATTTGATCTGGGATCAATCACCAACCTCAGAGCAAGCTATTGAGATCAATTTCTTGGACTGAAATGGCCTCTAACCTTGTAACAAATTTTGATTTGCAATGAGAAGTTTCAAAGTGAAATCTCACTCTCCTCTCTCAATCTCACCAACCTTCACTCCGAATCACTTCTAAATCAAATATAGAACATGGATGAATGATCTAGAAAGTTCTAGATCACTCTAATGAGAAATTCAATATCTCACTTCACTTGAAAATCCAATCTCATGGTATATTCAAAACAGTCCTTTCATCAGCTTGTATCCATCATGCTTTTCATCCAAATTCTCTCCAAATGAGATTATCAAAGTGTTTGGATTGAAAGGCCTTGGTTATGCCTTGCATATTGGTTTGGCCATTGTTACTTATGATGTAAGTAACCACTTTTCAAAGCAAGTCCTCAAATTAACCTTCAATTCAAAATTGTGGCAATGTCAATGTTCTTAAAATGTGTTTTACAATCAAAATGGTATGTCATATGGCTTGATTTGGACATGTAGATCAAAAAATCCCAATTTCCATCTTTGGTTCATTTGAAATTCACCCTTATCTTAGGCCATTTTTGTGATTTTGAGCTACAAGCAATTCCAACCTCTCATGACAACTTGGCTAGCCTTAAAACATCATTTTGAACAAGTTTGATGTTGAACATCATTCCAACCTCGCAAATAGGAGTTATGGCCCTATGATTGAAATGACCTATAATCTCCAAATGACCTAAATACCCTTGACTTGTCAAAGCCATAACTTGAGTTCTACAAATCCTATCAAGGACTTCTAGTACTATATAGAAATATAAGAGGATAAGGAACAACATTAATGTTGACCAAAAGTCCATAGGAATCATCCTTCTAGGGAAAAAGTTTCATGCAAGTTGGATAACTTTCAAGCTCCAAATTCACATGCCTCAGATGACCTGTAACTAGTCTAAGTCATAACTTGAGTTCTACAAATCCTATCAAGGACTTATAGCACTCAAATTAAAGCTAAGATCATGATCTACAAGATTCATGTTGGGGGCAAGATGAGATGACAATCACATCTTGAGCTAAATTGCCTTGAAGATAGGGGTCAAACTAGAGGATTTTACACTGTCAAGCCTTAGAAACCCTAGCCTGAAACTTCTCAAACTCTTCAATCATGATGAGTTGACCTTGGAATCATCCTTTTATCATCCCAATCTATCAATCCATGATCACATGGCTCTTGGATTAGGTCTCAACCTTCTCCAAATCATCAGTTGACTTAGGGTTGACCCAGTCAAATCCTAGTTGCACCACTCATGGCTGAGCCTTCTTAATCTTGCACAATGACCTGTCTAGGACTCAAAGTGATCTTCAACACTTCTATTGAGCTCTCTCAAGACCTCAAGTCCATCTTCATGGCTTCAGAATCATCTGATGGCTTTCCACAACTCTCAAGTTAGGAGACACACCCTTTTGGTTTCAACCACTCTCTCTGAGGATCTTTTAACTTCTCTGACAAGGATATCAACCCTTGAACACTTGAATAACCTTCTTAGCTAGCTTCAAAGTCTTGTGTAGCCCTTGATTGGTAATCATACCTCTTGATCTCCTGCATACATGTCAATGAAATGCAAATGATAATGCTAATGTGAAAGAAATGAAACATAAGCTAGGTAAAGAAATGTTGAGCAAATTTTGGGGTGCAACAGCTGCCCCTATTCAAACGGCTTGGACCTGACTGGGTGAGAAGCGAACAGCTCTCAAACAATCAAGGTAAAAGGCGGTTGAATACCAACGAACCCGGAAATTTTCCAACTGCACAAGTACACGATACTCTGATGGGGACAAATCTCTTCGGAAACTGAAATGATGGCTGCACGGCAACTAGCTGGAGAAATAATGATCTGAACCTCCGTCAGGATGATTCTCTGATTTATCTGATATCATTGCATCCTCAAATAATCAAGGGATCACTAGTTACACGGTAACGGGTGATTTGCGAAGCACGCACAGGTAAACGATACTCTGATCGGTAGGCACATCTTCAGAAACTGAGCATGACAGTTGCACGACAACTCTGCTGGGGGAATTGGTCACACGGTAACCGGTGAAGGGTCAAATCTCAAATCTCCGTCAGGATGATCATCTCATTTTGTTGTAGATCTTCGTCCTCAAGTCATCAAGGGGTCACCGGTTATGCGGTAACTGGTAATGAATGGTTGATCATGCCGTCAGGCGTCAGAATTCCTCGGGACTCATCAGGTCAACAATCATGCCATCGGGCATTCAAAGAAGTTTTCGGGCGTCAGCCAGATTTCATCAGTAAAAGTCGGGAACAGAACCCTTGGTCAATCATGAACCAAGTTGGGATACACAATATTTTGCCGTCAGGCGCTCCGCGTCAGCTGAGATAGCTGCTTCGGTCTCGCAGTTAGACTCCATCAGTACGTCTGGGGTTTCGGCACTACCGCCGGACTTCAATCACCAAGTCTTCAAAGGAAGTTTCAACTTCGTTGTTCAGAAACCTGCTGGGGATGACGCATCTCCGCTGGGGATTCTGGAGAACTATGAAGTAACTCTGCTTCGGGGATCCAGAAATCATTCTGGGCAAATAAACTCAGCTGAGGAAATCAAGAATCATCTTGAACAAATAACTCTGTCAGGGACTTCAAGAATCATCCTGAACCACTAACTCCGCTGGAGATTTCAGGAATCATCCTGAGCAGACACTCTGTCGGGGACTCTAAGCATCAACTTGAGCAACCAACTCTGGCGACTTCACTGGGGATCTTAAGAATCATCTTAAGCAAACCACTTCGCTGAGGAGTTCAAGAATCATCTTGGGCAAACGACTTTGTTGGGGAATTCAAGAATCATCATGAGCCACACAACTCTTCTGAGATTTCAGGAATCATCCTGAGCGGACACCCCGCCGGGGAACATCTGCAAAACAAGAACAGTAACGACCTAGCTCATGTTTCATATGCATATGATCGACAATGGCGCAATGCTCCACACGGTGGAAATGCTACGCATTTTTACGGTAAATGTTATGCAATCATGCAAAATACTACGACCCCATCAGCAAAATAAATGTTGAAGGGAGCATCCTCCCGTCAAGGAGAAAGAACCACTCTGGTGGAGGAAGGAATCATCCTGACGAGGAGAAGAAGTCACACCAATCTCAATTGGACTCCGCCTGGGGAAATGATCTTCAGTCGACTGTTGTAGGGGAACAAAGCTCTACGAGAACTTGAGCCTGCTCATCTGGGCATTCAAACCACAAACTACTGAGGAAAACGATGTCAATCGCAGAAATAAACTACACGACCTTCGCGGCTAAAACTTTCCTGGAGATAACGACTCCGGTGGGGAAATACAACATCAACTATTCAACACGCTACTGGGGAAAACCAATCATGGCCCAAACGACTCCCGGGGACTCGACTCTTTTGGGGATTTGTCAGCTCGGCTGAGGAAGAAGGAATCGTCCTGCTTACTGGGGAGAGTATGACTTTGTGGGGGACCTTCAATTCCACTGGAGACTTCAGTCTGAACTATCGAAAACTGCATACTTCAGCGTATGACTCAACTAGGGAGATGACGTTCCTTCAGGATGCATCTGATTGGGGAGAGAATCTTCTCTGCTTGGGGAGACACATATCAATGCTTACAATCCCATGTTCAAACTCCACGGGGAGATGCTACTGAACTTGCTGAAGAAGAAGGAATCATCCTGCTTGGGGAACATACGGCGTACTGCCCGGAATAGGCTATACCTGCAACAAGACAAACACACAGACAAGATACCCTTCTCAAAGGGACCTATCAAGGTTATCACCTTGTGAAAATGTTCAAGTAATTCATTGTTTCAACAATCAGTGGCCTAGGCCAGTAAGTTTATGTATGCGCATTTTATCAAAAACATCGATGTTCTTTTTCGCAAACAAAACAGATAAATGCTAAACAGGCAAACAGAATTGCTGAATAGTATACATTTTATTGATAACAAACCCCTGAATGGGTACAAATGTTTTACAATAGATGCAAGTTCCTGGAATGAGGAAGCCGTGCAAAAATAAAACATAAATATACATCAGTATATACACAAATGTCGGCAATGAGGCGTAGACGAACACCATGAGTTGATCCCTCTATGACCCACTCGACTTCGATACTTCTCCGACGTTTCGGCTTCAGAAGAGATTGATTCAGATAAATGGCCCTCAGGTCTTCCAAACCACTAAACAAATACAGTCCACACGCGGAACGCAGTCATTTGCTTTTTCAAATCCCTAACTTTTGCCTGAATCGCCCTTTCGGGTTTTCGATTCACCGGGATACCCTTTTTTGCCAAAGTCGCCCTTCTAGGTTTTCGACTTTGCGGGTGTACATTCTTTTCTTTATATCCCTAATTTTTGCCCGAACCTTTTTCCTTTTTTATGGTTCGCCGGGATGCCCCATTTTTTCCTGGACATTCTTTTTCTTTCCAGCGGGTCTCTTTTAAGCAAAGTATTTTTTAACTGCGTCCGCGTTCACCGGGGATGCAAAATCTTCACCATCCATCGTGGATAACAACAAAGCTCCTCCCGAGAAGACCTTGCTGACGACGTACGGACCTTCGTAATTAGGAGTCCACTTGCCCCGGTGATCGGAGTGTAGAGGAAGAATCTTCTTCAGGACGAGATCACCCGTCTGAAAGCTTCTAGGACGCACCTTCTTATCATAAGCTTTCTTCATTCGGCTTTGCTACAGACGACCATATGCAATCGATGCTAACCTCTTCTCGTCCATCAGGCTGAGCTGGTTTAATCCGTTCTTAATCCATTTTGCCTCATCGAGTTTTGCGTCAACCAAAACTCGCAAAGAAGGAATCTCAACTTCTAACGGTAGGACAACTTCCATACCGTACACTAAGGAGAAAGGAGTTTCCCCGGTTGATGTACGTACCGTTGTACGATAACCGTGCAATGCAAATGGCAACATCTCGTGCCAGTCCTTGTAGGTCACAACCATCCTCTGTACAATCTTCTTAATGTTCTTATTAGCCGCTTCAACGGCGCCATTCATCTTCGACTGGTAAGGAGATGAGTTGTGGTGTTCAATCTTGAAACTCTGGCACAACTCCTTCATCATCTTGTTATTCAGATTCGAACCATTATCAGTAATGATCCGTTCGGGAATTCCGTAACGACAGATGATGTCCCTCTTTATGAATTTAGCCACCACCTGCTTGGTCACATTAGCATATGAGGCTGCCTCCACCCACTTGGTGAAGTAGTCGATAGCTACTAGAATGAAGCGATGACCGTTAGATGTAGTGGGCTCGATCTTGCCTATCATATCGATGCCCCACATGGAGAACGGCCACGGGGAGGACATGACATTCAACGGGCACGGCGGCACGTGAATCTTATCAGCATAAATCTGGCATTTATGACATCTCTTCGTGAATTTAAAGCAATCCGACTCCATCGTCATCCAGTAATACCCTGCTCTCAGAATCTTTCTTGTCATAGCATGTCCGCCGGCGTGCGTACCAAATGTGCCTTCATGGACTTCTTCCATGAGCATACTCGCTTCTTTCTCATCTACACATCTGAGTAGCACGAGATCGTGGTTTCTTTTATACAAAACTCCATCAGGATTGAGATAAAAATTTCCAGACAGCCTCCTCAGAGTCTTCTTATCCTGGGTTGACGCTCCCGCAGGATACTCCTTAGTCATAAGGAAAGTCTGGATATCATGGAACCATGGCTTGCCATCGGAGGCTTCCTCGATCGCAAAGACGAATACAGGTCTGTCAAGACGAGAAAGGACAATTCTTGGAGCTTCATTCCAAAAATTGACTTTATACATCGAAGCCAACGTGGCTAAGGCATCAGCCATCTGGTTCTCCGCCCTGGGCACATGATGGAGTTCCACTCGATCAAAGAACGGAAGCAGCCTTCTGGCATAGTTCATGTACGGTACCAAATTTGATTGACGAGTCTCCCACTCCCCTTTAATCTGGTTGATCACAAGTGTCGAGTCACCATACACATCTAGGTTCTTGATTCTCAAATCAATTGCTTCTTCTAGACCCATGATGCATGCTTCGTACTCCGCTTCGTTATTGGTGACTGGAAACGTCAGTCTCGCAGTAAACGGGATGTGGGATCCGTGGGGAGTTGTGATGATCGCCTCGATGCCACTTCCATAAGAGTTGACCGCCCCGTCAAATATCAATTCCCACTGGGATTTCCTATCTGGACCCTCGTCGGGCAACGGTTCATCGCAATCTTTCGCTTTGAGAAACATGATATCCTCATCAAGGAATTCAAATTTCATCGGCTGATAATCCTCGATCGGCTGTTCGGCAAGGTACTCAGACAATACGCTTCCCTTGATGGCCTTCTGGGAAACGTACTGAATGTCATATTCCGTCAACACCATTTGCCATCTGGCAATCCTGCCCGAAAGCGCTTGCTTCTCGAAGACGTACATGATCGGATCCATCTTCGAAATTAGCATAGTTGTGTGATTGAGCATGTACTGTCGTAAACGTTTGGCAGCCCAGGCTAGTGCACAACACGTCTTCTCCAGCATCGAGTATCGAGATTCACAGTTTGTGAACTTTTTACTCAAGTAGTAGATGGCATGCTCCTTTCTGCCCGTCTCGTCGTGTTGACCGAGAACACACCCCATACTATTCTCAAGAACTGTCAAGTACATGATTAAGGGTCGTCCAGCCACTGGGGGTATCAAGATCGGAGGTTCCTGCAGATACTGTTTTATCTTATCAAATGCCTTCTGGCAATCCTCGTTCCAGATAATCGCCTGATTTTTCTTTAGCAGTTTGAACATCGGTTCACACGTGGCCGTGAGCTGAGAAATAAACCTTGCAATGTAGTTTATTCTGCCCAGGAAACCACGAACTTCTTTTTATGTTTTTGGCGCTGGCATTTCTTGTATGGCTTTTATCTTCGCAGGATCAACCTTGATGCCTCTTTCACTCACGATAAACACCAGTAGTTTTCCAGACCGTACTCCGAAAGTACACTTGTTAGGATTCAGCCTCAACCTGAACTTCCTAAGCCTCTCAAAAAGCTTCAGCAAATTGACTAGATGTCCCTCCTCCGTTTGGGACTTCGCAATCATGTCATCAACATAGACTTCAATCTCATGATGAATCATATCATGAAACAAAGTAACCATTGCTCGTTGGTAAGTGGCCCCTGCGTTCTTCAGACCGAAAGGCATTACCTTGTAGCAAAATGTTCCCCAAGGCGTAATAAATGTAGTTTTCTCCATGTCCTCCGGCGCCATCTTGATCTGATTGTAGCCGGAGAAGCCATCCATGAACGAAAATACGGAGAACTGAGTTGTATTGTCGACCAACACATCAATATGAGGCAGCGGGAAATCATCTTTAGGGCTCGCCCAATTCAAATCCCGATAATCGACGCACATTCGCACCTTACCGTCCTTCTTCGGTACAGGCACTATGTTGGCGACCCACGGAGGGTAAGTGGTGACCGCTAAGAAGCCAGCATCAAGTTGTTTCTACACTTCTTCTTTGATCTTAACGGCCATATCTGGTCGTGTCCTCCTAAGCTTCTGCTTGACGGGAGGACAATCTTCTCGCAGCGGCAGGTGGTGGACCACGATGTCAGTATCAAGTCCGGGCATATGTTCGTATGACCAAGCAAAGATGTCACTATACTCTCGAAGCATCTCGACCATTCTCTGCTTGACATCACTCTGCAATGCAGCCCCTATCCTGATGTTCCTAACAAGTTCTTCAGAACCCAGATTCACAATCTCAATCTCTTCTTCGTGAGGCAGAATAACCTTCTCTTCTTGTTTCAACAAGCGGGCCAACTCTTCGGGAAGGTCTTCGTCTTCATCAATCTCTTCTTCGGCTTGATAGATCGGGAAATCGAAGTCGAAGTGAGTCGTAGAAGGTCCCGAGTCGATGTCATCTGCTATGTGGATCCTGCAATAACAAGGGTTAAGCTTAAAACAAGGATATGCAGGTTAGCACAAACCTCATTGCCATTTTATTGTTTTTCAAAACAAATATAAAACAGGAATAACAGAGATCACAACATTTGAATACGAAAAAACGCCTTTTGATTTATTGGTAAAATACATGTACATAACCAAACAAGGCCCTGACAATAAAACCACTATGCCCCGGGTAGGACATAGGGTTGTACAATGATTGGAGGAAGTAAATCATTACTCTTTGCCTGTCACTTGGATGGTATCCTTGATGGACCAGTTGCTGAGGCTCTCGCCTGATTTGTTTGGCTGGATCCAAGAGTCTAGGTCGATTTCACTGTCTTCGCCGTCTTCAGACACCGCGCTGACACTTTCGAATATTACTCTTCCACTTGTAAAATGGATCGGCCCTTTATCGCGCGACGTATTGTGAGAAGAGGAGGCTTCAGCCGTAGGAGAGTATCCTAACCCGAACTTGTTCTGCTTGTTAGGTATCTCTAGAATTCGCCCCCAGCCTGGGGTAGATCCGGCTTGAACAACGGCCCGGGCTTCCCTGAAGGAAGAGAGAGTCATCTCTGGTTTTTCAGTCATCACAGGAGCCACGTTCTTGACTTTAACAGCTTCGAACGCCTGACATAGGGTTTCATGGATTTCTCCATCCATCTCAACATACTTGAAGGACGACAAATGGCTCACCATTATATCTTCCTCGCCACAAACAGTCACGATGCTGCCTCCGACAGCATACTTGAGCTTCTGGTGCAACGTGGAGGTCACGACGCCAGCAGAATGGATCCATGGCCGGCCTAAGAGATAGCTGTAGGTAGGCATGATGTCCATAATATAGCAGACTGTGTCGAACGTTTCCGGCCCAACTTGGATTGGTAAGGTCACCTCCCCGAAAACATGCCGTTTGGTTCCATCGAACGCTTTCACCACCAGGTCACTGGGTGTGCAAATCAATCCGCGAGTATCTAACTTCATCAATTCTTTCTTCGCAAGAACATTGAGCGATGACCTTGTTTCCACCAACACATGAGACATAATCGTTCCCCTACACTCTATCGAGATGTGCAGGGCGCTATTGTGGTTCCTCCCCTTCGGCGTCAGCTCCAGGTTAGTGAACCCTAACCCGTTTCCAGCATTCACGTGGGCTACAACCC
Organism: Lathyrus sativus; assembly: GCA_963859935.3. Taxonomy (NCBI): domain Eukaryota; kingdom Viridiplantae; phylum Streptophyta; class Magnoliopsida; order Fabales; family Fabaceae; genus Lathyrus; species Lathyrus sativus. The sequence continues at coordinate 415,671,749 of OZ012739.1, forward strand.
CTTCCAACTGGTTGACCGATATTTCCTGCGGTACATACGTGGCATTCAACACCTTCAGCAGCGCGTTGCGATGTGCCTCAGAACACAGCAACAAATTCAGGATGGAAATTTTCGAGGGTGTTTGATGGAGATGATCCACGATCTTGTAGTCACTTTTTTTAATCAACCTCATAAACTCTTCAGCGTTTTTAACAAGTAAGTCCTTCTCTACCCCACGAGGGGTTTCTTCAGCGACCTTACTCTTTCCCTTATCAGTTACTTCAACTTTGTCCGCTTTGTCCTCCATGATCTCAGGTGGAGCAAATACTCTCCCACTACGAGTGATTCCGCTAATGCCCGCTAGGTTATCCACATATGACCCTGATGGTTTCAATTCCAATTTCTGCCCATTGCAGTAGACGTCTGCCCCATAATGCCACGGGACATCATCGGTGCTTTCAAAAGGTATTGGCCCAGCTTTGGTGATGGTAATCGTGGGCGGCCTGGGTGCAGAAATAGTTATCGTCCGACGAGGGATGGTGATGGTGGCAACCTCATCCTCTTGCTTCAGCATTACCTCTCCTGATCCACATTCGACCCTTCGGCTAAACTGCAAGATTCCTTCAGTCATCAGACTCTGGATCCCCTCTATCAACTGTTCACATCCATCAGGGCTAGTCGCGCAGCCCATACACAGCTCTCCACAACCTGGAAAGAAACCTCTTTTCATCAGCTTGGCCTTAACGAAGCTAAGCGGTGTCTTCAGATCTTTGACGTCAGTCAACAAATCCGAGCTCTCGTCTTCAATAATGGCATTTACTCCACCTCCCCTATGATTCAGCATAGGGTTCTTCGTGACATTTGGCACATTATCTGAGAAATTGATGATCGTAGCATCCACCATATCCTGCACCTTGTGCTTGAAGGCTTTGCAATTTTCTATCGTGTGGCCTGATGCCCCTGAGTGAAATTCACAAGTTGCATTCGCGTCATAACCTGGCGGAGATGCCCCTGTCAAGGGAGCCAGGGTTCTCTTCTGGATCAGCTGTAACTGGAGCAGAGTCTGTAACAACTGAGCATAAGACATGGGCGGAGTCTCAACGTGACGGCTCGATAGAGGTGCCCTGTTCTGATACTTTCTGTACCCTTGCTGATTCGGCTGCTGCTGCTGTGGCTGTTGGACCGCTGGGATGGTTATACTGGCCACCTGTTGGTGTTGGCCCTTGCCTTTCCTTCGAGCGTTGGACACGACGCTCGTCTCTCCTTCCCTCCTTTTGCCACCATAGGGTTTCTTTCCTCCTCTAGCTGAGGACAAATCCCCTTGAATTTTCCCCAGTTTGATCCCATTTTCGACGTGCTCACCTGTGATAATGAGATCTGAGAAGCTTCCAGACATACTGTTGACCAATTTTTCGTAATAAACCCCTGGAAGGGTGGCTACGAACATTTCCACCAGCTCCCGTTCAACCATCGGTGGATGAACCCTAGCTGCCAATTCACGCCACCGCTGGGCGTATTCCTTGAACCCTTCGTTGTTCCTCTGTGACAAATTCTGCAGTTGGACCCGGTTCGGAGCCAAGTCACTGTTATATTGGTAGTGGTGCACAAATGCTTCAGCAAGTTCCTTCCACGTGCGCACACTGGTAGGTTCCAGACTCATGTACCACTCTAAGGATGGCCCGGACAAGCTATCCTGAAAGAAGTGCATCAGCAACTTCTCGTCCTCAGAGTGAGCTGACATTTTCCGGTAGTATGATCTCAGATGGACGCGAGGGCAAGTGGTGCCCTTGTACTTTTCAAAGTCAGGTACCTTGAACTTGGGAGGCACCTTGAAATCAGCAATTAGTCCTAACTTGGACATGTCAACACCCATGGTGTTCTGGTTCTCGAAATTCCTCATCTTGTCCTCGAGTGCCTTAAACCTTAGCCGTGCTTCAGCAGTCAGCTCCCCTTCAGCACCTCTCTGTGAGAACACATCGTCTTGACGGTCTTCTAACCATGGCTGAGGCCCATACAGATTTCCAACACCTGCATTGCCGTTGCCCAGTCCAACATTGACGTTAGCTTCAAAATTCCCATTGCCGACGCCAGTCGTATTACCGTTGAGTCCCATGTTAGTGATTACATTGCCGTTGGCACTACCATTCCCCCCGGTCACAGGGACGCCATTTTGAGGAGTTTCAACAGGTGGAGGGGTTGGAACAGTCCCACCGTGGAGTACACCATTGCGGTCGACCCTTGAAATCAGAGGCTGGACCAATGTTCTGAGCTGATCCTGGCCGTTGGCGACCACTTGCATGAGCTCCATGAAGCGGTCCATCCTTTCTCGGAGTTCCTGAATGTCAATCTGTACTTGCTCCATAACTCTGGCTTGATTTGCTCTGGTCGGATAGCGGTGGATAGGTCTCTGATCAATCCTGGAATAACCTGAAACAACCTGTATACACAAAAGGGTTAGAAAAAATGACAAAGTTCTCGTTATGCAGATGCTTCATGCAAATGCAAACGTGTGTCTGTGTGTTGGGGAGATATCCCCTGACCCTAGTGCCTGAGTGCCAATGCTGATGATAAGAAGTCTGAGTCCAGTCATGGAAATAACATCTCATATATATAAGGAAAGCCCATCAAGGCGGTACACAATGTCACTGAGTACAAGCTGAATCAATAACGTGACCTCAACCAACAAGCCTGGTGATGGTCAACATACAACAATGATTAACACAAAAGGATTACAAATAGTCAAGCACGGCCACGGGCGCGAAACTCTTCTAACAACCCCTTCGTTTCTGGATGATCAGGCTGAGTGAGTAACCCTTCGACGAGTAACTCTCTCTGCATAATGGTGTATTGAAGACCTTCAACTGAGTCTTCCCATGCTCCTTCGCCGAAACAATCTTCTAGCTTCCGCTTCTTGGATTCAAACGTCAGTTTGCGCTCCTTCAGGTTAGCAAGAGCCTTGTTGAGTAGGCCCTCAGCGGCATATCTGCGAGCGGTTTCTTCATCAAACCTCTTCTCACTAGCTTTCACCTGGGCTTTCAGCTTGGAGATCTGTTGCTTCAGCTTATCCTCCCGTTCTTTGCCGTTGGCTAAAGTGGCCTTCCAATGCTGGTTAAACTTGGATATCCTCCGGTACGCTTCATCCAAATGCTGCTTCTTAGTGGCCAGTACATCGTTGACAGCTTTGAAGTCTCGACCCAAGCGCTCACGCTCGGCTATCTGCTTAGTCAAATCTGTCCCTAACTGGTTCGCCGGCTCTGTTTGCCTCTTGAAGGAATGAATGGCTTCGCTTCTCTCGTTTCTGAGTTGAGCCAATTCTTTCTCCAGTTCTTCATTTGCCCGCTTCAGCTCATCTCTCTCAGCTAACACCTGATTGTGCTGCTGAATAGGCACGGTGGTAGGCTCTTCAATCACTGGAGGGTTTTCTGGCTTGGCAGGTGGGAACGGCATCCCTATAGCATCTGCTATGGCTCTGATCCAAGTCACATATGGAGCGTAGGCCTGGCTGTTACTTTTTCCCAGCAACGGCTTTCCCTGCTTACTAATACCATTCCAAGCGTGCTGAAGCTTGGATAACATATCCCCCTCTAGAAGACCAGTGAGGTACAGAGATTCCTGCACCTCTTCATCCTTCGGCGGAGCCCTCAAGGCATAAGCAAACTGTCGGACCAGCAGAGACGGATTATAATTGATACAGCCATTCCTGCCTATCAAAGGCACATTCGGAAACCCGCTGTAGTTGAAGATAATCTCAGTACCCAACCTATCTCTATCAAACCAGGCAATATCTTCTGCTGACAGACTCATCAAACGCTCAGACCACTTAGCTGTGGCTGCAGACGAAGCAAAGGGACCCTTCTTGGGTAGGTGGCTATCAAGCCATCTATAGAGCAGGGGCACACAGCACGAGACGTTCTTACCCCTTCTGTTCTTGTTTTTGTAGTGGATGGAGTGGTAGACATCTCCGATCAAGGTAGGGACTGGGTTCCCTGATGCGAAGATGTGAAAGGCGTCGAAGTCTACAAAGTCAGGCATATTGGGAAACAGAATGATGCCATATATGCATAGAGCAAGAATGGCGTTGAACACGATCCAACATCCGTCTTTGGCGCATTGCTGAGCCTTTCCCACTAAGAACTGCAAGGAGAAACCGGGAACCCTGTTCCAACTAGACAAGACCAACTCGGAGGCATCCAGATGAAGTGAAGGGGCTAGACTAGCCAGGTCAGGCTCGACATCCATATGAACAAAAGGCATCTGACTCTTGATAGGCACACCTAACAAGTCAACATACTCCTCTAGTGTGGGTGCGAGAATAAAGTCCTAGAAAGTAAAGCATCTCAACGGAGGATCGTAGAACTGTAGCAGGGCGTGCAACCCACTCAACTCAAACACAGAGGGTCTACGAACCAGGCTGAGCAGTTTCCCATAAGACTTTCTGAATTCATCTCTCACAGAATCATCTGCTAAAGAACTCAAACCAGTCAGCTGAACAACATCAGGAGTGGGGAGCTTGTAAGCCACGGCCTTCCTCATAGAACCCATAATAGCACAATAGAAGGTGAGAAAACCTGAATCGGGGGAAACGGTACCTGCAACACAAACACACGTTAATGAAATGCAAATGAGTATACAAAGCAATGTAAAATGCAATCATGCAGCAGGAGATCAAGACGACTGTGTTGTTGAAGATATGAAGGTTCTGTATCAACAAAACCATAATACTGCTCTGTCAAGAACAACCCCATCTCGGATGATAAGAAAACCCTGGTATCGGACCATAAATCTGCTCTGTCAAGAACAACCACACATCTGATAATAAGGACCTCTGATACAGGACCATAAATCTGCTCTGTCAAGAACAAATACATTTGATAATAAGGACCTCTGATACAGGACCATAACTCTGCTCTGTCAAGAACACATATACATCTGATGATGAGGACCTCAGATACAGGACCATAACTCTGCTCTGTCAAGAACATACATCTAACAATAAGGACCTCTGATACCAACAAAACTAATTCGCTATCAAGAAAACCAGGTAGTCTGAAGGTTAAGGCTTCCTGCAACAAACCCGACCCTGCTCACATGTATGGACCTATACTGACACAAGTTCGGCATCCTATGCGGTCATCAGCGTCACAGACATTCAAGAGGGGTGATACGATACCCAGAAGGTGTGGCATCACCGTCTCCTGAAGCGGCCTCACTCAGCTGAATTCCAAATGATCGGTCCCCAGAGTCGACAATCCTCCAAACCAACAACCCCCTCAACCCAAAGGGTTGAAAAAGAAGTCAACCGGGAGAACCTCGTCTGAGCATGGATTTCATGAGACACTAGTCCCTGCAAAGCAAGCACGCGCCCACTAATTTCCACAACTAATGCTAAGTACACTCAAGCCTGGGTCTGGCTTCTCACTCATCAGAATGCCCCTCCCACAACAGCACAGATAATCATATCATACTGGAAATAAAGTGCGGGAAATAAAATGCGATAAATAAACACAACCCAACAAGTAATCATACAAGCGCTAGGATTGACTCTCGCAAGGGGACGTTGGATCCCCAAACTGACTCACATATGGGTCGTTGGATCCCAGGAAACTATGAAATCCCCAGCAGAGTCGCCAGCTGTCGCTTCCGCGAAAATAAGGTGCCGGCAAAACAGAAGAGTCGCCACCTTTCGTTATTTATCCCTCAGAACGGGAAAGGAAACTATCGGAAAAACCTGACGAAAAAGGTATAAGACAAGGTCATCGCAACCATTGTCTGGGTTCGGGAGTCGGTTACGCAAGGGGAAGGTATTAGCACCCCTCACGTCCATCGTACTCGATGGGATCCACGCTTGTTATGTTTATCTGACGGGTTGGTTTACTATCTACCTATCAAGGCTGGCTTAAAAAGAAAAGAAAATGACTCGGCAAAGCGTCGCACTTTATGCCTACGTATTCTCATCAGAGAATGAGAAATCAGAGTCAACGTAGTTCGGCTAACTACGGGTTACGGGGAAGGTGGCTCGCCAATACGTCAGTATTGTGCCTACGTACTCTCAACAGGTATGAGAGATCAGAGCTTACGTAGTTCGGGATAATACGGATTACGGGGATTCTGATTCATCTGTTTTATCGAGTAGGGTTAACAAACAGTTCCAGCAGTTTGGTGTACGCAGCTCGACCCTTGGAGACTTAGGCGTTACCGTTTGCGGTAGAACTGAGAGTTAACGAGACTCTTTTCTTCAGAAAAGCTTCCTTTGAATTACGGGCCCACGGGGCAAAAAGGTTTGAAGTTTGTTTTCTGTCTTTTACGGAAGAACTGTTTTTTATGGTCGTTTGCAACCAATATCGCACTAGAGACTATGACCTGAGAGTGAATGCGTCACATGTCACCCAAAGGGTGCCATACTAAACATCCAAGCTGTCGAAAAGAAACTCTCCGACAACCCTTTCTCCGATAGCTTAAGGCTCGTAACGTACGATATCAGTTAACCTTTATTACTGTATTTTGATTTGTTTGAAGAGGAGAAGAGAGAACAGGCTCAACTAAGGGGAGACTATCAAGTCCTACTGTTGTCATGCCAAGGATTCATCCTATGGTTGAGGTTTGAAACAGGGAACTCCTAGAAGTTATCATGCATAGGTTTCAACCTAAAGTTCTAATCATCACTTTCTTATCAAAGGAAGTGAGATTCCTAGGGGATCATGTCAATGATAAACAGAAACAGATAAAGCATCAGCTTAAACAGTAAACAGTACACATTAAACAGTACATGGAATAACTGTAAAATGCATGCAATGCAAGTGAGGGAGGAAATGTGTGCGGGGCATCAGCCTCCACAAGCTCATCTCAACCTCAAGCCAGATATGAATAACTGCAATCATACAAAAGAAATAACAGGCTATCAAGCAGACACAATAATAACTGCAATCATACATAAGAAATAAAATGCTATCAAGCAAACACAAACCGCGTAGGCAAGGGAGCAGGGCTCTACCGAATACCCGCAAGCAAAGCCATACAGTAAAAATAAAAGCAGAGGGAGCAACTCAACCTCTAGTGCAATCATGCTCCTAGCTTAAATCAATCTAAGTATGGACTTATTCTAATGCATCAAGCAAATCAAACAAGTCACATCAATACAGTTGCACAGAAAGAAAACAGACAGACAAGAAGACCAACAGCTTCCATAGCTTCACAGCAAAGCACCTCTGACATCAGTTCAGTCCTCATTCCTCAACTACTCTTCAAGGATTTCATCTTCACTAGCAAGTGTCAACTTGCTTCTCTGAGCTTCCAACACATCAACATAAGTATCAACTTAGTCTCTCTCCCTCAAGCTTCAGCTCCAAAGTAAATTCCACCTTCAGGCCTCAATCCCATTGCAAATACCAACTTGTCTTTCAGACTCTCAATGTATCAACACAAGTATCAACTCATTCTTTCTTCTTCAAGCCTCAGCTCTTCACTCAATTTCAAATTGATCTTCTTCACAAGTGTCAACTTGTTCTTCAAGCTTCAGCTCTCTCCTCTTTACAAGTATCAACTTGTTCTTCCTGATCTACAAGCTTTAGCTTCTAAAGGTAATCTTCAAACCCAAAGAAATATCAACCCCTATCATATTCAATCTTCTAACAAGGAACTCCATCCTCTGGCAAGGGAGAAAGATTCATTTGACAAGAGTAAAGCTTGGATGATTGGTAGCAGAGTGAAGACCAAAGGTCACCACTGAGCATCCTATCATCAGAGAAAGGGACCCTCCAAGATTCTACCAACTTGTAAAGAGCCACACATCCTACCAAAGGAGGGATGAGGCCTTCACAAGGGGACCTTACATCATAGGGAAGAATGGAAGTGATCAACACCTTCCATGCTTATGAAATAAGAGAATCCATCTAGAAGCTCTACTCACAAACCCTAATCTTAACACATAATCAACACTACACCAAAAGAAGGTAAGATCCTTACATCCAAGCTTCTTCAAGCATCCATGGTAGCCCTAGCTTGTCTTCAACATCATTCAAGAGCAAGGGAGAGAAAACCCTAATCTAAGGGAACTAAGGAAGTCATTCTAGTTGAATTAGTGCATTAGAATCATCTAAAGCTAGCATCTAAACTAAAATCAAACAAAAATAGTAAAATCCAATGTAAATTCCTACAAAAATTCATAAGGGGCCCTAATTCAATCATGAATCTACCATACAAAAATCAGAGGTTGAATCATCCACCAAGTTCTAAAAATAAAATCTAAATCACAAGGTATCAACCTAAACCCTAAAAATGGAGCTCTTAAAGTTTCAACCTAAAACTACCACTTATATTCATCACAAAAATGTGAGAAATATCTAGGGGGATCATGCATATCTATGCTAGCTACACACAAAAAATCAGGGCAAGAATCATCATCACATGATCAAACCAAATTCAATAAAATCAAGCATCAACCATGATTATTTTAATGTCAATTAAAATGCAAAAATGCCCATAAAATCAAAAAATGCATGGAATAGTAATATTTTTTTATCTAAAAAAATACTAGATTCAATCATGAATCCATGGCAAAAAGAATGGGATTAATTGAGTCATTTTTCAATTATTTATGAATTTTCCAATAACCATGCATGAAATGAAAAATAAAATAAAAATTAAAATAAAATAAGAGGCGCGTGGTGTGAATAGCACAAAAACTCAATTCATTATCCAAACTGGGCCAAAAGGGGGGTGGGAGTATCAACTATGACCTTAAGCCCAAAACCATCAGATTAATGAAACGATGCGTTTCACAATAACTTCAGAATTCCTTCACAAATTTGGAAATAATCGTGGCCGTTGGATCCTCATCTGGTCAAAGGTCTCAGCCCAATCCAATGGCCATCCAGTCATCTTCAACCTTTTGAATTTTTGAGTTCAGTTCACCTGCGCGCCAGAGTCACCGCCGGTGACGTTCTCCGATCAACCTTCCACAACCCTAACTCTCTATAGAGTCCACCATTGGCCATGATTCCTTGATGAATCTTGTCCCAAATTTCCTCAAGAATCCACTCATGCCATTAATTCATTCTAAAACCTCAAGATTCGCAAGAACACAATCTCAACCGAAAGTTGGAACAACCCTAATTGGTCACTAATCTTCAAATTGATGATCCAAAAACCTTCCTACATCAACCTACAATGCATCTTACACCATAATTCTCATTGCTTCTACCTAATTTAAGCCATGGAACAAGAACTGCATACCTGGTAAACTTGAGCAAACAGTGTGGTTGAATCTTCAACTCAACCTTCAAGAACTTGCAGAATCCTTCACTAGTCTCTACTCAACCTTCTGTATGCAAAGAAAAGAATTGAAATGCCCTGAATTCTTGAAAACCGATTCTGAGTTGCAAGCTTCCAACTCCAATGGCTACTTCACGATTCCTCCACCACTTGGCCTCGAATTTGATCTGGGATCAATCACCAACCTCAGAGCAAGCTATTGAGATCAATTTCTTGGACTGAAATGGCCTCTAACCTTGTAACAGATTTTGATTTGCAATGAGAAGTTTCAAAGTGAAATCTCACTCTCCTCTCTCAATTCTCACCAACCTTCACTCTGAATCACTTCTAAATCATATATAGAACATGGATGAATGATCTAGAAAGTTCTAGATCACTCTAATGACAAATTCAATATCTCACTTCACTTGAAAATCCAATCTCATGGTATATTCAAAACAGTCCTTGCATTAGCTTGTATCCATCATTCTTTTCATCCAAATTCTCTCCAAATGAGAGTATCAAAGTGTTTGGATTGAAAGGCCTTGGTTATGCCTTGCATATTGGTTTGGCCATTGTTACTTATGATGTAAGTAACCACTTTTCAAAGAAAGTCCTTAAATTAACCTTCAATTCAAAATTGTGGCAATGTCAATGTTCTTAAAATGTGTTTTACAATCAAAATGGTATGCCATATGGCTTGGTTTGTACATGTAGATCAAAAAATCCCAATTTCCATCTTTGGTTCATTTGAAATTCACCCTTATTTTAGGCCATTTTTGTGATTTTAAGCTACAAGCAATTCCAACCTCTCATGACCACTTGGATAGCCTTAAAACATCATTTTGAACAAGTTTGATGTTGAACATTTTCCCATTTGAAGCTTGCAAATAGGAGTTATGGCCTTATGATTGAAATGACCTATAATCTCCGAATGACCTAAATACCCTTGACTTGTCAAAGCCATAACTTGAGTTCTACAAACCCTATCAAGGACTTCTAGTACTCTCTAGAAATATAAGAGGATAAGGAACAACATTCATGTTGACCAAAAGTCCATAGGAATCATACTTCTAGGGCAAAACTTTCATGCAAGTTGGACAACTTTCAAGCTCCAAATTCACATGCCTCAGATGACCTGTAACTTTTCAAAGTCATAACTTGAGTTATACAAATCCTATCAAGGACTTCTTGCACTCAAATTAAAGCTAAGATCATGCTCTACAACATTCATGTTGGGGGCAATATGAGATGACAATCACATCTTGAGCTAAATTGCCTTGAAGATAGGGGTCAAACTAGGGGATTTTACACTGTCAAGCCTTAGAAACCCTAGCCTGAAACTTCTCAAACTCTTCAATCATGATGAGTTGACCTTGGAATCATCCTTTTATCATCCCAATGTATCAATCCATGATCACATGGATCTTGGATTAGGTCTCAATCTTCTCCAAATCATCAGTTGACTTAGGGTTGACCCAGTCAAACCCTAGTTGCACCACTCATGACTGAGCCTTCTTAATCTTGCACAATGACCTGTCTAGGCCTCAAAGTGATCTTCAACACTTATATTGAGCTCTCTCAAGACCTCAAGTCCATCTTCATGGCTTTAGAATCATCTGATGGCTTTCCACAACTCTCAAGTTAGGAGACACACCCTTTTGGTTTCAACCACTCTCTCTGAGGATCTTTTAACTTCTCTGACAAGGATATCAACCCTTGAACACTTGAATAACCTTCTTATCTAGCTTCAAAGTCTTGTGTAGCCCTTGATTGGTAATCATACCTCTTGATCTCCTGCATACATGTCAATGAAATGCAAATGATAATGCTAATGTGAAAGAAATGAAACATAAGCTAGGTAAAGAAATGTTGAGCAAATTTTGGGGTGCAACACCCTGCAACAAACAGAAACACAAGGAAAGTCCCGTATGCAAAATGGTTACCTCAGTTACCATTCATGATACTTGTAGATCAAGCAAAGTCATTGTTTCTTCGTGCTCTATAAAGCTTCATGTTTTCACCTGCAATGTTTATCAAAATAACAGACGTTTTTTTTTGCAAACAAAACAGTAAAAACAAAAAATAAACAAAAGAAAGCTCTTTGATTGAAGTGAATACTTTATTGATGAAAAAGTCCTGTAAAAAGGCGAATTACAATTCAGATGCAATTCCTGAAAAGAGGTGTTGTACCCCAAAATTTGGTCAACCTTTTCTTTACTTGGCTTATGTTTCATTTCATGTTCTAGCATATCTGCATTGCATATCATTGCTTATTTCGTAGGGGATCAGGAGAGGTGTGCATAGCAAGAGAAGGTTATCAAGCTTCTAAGCCTAAGCAAGGGGTTGTATTCAAGCTATCAAGTGCTTATTATCCTCAGAAGTGGTCAATGCTCTTTGATGGAGTGGATAGTTAGGATTGGTGTACCTCCTAACTTGGAGGCCAATTGGGGATCATTTGAGGATTGTGAATTCATGATTATGGATATGGGATGTTGAGGAAACTAATTGAGTGCTTTGAGAGCCATTGGGGAGCTTATCCAAGTTGTTGTGTCATATGTAAGAAGCCACAGTCAAAAGTTTTACATCTAGAGTTTTCATCTGGTCAACCCTAAGTCAATTGTGGATTTGAACGAGATTAAGACTCAATTCTAAGTCATGGTGATCATGGAATGTTATGTTGAGGCATTTGAGATGTTATTCCAAGATCAATTCAAGAAGAATTCAAAGTGTGAGGAGTTACTAAATTAGGGTTCTCAGTGTAAAATCCCATGTTTAGTGCCTAACTTCAAGACCACATATCTAAAGATACAAGTTTCATCTCATCTTGACCCCAACATGAGACTTGTAGAGCATGTTATTAGCTTTCGTTTGAGTACTAGAAGTCATTCATCTGATTTGTAGAACTCAAGTTATGATGCTGATAAGTTATGGGTCCTCAGATGAATGTGATTTCAGTCAACAGAAGTCAACCAACTTCCAAGACATTTTTAACCTAGAAGGATGTTTCTCTAAATGGGGTCATTGCTCAATCAAACATCAAGGTACCATGTATTTGGTGTGTATTGAAGGATTGCTGTGGGACTTTTTCATGAAGAAAGCTTAAAAATCATAAAATGCAATTAATTGATTTTTAATCATTTTAAGGCAAGCTTATGCTTTTTTTTAGTCACAAAAACATAGCAAACATGATGCAAGCATTGGATTTCAGTTTTGGTGCCATTTTCATGTGTAGTTCAATGGCCATTTCAAGTGGAAAATTGACAATCCAATCTCAACCATTTGATCAAACTAAGAGTTGAATCTCATCCACATGATCAAATTAAGTTCCCAGCAAGCTTTTTGGATAAAAAAATAAGGAGAATTGAGGTTGTTTCACGTGTGCATGAGCATGGAAAATTAGAATTGGGCATTTTCAAAATTGACACAATTGAGCGACAATTGGGCCTCCATTACCTCATATATCCATCATATATAAAGTTCAAATGTTTTTTGAGACTTCATTCATGCCATTTCGTGCCTTGAGAGCTCAAGGAGAGTTGGAGAAAGCAAGCAAAAATTGGAAATTGTGAATCATAATTGAGGCGTTTTCAAAGCAATTCAAGGTCAAATTCATCTTCCTCAAGCTTCTTTGAGTGGATCTACAGAGTTTCATCAAGCTTCTTCAAGTGTAGAAGGCTCAGTGGAAGCACTCCACTAGGTAAGCTTCAATTCAACTTTTCTCTCTGTATGTGATGCATTTGAACGCCATTTTTGCATGATAATGACCTAAGAACTGTGCAGATGAATTCTAACTAAAATTGACTGGCATTGGTGATGATTTGTGATTTGAGCTTCAAACTGTTTGTCTTCGATTTGGCTTGATTATGGACTGAAAATGAAAATAAACCTTGGATTTGTGTTGTACGAAGCATGACGAGTGGATTGATGTTAAGATTTGTGAATTTCGTGAACATTTTTGGAACACCACTGTTCATCGTGGCCGGAGATGACCGGAGGGAATTCGGCCACTGTTTGGTTTTCCCTCTTGTTTTTCATGTTTAAACGATGATGATGGAGTGGCGTGATATTGGCCATTAGATCCATGCTTGTTTGATTGACTATGACCTGATCTGATGGTTAAGATTTAATTGCATTTTGTGTTGATTTTCTGAAGCATGTGTGGCAATGTTTTAACCGTGTGATTGCTTGACTTTGTTCACATCCAATGGCCTTGATTGCATTTTAGCTTGTTGATTGTGCTTTAATGAAACATTGCATTTTGGCAGCTTATGTTTTGACCGTTTGATCATGTGACTGGTCCTTGGATCTTGTGGATGTGATTCATTTTTATTTTGTATTTGATTGCTGATGCACGCGTGTCACTATTTTGGCCATAGGATGCTTGACTGGTATTTGTATCGTGTGGCTAGGATCTAGTCTCGCTGGTTGACTGATTTATTTGGATTTGGGCTTCCTTGTACTTTTCACACCCCCTGCCTGCTTGGCCCAAGCATGTACACGCGTTTTCATTTCTATTTGCACCTTGATTTTATTCTTTTTCTTTTTTATTTTCTTTTTTATTTTGTTTTGTGACTGTTTAGAATTAATTCAAAATAAAATAGTTCTTCAATTTATAAAATTCCCCAAAACTATTTTCTGGACAATGTGAAATGTCTTTTTATTTTTTAGAATTTTTATTTTATTTTTTTGGATTATTTTTCATTTAAAAAAGGAATTATTAATTGGAGATGTTTTATTTGACCTAATTCTTGACATGTTCTTGTTCTTGTTTGGTTTTTGCATTTTCCTTTTTGATCCAATGACTAAAAATCAATCCTCATATCCATGATGAGTTGAGTGATTTTTGAGGACCATTTTGCCCCTGTCTGGTTGAGTTTTGGTTTGACTTTGATGGCATTTCATTTGACCCTCGATAATCCTCCTTCACAATAGAGCACCCTAGTGAATCAATTTCTATGGTGATGTTGTGAAGTGACTTTGATTGTAATCTTTTGGCCTCTGTTTTCCAACTTGTTTAGGTACCTCTTGCATTTTATTTGGTTATTTTTGAATCATTTTCCTAATTTTGAGGTAACTTGCAAGTCAAGTTACCCCAAAGGGAGGTTCATACATACACATTGACCTAGTTTGCCTTGTAGATGACACTTGTGGATCCTTTGAGCCCTCAAATCCTTTGACTCATGTTACTAACATGTCAAAGTTGTTGCTTACTCAATTTTAGGTCATGATATTGTGTTTTTCCTGTTCATTTGTGTACCTCTTTTGTTGTTTCTAATTAGGGTTTCCATATGTGGTTTGTTTGCACTTCTTTGTGTACATGCTTGCATTTTCTTGTGATGTGTTTGCTTTAGATTTTGAGCTTTCTTATCTCATCCTACCCTCTGTCCCATGACTTTGGAGTCTCATTTAAGGTGGTTTGATCCCTCCTTAGGAGGTACTTGAAGCATACCTAAATTGATGAATCCTTGAGGACTTTTCTTTGTGTTTCTTTGTGCTTCTTTTCACTTTGTTTGTGATGTTTATGGTTGAGTTCATATTATGAGTTCCTTGCTGTCCTCATATATCCTCTCATCCTCACTTTGTTTTAGGTTTTCTTTGCCTTTCATTTTTGTTACCATTTTGGTATTGTGGTTGATTTTGTTTGGTTTAGGCCATTTCATCCCATTTTTGGTGTACTTGTGTGTTTGCTTTTTATGCATCTCCTTTTCCTTTCTTCTTTGCATTTCTCATATGCATGCTTGGTTGAGATGAGCTTGTGGAGGCTACTTCCCCATACTATTTTCCTCCCACACTTTCATTCTATGTGTGCATTCCATGTTTGCATGTTTGCATTTTTATGTTCTTTCTTCTTCGTCTTCTTTTGTCTTATTTCCCTTAGGATCTCTAATATCTCTTCTTCAAGACCTGTTATGATAGACATTAGGTTCCTAAACTATGCATGATAACATTAGGTAGCTCCCTTACCTCAATCTTAGGACCATCTTTGCATGACAACTTTTAGGTGAGTTAGTCTCCCTTTAGTGTGTCCTCTCTCTTCTCATCTTCAAACACTCATAAAACACTTAATAAAGGTTAACGATTGTTGTACGCTACGAGCCTTAAGTATTTAGGAAATGGTGATTGAGTGGCTTCCTCTCAATTGCTTAGAGTGTTTAGTGTACACCCTTAGGGTGATATGCGACGCATTCGCTCCTAATTCATAGTCTTTAGTGCAACATGAGTTACAAACAAAACTCAAAACACTTCTTCCATAAAAGACTTCAAAAAACAATCAAACTTCTTTTTGTCCTTTGGGACCCTTAACTTTGGAAAACCATTTTCATAAGGAGAGTTTTGTTAACTCTCGGTTCTATCACAAACGGTAACGCCTAAGTCTCCAATGGTCGAGCTACATACACCAACTGCTAGAACTGACTGTTAACCTTACTCGGGTAAAACTTTTGAACCAACCTGTGGTCTTGTTAGCCCGAACTGCGTTTGCTCTGATCTTTCATACCAGATGAAAGTACGTAGGCACGATATGCGATGTCTCGGTGAGTAACCTTTCCCCACCTTTCACCCGTAGTAAGCTGAACTACGTTGACTCTGATTTCTTGTACCAGACGATAATACATAGGCACGAAGTGGCGACCCTTTGCCGAGTCATCCTTTTTCTTTTCTTTTGTCCCTGAGACCTTTAGCTAGATAGTTTTAACACACTTTTAGATAGACAACAACGTGGATCTCGTCGAGTACGACGGACGTGAGGGATGCTCATACCTTCCTCTTGCGTAACCGACTCCCGAACCTAGGACTTGGTTATGATGACCTCGTCTTTTCCCTTTTTCGTAGGTTTTCTTTGATTGTTTCCTTTCCCTCTTTTGGGATAAATAACAAACGTTGGTGACTCTTCTGTCTTTGTCGGCCTCTTTTTTCGCAGTAGCGGCAAGAGGTAATTACGCAAAGAAAAGAATATACACAAATGTCGGCAATGTGGAAACAGACAACCACCATATGTCAATTCAGCTATGACCTGTATGTCTCCGATGTTTCCCATGTTTCGCCTTTTGAAAAGACTGACTGGACTGATTCCTTTCCTTTGGGATAACCACTTGCAAGTTCACAGATCGAACGCAGACTGCAGTCGTTTGCTTTAAAATCCCTAACTTTTGCCTGGATCGCCCTTTCGGGTTTTCAATCCACCGGGATACCCATTTTTGCCAAAGTTGCCTTTTCAGGTTTTCAACTTTGCAGGTACACATTTTTCCTTTTATCCCTAATTTTTGCCCGAACCTTTTCTTTTTATGGTTCGCCGGGATGCCCCATTTTTTCCTGGACTTTTCTTTTTCTGTCCAGCGGGTCTCTCTTAAGCAAAGTATTTTCTAACCACGTCTGCGTTCACAGGGGACGAAAAATATTCACCATCCATGGTAGATAGTAATAAGGCTCCACCAGATAAAACCTTTCTTACCATATAC